>OU342638.1:16599327-17908511 GCA_910589415.1 Malachius bipustulatus | reverse complement strand
TACTTACTTAGGCCTGGCCATGCACGTAGTGATTTTCTTAAATCCAGATATCTCAGAAACGGCTGCTCAAATCAACTCTTACCACGTATGCCTTTTTTTGGTAAAAGACGTTGGAGAATAAGAATTTTTATTTAAAAGTTAAATACAGAGTGGCCCAAAAAAGATAGTTCGTTTTGAATGTGTTCAAGGTACCGCAGGTGGCGCCCTCTAAATTTTACAATAAAAATGATTGCAGTTTTTAATTTTTCACCCCACAAAAGCCCCTTCAGCCGAATATTGTGAAAAGATACCAATTATTAAAAAAGTTATTTAAGAAAAACGGAAACAAAATTGAACTTTTGACACCCTGTATCTCCGAAATCATCCACTTTTGGACAGAGATAAGTTGGGTTAGATCGGCTTATTTAGGCCTCAGGAATTTGTGGTAGCTTTTTTTCCGCACCTTTCAGAGACACCCTGTATAATGTGGGTAGAAAGTTTTTTTTCTATTTTGCTTAAACAGGGCTTCAAAAAACAGAAATTTTTTCCAAAATTCAAAAAGTCGCCATTTTGGAACGGCTAGACCGATTTTACTTAAATATAGTACCAGACCACTCCTTGTGGATATCTTACTTCCACAAAAAATTTCAACCCCTTAGATTGAAAACGCCTCATGGACGGGTTTTTTTTGGAAATTTGAAGGGACGCGATCGGTAGAAGTAACGCAACTTTAGGAAATTTTATTAACGAAAATCAAACGTCATTCCAAAGTTTCACAAGAGTAAAAAATGTCATTCACTAATCGTGAAAGCTGAAGCTACAGGAGCGTATGTAAAATTTTTGAGATATAAACATCATTGTAAAAAACAAGGTCTCTTCGGAGACCTTGGCCTGACGGTGGCGTCGGGCCTTCGGCCCTCCATACTCCAGGCCTTCGGCCCGGAGTTTCAGTAGATTCCCCGTCAAAGTTAAAATTTTTCATGTTAATTTTTCATGTTTTTTTTCGTGTTAACATTTTTAAATAACGCTACACGGTTAATTTTTTCTATACCGCTACTGAAGGACCAATATATGGAAACATCCGAGACCGCGTGTAAAAGCTAGTTTCGCATAGATACTATGACCTCAAATATACTTAACAAAAAATAATCCAATTTTTTTTTAGAAAACTCCACCTACCTATAAAAAAGGGATCCTTTTGTGGATTTGAACACCATACCATCAGAATGCCAGGCAAGAGCGTAACGCACTCTGCCACGGTGCCATTTCAATTTCGTAGCGCTGATCGGGTATTATGTATTACGTCAGGTACATACACCAGCACATTTTATTTTTTAAACTAGTCATATCTTAGTTATTAAAAGACCAATTTGAAAACTTTTTTCACCTGCATGTAGGCGATTTATTTATCGTTGCGACTGTTCTTCTAATTGTTAGAATCATTCATACTTAAATGTGAAAAAAAAAGAAATTGCATCCATTTTTAAATAAGTGTAAGCTTATTTTCGATCAGCGATGAAATTTTTTATTTTTCATTTGATGTGCCACATTAATCGGGGCGAATTGAAGATAAGACTTCAAATTATATCTTAAAAAAAAATGGAAAATTTCGGTTCAATTTCTTCAAAAATAGACTCATAAACGGTTTTAGAAATTTAGACATTTTTACCCTTTTCCTACCCCCGCCACTGGAAATATGCTAATTTTGTTGCATTAATTCAAATTTCCAATAGTTTTCTTCAAATCTTGTTAATTTGATTTTTTGCCATCTTGCTCATATAGGGGTTCAAAAAATAGTCAATTTCCCGAAAATTCAAATGGCAGCCATTTTGAAACGGCTCGGCCGATTTTGCTCAAGTGCAATACCAGACCACTCCTTGTAGACATCTTACTCTCACAAAATTTCAGCGCCCTAGATTGAAAACTACGACCAGAAACTGTGCCTCAAGAACCGGATTTTTGAATTTTGGAAGGACACCCTCTAGAAGTAACGTGACTTTTGGAAATTTTTTCAACGAAAATCTAACGTCATTCCAAAGTTGTACAAGAATCCAAAATTTCGTTCACTAATCTTGAAAGATAAAGCTACAGGAGCGTTGGAATGCCATTTTAAGGTGAATACGCACGATATACCTACATCATAAATAGGAACATTCTTCTTAGTTTTCTTCTTCTTCCTCAGCCTTCTGGACATAGGCCTCTCCGCATTTATTCCACTCTCGTCTATTTTGTGCCCTTTAGAAGCAGTTGTTACCTGCGGCCACTTTAATGTCGTCGAGCTATCTTCTCTGCAGCCTGCCTTTGTTCCTTATTGTCTCTTTCGGCCTCCATTGGGTGGCTCTGATTGTCCATCTGTCCCAACTTTGTCTTCGTCTTCACCCATTGCCATTTTAACTGGGCTATATGGTGGATGATGTCGGTGACTTTAGTTCTTTCCCGGATTATCTCGTTTCTAACATCTTACATCGCTCTCTGCGTAATAACTCTCAGACGGTTAGAGTTCTTTTTTGTCAGGCTCATGGTTTCTCAGCCATATGTGGCAACCGGCAGGACACATCCGTCATATACCTTTCTTTTCACATGGGCGGGTATATCTTCATTTGATAAGATGTAACGGAACGTATTTACGAAACAATTTACAAACAGAACAAGCCGGTACCCAGCTCGGGGGTCCGTCAATCTTTCGAAATTTGGTAAGGCTGCCAAGTTAAACTAACATGTTGACAATGCGGCGGCTCTAATTTGCTTGTTTGTTGAGGAAAAAAATTCAACAAAAGAAGGAAGCGAGTCACAAAGCCTGAACATATTCAGACAGAAAATATTCAACAATGCACATAGGTGAATTCAAAATAAGACGTGCCTAAAATGAATGCTCCCGAGAAGATTCATGCAGTTGATGGTCGAATCGACAATCTTTTTTAGGAACACAACCAAAAACAACTGTCGCCGTCGGTGCAGGGAATCGCAGCTAAATCGAGAGAGCAAAGAGGACTCTTGAAATCTTCTTGTAGGATTGGAGTCGTCGTTATCTCCTCTGAACCCTCTCGAAGAGAATTTGAACAGGCAGGAGGAAAGAATGAAACTGCGGAGGATTTGGTGTCCCGGGTTAAGGTCAGACATCATCTGAGAAGCGGACCGACGCAATTGATTGAACTGTTCAATCAATTCAGGCGAAAATCAAGAAGGTTCTATTCTGATTGACAGAATTACCAAAATTATAAGTAGATTGTGTACTGAGCAGTGTCGGTAATATATCCACCGATACTGATCGTTACTGATCTAGTTTCTATGACCATTCCTGTATAGATCTCATCACTTCTGGCCGTTTAAATTTAAAGTAAAGACCTGAATCTACTATACAATATGAAAAAAGGAAAGGTCAATTTCGAGAACAAAAACGTCATCGGACACACTTTCGTTAAATCTTCCCGCCTTCAGCCACCTTTATATGCAAATAAATATTGAAGATTATAATTCGGCCGGTGAAATACCGTCTTGCGATTCTCGATTTGTAACACTTCATATCATAACCTGAGGTCGTGTATCTTCTCGAAGATCCCCAACAGTAACAGTTATCTTATAAATATTTATAAGGAACTGTTACGCGTATCATCCTTATTAGCTTTGTTAAATTAGTAATGCATTCTTTTAATTTAAATTGAATAGGTACCTTGTAATACATCGCAATCACTGCATTTGAGACACTCCGACTTCCTTCTCGATTCTCATGTCTTCAGGGAAAGATAACATAACTTTCATATTTCAAAGACAGCTTTAATGGCTTTTATTGTCTAATAATGTCTTTGATGATAATGTTATGTACTTAATTTGCTAGATATTAATCGATTCTTTATTCATTTTGACATTTCCCATTCAATATCAGCTGCTATTTATAAGCAACTAGTTATTGAAAACTTCTGTAGTTATTTGTGGATATATTGTTACATAATTTTTTTATTAAAGAACCTAAATACATCCAGAAGAATGTATATTTTTTATTCAGAAGATGTAGTTTTATCAAGATAATAAAAGATGCTGCTTAAAAAATATCTCTAATATATTAGAAGAAGTCAAAAGTAACTCATTTTTAACGTTCTGCGTCTTATGTAATGAAGCTAATAATTATTAATGGCGCTTACATCGTCATTACTCATACAACACACGGCTAAATAATTGTTGCGGTCTGTTTTATAAACAAGTAGCCGAGCTACTCGATTTTTAATTACATTTAATAGGTATGCACATTCAAATAACTGGAAACTTCTGAGTCTCAATCTGTTTCTATGACGGTTAAGTAATTCAGTAGTCCTATTTTAGTCAAAAATTCCTAAATTTTACTTTACTGTCGACTTTCAAGGATTTTATAACTTAATAATGGTTTAGTCAACTTTTTACTTTGAAGACATCTGGCATCTAAATGTTGTAGGAAATAATAGGTTAATTAATTTTTCCAAAAAATATTCTTATGGTTGAATTGACCAAGAGTGTGAAAACTGGGTTTAACAACTTCAAAGTTATATTATTAATACATTCGATAATAGGTAAATAAATGGTTGAGGAATAATTTCCCTATA
The DNA here is from genome assembly GCA_910589415.1 of Malachius bipustulatus. Taxonomy (NCBI): domain Eukaryota; kingdom Metazoa; phylum Arthropoda; class Insecta; order Coleoptera; family Melyridae; genus Malachius; species Malachius bipustulatus. The sequence continues at coordinate 17,903,958 of OU342638.1, read as the reverse complement.
TTTGCATTGAAAGTCAAACTTACCAAGGAGGTACAGTCAATAATAATAAGTAAATTGGGGTTGGACATTAATTTCTATATATGCCAGGGTGTCCACGTTTTCAATGGGCATTTACGGGTAACTTGTAAACGGTGATAGTGAAATAAACCAGCCCTAGGTACGTAAAAAATTACAATTTTTTTCGTCTCTCATTCATATCCACGGGATAGCCGGCCTAGGAATAATAGGAATAGAATCTAGGTCACGCGGCTGCTTTAATACAGACGGCACGCACAGCAAGCCAAAACATCAGCACCAACAGGAAAGTTCCACTGCATTGTATACTAAAGAATCACGCGGGCGGATCCTCCGCTACCAGTGGAAACCCCTCGAGGGTATCGCATAGGTAGCCTTCCTTCCTTGTTGTTTTTTGAAAATCCCTCTGAGGGTATCGCATAAACAAATTCCTATCTATCGGTGGAAACTCCCCGAGAGTATCGCACCATTTCTTTTCTGCACCCTATCGGTGGAAACCCCTAGAGAGTTTCACACCGTTCCTATTATTTTTACATCACTGAATAAAAATTGATTAGGCATCTTTCTATCTACTTCGCAAAAAAATAAAATACTCCCTTAAAAGAGCAATATTAGGAATATTCGAAGTAGCGAGAAATACATACGCTGAAACAACAATCATTTTTTAATTCACTCCATTCATAAGATGCGAATTTAGTTTCACTAAGAATCGGGGAGAGATCCGCGATTCATAGGGACAATTTCTGTCTCTAGAAAATAACCACGTCCGACCGCAAAAGAAAGAACCCCGATTCGAAACACCGGCCTCAATCGCCGGCACCGTTATAAGGAAGACGTCCCCGATAAATAATCGCACGACAAAAAAAGAAATAATATCGCTGTATAGGAAATCGAGATAGAGCTAGTAACCCAGGTCAGGAGTAAAATAACCTGTGAAAAATTAAAGCGGCACGTGATTAGGAATAATTCAAGCTAGGCAGGAAATAGAAATACTACAACAAATAAATTACGAATTCGCTGTGCAGGAGATAAAGCTAGGAGCAAAGTAGGGAAATAAACCCAGGTCAGGAAATAAGTAACCTGAATAAATAAAACGACCCATTATCAGAACTAATTCAGTTTGGGAAATTGACCACGAACACCATAAACAAGTCATTCTATTTCTCAAATAGTCCGAGTTTAGGTAGTACAGATGTAGGGTCGACCGGATATAATAAAAGAACCGTCCCCTTTAAATTATACAACTTTGAAAGTGAGAGGAATGCCTTCGCTGTTGTATAGCACCATGAATGAAGAAAAATTATAACACGACGAAATAAATACTTGCACTCTTGCAAAATCATGATCTATCACTAATAAGAAGTTCCCTATTGCCCCCCAGTAAATCAAGTACCTAGATGTAAAAAGTAGCAGTAGTGCCTGAATTGAGTACTCTTGTTTTGTAGTGTAAACAAACCATAAAGTAGCTTTGTATTGTGAACAGAGCGACGAGACTCGAGTCCGCAATGTCTATAAAAGGCCAATAATAGAAGTAGTAAAAAGTAGTAAAGTGTCCTGAAAGGTAGATGGGCAAAACCATGTTGCCAAATAATCAAAGCAAACCACAAGTTCACGAAAATTGCGTGGAAACCAAAGTTTGATGCGAAAATCTCGAACTCACATAAATAAAACGATAGAGCAGTCACAGCAGCGCTCAGGCTTTTTCTTAAAGTGCAAATCACAAACAACGCCGCATTAACGAGAAACATGATCACTAAACTGATTTAATTATCCCGATTTCTTTTTGTTAGGTCATTCTCTATAATACAGCTGGGAAGCGCCGTTGGTCGCTTGCTTCAGAAGCTACGCCCGAATATGCTGATTATATGAGTAGGTTAGCCCAATTTTCCAACACTCTAATTATTGCGCCTGAGCAATAATAAAGGAATGGGGTCTGTAATTCGATCAGAGGTGATAATGATTATGTTAATAATGTCGAAAATGATCGAGAGATGTGTTCAATATCGCAGAAAGAAAAATATCCCATCAAAAGGGAATTTTTCATTAATAAATCAAAACTTCGAGTCAAAGGACTATCACATACCTGAATCTTGCCGGGAGGTAATAAAACATTACTTGTTTCAGAAGCTACACCCGAGAATACAAGTTCAGAGTAACTCCAGTAAACCAAAAGGTTAAGTCCTAGGACCATCACATACCCGAATATTGCCGGTAGGTAATGCAACATTACTACACCCGAACAATGCAAATTCAGAGTATATCTGCGAATAAACTATGAGGTGATAAATAAAGGATTGTAACGATGAGGAGAATCCTCGAGTTTGAAAGATCAGTATGAAAATGATCCTCCACATCCTACAATTTATTTGTTTATTATTTTATAAGAATCAAAATCAAGAAATTCAGTCAAACGTCAGAACGCAAAATCCTTAACTCCTCCCTTGCGTCCGGCATACCTCAATTACGAATCTCGATACTACTATACACAACGTTCGGTTCTACATCCAAAGCTAGACGATCACAAGGCCAACTTTCAGCGGAAATGAGCGGGTAGGGGTTCGGCGTGTTACAATAGATATAGGGTGGGTTAAATTGGGGGAAAGTTGCAATATTTTATACTTATCAACGATTTGAATGTCAGATACTTTATTGGTATCAGTTACATCTTCCGGGGACGTGATTACAGCCTTGGAGTTGTCTTACAATCTTACATACTCCGCTTTTGATATTCATGTTCATAAAACCTCTCCTCGTCTACACCCTTGGTTTTGAAAAGACATCATCTCAAGCACCAAACAGAAGAATTATTCACCGGAAACGCTTCAGGTTGACTGATTGGAGCGCCATGCAATGCTTTCTTGCCTTGGAGACAAAGTAAAACAAATCACCAGAATAACGACCGAAGTTAAATTATTATTTCTTAAATTATAATTTCAACAGGCAGGAGGAATTTGGTATCTTGCGTTACGTCACCTCCAAATGAGTCAGCGTTTGACTCAGGGACCCATGGCATCATATGAGAGACCGGCCGATGCAATAATAAAGATAGCGTGAGAAGGTGACACGATGGATTTCCCTAATTGCTTGCTCCGAATATATACGCTCTTAATGTTCTTCTGGAACGCGATTACAGAATTAATTAACTCCCGATGGTCCTTCCGGAGTTTCGAATGTTCTATTCCTGGAACATTCTAGACAAGAGTAGCTTCTAGACATCCTAATAATTACTATAAAAGGGAAGTAGCAGTAATAGAAGGTCCTTCAGCAACACGGTAAGAGCTCCCTACTTTGCTGTATCCCTTCGTAGACGAACCCGCCTAACATTCCAGAGGGCAGATATAGGCGTTGTCATTCAGTCAGCATCCAGGCAACAGCCGCGCTTATAACAATATCTAACTAAAGGTCATGAAGTTTTCAATTTTTCTGTTAATATAATCTTTAACAGGATCAAACCGACATCTACACATATACAGGGTGAATTATAAAAAACGCCCCAAGCGATAACTCCTTCAATTTTGAAGATATGACAAAACTTTTTTATACAAAGGCGCCGTTTATCATCATCTATATGTTGAGATAAACGCTCGATCAACACAACTTCCTGTTTAACCGGGAGTAACATCAACTTCGGGTTTTTAAATAGAACACCCTGTAAAACTTTATATTTTTTAAATGTCTGAAGAAATCTAATACAGGTGGTTTTCACCATTGGAATTTAGATTGAGCGGTTTATGAGTTATAAACAAGTGAAGATCGAAAATTTTCAACTTCAAAGCAGTGTAGAACTAGAACGGCTCAAGATATCTAAAAACGGTTTACATGTCCCTATCTTAACTTTTCACGTTTTATCCCAGTATGTGGAGTAAATTTTAATACAGGGTGATGAAAATTATCCGATTTTTCATCACCCTGTATTAAAATTTAAACCACATAGTAGGATACTATGTGAAAAGTTAACATAGGGACATGTAAACCGTTTTTAGATATCTTGAGCCGTTCTAGTTCTAGACTGCTTTGAAGTTGAAAATTTTCGATTTTCACTTGTTTATAACTCATAAACCGCTCAATCTAAATTCCAATGGTGAAAACCACCTGTATTAGATTTCTTCAGACATTTAAAAAATATAAAGTTTTACAGGGTGTTCTATTTAAAAACCCGAAGTTGATGTTACTTCCGGTTAAACAGGACGTTGTGTTGATCGAGCGTTTATCTCAACATATAGATGATGATAAACGGCGCCACTTTGTATAAAAAAGTTTTGTCATATCTTCAAAATTAACGGAGTTATCGCTTGGGGCGTTTTTTATAATTCACCCTGTATAAAAGGCATAATTTGTAGATAATAATTGTGTAAGGAAGCGAATAGGACTTCTACGCACTTTCGACGATAGTCGCTTTCGTCCATGTTCTTTTTCCAAGTGTTCTCTCTGATTTTGGAACTCTTCTCTCCCATGTTCAGTCGGTATGTTGTTCTCGTTCTATTTCCATTATTTTATGTCAAATTGGCGTTTTTTTCTTTGATATCGCTGTTTTTATCTTTTATTATTTGTTGTTAGCGTTGACGTAGTCGGTTCTGATATTCCTCGATCATGCGTTGTTCTTATATCTTCTCGTTTTATTGGCGAAGATTCTATGTTGCAGCCATGTATGCTTCTAAAGTGTCTTCTTATAGTATCTACGATGCCTTTATTGTTATGTCTCTGGGTGGTGTTTTGTTCCATTTTTGTGTTAGCTGTTCTTGCTCCTAACACCTTGCATCCATTTGGACACTGTGTTGTTTGCTCCTCCTGAAATTAGGGAGCTTTTCACTACTTCGTTTATTATTTTTCTTGTCGACTATTTTGCAGGGCGGTCTCCGCGCATTCTCTAGTAGGTACTTCAATTCTTAACTAGTTATCTACAACATTTTCAATCGTTCTTAGCTCGGTTCTTAGTATACATGATGTTAGGCTGATTGGTCTTAAGGATTTTGGTTGTGTCATGTCCTTCTTCCCTACTTTTGGAATCAAAGTAACCTCACCCCAAACCTTAGGTATATAACATAGCGTTAAGCTGCTTCTTGCGATTTCAACCAAGTGTGGCATAATCGCCACCTGCCCCTTTTGGAGCAAAGCAGGGAATATTTTGTCCACACCTGGTGACCTATATGGTTGGAAGGTGTTGATTGTCCAACGCAACTTTGCTGTCTATAGTTCCGGGAGTACTTATGATTTCTTCTCTTTCTTCACTTGATCTTCTCATGCTCCCCGGAATATGTGTTTCGAGCAATATAAGACTCTTTGCTCCTCAACCTCCGTGAAGCTACCATTGGATTTCTCTAATGCCACCCTGCCCTTTCCATTATACTGTCCATTCCGTTATAAATTCTGACCATTTGCACTCAGATTTTTTTTTATTATTATTGAAAATGCACATGCACTGCAGGGAAATCCCTGACGCTCTGGGAGCGGTGCATGAGCGGAGATATCGATTCACGTTGGCCTTGAATCTCTGTAAGTTGTATACTTCGGGAAACACGCCCTTTGGAATGCTATTCCAAGGTGATGCGGTTCTGTACATAAAAAAGTCTGAAATAGGGTTAGTTTAGTTAGTTTAGTTATATAATGAGTGGGTCGATTAGTGACACCTCCACTGCGACCAAGCGGTCTATTGTGGCTCATACCTTAGTAATTTACATCCACTCTAGCAGGCCACTGCTTTTTAAAAAGCTAATGACCTTAGATGGTGTGAATGTATCCAGGTCTCTCGGAGAGAGACTGAAATAGGGTGGTACGAGGTGTAACGAGCTGAACCTGATACGGAGAGCGTCTGCGGCTCGACGTGTATATCTACCCGGTCTTGTTCTTGTGGGATCAAGCGGGCTACGTCTTTTGAACACCTTCCATTAAAATATCTGTAAAACAGACTCAGGTCAGCTACTCTTCCTCGATGTTCGAGAGTGTCTAAATTTTTTGTCAAATCTGGGTCCCCAATCAAGCGGATGGCTCTTTTCTGAATCGAGTCGAGAAGTTTCAGCGTATGTTTGGGAGCTGAGCTCCAAACATGTGAGCAGTACTCCAAGGATGGTCGGATTTGAGCCTTGTATAAGAGGAGAAGCTGTTGTGGTGTATAAAATTTCTTCGTGCGGAAGAGTGTTCCAAGTTTTTGAGAAGCACTCTTCGCCAGACCTGCAACATGATCATACCAAGACATGTTCGCTCCGAGGCTCACTCCAAGTAAACGAAGAGATGACGCTGGGGTAAGAGAGTGTCCCGCCATCATCATATCTGGCTCCAAAACGTTGGTTTTTTTAGAAAAGATGACTGCTTGGGTTTTTCCAGCATTGAATTGGACTTGGTTTCTGTCGCCCCAAGTTAGAATGTGTTGCAAGTCATTGTTAAGTATGGCAACTTCTTGCTCCCTGCGAGTCTGTGCGTCGATGGCCGATGTTCGCGCATCAGGAAATCAGATCCAGGAAATGACAAAAAAATATGTATTTTTTTCTGAATGTGGTCAAACCAAATTATTAGGTGATCAAACGTGGTCAAATGATGGTCATTAGTCGAATGCGCTATGACAAATTGTTTTTTCGGACTTTTCCATAAAACAACAGATACACAAAATTCTCTCAGTAGTGTATTAAGTTGGACATGATACGAGTATGTTGTACGTTGTATGCCAGTTTGGGTTGTCTTGGGCATGCATGATACGTATAATATTATGGCGAAGAACTTAACTATTATTAATGGCACACCCTCTAAATTTCAGTATGTGTACCAGGCCCATTCACCGAATATGAGTAGTAGGTATATCAAAATGGTAATTTTCCATGTGAACGCGCGTGCATATCACTCAATACAGTCAATATGTGTGTATGTACGTTCGGTAAGCCAAGACCTTGACAATACAAGGTGTTTTCGTTTGTTAACCACGCCGCATTATGTATAATCATAATCATATTTGTATCGGGCTTTTATTTTATAAACAACACAGACAAGTCGATTAGTGGCAACAGAAGTAATAATTGTTACTGAAATCCCAGAACAAACATAGCTGATTTCCAACTCGCGGAACATTCTCCGCTTATTAGCAACATTGAAACCGTCTTAGTAATAATTAGTAGATGTAGATATCCAGGGAGGTGGATATTAAATTTGATATTTTTCTCGCATTGATTATACGCCTTGTGATTAAAAAAAATTCAACCGGCAAATGATATACTTGACTTAACTAGCGGTTGTGAGGAAGCAAAATAATATGGTTTTATAGCTAAATGTTTGATATTATTTAAAGGTTTGTTAGTAGGTAGAATGTACTTACATTAAACTGAGGGCTGTCATGGCAAGTATTTAATGTGGGTTTTTAAGCAGAGGAATATAATTATTTAGAAAATTAGTAATGGTTTTTGTTGATTGTAGTGTTTAAAAAAAATGTACAGGGTCATCGATTATATGTTCAGTTAAAATTATTTAGTAACTTCATGGCTAAGAATAGATTGCTTCGTATCCTTAGAAAGCGAAAATTCAGTAAGTTCTTAGCCGCTCTGGACTATTATCCGTCTTTTCATTGTCAGTAAGTCGCCCGTAACGGTCTTTTCAATCTGTCGATGAGTCTAAATTTTGGCACTGGTAATACTAATTACGCTTGTTGGAGATTTCAACCCAGGACTAAGAGATCGAATTGCAGCATCGTAGAGGATCAAAAAAACATGCATTCAAAAGAATTTCAGTATCAACGTGGCAGATTTTGTTACAAAACTACTCTAGAACATGTTGAAACGATATTGAAAAATTCAAGCAAATACACAAAATAACACAATAATAATTATTCTAAAACCGGTCATTCATCTGACGAACGTTTGCATTCTTTCGGATTGCCGGTGAAATTACCTCACGTGTAGGAGTGAGAGCTCGGTAGCGAGCTCTCGCTCCCACCCGTGTTAAAATTTTTTGCCAATGCGAACGAATGCAAACGTTCGTCAGATGAGCGACCGACTCATGACGTAGTTCTGCATGTAATTTTCAAGAATTTTGAGTTGTTTGTCCGTCATTTGTACAAAAACCGCGTCGACGGCATGTGTCACTGAAAAAATATGTATTTTCGCTCATCATAACGGAGTTCCATGGTGCAGGGTCTTGAGCCTTGAGCCTTGAAAAGGTCTAGTCGCTAGGGCACTGGTAAACTAATGATTTAAACGCGGGTTTTTTGGGTCAGGTGTTCAAAACTAGTAGTTTTTGCAACAGTTCAAACGGCCTTCATTTTGAAACTTTTGACCAATATACAGGGTAGACAAATAATTCGAGCTAATTATTGGGATCTCGGAAACTAGAAGAGATAATGGATTCGATTAAATTGGGGAAAAGTTGCTCAATTTGAGCTCAATAATAATCTGAGAAAAAAATTTAGTGACCTTCGATTGTTTTTGAAAAAACTGAAATATTTGAAATGTAAAATTCTCATCTAATTGGCTTATTTGAAAAGATATCAAAAAATTGCAAGCAAGATAGAGGATTACACGTTTCGAATTTCCGCTGCCATCATTACCTTTATTTTTTTAACACGGACTTGGATTTTTTTCTTGATTTTGGAAGGTTTTTTTTTCGTTTTCTTAATTTATTTTATTTAGTTTGTTTTTTCTGACATTTGAAAAGCAATTAAAAAAACTGTTATGGTTATAAAAACTATTACATGTTATTCTCACGTTTTTGAAATCGATTTACGCAAGAAAACTGTGCATTTTATCGAAAAGTTCACATTTACAAAAGACTGTGAGTTTATCAAATTTAAGAAAAAAAAAAACAGTGGGGTGTACATTTCATTTTATTAAATATTGTTTCGATACCCCATATGTACGGCACTGTACCGGTCAAAAGTAATTGGAAATAACTTATACAAAGAGGGCAAAAAAGCAGATATAGGTCAAATTTTAGAATGACACCTTTTTGACACTGATTTATAGATATAATAACATTTTTTGGCAACCTTCAAGACCCTGTATATCCTTATAACGACGACCAACTTGATCATAGTTTATCGACAAAGCTTAATTTTTAATTTACTGTTCGCTGGTGAAGTTCTGCATCTTCTATCAAACCCCGTAACATGCACCCCGCATACAGGATAGCTAGAAAATCTGGCAACAGTCCAATAAATTTTTCAGTTTAGGGTTTTCAAAAAAAAAAAAGCAAAAATAGGTCAATTTTATAAATTAATTTACTTTCTATCGATGTATTTTTTATGAAGGGTGTTCATTGGCTCAGTAATGGCGACATTGTGTGTTATTAAATTTTCATATTACATGAGAAAATCCAATAGGATTGGTTTTTACAGTTGCAGTTTAAATTGAGTAGTTTTTGGGTTATAAACAACTGAAAAACAATAATTTTCATTTTCAAAGTTGCTTACGTTAAAGCCGGCTCGAGAAATTGGAAAACGGCTTACATGTCCCTATTTTAACTTTTTATTTACTATCCTTTGATAGTAAATAAAAAAAAACGAAATTTTTATACAGGGTGATGAAAAATCTGATAATTTCTATCACCCTGTATAAAAATTTCAAGAAGGTACACTGTAACTACTGTAGGTACTGAAAAGTTTAGATAGGGACATGTTTTGATACCGTTTTGCGTCCTACCTGTACTGCTTTTAAAATGCAAAAATGATATTTTTATTTTCTTATAACTCAAAATCTACTCAACTTGCACCGCAACTGTAAAAACCATTCCTATTGGATTTTCTCAGACAATTTGGAAGTGCAATAATATACAGGATGTTGTATTAAAAAAAAAAATACAATGTCGTCATTACTGAGCCAAGCTTTTATACTAAGCCACATTGCTTTCTATACACCAATAGAAAGTTTTTTTTTCAAAGCTCAACACTAAAAGATTCATTGGACCGTTTCCAGACTTTCCAGCTAATCTCTAGATATAGTTATTGCACTTTCGTATTGTCTGTAATTCATTAATTGTGAATGAATTATTGAGAACGGCTCAAAATATGGAAAAACAGTTAACATGTACAGGCACTATCTCAACTTGTTATACTTTTATGCAAAATTATATACCTAGTCCTAGTTTTCAACATTTCACTGCGATAGATAAGGACATGCAACTTAGGACAAGGACATTTACCTACACCGTGTTGCATAGAAAAGGTAACATAAAGAATACGTGTAAAGTATATTTCAACAATACTTTGAAAATGAATTATATCCTTCAAATATAACTACTGTTTCCTTGGAAACTATCAAGTTTCACTTTCACAGGATACTATACAGTTTCCCAGACAACTATAGCAGCTTTTAAGCCAGAGTGGCTTGGATTTGATAATATTCACTGTAGTGTTTTCTTTCAAATTGAGTTTTTTATTTGTTTATAACTCAAAAATAACTCGTTACAAACTTGAACTATAAAAACAACCTCTGTTGAATTGTTTTAGGTCCCCTTTTGAGAAACAATAACGCGAGTATTTTTCGTATACTCTTTTCTTCGAAAAATATACGTTGTTGAGCACCATATCTTCTAGCAAAGATGTTGTCTGACGTTGGCGTTCACTGTTGCCGTTCCTTCATTCTTATATGTCCTGGGCGGAAATTCCAAACAAAAAGGTCACAAGAAAAAGATGAATGAAGGCGCCTGAAGCCGCCTCTGACCAGTGCACGAGTCGCCCGGCCGACAGCAGTGGAAGAAGCGGGCGAACGGGGGACTTCACTTGGCTCAGAGAGGCGACGACCTACACGCGACTGTTGTGGCTGATACGTTCATATTTTAATAAAGAATTGTTTTTGAGACGGCGGGGTTTTCATTATAAAACCTAACATGAAGTCGTTTTTCCGTAATATGTCTGCCACCGTAAGGGTTCGATTTCCAGTTTCGCCAAGAATGTTTGTGTTAATCTATTTAAGCATTTATACAGGATGCTCCAACGTTATTTAAATCGGTCTCTATGACCCAACGATGGATTTCATCACTCTTTTTTTTTACAAATTCATTTAGGTTTAATTTTTTTCACTATTAGTTTCATTATTTATTTTTTCGTTTAAATTTTTAATTGGCTAATAAAGATCTTGAATGATACTTTAACCTGCTTATAATTAAAATTTGTCTGTGACTGAGTGAGCTAGTGTCTCCAGGGCCCTGGTCCAGTTCATTCTGAGCTTGGGATGGCTAAAGGAGTGAGGACTCCAGTGAATGGAGGAAGCACGATTCGCCATTTGTGACCTAAGTTCAGCGGACTTGTTCTGCCCTCCTACAAATCCAGAATCCAGAATCCTGAGTGAGCTGGTATCGAGGCCCAAAATTACCAGAGTGAAACGACTACGTCTCATCTATATACAGTTGAGATCGGTGTTCCCTTTTTTTGTTAGATTCAGAAGAACTTACTATAACGATAATTTTTTTTTTACAGACTATATTATAATTTGGATTAGCAGTTAGTTGTAGTTCTATAAGTAATTTTTTTCACACACCTATATGACATCTTAAATATCACTGATTGTATGTTTTATAATCATTTGGGGATATTGTAAAAAATGAGATAAAATACCAACTGGAATGAGTGAATGGTGAAAAATAAATGAAGCTTCGTCTACATTAGATGCACATGGGCCGAATTCATAAAACAGAAGGATATCGTTTCAAGTAAAAGGTAGAAGTATAAGGATTTCCTTCTTTTCGTATTCATAATGATTATCTTATGCTTGCGAGGATTTACTTCTCTTATAGAAGTGAAAGGTCTTGTGAGAAGCTATAAATTTTTTCGTGTTTCGACAAGTATAAATCAGAGATAAGCCACACACCCTTTTCTGCACATTATTAGTCCAAGTCCAGTAGTCCTGCAATACACATATTATTATAACAGCGTTTTTCTGTGTGCTGCATCATGTCTTCAGCTAGTAGCGATGAAGAAAATGGAGAAATGGAAGGTGGTAGTGATTTATTATTCATCGCTGATGAAATTGCTAATGCCTCCGTAATATTACAAAAATCCCAAGTACCTAAAATCAAAAGGCACAAGGACGAAGCGATTTAAGTAGTAATAAAAAGATACGAGAGTACATTTGGCAGAACTTTGAATCCGAAAGGCTTATTAAAAAAACCTTCTTGCGCATCAATCGCATAAATAGTGTATTTTTAAGCGATCCAATTTATAAATATTTTCACCGCTTTTTAAATTGGCTTTCTGAAAATTTCCCTAGTCAGGTCATATTAGTGTAGTGGTTAACTGTGAAAATTGCATTTCACTTCGTTTGAAAACGTGCCTTAGAATGGATTTTTAAATTTAACAAAACCAAAATAAAAGGTAAAACTGAACAATTTTGCCCCTTTTCCTTTGCCCGCCACTGGCTGACTTTACCTAAAAAATACTATTTTTTACACTACCTTCAATAGAACTGAAAAAGTGAAAAGGGAGCTTTGAAAACTGAAAATTTGAAATTTTAGAGGAATAAACATAATTTAAAAATATTCGAATATCTCCGCCATTTTTCTTATTTGCTTCTTGAAAATTTCCAGAATTAAGGGTTATTAGTATAGTTATCTACTGTAAAAATTTCAGTTCGATTCGTACAAAAATAGAAAAATAGAATAAACGGCTATAGAAATTTAGCCTTTTTTACCCTTTTCCTACCCATGCCACTGGCTTAATAATAAAAAAATGCAAATTTTATTGCAATAACTCAAATTTCAATAACTATTCTTCCAATAATGCTAATTTTGCTTAAAAGTTTTTGTTTCTAACTTGCTTATTTAGAGGTTCAAAATCTATCAATTTTTCCTAAAATTTAAAAGGCAGCCATTTTGGAACGGCTATTCCGATTTTACTCAAGACCGACTACTTGCAGTTATATTACTACAAAAAAAATTTCAGCCCCCTAAATTGAAAACTGCAACCAGAAACCGTGCCTCATGACCGGTTTTTTTTTGGAAATTTGGAGGGACACCCTGTAAAAGTAACAAAACTTTAGGAAAATTATTTTTACGAAAATCAAACGTCATCTCTAAGTTTCACAAGAGTAAAAAATTTCGTTCATTAATCTTGAAAGGTGAAGCTACAGGAGCGTTTTTAAAATTTTAGAGAAATAAACATCATGTAAAAAAAATTCAAATAACTCCGCCATTTTTGTTATTTACTTCTTGAAATTTTTAAGGGCTGGAGGCTATTAGTATAGTTGCGTACTGTGAAAATTTCAATTTAATTCCTTCAAAAATGTGCTCATAAATTGTTAGAGAAATTTAGCGATTTTTACCCTTTTCCTACCCACGCCACTGGCTTATTAATAAAAGTAATGCAAATTTTATAACATTAAATCAAATTTCAATTAATTTTCCTCCAATCATGTTGATTTAGTTTCAAAGTTATTTTTCCATCTTACTCATACAGGGGTTCAAAAAAAAGCAATTTTTCCAAAAATTCAAATGGCCGCCATTTTGAAACGGCTCGGCCGATTTTGCTCAAGTACAATACCAGACCAGTTCTTATATATATCTTACTCCCACAAAAATTTCAGTCCCCTAGATTGAAAACTGCGACCTGAAATGAGATGACAAAAACGGGATATGGGGAATTTTGAAAGGACACCCTGTAGAAGTAACGCGACTTTAGGAATTTTTTTCAACGAAAATCTAACGTCGTTCCAAGGCTTTACAAGGATCCAAAATTTCATTCACTAATCTTGAAAGATAAAACTACAGGAGCGTTTTTAAAATCGAAATTTCGCGATTTTGGAGAAATATATAAATATATATACAGTGCTTCCCAAAAGTAACGGATAAATTCGATAAAACGGAGAGGGCTGTTTTTTTGAAAAAATAAAAAAACAGGTCGATTTTGTTTTTGAGTTGTTCAACTTTTGACATAATATTTGGGTATACAGGGTGATGCACGAAAAAGTGGTGACGTCATCGGCATTTTTTTAAATGGCAACCCTTATTTTTTATTAAATTTTTTGATACTTCATCCAATTGCCAATACGGTAATGTCATCATTTTGTAACGTTTATAAAGGAAATTTCGGAGAAAATAACTTAATTTCCACAGATTTAATAGATTTAATTTAATTTAATTTAACAGATTCAATTTGATAGACTTAATTTAAAAGACAGATCTTATAAAATTACCATGGAAACAGTAATTTTTATTTGATATTTTTTTATTTTTATCGCTAATGTTCCGATTTTCACATCAGTAAAAAGTGCACAATTTCGACTCACAAGCTGTTTTCTCAGAATTTTCCTTATTTAAGGTTACAAATTGATTACATTACCATACTGGCAATTAAATTAAGTATCAAAAAATGGAATAAAAAATAAGGGTTGCCATTTAAAAAAATGCCGATGACGTCACCACTTTTTCGCGCATCACCCTGTATACCCAAATATTATGTCAAAAGTTGAACAACTCAAAAACAAAATCGACCTGTTTTTTTATTTTTTCAAAAAAACAGCCCTCTCCGTTTTATCGAATTTATCCGTTACTTTTGGGAAGCACTGTATATATAAATATATATATATATATCGTGGGCAGGTGAATTTTGGAAAACCACTTTTTCGTGATCTGGGGGTCATGATCGGTGGACATTTGATGAGTTTGGGTGATTTTCGAAAAGTGATGTCGTCCTCAATAGTGTATTTTTTTATTAAAAAATACACTAAAAATCAACAATATGAAAACAAGGCTGAAAAAGAAAACGGATATGAAGAAAACTGGGAATATTACGCGATTGGGAAAGAAAACTACTGAAGTCAATGGCAGGTGATTCAAATCCTACAATTGGGAGAATTGCAGGTTGCATTCAAATTGGTACTTCTGACAAACAAGAAAATCAAGCATCCACGTCTTTTGAGCCATCTTCATCTGCCCAAGCATCCGCGTCAATCAATCCGTCATCTGCTGAAGCATTCACGTCAGCTGCACAAACTTCATCTGCAAGTCTGGCCGGTAAGGAGTTGCCTCCTAAACGAAAAATTGTCTCTGAAAAATATGAAACAGATGAGACAAGAGGACTCACTACAAAATAACTTCAGCGCTTAGTTTTGCTACAACAATATCGGACAAGTCTAGTACAACAGCAGTACTATGAAAAAAATTGGAAATGATGCAGCATAAGGAGGGGCCGGAACCTGTTCAACTTGGGAACAAAACTTATTTCAGTTTGTAAAAATAAATTAAATAGTTACAAAAGCGTTCTGTATCACTTTAGTTAAATAAAATGTTTAGTATAAAATAAACTTTTTATATATTTAAATTGTTAATGACAACATTCAAATTTCTTCTTACTTCTTGTCCTTGAAGACGAATATGAATCTCTTCGTTTCCTTCGTTCATCTTGTATTTCTACTGCCCCTACTGTTTCTCCTTCATTTGCTTCGAAGTCAGGTCAGGTCAGGTCAGGTCAGGTCAGGTCATTCAAGGTCGGTTTATCTTTTCGGTTAATGTACTCATCTCCATGATGATTTGGTTTAAGTATTCCTATATGAGTACAATCAATCACGCCTATATTGCTGTGGGAAACATATACTTGCTTTGCCACAACTGTTTTGCATCCATTATTTCAGCGTTAGTATTTGGAAACTTTATCCATTCGTTTGACTGAGCAATAATTTTGTCAACTATTTCTTTCACAGTTCGAGATACCGTAGCTTGACTTACTCCAAGCTCTTCACCAATACCAATTTTTGATACCCTGGATCAGCAAGGTAACGCAAACATATTTTCATTTTATGCACAGAGGACAAGACACCTCCTCGAGTTTCTTCATTTTCACCCAAAAATCTGTGCGCTAGCCACTGTAAATTTTGTTCTTCAAAACGAAATAGTCCTTTGAAATCTCGGGCAAGCGTACTTGAGCGAGGTTTATAATTCTTAACTTCTCTCAAGTTTAAAAAGTCTGCCATCTCCACGTTAATTGGATCAGAAAAATACCTTTCACTTCAAAGATGAATCTGCTACTGAGCACACTTACATTTTCTAAGTGCCGTTTCAGATGGACGCGTATGGTACGCGCGCGTATCATACGCTTGACGCCGAGTACGATAATCCAAATATAGGTTTTCAGATAGACGCGTAGCGCGTATCGCCGTCAGCGCGCGTTAATTTAAACGCGCGGGCATCCGCTCAGCCCGTGCGCCCGACGTACCAACGCGCGGCGCACGGGCTTCGTTTTAGCTTGTTTGAGCACGTTTTTTTCACATGGCGCGACGCGTAGGCGTATCAGTCAGTGTTTCTGTAGTCTTCAGTGTTGCCTGTGTTATTAATTTTGATAGTTATCAAAATTAATTGACAATAATTATCAAAATAGATATTATTATTATTAGTGCAGTTTTGTAAGTTTTGAAATAAAAAAATCTTTTGAAATTGCCAATAGAAACATCAATATTGACACTGAGCTGCTTATTGGAGAAGTTGAACAGAGGCCCAATTTATGGGATGTCTCCCATAAGGAATATAAAAACCGAGACAAAAGACAAAAGCCTGGGAAGAAATTACAACTGTTTAAGGGTTAAGGGAAAAGCTTCGTCACCAACTATGACGTATGGCATCTTATTAGTTTCGTCGGCTCCAGGTAATGTGGGATGTACCCACATTCTTTTCTTTTTTTGTGCCATAACTGCCATAAGCAAATTATTCTAAAATAAGTGGAAAAACGAAACAAGGGTCCTTTAGTAATATAAAAAAAATAGTAATAAAAATTTAGAGGATGTTGAAGATTCAGCAGGTTCTCTTCATTTACTCAGTAACCAAGAGTAATCAAGATGATCTTTGTCTCTATGTAATTCTTTTTGTTTCCTTTTTTCTCTTCCTTTTGTTTTAATTTACATGTATCGTAATGATTTTATTAAGGTTTATATTACTTATTACTTATAAAAATTAGCTGTGCTCGTTACATGAATACTTGTTGCACTGCATCCGACAAGGTCATAAGCAGAGAACTATCATAGATAGAAAAGACCGAAATACATGGTGACCAAAGTTTGCATTTAATATGTGTATTGGGGTATTTCTCCCATACTTACGTCGTTTGTCGCTTGATGAGCAAAACGCTAACGCATTTGACAACGCTGCAACAATAGTATATTGTGAAACAAGTGCGGAAAGGAGAAAATTTCTCACGAGTAGTCGAGTGTCACAATTCACACGAGTGTGAAATTTCTTTTCCGCACGTGCTACAGACAGTACTTTTCCTACGACCACAATTTAACAGATTAATTATTTAACAAATTTAACACATAAATTATTTTTTCTGACAATGCTCTGCTTTTATGACCTTTTCTCCAATTTATGAAATGTTTATAAGCAGATTCGTATTTTTCTCTCGAAACTACAGGTAGCAAATTCAAAGAACACAAACCTGCTTGTTTTCTGACTTCAGGTGGCGTATTTTCTGCTTCAGATTCAGATGAATCACAATCCATTATAATGATAGGTAACTGAAGTTTATTTTTTCAGACTTCCTAGGTAGGTATTATTTTCAATTCTACCAATGACTTTTTAATATTACTATTATATACTGTTAAATCATTGAATTCTACCGACAATATTATTATTATTTATTATTAGACTCCTTATAAACTAAAAATAAGTGACGTGAGCGTGGAGAGGTGGTAGATATGCAACTTCCACACAACGCAGGTGCTGTGCGTCGTCGATTGAATTGAAGTTATTAGAGGTGTGCGAGTTATTTTCACGTTCGTGAATTTGATTTGAACGCTACCAATGCTGTTATTAGCGATCAACTCGTAAATTTTAATAACTACTGCCACAAGAGAATAATGAGTATATTTTATAGTCTTGTCGGGTTCTATGTTATCCCATTATTTGTGTTTATTTTATTCGCTTGAAGCTTTAAATGAGTTATTCCATTAACAATAAGTAACAGTTGAGTTCTCAGTTACCGCACATCACTATTGTTTACATTAAAACTGTACGGAAACGATTTTTGGCTATGCGTTATGTCACTTTGTCGCACAGTTTTGGATACGTGAGAAATCTGCTAGTTTGCGCACAAAAAACGATGCGCAAAGTAGTGTTTTATATAGTGGTCGTAGGAAAACACCTTTGTAAACAGAACTGAGACCGACTTTTATCATTTTACTTGCTAGTCATTGTTGATTAAGACAAAATAGTTGGATAAAGTAGAAATGACAAAACTGAGTCTTCAGAAACTACCTGCTGATAACCACTTTAACGAAAACGTGAGCAAAATGCTCATATGACGACAAATGCAGGGTTAAGTGTAAGTGATACCGTAGTATTACATAATTACAGTGAAAAGTTGGATACTAAACTTCTATAAGTAAGTATAGAATAATAGTTTCAACCAATTGTTTATTTCACTCTTTAAAATATCTAACAGCCAGTATTATAAGGGCTCATTAAGTTAACGGGTAGATTTTTTGGGCCGTTTTTAGAAAAGGTATCGATCGTAAGAGGAAATTATAGCATTTTAGTGATTCTTGGCATAAAAGGGATTAAAAAATGTTAATAAAAGTTATTTGACGTCGATATTAGCTTTAAAAGTGGTAAGTGTCTTTTTCTCGCTTTTGATTAAAGAGAATTCCCAGAAAACTCTAGTGCATCACTAGTGCGAGAAACGCAATGTTGTGAAAAACGCAATGTTCCAACACAAAAAGAGCGTGTAATGATGAATAACGTTATTGGTAAGGGTCTTAAGGATAGAAACCCGTATATGTTAGTGAAAGAGGTAAGTAGTTACTTTGTGTGCAAGTTTAAATGTTGCCGTTTGTAAGTACCTACAGTCTTTAGAGTTATCAATAATCCCGGTATTGAGAAACCCAGTCAAGCTGTTACTTCTGGTGGGAAGAGAATCATACTCGTTGATGACGTGAAGTATGCTATTCTTGAAAAATTTCATAATGCATTTTTTAGAAATTAATTTTCCACATCAAAAACAATTCTAACAAAGTCTTCCGAACATAGGAAGATATCTCGTTGAGTACTAATTTTATTAGTACCTACCTACTTTATGCGAAATGAACATCCGCTACCAGAAAAGAAACCAAAAAGGTAGGTATATTGATCGAAAAAAAATTTTGTGGCGCAGAAAATTTTTAAATCAAAATTTGGGAGCATCGACGATCACAAAGAAATAGGTATAAGTCGTGTGGGACTGATATCTGATTTCCCCTAACGTTTATTCCCAGCAGCTCTCCAGCCGGCAAAACTGATAAGGTCTCTTTCCCATTACGAACTAAGTTATAGGTCAGATTTGGAGAGTTAAAATACATCATATTTGAGAAGTTGCTCCAAGTCAGCTGTCCTAATTTATCTGATTAGTATAATTTCAAGAAAAAATAGAAAAAAAAATGGAAAATTGTCCGATAAGTATCAATTAAGAGGTTATGTAGCACAAACAAGTGGACTTTGATTCTGATCTATGTGTAACCCCCAACTTATCCCACTGTAAAGTTAACGCACATGTTTTCCTTGACAGATTTTTATCCATTAAAAAAAATATTTTCAAGCTAAATGTACCAAGTAAAAAATAGTATGAAACATGGTAAGTTGACAAACAATTTAAATTTTCGTAAAATGTTATTATTTAAATGAACTATTCGACACCAAAATTCCATCACACATACTCCCAAGGGAATAATTTTTTTGAAAACTACTCCATCTCATTTATTAAATTATTTTCGAGCCATAACCATAAAGGGAGTAAAACTTTGAGAGTAGGAGCGTATGAGTTGTTTTTCTCAAAAGAAAAGACAAAAAAATGCTTGAAATGTTTGAAAATTTCTTGAAAACATGTGTAGATAACTGAAGTTGTAAAGAAATTCCGGGACCTGACGCTTTGCAAAAATTGACTTGTATTATACTATTACAAGTAATATTTCACATTTAGTAAACCGCCGTAATTTTCTCTCTAACCCCAATCAAATAAAATATGTACATTTTTTGGGGTCTTTATCCGCCAACAACTCAGATCCGAAAAAGGGTCATTATAAATAAGATGAGCGGCCGGTCGCACTCAGGCATTCTATGTACTTATACTACGAGATAGTACGAGTACGAGAGGTATAGGGGTCTTCAGGAACTGCCACCAGGGAAAGTTTGTGGAAATTTGAAACGAGGGAGTATTTGCTTTGCTATAACTGCAATAATTGCCATTTAGATGGCACATCATCTATTTGAGAGTTTTTCAAAATTTTTCCTTTCCCTTCCCAATAGTTGGCCCATCGACCGCAATAAGGACCAGTGATGCATACATATCGCTCCCCTATGCAAGTTTCACCCTCGCAGCACCCATATTTGTTCCATGGTACCCTTAAATTTTAAATGACATTACACGAAAAACAATTTCAAAGCAACCTTTAATTCGTGCTCAATCCTTAAGTTCGTGCTTTAGGTGTTATCCTGCCGACCCGGCGTATCGCAAAAAAAAAACATTGACGTCCTTGTATATTATTTATACACATTTTTGCTTCTAGGGGCTGTACCCGTAATTACATTAAAAATAAATTAATAGTAAAATGGTTTATTGGGACATAAATAAACTTAGAGCAAGTCTAAACGAACATAATTAATTCATTCAACCTGTCCCCTCATAAAGATCCTCGTAAAGTACCTACCTATAATCAAGGACTTGCTGTTATTAATGTATGGTAAGAGTACTAGAACATTTTACTGGTTCTGGAGTACGCTACACCTGTATAGGTAATTAAAAAAACGTCAAAAGGGTGGGGTCATATCCGGTACGACCGGCGAAATCCAAATAATCGCATCAAACAAAGTTACCAAGTGCATATTCTCAAAAACCACCACCCATCCCGAAAATATAGATCTAATCATACCAACCTTTCCAAATCCCAACTAAATCCTCAAACCTCGTGACGCAAACTTAAAACAAAAAACTGGCGGCTACTTATAAAACAACTTAATTACTATAACTGGCTTTAAAAAACTGGCATAATGTAATAGAACTCCCCAAAACTACCCTCTACATAATCCTCAGAGTCCACCCCCTCATAAAATTCATGGATGATGGATCGAGGTAACCGAATCACGACTCGTTAACCGCGACGTGCGCGCCCATAGCAGCCGAGTGATACACGCAGCCCGTCGGGACGTTAGAACACTGATGCGATATTGTTTAGAGAACACATAGTGCACAAGGCATCTAGTCAGCTGTGCTGTGCCTGTGGCCCCACCGTGCCCCCACCCGCGGACGGTAAAAGGCGCACATGCACGCTCTAATAGACGAGGAATAGATTGCTCACCGGATCCGTCGGCGCTGATAACGGTGATGGGTGGCGGTGGGTGGCTCGCAGGGCAGGGGCTGCTGATGCTGTCACTTTGGGGATGGTGTTGCGTTGGAATCGTTGACCTGGAGGAGGTTGCTGCGGTTGGTAACCGCGGACGGGTGTGATCGAAGCGGATGTGTTGATGAATTGGGTTTTATGAATGGATCTTGACATTCTGAAGGTTGTTTCAATCGAGGTGATGTGTTGTAGGTTGGAGGATTTAAGAGATGAGGGCTCACAAAATTATACATTTGGTGTAGTACCCATTTCGAATTTACTAATAGTCCCTGCGTACTTTGAACAATTTAGCCGCTTGTTATGCTTCGAGAATGATGATAATCTATTATTACGGTAAACTGGGTGTTTAATTCATTTTTCATCTTTTGCATTCACTTGGTTATTGCGTAAAAGGCTGCAATGTGACTTAACTTCTCCACATCTCACTTAAATCTCGCTCAGATCTATTAATAAGTAGAGATTTTTTCATTTTTACTGAGAATCAAGTTGATATCTTGAAAAAAAAATTTACAGCTGCTTTACATGCTGTAGAGGAAGAAAATAGTTCATGCAATCATGCGAGTTTATTGTATGATATTCCCGAAGCGACACTACGGCGCTATATTAAGAAAAAACGAGACAATGTTCAACTCCCTGTTAATGGTGATCGTTTTAGAGCAACAGAAGCGGTTTGCGGATTATGTAAGAGACCTTTATCAAAGAGCTTTTGGTCTCGCAGGTTTTGAGTGTCGGAAATTAGCTTTCGAATATGCAGAAAGAAACAACATACCTCACGGCTTTAGTACGAAAACAAAAGATGCCGGTAAAGACTGGTTACAAAACTTTGAAAAATTTGAAAATTAGTCTATGAACTCCAAAATCGACATCGCTTGGACGGCTTATGAGCTTCAATAAAACAGAGATTGGCAGATTTTTTGATTTATTGAAAGAAGAAATGCGCAAATATAATTTTGTACCAGACAGGATCTGTAATGCAGACGAATCTGGCTTGTCCACTGTTCCGACTAAATTGCCCTAGGTCATGTCTCCTACTACTGGAGAAAGAAGAGTGACCAAAGTCGCATCTGGCGAACGTGGGAAAAACACTACAGTAGTGTGTACAATGAACGCTCAAGGGTCTTACATTCCTCCATTCTTTATTTTTGCAAGAGTAAGAATGAAACGAGAACTGTTGAATGGTTGTCCGCCAAATTCTTGTGGCATTGCACAAAAAATGGTTGGATGAATTCCGAAAGTTTTGTGCAGTATCTAGAGCATTTTATAAAGTATGCTCATCTCACTATTGATTGTTGACAATCATTCCTCGCATATTTAGTTAAATAATGCTATAAATTTATGTATAAAAAAGGGAGTTATCATGTTAGGGTTACCACCACATACAGCCAAAAGGCTGCAACCACTCGATGTATCTTTTTTTGGGCCGATATTCTCAAATATCCATAGCATGTGATAACTTTCTCGTTAATCATCCAGGACAAACTATAACAGATAGAATCATCTGCAAATTATTTGGGGAAGCATATTTAAAAGCTGCAACTGTGGGTATTGCAATAAAAGAATTTGAAAAATATGGGATTTGCCCATTTAACCCAGCAGTATTTTCTGATGCAGATTTCATTGAACGGGATATTAAAAATTAGAAGAAAACAACACAAATGTCTTTAGTTCAAATTTCTGCAAGAACTTTCGTCAGACGACGATGAACCACTTAATATCTATATTCGCAATAGACCTACGACTCCGTTGGATACTGCTTCTAAATATCCTACCATAAGTATTTCTATTCTATATCATATAGTATTTCTCCGGAACCCTCCTCTTCTCACGGCAGATACGAGCTTTCTACTTCAATCACTTCAACTGCTACTTCTAATTCACCTCAGGCTGCTACTTCTTTTACAATCGATAATGATTCTGAGGATGAGAAAAACAAACAAAAATCTCTTTGGAAGATAAAACCGCTGCCCAAATACAACATCAACAAGTCATCATCTACTCCAATTAAAACCATATTAGAAAACAAAGAGCGAGAGGTTGAAGATAAAGAAGAAAAAAAGAGAAAAAGGACAAAAAAAAGTGGATAATGCAAAATTAAATTTGTTTAATATGAAATCACGTTCAGTCAACAAGAAAAAAGAAGAAAAAATATTTTGTCCTGCCTGTTCCGAATTGTTCACAGATCCACCAACTGAACACTGGATACAATGTGTATCATGCAAAACATGGTGGCATGAAGCATGTTCAAATTATGACCAAGAACAGTTTATTTGTGACATGTGCCAAAAGTAGTCATCTTACCTCATAGGTGGGGTAAGATGAAAATAATACTATGCACTAGATGGGGTACTAGAGGGGTATCAATTTGAAAACTTGCCACCCCCAAATTCTTCCTTGAAAAATTTTTTCCAAAGAAATCCCGAAACAGGTCAATCTTTTAATGTAATTTATGTTCTATTGAGTCAATAAATTTTATACAGGGTGTTACTTGACTCAGTATAACGACGATATGGTCTATTTTTTGGAATGGGACACCCTGTATATTATTACAATTTCAGATTGTCTGAGAAAATCCAATAAAAATTGTATTTATAAACAAATGAAAATCGCAGTTTTTCATTTACAAAGTAGCTTGTTTGGAAAACGGCTACAGATACCGGAAAACGGCTTACATGTTCCTATCTTAACTTTTCAAGTGGTATCCTATTTTGTGGATGAAATTTTCATACAGGGTGACGAAAAAAATCAGACTTTTGATCACCCTGTATAAAAATTTCATCTGCATCATAGGATACCGCTTCAAAAGTTAAGATAGGGACATGTAAGCCGTTTTTCGATATTTAGAGCCGTGTCCGATGTACACTGCTTTCAAAATGGAAAATTGCTATTTTCATTTGTTTATAACTCATAACCATAACCTACTCAATGTAAGCTGCAACTGTAAAAACCATTCCTACTGGATTTTCTCAGATAATCTGAAAATGTAATAATATACAGGGTGTCCCATCAAAAAAAGTAGACAATGTCGTCATTACTGAGTCAAGGAACACCCTATATAAAATATTTTTGCGTCAATAGAACGTAAATTAAATTTAAAAATTGACCTGTTTCGGGATTTCTTTGAAAAAAAAATTTCAAGGATGAATTCGGGGATGGCAAGTTTTCAAATTGACACCCTGTATATTGTGATGACAACCCCGGCTATCCGGGAAACTGGCTGGAATCGGAGCTGACTGGAATCGGACGGATTGCTCGGGCGCCAGATTTTTGCAGAAGGTTTACTCCCCCGGGGAAATGTTCACACAGTTGATACGTTAATCGTACCCTTGTCCCAGGGCAACTCAATGGAGAAGACGGAAAATTCCAGGGATCAGGTGAGGTTATCACAAAAAAAAACGGACGCAGAGGGCGGTCTTTAGGCGCTCCCCGCGGCTTATGGTGGCGCTCCCGTTGAGCAAAGTTGTTTTGCGAGTAGCTTGAGGATCACGGTCGGTGGTGGTAATAATTGAGGGTCATGAAGTGAGATTAATAACAGTTTTATTATTATCAAAAACCAATATGTACAATCAAAAAATAAACAAAGCCCTCCCACAACTTAATTTCAATAACAATTGCAAATATCAGGTGTTAGCGATCGTTTTATTGTGGACTGCGAACCAAAGCGGCAGGAAGCGAGGCGCGGTCAACGGAGGCGATGCAAAATTTCAGCATTAATTAGAATTGACTCCTCGGTAGGTACGTGAGTACTTTTCGCGTGCCAGGATTGAAAACCGGGTCGGTGGGTGCGGTGAGGCCACTGTGCGTTGCGATTCGATCAAAGGGCGGAGGAAAGGAACGCCGCCACCGCAAGATTACCCACTGCTACGCCTGGTCAGCGATCTCATGGCAAAGAAGGGGCCTTCGTTACTCCAGCGGAAGACGGGTACCGATGGGCTGTTGACTAGTACCAGGTCACGCCGCCACCGCGAGATTACCCCCTGCTACGCCGGGTCAGCAATCTCACGACAAGAACGGGGCATTTGTTACTACAGCGAGGGTCGGGAACAGATACAGAAAAGGGACGATTGAGAAGGATTATTTAGGGCGACCGTGACACAACCAAAAAAAAAAAAGACTGATATGAACTGTCACCTACCTTGGCACGGAATCGAAGGGTGGTCGGCTCTAAACTCGTGGGGTTCGGCATCGCGGGCTCGGGGTGGCGGCTCGTCACTCGATCGGAAGTCTCTACACTGCTACACTAACCCTAATCACACTAGGTCTGAAGTCAACTAGAAGAAGTTATCAACCTACGGCGGTTTACCACTGGATCGGAAGTCTATGAATTCAACGCGCTAGGAAAACAATCTATCAATAACCGTCGGTCTACTGCTCGATCGGAAGTTTCAATACTATACTAATCGCCGTAAGAACACCGGATCGGAAGTGAATTTGCAAGTTTTATATTTCTGCCATACCTTCTGGATTAACTATCTACCGTTTTTCAGTTGGGACGCGGGGTATAAAAAAAGGTACGGTGATAGCGCTGGTATCAGCCGAAATTAATTCGGCTTCCGAATTTGTAGTCAACTGCCTCGATTCAGGTATCTTAAAATTTGGTCTGTTCATAAAAAACATTCAAAGCGGTTGCCAAACTTTAAATTTCGTCCAGATTTAGGTATGGTATCAATTTCAAACATTCTCAATTCCTCTGTAAAGAGGTTTTGTGGAAAAAAAATTGATGAATTATACGGGATCCGTTCCAGACATTACAGCAACCAGAAGCGAGTTACTGATCACCCTGTATTTGGCAAGTGATAGAGATGCCTCACATGCCTCCTTGAATTTTTTACATACTAGTCCCCAATCTGTTGGCTGTCTGTTAATAATCTAGACGGTTCAACTCAGTCTAATATTTACAGCCACCTCCATCGTAGCGTAGGAGGCGTGTATGGGTGAAGGCTATTAGCACATCCATCGGGAAACGGGTACCACCAACCACCACACACCTAGGACTTTTCCTCCAAAATTGTGGGTCCTATCTAGAGACACTCGACTTGGTGATAAGAGACCCGTCGCTTAATCTCAAATATAGGAATACCTACTCTTTTTCGTCTGATCAAGTTATCTTTGCTCATATAAATAGTAGGGCGGGTTCAGTTTTCTTCACACTATTACCCTCCACAACACCCTCCAGCCGAGTGTCAGGGGATGAGATAAGTTGCTAAAGCGACAACTTGTTCCTACCCTGGTCACACTCTTAACCCACCATATAATAAAACGAAATTCCCAAGAAGTTGAACTCTTTAATTAGGTGTGTGGGGTGATCGAAAAGGGTGATCAAAATCTGTTGAATACATAGTTTTGACTTTTCTACTTTTTGTTTTTTTTTCTCTGGATTTATTAAAGTTAAAACCCCTACCAGCCGCCTTAAGAGAGGAAATATTTTTGCAGACCCTTCATTGAAGAATCACCAGCGCTTTAAGATGCAACAGATGAGTGAAATGGCCACAGTGAAGAGATCACATGACTCCAAAGGTCCAATGGAATTTTTTCTATTTTGAATGCTTATGTATAGGAGAAATATCCCCTTCCAACTGAGCCCCCAAAGATGTTCAGAAGTGCAAAAGGAGGGAAGAAATTATCACAGCTGTCATGTCCACCCTTCCATATAGATGATGATGACGGACGTCTTCATCTACCTTGAAACGAATTATTTTACCCTAGAGGGGAAAAATAACCGCCGTTGAGAGCATGAGACAAATAAAAGACAACAAGGGTCGTGGGTTGAGCTGCCAATCTAAGATGGGTCAGCAGAACAACAGGTACTCTTTATTTAAAAAAAATCACAGCTATTAAGTATCACATAATCTTGAGCACGGTTAACAAAATAAAAAAACGTTGAGATCAGCTGAATGAAAGGGGTGGTAAAATTGGACCAGTGAAGGCACTTATCTTCGTAGGGCTCTCCTGTGCGAGGATGAAGATTTTCAGCCAGGCTCTGGGTGGCTCAGGTTCGGCTGCTATTTATTGGTTCAGCTGCTGCGGGAGTCAGATCAGCAGCTCCACTACTACCAATGTATGCCCCTGGATCAGGTGCACTTCGGTACGAAGACAAAGGTTGTCCAATCGGCAAAGTGGTTTCAGGTATGAAGAGTGTGCTCCGGTATGAACCGTCGGTCCAGTAGGGAAAACTTGCTCCTGTAGAAGAACTTGCTCCCGTAGAAAAACTTGCTCCAAGGAAAAGTTGCCCCCGTATGAAAACTTGCTCCCACAAGAAAAGCAAGCCAAAAACACAGACGATGTTAATAATATTTTACGTGAAAGTTCACGACGCCATTTTGGTGAAAATTGCAGGTGTTTGCCAAAACGACCTTCTTCAAGCGAATTCCAGGAGAGAAAAGAAAGGTGAGATCTCAGGTATCGGCGTACCGGATCGAAACTCGACAGTCGAGGTCGACGAAACTCGAGGCCTCCAGCCGGCCGTGTTTGCACTCAACTAAAAGCCACCATCATCCCCTTATGCGACGCGCGCAACGCGGTTGTCTCCGGGTCGCTGGCATTTAGCCAGTAAGTACAAAATGTACATTACAACCTACATCCAAAGGTACGTGCAGAGGAAATAATATCTTGTCACCATGAAGTCAGAGAGAACGGAGATGGAAGGCTACTGGTAAATGGTCTATAAAAATGGTAGACGTGAGCTCTACTCAAAAAATCATCGGTGGGTCTAAGCCCCTACCATATACTCACGTTACAGTGCGTGAATGGTGAGTGATACAATGTCAAAATTCTATACAATTTTATGATTACTGATATGAGAAATGTAAATACTGCATCGAGCCTTGTGTTGTGCTGTGACGCCGCCGTTTGCTGCCACAGCTCATCAAGACAAGACTGGTGAGACTAGCTACTCTAAGAAGGACTTTAATTTATGGAATCTTAAATTTTATGAATCCTCGGAGAATTCGTAATATTTAATAACTGACCATTTCATTCAATTTTCAGAAATCAAAAAAAAAAAATCAGAGTTGGTCTCTGTGGGTCAAACGACGGATTTTTTCAAAAATGTTTGCAAGTTCGAGTACAAGATCATGCCGTGTTCCTCTTGAGCAGTTGTCGTGAGCAGTCATTTGCAATAAAAAAATGCAATAACATAAGAGACATAACATTGATATGTCACTCTCATATGGGACACTGTATAGTACAAAATAATTTTAAATTATAGCCATTATGATCCTCTGTACTTGCATTTGCAAAAAAAAATTTTTAATTCATCGTTTGGCCCACGGAGACCGATTCGAATGACCTGGGATAGCCTGTACATATTATTATAATTTAATTAATTAATTTATTAATGTATTCAATTTTCATTAGACAAAGATGAAGCGGTTATTAGACATTGCGGCATTGCGGCCTGCGGCACATGGCCCTGGCGGCACCAATAACAGTTAACTACTTTCTTGAATATTACACGTTCCATGCACACAGCGCTGCCATCTGTTAAAAATAAAGAATGCTCAAGACTTGTATAAGCGAAGATTGCTTCAATTTATTAATTTATTTATCCAACAGATTTATACCTACTTGTCGCCGCTAGATGGAACCGTATTTGCCGTTACAAAATATTATTGAATAATGATAATATAAATTAAATCATCAAACATTAGATGATTTTTTTTGAACAAGTTAAGTTATTGTAAAGTACCTTTTTTAGATCTAAATATAGGTAAGTACCTACCTACTCCCATTGAAGAAAATCAAACAACTCAATCAACCATCCAATAGATGGTTGGTGTTTGGTTAGGTGGTTGGGAAATCCTCAAAGATGAATGTCCGAGTCACTGGGATTCCATTCCTGGGAACCATATTATTCCATCATACTCATATCTTAGGCTCAAAAGAGCAGTGCGTTAGAGAGAAACTGGAATGAGACTACATAGGTAGGAAGATCAACAAAATATCTTAAAAAATACGAAGAATGATAATCTAAGGCGATTGGTGTGCCTGAATATTGCTCGTGAAACTGCCTCAGCCGGGTTGTCGTATCGTGACTAAGGGCCAACACTGGGGAAAACGATGCAGGTGATCTGCATGTAGTCCCCGTAATACGGTGCCTTCTTATGAGAGGAGACAACCTGATCAGAAACCTAAATCCCAAAGTGGACATCCAGGCTGACGTAATGCGAGAAGTAGCGAAGGGCTCACAAGATGTGACTTCATTGAAAGAGGCAGTCAAACAAGCCAAAAAACTACTCAGAAACGAGATAAACAAAAGCCAGAGAGAGTGCTGGAAAAAGTTGTGTAAAGAAGTGGACGAAAACGTCTGGGGTAAGGGATACAGGATTGTGACCCAACGTATGGGGCACCACACAAGAGCTGAAGACCTCACACTGGCCAAAAAGCTGGAAATAGTGGAAAACCTATTCCCAAAACAGCAGATCTGCGACTACGGCTTACTAGACCCAACACAGGAATACATCTCCGATATAACAAACGAAGAACTTAAAGAAGCAGTACATCGCATGAAGGCCAAAAAGGCCCCGGGCCTGGACGACATCTCCACAGTGCTAATCAAGCACTTAGCCGAGACAAATGCGGAGATCCTGACGGGCCCTTTAAACCGGCTCATTAGAACTGGAGGCTTTCCAAAAAAATGGAAGAAGGCCAGACTGGTTCTGGTGAAGAAAGGTGACAAACCAGAGGGTAACATCTCCTCATACCGACCCATATGCTTGCTGAGTCACATGGCTAAATTATACGAGAGGATAATAAATGATAGATTAGTACAGGAGATGAAGAAACATGGGGACTTTGCCAAGGATCAGTTTGGATTCCGAAAGGGAAGATCCACGATACAAGCACTGGAACAAATACTGAGAGAGGCCAGAGAGGCCAATGAGAAGACCCTGAAGACAAGGGAACTGGTGGCACTGGTAACATTGGACGTACAGAATGCGTTTAACTCGGCAAGTTGGAGACAAATAGTGAAAGAACTAGAGAGAAGAGGGATTTCTCCTTACCTCCAAAGAGTCATTAGACAATACCTCTGCGAGAGACATATAGTAGTGATACATGAAGACGAGGAGATTGAAATCCCGATGACATGTGGAGTCCCGCAGGGATCGATCCTAGAACCAACATTATGGAATGTCCTCTATGATGGGGTGCTTAGACTAAAGTTGGATAAGGGGGTACGACTGATAGGATTCGCAGACGACCTATCACTAGTTGCAAGATCCCGTTCAAGCGAAGACCTGAAATGTCTAATCAATAAGTCGTTGAAAAAAATCGCGGAGTGGATAGAAGGGCATGAGCTGACGCTGGCACCTGAGAAGACTGAAGCTGTTCTCCTAGTGGGGAGGAGGAGAACCCCGGAAATGGAGTTCAAAATAAAGGACAAGACCATCACAACAGCCCGAAGCCTCAGATGCCTGGGGGTAACCCTGGACCGGGCGATGTCCTTCACGGAGCATGCCCGATTAGTCATCCTGAGAGCCTTAAAAAGTGCCACAGCAATCAGTAGATTATTACCGAACAACGGGGGAGCAAGAGAAAGTCGGAGAAGAATCCTTGCCTCTGTGGTGAACTCTATAGTGCTATATGGAGCGGAAATCTGGGCTCCAGCAGTAAAAAACAAATGGGTTGTAGAGAAGCTGTTAAGCGCACAAAGAAAAATCGCCCTTAGGATAGGCTCTGCCTATAGAACAGTGTCAACAGAAGCTTTACTGGTGGTGACGTCGGTCTGCCCCATGGACCTGCTCATCCATGAAAGGGAAAAAATCTTTAAAGAAATCCAGTCCAATAAAGAGAAGAGTAAGAAACTGATAAAAAAAGAGACTAGAGAAGAAACACTCCGGAAATGGCAGGACAGATGGAATGTGAGCACCAAGGGCAGATGGACGGCTTGCCTAATCCCAGAGATACAGCCGTGGACAGAAAGAAACCACGGAGAAGTGAACTATTACATAACACAAGCGCTGACTGGACACGGCTGCTTCAACAGCTTTCGAAAGAAAATAAAAAAGACCAACCAGGCAGAGTGCTGGTTCTGTGAAGAACAAGAGGAGGACACCCCAGACCATACACTCACTATTCAAGTGCAGAAAATGGAAACCTGCCAGAGCTAGACTCGAAGAAGACTTGGGCGTCCAACTGGATGCAGGAAATATGGTTAGGACCATGTTAAGAGACGCAAACAGCTGGGACAAGATGGCTACGTATATTAGAGGCATACTAGAAAGGAAAGCAGAAGAGGAAAAAACGCGAGAAGGAAATGTAAGGTAACAACGGAAAACCGGTCCTGCCCTGAAGTAATGTCTACCGACGGTTCCGGGGCAGGATGGCTGGTAGAGGAGGGGGTTTAGTGGGTAGGTCCTCCCTGGATGGGAGGGAATCCCACACTCCCTCTGCGAAGAACGGAGGCGCCTATGAAGGTTCCCCCTCCTCTATAAAAAAAAACATGACTGGAAAGAGTCATGTCGCTACTGGACCTAACCTCGGGGCACCTAGCCAACCCCGTTACACACAGCCTCCACCTCTTCATACGGGGCTGTGGTTTGCGGGATACCTTTTCCCTTGCTACTCGTAGGAATAAATATGAGTAGACAAATAGAAAAAACACGGGAAATCACCGTAAACAAAACTGTCGATCGAGTGGAGTACAACCTCCACGATTAAAATCGACAACAAGAAGCAAATAACCCCAGGTAGTGGGCAGGATCCTTTCCTCAAAACAACTAATCAACGGACCCGAGGAGCGACAACATCACCAGAGTTGGCTAGGTGAATACTCAGAATGCAAAGGGGGCATCTGCCCCCATTTGAGGCTGTTCAAGAGGAAATAACTGGGAATTACTTTCATCCAAGAATCGTTGATCTGTGGGGGACAAGTCAAGGGCTGGTCATGGAAAGGTGCTAAGGTGGTATGGATCGGAAGACATGACTCACCTAGATCATGCATTCTGGTCAGAATTTAAATACTTATAAGTGTATTTCAGAGTTTATGACACGGGACCTGGTTGCCATTCAAACATCTTCAAATCTTGGCGACATACACCGCGAAATAGTCATATCATCGGGTTACATCCCTGGCGATGAGCAGTTTGTTCTACCGGTGAAAGTAAAAGGTAGACTAGCAGACTATGTATTGCAGAAGGAGAAATTTACCGCTACTTCTTGGATGTTATGCCAACCAAAAAGGGAAGTATACTTTGGAATTTGTTTTTAAACACCATTTTGTTATTCGAAATGTGTGGAATACACCCACTCTTCCAACTAAAAACAGAAAGGAAGTGTCAGACACAACATTCACAAATTCGAGCATGAGCTCGTTACTAAAAGGTTGGAAAGTCCCACACTAGCCATCAATATCGGATAATAAAATCATAGTGTTTGAAACTAATTTGCAGAATAACCCCTAACACTCATCGACTCAAAGGCTGCCGCCTAAAACCACCTGGAACTGGAAAAACCTGGGAAATATGAATGAAGCAATCATGGACGCTTATGAGGCAAATTGCCCTCCTTGAATCAAACACAAAAAATAGCGATGTTTCTTGTTGGAACAAACATCTGTCAAAGGTAAGGTCCGAAGGACGAAAGCTCTTTAACAGAACAAAGCGCAACGGAGACGTAGAGCTATCAAAAGGGGTTGACCACCTATAATAAGAAATTAGGAAATCTATAAAAGAAACGGCTTCAGGAAATTCTGCGATATCACATCTACCCCTATTGAGCCAGACTCCATAGAGCCATAGTCAGGGGCAGTGATGCAAAAATACGGTATTTTATTTTTTTTGTATTATACAGCGTATAATACGGTTTAAAATACCGTATAATACAAATTTGAAGGTTACCAAAAATTACGGTCACTTGTCAGCTGTCTCCTGTCATTGATCAATTCATTATCCAGACTACAAATTCTTAACCAAGCTTTTATTTTTGTTATAAGAAAGAGGGATCTTCCTCTTTTCCTTCGATCTTAACTGTGTAGATAAGACAAATTCGTTCCACTCCGATAATTATTGGCTTATCCAGCCTATCCTAAGCAAGCTCATCCAACCAGCCACACACTTGATAAATACGCTAAGTAAGTATCGGATGTTTGCAGAGCGCGCGCCTCCTCGTGGATTTTTTTCGCACTTTTGTGCGGCATACTAATCGTTGACAGCTCGTTTCAATAGAATGAAACCTTTCTTAAAATCATTATTTGGAAGTGTATTTCTAGATTTTTTAATTTATTATGACTACAATTATTATTAAATTTCTAATAAGCACCCAGTCTCGACTGCTTTCGTTTTAAATCGTTGAGAAATGGGCGAAATCTCATGATGAGTTTTCACATGAGTGATGTTAGAGAATACGTTTACATGGAACTTTTCTTCAAGGAACCGCTCTTTCAGAGAGACTCCTGGTGCACATAGCACTCATAAAAATGAAAAAACCTATTATTGTCCCATTGTTTAGGTGATATATTAATTGTTCCATTAAAAAAATCACCTTCTTATCAACATAATAAGTTCACATTTCATCTCATGTTTTAGGGTTTTTTATTCAACTTATATGTATAATAAGTCGAAGAGTTTTGGACATATTTTGCAGCTGTAAAGCAAGAAAATGTTACCCTTCGTCTGAAATACAACTCGAAAAAATTATAGCAGTAGTTATTGTTTTATTAGTATTACTTATATGCCTTAAATTATTAACTAAAATTTTTAACTTTAATTTACTGTCTAAAAAAAGATTCAGGAGTAATAAATACGTATGTAATCGCAAGCATTTATGGTACTCGTGTACAGCAAACCCTTCCAGATGTTTTTTATCCCTGAACGACCTCAAGTTTGCAATGAGAAATACATTAAAATGAATAGCGGGCACGCAGGACTTGCCGCATGAAAGTGTCAAATTTGCCTACTTGGTGGCGCCACAATAGTTACTTGTTTAGCCTATAGTTAAATAGACGAACACACTTACCTTTTAATCAGAAATTCAGGCCGAATCAGCAGGAGTCAAATAAATAACAGGGAACTTCGAAAATACAAAAGTTTTTTTTTCATTTTAAATTCATAAACTTATAATTAGATGCCATATCAAAATACCTACCTAGTACCAGTACTACCTATGTAATTATAAAGGAATTCCTACCGAGATACCTACCGCGGTTTGTTTTTTGTTGAATTTTTGAAAAATCATGAAAAGTAATCATGATATGGATGGTCTCGGTTCTGTCACTTCTGTCAGTTCTGTCATTTGGGAAGGTCTATTTCAGAGAGTTCTTCTTTTTGTTTTTAATACCGGTATAAAATGTCCTGGTATAATACAAAAAATACGTATTATACAATTGTATAATACAACGTGTATAATACAATTCGCATCACTGGTCAGGGGCATGATGGAGACTAAATAGCATTGAAGAAACCCAACGATATCTTCACGAACCGTTTGGAGCAATAGGCTTTCTGTTGCTCGAAACACACTTTCTGTGGAGCATGAGAAGATCAAGTGAAGAAAGAGATGACATCATAAGTGGGCCAGGAAAATAGACCGGAAAATGGTACAGGAGTCTTTGGACCTAGTACGCAATATCTTGAGCCAATAGGAAAGTACACCAGAATATTTCAAGCGGAAATTCACGCTATCGAAAAATGCGCTCAATTTAATATAGACAGGAATTATAAAAAGCAAAAAATCGCTACCTTAATGGATAGTCAAGCAGCCATAAAAGCACTGAGCTCATACGTCATCAGTTCAAAAATTGTGTGGGATGCCTCATAAAGCTTAATAAATTAGGCAAAAGTAACAAAGTAGCTGTGCTTTGGATGCCAGTACATATAGGTGTGGAAGGCGACGAAGAAGCCGACAACCTAGCAAAGAAAGCAGCAAGAATGCCGCTCATAGGGCGGTAGCTCGGTCATGTCACTCGTGGCTTGGTTGTTGTGTTCGCCTATAAAACTATTTAAAAATTGGTGTGTGGCTATATGAGCTAGATCTCGATGCCAAACAAATTACCAGAGTAGAACGACTGTGTCATACCTACATAGTTAATACCGATGTCTCCTCTTAAAAAAAAAGCTGTACATAGGCCAAGAACCTTTTTGCGGACTGGGAGAAAAAATGTTCTCAAAGACAAATAAAGAAAGAAGAGGAAACTCAAAGAGACAAATGTCTAAAGTCTCTGGAAAGACCTCCCTGGATTAAGACAGGACAAATTAGTGCTTGGGGAATTACAACCAAAAAATATTTTTGGTCTCCAGAATTAAAAACGGTTTGAGAATGCTGACAGGTTTTCTCAGATGCCATCGTAAGCCTGGAGCACACCTTAGCAAGATTGCTTTTTTTCAAAATAACCAAACCTGCAGACTCGGCATAGAGGAGGATGAAACCTCAATACATATAGTGGGGCTTGGTTGTTTGATACTTATAGAGCGTAGAGGCATATTATGTTCGTGTGTCTTGATCAATCCGTACATTTTGGGTGAATGGGAGTTGTGTATAATTAGAATTTTGACGGTTGCTCTTTAAAGGGCCCCATTCACCTCGTTCTTCTCCGCCGTTTTTACCCGACGGTTAAAAACGTCAGGATAAAAATATCACAAAAACGATGTGTATGAGCAAGAACGTCGTTTATGCACGTCGTTCCAAAACTTCAGGCGATGCTTGATTTTTGTCGGTTATCGTGCCAAAAAATGCAAAACCCACCGTTTGGTCCACACAGACCAATTTAAATGCAGATACACAACTAAGAGGCCCTGAAAGTTAGCCTTTATAAGTTTGAGCAGAGTACAGGAAGGTATAGACTGTAGAATGACAGGAACAAGGAGTAATAAAACACTAATTACTGTACATAAATAACAAATACATTTATAAAATTAACATTAACATAAATAAGAATTAATAATAGAGAGGTAATTCATGACAAAATTAAATAATTAAAATATACAAGCAAACATCCACGCGAGCAGCTTATAGAAGAGGAATCCCAGCAGTGCCATGAGGGTGTAATGGGCTGCCATAAGCTTGTAGTACTTAACCCTACCTTGGGGGATGGTGTCTAGCGGATCCTTGAGAATATATACCCTTCCTCCTCGCACGTATGTGTAGAAGTATGTGTCCCAGTCGAAATTCTAGAAAATTAATAACTTATTATTAATAATAACTTATTAAGGGATTAAGGCAATATACAGGCTGTCCCATTTTAATGTCCCACCCCGGATAACTTTTGTCAGTGACCTTGAATCAAAAATTGTTTGGTACAAAAGTTGTACAACTTGGAGGGGGACATTCGATGGCGCTAATACTTTTGACCTTGGGTACAAGCTTCAAGGTCATTCAAGGTCAACTTTGTTTTTTTAAATGGAACTTCCTATTTTTGACATCGGCAATCGATTGCGCGTGAAAAATATGAGACTTTTGTCTGAACATTTTTTCTGAAAACGCAAATTTAATCGACTTATGCAGCTGCCAAAATTAAAAATTTGTAAGTTTTGTGAATTTTTAACTCGAGAATGGTAGCTTTCTAAGAAAATCAGCAAGAGACAAAAAGTTCTTGGATTTGCGCAAGGAACCGTCACGAATTTTCTTGAACACAGGCGCTGAGAACAGAGTTTTCGTCAATTTTGAGCTATTTGTAACGAATGAAAAATTAAACTTTTCTTAATGGAAAATTGTTAATTTTGAGCTGCTGTTGTACCAAAGGAATAATTAAACTTTTCTTCATGAAAAATCTAACTTGTGGTTCTCTTCTAAACCTCACCATTCTCGAGTTGAAAATTCAAAAATTTTAAAATTTTCAATTTTGAAGGCTAAATTAATTGAGAAAATTTGCGTTTTCAGAAAAAAAGTTTCAGACAAAAGTCTCATATTTTTTCACGCGCAATCGATTGTCGATGTCAAAAATAGGAAGTTCCATAAACAAAGTTGACCTTGAATGATCTTGAACCTTGTACCCAAGGTCAAAAGTATTAGTGCCATCGAATGTCCCCCTCCAAGTTGTACAACTTTTGTACCAAACAATTTTTGATTCAAGGTCACTGACAAAAGTTATCCGGGGTGGGACATTAAAATGGGACAGCCTGTATAACTTATTTAACATTCATTTATCAATATGATTTTGTTTATGGTTCCCTAGCAACGGCAAAAGCTCAAGCGAGTTATGTTTCAAAAAATCTACTTTTTCTTTGAAGCATACTTATTGCTACCAGAGTTTTGTGCAAGTGAAAGCTGTTTAAAGACTGCCATGTTGATTTAAATTCTAGAAAAATCTTTCTGAACATTCTCTACAACACTGTTCATCTCTCTGACACGGTTCGCCTTTTAGGGATCATCCTGTATACATACGGTTATGCTTTGGATCGGTAGTCTTGGAGAAAAACCCCTGCAAAAGCAACAGTAATAAAGAGGTTGGCCAACTTCAATAAGGGCTATCCAGTCGACCTCCCTACAGGGGCTAGCTCCACGCTTCCTGTTTGGGTAAAAAGGAAGGCAACGGTGGCTCACATAAGAATGCGAGAGTCAGGAACTTGGAAAGATAAACGATAAAACGGACCTACTGAGTGTTGATGAGAACCGGAAATATTCCCTTCTAAGTCGGGTAATCTGTTACAAAGACGATTCCATGAACGGGAATGGTTACATTGGAGCAGGACTGTACTTGGCAGGATAAAAACTTCGGGCGGGAGAATTTTTCGCGTGAGATCAACCACGACGGTCTTCCAAGATGGTGCATCATCACTAAGAATAGGTAGAATGTATAAAATAACGGAACCTACTAACAGTTCAGGCCAATTGTAACAATTCGTTGTCCCAGGGCTTATTTATTTATCGTCATTTCAGTTTTTACAGTTATTACAGTTTCCGTGGTATTACTTCATTTATTTCAATCATTATTCTAGGCAAGTTTCCTTACCCTCCTTGTCTGTATATGTACTCACCCCGTCTACGGTTTTGACGTACTTTCTGTATTCTGTAGCTACTTTCTGCTATTCTGTCAGCGGTCGTGTCTAAGACTGTCATTAGAAATAACAATTGCCGATTTCTCTGACAGTATTTAATTTATCTTTCATTTTGATTTCATTTCAGCTCCACGGACAATTTCTCAGCCATAGAGCTGGTTAAAATTATTACATTATTACTCTTATACATTTTATTCTTACATCTACCCTTTCAATCCGTTGGTAAATATGGTTAGTAATACCTTTTTAA
Organism: Malachius bipustulatus; assembly: GCA_910589415.1. Taxonomy (NCBI): domain Eukaryota; kingdom Metazoa; phylum Arthropoda; class Insecta; order Coleoptera; family Melyridae; genus Malachius; species Malachius bipustulatus. Next base: position 17,865,505 of record OU342638.1, on the reverse strand, counting down.
ATATATTGAGCATGTGCATTACTGTATTTGTCTAATAAATTAAATAATAATTGCCGCATAGATTATTTAACTCGGACCTGCACTTATTCATTTTAAACATTTTGTCAAGTTGGACGTAACATTATCCGTGCAGAAACTGATTCGCTGCTGTTGATTCACTATGAACATTCAGTGATTGAGCCGTGATTTAATAGCATTTTAGGGAGCTTATTCGCTTTCCTTGGGAGCCGATTGACGTTTTTCTGGAACCAAGATTCGTCGTTCCTGAAGCAAACTTGCCATTTGTGGTCTTTCCTTCATTTACATTGCAAGTTTTTAATTTTTCAATTAGGTACCGTTTTGTTTACCTATCGATCAATCTATCGTTCAAATTTGCCCTTTCATTATTGTTCTATTTGTGGATGTATAGCCATGTTTTAAAGTAAGTAAATTACTGCATTTTTGTAATTTCAAATCTTCATTGAAAACTTTTTGGTACGAGGAGCGAAATAGGGGTGCTGGGTGGGTAAGAAGCTAAAAACATTAATTGCAAACTAATATTAAGGTCACAACTAAGGCCTCTCTGATACTACGGTAGCATTGCTATTTTTTTCTTCACTTTCAGGGCAAGGAATATCTTCGAAATTAACAGTAGCACGATTATTATTTTGCATTTGCATTCCAAAAAGCGTGACATGGATTGCTAGTATAGTCTGGATACGTTACGAGTGAACTTGGGGACTTATGCCGGTACTGGAGCTCTCGGATGATGTATTCACCCGCTCGACGCGTCGCCTTGCATGTTTATATGCGTATATATGTGGTGCTAACCAGGACCGGACTCCCTAGACCGATTTTTGCTAACCATGCATTTGCAAAGCAAATGAATACCTTCCTGGTGTTACTATAGTTACGTCTTCTATCCCTATATAGGTGCCATAGTGAAATTGGAGGATACCCAGATGTAAATAATGACCGACTTTTTTCTTGAATTCATTGTTTCATTTTGTCTCCAAACGTAACAACTCCACTACCCTAGATTTTGATTTTTAAGTGCTCTCAGCTTCGAACTAGCCTGGGTAATTTTATTTATAGTCTGTAATTTTAAAATTTCAACATTAAATAAACGTAAATATTCTCCGCTACATAGGCACTGTTATATAAGTTCCTATAAAAGTGGCGCCCAACGTGGGTCGGAAATCAAAATGAAAGATAAATTAAATATGGCCTGAGAGATCAGGAAGTGTCATTCCTAATGAAAGTCTTCCTAATGAAGTGACCGCTGACAGAATAGCAGAAAGTACCAACAGAAAAAGCAGGAAGTACCTACTGAATACAGAAAGTACGTAAAAAGCCATATACGGGGTGTGTATATATGTTATAGGCAATGTGTATACTGCAGGGATTCCATACAATACCTTGGCAATGTATACAATTCCGGGATCGTTCAGGCAATGTATGAAATGATTTTAATTTCTCAAACTATTTCATACTTTACCTAGGTAATGTATACAATGCCTAGGCATTGTATAGAATGCCCGTTGAACCTTGGGCAATGTATGAAATACGAGATACTTTACCTTGGTAATGTATACAATGCCTAGGCATTGTATAGAATGCCCGTTGAACCATGGGCAATGTATGAAATAGAGTTTTTAAACAATTAAGTAGGTATACACGTTTTACAAATTGGTTAGGTCAGGTCAGGTCAGGTCATTTACTTTGACTGTCCCTTTAGCCCTTAGTAGTAGGGTGCACGTTTTGCTGCCCGTTGTCGTTCATTATACACATTGCCTGATGCGCTTCTGGTATTCTATACAATACCTAGGCAATGTATGAAATAAATCGTATTCCACACATTGCCTGGACGTTTTAGGCAATGTATACAATGACTAGGTATTATATACAATACCGGATTATTTACATTGCCTATAACATATATACATACAGACAGAGTGTAAGGAAAGTTGCCTATAATAGCAATGATTGAAATAAATAAAGTAATACCATGGAAACTGCAATAACTGTAAATAAAATTGAAATGACGATAAATAAATAACAACTATAGCAATGCCTTGTTACGAATTGAATCACCAGTCAGGCCGCTACCAAAAGATCTGCGCTCGTACAGGCTTAGTTCGTCAGTGATCCAGAAGTGTGGCAGATCACTATGTGAATTTCAGGACCAGAACAATTTCGGTGGACGAGAAGTTGCAGTTGGTCTTCTAATCGAGGCTGTTCAAGAATGGATGAAAGAAAAGCTTAGAGCTAAGTATTAGGAGTAAACCCAAGGTTACGGAGAGGCCAGTTCACAGCAACAGGCATTAACAACGGAGTAACCGGCCAAGGTAATAAAACTGAGCTGGAGGAAGCTGATGGGGGTAATCACCGGTCACAACAGTCCGAACTGGCAACTTAATGAGATGGGGGGAAGGGAGTCCAGAAGCACATAAAATATGCATTTTTTTCTTAGGCTATAAAAATACTCGTCAGTGTCCACGAATTCTTGGACTTTGCACTTGTCAATCTGATGAAAGATAATTCTGATTTCTCTTCAAATTGTATCTTATTTATTGTTGGCTAAATCCAGCTATTAAATAATAGGAGTCAGGTAAAACAAATTAGTTTTAATAAAAGAAACATACCTGCATACTGAACTCGAATTGCTTTTTGTCCGAAGGTTTCATCCTTTTCCAAAGAGTTTGCACATTGTCATTTGAGAACTTCCACTGTCGAATGGCGAAGTATGAAATCACATCACAGAATTTGTTTATCTTTTTATAGCCTTTCACTAGCCTGAAAAGAAAATAATAGTTAACATCTGGAAATCGAACATGCATGATTTATCACAATTTATAACAACTATTATAGGCAACTCTAAGAAGATTAAAGTATTTGTTAGAGTTGAAAGTTAATTTGAACTTACATCGGTTTCTTTCCCATGCAAATCAGAATACCATCCACAATATAAGAGGGAATGGTGTGGTAAAAGAAAATGGCTAAGAGATGGGCTATTCTGCTCGAGTGTAAAGCGAAGAAGTAATGCCAAACAAGCAGTGGTGATGGAATTTGCGTACAGTGCTTCTCTGATAATCTCATGTATTCTCCTGGAACGAAAATTATGTTACAAGAAATAAACATTTAGCCGATCTATTCCTCGGTAAGAGGCAAAAGTACTCACTCCAGGTTATCGGTGCTTCTAGGGAACTGACAAAGTTGTAGACGGGTATTTCTTTCTCGAATTGTTCCTCTCTGCTTGTTTGTTGTTCCTTCGATTCTTTGTTGTCGTTTAGAGATCTGGAAGTATAGAAAATTTCGTCAGAAAGTAAAATTAATTGTGCAGTGTACTTCGATAACTCTTTTATAATACTAGTTAAAGAATTTTTTTGACGACGAAATATCTGTAATTATTGGTTGTCTGCTCGATTGTCTACGTTATTTCCTGTCTGACGGAAGCTTGAGAGCCAAGCCTGATGGTTCGATATGTTTTGACGTACATCTAGGTGTCGTATTAAAAAAGGCAAGGTAAAGTTCGCTCTTTTGAACCGTAGAAATCACATGAACGTGACCTCGCATCAGTGCTCTTCAAGAACCAACCAATGTATAGGGACCAATCAGCTTTATCGACTTTCTTACTAAAATCAATCGAAACAGCTCATCTAGACTTGTTTTAATATGTTGGGTATAGTAAGTGGGGTAGATATAAATTTCTAAACGACACTCTTTTTTTTTCATTTTTTTTTTATTTCGGTCAACTTAGTGGGCACTCTTGCTATGTGGCCGATTTGGCGCAAGTCTCATAGGTGGGCAGGGGGGAGAAAACCAGGTATAAAAACTGGGGGGAACGGTTTTTGCCCCTAGTTTTGCCCCTAGTACTAAAACGAGATCACGCACAACAACTTCTTTTTTTTGTCAAAACGAGAGTCACCGGGAGTATAACTGACGAAGTTGGAGGCATAATTCAGGAAGAGGCAATTAGTTATCCATGGGCGGAAAAAATTCCTGTAAATTCATGTTTTCCAAGGGTTTCGGCCAATTTTGTGGAGATCGGTTTATTTGAGGCGAAGTTGGGGGAGGGATTGATTGTCTGCTAACTTAAATATTTGTCTTAAGACAATTGATTTTTAGTGCTTCCTTTTCTTCGAAATGGGCGGAGAAAATGATTTTTAATAAAATATCGCATGGTAGCTAGTGAAGTGCGACGTTGTATTAAAAAAAACTGTTTGCTTATTTCCAAAGAAAAAGGAAATAATTATACCTTTTTTTTTATCGCGATTCGCCCTGTAATATTCAGTTGTAAGGAGAATTCAAGTAAGTTTCAAATAATTGATATAGGTGTCACTCAATATCTCTTCTCTATGATGATAAGCGAAGGGGTAGCCACTCCTGCCAAGAGGATGAATTTGAATGATTAAATTTGTAACCTAAAGATGTCTCCCTTGATTACAAAATTGACCTGTTTCAGCGTTTTTCGCGCACATCTTCAGTTTCAAATGTATTAGGCCTGGTGCGTCTTCGTTGAGCCATATTATTTGAGCCATAAATTTGCATATTAAGGTGTATTAATTAATAATAATTAATAATAATTAAGAGGTAGCTTTGTATGCCTTGTGGAAGGCAATGGCAAACCACCACAAGTACCCTTGCCTAGTAAAACCTCTCAAACAGTGCCGTTCGGACTCCGGCAATAAAAAGGGAGGTCCCATATGTCTGTGTAAACTAATAGCTCGCGCACCACAGACATATGCGAGAGGTAGCCTACGCCCGATATGCGGGTATGGCACTTGAAGAAGCTTTGTATACAATCACATTCGGAAAATTAAAATTTTATAGATGTCACGGCCATTACCAATCACACTTTATTGTATTTACTGGTTTCTCATCAATGAAATTACGACTGCAATATTTTCATGATTTGTTTTGTGCAATACCGTGAATTGAAACGATTGTATTTAAGTACCCATGTACTTAATTAATAATCTCACGAGTGCTTAAATTTATTGACTTCTGAGCTGCTAAGTAGTAGGTACTTTGCAGAAAATTACTGGCTTTGAAAAATCATCGATAAAATTGCGAAGTTTCAGTTGAATAAATTATTAATTATTATGTAATCATAAACCAATTATGGCCCCCATATTATAGGTACCTGAAAGATAAGCATGCCATCAATTCACCTTATATCTACTTCGAGCTTTTAAATTAAAAAAAAAAAATAAAAATTGTTTAAAGTTAAGCTGATTATACAGGGTCCTCTTTTTTGAGTAAATGCATGGGAAGTCTAGGTTTTCCTAATATCGGTAATATTAATAATAATAAGTATTAGGTCAAATTAAAATTAAGGTAAATTTCGTTCTTTTTTTCTGATTTGTAATCTGAAGATAAATTTAGGATATAGCACAGTAAATGACGGTAAACAGATGGTACAACCTAGAAATTCTTTCGAGACAGATGGATTTTCTTCAAAATTTGGAATTAAGCTCTACCTTAGGGGTGAAAACAACCCCCAATTGACAAAAATTTATAAATTTAAAAATTTAGGCATTTAACGAATGAAAAAATGATTAATGATATGTATAATGTATAGTTTTGAAACGATTTGTGATTTTTCAACCCCTATTTTATTCCTTACACCTTTTTAAAACACCCCTGTTGACATAAAATTGAAAAAAAAAACATTTTTTGAAATTTTTTATTTCTTGTTTAGATAAATTATTAGATTTAAATCATAGACATCTTAAGGGAATTATTGTTATAATTAGTTTTCATCTCCTAAAAACCATGCCTATTACATTAAAATATAAAAAGTATCAAAAAAACATGTTTTTAATGTATGATACTTCATTGGAACAAATTAGTAATTTTTTTGAGAATAATGTTCAAGCTGCAGTAAAAAAAATTGGGATGGAAAATACTAACCTTTTGTTTTTTTTTTTTAGCTCAAAGCCCTGCCGCGGACCACCTCCCCCAACCTAGTTGTCGTGTTGTGACTAAAGGTCTGCACAGGGGTTATAACGATGCCGGAGAACGTCCGAACGTGGACTCTCCGAAAGACCGTAAAACTCTGTTGTCGAGGTTATATTTCGCGAACAGAGGAATACGGGGGTCTAGGCTTTAACGCCTGGACCAAAAGGAGACAACCTTTAAAAACCTAAATCCTACGGCGGGAACCCAGGCTAAAAGGATGCGTGGCTGAATAGTAGATCAGTCCCTTCTGGATTCAACCTCGAGGAAGTGGCGCCCCTTCGAAAATAAATGCCTACCATACGTATGGAGCTCTGCGTATGGTATTTCTTTAATAGCTCCACTACTCGTGGGCCATATGGACCAAGACACACCTAATTCAATGCAGACCTTACCTAAACCTAACTGGGGTGCTGTTCAAGCGACTAGGTGGGTAAAGGGCAGAGGGAGCAGAGAAGATGTAACTGAAAAAGCTGAGTAAACACCGGCTGAGATGGGCAGTTGGACTTCTAACAGAACACTGCCCACTAATGAAACGTGGATCCTTTTGGACAGAAAACCTGACACAAAAGGCCAACAACTAATTTTCCTCATGGGAAAAAGCCTAAGGGAGAAAATAGAGCAACTTCAATGCAGACCTTACCTAAACCTAACTGGGGTGCTGTTCAAGCGACTAGGTGGGTAAAGGGCAGAGGGAGCAGAGAAGATGTAACTGAAAAAGCTGAGTAAACACCGGCTGAGATGGGCAGTTGGACTTCTAACAGAACACTGCCCACTAATGAAACGTGGATCCTTTTGGACAGAAAACCTGACACAAAAGGCCAACAACTAATTTTCCTCATGGGAAAAAACCTAAGGGAGAAAATAGAGTAACTTCAATGCAGACCTTACCTAGGCCTAACTGGGGTGCTGTTCAAGCGACTAGGTGGGTAAAGGGCAGAGGGAGCAGAGAAGATGTAAATGAGCAACTTCAATGCAGACCTTGCCTAGGCCTAACTGGGGAGCTGTTCAAGCGACTAGGTGGGGAAAGGGAAGAGGGAGCAGAGAAGATGTAACTGAAAAAGCTGAGTAAGCACCAGCTGAGATGGGCAATTGGACTTCTAACAGGACACTGCCCACTAAATTACACCTCTCAATAATAGGAGTGAAAAATATCCCGGATTACAGGAGATGCGGGGAGGGGGAGGAAACCCATACCACCTAACAAGCTCCCATTGGACTCATACTGAAATACTTTCGGGAGATGGGACCGATGAGATAATAATTATCCAAAGGGGTACAATAAGCGCAAGCTTCAGTACAAGGGCTTTGAACCTACCCTAAAAGTAATAATAATAATAATAATAACTAACCTTTTGTACTCTAGCAATTTTTACTTAGGTACACGGTTTATTTTCTGAGTTATTTTTGGAAAGATTCATTTTTTTTTAATATTTAAAAAATACCTATAAAGTTAAAATTTATGTTTTCAACCCTTACTTCGTAGAATCTCTGCATATTTATTGATTATGAATAAAACACTAATGTTTTATAAAATTCTACTGTATATTGATGGATGGTAGAAACGTTACACGTGTTTCGCTACTTTTCATGTAGCATCTTCAGACGTAAATAAAATTATTGATACAGTAACATAGCAACAGTATTACCTAAGTGATCATAAAACAAGTAACTAGATTTAAATGAATTTTTAAGAGAACTAACTAGATCATAATGTATTTCTTCAGAATCTTCTTAGTTGTTGATATCAAGAAGAAAATCAAGTAGTGGAGAACGATATGTGTCTAGCTGTTCATTTATTACTGTGTATTGTTGATTATGTAAATGTCTGTGGATCTCTAGAGATTCAAGAAAATTTAATTTAAAATAATGATCACAATGATGTAGTAATTCAATTTTGTTGTTTGCAAAACACTTAATAGAAAACAATCACACTCTAACAGCAAACAACAAAATTGAATTACTACATCATTGTGATCATTATTTTAAATTAAATTTTCTTGAATCTCTAGAGATCCACAGACATTTACATAATCAACAATACACAGTAATAAATGAACAGCTAGACACATATCGTTCTCCACTACTTGATTTTCTTCTTGATATCAACAACTAAGAAGATTCTGAAGAAATACATTATGATCTAGTTAGTTCTCTTAAAAATTCATTTAAATCTAGTTACTTGTTTTATGATCACTTAGGTAATACTGTTGCTATGTTACTGTATCAATAATTTTATTTACGTCTGAAGATGCTACATGAAAAGTAGCGAAATACGTGTAACGTTTCTATCATCGATCAATATACAGTAGAATTTTATAAAACATTAGTGTTTTATTCATAATCAATACCTATAAAGTTCACTTTGATGATATGTTTTTTCAAAAATAAGCATTTTAAATCGGTAAAACTTTTTTATCATATTTTTTATAACGTATACAGGGTGAGGCGCGAGAACCTTAGGGCATTTTTATATGGAGAAGTCCTGGGAGTAGAAGTCTAAAAATTTGTGCGTGTATAATTTCGGTTTTGACGAGCTGAACTAAAATATTCACAACCCCACACCACCATATTTTTCTTTTTTTAAACGGTACACTCTGTATATTATTAATTTTCAGATTGCCTGAAAAAAGTAATAAAAATGATGTTTACAGTTCCATTTTGTAACGACCAATTTATGAGTTATAAACAAATGAAAATTGCAATTTTCGATTTTCAAAGCAGTTTAGCTTGAAAACGGGTCTAGATATCGGAAAACGGCTTACATGTCCCTATCCTAACTTTTTGTATACTACGCTAGAGTACCTACAAAAAAAAAAATTTATTAATTTTTTTTTTGAAAATCGCTGATTTTTCATCAGCACCATAGGATACTACGTGAAAAGTTAAGATAGGGACATGTAAGCCGTTTTCCGATATCTTGACCCGTTTTCGACCTAAGCTGCTTTGAAAATGGAAAAATTGCGATTTTCATTTGTTTATAACTCATAAACCACTCGGTACAATTTTGAACTGTAAACCCCATATTTATTGCATTTTTTCAGACAATCTGAAAATATAATAATATACAGGGTGTCCCATTTAAAATAAGAAAGTTGATGGCAACTTCCGGTATAACCGGAAATGGTGAGGGGTTGTGAATATTTTAGTTCAGCTCGGCAAAACCGAAATCATACACGTACAATTTTTTAGGCTTCTACTCCCAGAACTTCTCCATATAACAATGCCCTAAGGTTCTCGCGCCTCACCCTGTATACAGGGTGTTCTACAAGCTCTATGACAAACTTTGACAGGTGGTAGGTTACTTGATTTTAAACATATTTTTTTTAATAAACATGGGTCCGATTCGTTTTTGTTTAGAAGTTACAAGCATTTAAAAAATCGTAATTTTTCAAGTTCAAGGCCCTCTGTAAAAGGAAAACGGTTCAAGATAGAGAAAAACGGCTTACATGTCCCAATTTTAACTTTTTATGGACTATCCTATGGTATAGAAACATTTGTACTTTCTTTGATTTTTTTAAATGTGGAGAAATCTCAGATTTTTTCAAATTTTTTATCACCCTGTATAAACATTTCATCTACATCATTGGATAGTACATGAAAAGTTAAAATAGGGACATGTAAGCCGTTTTTCTCTATCTTGAACCGTTTTCCTTTTACAGGGCCTTGAACTTGAAAAATTACGATTTTTTAAATGCTTGTAACTTCTAAACAAAAACGAATCGGACCCATGTTTATTAAAAAAAAATATGTTTAAAATCAAGCAACCTACCATCTGTCAAAGTTTGTCATAGAGCTTGTAGAACAGGGTGTTCTACATTGTATTGTATTGTATATATGTATGGTATATAAATTAATTTGTACATTTGTAACATTTAATTCCAATTAGGGTATAAATGAAAAGCGTTTCATTGTTGATTTTTCTCGTAAAACAAATAGAAACCAACTTTATTTTCGCCATAACATCGTTACTTTTTATGTAGTGGACTTCAAACAACGAATTTTGAAGGTTTAAAAAAAAGACAATAAGCACTTTTATCATAAAACGTACAGTTTTTTCGTAATTCAATGTTGAAAGCTGTAAATTTTTTCCCAAAAAATGAGGCCTGCATTCAATGAGCTATAACTTTGTTTGAATTGGGTCTACATTAAATAATAAGAAGCAAAATATTTTTTTGTTTTTTCATAGCCTATACACGAATATCTCAAAAAGTATTGATTTTGAAAAACTTCTACAGAACATTTTTAGCTTAAAATCCATCCTTCTATCGATTCCTGTTTTTTTTTTTTTAATTACCACCCCCTTGTTGGGATGGTATTCACCCCTAGCGAAAAAGTACACCTTGGCAAAGGGTAGATTTTGCTTCTTGGGGTATTCCCTACTTACTGTTAAAATTTCAGCGAAATCCATCTTTCTTGAAAGAATTTATTGCCAAAAACCGTCATTTACTGTACTAATAGATTCAGTCGTTGAAATATGTTGAAAGAACTGAGAAATGGAAAGTTCTTTGTCTAAGTGAAATTCTCGAGCAAAACATTAAATGAATAAGTTAAAAGGAAATTCGTGGGAAGATACCTACTGACAGGGTGCTTGAAAAAAGGTGGCCCCGTTACTAGAATAGGTAGAACAATAAAAAATACGTGAAGTTAGGTTAGTAAAAAAAATTCTTAAGGGCATCCGTATTCAACAATAAATTTGAAAAAAATTAAGGAAATATTTTTTAAGAACGTAATTTTATTGAGAATACCGTCTTAACTATCAATAAATGTCAATTTTCCATTGCCAACTAAGTAGGTAGGCAATTTACAAGCATTTTACTTCATTATTTTCAAGTGAAAATATTCCGAATACGATACACAGTATCGAGTTTTACGAAGAGAACTTTTTGGTGTAAAGCTGCCTGATGTTAAGTTCACTTCAAATTTGTATATGAAAATCTAACCTAAAAAAAGCTATACTTAGAACTACCTACACGAACCGTGTAAGTACCGAGTAGTACCTAGCGCCCTCTATGAGGTTATGATAATAAAAACAAATTCTGGGAATGAGTCAGCTTCCAAAACATATCATACAAAATTTCATAATGTACAATGTTACCAGTAGTTTTGATATAATCGTAAAATATGTGTATAGCTATTTGAAGAACAATTAAACAAAGAATCCAAAAATAATAAAACATACAGGGTGTTCCATTTAAAAACCCGAAGTTGATGTTACTTCCGGTTGAACAGGAAGTTGTGTTGATCGAGCGTTTATCCCAACATATAGATGATGATAAACTGCCCCACTTTGTTTCAAAAAATTTTGTCATATCTTCTAAAATAACGGAGTTATCGCTTGGAGCATTTTTTATAATTCACCCTGTATTATTATGAGCGATTATGAAGCCATTATTCACGAGATGATGATAATCCTACGAGCTTTAGAAATGTGACATTGTCATCATCAAGTGAATAATGACCATAATCAATATAGTTTTTTTATTTTACTGCTTGGAACAACTTTTAGTACCGAGTACCGACTGCGCACGCGTGGATTCTGAGAAATGTCAATTATCGTTCACGAGCGGGAATTATGAACTATAGTAATTCAATACATATGAATAATAACCTTCATAATTAATCCAAAAAGCTCTAATATTTAAAATATTATTCAATAAGAGTAGAAAAAAGAATTTAAGGATCTGATTGAATGAAAAACATATTTATAATAATTATTATTATTGTAAGTCTTACATAATATCAGATATTAAATATTATTACAAGATGCAATTAATTCTGAATGAAATTATTCTCATCGACCAATTACTAGTGGAGACTCGAATGATAATTTATTTCTTAATTACACCAATTAATGTTTGAAACATTCAAATTTTTTGCGGCCTGTCAACGTAATTTAAAACTAATCCACATGAGACCAGATTTTGGGTATCGTGTTATAGTGGGGAAATTCAATTATTATATAAAAAATTTATGGACTTGCCCAAAATTCAAATCTTCACGCAATCCATGCAATTACAATTACAAAACGAAATATCTATGATTATCACCTTTATTAAGTGTTGCTGCTGAGAAACCAGTTTGTCATCTCTATTTTTTGTAAATCTTTATCTATCTTGGGAATGAGAGTCATATTTATCACTTTCTTAACTATACTGCTGCACAAAATTGGAGAAACACTTTTTGGAGTTCCCTCGTCGACAAACCAGTCACTAGATTTTTCAAAATTTTATACGAAGCTAGCCACTATTTTTCCTATTCTCAAAGTTTTCCAATTTCCAGGTTTGTGTTATACTTATGTCTGCATTATAGAGTCAAGCCACTTGTAAGGAACCATGTTCCAAAATTTTGATCTTGTCATATGACCACAAGAAGTTCTATGACCCTTTAACAGGCTTGAATGATTGATTTGACTCAGGTACTTTGAACTTCCTGCAGATTCTCTGCAGATGTACAAAATGTTTACCATATCTTATTATTCGTTGGAAAGGGACAGTTCCTTCTTCGCAATCCTGCAATAAGGGTCCACAAGATGTTCAGTGTGCCTCAAGTTTTAGGCACACTGATTTTTCTCACCACAAAATAGGTCACCGAATTGTGAATTGTTCAAAGCGTTTCCAAAGTCATTGCAACCTGTTCACCTGGTAGGGAATTGTTCTCGCCATTTCTTTTTTGACCATTAGCTAATATTTAAAAAAAAAATTAGTGGCGCATTCGAGTTCATTGGAGTCTCTGGTAACGGTTGACTCCATGCTTTGAGCTTCCTCTCCCTCCCCCTGTTACAACCCCTGAAACCTGTTCTACCTCCTCCTGCAAGGATGGTTGTTGCAAGAAAACAGGCTAGCTTAAAAATGAAACGGTCCAAAATGATCCATTTACACTGTTGAAGACCTAAGAAACCATTATCTTGTAACCGAAAAAAATTACCAAAATTTTACCAATTTTCATCTTTGCAAGGCCGTTTTTCAGGTATCTACTATCTTTATTAACCAGAGCAACATGTGCGGCTTAATCTTGTTCCAATGCACGCGTGGATGTGAAATGTCAACGTAGCATATAGGTGCCTCTACTTAGCAATCGGGGATGTGCCTAAGGCCTAAGATACCTGAGAAACTGCCTCGCAGTATTTCAGATGAAAGTTTTCACCATGAGTTGAGGATGTTGTACTTCTATTTGTTAGTAAGAGTTAATCCACATTCAAACTTACTATAAAAAAATTGTAAAAATTCTGAAAGTTATATGAATCTGAAACTGGCTGTAAAAATTTTGCAAAAATTGACTTTTCGGTTAGATGGCAATGTTTTCTTAGGTCTTCAACAGTTTAAATGAATTATTTTAGACCATCGCCTGCGTAAGGTAACCTGTTTTTTATGGAGGTAAAAAAAGGGTTGCAAAAAAGGGATCTAACATTAGGACAAAAGCTCAGGGAATAGAGTCAACGGGTACTAGAGACTCCAATGAACCCGAATGTGGCAGTAAAAATGTTTTTATATAACATCTAATAGTCTTAAAAGTACTTTTACCATGGGATACTGTGGGTAAGAACAAACCCCCAGCAGATGAAGAGGTTGCAAAGACTTCGGAAATGCTTTAAACAATTCATATTAGAGTGACCTCTTTTGCAATAAGAAAAATCGATTTTCTTCAATTTTAAGCCATCTTTGAACATCTCCTGAACGTTTTTGCAGTATTTATAAGAAGCCTTTTCCCAACAAATGACGATATCGGGGAATATTCAGTACAAAGAGTCTGCAGGAAGTTTTAATCAATCATTGAAGCCTGTTGAAGGGTCATTGCACTTTTGGTGGCTATCGGGGAGGCTCAAATTTCAAATCAAAATCGTGCGAATCGATTTTGGCACATGGTTCATTCCAAGTGACGTTACTCCATTACTGCGGACATACACAACTCTAGGAGTTGTAGAACTCCGAGAATACCCTTGCTGCTTGCTTCGTGTGAAGTTTTGAGAAAATCTAGTGACTGGTTTGCCTGCGAGGGAACCCCAAAAAGGGTTCACCTAAATTTGTGCAGTAGTATAGTTTAGAAATACAACATTCGAGTGGGTGATTTACGTGATAAAACAGAAGAGGCTACTGAGTACATAACAGCAGTCAAAGCTCAGGGCTTAGCATCTCCAAAGAAACGTTTGAGTAGTAAGTGTATGAAAAAAACAAACCAACACGTACGGCACTGATTTTCCGGTCATAAAGTTTTACACAGATCAATTTTGGTTGGATAATTTTGAGGGATTTGTCACCTTTGATCACCCTAGTGATTGATTTACTAATTAAGAGGACTCTATACTTAGCAGCCCCCGAATCTTACGTGCCTCACACCCCTCATAGCTAACTTTGGCCACTATCTTTAGTAATTCGTTCGGTGCACTTGATAGAGGTCAGCCCCCTTGACAGTCAGAATTGAAAGTGAGTCCACAAATAACTGTGTCAACAGGGCTGGCGCTCTCATAGCCTCATAGCGCACAAATATGTTCCCACTCTTAAAATTTTCTGAAATACTTACTTGATTGTGGCTACGTCCCACATGGAAGCTATGGCACTGTTAACGACGTAATCCGCAGGAACCATTTCGGCGATATTGTCCACTTTCGCGTGAAGAGTTCGAATTAATCCCATGGCCGCTCCTAGCAGAACTCCAGTCGCACCATATACGTTATCTATCCATCCAGCTACTGGCTCCTTAACTGCTCCTATCACTAATTAAATAATTTTAAATTAATTAAGGACTTTATCTAAGCCTGACAATGAAAGACTACGATTGAAAAATTATTTTATTGTCTACACAATCTCCCTCGACTTAACATACTTGGTCCAGCTTTTCTCTAAGCTCAGTATTCCGTCCCGGAAGTGAGAGTCTGGAAGGCTGTGAAAAAATACATCTAGAGCCCTCTCAACTTCTTCATGGGACGCGAAGCGCTTCCCAGCAACAAATTCCTTCAGGTTTGGGGACAGATTGAAGTCTCAAGGTGACAAATTGTAACAATACAATGGATGAGGAAGGAAGGTGTACCTTAAATCCCGCAGTTTTTCCATTGCCAACGCACCCTTGTGTGCAGATGCGTTAACCTGGTGAAAGATAATTTGTTTCTTTTTCAAGCTAGGCATCTTCTCGCTAAGTTTAAAATTCAGCTGGTCAAGAAAGTTGGAGTAAGTAAGCAAGTTGATCCTCTTTTCTGTCTTTTTCAAGGTAATCGATTAACAGGATCAATTTCGCATCCCAAAATACGCTGGCCATGGCCTTTCCAACGTATGCGATCGACTTCGCTTTCTTTGGCACTGAACCACCCGCTTTCACCCACTGTTTGGGCTGCTGTTATGTTTCTGGCGTGTACTAGTCGACCCAAGTCTCATTCAAGGTGAGAGATTCAAAATTGCTAAGAATCTTGTTTGCGCATTTACTTTTGATCGCCATTCAGCAAATGTGGCACCCATCTTGCACAGAATTTTCGCACCCCTAATTCTTTGCGCACCCGTTCATCCGACATTTCCTCATCCTCAGCTATCTCATTCACCTTCACTTGCCAAATGTTCAACAGGATATTATTTTTTTTTACTTTTAGATCACTTTTTCGATGGTTTTCGGTGTAGTGACGGTTTTGGCCTTCCGCCTCAGGGGTCATCTTCGAGGAACGTGCAAACAAGTTTAAATTCAACTCCCCACTTTCTAACGGTTGGAAGGAGTAGAGTTTCCGTAAATTTTTATTGACTTCGGATGACTTTCTTTAGGGGTTAACCCTTCCAAAATGAAGAGTTTTATGACGGCATAATGTTCAACTTTATCCATTTTTACGAATTTAACGAAAAACAGGCGAGACGTTGACTGCAAAAATCTATCTAAACAAACTACTAAATGTCATTACGAACTAATGACATGTACTTCCGGACAGGAAACAAACATATTTTCTGATTGGAATTCCAGCTCTGTGTCAGGCTGCGAACTTTCCAGCTTACCATATTGATGGAAGGAAGTTGTGGAATGGTAACCGGAAAGGATAGACCCAAGAGCGGCCAATAACAGCCTCAGTCTCAGGAGACACAACAACATGAAGGTTGCTTAGTACGTCCAAATACGTTAAAATATTAATACCGGACACTCCTATACCTATAGCATTGCAACAGGTTGCGTCCATTTTAGCAGCGCCACCAAGCATGAACTGGGGCCACTAAAAATTAAATTTGGTGAAACATAGCGGGAGTTTTAAATATTAACGCTGAATAGAAAAGCCCTTAAAATTAATTAGACGGAATAGACGGAGGAAATCGGGACGAAGAATTATAATACAACAATAAACAACAAAGTTTTCAATATGTTTATTATATTAACAATAATTAACTACTATTACACACAATATTATTAATATATTTAGGTATGAATATTTCAAAAAGATTGAATCGCTATATATACCTAAGTGTAAGCCTTTTATTTGCCGCAATTCCAATAATGTGCTTCCTTGCAGTTTTAAAGGTCTATTATTTGCTGGATTAACAAAATTTTCCTCTTTGAAATGATCAGTACAAAATAATATGGTGAGAAATCGGCTTCGACACTCCACACTTTTTCAAAATTTCGTCATTCATCGATGTTATTATAACCTATTTCTTGTTCCTATTTCCATCAGCATAGTTATAAAATATTAATAAGTTTATTTACGCGGTTTCTAAAGTTAACTTTATACATAATTCTTTATTCCTGCTTGGAACACCGTGGAAAGATCTGGACATGCTTAACAATCCATAATGCAACCGCACACAGCACACAGCACATATTTTCCAGACATTAGGTATGTTCACTTTAATGCAGCGGTACATTATAAATGCCTATTTAACTGCGTACGCAACAAAATTATCCGCTGATATAATGCTTTGAGAGTAACTTTAAATTGAAATTATACTTGAAACTAAAACGTTCAATAATTACTAATGACAAATTATTAATAATAATTAATTATCATTGACTGCAGCTGTCAAAAACCGTGAAAAGTTACCTAACTTTGAATTTAAAAACAGCTTATAGTGGCCCCAGTTCCTGCATGAGGGCGCTGTAAAAATGGACGGAGGTTTTGAGAGGAAGTGTCCGGTATTATATTTTAAGGTATTTGGTACGTCTAAGCTTCTAAAATGGGAGTAGTCGCACTCCTATTTTTATCCAGGGTGCTTGTTATTGACAATACCACTATTAACATCTCGGAATTGGAAAAAGTTACGAAAGTGTGCAAATGAACAGAAAGTTTCGTAGATCGAGGGATAATGTCAAAAGACATTTCCTTAACTTTCAAAGATTAAAATAATTCCTATTTAAAGTTTAAAGCTTGGTCTTGACAAATCCAGTGACGCTCAGAGGAAACAGTTGGTGTTCAATTTAAGTTTGCTAGATTTTTTTATACATAGAAAGTAAGTTCAAGGGTTTATTTACATCTAACGGCGCAGAGCACAGACAAAGGCCGGGTATTCAATATGGACGTGCAGTTTTATTGATAAATTAATTTTGAATGGCAGCATTTACATCTGACGGGGACGGACTGACAACAAAACCTCACGGGGTCCGTGTCCGTGCCCTTGGATATAAATAGACCTTTAAGGGTAGCCCTTCAGTAATTGACAAACATTAGAGAAGATGGAATCAAAATAACAGTAAATAGAAAGATAAGTGTGAATCATAAATAGTAAAAACTACTACAAAAAAAAAAAAAAAATCGGTTAGAATGACTTAGAAATTCAACTTACCTATCGATGGCCTGAATACAGAGATCGGTAAATTTTTCCCTTCTACTTTGATGACGTTCTCTGCCACCGCTTTTGTAAATACGTAGGAATTCGGAAACTCTCCAAGTAGGCTAGAAAATTGTAAAATAAAACATTGTTTATTTTTTGTTGTACCTTTTTATTTATTTTTTTATTTCATCATGTTTTGTTTGCTTTTAGACAATAATTACTACCGCATTCATAAATTTAATTTTCCATTTATTTTTTAAGCCAACAAGTTATTAATAGAATGATTTTTTAAGGGTACCGACCCTATTATCAATAGGTGGCTGTGATATAATAATAGTACGAGAGCCCACTGACAAAAATGGAATCGTGCACCGCAGACACCGTCGCTTGTTACTCTTATTTCAGGGGTATTATAGAATGCAATAGAAGACTTCTATAAGACATCATGCAGTCAAGATTATCTTTAAGTCCATTCTGCAAGTGCCGGTCAGCTAAGGCCAAAAAAGACTTACCGTCTTCGTTACTATACTATACTAACGTCTTCATACAATAAAATGTTGCGGTGCATACATATTGTAGATTGTAGGTACTAGGGGGTATTTGAAAATTAAGTATCAGAACCCCCCCCCCCCCTCCTAACTTATAAGCAAGGGAAAAAATCTTCAAATCCTGGCCTCCACAAGACCAAGATCCAAGACCGATAATATTGATACGGATGGATAAAAAGGGAGAGCAACAGTAGCCATGATTAACCATGATCACAGAAACCCGGCGTTCTGTATTGGCCGGGTCGCGCTAGTGAGTGGCTTGAGCGGCCACGCCCACAAGTGCGTGAGCTACAACAGCAACCTAATCCCCACCCTCCTCCACACTTCTGGATCCCTGATACCCCAATGGAATGATCTCGCTGAAAACCACGGGAAATGAATGGAAAATTCTGGTCATTTCCTGTGGAGAAGTTACAGAAATGAATGTTTGAGTGTCTGGGAGCCGAAGATCTAGGAAGGGAATATTCTCGAGATCTTTCTCGTGGATTTGTTCGGGAAATAGAAGCGAGCCGTCCGCAAATCCTCCAGAAGCTACTTCCAGAGGTAGGGATGTCCTATAAATAGCCAGCAAGCAGGCGAACGCAGTCAGTTTTAGTCTAGCAGTGTGCGAGAAACAAGCGAAGAACTAAGCGACTAGTGGCAATATAGACAGTGCGGTGTTCCTAAGTGACTAGTGAAAAGTAGTAAAGTGTTATAGACCAAGTAAAGTTGTTGTGTATAAGAAGTAGTGATATTTGTACATTGTAATCTGAAATTCTTGTGGACATTAAATAAATAAATTAAACAGTAAATTTGTGTTTCCCAATTATCCGTCGAGCCTACGGTTAGGAAATCCGTAACAATATAAATGAAACGTCCTGAGTAAGCAAGACGGTTTTAGCCCGAAATTATCAGCGATTTCATTTGAAAACCAACCCAAAAAACTATAATTTTTTATTGTATAGTTTTTTGAAAAAAATGCAACTAATGGACTAGGAATTATTTTGAATTTTATAGCTATTTTTATTACTTACACATTTGTGATAGCGGCGAGCTTGTCATCGTCCAACGCGTCTACCAATTGTAACAGCTTAGCTCCTGTGATTGGAGGATCGTAGAAGGTTTCGTCGATATTTTGATGCGGGCAATTGGAAAACGCCGTTGATACATAAAGGAAAGCCTGAAAAAAAGGAAGTAATATAACAGTAGGTAGTTGAAAAAATACTTTCTCAAGTAATTTATAGTCTGCGTGTAGGGTATCAGATCAGATCAGATTTCTATGATAACGTCGTATTAGTTCTGGTTTATTAGGTTAAAACAGTTTATGGAATTTATATCGGAACTATTGCATTTTCATCAACTAAGAAGGTGAAATTATTGCCATCACAATACCAAAAATATCATTTCGCTGGGATCTAAAATGTAATAAGACATTCTTTTCCGGCAGTGAGTCATACATAACATTTGTTGTCTCACTAAATGTTCCACTGAATTAACACTAATTTTCCACCGATGTACAAATGTCTTGTAGAAAGTAAATATTTCCTTCCTGCTGGAAATGCGCACCAGTGCAGCCGACTCTCAACAAAGTTATACCGGGTGGCCTGCCTTCAGAAAAATCCAAAGTTGTGGATAGTTCTATTAATAAATATTTTAAACTTTCCGCGATCAACAGACTTTCCTGCAGGAAGAAATTAACATAAGCTTTCTTCAGGCTTTCGACCATGTCTGGCTTGATGGATTATTGGAAAAAGTCACGATAATGTCTAATTATTGTTGATGGATTCCTTCCTACATCTCCATGTACCTTCAATCAACGCTTAGGTAACTCACGGTTTCATTTTATCTTCAACTTTCTTCCTTCTAAAGTTTTGCCCATTATAGTACGGTTATATCTTCTTAAATACCTAAGGTCATATGCATGCGTAACGAAGGAAAAAACGGTTTGCTACAGGCAATCCCACAAGGAAAAATCTTTGGACTAAGAGAATCACGAATCGCAGGATATCGTGGCTCAACAGTCTCAGGACCTGGTTCAACAGAACATCCTTGGAGCACTTGTGGATGAATGCAGAGAAAGTCCGGATCACTATGATGATGGCCAAAATTCGTAATAATCAGTCTAAGAAGAAGATGTCTTTTTACTCCCAAACTCCATGAATATTTTATAAGTGGCACCAATTTTTTTACTTCCACAGGAATTAGTTTATTGTGGAGTTGTTGTTAAACTTACGGAGTTTTGGAAAAAATTATTCTGGTTTTTACAAGAAGTGAAGTGTGGGTCTAGTAGAAGTGTTGTTGTGTTTGGGCAGCGTTTGCAGACGAAACTGGGTCAGTATTTCGTGTGACAATAACCGGATTTCAAATTTTCGCACCCCGAAATTTTGCCTGATTCCGATTGGGGATTACTATAGATATTTTCTGCTTTATTGGCATTGAACTCAAAAAACCTGTAAGCAAATACTTTACAGGATCCTCCAAAACCATCGACTCCAAAACCGTCGACGGAACCAGGGCTGGGTATATGGGCCGCGCATCAAGTAGTTCAAACGCATGGGAGCATCCCCGACCATACTTTAAGCGAAACTACACGAATAGAAGTATGTGTCTAAATAAACCTCGAAAGAAACTATGAAAACAAAGAAATATAAATATTGACGGTTAGTCAAATAAGCATTCTTCAAGGCAGAACTCCGAAAGGAAGACGAAAAACTGAAAGAAAACCATTGAAGAAACCTTTCAAAGTTGGGACAAGATAAAGAACTTCTCAGTAATTCAACGGAGAAAGGTCGAAGATACTCCTCAATCTCAGTAAAAAACGGAAGAGTTAGTTATGAACGAGAAAGTTAGGCATGGAAGAGAACGGAGTTTGCAGATTTTGGAGAAAGGGGTATGAGAAACCTCGTCACCTACTGCTAAACTGCAAAGCATTAGACTCAACAGAAGAAACGGTTTAGGTCAACACCAGATTGGGGCAGGGGATGTACCCCACATCGATCCTCTTAAAATCCTCAAGTTTCTCAAGGACTTGGAGAGGGTGCTTCATTAACGGGATTCCATAACAGGGGATGAATAGTAGAGGGGACACAATAATAAATCTCCAACGTCTCAGCAACTCAATCATCCTTAATAATGAATTACATTAGGTACATACTAGTCTATTATTTGGGAAGGCGTTTAAAATCACATGAAGAAATTTTGAAGCTTGATGTCCCTGTTTTGAAAACTGTTTCGAAATTTTGCTTCAACACCCGTATATACAGGAGGATCTCAAAAAATCTACTTTTTGCTCTTGAAGTGATACCTTTTTTCCTTCTTTTTTTTACCTTCTTCATCATCTACAGCGCCCTTGCTGACCCGAGAATGGTTCGTAACCTTCGTGAAGAAAATTCTACCAATCACTACTTGTCTGAAACGAGCTAGTTACATAATAACAACGCTGGCCTGAAGACAGAGTCCTGAGGTACTCTGTATGTTAACTATAACCATGGAGAAATCCAGTGCTACCTGTCAATCCAATAAGAATTAACGAGCCCATGCATATCATACCAGTTCATTAGTTTCAGCTCATAAAACTCCATGCTTTGCATAGATCGCAAATTATAAGACACTTTGAAATGGCATTCTTTTCGAAGATGTTAGCCGCAAATTCAACTCCTATCCGGGGTCATAAGCTCGAATAATTCTGGAGTCTCTAGGTTCGCTAAAAAATACGTCTGTGTATAAGGCATATACTGGGTGTCTTTTTGAAAACTATACATCCTGAATAACTACGTTGGTGTTTATTGTGAGGAAAATCCTGGACAGGTAAATTATTTTTCCTACGACCACTATACAAAACACTACTTTGCGCATCGTTTTTGTGCGCAAACTAGCAGATTTCTCACGTATCCAAAACTGTGCGACAAAGTGACATAACGCATAGCCAAAAATCGTTTCCGTACAGTTTTAATGTAAACAATAGTGATGGGCGGTAACTGAGAACTCAACTGTTACTTATTGTTAATGGAATAACTATTCATTTAAAGCTTCAAGGTAATAAAATAAACACAAATGGGATAACATAGAACCCGACAAGACTATAAAATATACTCTTTATTCTCTTGTGACAGTAATTATTAAAATTTACGAGTTGATCGCTAATAACAGCATTGGTAGCGTTCAAATCAAATTCACGAACGTGAAAATAACTCGCACACCTCTACTAACTCCAATCGACGACGCACAGCGCCTGCGTTGTGTGGAAGTTGCATATCTACCATGTCTCCACGCTCACGTTACTTATTTTTAGTTTATACGGAGTCTAATAATAAATAATAACAATATTGTCGGTAGAATTCAATGATTTAACAGTATACAGGGTGTTGATTTTCAAAGCGGGCCATAGGGGATTAGCATTGCGAAAGTGGTTTTTGAGGATTCCTGCTCGCCGTTTAAACTGACATAAATGGTTTTGGTATCAAAATGAAGCTAAAATTATTGCGCATAACGCTTGACATCAGAAATGAATTTAATTTCACGTTGTTTTCTAAAATTATTCAGTAAAAATTCAAGTAATTGTTAATGTTTAATCACAAAATAGCATGCCTTGCCTAAACAATAATGACGTTTGTACGTTTTGACAATCCAATAATAAAAGAAAACTTTATAAGTCAGTAGGTAATAATAAAGTCTGGTTCTATTTAACCCTCCTGTAACTGGGTACACTGTAGTAGGTTTTCACCATAAAGACTCTTTCTTGGTTTGTATAACCCATTTTTAAATAGAACCAGACTTTATTATTACCTACTGACTTATAAAGTTTTATTATTGGATTTTCAAAACGTAGAAACGTCATTATTGTTTAGGCAAGGCATGCTATTTTGTGATTAAACATTAACAATTACTTGAATTTTTACTGAAGAATTTTAGAAAACAACCTGAAATTAAATTAATTTCTGATGTCAAGCGTTATGCGCAATAATTTTAGCTTCATTTTGATACCAAAACCATTTCTATCAGTTTAAACGGCGAGCAGGAATCCTCAAAAACCACTTTCGCAATGCTAATCCCCTATGGCCCGCTTTGAAAATCAACACCCTGTATAATAGTAATATTAAAAACCTTCTTGCGCATCAATCGCAGAAATAGTGTATTTTTATGCGATTCAATAATAAATATTTTCTTCCTATTTTTTTATAATGAATATAATGAAAAAATAATCCGATTTTTTTTTGGGAAAACTCCACCTACCTACCAAAAAAACCTTCTTGCGCATCAATCGCAGAAATAGTGTATTTTTATGCGATTCAATTATGAATATTTTAACCGCATTTTAAATTGGCTTTCTGTAATTTTCCATAGTCGCATAATATTATAGTGTACCATGTACCTACCGTGCGAGTACTAATTTTTTGTAGGCTTGCATAAGTCGTCAACAGCTATCCATCTGATGATATAAAAATTTTCACGGTCAACTAAACCCTAGAGCTTTCATAGTCAAATTTTGTTTTTCTTACGGACATACCTAATGTTGTTTTTTTCGTGTTATTCGGTATTGTATTAAACACATTATATCGTGTGATCCACAAAATTTTTCATCAACTAGCGCCTTGGAAGAGAGAGATGGCTATTGTAGTCATTTCTGAGCTCATTTTACTAAAATAATAATTTTAAAATAACTTTAGTAGTTCCAATTCTCATTGTGTCATATTTAATTTCAATTCATGTCAGTATCATTAAAATATTAAAGATATTGCGAAAAGCAATAATTCATAACTACAATTTAATAACCTGATGAATATACTGGTATATTACTAAACACCTACCTTATTGCCACTTTTTTATGATTCATATGCCATTTTTGACCACTATTCTTAATAAATTCTGTTATTGTTTGTGCGTTGGTTCGAATTGGAAGTGAAATTATTATAAAATGCTAAATTATAAAACTTAAACTCGAACTGAAACGTCAAATTGAATTGTTATTTTATCCTCGTTCAGAGAGACATAATATTTTGTGTTTCTGAGATAACGACTTAGGGTACCTGTATTACCGACACTAGGGCTCGTAAGCGTCAGTGTCGGTAATACAGGTACCCTACAACGACTCACGTTTTTCATCCTCCTTGAAATACAACCAATGCCAAATGAAATTAGTAGTAAGCTCAGCACCACACATACTCAGCAGATGTCGTTACTGTTCCAGGTTAGTTTCTTTACTCAACAAAGTACAAAGTTCATTATGCAGTGCAAGTCCAGTCATGTTTTTATTTATTGTTCTATGATTTGTAGATCTTTGATTGGAGTAGTTCACTTATTCACATTTTACTTGATTCATTTTGTCTGATTCGACATGTCGTTCAATTAGTCGTTGCGTCTGGACCGGCCTTTACACACCTACCGATTGTTTGTGTTTTATCTGGCAGACATGCTTAATTTTATTCAAGGCAATAGTTGATGAAAAATTTTGTGGATCACAAGATATAAGGGCTACCAAAAAGCTATCACATTAAAAAAAAAATTCAAAATTATCGTCTTCTTTTTTTCGAATAAAAAAGTTTTATCACGGAATGACGTCGTATGTAGTCGCAAAATGACGTCACATTGCTTGCTTTAATGGTTATTTATCACTTTCGGTTAAACAGAGCTTATTTTGTTCGAAAATTCGAAAAAGACGATTAAAATTTTTGGTTTTCCTGATTTTTTAAATATCGAATGACATTAAAAAATATAACTTCTTTCATAAAATAGGATATCTTAATTTTTAATTTTCCATTTTTGCAGGATATTTCAGCAGCGTCCTGAGGTTTACAAATATTTTGTTTCAGATTCTTAATAATAATGAAAATATGCAATTTTCTCTAATTTATCTGACCCTGTATCTCTTATCGTTTCAGAGATTCCCATGTACCTACCCAGTTCTTTTTAAATGGGACATCCATGTAGTAATAAACACTTTTAATATAATAAATAAAGCCGTAATACTACTTATAACAATCTATCACATAACATAATATATGTATAGATCTAGCACAAAGAAAAAAAAACAAAGAAGAAAAAATGTGGTGTTTTAATAATCAGTTTATTCGATATACAACAATGTGTTGTGCTCTGTACAAAATTGTAATAGCAATAAAAGAGCGAAATAAAGGACCGATAATGTGATAAATGTGATGTTTTTTCGTTTTCCGAGTGAAGCAATGACTTACACAAGATATAATAGTAGAGGCGGTCCTATTTTCGTCAAATCGGCACAATGACGTCAATCAGATCTCATAAGCGCGTGAAAATATAAAATTTTATATAAAATTAAAAATAAAAAAAAATAATCCGATTTTTTTGGGGGGAAAAGCGGAAAACCACCTACCTACCAAAAAAAAAAAGAATAACCCTCTCTCGTGGTTTCGAACCCACATCAACAGTTTACTATTTAGGCAAGGACACCCTTGCCTAACAAACTCAGTCAAGGGGCCTTTCAAATTTGTAGCGATGACCGAGTAGGTATATGTAGTACGTCCAATACTTCATCCTACACATTTTATTTTTTAAACTGGTCGTATCTTTGTTATTAAAAAACCAATTTGAATACTTTTTTCACCTGCATGTAGGTGATTTAATTGTTGTTGCGTTTGCTCTTCTAATTTTCAGAACCATTCATAATTGAATGTGAAAAAAAATAAAAAAGAAATTGCGAACCATTTCATCGATTTAATAAGTGCAAGCTAATTTTGCACAAGCGAAAAACTTTTTTGTTTTTCGTTTAAAGTGCTACATTAATCGAGGCGAATTGAAGCTAAGACATCAAATTATATGTTAAAGCAAAAAAAATTGAAAATTTCGATTCAACTTCTTCAAAAATGGACTCATAAACGGTTATAGAATTGACACATTTTCACCCTTTTTCCTACCCACGACACTGGCTTATTAATGGAAAATATGCTAATTTTATTGCATTAACTCAAATTTCCAATAATTTTCTTCAAATCCTGTTAATTTTATTTCAAAGTTTTTTTGCCATCTTGCTCATACGGGGGCTGAAAAAATTGGAAATTTTCCATTAATTGGAAAAAAATTCAAATGGCTGCCATTTTGAAACGGCTCGGCCGATTTTGCTCAAGTGCAATACCAGACCACTCCTTGTGGATATCTTACTCCCACAAAAATTTCAGCCTCCTAGATTCAAAACTGCGACCTGAAATGAGATGACAAAAACCGGGCTCATGGAATTTTGAAGGGACACCCTGTAGAAGTGATGGGACTTTTGGAAATTTTTTCAACGAAAATCTAACGTCATTCGAATAATTTACAAGAATCCAAAATTTCGTTCACTAATCTTGAAAGATAAAGCTACAGGAGCGTTTTGAAAATCGAAATTTCGCGATTTTGGAGAAATATATATATATATAAATATATATATATATATATTTATCTACGTAGGACAACTCAAACTCCGATTCATACTAGGTCTACCTAAGCTCCATTTTATACAGCTACGTTATATACTGTTCCTTGTTCTGTGAAACAGTCAACCGAGCATCCATATTCCTGTGGGTCAATGCTACATCCCTTCCGCTCCCACCCCGTGAAGGGGGTTTTATTGCTTATTGTTACGACATTATGAACGATAAAGTAGCCTGTCTTTACAGACAAGTTAAATGATATTCTGGTATTTGCCTTTGTATACTTTCTCGTTGGTTTTGATTATTTTGCTTGATACTGTGTGACCAATCAGTTTGTTATTCAATTCTGTTCTAGGTACATCTATACTTCTGAAATAGATATCTAACTTAATAAATCAAATGTGCTACATAATTACCTAATACTGTTCAATTTTTTTTATAAGGAAGTGAGAAGTACGTAATTTAGACAGGATTAAAAAAAAAATAATACGTGGGATAAACTAATCTGTAAAAAAATTGGAAACAATCGGAATCTGTCATTTTACATCTTTATAGATTCAATCTTAAACATGAAATTATTTCAAAGTCTTCCTAAATTGTACTTTTATTTGCCCAAAAAATAGACATGCTTTTTTTGTTCAATGTAATTTTGCCACATTCATAATCCCTATTATACCGGCGTTTCTCAATTGGGCGAAATTACCTGAGTGACCATTCGTCACGACGGGGGTCCTTATAATCCGGGAGCTCAAAATTATATTAAATATTTACTATTAAAATATTTACTATTACTATTAAAATAGTATTATTAAATTTACCATAGAGTCAGTGGCGTCAATTTTTTTTTAAGGAGCGATGGCACACCCATATCTCCACCGATGGTTTTCGCAATTTATCACCATAAGCCGTAAATCATTAAAGATATTTAACTCATGCTGCGTGCCAAATTTCAATTTTTTTAAAGCAGCCGTTTTGACAATATTCACAAAACATTATTTTTTTTCTAAAACTTTAACGATCTGTATCTTGAAAAGGAAGCTTTTCCGGCTGTAAGTGTATTAGAGAAACTGGCATTATTTTAACGTTATCTATCGTTAGGTAAAGTCCTGACGTTTTAAGTTGGACCACCCTGTATAATGAATATGGCGATACACATTATAATTATTATTAATTATAGTGGTATTTATTTTTTTTCGGCACCAAAACTCACCGGTAAGCCAGGTCTTTGGTCAGGGTAGTTTTTTTTTTTTAATTTTTTTTTCACCTGACCAAAGACCTGACTTACCGATGACGCTAAAGTGCAATAGCCATAGGTAGGTACGTACCTACTGCCTACTCGACTTCAATTATTAATAATAAATTGATTAGGTAGGTATACCTATACGATCTACTAAAAGCACCACTAAATATAAATCTGGCAACACTGCTATAATATGGGCAAGGCCGCACATGTAATTTCTTGTCTGTCCAGTTATCTCTTATAATCCCCTAGTTTCTCGTTTGTCGCCCAATTGACCCCTGGGATTAGTGAATAACAAAATCCTTCGCCCAATTCGGTATCGCTCTATTATACAGTGTGTCTACGTAAGTAGGAGTCAGATGGGAAACTTTTTTTGTACAACTACCATTAAAAGTCACACTTTTAACGACAGCTAACAGTGTTAAAAGTGATTGTTTACATGGAAGCGTGTTAAAATACTTTTAATACTAGTGTTAAAAATATTTCTACCTACTTTTTCTGTACATTCTCTTTTTAAACTACATTTTCTCATGATGAAATCAGACAAAATTATAGATAGTAAGATTTTTTCATATTCTTTTTATTACTGGCACATATATTAATAAAAAATAAATACCTAGATAAGAACACAAGACAATAATAGTTGTTCAGAAATTGCAATTAATAATAATTATTATAGCGTCTTTTTTTGTTTGTATATACGCATTTGTTAGTAACCATAGCGTCGGCAACGGTTGCTATGTTAAGTACACTTGTACTTATCTGAATATTTTAAAATTCAATTTGAAGTTCAGTGTCATTCTAAATTCATCTATTTTATTTTCAAAATAGAGCAGTTTTACAAAAGCCATTGTATGATATTCGTCTTAACAGTGATTTTATTTTGTTCGTGAAATTGTTCAATTCAAACCTTTCCACTCACAACATAAACTGCGCTTTTAACATTAATATCATAAATAGCTATTATTATCCATTTTAGTGAAAAAAGTTATTCTTCATAAAAAGTTGTGCTTCGTTTGAAGCCTAAAATGAAATAGTAAGAGATCAAATTTTTCCAGTCGTATACGTGATATTTTAGAAAAAATGTCTACCAATAGGTTTTACCAATATATCTTGGTTGGTATCAAAGTTATTATTACAAAAAAAAAGGAATTTTCTCATAAATGTCCACACACACTTCACTGTCAAAATTAAACTATTTCGGACATTTTGTTTATTGGACCTTCTTATATACAATACCCAGATAGATGTTACCATGGAAACATATGAAATGGAAGCACAACAAAGCTTAAAACAATAATCGTTGCGCGGATACATACATCTATAAAATATTATTCAAAATCTCGAATTCGAACAACGATGCCACATTGAAAAATTTTGTTGACCACAGGGAATAGGTAAACTTTGAATGCCTATAATAATTCCGTTCCCGATAATAAAAAAATAAAAAGCGAACACTTCCGTAATACTTATGTGAAATCATGTGCTTTGCCAGTGAAGGTTGTTTAAATTTGACCGCCATTTCGATTTAAAGTTTAGAAAAAGGAGACCCTGTATCTCGGTAACGAAGACGAGGAACACATTTTTGTTTTAAATTTACTGTCTTTCTGAACACCCTCTACAACACCCTGTATTCCGTGTCCGCCATTTTGGGATCACCCTGTATAAAGAATTTCTTATTAAGAGTGGCCATGAGGAATGGCATTTAAAAATTACACCCTTTATTAACTTGTTGTTTTGCAGCTTAGTAGAGCCATCATTCTTACATTTTCAAAGCAAGTTACAGTGGAAATGGCTCAAGATATAGGAAAATGTCCCTGGTTTAAGTTTTCATGTGGTATCCCATTGAGTGAATGAAATTGAAATTCATCAGATTTGTCATCCCCTGTATAAAAATTTCAACTACACACTATAAACGAAAAGTTAAGATAGGACATTTTAAGACATTTTCTAAAATCTTGAGCCGTTTTTGGTGTGAATTGTTCTGAAAATCGAAAAATTACGATTTTCACTTGTTTATAACTCACAATCATTATTTTAAACTCACACAGTGTTATCTTTTTTGATTCGCTTTTTATCAGAAAATATGAAAATGTAATAATATGCAGGGCTCCCCAATAAATTTTTTGATCATTATCCTAGGGTATCCACCATCCGGGTATCCTACAGTTTCACTAAGGTACCTATGTAGGGGTGGAGGACGTAACAATAGTAACACCAGGAAGGTATTCATTTGCTTTGCAAATGTATGATTAGCTGAAAAAACGGCATTAAAAATCGATTTTGCGAGTGCGGTCTGGCTAGAATCGGGGATAATCACATAATAAATACGCCGGGTCTCGGAAGTAATAACTTGACGACAAGGCCAACTGCCTCGAAGCCTCGCTCGAAGCGTACAGAGCAGGATCGGCACCGGAGATAGCTTTCTAATGTCATGCTTTTTGAAATGCAAATGTAAAATAAATTCAAATATCAAAATAATAATCGTGCTACTGTTAATTTCGAAGATATTTCTGGCCCTGAAAGTGCATCAAGAAAAAAATAGCAATTCGACCGTAGCATCAAGGAGGCCTTAGTTGTGACCTTAAAATTAGTTGCAATAGCTGTTTTTAGCTTCTTACCCACCCAGCACTTCTATTTCGCTCCGCTTCGGTCCCGAAAAAATTGATGGAACTTAGGATACGGACTTCATAGCTCCAATAACAACGAAGTCAGCAATACCTGAGCAACGCTCATTTTGGATTACTCTGTATAATTAAACAAAAACCGGTTTTTCTGATTAGTTGTATTGTAAAGTAAATGACATGTACTATTACTGAAAATCAAAAATGACTTCGAAGCTACAAGACAACATAAGTTAACATGGGGGTGTAATTTTTAATAGGTTCACTTTCCATAAGGTCACTCTTAAACAGAATTCACTGTTTAAAAATATAAATTGCCCAGATACCTAGTTTCATAAGTAAAAAAATGAATTTTCCCACTAATACAGGTTGTCGCCAAAAAAGTACCACCAACGTTCTACCACAGACTCCTGAGTAAAAAATATGTCGATTTACCAAAATTATCTACCTATGTCCAAAAATGCACCCTTTTCAAGATACAGTTCTTAAAATAATGGGGTCAACCAAATATACGTTTCCCAGAATAAGTCAAAAATAAATTAACTGTGAAATTTCAAAATTGCACCGCCTACTACTATTGTTAATAGCAATAGACTGGAGTAGTTTTACAAACATTGATATACAGGTGTTCCTCTTTTTGATGTCACGTCTCATTTTTTACCCTAGAATTTTTAGTCGTACGCCACTGGTTGATTCTATATTTTTTATCCAAAGGCGTAAGTATTACCAAACTTTTGGCCCTGTTATTAAAGTTTTGTATCTTGCATGGTTTTCCCATAATTAAATTTAATGATGAACTTACACATCACGAAAACGTATTTGTGAAAATCTCATTTTAATTACAAAAAATAATTTTTATTTCACAGAAATGACTTTATTCACATTTATTGACCTTGAGAATAATCATAGTAGGCGGTGAAACGAAATTTCTCATTTAATTATGTTTTTACTTCTATATTTTGAAAAATGTGTATTTTCCAAATTTATTTTGTAAGAGCTGTATCTTGAAAAAAGGGCCATTTTAGACATAAATAATTTCAGTTTTTTTTGTTCTTAATCAGCACAATTTGAACCCAGGAATCTGTGGTGGAACGTTGTTGTTGAACTTATTATTTAAATTAACAAAGAAATTTTCAAGAAATACATTTTCAGTATTATAGATCCATAATAAAGAATTAATTACGGGAAAACGATGCAAGTACGATTTTTTTATAAAAGAGCAAAAAGTTTAGGAATACTTTAGCCTTTGAATAAAAAATATAGAATCAATCAGTGGCGTGCGGACAAAAAAGTTCCGTAGTAAAAAGTGACGCGGTGACATCAAAAACCGGAACACCCGGTACGTTAATGTTTGTAAAACTATAATTACCCGCTATAGTTGACTTCTTTTTATGGTATGTATCTCGAAAAGGGTGCCTTTTTGGACATGGATAATTTCGGTTAAATCGTCATATTTTTTACTCAGGAATCTGTGGTCGAGCGTTGGTGGTACCTTTTAGCGACACCCTGTATAACTATTAATAACACCAGGACTAATAGCCCTTTTAACACAGTGTTTTTGATATTTTTTTATGCATTTGTTTCACTGCCACATATATTTTTTTTTTAATTTGCCCTCTTTACGTAGATAATATTAATGACAAGATGTGTACAAAAGCTGGGTTCAGTATCTCAAACAGTTTCTAAGATATCGTCAAAAGCTGAAAATAATAAATTTTTTCGACACCCAGTATCTCGGTTGAAAAACATTTTCGGAAAAAAAAGTATTTGAATTTCCTTAATATCTATAAGCTTCATCTACACGCCCTCCAACTTGCGGTACTTCTTTTAGAAACACCTTAATAATTGTATATTCTAAAATACATTTTTTGGTCATTATTCAGATCAGTGGCCAGTCGCACTCAGGCATTCTATGTACATAGGTATCTACTAGGAGATAGTGTGGTCTCTAGGAAGATCATAGTACTAGGGAAATCTTCAGTAATAAGGGAGATTTGCTTCGCCATAACTGTAATTACCATTTAGATGGCCCATTAATTATTGGACGATTTTTAAAAATTATTCCTTACCTTTCTCGAATAGCCCATTAGAGTGACAGTCGCCTTATGAGGACGCGTGAAACAAACAAATCATTCTTCTGTGCAAGTTTTACTTAGATTCTAATAAAGTACTTTTCCACAAAAGAAATGAACCACAAATTATGAAACTATAAGGAAAATGAAATGTAATATTGTAATAATGTAAAAATTGTAGTGACGTGCGACTGGCCATACTGATCTGAATAATTACTTTTTTCTATTCTAATTACTTCTACGTATCTGATTTTGTAGGATCCGTAGTAACAACCTGCTCAACTATAAAAATCACACCTTGCAAAATACGCTACACGTCAATTAATAATATGGCCTTAAAAATTAGGTACATAATTGTAAAGTTATTGTTGATTTAAATCTAAAACTGAATATAAAAGAGATTAATTTTCATATCAACCCTATTACTTCATCGGTGTTCTCCTAATAGAAGAGCATTAAAATGGGCAGGTGGGTACCTACTTTTTTTGTTTGTTTTATGAGCTAATATAGTCGTGTTTGAATAAATGAACTGCTATACTTCGAGTAAACCTGAAAGTATCATTTTTATAAACAGCGCCCAGTGATCCTCAAAGTATCATTTATAAACGGTGCCAGGTAACCCTTTCTACTTAAAACATTTTATACAAGTGCCGAGTAAACCGCTCTGGGTTTCCACTTGTATATACGCTCAATCGTATGCAGCGCCTCTATCTAAATACACTATGAACTAAAACTTATACGGCAATCAGATAATGGATTTAGTCAGGCTCCTCGATTTTTCGATGAAAACTAGTTACACATCACCTGAGGAACCGTTTGGCAGTTTTAAATTGAAGATGTCACTGGGGATCCGTATATCGGACGCCGAGTGACGCCGGAGTCCCAGTAAACCGCAAAAATTACATGGTCGGAGCCTGAATTGTACCGTAAATATATATATAAATATATATATATATAAATATATATATATATATCGTGGGCAGGTGAATTTTGGAAAACTACTTTTTCGTGATCTGGGGGTCATGATCGATGGACATTTGATGAGTTTGGGTGATTTTCGAAAAGTGATGTCGTCCTCAATAGTGTATTTTTTGTTAAAAAATACACTAAAAAAAAGAATTATCCTCGCGTGGGTTCGAACCCGCACCGACAGTTTGCTAGGCAAGCGTGTAAGTAACTGAGCCACGGTGCGTTTCAAATTTATAGCGCGTCTATAGGGTAAAAGTAGTACGTCAGGTACCTACTTACACCTACACATTTTATTTTTTAAACTGGTCATATCTTAGTTATTAAAAGACCAATTTGAATACTTTTTTCACCTGCATGTAGGTGATTTAATTGTCGTTGCGATTGCTCTTCTAATTTTCAGAACCATTCATAATTGAATGTGAAAAAAAATAAAAAATAAATTGCGAACCATTTCATCAATTTAATAATTTTATATAAGTGTAAGCTAATTTTGCACAAGCGAAAAACTTTCTTATTTTTCGTTTAAAGTGCTACATTAATCGAGACGAATTGAAGCTAAGACATCAAATTATATGTTAAAGAAAAAAAATGGAAGATTTCGGTTCAACTTCTTCAAAAATGGACTCATAAACGGTTATAGAGATTTACACATTTTTACCCTTTTCCTACCCACGACACTGGCTTATTAATGGAAAATATGCTAATTTTATTGCATTAACTCAAATTTCCAATAATTTTATTCAAATCCTGTTAATTTGATTTCAAAGTTTTTTTGCCATCTTGCTCATACAGGGGTTCAAAAAATAGTAAATTTTCCGAAAATTCAAATGGTCGCCATTTTGAAACGGCTCTGCCGATTTTGCTCAAATGCAATACCAGACCACTCCTTGTGGACATCTTACTCTCAGAAAAATTTCAGCCCCCTAGATGGAAAACTGCGGCCAGAAACCGTGCCTCAAGGACCGGATTTTTGTAACTTTGGAAGGACACCCTGTAGAAGTAACGTGACTTTTGGAAACTTTTTAAACGAAAATCTAAAGTCATTCCAAAGCTTTACAAGAATTCAAAATTTCGTTCACTAATCTTTAAAGATAAAGCTACAGGAGCGTTTTTAAAATCGAAAAAACGTGATTTTGGATTGTGATTCCTCTGAATCTGAAGCAGAAAATACACCACCTGAAGTAAGAAAACAAGCAGGTTTGTGTTCTTTAAATTTGCTACCTATAGTTTCGAGAGAAAAATACGAATCTGCTTATAAACATTTCATAAATTGGAGAAAAGGTCATAAAAGCAGAGCATTGTAAGAAAAAATAATTTATGTGTTAAATTTGTTAAATAATTAATCTGTTAAATTGTGGTCGTAGGAAAAGTATCGTGTGAATTGTGACACTCGACTTGTGAGAAATTTTCTCTTTTCCGCACTTGTTTCACAATATACTATTTCTTCCTGAAAGGGACACGTTTTGACACCACATTTAATCTTGACGCGACAAATCCCTAGCCCTAGCAGCCCCCGTCTTAAGACTTTTAAATGGAAAGGAGGTCATAATTTCATAGTCATGGCGTAAAAAAAAAATTTTTAATTAGGTAACCAGTGGCGTGATTGGGAAAAGGGGCACAATAATTGCTAAAATTCTATACATTTTATGGCACGATTTCAAACGATTTAAATGAAATTTTCACAGTGAACAACTATGCTAATATGGCTGGACCATGAAAAAGTTTCAACCGTTTCAAATTGGCGGCCATTTGAATTTTGAGAAAAATTGCTATTTTTCTGAACCCTTCGTATACAAGCAAGATCTAAAAAGAATTTGAAACTAAATTACAAGCATTGCACAAAAATTATTTGAAATTTGAGTTAATGCAATAAAATTTGTGTTATTTCCAAAGCCAGTGGCGTGGGTAGGAAAAGGGTAAAAATGTCTAAATTTCTATAACCGTTTATGAGCATATTTTTGAAGGAATTGAACGGAATTTTTTACAGTAGACAATATTACTAAATACCTTTAACGCTAAAAAAATTCAAAAAGTAAATAATGAAAAATGGCGGAGATATTCGAATTTATTTTGCATGCTGTTTATTTCTTTTAACTTTAAAATTATCAGTTTTCAAAACGCCCTTGTAACTTTTTTCTAATTTCAAGGTAACCTAAAGAAATTGCATTTTTAAAATTAGGTAGCCTGTGTCGTGCATAGGAAAAGAGGCAAAATTGACAAATTTCTATATCCGTTTTATGATACGAATTCTTCCAAAAATTTCATTTAACTTTCGCAGTAAACCACTACGCTAGTATGACTTGACCATGAAAAATTTCAAAAAATTAATTTAAAAAATGGCGAAAATATTCTTAATTAAATCGCATAAAATACACTATTTTATGCTATTTAGTGCGATTTAGCAAAAAGGTTTTTTGTTTCTCGCGGGACGCCTTTTGACACCAAATTCAAAACAAAACACCACCAAAAAAGGGTGGATAGTTTTCGAAAAGATCCCCAGAATACTTTTCCCAGGAATATTTTTTAGCTCATAATTTTGAGAAATACGACAGATATAATATCAAAAAGCCAAAAGGTTATTATGTAGAAGCTTATAGAGAACCAAATTATACGAGTAGGCAATTTGGAAGTTAATCGAATACGTGAGAAGCATGTATGTATAATGCACCTACCCATAGACCTATACCACTTCCATTTAAACAATGTATCGTTAAAAATGGTGAGAAATAACCGCTCAAAGCTGTACGGTTGAGTAAGAATAAGTAGAATAATTACATATTGCATGAAGCAGCATCCATCAATTAAAAATTACATTATTTTAATAATTAAAATCGCTCAGATTAGTCCTTGTAAAATTCAAAAATTATAATTGGTTGATACATAACAACCTTATGACCGTCTTAATATTATAATTACTATAATGCCAGTCCGTTTACCACTCCGGTCTTTGACGTTGCTCAACAAAGATTTATTATTATAGCATTTAGTTTTTTCTAAACTCAGTTTTGCAGTTGCAGTTTTGCATTTAACTTTATTGTAGGCTGGGTAAAACACACTTTCAAATCCCGCCTAGAAATCAATTAGCACTTACTTGTAGCTTGTAGAGCCGATTTATTACGTAACAAGAAACTCGTCTTTGTATGAGAAAATTATAATGATGTAAAAGAATTCAGACGAGAAAGATTATGTGAATCTTGAGCGATTATTTTATAGGAAAACTTGTCATCATCTGAAAGATTTAAATGTAATTACCCATCTGTTCTCTAATATTTGAAGCTACTTGCTACCACTTTCGATATTGCAATAGATTCTTTACAGAAAAGAGGCGAACTCTTTGAACTTCTCGTTAATATTCTTGAAACTTCAATTGACATAAAAATGTAATAAAATAAAATTTAATTTCCCACAGTAAGCTAAAACGCTCTTTTACTGATGGAATTTGGAATGTTTAGGTCCAAAATCAAAATCTTAATAAACCGGCCGTTCTGTAAATAAGAAACCCATCTGCTAATTGTTGGTGGCCGATTGACACTTTAACAATAGAGATGGGGACACTAACTATACCACACCATTCCAGGAACGTCTCTTATTTAATATTCTTTTTTTAGTTCAATATTATACAGGGTTGTCCCAGTTGATTCGAGTCGGTCTCTGTGGGCCAAACGATACACAAATTCAAGTACTGGAACACAATTTTCATAGTTTAAAATAATTTTCGAGTATACAGAGTGTCCCATATCAAAGTGGCATTGAATGAAAGGTTTTTTTTTGTATATGGAAAGCTTTTATGTTATTGCATTTTTGTCTTATTTTTTTACTGTTTCACTTTTTTTACTTTTTTTACTTTTTTTTTTACTGTTTACAGTTTACTGTGAAAATTGCATTTCACTTCGTTTGAAAACGTGCCTTAGAATGGATTTTTAAATTTAACAAAACCAAAATAAATGGTAAAATTGAACAATTTTGCCCCTTTTCCTTTGCCCGCCACTGGCTGACTTTACCTAAAAAATACTATTTTTTACACTACCTTCAATAGAACTGAAAAAGTGAAAAGGGAGCTTTGAAAACTGAAAATTTGAAATTTTAGAGGATAAACATAATTTAAAAATATTCGAATATCTCCGCCATTTTTCTTATTTGCTTCTTGAAAATTTTCAGAGTTAAGGGTTATTAGTATAGTTATCTACTGGAAAAATTTCAGTTCGATTCGTACAAAAATAGAAAAATAGAATAAACGGCTGTATAGAAATTTAGTCTTTTTTACCCTTTTCCTACCCACGCCACTGGCTTAATAATAAAAAATGCAAATTTTATTGCAATAACTCAAATTTCAATAACTATTCTTCCAATAATGCTAATTTTGTTTAAAAGTTTTTGTTTCTAACTTGCTTAATTAGAGGTTCAAAAGCTATCAATTTTTCCTTAAATTTAAAAGGCAGCCATTTTGGAACGGCTCGTCCGATTTTACTCAAACACAGAACAGACGACTACTTGCAGTTATATATTACTACAAAAAAAATTTCAGCCCCCTTAATTGAAAACTGCGACCAGAAACCGTGCCTGACCTGACCTGACCTGACCTGACCGGTTTTTTTTTTTAATTTGGAAGGACACCCTGTAAAAGTAACAAAACTTTAGGAAAATATTTTTTTACGGAAATCAAACGTCATCTCTAAGTTTCACAAGAGTAAAAAAATTCGTTCATTAATCTTGAAAGGTGAAGGTACAGGAGCGTTTTTAAAATTTTAGAGAAATAAACATCATAGCCGTTTTTTAGCGACGCAGCGATTGGTACCAGTTTCGTTCCGTTTCAAAACGCAGCGTTTCAGCGACGCAATGATGACGTCACAATCGAACCCGGTGCGTGTCGGTTTGAAACGGATTTAAATTTCGGTTTGAACCGCATTTGATCCCGGACAACTGTCATTAATGTCAATATTGTCAATTGTGGCTTTTTTTTAATTGGTAGCCTCTTTTTATTTGCATTCCTTACCTGTAAAATACTTCTCTAGATATGCATTTGCATTCCTATTATCTATTTACTTCCGTTGTTCCGTTAGTACTTCAAGGAATGAATGTCGGATCATCCTAAATAATTAAAAAAAATCGTGTCCCAAATAAGAAGGTAACCATACTTCATTGTAGCCATCAATACGACAATGAGTTATTTTTTGCACGTACGGAATAGCAAATAACAAACTATCTACTTCGTTATCCAATATCCACTTCATTAACAATAATATTTCGTTCAGATTATTGGAATAATCTGATAAGAGTACCTCTCTTGACACTTCTTCCATTCTTTGTTGATGTGTGGTTATGTTTTCGTTTTTAAACCGGTTTTAAAAACCAACATTTCAGCGGTGGTAGTAAACGGTGACGTCAAATCAAACACGGTTCAAAACACTCAACCGAAACGGTGCGTCGCTAGAAAACGGCTCATGTAAAAAAAATTCAAATAACCCGCCATTTTTCTTATTTACTTCTTGGAATTTTTTAAGGACAAGAGGCTGTTAGTATAGTTGCCTACTGTGAAAATTTCAATTTAATTCCCTCAAAAATGTGCTCATAAATTGTTAGAGAAATTTTAGCGATTTTTACCCTTTTCTTACCCACGCCACTGGCTTATTAATAAAAGTAATGTAAATTTTATAACATTAAATCAAATTTCAATTAATTTTCCTCCAATCGTGTTGATTTAGTTTCAAAGTTATTTTTCCATCTTACTCATACAGGGGTTCAAAAAAAGCAATTTTTCCAAAAATTCAAACGGCCGCCATTTTGAAACGGCTCGGTTGATTTTGCTCAAGTACAATACCAGACCAGTTCTTATAGATATCTTACTCCCACAAAAATTTCAGTCCCCTAGATTGAAAACTGCGACCTGAAATGAGATGACAAAAACGGGATTTCGGGATCTTTGAAAGGACACTCTGTAGAAGTAACGCGACTTTAGGAATTTTTTTCAACGAAAATCTAACGTCGTTCCAAAGTTCTACAAGGATCCAAAATTTCATTCACTAATCTTGAAAGATAAAGCTACAGGAGCGTTTTGAAAATCGAAATTTCGCGACTTTGGAGAAATCGCGGGCAGGTGAATTTAGGAAAACTACTTTTTCGTGATCTGGGGGTCAGGATCGGTGGACATTTGATGACTTTGGGTGATTTTCGAAAAGTGATGTCGTCCTATCGTAGGTAGGTTCCAAAACAAAAACAAGAAATTTGGGGAATTTCAAATGTACCCCTAAAGCTTAGCGGCAGCACCCTCAATACACATTCACGCCTTTCAACTTTTCAACCAGAGCTGTTTCAAATACCCATCAAAGGTATTTCAAATATCAATTAACCAAATTCCATCTAAAGTAAGTATTTGCTATTTCAGTCAAGAAATATTCTTTAGAAAGGATTAATAAAAAGGATTTCAAATACCAAATACTCATGAGAAGTTATTGAAGTTTAAAATAAATAAAGTATTTCAAATATTCTCTAGTATGTGAAATACCTATACCACAAGTTCATTTATTTTAAAATACGAAAAGTTTTTCTTAGACACCCATATATTATTTTAGGGTATTTCAAATCCGTTATAGGTATTTGAAATACCGCAAATCGTACCTCAAATACCCAAAACATATTTTTTCACGGTAGGTATTTAAAATCTTTTATACAGAGTGATTCACAGTCGATGGTACCTTAGACGTTTACGGGAAACGAGTCATTGGATTTTTCTGAAAATATAGTAACTTGAATGATTGGCTCTGCTCTATCGATCTAAAATATTTTCAGCATTGCGACATTGCCACTTATTTCGAAAAATTGCTCTGATATTTTAAATTAGACACCCTGTATATTATTGCATTTTTTGGTTCGCTATTGTTTTTCGGTTATTTTTGTATAAACACTCCTATACATCCACAAAAAAAAATTTAATAACAAAAAATAGGAGTAAAAAAAAATTTACTCCTATACCTATTTTTAGCAGTTTTCGAGGAATTACATAATTTCGTTACTTTTTAGTAAAAAAACCCTTACTATAAGGAATAGGAACGTTTTACATCATTTGAAAGGAATTCTAACTGTCTCTTAGAATATTTGATGATATACAGGGCCCTCCATTTAAAAAACCGCACTTTTCATAATTTTCATATGCAGCGGTAAGAGCACTATTTTCGAACGACCTTGTAAAACGCAGAACGAATTTATTTGGCGAAGAACTAATAGAGAGGGGACATTGGAAATTTATATCCAAAATTCCAGCTTTCTACAAATCAAAACACCGCAGTAATAAACAAACAATGGGAGCTGCTTTGAATCTGGCTCTATAAGTTATGCCTTATTATAAATTACTTTTAAATAAATAAATAAGTTTTTTTATAACCCTCTTGCTTGTACAAAGTGCGCCTGTCAATTTCTCATTGGGCGTAGATTGTCGCCTGTTAGGTCATTTTCCAGAAAATTGGGAATAATTTTTCAATTTGTGACGTAATTTTCGTTATAAATATTATTATTTGACAAATAATGTTTATGCAATTATATGTCACTATAAAGCTTTTGAATTTTTTCCAAAACTCAAACCCTTCTGGAAATATTGCTGAATTTTTGTCCCACCTCTTATACCAAGTAGAAATAGTTGAAAAACTGCTTTCTAAATACATAAAAAAACATGTATTTTGCCGTTTATCAGAATTGCAAACAGTTTTCAAGGTAAAAAAATACTTTTTGAATTGTTTCAACTCTCCGGAATTTGGATTTTAACAAATTCTCCCTTATCGATCGCCTGCACCATAAAATTACTTCCCTGGATATTTGAAATCTCGGAGAGTACCTATTTGAAATAACGGAGAGTATTTGAAATACCGAAGCATATTTGAAATATCGAAGAGTATTTGAAATACCTGACAAGTATATTTCAAATATACTTGTCAGGTATTTCAAATACTCTTCGATATTTCAAATATGCTTCGGTATTTCAAATACTCTCCGTTATTTCAAATAGGTACTCTCCGAGATTTCAAATATCCAGGGAAGTAATTGAAATATCAGTAAATTTCTGAAAGTAAAATACAAAATCCAAATACTCTACCAAAAGATTTAAAATACCAATCACCGATAATCGACAGGATTTGAAATAAAGTGCTTCAAATACGTAAAGTATTTAAATAATTTTCCAGTTACTGTTATGTCAAACACTGAACAGCTCTGCTTTCAACCACCACGTAATCATCCCCTATGTTTTTTAAAGTGATACCCCTAATATTTCTTTGCTCGGAAGATTTTAGGTA
Source organism: Malachius bipustulatus (assembly GCA_910589415.1). NCBI lineage: Eukaryota > Metazoa > Arthropoda > Insecta > Coleoptera > Melyridae > Malachius > Malachius bipustulatus. Next base: position 17,823,741 of record OU342638.1, on the reverse strand, counting down.
CTGATTTCTTTCTGAATAAAATGACATGCGATTTTTGAAAATGCAAGTATTCTATGCAGCAAGTTAGATTACTTTTGTCAAACTACTTTCAAATTATACCGCGACTATTCTTTTAAACCTGAAACGTGGCATGTCAACTTGGGTATTGATATCATTCGGTGTCATAGTTAAACTTCAATATCGTCAAACCATGGAAATAAAAGTTTGGCGTGAGCATAATTTTTTTTAAATACCTCAACGTTGGTTTTTTAGGATAGTTTATTATATTTGGCAAGCTAAATAGGCTTAGATTTTCAAAAAAACGTATGTCGTGTTCAGAACAAAGTAACTGTGTCACAAAACCCTGCGGAACAAAAAAATTTGGGCGTGTAATTTGATAAAAAAAAACAAGTAGGGGATGAATATTTGGGTTGAAAGGCGGTGCAACCGCAATGAAAAGTTATTACCAGTGAATTTAGTTGTTACTCACTTATTACAGCCTAAAAACTAGATCAACAGTAGATTTTCATCTCAAATTAAATGAAACTATAGGACTTACCCTGAGATTTTTCATTTGCCTAGCCATCATGATTAAATCTCTGACAGATCTGACGTTGATATTGGTGGCTACGCGGATGCTCTCGTCGAACTTAACTGTCGCGCCACAATGGACCAAACAGTCAACTTCGGATATCAATTTTTCTTTGTCTTCCTTGCTGAGACCAACGTCTTCGCACTGCAGGTCTCCGGATATGAAGGTGACTTTCCGGCTGAAGTTCGGTTGCAGTCTTTTCAAAGGTTCAAAGTTCTGAAAGAAAATTGTGATATCATTTTAGTTGTCTTTATAGTATTCGTCGTTATCTTTTTGTTGTATTGAAATGGGCCCATTACTCTTCATTCGAAAAATTCGAATTTAAAACATTTTTTAAGTGTGACTTTCGGTACAACCGTGAAACCAACTAGAGAAATAGTTTAGGTGGTTAAATTTATTATGAAAAGTGGCCATTTGTAATTTTTGTAATTTCAGTCACTTCCACTTCAAGAAATACCCAGGTAGCAGAGACATGTTATAAGAGGTGATTAAAAGACATCAAGGTCGTTGGCACTTATGGACAGTGCTATGTTAACCTTAAGGTGTGCTTTTTCCACATTATATAACCTTAATAGTGTACTTAATGTTGAAAGATTCTCTCTCGATTCATATTCCTTCAAAGAAATATGATCCGACAAAGCGACCTGACCTGACCTCACCTTACCTGCTTCAGAAAGTTGAAGAGTTATTCGATTTTGCTGGGGCTTATGGCCAATATATTCACTAGAGTCTTGTCAAGGTGATGTAAGCTCCGTTTATGTTGGTAATTCGGGCAGTGGATAGTAGGTATATGTTACCGTTATTTGGACTTCACAGATATCGCAAATTAGTGGTTGTTTTCTGACCAAAGTGAGCATGTGTCAAGAAAGTATGGCCTACTCTGATTCGTCTGAATTTGGCTTCTTCGTCATAAGGGGCAGTGGAGTCTACTGCATCGTAGGGTCTATTTTGCTCAATTCATTGGCTAGTATTGACAAATACTCTTGCCATATGGTTTGACACTCGTGTGTAAAGTGAGCCTTTCAAGTCCGAGTCGAGTTGGTGGATTGTGGCTTTAGTGAAGGTGTTGTTGAGGCGGCCTCTCTAGCTTTCGTTGTGCGCAAGGTCGTTTTATGCTTACTTGGGATGATGGCAGTTTTGTTGGTAATTGCCAGCTCCATATTTGATTCCCGTATTGTTATAGCTTGGATTGCCGACAGGGAGTCCGATCAAATTAATTATGTACTGGTTTCTTCCTGTTGTATCCTGGTTAATGCGGTGGAATGCTCTTTGAATCCCATACAGTTCCGCGGTAAATTGGAGTAACTGGGCAGTCGACAGGTGAAAGTATTCAACGTATCTGTAACATCGCAGGCTGCTTCATTCATATAGTCTTCCGTGCATCCGTATATAGTTTGTTCGATGAATCTTTGCGTGTGTCCGAATTCGCTACGACAAACAAAAATATGCAGCTCACTCTTTAATTGCTAACGCACAGATGCTTGTAAAATCGTTGATAATAAGACAGTGAGACAAAAAAAGACAGAGCATGTAAACATCAGCAGCTTGAAACCAAGGAGGCGGGTGCTGTGCTACAGCTTGAACACTCATAGCAATCATATCCGTTCGAGAATATTTCAATTTGTGGTTGAATTTCCAGTTCATAATTTTCAAAGCAACAAGGCAGTATATTTGATTCACTGGTAAGTAGTACTTCTAATATCTATTACACGACCAACAATACACAAGTGTACAAATGTTTAGATACTTTAGTACCTATTCAGTTTTAAAAATATCGGTGACCTAAAAACAACAACATCGGATCCGCTACTGTCTTTTAAAGCGGGAATTCTGAATTGATTTGGTCCCTACCATTGACATTTGTGACGGCACGCAAGGATCCATGGAACAAACTATACTATACACCGCACAGTATGTACCTGGACAGAAGATTGTGAAATAAGTGCTGTATTATGTGTGGTAATGTGTCGTTTTTTGGGAATCTTAACGTCTGCGGATTTTTATTTGCCATGGGGGAGTGCTGATGGTCATCTTATGGTTATTTTGGAGAGGTCTGTGATCCCTTTGAACTGTGTACTGATATTGGAAGGATGGTGGGGTGTATAGTTGTGTATGCGATTGCTGTAGATTCGTTGAAATGTTGACGCTAGTAGCAGCGATTTGTTAGAGTGATGGTGGCTTGAGGATAGTCTAGCAGCATATATGTTAAGGAAGCAGCTGTCTTCTGAAGATACAAAGCGGATGCTCGTCTGCCTATTGATTAATGATTTCGTTTGGTGCATTGGAATTGAAAGCGTCTAGCGCAAATCTTAGTGCTGTGTTTGCCATAACATTTAGATCACGTAGGTCAGTTTATGATGCCGAGACGTATGCTATGGAGCCGTAGTCAATTTTTTCACTTGATCATAGTTCTGTAGATGCATAGTAGTATTATTTCCATCTGAGAACTTCATTTGATGCTATTTAGGGCTTCTAGTAAGTCCATTATTCTTTTCGGTCAGTCTGATTAAAATCAAATTGTAGCCCTAAAAATTTGTGTTCTTTGACTTCTTCAGGTTGTCTGTCGTAGAACATGAGTTTCATGGTTGGGGGTGCTAGAGTCTTCTTCTTGAGAACCGTAGCAGTTTTGTTTTCGTGTATAATGATCGTCAATTTGACGGCTGAAAGTACGTGTTTTTTACGTCACAAATTACGTGGTTTTTAGATCAATTTGACGTCTTTAATTTGATACCTTTTACGTAATTTTTTGATGTGATTTTTACATGAATAAATGACATGTGTGATCTGTGTTGTTTCTTTGTCATTATAACGTCAGTTTCACGTCATAAATCGTTATTTGACGTCGCAGAATACCAAAAAATGACGTCATGTTGACGTTGCTGAATTTCGAATGAATTATGTTACGTTCCTTTATACTTGATACCCGATAAAAAAAAACCTGGTCATACCATCCTGTTCATGTGGGTCTTAGACTTTGTAACCAATCTATTGCATCTGCATGGCGTAAGGTACTGGATGTTTGAACACTCCTTTTTAGTTCCGAGACCCCGGCGTAGCCGAGGTTTCGAGGAACTATACGCCGAGTGTCGCCCCAAAAAGTGATGTCGGTCGGTCCGTCACAAAATCCTATGAAACACTCTAGAGCCACCATTTTTCGTCGTAGAGACCAGAAATTTTACTCTATTAAAGGAGCGCACGGTCCCACGATTCCTATTAAAAATGAGCGGGATCCGTTACCGGGAAGTGTCTTTTTTTCGGGAATTTCGGTTTTTTTCGAGAACGACCTATGAAACACTTTAAGTGTCCGAAAGTTGCACCGATCAAGATGAAACTTGGTAGGGACGAAGCTCGGGACTCCCAAATACGACCTATTGAAAATGGGCCGGATCTGAGAATTTTAAGGCCCCCTTTCAGGGCCGTACTTTTTTTTGCAACGTCCCACATATAGGACTTTTTCTCGGTAACGGTACATCGCGAAGAGATTCTGCTACTACAATTACTTTGGGAAAGAATGGACGTACAAACTTTGTAGAGATCGTTTTTCGAAAAAATAATTAGGTGAGCAGTAATCGGCCCTCAAAAAATGGAACATACTGTTTTCGCATGATCTTTCGATTTTTTCGAATTTTTTTCTACCAATCGAAAAAACAACAAAACAGTGAGATAGAGCCGTTTGTTGTCTACAAAAAAGGTATTCATGATTTTTACGTGAAAAGTCGGCAAAAGCGACTTATTAAAAAAAACAAAGAAATCTGTCATTTTTTCAAAAAACCACAAAAAAAACTTTTATGCGAAAACGGTGCATCCTAGAGAAAATTTAAATCAGACCTTTTTTGAATAGTTCTTTAAATGCTATTTTATTACGTTCTTTACCTACAAAAAAGATAAATATAGTTTTTTTCCTTAACCGTTGGAAAAACTGTCAAAATTCGGAAAAACTTCGGCAGGTCATTGAACCGGTTCAGGCGTGTTTCAAATATATCTTCCTCCATCGACGACAGACTTCAACCTATGTAAAAAAATTTTTCTCCAAAACATAATTTGAAGTTTTGGCTTCATTTCATCTCGATTATGTTGGTACTTGAAACGAAAAATAAAAATTTTCCTCGCTGCTCGAAAATTAGCTTACACTTTTATTTTTATTAAAAAATCGATAAATTAGTCCTTTTTTATTATTTTTGTCTTATTCTTTATGTACGATTGGGAAAATTAGAAAGACAGTCGCAAAGACAATTAATTAACGTAAATAATTGTGAAAAAATTATTCAAATTGGTCATTTAATAACGAAGATATGACATATTTTTTAAAATTTCGTTAATACGTTTCCGGCGATTCACCGGCCACGGCTCGTGTCTTGACCTGCCGGAGCGCTGGCTCAGTCGCTCCGTTCCCCCGCTAGTATTATTATAATGGTCAGGTAGGTATAGCTAACCATAATTAATAAATGCGCGGTTCCTGTTCGGGAAATGCCTTAATTTCTGTTTTTTCTTATGCATTTTGTAAATAATTGTTTTTACAATTAATAGCAACATACTATTAGACTTTCACTAATAATTTAGAGTGAGTATTATTTTCAAAATTTGAAAAATGCGCCCTGAAAAATAGAGTAAATAACGTAATGTGATATTACGTATGCGGAACTTCGGTAAACGCGACCGAAGAAAATAATTTTTTCCGATTCGAAGAATCAAGATGGCGGTCATTTTGTAATTTTAACGCAACGAAAAGACTCCCGGCCACTACAATCCGGTGAAATATTTTCAAGAAATTAATCCGAACTGTCACTTTTGAAACATCAAAATCTAAAGGTTGAAAAAAAACGAGTTTTTGCACACGAAAAAACTTAAATAAAATCGAAGGATCAAGATGGCGGCCAGATTTTGGTATCGTCGTAAAGGTAAAATGTGCAGCAATAGCATATTGGTGCAAGAGCTATCCCGGGTAACTGCAACTGTCATTTTTTTTAAACGTCAAATTCATGAATATTGAAAAAAATTGTTTTTCTTTTTACCAAATGTCATTATAGTGACGGTATAAATCGTGATTGAACTATTTTTGGCGGTGTCAAAATAAAGGCATTACTTGCGATTCTCTTCTGGCTATGGTGAAAAAATAACAGCGAATTCGAAAATGTCACTTAAAAAATGTCAAACTTGAAAACTCCGAATAAAAGTAATTTTTTCCAACAACAAAAATCGTAGTGACGTTAAAAGTCTCGATCCAATTTTTTTTTTGAAGTATCATAATAAAGGCATTACCATTAATTAGTATGTGGTTTTGAAAAAAACTCGAAAAAAATCTAAACTGGACCTTTTTAAACGTCAAAGTTGAGAAATCAGGAGTAAAAATCGGCCATTTTCTAAAAATCATAACGCCGCCATTTTGGAAATTTAAACGACAAAAAATGAAAATTTCAACAGAGCAACTCTTTCACATTCCCGCAAAAATAATCCCCGAATCCCGATGTACGAAAATTGCCGAGAAAAAAAATTCCGAACTATAGATGATTTTCATTGATTTTGCTCGGAAATCGTCGAGATTTTAAACGGAAAATTGTTCCGCTCGCACATTTTTTACCCTAACTTTGGCTGCTTGGGTCCGGGGAACATCGCAAAAGTATCGGCGTGTAGCTAAGAAATTGCTCTTTCAAAATGCAAAGTTTTGCTGCAATCGAAACAACCATCTGTCAGCTGTAAGCCGTCAAAGTCGATTAAATTTTTTTTTTTTTTTTTTAATTTCAAAAGCGTCTGTAGCGGCCATTTTAAAAATTTCGCGATCGCAATTTCACGTTACGCTTCTTATCGACGAACTCTGTCGACCGAAAACAATTGTCCTCCAAAAACGTGCACTGTTTCGGAGAAAACGGCAAAACAAATTCGGTCAAGAAAAATTGTAAGCGATTTTTTATTTTTTATTAATTTTGGTCAAAAAATAAAAAAAAATTAAAACATCTGAAATTCGCACAAGGGCATCATGAAATAATTGCAAAATTAGAACCGAAGAGCCTTTTTCGTTTTCGTGCATAATTTTGGGAAAAATGGCGTTCAAATATCGAATAAAATAGCAATTAAGAGGAAAATGGGTGTTTCGAACACACGAAATAATTTTTTTGAATGTTGAAAATCAAAATGTCGACCATCTATTAATTTTGACGTAACGAAGAGACTCCAGGCTACGATCCTCTTTTGGGAAAATTGGGAAATAAAAATTTAAGCTGTCACTTTTTAAATGTCAAAATCAAGAGCATTTAAAAAAATCGTTTCTCTTTTCAACAAAGCTCATTTCGGCATTTTGTTGATTCCACAGACCGCATTGACATATTTGACAGCTGTAAAAAGAAATTCCGTTCTCCTCGCGACCTGTTCTCTCTATTTCACGACCAACTTGAACTGTCAAACTAACACGTGACTAACTTTGACGCGAATCTAACTTCTACGCGCGGGCTCGGAACTTCCCATATTGGTCCTTCAGGAGCGATATAGAAAAAAATAACACAAAAAGAGATGAATGGCAGATTTTAACTACGACGCGGAATCTACTGATCACAGTGCCGTGTTGCGACATAGAAAAAAAGGTAACACGAAAAAAACATGAAAAATTCTAACTTCGACGGGGATCTACTGACAAACCGAGCCAAAGGCCCGTCATGGAGGGCCGAAGGCCCGACGCCGCCGGCAGGTCAAGGTCGAGGAACGAGACCTTGTTCGTTTCGCTTTAATATGAGACATGTATAAAGTACCACACTTGAATGATTAGTTTATAATAGAAAAATAATCCACGGAAGTAGGTTAGTGGTTTTGAAAATAATGTTTTAGCTAGACTTAGCATAATTATTATGCATTTGCATATACATACTCGTATTTTATGATAAATGCATTATATTTGGTGTTTTGAACAAACGCATAATTTGGCACTAATTGGTGTATTAATAACTTAAAATAACTCAAAAAAATCTTGTATTTTTACATATTATGTAAAAATACTGGGTACGTAATTAAAAAATATTATTACCTAATAATTGTAAGCCACAAAGTACAAAAAAATAGCCTTGACTTGATATTTTAGCATTAGTCTTTTGTGAATTATTCATTCACATGACATTTTATTACAGGGAATTTCTTTTTCAATACCTACATCATAGGATTTACGTGGACAAACTCGGTTTTGTTGGCGTTAATTTATGATTTTTTTTGTGGACCTACTACTCGTTATTCTATTGGATATTTTATAGATGTGCTAGTTGCCATGATTGACTGGCCGAACCCAAATCTCTTAAATTTTAATTATACAAAACATTATTGTTTCAACGAGTTTTAACACGTTTAGCCCCGCGAGGTATTGCTTTGATGTCTCACGGTCAGGAAGCACTGGGACCGCGAGGCATCAATGTGATACCACAGCATGCTTTTGCGCTCATGACCCTGTGGTATTATATGGGTACACACTACAATGTTAACTCTAATATACCGGTCTGGGAGACAACTGGGAAGTAAGCGGGTTGGTAATATCATAAATTCTTATACCTCTATATCCACTATCATAACGAGTCTCCTTATAATTTACAGAAACAAAAATTTCTTGCGGTCCGGAAAACTCTAAAAAATGTTTGTATGGCGGGACTTAACGTGTTAAGTCGCCAAAATATAAAAAAGTAACAACCTAGCAATGTTTGCAACGTAGACAGCGTTTATAATGTTTAAGTCCGATGTTTGGTTTCGAAAAAATCACCATCAACTTTTTTTTTATAAAGCCCGTAAAAAAGTACACCTTGTTAGATAGAATTTTCAATTACGAGTTTAACAATCTATAGCGCAATATGGTTTCATATGTTTTTATTACTCAAAATTCTTGTTAATTCATTTAGAACTTTTTGATTCGAGAAAATGACAAAATCAATATTTATTGACATATTTTTGTCTCAAAAGTCTCAAAAGTTTTTAAGAGAAGTAATGGCAAGTATACTCAACGATTAATTAATAATAATAAATAACAAAAGTAGGTCGCTTGAGTATAAAGCACATACAGTGCATTTTACTAGCCTGCTAGGTGGGTTCGGAGAATTACTCCATCGCCCATAACAGTTGTCATAACTGCTGGCAGTGCCTGAAACTCCAATCGAGAGGAGCTTCCAATATCCAACAGCAGAGCCTTCCAGAGTACCAAATCAAGCACAGACACGTGTTTCGTTCTACTGGAACTCATCAGTGTACTGCATCCGGAGTGTCTGGAGGATGCTGTCGGATGAACGGAATCCGGCCCCTCTTAAGCTAAGAATTAACACGGAACTCCGTGTGGTGTAAAGTAGAGCGACATCTAGCGGTCATTCTAAAGAACTAACCGTGAGTTCACTCTAAGTATATTACAGTTTCAGACACCACCAATGCCAGTCGATTGACAATCATGAATAAGAGAAGAAATGGCAAGTATACTCAACGATTAATTAAAAATAGTAAATAACAAAAGTAGGTCGCTTGAGTATAAAGCACATACAGTGCTTCATACGTCTGGACGCGACACGCACTCTTTTCTCTACCAGCTTCGAAGAAGTCAACATCGGTAGTGAAATCTTGCTCATTCAAGTTCATTAGGGCCCTTCGTGAATTTTTGTTTCTTTGTTTGTTTTTTTTTTTTCTAGATACGGAAATCGGTTTTTAGGTCCCTGATGCTGCAGCCATTTAAGGCTTATTGTATCTTTTCGTAGCTATTGGTTCTTGGCTATTCAAATAACTCTGTATCCCTTACAAAGTTCAGAAGTTTGCTTGCCAATGCTTTCCCCGACGTCATGTCATTGGTATTGTTTCCCATGATTGAGAGTCAGGTTCGATTGCGTGCTGGGCACTCAAAGATTACATGGAACATGGAAGGTTGTTTCGTCTTCCTCATTGCATAGTCTGCATGCTGGTTCTCCATTGAAGATACACAGCTTCTTCAGGTGTTGTCTCAGGTGGCAGAAGTCCCACCACTGCTTTAAATTGCATTCTGTTTAAATGCAGTAGTTCATTGGCAAGTTTTGGAGATGGTTCTTTTACCATTAATTTGCTATGTTTGTTGCCTGGTGTGTGATTCCAATAAGCTTTGTGTTGGTTACTTGTCCAACTAGCTATCGCGTCATGTACCATGTTTCTGGTAGTTCCAACCATTGCTTCTGGTCCTGTGAAGGCGGCTGCCGCGCCCTCTTTGGCCAGTTCATCCGCCGTTTCGTTACCAGCTACTCCTCGATGATCCGGTACCCAAACAAGTGTTACCTTGTTTTGTTTAGCTAGATCGTTGAGAGGTCGTTGATGCATTCCCATACCAGTTTTAATTTGGTTTTGTAGCATGCAAGAGCTTACAGGCTGGCCTGACTGTCGGAGAGTATGTAGATTTCCTTATTCTTATAGTTCCTTTTCAAACATTCTCCGACACATTGCTGCTTTGCATGATTGTATTTCAGCTTGCATGATAGTGGTGTGCTTCCCTAATGATACAGACTTGCTGTATCTGGGGGACACTCCATACAAGCAGGCTCCTGCTCCTAAGTCTGTTTCGGAACCGTCTCTGTACCAGATCAGTCCTCTTTTCAGACTGATCAGACAAATAGCTCTTCCATTTGTTTCCATTCTTCCCAGTCGATTAGGACTTTGAAGCTTTTCTCAAATGTGATTTTAGGGCTCATCCCATCAGAGTGCATCACAAGTAATGGATCATTGATGAAATAAGCTATTCTGGAGTGACCTAGTGGTCCAGGTTTACCCCAATTGTTATTTTGTTCCAGTCTATATGCCTCTATCCTCGCCTCGCCTTTGATGTATATATCAAGAGGCGGTAGGTTTAGTACCGCTTCTAGGGCTTCTGTTGATGTGGTGTTCATGGCTCCCGTTATGCACAGACATGCCAGTCTTTGAACACCTTGGAGTTTCATATCAGCCTGTCTCTGGATGGTTTTGGGCCACCAGATCAGGCATCCATATTATGTCATTATGGGTCTGATTACGGCTGTGTATAGCCAGTGAACCACATGTGGTTTTAGGCCCCATGTTTTTGCAAAGGACCTTCTGCATGACATCAAGGCTCTTTTGCTTTTATCTATGGAGTAAACCCTCTATTATCACCGATTTTTTTGTTGAGCGATTATGTGTTGAGAGACACAAACTACTGACAGTCGTTTCTGGTGACGGAACGTGCTGGTGCTGGTCTAATGTGAGCCACTCGAGTAAATAACCCGGGCGCCTTTACGGGCAGATTATGCTGGTCCGGTCTGTGCAGGTATATTATGCGCGGTCTTTAAATAAATTAATTAATGTCCCTTGAATGTATCGTATTCACCTTGGTGTATCTATCTGCAACATATTATTTTAGAACCAGATATACAGAGACAATCTTATAATAATTGAGACATGGATAGTACATTCCAGTAGGTACGCGGTATTTCAACGATCTCAAAAATGGGCACATTTCGCAATAGATAATTCTTAGTTTTAATGATGTATCTAAGAAATATATTATGGTAATCATAGAAAACACTATCGAGGTGCGTTGTTATTACTATTATTAGGAAAAGCATGACAAAATATGATATAAACCAAGACAATACGTGTGTGTGTGAATCATATTATATGAAATCTTCAGTTGGTTCACTCTTCTTACTTTTACTTGCCCCCAGGTTTTATTGCTTCATTATGTAAAATAGAGTGAATATTTTTTATATTGTAAATTTCTGGGGTCAGCAGACTTTTATGTTATAAAGATAAAAGAAACAATAAAATATGGTTGCGGTTTGCTTCTTGAATATTAATAACGTAATAGGTGAGCAAGATCTGGCTTAGTCAAGTCTTCCGATACTTGAGATGATCGTCAAGGTAACCATGCAGGTCAGCCATCAATATAACAAATCATTGAAATTTGATTTTAAAATAATACGTTCCAGTTACTAGAGGTCACAGAGTAAAAATTATACATAGGTACATACTGAAATGGATCGCACCTAAGTAGGATGATAAGGAAATTATTTCCATCTCCCTCGTTAAATCAGCCCAAATCGAAAAAGCAAATAGTGCAAGAATAGGTACGTAAATACCTGAAGGTAAAATTGTTAGAAAATTAAAACGCAGCCACCCGCCGTTACATCAAGTAAACGATCCCCGTCAGCTCATTAAATATTCAGAAAAATAGAATCGCTCTAGCTGGTCACATTTCAGTCCTTCGAGAAAGCGGCAACGGCGAGGGCAAACCATTGCCAGATGTCTTTATAAATGCGCCTCGCGCCCATTGAAAGGATGAGCTGACCTACATACAAGACTGGGTGAAATCAGAAACAAACAATAACCCCTTGCAAAGACAATAGTAAGTCGCTAGGTATTTCACCCACGAAAAGGAAAATTACACCAATCGATAAAGCGAAAAAATAAATGGAGATAGCCGGAAATACACTACGATCCCGAAATAGCAAGCAGGTGGAAATGCGAAATTAAAGTTAAGCCGGTGAAATTATAATAGTTAGATACAATGAAAAGACGACAACGCGTCGGCCGATTTTGAAGGAAAATTTAGGTAGTGGAAGTTCAGGACAATTCAGTAAGGTAGCCGCGAGGTCAAATCGCTAAGTCTCGTGATTAGGGAAATATGATAAGAAACAAATCACGATATAAGGCAGTGCCAATAAGGTGCATTGTTGCGTGGTGTTTAGAAAGCGGACCACCGCTTCTATAAAAGCAGACGTCTTACCGCAGCTCCAGGCAGATAGAGATCAACTTTCGAGCAGGTCGTATCTGACTTCCTCACCCTTTATACGGTACCCAGAGATGGCATAGCGGACTCCGGCCGAGTTTCCTTTACCTATCCCGGGAAATCACAATCAACCGAGAGAGAAGAAAATCCCAGTAGGTTCTTTGCGCATCCATTTCGACCATACTAATCCTGGCATACCTCAATCAAAGAGCAGGGGTGACTACGGTAAAGACAACGGTAAACACAACGAGGAAAACACAGCGGTCCTATTAGGGGAAACCCACAGGTAAATAGACGATCACACAGTAGCTTTTCGCCACGGACCATGGGACCCGGGTCCTCTACGTTACAATACACAGTACAGGGTGCCTTAATTTCGATATTTTATTAAGGAATCTCCATAACTATAAGATTTTTTGAAAAAAATTGATACGCCACTGCATTACTTTTTTAAAAATATCTCAAAAATTTGTAAATTATTTCCTTGTAATTCTGTCAGGAAATGCGAGAAAATGGAAAATCGAAGTTCATTTTTCTGTATTTCTATTAGATATGAAGACTCCCTATTCCCTAATAGAACATCAAAATTAAACCACCCTGTAAGTACACACAATAAAAAATGTTTTGAATACGACGTCTCATGCTTCCCACCTAACGTATTGATGTAATTCTGGGCTATCACACTCTTCAACCGCTGCTACTAGGAGTTGTGGATGTGGAGACTGTTGCCGTCGTGTGTGAGTTTTCATTTTCAGGATGTCCTATCAATTTTCAACTGGATCAGGGTCAGAAGAGCCTGAAGGGAGAGCTTTTTACGTGCGTTGTTCGATAAGAAGGCGCATTGTCGTGCAGAAAAATAATTTTTTTAACAATCGCACCTCAGGTCGCAGAAATGAGAATCAAAGAGGTCTGATGTGAGAAGTTTGTGGCAAAGCATGGATAGGAGACTTGCAATAATTTTGGTCCTGATCTATAATAAGAGAAAACGTCAGGAAGAAAGTAAAGTGAAAAACCGTGAATTCTGTTTAGACCGACTATAGAGAGTGAGCATTAGTGTTGGAAACGTTATAATCCAGTGACACGGGACCAATCCTAGATAGGTCTAAAAAATGACCCAATGCAAATGTAGACGGCCCCTTTTTTGTTCCAAAGTGAGTTTTAAGGTACCTATACATTCTTAAACGTTTGATCACAAAAAATATGATCCTGCAGGAGGTTTATTCTATTGTGATAAAACATTCGTGAACATCGGTAGTACTCCATGGCCAACAATTTTTTGGTCGGTTTCCGACAGAGTTTGTCTCCAAGTATTTTCTCACAACTCTGGGAGCGGAAACACCGCTCTGGGTAACAACTTATGCAACAACGTTGGCCTATGTATCGCCTTTGTCGATTAAGGTAAGTAAGAGGTATAAGCGAAAAAAGAAATATCGACTTACCGGTCCTTCAAACATTTCCTCGAATCGTTTCTCAATTTCCTTGCCCTTCTTTGGACGAATTAGTACGTAGATCCTTTTCACCCCCACGCACGTTCTAAGCAGCTTCTCCAGCATGACCTTACCGAGGAACCCAGTGGCTCCTGTGATGAAGACTGTGCTGCCGCTGAAGAACTCCGCGATCTCGCTCGGCTCCTCTTCCGGTAGGACCATGTGCTCGGCCGTGATATCCGAACCTTCTCGTTGCTCGCAACCGTCCACCATTGTGACTGGTTAAACTCTGAAATGGAGAAATAGATTTGACATTTTTTTCATTGAGTAGTTTTCTACATTTTATATTAGTAGACATTAAAGACCGAGTTTTTGGCTTAATAAGCAGTGCTTGGAAGCAACTTAAACTTCTTTTTTGAGTTTACCGATGAAGCAGGCTATCGTGAGTCTCACGAGTTTTGCCACTGTCATGATGACAACTATCTGCATAATAATGGATAAAATTTGAGTATAACCAAATACACTAGATAATAATACGTGCAGCTTCCACTGAAAATTGTCACCGGAAGTTACTGTTGCCCAAGCGGCCCGATATCTAACTAGCGTTGATTTGAAATGTCAATTTAATTGAACGAAACGCCAATCTGACGTTTACTTTGCTTATGATTTATAAACTTTTTGACTAGTAGTTTATTCTAATTCTAATTACAAAACGTTAAGTGTTGCGAATAATTGCGTATAAGCCAAGACAAGATAGATGTATTGACCTATTGTCATCGGAAGACCTAAATAATTCCTTAATGGTTATTTTGATTAAATATTTACAAACGAGATGCTTTGCTGAAAGAACTGTTTCAACAGAACATTGCAGCAATGTAATGTGGCTCCGTCAATTCGAAATTTGAACCCTTTCTTGGATGAAAAAGTTTTGATTCGCGTTGGAGGAAGGTTGGTGAATTCTGAATTTGATATATGGATAAACATCATCCAATTCTGTTACCGGCAAAAAATTGGTTAACGAAATAAATATTTACAAGGGAACATTTGCGTTTGTTGCATGCTGGTCCGCAACACCTATTAACATCTGTGCGAGAGCGATTTTGGGCAATTTCGGGAAGATATACGACAAAAAGAGTGGTTCGCGAATGTGTGAGGTGTTTTCGTGTTGCGCCAAAAAAATAACTCCAATAATGGGTAATTTGCCAGCTTGCAGAATTAATCCTTCTTACCCTTTCCAAAATACTTGGGTGGACTATGCTGGTCCAATGAATTTAAATGATACGAAGGGGCGTGGTTGTAGGGTCTCAAAGTCTTATATTTGCTTGTTTATATGTATGGTGACCAAAGCTGTTCATATTGAACTTGTTACAGATTTGTCAACTGATGATTCGTTTATTTTGGCTTTAAAGAGATTTATTGCCCGTAGGGGAAATCCTTCCAATATGTATTCGGACAACGGGACAAATTTTAGGGGAGCAAAAACCGAGTTAGACAAGTTGAGGGTTTTTGTATTAAAAAATAAAGACAGCATTGTTGAGGCTGACTGGCGAAGGAGTCGATTGGCACTTCATACCCCCTGGATCACCTCACTTTGGAGGACTTTTTTTCGTCTCTGACATTTGAAGAGATATGTATACGTTACTCGTACAAATTGAGGCCATCATGAATTCCAGACCTTTGTCACCCCTCTCTCACGATCCCAACAATTTAAATCCTCTTACTCCCGCTCACTTTTTGGTGGGAAGAAGACTATTGTCACTGCCAGATCCGTGTATTTTGAAGATTCCAGAGTCTAGATTATCGTGCTTCCAAAGAGTTCAACAACTCCAACAATAGGTTTACTTAAAAACTGACGACTTATTTATTTGCTTTGAAACCAGTCGTGTTATGCAAACGAAACTTGGTGGGTTAAACAGTGGCATGCATACGGGTACCAATTAAAAATATTTCAACAAAAATGCAATAAGCATCGAAATAAACCACTAATTCACCTTATTATTACTGCTGCTGTATTGTATGTAGGTGTCACAAGCCTGACGTCATAGGCTGCGCACTGACATGTTTGTATAATAATTATATATACGTGTTTTCACGAGTATTACGCGTACCCATACACCTGTCTGTGCCAAAGTACTTATGAGTAAATACTTACGAGTACATTTTCTGAGTTTCGTACTCGAATTTCAATTTATTTACGAGTACTCTTTCAAGTACTCCTGCCTAGCTCTGCGTCAACCCCAACATTACCTGATACACCAAAAACTCTAGATAATTTTATTATGTCTGTGAAAATAATTTATATTACATCCGTGCTTTTCATATCCGGTGTCTTGTGTAGTTAGCGATCGAGGCGTGTAGATGGCGCTCCTTTTCATACTTCACGTTTATTACATGTAAATAGCGGAGAGCTGCACGTATTATCATCTAATGTATTTGGTATAACTCAGTACTCGTTTTTTTGTTATGTATACAGTGCTTCCCAAAAGTAACGGATAAATTCGATAAAACGGAGAGGGCTGTTTTTTTGAAAAAATAAAAAAACAGGTCGATTTTGTTTTTGAGTTGTTCAACTTTTGACATAATATTTGGGTATACAGGGTGATCCGCGAAAAAGTGGTGACGTCATCGGCATTTTTTTTTAATGGCAACCCTTATTTTTTATTCCATTTTTTGATACTTCATTTAATTGCCAGTATGGTAATGTAATCAATTTGTAACCTTAAATAAGGAAATTTCTGAGAAACAGCTTGTGAGTCGAAATTGTGCACTTTTTACCGATGTGAAAATCGGAACATTAACGATAAAAATAAAAAAATATCAAATAAAAATTACTGTTTCCATGGTAAGTTTATAAGATCTGTCTATTAAATTAAGTCTATCAAATTGAATCTGTTAAATTAAATTAAATTAAATCTATTAAATCTGTCGAAATTAAGTTATTTTCTCCGAAATTTCCTTTATAAACGTTACAAAATGATTACATTACCGTATTGGCAATTGGATGAAGTATCAAAAAATTTAATAAAAAATAAGGGTTGCCATTAAAAAAAAATGCCGATGACGTCACCACTTTTTCGCGGATCACCCTGTATACCCAAATATTATGTCAAAAGTTGAAAAACTCAAAAACAAAATCGACCTGTTTTTTTATTTTTTCAAAAAAACAGCCCTCCCCGTTTTATCGAATTTATCCGTTACTTTTGGGAAGCACTGTATAGTTTACGGAGGACAAAAGAATTCTTTCTCCGAACCAATATGGTTTTAGGAGCCAGAAGTTAACATTTACCTACAGCTCTGTGGAGCTGCTTGAGCTACTCAACGAGAATGGCAAATGCAAAAAAATCCACAATGACCAAGGGGCAATTTGAAGGAACATACTGTGACATTATACCGAGAGGGTTAAAAATCAATCTGAAATGGTGCCAGGAAGTAGGTAAACATCAGCCCTACAAAACAACACGTACCATTTGCAAGAAGGATCAAGCTTCCAGAGATTAAGACCATCCGCGTGGACGGAGTTGATTTAGAATAGAAGGAAAAAGTCAAATTTCTGGGAGCAACACTAGACAAAAAACCAGTAAGTGAAGTCAGACGGTACCTACTCATGGTGTCAGAAGAATGACGAAACATGGGGTTGCAAGCTATCTATTATGTGCTGAACGTACACTATGCTAGTGAGACATATCATCACATACAGAGGGGTTACCTGGTTCTGTAGGACAAAGCTGGTAACAGCAAGGAAAATACTCGAGCGCATCACTGGACCAATGAGACTTTGTCCAACTGCGGCGTTGAAAACAATCTTGAATCTGACACGGATACGACTTTCCCTTCGAATGTCAAAAGCCGGAATGAGAAATGGACAGCGAGTCATTGAGGACCAACTCTCAAGTGGCTGCGAGAAGCTCTTCATCCAAAAGATAGTACTACATATTAATAAATTCAGTTTCACGCAGAACTTCATCAAAGAACTCTCTAAGAAAGAGCAATGATACATTACTTCCAATTGCACTCTCAAAGAAGGTACGATTAAATGTCACACAGACGGCTCCAAAACCGTTGAGGGAACCAGAGCATAAGTATATGGGCCCCGCGCATCAAGCACTCCAAACCCATGGGAACATCCTCAACTATACTTTAAGTGGAGATTGGGAGTGCTTAGAAAAACTAACTAATAAGGCACGATACTGCAATTGAGAGAAATGAACGTGCCCATTCATTGACAAGACAAGGAGCATCGACAACTTTCATAGGATCAGAACTATTCT
Source organism: Malachius bipustulatus (assembly GCA_910589415.1). NCBI lineage: Eukaryota > Metazoa > Arthropoda > Insecta > Coleoptera > Melyridae > Malachius > Malachius bipustulatus. The sequence goes on along the minus strand of OU342638.1, from coordinate 17,805,768 downwards.
GTCGCTCCAAAGACACATTCTTAAAAGCATAACTTCTGAAGGAAGAAGAAAGACAGAGAGAAATCGGGTGGAGGAACCTCTCAGGGTTGAAGCAAGCCAAATAATTAATCGGTAACTTCAACCGAGAGAGGTCGAAAATACCTCTCAACCTCAGGAAGGAAAGTCTCACAACATTGACGGGACTCGTGACAAGGCATTGTAACCTCAAGGAACACCCGAGGACGTTAGGCATAAAAGACAACGGCGTCTGAAGATTTTGCAGAAAGGGAGACGAGACATCTCGTCACCTACTGCTAAACTCCGACGCGTTAGAACTTAAAATCAGCTGGAGGCAGAGGATCTATCCGACCTTTATCCTCTCAAAATTCTTAAGTTTCTCAAGAAAACGAACTTGAAGATGGTGCTTCATTAATGGGAAGCATAAGTAGCGGGTGCACATCTCTTAGATTGCAGTGGCTTAATAATTACAATACAACACAATATTAAGATTAATAATTTTAGTATTTATTGTTTTTAATTGCTTTATGTGGACATTTTTCTGATCTTTTGGGGTGGGCATAGATTGCCAATAACGACCAAGACCAAAAAATGTCTAATCACAAGATTTGGACTTATGTTCCCCTTTATTTTGAAGAACAAGACTTTGACAATCAGGAATGCTAATATAATTATCAACACCCTGTATAAATTCATAGAAAGCGATTAGCAATTTTTATCACTTTAAAATGTCTCACGCTCCATATCTAGTCATATAAGGTATACTTCTAACAATGATTCTATCATAACAAAGCATGCTAATTGGTGTAGATATAAACAAAAGTGCTATCATTTCGCGTTAATTTGTCCTCGTAGCGTAGACTGAATTACCGGCATAATGAATTTATTTTTTAATTAGTTCACTGTTTCTGTCAGTAAGCACGAACGCATTGCAGTTGATCAGTTGAATAACTTCATTCCTCCACATCAAATCATCCTGAAGAATTAGGCAATAACATTAGTAATCTGTCGATTACTATACTTACTGTCGATTGCATAAATTAATAAAATTCCTAATTTTCGAATGATTGAACAAATTACATTGCGTGTAGACTCGTCATGGGCGTTTTCACATTTCTCGGTCACTTAATTATGAAAATAATTATAGTTGCGTAGCTTCGGAATTTTAATACGTTATCGATTTATCACGCTTAAAACTTGATTTTCTTTTACGAAAACAACACGACACTTTGTTGCTTTCTATTTTAATCAACAATTTCTCGATCTGCGTATTTATGCGTGAGTCGAGTAGAAACTTACACAACAATGCTCACCTTGGTTTTAATAATTCTATTATAGATTCTGAATTTTAATATTAAAATTAATTATTATTCTTATAAGACGTTCTGTTTGAGTGTTTTTGCTTTATTTACATTGAATTCCTTGCAATATTTAATTTTTTTACCCTAATGGGCGTCATTAGGGTAAATTTATAGGGTAGTATAATCAATTATTGTGAAGCTTTTTGTTTTATTCTGCATTGCTCATTAGTTTGAGAGCCCACTAACAAAAGTGGCATCTTGCACCGCAGACGCCGTCGCTTGGTGAAGATGGAGTATAGGCATTTGGGGATACGATTCCAGCTCAGGGGCAAGTCACGTGATTGCGGATTCTTCGAGAGAGAAACCGGAAACAAAGGTCGGATGTTGCTCAAAAAAATTAAAAAAAAAATCATACCTCCATTGTATCTATTCCCCTGTCTTCTCCCGGAAAAATTATCAACAAAACAAGATAGGTAGGTTAATATACTCTTTTATTAACTAATTTCGGGTGAAGTAAAACCAGAGCGTGTCTAGTATAATAATCATTACCACCACCTAATAGATGATCTAAGGAACACACATTTTTCTTTGCATCTAGGGATCAGGTAGGTCTTAATGATCCTAGGTTTTTGGTCAGGCTTCAGAGCAGCTTTGCAGACACGACCTAGCTGTCCAGACAGCTCACTCAGATCACATGGCGTTACGCCCAGACAGGAGTACCGGCTCCTCAAGTACTTGAACGGATCACGGGGTCCACACATTCGTATGGGCTGCCCGTTGATGTAGTACTGGGGCGTGGTGTGTGCGAAGAGCAAATCGAAGGAACTACACCCGTCGAAACGGATGCGCACTTCGAAGCATTCAGCTTCAAGCCCCTCCGATCAAAGAAGGAAATGGCAGTCTCCAACAACCGGCTGGCCTGGTGTTTATTGTCCGCCAACAAGAGCAAGTCATCTGCGTAGGCTATGGCGGGATGCGTGACACCGTCAAGTGTCAACCCGCGACCAGAGTCGAGCACGGTTAACAACTCGTCCAACACCAAGTTGAGGAGGAAGGGAGACAGGTGGTCTCCTTGTTTCACGCGTATCTGACTGCCACACAACCCACGCGCCGCCCCGCTACGGAATCTCCGTCTCCGCGTCCGCGAATGTGGCCACGACATAGCCAACTACCCTGCTGTCCACACCGCGCCCTCTAAGGGCCAGTTCGATGGAGTGTACAGACAGAGTATCGAACGCTTTCCGCTGATCCAGCGAAAGCACCGAATACGGTTGAACACGTCCCCTCTTGCTCTTTAGAAGAGTTTGAAGGGTAAGATTGTTTGCGTAGCAGCCGTCTACGGACGTAAATCCCCTCTGTTGCCAGAGGTTCCGCGCCGTCCTTAGGGATCAAAGTCGTTCTAGAAGATCGAAAAGGACGGGGAACATAGCCATGCCGAAGCATGGAGTTGTAAAGAACAACCAGATCCAGAATCCTGATCTTCTTAGCCATCGCAAGTGTCACACCGTCGGTACCAGCACACTCAGAATGAGTCGCTCGTAACGCCCGTTCAATGTCGTCGGATGTGATCGCCGAGTAAGCATTTCCGGTCAGCGGTGGGAACAACTCACCTGGGTACTCGACACTGTCCTGGATAGACGGGCTGCCGAAGAGTTCATCGTATGAGCTACGCACCTCCTCAGCATCCGGCAATTCACCTTGTGGACGATCTATGGGCGTATTGTTCAATAAGGAATCAGCCACTTTCCGTGGGTCCCGGCTGTACATCTTCTGCACATGCCGATATTCACGGAAGCGCCTTTTCCTTCGCCCGACCCTTTCCAAGCTGTTGACTGGATCGGGCCGCCGTTCGATATTGTCAGCTTGCGGACGTTCAACGGAACCGACCCGTCGCCGGTTTCTATTGCAAGTGACGTGCTTTCGCGTGATCTGGTCAAGCCAGCGCTCTAGCACCTCGAAATCCGGAGTTCGTTTCAACATCTCCGGCACTCACGCCCGGCTCCACTTGAGCGGCGCGTAGTGCGTCGGCACACGGGTCAGATGTAGGCGTCGCATCCGGATCGGCGAGTTCTTGGCCCGCATTCCGCTGATCCCCTTCATCTCCGGGTGTTACCCCGCGAGCAGGGCTTCCCCTTTCTGTTCTGCGGGGATCTAGCGGCGGGACCCTTAGCCGCTCCAAAACAGCGCGGTATTGAGCCGTTAGTCGCCGTTTTTTATTGCCTCGGTGGTCCGTCCGAGGGCGTCAGCCAATGTCCGAAGAAGATTCCCGGGGGGACCAGCGTACTGAACTTCCCTTTCGGCAAGCTCAAGCACCTCGTCATCCGTCTATCTTCTCCTCGCATTGTTTGTCGGTTCTAATGCTTCCCTTTGCAAGCCACGGTTGTACTCAACCGGGTGCGCAAGGCGCATGTGCTGACGCATTCCGGAGTACGTTTGGAAAGCAGCGTTGCATATAGGACACGTACCGTCGGCGCCTTTACCCTCAGCCGTAGTGGGGTTCGCACCCCCAACAGTGGGTTCAGCACGCCGCAATCGACAATAACGCCTCTGATGCTGGCGAAGGGGGGCATGATTCCCGTAGGTTCGACCGCAGTCACAGACGCATTCAGCAACCGTTCGATTTTGTGTGGGTGGCAGGGATTAGTTTCACTCGACATCGAATGCGTTCTATACGTTCAACCCCACACAAAGAAACCAATAACAAACAGTATTTGGATTGGCACAGGCTTCAGCTCGTAAACGGTATTCTCTCTAAAGCTGATGCTTGACCCCCGCCCCAGGGCCTGAAACAAATAAAGCGACGCGACTCTCATAATTTTGAGCCCACGAAAATGGTCACGACAACTGTCCCTCGATTTAACCGTAACATTATTCTAACTGCTTTCTTCTGCAACCCTAGTATTCTCGAAACATTCCGGCAAGCCCCCCATGCTATGATTCCATAGCTAAAAATAGAATGACTTGTCGAGAAATAATAGATTCTTAATATTTTCCTGTCTACCTCATCTTTGAGCCTCCTTAGTGTGTAACACAATGGAGCGACCTTTCTATAAATTTAATCTATATGAGCGCGCCATTTCAAATTTTCGTTCAGATTCAATCCCAAAAATCTAATGCTATCCCTCCTCTGAAGATCTCTTCCGTCAGTTTTCACTTCCATACCAGAAGTAACACTGCCAGCCCAGGAGAACGCAACACAAGCAGACTTGTTATTTCCAAAATATTTACTCAACTTTGCGAGAGTATCATCAGCTGAATCTACGGTTTCTCTGACATTATTGTCCTGGGTCACAAGGACCGATGTATCAACAGCGTACATGACGATATCCTCTACATTCACATCACTCGTGTACAGTATTTACAAAAGTGGCCCAAAAAAAAAGACCCTTGCGGTACTCCCCGAGTAACAGGCAACATGTCAGACTTCACTTCATCCAGGTCAACATACTGACAACGATTCACAAGGTAATTTCTAATCCAGTCCAAAGGAATACCGCGAACTCCGAAAGAGTATAGCTTATCCAGTAGTCTCCCATGATCAACAAGGTCGAATGTCTTGCTAAGATCAAGAAACACCCCCAGACAAACCGACCCACTGTCAAGATCTATAACATATGACCCTAAGCTCTCATTGACTATGCAGGCAATTCTGCATTCAAACTGTTAGGCTTCATCATGCGCAATTCCATTGGTGCATGATCGTTTTTCAAAATACTGACATTATAAAATGACGGGTCATATTCTATGCAGTCTGTGTGTTTTTTTGGGGGATAAATGAGCATATTCTCCCTAAATCCTATTTAAAATCTCGCTACATGTTCCTCGGGTTGCGCTTAGGCATCCACAGTTTTTGCCGGTGAAAACCCCGAAGACAAATGCTCTTGTGGTTTGTCCACTGCATCGTACGTGAGTATGCCAATTTGGGAAAATGCTGACAGCTTCGATATTTTCTTTTGCAGTGCTCAGCAGATTGAAAGATACTTCCAAAGCTCGGGCTCAGTCTTAGCCTGAAAAGTCACTAGTTATTCTCACCCTTTTTTGGAATTTACTGTTGGATGGATGTAAATGAATTAATAAAATAAATACATAAATAAATATAAATTTTGGGGCAACTTTTTTTATAGAGTGGACAACACTTATTAGGGGTGCCAACTTCACTGAGCTTACGACATTTTAATGATAAATTGCAGTAAATTTACGGAACCGTGTATAATCTCGATAATTGTTAGTTTTCAACGTAAGAAATAAATTCCATTTCATCTGCTTTGAAAGCATTCTCGTTGAGAAGATTCCTCATCCATGAAAAAGTAACCGCATAATCAATGACACAACATCAATCGATTAATCACGAGAACCGGTTGATTAGAGCACATTATTGCAATTGCGAGATTTGTACAGCTAGCCGGATTTTATAGAAAAATTGCACATTTCTAGGCCCACATTCGATGCTTGCAATAATAAGGAGAAATTTATCCAAGCTCAGACCGAGTTATATGAACGAACGAAAAGGCACACTGCCCCCGTTTATGCATTGATTCTTTTAAGTAACCGATTTCTTAAGAAAACCAGTTGTGTCATAATACATAAAACCAAAAATCGAACTACAAGTCTACTGATATTGTTGCGGTATTAAAAAGATTGGAACTTACATCACATACGAGAGGCTTGGCGATCCACTATCGCTACTCACATGGCGCTGCCTACATAATATATTGCCTGCATATACATACAAATAATAATATCCAATCATGCAGGTTGTTTGAAATTGAAAGTTGAAATTGGAATAAGATTGAATGAGAAATTTTTCCTAGAAAATTCTTGTTTCAATTCGCTCATAATTTATTTGCCTTATTGCGGTTGACGATGTTTCATACTGTTTTCTATGGGAATCTCTTTGTTTATTTTTTCGGATACTAATCTCTGACATAGCGTGTAGCGTTATGTTTACATAGTACCTTATTAAGAAAATTGATTATTTACATATTTATCGTACGCAGTACAAATTACATAACATTAAAAATTACTCAACAAAATGTTTATCCTGAAAACCGATCATTTAAAGAAATTAAATTTATTATACGTTTGCGATTAACAAATTAGAAATCATAATTTTTTTATAAGCGAGGTGACGGCGACAACGATTCAAATCGTCCAGAATACATATCAAGTAATCAAAACGTTAAAAACTACTCTGATGAGGTTCAAGCAGCGAGTCACAGTTTTTTTTCACAGTTTTGGAAATTATCAAAGAGCAAAGAGTCTTTAGTGACCTAGTCGCTTGGATGCAAAACCCCTTCTCACCGTAATCATACCATACCAGATTTTTTTGTAATTTTAGATCAATTTCTTGCATAAACTAAAATTGCATTGCTATATCTGAGTTTTAGAGTTGAAGTAACTTCCAAGAATGATGACCAAATGTTTTCAAGAAAGAGCGACCTTACCATATAGGTATTTAGGAAATGATTGGATATAGAATCTTAGTATATTCAAATCAATCCTTCACCTAACAACGATGTCTCTGATCATTAATTCTGATTTTACTGTCAGCAACTCGAAAAAGCCTCGTATAAGGTTCTGAAGCAGTGAACTTTTTTCCCAAAACTTCTCATTCTCCAGCTCTGTGACATAAAATGCGATGCAACAAGTCATGTCTCATTCAAGGTACGTTTTAAGGACACTCCTTTTGAAACAGTGTCATGAATGCTCTTGTCGACTCCAAGTGCTTCTTAGTCACCACTGAGCGTTCCACTGATTGCCTTTTTTTGGTAGGGAGACAATAATGACACTCCACTCTTTTCATAAGTGACGGATTCAGAGACAGTTCTTCCGGGGTGGCTATAGCCTTCTATTATATTTCGTCTTCCTAATAATCCGTCCACTTTTTCATATTATCGTTTGGTGTGGAATTTTGGTGAGACTAATGCAACAGTAGTAACTACCAGTTATTGGGAGCACTAACACTGTCAACTTTTAATGAAGTAAAGTGAACTACAGAAGGGTCTCAAAAAGGAACTACGCAAAAATGAAAGTGTCGCTCCCCAATATTTTGCTTGATTTTGATTGCCCCAAGGGATTATGATTTTATTTTTGCATGTCAGCAACCCTGTCCTTTTTTCTGCTTTATTGGATCTAAACTCAAAAAAACTGTCACCACATTTTCGACAGGGTTTTCGACAATTTTTCTTGGAAATTTTATGAGAAAATTTTGAAGCTTGATATCTGACCTCGAGACGGTTTACAAATTCTCGATTTATTTACAGGATAATTTCAAAAAAAATGTTAGCTCTTGAAGTGTATAATTTCTTTCCCGCCAACAGATTTTGGAAATTTTGACCTCGTATTGAAGCTTAAATTTCAGGCAAGGAAATCCAGGGACAAAATTAACCCAGGAAAAATATTGAAAGCAAAAGATTGCACAACAAATTACCCACTCAAATTCAAATTTTGGAAGAAAAAATTAATTCAAATCAACTTGTCTCCGAACAAACCTTCATTTTTGACAGCAAGAATTTTCCTGCTATCACGAAATGAAAAATGTTTATAAAAACAGCCATGTGACCGTCGTTACGAAAATTGTAACAATCACTTTTTCTTCCACACAACTTTCTTTCCATCACCGCCATACCAAAACCCTTCCATCTAATCGAAACCAATTAAACCTACTTTTACCAGTAAACAAGCACCTACTCCATTCAGTTTTTCCCCATGGTTGGTGATATCCACCCCATGCGCCATGTTCTTCAAGTAGCCCAATGGATTGGTCTTAATGATTGGAAATCAGCTCGTTATTTGGCACTAAGATGGACTTCAAGTTCAAGTAGTCGAGTCCTGACTGTTTGGTCCGATAGGTCTAAAGACATTGAAGCGTTTTCCTTGCGGAATTCTTCTTTTAGTCCTGTCTTGAAAATGAATTCCGGTGTTTCTCAATCGGTTGACTGCTCTTTGGATGGTAGTCTTTGTTAAGTTCGTTGTTGAGTTCAAAGAACCTCCAATTTTTCGAACTGAATTTTCACCTTCTGCCATTTTTTGAGCAATGGTCTTCTTGAGAAATTGTTCGAGTTAGTTTAGTTAGTTTACTTATATAGGTAATAAGAGGGTCGATTAGTGACACCTCCACTGCGACCAGGCGATCTATTGTGGCTCACATCTAAATACTTTATATCCACTCTAACAGGCCACTGCTTTTTAAAAAGCTAATGACCTTAGATATGGTGTGAATGTATCCAAGTCTCTTGGAGAGAGAAGTACTCTTCCGAACGTTGAGTACCTGGTTCTTCCCAAGGCGGGGCAGTTGCATAGAACATAGAATTGTTCTGCTGTTTCTACATCCTCCAAACACAGGCGACATTCTGCGTTATCGGCTATATTCATCCTGTGTAAGTGGTGATTCACTTTGCAGTGTCCTGTGTATAGGCCTATTAGGGCCCTTAGGTCAGTCCTTTTGAGCTCCAGTCGCTTTTTAGCTCTGTTTCTCGATGGTCCCTCAATGAAGGTCTTAGAGTGAGTTAATCCTGGTAGAGTTTGCCAGTACCGAAGTACCTTATTTTCCGCCCAGGTGTCTATTGTTGTTTTGACAGTATTTGAGGATAAGCCAACAGCGGGTTCTGGTCCTGTAAATTTGGATTCGGTTCCTCTTCTAGCCAGAGAGTCGGCTATTTCGTTCTCTCCAAGGCCGAGTGACCTGGAATCCAGACCAGAGTCAAGTTATTGTTTTTAGCTATCTCATTGAGTGCTGTTTGACAGTTCCATACTAGTTTGGAGTTGCAATGAATGGAGCAAAGGGCTTTTTTAATTGTTTTCCGCGTGCAGTGCATTTCATCCAGCATCTGCGCGCTGAGTACAATGGCATAAATTTCTGCCTGAAATATAGTTGCGTACTGACCCAGGTTTGCAAAGAATTCTCGTCTTGACCCAGCGTCGTACGCTCCGGATCCAACTCCCGTTGGGGTCTTTGAACCGTCGGTGAACCACGTGATGTCTGCTTTGAGGAGGTCGTTTGAGTTACGCTCCCATTCGTCTCTGCTTGGAAATAGGACGTTGTATGCAGTGTAATGGTTTGTTGTGTATGGCATCATGTCTGAGGGCATACCCAGAAGACTGTGACTTTGAGTGTCGTTCAGTAGACTGGTCCGCTCCATGATACAAACCATTTGTGTGTTTCGTACTACCTGTAGCAGTCTCTATGTCGTCCATCTGGCCTCTCTTTCCAAGTATATATGGAGTGGAGGAAGGTCCAGAACATTTATAAGTATTTCCATAGCCGCCGACGGTGTGGTGCTCATTGCTCCACTGATTGCCAGGCATGCTTGTCTTTGCAGACTTGACAGCTTCATTTTGGCCAAGGCTTGTAAGCCTTTAGACCACCAAGCTACACAGCCATATGCGATCATTGGCCTAATGATAGTTACATATATCCAGTGTATTTTCTTGGGACCAGTGCCCCAAGTTCTTCCACAGATCTTTTTGCAACTCCATAGGGGGAGCATAATCTTTTCCAGATGGGAGTTCCCTAGTAAAATTGTTCGAAAGTCAAGAGAGACATATTAAAAACCAAACTGATGAAATTGACGCAATTAAAAAAATTAAACGAAAGAGCGTTGGTTCCCCCTGAAAACGTGGAGATGTAATTTGGCCGTTGTTAGCAACATTTCTTATCTTGTGTCGGCAAAAAATTTTTATATTGTTCACACACATGAAGACTAGTTTGGACACAAATCGATTTTCCTTAATTAGCTTCCATACGAAGCTCAAATTTCCAATTTCGAGAAAAAAAATGAATTTCAAGAGCAAACAGTTGAGTATTTGAGATCACCCTGTAAATACGGGTGTCAAATCAAAAATTTGAAATTCACATCAGATGAGTCATCAAGCTTCAAAATTTGCTCCTCAAAATTTACAAGAAAGATTTATTTGGAAAACGGGGCTAGGAAAACTGCGGAGTGCTTTTGCGCGCCTTCACATATCATTATGTAAAAAATTTTGATTGAAAATGTGGATCATATCTTATCTTCAATATCTTTCCCTGGACCAATAAATTATACCGGGTGAGTAATCATTTTCTGGTATATTAAGTTCCAAGAGTTTTTTTTTTTTTAATAGTTTTTGGGACTATCTAATACCTACTTGTGTTTAGGCGCAAAACTTAACCTATCTCATCTATATTTTACGACGCATATCGAAGAAAATCAGATCAATTCTTTGACGTTCGCTGAAAAATATCCTTTCTGAAACAAAGAGCAAGACTCAAAGTTTCTACAAGGATATTTTTGGCTTTTACAGCTTTGGCATTGTCCCTGAGCGACTCCACATGAATTTCTGGAAGCCCTACCGAGGTTCAGCTTCCTCTTGATCCTGATTATTTACCACCACTGAAGAAGTGACGTTCTTGAGGTACCTCTTCTTAGCAGAAAACCGTTTTGCAACTCTCTTTGGTAAAAGGGGTTATCTAGTAAGTTTTCACAAGTATCTTTACCTGCTTATCTTGAAGAGATTGGTATCGAAAGAAGCCAAATTAGAAGTTTCCAATTTAGCGAGGGTTGTAAATACCTTTAAACATTTATCTCTATTTTAATTACCTAATGGGTAAAGCATTTTTTGTTAAGGAACAAGACGTCTTTTTCCATCGTCAATTTACTTGTTTAACAGAGTATTTAGGTACCGATTTTAGCTTTAGATTGCAATTACTATTCACAAGTCATCAAAATTTTACCATACTAGCCCTTAATAAGCAATGCCATGTGAATAATTATTCATCTTACCTTTACATCTTACAAACTTAATTTCTTACCATTTCTATGTAGACCCAGGAAAATTTATTCTTCTTCAAGGTAAATTTTATAAAAATTCTGAAGCTTTAAGGCGAATATTTTTGACAACATTCAATAACCACATAAAAGTTTTTGGCATCCCATAGCTAGATCCCTTTGTATAGAATCATTGTAACGTAGCCGAGTTAGTCTAGAGTTTGATAAAATTTGAGTCGACTTTTCGATTTTCTCTGTAAGTTCTCGAAACGACCCTGAGATTGTGCTCCGAGAGGGCACTTCCTGTTCCGACACGGGATATAGGCGTGTAAGATTATGCGACTCAAAGCCAATTATTATTTTTCTTATGGATAAAATACATGAACGATAAATTATTGAAGTTCTTCTCATTCCTACAACAAGTAATGACTAAAAATAAATAAATCCACGAAACTGTTGGTTAAATTAATCTGAATATAATTATCTTCAACACAGGAAGAAATAAATCGAAGTCGATGTTTTTGGAGCAATAAAACCAAAAGTATTCACCTGACATTGCTCAAGAAATACAATAATAATCCTGATAATGGTAGTGACATTGATAAATTGAACATAAATACATTTATGTACTTACTCGCAGTTCATTGAATGGCGGTAAAAGAAGGTCATTATAGAGCGAGACCAGTAAAACAATAAGAATCGAGCAATTCGAAGAATATAATAACCAAATAATTACTTAACTGAAGAAATTACTTTTAGCCTTGTCATGGTTCCTTGCAAAAAATTAATACAAACTGATCTTCTTTTTTTTAACTTTTAGTTATAAAATTAGCCAAAGAATTAGCTTCAAAGAAAATCGGGTTTTTCAATTTTCAAAACGCCCTTTTAGCTTATCTTTCAAAAAAGTTTAATAAAGTGTCCCAAAGTCGCATTACTTCTATAGAGTGTCTCTTCCAGATTTATGAGCGTATTTTCTAATTAAACTGAAATTTCCACAGCAAACAACACTAGTAACCCAGCAGGACCGGTATTTCGTAAACAGACCGAGGAAATCTATTTTATTTTTTTCAGTCGATAGAGTCGGACCTTCCCTGTCTTTTGACATGTGTCTTAGGTTGGGTCGGGGTAGGGGGGGGGGTGAGGTAGAGCACGCTTTTAAAATTTACCTGAAAATGAATTTTATCGGAAAAACGGGTATATCTAAGCCGGATTTGATCTGCCAAAAAAATTATGGTATCAAAAATTGAAGAGTTTGACTAAACACGGAAGTTCGTTCCGACCTGAACCCTTTAGCTCAACTGGTTCGCGAAATATTGCGATATTAAGGGTGCAAAAATGAATAAAAATTTAACTGACTTTTGCTCGGCATGTGGTGGAGTTAGGGCGTCAATTTTTTGCGAGAGGAAGGGTGCCACCGAGTACTTTGACGGGCCGGATGGAGGGGGTGGTGGGCCAATTAGGAGGGGAGATATGGGGGTGAGAAGAAAAATACGGAAACGCTCGTAAAAAGTTTATTTATTGACCTACAGAGACTAGGCACCGCTCATTTTCTTCGTTTTTTGTAATCTACTACCCGGTAGTCATGGAAAAAAAATTATTTTATTTATTTAAAAAATTTATGAAAAAAATTTACGAAAATTTATTTTCGAAAATGCGCGCTTGGCGCGCAATTTAAAAAAAAGTCCTTTTTTTCTCGCGTTTTTGGGGGTGAAGGAAAGGGGGTGGGGAAATTTTTTTTTCACCACTGAACGGCATTTTTTTATCTTTAATATGAGCCCCACTTGAACCCGATCCGACCATAAATAAGGGCACAACGAACCGGCAAAGTCTAGGCTTTATTGCGGGCGAACGGAGAGGGGTGGGGGGTTCTTGTTAGGCTCATTGGAAAGAGAAAACATTTATTTATCTATTTATTTATTTGTTTTTTTTTTCGTGCGTATCTTGCCCGCGCGCGCGAGTTATACATGAAGATCTCTCTTTAAACCGGGCGAGAAAGATACCCGAGCAGCCGTGGGCGGAGCTTACGCTCTCCGCTTGTCTATACTCCGGGCACGCACAGTCACGATCGGCCGGGAACGCGCGCTCGTAATTTATTTTCGAATGCTTGTTCGCTCGTACCTCGCTCAATTATGGATCGATTTTGAAAATTCTTGCTTGCTTTTGATCGCTGAACTTCTCTTTCCAATGAGCCTAACAAGAACCCCTCACCCCTCTCCGTTCGCCCGCAATAAAGCCTAGACTTTGCCGGTTCGTTGTGCCCTTATTTATGGTCGGATCGGGTTCAAGTGGGGCTTATATTGAAGATAAAAAAAATGCCGTTCAGTGGTGAAAAAAAAAATTTCCCCACCCCCTTCCTTCACCCCCAAAAACGCGAGAAAAAAAAGGACTTTTTTTTAATTGCGCGCCAAGCGCACATTTGCGAAAATAAATTTTCGCAAATTTTTTTCATAAATTTTTTGAAGAAATAAAATATTTTTTTTGCCATGACTATCGGGTAGTAGATAAAAAAAAAACGAAAAAAATGAACGGTGCCTGGTCTCTGTAGGTCAATAAATAAACTTTTTACGAGCGTTTCCGTATTTTTCTTCTCACCCCCATATCTCCTCTCCTAATTGGCCCACCACCCCCTCCCTCCGGCCAGTCAAAGTACTCGGTCGCATCCTTCCTCTCGCAAAAAATTTACTCTCTAGCTCCACCACCTGCCGAGCAAAAGTCAGTTAAATTTTTATTCATTTTTACCCTTAATATCGCAATATTTCGCGAACCAGTTGAGCTAAAGGGTTCAGGTCGGAACGAGCTTCCGTGTTTAGTCAAGCTCTTCAATTTTTGATACCATAATTTTTTTGTCAGATCAAATCCGGCTCAGATATACCCGTTTTTCCGATAAAATTCATTTTCAGGTAAATTTTAAAAGCATGCCCCGTCTCCCCCCCTCCCCGACCCAACCTAAGACACATGTCAAAAGACAGGGAAGGTCCGACTCCATCGACTGAAAAAAAAATAAATAGATTTCCCCGGTCTGTTTACGAGCTGTTTATTTTACCGGTCCTGCTGGGTTATAGGTACGCTAAGATGATTTGATCTTGAAAAATTTAAACAACCCAATTTTCAAAATGGCGATAATAATTTTTTATTATAAAAAAATAATAAAAATCATTTGTAAATTTACATAAGTCGTCTAACATTTCGAGAATTTAAAGACAACAAGGTCCTGGAAAAAAGTTCAAAATTTCTTTCTTCATTTTTCGGAAAAAATAGATCTTTTTCTTATAATGTCGTCAGTATGTAATTGGAATTTTATTTGGAGATTTTCGGAACCCTATATCGTCTACCTAAAAATATAATAATGTGGGTACCTACATAACATAATATTGTAACAATGATCTGTATTTTCATGACAATAGTTCTTCTCCTCTAGACAGTGATCAAGTTAAACGGAAAGAACAGAAACAAGATACTCAAGGAAATTCTTATTATCACATTTATAAACTAATTACACATCCTCCTAATTAAATGAAAATTATATTGTTAACTATTATTATTGCATATTTATTTATATTATAAATAATCCTTGATTATATTATGAGTGTCGTTTACATTATCTCTAGGTAGGTAGGTAGGTACTCGAACAGGAGCAGAATAAATTTTCCTTTCCTTCTACGTTCAAAACAACACTTGCAACATAAATTATCGATCGCGATAATTATGGATAATTCAAGGTTCGTCAATAAGACTTTTGCCTTATTTCTGAAATAACTAAAATGATAGCTTAGCAGAGGAATTCAACCCACATTAAAACCTCATTAAATCGATACCTAGCTAGTCACTTCACCTTAAAATAATGAGCTCAATAAAATTTCGGAAAATTTCCATTATGATGATTGAAGGTTCTTGTAAATTACCAACCCGACCGCAATAATTGTTATTTTTACTGTCCCTCATTAGAAACGGAGTCGTATTATGTACCTGGTCTCTCTAATTAGCAATCCAGTACCAGTAGGTATGTAAAAGGAATCTTTTTTGAAATATTTCTTTTTGTAGAATGGAAATGTTTAATCTTCGTTAGTCGATAAAAAATGTTTTGAGGGAAAACCAATAAATCATTTAAATAGTCACCAATTTTGTTTTGGTATTTTATTTAATTTTTTAACGATCACTGTTGTTTTCTTAAGCTAAAATTCTTGGCGACCTCTTCCCTAAAAGTATCGCGTATAGATTCAAGAAATCAAGACCTTGACTAGTGCAATGGAAGGGATCGATGATGTTGGAAGTTAGAAAGAGGACGTGGAAGACACGTACAGGAAACGACACGTAAAAGTTAACAAAGGAGAGGTCGAATATGACATAAGAAGGACTTCAGACCTGAATAAAAAAGGAAATAAGAAGTCCTTATTAGGCGATGTTGATAAAAATGTATTCTGATTGACTAAAGACTAAAGGGCTAGGACGCGAGACTGGAAAAACGGAAGCGGGTCGATGACCAGTAGGAAAAGTAGGAGACAGGCCGGGGCAACCAAGCTCACCTTATCCAAACTGATCTTTTTATCTTTTTCCGTGCCTGTATCTTTTTGAAAAGAAGTTCGACAACTTATAGCAGTTTTTCTCCACGGAACTCGAGTTTTACCGACTCGAGTTACCTAAAAATCTCTGCTCTTATTTGCTTTTTTATAAACCCCCACACTCTAATTTTTCACCCACAAGAAAGTTGAACAGTTTTAAATTAAAAGTTTCTGGTCTGTGAAATAACGAGTATTACGAACAATGAAACCAAGAGTTTTATAAGCTTGCTTAACAATGGTTACCTTGGAGTGAAATGTCACTCCCAGATCAGCAACCTCAGTAACTCTGGGCAGCACAGTACTTCCTATGATATAGTTAAAAACCAAAGGCTCTCGTTTTCTGATTTTCGTGGCACCAACCCACAACCCTGTGTAAACCATATTGCAGCTCCCTTAGTCCGAAGACCACTCTATTTTTAGAAATATCTTGAGGTCAGCTGCGTACCTAAGACTGCCGCAAGTAATTATCTCGGTAGGTCGACTGCGTACAATACATACAGCAATGGTTCAAGCACAGAGCCCTGTGGCACGCCAGACTTGGCAAGAAATTCCCTAGACCTGAAGACAAGACACTTAACGTACTTTTGCTTGTCCATCAGATATTCCACGAAGAAGCGTACTAGATTTGCCGAGGAATCAAGCGGAATCATTTTTCAAACATCTCGGCATAGATGACGTCCACCTGACCACCAGCATTCATAACCTCGCACAAATGTTAAACAGTGTTGATCTTCCACTGACGAATTCGTGTTTTGCCAAGTGTGATAGCTTCTGAGGAGAAAGTATGCGAGCTCAGCGACCCATTAAGCAACACAGCGAGTGGTTGAGCAAATATTGAAGCGCAATCCCTCACAACAAACGTTACACGTCAGTTTCCGCAAATATGGGTCAAACGTCAGAAACAACCACGTTGGAAGGAGCTAAAGTAATCAGCGACCGCCAGCACGGCTTTTACAAACAGTGTAACCTCTTCACCTACGTAACGGAACTGTGGAAAAGCGCAGTCGAACAATGCGGGGAGTCTCGAATGGTTGCATTTGGTTTTTCTGGGGCTTTCTACCGTATCTGGCATGACAGATTGTAGGAAAAACTGCAGACTTATATGGCATGCTGGCAAGTGCTGCTTGTGGCTTTCGAGTTATCTCGGGGATCAATTCTTGCGGGTGGTCGTCGACAGAGTTCTATTTGAGACCTTTTCTATCAATGCCGACGTAAGTCAGGGATCCATTTTAACTCAGACTCTCTTTCTCATATTTATCAACGATTTTCTTGAGGTCGTATTATTATTATATCACAGATTGTTGTGGTGATGACCGCAGACTTATATCGTCTTATACCTTAGATGAGCGAACATCTGCTATAAAAGATGCACATTCTCGCAGAGAGCAAGAAGCTGCCATACTGATAGATTCTAGCTTAGGGGCGATAAAAATAATCAAGCTCACTTTATTGCTGAGAAATCCCTGCAGTCATCTTCTCTTCTCCAAAAAGGTGAACGTTTTGGAGAAAGATATGGTGAGGGCGGTACACTTTCTTCTTCTATCGCTATTCCTTCGTTTTGCTTCGCATGAGTCTCTGGCAACAAACATGTCCTGGCATGACCATGTAGCCGGTAAAAACTTGAAACATTACTCCACACGAAGAACTTTTATACCTCAATAGCTTCCCCCATCTTATACACGGCTCAAATCCGAACGTCCTTGGAGTACTTACTCTTCACATGTTTGGAGCTCATCTCCTAAATATAGGCTCAAATTACTTGACTTTCAGCTGATCAGAGACCTGACTCACTAAAAATTTTGATAGTCTTGAGCACGGAAAAAAGATATTGGACCTCAACCTTTTTTTACATAATATATTCTTATGAAAAGTGTTCAAAAGACGTTGTCCGTTTGATGCCGCCTAGAACGAGGCAGGGCAGAAATACCAGTGCACCCGCAACAGTTTATCCATATCAGGTTCAAGTTTTCTATCATATTTTATAATATCGGGTGCTCAATAAATTATTAGTAACCATTCCTCAGTTTGTCGTGAAAATTCATGCAGAGTGTTGGAACCTAATTTTAAATCTCGAATATCCTATAGAAGATATTATACTTTATTGAAAAGTGATTGCAGTCACGGTTACTAAGTGTAACTGGTATGCGTTTATGGGTTATTTCAAAGTAACTGCAATTTTATTGCCAGTTTTTAATCTCAAATCATTGTATTCCATCCATAACACTAAATTCTTCAGTAGGTCTGCGACAAATGGGCGGAAACAATGTTTCTTGCACACGCGGGTATCTTGAGTAACGGTTATCTAGATTGGTATTTAGATATGTCGCTGCTCCCTAACTTGGTTCCCGCATTTATAGCCCCAGCTCAATGGAATTGATTTCATGTAAACAAAGTGACGTTACTGGCGTTTAGCAAAGCTGATTCTTATTATTTATTTTCTCAAAGCCGTTCAATTTGTTTTATTTTGTCAAAGGAAAGGATGAAATTTTTTTTTTGTTAGACAAAGAAAATAATTACCCAAGATTGTTTTTTTTATTATATTGTTTAAATCAAAAAGGAAAAGGAGGAAACTAAAGAAAAGAAGGAAATTTCTCGCAATATAATGCAAAATGATCCTCATACATCAGTTCGTCATCTAGTTGACAACTTGTCATAGGCTACTTCGGAAAGATGCTCACGAGTATCCTTATCGAGTAATGGTGGTGCAAGAGTTGCTAAGAGTAGCAGCAACTAGTTAGGTAGCCGAAGATCGTCGGAACCAACGACCTGGGTTAACGATTTTAACTTGGTCAAATTTTACTAGTCTTGGCTTATTTCCAAAGGTCAACAACTTTGTTCTTCTTTACGGCTCTCAGTCTTATGCTAAAAACAAACATCTTGTTGTTGGATTTGAGGAGCGCAGATCAACTTCTAGTCTCCTTTGAATTAACTCATTTTCTTTTTCATCACGATCTTATTTCTCTTCATATTATACGAATTCACCTGAAAGGCTAGTTCTGACGATTGAATATTTTGATCAAGGTCTTTGTTATCAATTGTAGTTGAGGGTGCTTCAGAAGAACGTAATTTTGTTACCCCTCTCCGTATATTCATTTCTGGTCATTATCTTGGAAGGGACGTGTATGCGGCTTATCAGAAAGAGTACCTAAGCTGCTAATTGTTTACTCGGTAATTAATTGTGTTACCTGTGGAAAAATCACTTCCTATTTTCATGTTTGTTATTGATCAATAATAATAATTTATAATCAAACAGTTCAAGGATTAGGTAAGTCTGCAATCGAGTAGAAAAACAAATTATGGCTTATTAACGTTTCATACCTACTAGGCCTCATCAACAACATAATGTTTTTTTTTTTAATTTTCCGTATTTTTCTAACAGGTTGGGAGGATTTGTTTTTAATCGAATATAAAAATCGGTATAACTTATTTAATGAATCGCTGGTTCAATTAATTATGAATTCTAATATACGTATGTTAATGCTGTCGGAATGACGTCAATAATTATTGTAGAGTACCATGATGGTACATATTAGGTATATCCTTTAGAATTATTGTTTTGGAACAGATCATTACACATTAAAATGTTTCCATTTTTATGTAGATACCTTACTTTTTTGTAAAAAAATGGCCTCTCTATAAAAAATAGAATTTCTCAATTGTCATAATAACGACTTTTGGAGCAATAAATCGTTGCTCACAGAATAAGAAACTCTGGGAGAGGTTTTCCTAGTACGTAAACAAAATGAACGCAAATTATTCATTCATTTCTTACCAGTTCCTACTGTTGAGGTCGCGGTATTAATAACACAGAAAATATCCACAAAGGTAAAAATTTCCGCTGTGCAATAAGTAATAACACATTCTATGCAAAACAGACTGACAAATTATAATAAGTTGATCATTCTTATTTTCAACGAGTAATTATTCTTGTACGAGTAATGATTATCTGTTATTCAGAATAATAACTGGAAATAACATAATTTCTCCCTCTTTCTTCATAGATACTATACATCTAAGAGGTAATCCCACTATATGGATGATTTTTCTTGAAGGAACTTGGAGGACTATATCTAGGACTTAATTAATTCATTGGAGAAGAAAATGTTTGTTTTCTCAAGCCATTGTTAGCGAACCATGTAAGAAGCTGAAGTTTTCCGCGACTAGCAGCCGTATTTTTTATTTTCTGGAGAAAATAACAAATACCATTTTTGTCAAATCTTCTAAAGTTCTAAAAAGGACTTAGCTGAATCCTTATGGAAATTGGCTCCCGGATTCCTGCCCGTCACGGAGTTAATTCTCGATTAAAAAAAAAAAAAACGAGTATCTTGTTGAAATTTCAGGAAGGGAAGAAGGGAAGAAAGGAAGAAAGAGAGAGATGGCAACTATATGACCAATGATTTGACCTATCAGGTTCTGATCAAATTTTCGTCATCTCCCCGTGACAACAATAAGCTTTTAAATTTTTTAAGCACTGATCTATCATCCAACTCATCCAAATCTATGAAAACGTATTCGTGGATTTAAAGGCGGACTTCTCTATCAGATGAGCTGGGATATGAGAACGACGTTTTTCTTATCATTACAATAACGTAGATGACACTTTCTTCAACAGAGACGTTCTGACCTGAGTGGTCAGATTCTTGTCAGACGGAGACATCTCCCAGAAAAAAAAAAGATATAGAAACTGTTCATCGTTTCCTATTTTTCGTCCTCTTTTCGCCACCTCCTACCCCCCCTTCCCCCCAACACCGGGCATTTTCTTTTATTAATTAATTTTGAAGATAAAAAATTTAAACTTCATGGATTTATGTAAATAATATAAGATCATAGAATGGCATTGTCAGGTTTTTTTTTCGTTCGACCACCAGCGGTAAAAAATCTGTAATTTAGTGGTAAAGTGACCAAAATAAATTAATTTTTTCTTCAATACATCGGTAGAAATCGATTAATGAAATTGCTGAAAATTAACAACAAAAAGCTAATTATAAGGCTGTCATTAAATAAAATACATAAAATATGAAATTAACAGGTAGAATTATTGATATACTTATGTAGTAATAAAAGTCACCTATTATCTGAAGAGGGTTGTCACCTACCATAACTCCTTAAGCAGTCAGAAGACTGCCCAATGTATTTTGCCATTAATCTCGAATGGGGATTCTTTTATAACTGTTTACTTAGGATATTTAAGGTTTTATGCTGTACCTACCCCATTCAGAATCTTGGTCACTTTTAATACTACCATATATCAAGCATTCTACCTGTCATTCCCATATTTTATATATTTTATTTAATTAAATTCCTGTAATTAGTTTATGATGTTTTTTCAGCGACGTTTTTTTCTATCGACGTATTGAAGAAAAATCGATTTTTTTGCTCCTTTACCACCAAATTACAGTTTTTTTTTTTATCGCTGTTGCCTGAATGAAAATAATAATTAAATTAATTACGCCATTCTATGGTCCTATAATAATTACACGAATCCTCCTCAAAATTTCACTTTTTGATCTTTAAAATTAACCTCTCTTTCGGGGGTGGATATATGTGATGGACCACCATATACAGGGTGTACCAGCTCGATTTAGACAACGGTAAGGGCCGTGTAGGTCTCGTCAAGACGAAACGTTTTTTCATTTGAAGTTTTTGGATTTGGACCTTCGTTGCGGAAATATGGCCGACTTCCGGTTTTTAGTTTTTTGGCTCCAGTTTCGGCATTTTTAGGTTCTCGCCCAAACTGAAACTAGTTTTGGAAACTCCTTAACTTCAGTTACAACTTTCATATTGAAGTCAAGGTTCTATCTCTGTTGGATTCAAAATGGCGACATGCCCAAGACTTGAAATTTTAAGTCTTTGAATCAATTCAAATTGAATCAAATTGAAAAATTAAGATTTTGAATCCAACAGAGATAGAACCTTGACTTCAATATGAAAGTTGTAACTGAAGCTAAGGAGTTTCCAAAACTAGTTTCAGTTTGGGCGAGAACCTAAAAATGCCGAAACTGTAGCCAAAAAACTAAAAACCGGAAGTCGGCCATATTTCCGCAACGAAGGTCGAAATCCAAAAACTTCAAATAAAAAAACGTTTCGTCTTGACGAGACCTACACGGCCCTTACCGTTGTCTAAATCGAGCTGGTACACCCTGTAGATACTTGTTTTTGATATTCTGCATAGCTATGTAGAGAAACAACCGATTATTCAAAAATAGAGGGTTAAACATGGTTTCTGGTTGAATGTATTTTCTTTCTTTTTTTGTTTTTTTTTTTCTTTTAGCGCCGTCGCAAACATGCTTATATGGTCGTAAAAGTTGTGATAATCAATAATAATTGATTCTGAGTTGTTTTGCCGTGTTGCAAGGAGATTTGTTTCGAACGTTTCATCTACAACTGCAGTAGGTATAATACATCATCAACAGATGCGTTGGTGTCTTCTACAAGGTATCCCTTCAATGTTCGAAAATCCGGTCTTTGCCCCTCCCTTTCAGGTCGCAGTTTTCAATCTAGGAGAATGGAATTTTTGTGGGAGTAAGACATCCACAAGAAGTGGTATGATGTTGCATTTGAGCAAAATCGATCCAGCCGTTTTAAAATGGCGGTCATTTGATTTTTTGGAAAAATTGCTATTTTTAACCCTTGTATGAGCAAGATGGAGGAAGACATTGTTTGAACTTGACTTTAGTGTAAAAAATTGCAACTTTTCAATTAATAAGCCAGTGGCTTGCATTTTGAAGCCCTGCATTTTGAAGCATTCAAAGGAATTGAACTGAAATTTTACACTAAGTAACTACGTGAATATAAATGACCTTAGAAAATTACAGAAGGCTAATTTAAAAAATGGTGAAATTATTCATAATTGAAGCGCATAATAATACACTATTTATGCGATTGATGCGTAAGAAGGTTTTCCAGTATTCCGGTCGGAGCTAATGCCGTAGGGTAAGGTGTCAATTCAGGCTATTTTTGACGCATTCGGGACTTCAGCAGTTTTTGAGGTAGGGGGTCATTTAAAATTGATTCCAGTTTTTAGGTAATTTCTACGCTTTGTCCAGTGAGTGTTGTCCGTTATGGTAACTAAGGATACATCATCTCGTTATATTTCTTACTCCTTCTATTGCATTGCATAGTCAATCGAGTTAAATTGGGACGTATTGTCAGAAAAACGTTTAAATCGTCAGCAATTCTAAGTGACAGTGACAGTGACAGTGACACGCTAAATATACTGATTAAGGTTTGTGTAAATTAAGATTAAGGAAACGTTTTTAATACGAAATCAGCATAATTACCTGCGTGATATTTTTGTGAAATAAACTACGTGTAGATAACTTATTAATTGCGTGAATGTCTAAAAATCTATTGCCTTGTTTCTCTAACGTTTGAAATAACGTAAGTACATGGTATATTTTCGTAAAGAGCTTCAAAAAATTACACAAAATGCCTGGAAAACGATTGAATTAGTTAAATTGCTAGAATATTTTACTGCAGAAAAAGAAAACGAAGGTCGTATGCTTTCTTCAAACGCCACCCAGCAGGTAGGCTAATGCATTGTAACGGGATTTTCTGCTAGGTTGAGGTGAATGTCCCAGGGATGGGTAATTGCCCCCTTGTACCCGTGACAAGTCAATTAGATCTACAATATTTATTTACACAATACTCTATTTACATATATTCGTATTTTCCAAATTAATATCGATAACCACTGTATCCCGTGGGCCGGCTATCGTTCTTCGCAGGCCGTCTGACTGGTCGCAGATAACCGCGCCGGGGCGCGTACTAATGCCGATTGGTCGTGTACCTACGGCCACTCTTGAACGGTTCGTTATCGGCTCGCTAGTGCCAGTCGTCCACTCGCCGTTGCACGGTGCGTGTCGGTTGCTGCAATATCCGGAACACGTACCGGATAGGAAGTTGGGAGAAATATTCTCTGGCGACGAATTACCTGAAATAGAATCCGCTCCCGGTATCTCAATGCAATGCCGGGGCGGCTATTACTGAATCCGGCCCTCAATACAGGCCGGGTCGTGACTGAAGGGACTAGCCGTCGTCTCGACGTAACGCCGACGGATCCCCTATACTGGATCGGTTGCCGGCCAGAACTCATTCCATCCTGGTCGGTCCACCGACGTCCGGTTACGGTTGGGCTCGACTCATTCCATCGACCTACTGTAGCCGGCTAGATAAACTGGACGGAGTGCACTCACTACATGCCTCCTGAAGACCTCCTAGCTCAATTCACAGGGAGGGAGATGGTTCTCGAGTCAATTCCTCGGAACATCTGACTGGCTTCTCAGTTGGCTCTGCTTATATAGCCGGTGCCGGCGGAGATAACCTGCTAATCACTGTCGCAAAAACTGTATCCTTCTGATAAACCCCTCGAATAATTAAAATAAATAATAATTAACAACGAATGCCTTGGAATTCGTTACAGCATGATATTTCTAATCATGATTATAACAATAATTATTATAATTTTTACTTACTTGCATTATTATATTTTTGTTATCAAAAAGTTTCAAGGCTCTACTTTGTCAATAACTCGTCGAAATAATATATTTATAGGATATTTATTATTCCTCAACACACGCCACTGACGCGAACTACGATACCACATCTGGTTCGACTTAGAAATAAGTGTACGAATCAAATCGCATGAAATGAAATTGTTAAGTCAGGATCAGTGTGGCATCACACCGGACAACACTCACTGGACAACACTCACTGGACAAACCATAGACGACTTTTATCGGAAAGTGGACTCTACCTACTATTAGATCATAATGGCATATTATTGTCAAAAAAAGTCAATGAATGTAGTTAAAATTTCACCCTTTAGATACATGGGGCTTCGTTTGCCGGCTATACAAACTATAAAAAAAAATGGCCGGAGAGAAGTGCCACTTCCGCGTCTGTTTACCTGTGCCGTTTGGGTGCTAATCGCCGTTGCTAATCCCCTTCCCGGAGGCTTGATAAATAAATAAATAAATATCGTATGGCTGTGGTAAAGCCCAAGTGTCAGAAGTTTTCAAGTAGCCTCAAGGGCCTCTGACGTAACTTAACGACTGCTGTGAAGCAGCCGGGACCCCCTTTTTTAATGTACCTCCCGGAGCACGATCGGTCACGGAACTTTTTTTTACCACTATAGTTTTGGTCACCCATCCAAGTACTGACCAAACAAAGCCATGCTGCATTTTAAAGATCGTTTGACCGAAACTCTAACAGTTTGGCTATTGTGACCGATATTATATTATATTATATTATATTCCATGATCTGCGATGATGATACGAGCCCTATCTCTTTGGATACGAGCCCTTTGGATCTGTTTGTCTGACGAGCTGAGTCGACATTATGGTGATGACCTCGACTATGGTATATTCGTATAGATCGTGTAAATAATCCCAAGTAAATAATCCCCCTGGAAACGACAATGACGTCAATAAACACCAGCGATCATTTTTGGAACAGGGAAACAGACAGTCTAGTTTCGACGTCTTAACGTTATGCCCCGTTATGGCCCAATTTTAAATAAGAAAAGAAGTAGACTGCTATCAAAGTTCATGTGGTCTCAAACCAAAAAATTGGTAGCACAACTGGCAATGATTACTGGAAAAATTTATATTAATACAACAATAATACACGACGAGTAAAAAAATCCATAATTTGTTGTTGACCTTACTATACTAGGGAGTCGTTGGATATTGAATTAATTTTTCAGCTTTCCCCATCACAAACTGAAACGTAATGTTTACGGATGTATTATTAAAAGTACGAATACTATAAAAGCATCATCAAGGTTGTGTTTTCATAATTTATATAAAGTGCAATATCCTCTGTTAACGCAAACGGAAAACCCAAATCTACAGGTAAGTACGAATTCAAACCACAACCGGACATTTTTTTAGGGTTGTTATAATATAATCAATGGTTTGTAACATAACAGCAGGTAGCAGATAATTTCAGATGATGTCATTGGAATGATTATAGTGGAAGTGGAAGATTTCGATGGAAGAATTGATCGCGTATCCTGCACGATATTCTCGTAAGGTAATAGCTCGTTTATAGTTAAATAGTAAATAAATCGGTCATGCTGGAACAATGAAACGACAAAATCTTGCAATTTGGACTTAGACTTTGTGCTAAAATTATGTACATACACTACTCATAGGTGCCTCGGTAAGGTACCTACTAGAATAGACTAAAGTCAAGTTGAGTCTACACACGTTATCTATCCTCAGGCTATGTTAATTTAATTACACAAACATATCGTCTTCAATTAGGTATTATTAATTACCTATAAAAAATATGAGTATTTTGAAATGATTGAATTTACTGTCGGTATAGGTGTATGAATTTATTAATGATACAAATTTCCATTAACGCACTGGTAAAACTGACCTAAAATAGCACGGTATTTTGGAATCAAATCGGTTTCTTTTCGCTCACAGCGTACTTTTTTTTCGATGAAATGTCAACATGAAATGTCAAATATTTTAATAAATTTTCCTGAAAATGTTCCATATTCTATTATGAAATAAAAAAGCTCGTAGAAAAGATAGTGTATAGAACTCGCAGATATTATTACACTCATACGATGATTAAAAACCTCGCCTACGGCTCATATCTGAATCATCATACTCGCGTATTAATACCCTTCATTAAAACCATATTACATTATGTTCTTAAACTTTATTATCACATAGTAATAAACAAAGTTGTCCAGTATTTGAAATAAAAGTAAATGGAAAGACATTTTTATAAAACACACAAATAAAATCAACAAAGGGGGTGGGGAAAAAATTTTTTCACCACTGAACGGCATTTTTTTTATCTTTAATATAAGCCCCACTTGAACCCGATCCGACCATAAATAAGGGCACAACGAACCGGCAAAGTCTAGGCTTTAGTGTGGGTGAACGGAGATGGGTGGGGGGTTCTTGTTAGGCTCATTGGAAAGAGAAAACATTTATTTATCTATTTATTTATTTGTTTTTTTTTCGTGCGTATCTTGCCCGCGCGCGCGAGTTATACATGAAGATCTTTAAACCGGGCGAGAGAGATACCCCAGCAGCCGTGGGCGGAGTTTACGCTCTCCGCTTGTCTATACTCCGGGCACGCACAGTCACGATCGGCCGGGAACGCGCGCTCGGAATTTATTTTCGAAAGCTCGTACCTCGCTCAATTATTATAGATCGATTTTGAAAATTCTTGCTTGCTTTTGATCGCTGAACGATCGAGAATGAAAAAACAAATAAATAAATAGATAAATAAAAAATAAATCTCCAAAGCCAACTCGGGACGTGTTAATTATTGAACACCCGATACTTTTGATGAGTTATTTGCAAATAACAGCTCTATTAGAAAAGCTTAAATGGTGCATTAGAAAAGTGAATAATTAAAGTCTGACATACATGCTTCTCTTTTGGGACTGTTTCTTTCATAAAATAGAGCAGGTTTAACGATCAAAGAGTGGACTTGAATCACAGTGAACTTGGTGGTGAAGCTACTTAAAATGAATTAAATGACTTAATTGAGTCTCTCTTGTATACTACGAGTATTAAAAAGACTGATTATTATACTAATTACAATGACATAAACACGAGCGAAAAATTATTGTTAATAACTAATTCAATAAAAAAATCAAAATAGTATAATCAAGTGTACCTACCTATTTTTTAAACCACCAATTAAACATGAGCAAAAAACATCAGGTATAATAATTCTCGACAATTATTTCAATCAAAAAAATAAAATTATATGGTGTATTTTTTCAAATAATAATTATAATAATAACTTTACCTTTGTTAACGGCAAGTAGCATAATAGTATTATTTAACACAGAAAAAAAAAAGAAGAAAAAAACACACCAAAAACATGTTTCCCCTTTTTCCCCCCGCAAGATTCAGTTTCACATTTTTAGTTTACCACGAAATAGATTTGACTGAAATTTCTTTAAGTCAACACCACAAAAATCAACATCACGATTCTCTTAACAAAGGCAACAATTCAAAATAATCTTCTAAATCTCCTCTTAAGTTTTTGTTCCCAAGCAGGTCAAACTTTGGAGTATCGGATCAATTCTGATTCAAATCAATTTCATTTCCCAAATTTCGTTAGCCAAGTTTCCCCCTCGGATTCCGTAAGGGGAGGCCGCCATCTAGACTTAAGGGTGTAAATCATGTAGCTCAGTATGATCATTTATGCTTGGTACGAATAATTTAAGTCATACTGTTTTCATCAAATACATGATTTTGGAGCCTTCGGGGTCGCTGATTAAGAATAACCCAAAAATCCCTTAATGATGAGTTTGGTAAAAATGCGATGAATTATGGAAAGACGTCCGCCATATTGAAGGCGTCATTTTGTTTTTTGAAAATCGGATATCGGATTCTTAATCGGCGACCCCGCAAACACGCAGTGACTTAGATATGGAGTAAAATTCAAAAATTTTCCAAAATATTGGCGCTGGTCGAGTTGTGGCGCCCTCTATATCCGTACAAAGCATGCAATAAAAAATGTTGATAGGTTTGTTGTAGGAAAACTAAAAGCTAAAACTTTTATCATAACTTCCCGATTGACCGTTTTGTTATGAAATGTAAAAAAAAGTTTCCACCGCCAAAAGCGTAATTTGTGAAAATTTGTAGCTTTTGAATATAAGAAATTTTAAACAAAAGTTTCAAATCCAGCAACAAAAATTGCTCTTCAACAATTTTTGTAATTTGCAATCGATATTTACGAGATACATACATAATTTCATCCCTTAGATTCAAAATGGTGGCTCCCCTTTACGGAATCTGAAGGGGGAAACTTGCCTGGACTATTCTAATGGCGCACCCAGCGTACCATTAAAATTTCGTTAAAGTTCCAATAAACGCATTTCAAAAGTACTATTTGGACTATAATATTGGAATAGCGAAAATAATCTTGAAGAATTGCATATTTTCTTGGGAACGTACCCCGTTTCTCCAGTAGGTGCATTACAAGTTTATTAAAGAATTTTTTATCATCCTTTTACCCAATTACTCAAAAATCTATCTTCGCTAGTGGGTGCCAATCAAAAAATCGAGAATTTTTGGTTCAAATAATTATACAAAGAGCGTAATATCATGTTGGAAGATGAGAAGATTTTTGCCACATCAATTATTATAAAAACTGAAGGAACTGAAATAAGGAATTAGATGGGCTAACCTCGCTGTCTTCTTTTCATTTCTTCCTTGTTAATTTTGTATTTAGTGAAGTAGGAAGTGACATTTCTTAGGACGAATATGAAATTTTACGTTTCAGTCCTCGATGTGTCTTAAATTGATTAAAGTTGTTATGTAAATAATTTCCTATATTCAGATTGTTTTTAATCAAAACGTATTCAATAAGATGATGGTTACCTAAAATTCTGGATCAGTAGTTCAATTCTTGGTGACATTACGTAGGTATAGGTACATTTTTCTTGACAATATTTAGATACATATTCACGGTCATCACTCTTCCGTCAGCTCGTTATGCAAACGCAGTTGAAGGATGGAATTAATTTATGAACGTTCTAATTTATGTGCAACAAATGATTAAGATAATTTCTTGACATCAGAGATTGCGATTGACAATGTGAGGGTGGTCAAAAATTGCAACACGAACTCTGCCACATTTCTTATTTTTATTTTCTCAACTGTTCTAGTAATTTGAAGCTTATCAATTACTTCATTCAAGTATTGACAATGAACATTAATTTTTTCCTTGACCATTGACTTTGTAAATTCATGCCGCAGCTCTACCTGTCTTTGTTATTATTTGTACAGTGAACCTAAACAATCAATGCTTTCTTCATTAGACTAATTCAGTTTCAATACAAGCTTGCACGTTTCCCAATTAAATAAAAAGGTTGAAAATAATAGTATACAGATGATAGTGCCTCTTATTCACGAAGATTAAGTTCAAAAAACTAGCCATCAGGCGAATTTTTGTGTAAATCAACCGAAGGTGTGAGTTAAACACTTATGTGAGCTGAACACTTACACTTAACATAGTACTTCCACGACACAGGGGAAGCCTTCAAGCCTTTCAAAAAGCCAGGAGGTGGAGGCATATTTCTGCCCTTACTACAAAAGGGTTTGGAAATAATGATGCCATCTCTAAATAAGATATTTAGAGCTAGTCTTGCATGGAATTATTACATACTATCCGGCTGGTCGGCGATTAGTGTGGTATACATACCCAAGATGGGTTGCACAGAACTTTTTACGTCCCAAGCCTAACCTCTTTTTTACTAAAAAGTCTTAAAGTCTAAAAAGTTGAATATTCACCCACTCAATGCGGATCAGTATGCCCACCAGACTCGAAAGTCAATCGACTTTGCTCTCGAGAATCCAGAGAGGTCAAGAGGAATCCCCCCAGTCGTAAATAGCTGGGCCCTCAATATGCTTAGAAACCGAAATATAAGTATACCTCAATGGGGGGAGGTTGGGAGAATATGGACCTTAGACCCGTGAGATGGTATTCGCAAGAAGGAGTCCTTCTTATCATAGTACTATTTTCCAGAAAGAGAAGGTTGAACGGTTTAACCAACTCTTCTAGGAGAAACCATTCCATTTGCGGAGGAAGGTAAGTATTTATCATCTGAAAAAAGTAATACATCGAGTCAAAATTTCCTTGTGGACGTGTAAAAGGATTTGTGGCAAAAGATGGGAAATTGGATCCAAACAAGTATACTGGTTTTATGACATATGACCGCTTGGTGGTCAAAAAGTCAGTAGGCTATGACCAAAGCAAAGCTCTATAGCCTACAGAGACAAGCTTGTCTGGCGATCAGTGCTGTTATGATCCACCATACCGTCTAATGCTGTGAAAATAATATTGAACTTACCACCTCTCCATATTTATTTGGGGAGAGAGGACAAATGGACTACATGTAGAATGCTGCAGATCGCAAGAAGCTTGCCAAAGGATTTTACTTGAACAGAGCCATATGTTACTGGATGACACAGAAAGTTACAGTCAACTGGGCATGCCCTCAGACATAATGCCCCATTCTGCTAATAAGATCCTTCTCCTGTAATATGTGTTGGGAGGAAACAGAAATTGACCGCAGACTTCATCGATGGATCTAAGACATCCACAGGAACTGGAGCTGGGTCGTGTCGTACTGGCCGAATCCGAAATTATCGGACCAGAACCAGTATTTTGCATATCACTGAATACTGTCAAATAAACAATACTCCCAAGTGGGCTGAGAGGGAAGTCCTTCAGTACTGACAAAACCTACCAAGATTGGACCACTCGAAGGCCTTGATGCAAAGAACTATTGGAGCTTAACAGGAAAGCCTGAGAGCCTTGATATGCCTGTAACAAAATCCAAGGCTTTCGTTGGTAATTATTATTTATTTCATTATTAGAGGGGTTTATCTGGAGTGTGATACAGTTTTTACGGCGGCGATAAACACGTTATCTCCACCAGCACCGGCTATATAAAGAGTGCCATCTGAAGGACTGACCAGAGGATCGTGAGGAACTGACTCGCGAACAACTCTCTCTCTTGGGTGAATT
Organism: Malachius bipustulatus; assembly: GCA_910589415.1. Taxonomy (NCBI): domain Eukaryota; kingdom Metazoa; phylum Arthropoda; class Insecta; order Coleoptera; family Melyridae; genus Malachius; species Malachius bipustulatus. The sequence continues at coordinate 17,774,642 of OU342638.1, read as the reverse complement.
GAGCTCGGAGATCAGCTGGGGCATGTAGTGAGTGCTCCATACAGTATACGTAGCCGGACACGGTGGGTCGATGAACTGAGTTGACCAAACCGTAACCCGGCGTCGGAAGCGCGACCAGAGTGAAGTGAACTCTGGCCGGCGACCGATCAGAATAGGGAATCGACCGGAACTGCATTGAGGTTCCGGTAGACCCCTTCAGTCCCTGCCCGGCCTGTATTGAGGGCCGGACCCAGTAACAGCCGTCCCGAGGTCGTATTGAGGCATCGGGAGCGGCTTTTGTTTCAAAGAGCGCCTGCCGACGAAGGTCATCGCCCGGACGGCCCCGAGACGCGTATCTTGCATACGGTCGGGGACAGCACAGACTGTACGACAGCGGCGGCATTACTGATGGTGAGCGGCGAGCAGCGAGGACACCAGCAGCAGCAGTACCGGAAAGGCCAATGGTAAACGAGGCCGCCTTCGACGCGGTTATCTGAAGCCAATCCGGTCACTCCCCAGAACCCTAAGATCAGTCGTATGAATAATAGTACTAGATCGATTTATTTGTAAATATACTTCTTTTGTAAATAAACCATAACAATTTTAATCAACTTGTCACGGGTACAAAGGGGCAATCATCCACTCCTGGGAACTCCCCTCTACCCACAGAAAAATCCCGTTACATGCCTAACAAGCACTGAAAGCTGAACCATCACAGGATGGGCTTAGAGATCATCACTGTACTTGGAGGATGACGAAACATCAAAACACGTCATAAACGAGTGTCCCGCTCTGGGACGAACCCGACTACAAACTATCTCACACCGGAAGGCGTGGCTTCCTCAAGGAGGCTGCCCTGAGGGGGATAATGTAGCACGACTAGATGTGAGCCACAATGGACCTTTGGTCGTAGTGGAGGTGTCACAATGACCAACTCAAGACAAATCTTATCTTATCTAATCTAGTCTACGAGAAAAGAAAAAAAAAACTCTTCCTAATAGACAGTGTGTCTATTGGTGATTCCCTAATCTAAATTGACTTCTGTGGTACTATCCGTGTTCGTCAATTTTGAATCACCCTGTGTAAAAGTGAAATCGCAATTTTCCTACTTCAAGGCAGCGTACATCAAGACCGGTTCGAGATAGAGAAAAAAGTTTTCGCTCACATCTCCCTATCTTAACTTTTATTGAGGTATCCAACTACCGTGCAGTTGAAATGTTTATACAAGGTGTTGAAAAACCTGATATTTTCACCCTGTATAAAGTTTAAGGATAGGGAGGTGTAAGCGTAAGCTATTTTCCTATATCATGATCCGTTCTTGATGTACGCTGCCTGAAAGTATGAAAATTGCGATTTGCACTTCTTTTTAACTCCTGAACATTTTCAATTTAAACTGTTAAAATCGTTCTTATTGTTTTTTTCGAGAAATCGAAAAAAGCAAATATATATGGGGTGTTCCAATTAAGATAACAAAGTTGTATCTGTTTTCGGTGTAACCGGAAGGTTTTCCATTTTGAAAATATTTTCTGCAGTTTCTGGAAAGTATCACGACAAATTTTACATAAAAATTCCACGATTTTATCGTTTCACGAAATATATCATGAAAAATTGGGTTTTACCCTCGGTTTTCCCGTTTTATAAAACATTTGGGAGTCATGTATTCGTATAATTATGCATAAGTACGCATAAATACCTTACGCTCATTTGAATATAACTGGCTGATTATGCGCTTCCTTCAATATTGATTCCTGGTGCTAATAAGGTCATATTTGTATTATTACCTTGAATTTTTCACATTTGCTTAGGTACAGTTAATGTTACTTATCTACAATAAAAAATTGGCATACTGATATTTAAAATTCGTAACTCTAGACTGGCCGATGACCAATAATTATTAGCCTTTCATTTATTGGTAAGTGTTGCAAGTCATATAAGTATAGGAATCTTTCACAATTTTTAATTTCCAAATAACTTGATCATTACAACAACAACTATTTAGTGTACCAACACTCTTATACAGTAACTGTTGATCTCATGGTCAGTGTCCATATCTGATCATAAGATCGATTATACATAACTTAGATGCGTTTGATGGGAAAATTTGTTTAATTATATGACTTGTAGTGAGTCTGCAGGATATATTATGTATTAATGAACATATATTTTATTAATATACCAAACGGGAGACGTTTGTCTATGATTTTTACACGTTTGACCACTCTAAATTTTCGTTCTTCCTATACCCTCAAATAATATTATGACCAAATAAAAAATAAAAAAGTAACAGCACCACCAAATTAAATTTTTTATTAAATTCGAACGGCATTCTTTTTGGTTGTTTTTTTTTTGCATTCGTTCTGGTCTCTTTCTTTCAAATTCCATTTTATACTAATAGTGTTATATACATAGAAAGTATACAAAGGACAATAATAAATGGACAGTCATATTTTATGAGATCTTTTAATTATTCCAGGAGGTACACTAACGTAATTTTTTTACATTCGGTCGTAACTTTTTTTCGGGGGAGATTTTTATTTGAACGAAAATTTTAGTTGGACAAACGTGGATAAATCGTGAGCAAATAAATGCCGTTTCCATTTTATAAAAATTCGCTTTTATTGTTGCTGTAAATTTTTTCTTTTGTCCTAACTTTCCTTTGAATGGGGTGGTGGGAGTCGAATGAAAATTTTCGATCGATAAACGTGAGAAAATCGAGGACAAACGCATCCCGTTTGAAAATTCTAATGTCACATTTTGCCTGTTAAAAAAATTGGTTGGACAAACGAATGCCGTTTGAAAATGAATAGAATATGTTCATGGGGGTGTTATTTGAAATTCTTATAGTAAAAAATTCTTTTTTTTTTTTTTGGTTGGACAAACGTGGACAAATGAATGCAGTTTGCGTTTAATAAAAATTCGCACTTACGGGTAACAATTTCACTGAGCTTTGAATTTACTACATATCTCAAAAAATTCATAACAACATATTAAAAAAACAGCTGCAAGTGAATTTTTTTCCTAAAATCATTAAAAAATTGTGTTTTTTTGGAGAGCACATTTTTAACTTTGATTGTCGCTATCAGCTCGATTGGCTGTTATAGTCCCATAGCAATGACATCAACTTTACTCACTAACAGCCAGTATTATAAAGGCTCATTAAGTTAAATGGCAGATTTCTGGGGCCTTTTATAGAAAAGTTATCGACCTTAGGTGGAAAATATGGCAATTTAGTTCTAAGAATGAAAGGGATTACAAAAATATCTTAGACTATATTAATAAATATGGACCGCGCCTTCCCTATCTTAGCTTGAAGTCAGTTTTGGTTTGTTGATATTCTCTCTCGCACTCATATGCTGTTTCTGGCGGGGTAAGGGGAACGACGTAAAACGTAAACAAACAGAACGCAACGGCAGTGGCGCGCTCGAGTTCAGTTATAGGAAATGTAATAATTAAGTACATAAATTAAAATAATGATCATAATATTCATAATATTATTATTTTATTTGCAGTTTTTGTTACAAAAAACATAAATTATGGGAATACTAATAGATACTAAATTAAGAAAATATATACTTATACCTACCTATACAAAACAAAAGGTACAAAAAGGTAATAACAATTTAGCAAATAAAAAATCGATAGGTAAGTCGGAAAGCAATATACATCAGTAGGTACCTAAAATATTTTTTAAATTTCTTACATATTTAGTTGATTTTATTCTAAAAATAAATTAAACGAACCTAATTGAAAATATGTCAGATACCTTATCACTAATTTTAAAATGCACTGTATTCCTAAAGTTTTGTTCTGATATTGCTGGGAGTGAATTCGTCTCAATTTTAGAAGAATTAATTTCCGATAAAAAATGAAAGATCATGGAAAAAGTTCACCACATTTTAAAAATTTGCAACTTAAAATTAGTAATAATCTGAAATTTTTTTAACGTTCGTGCAACCGGGTCAAAGTCTTCTATTTCATATTCTTTGATGATATTGTTTCAATATTATTCCCCCTCTCCATATTCTGATTATCTTAAATTAGAGTTTGACAAAAATAATAGGTAATATACTTTCAAAAAGTCAGTTGTTTTTATTTATTTAAATGGAATATTTTTTTCAAGTTGCATTTTTCAAAGTATTCAGTAGGTATTCAGTATGCTTTCGAAAATGAAAAAAAAACTGTCAAACAATAATTGTTTTCACAAATTAAAAGATAAAACACTTACACTACGCTACGCCCATGACCATGTATGCTTTGTTTTGATTGACGGCTTTGCGTTGCTTACGTAGGAAACTGATAGACTTACCTTCTTTCGAAGTTTTCTCAAAAACAGAACACGTTTTCGCCATTTTTTTTTAACTTAATTGAAAAATTAATTATTAAAGCTTAAACGAGTGAAAGCTAGAGCTGAAAATATAAATAACAAGGAACTTACAAGTGTTTGAAAAACACGAACTCTTATTATGGTATTATGTAAACAAACGGTCTGACAGGATGTAAACGTTCATGTTGCCAGATGTAGCAAAGTAAAACGGGTATAAGGGATCCATCGATGTTTATTGCCCACCAATAACACTGGAGAGGTTGCGCTCTTTCATTGTAAGTGCCAGTTTCATTAATGATCTGGCATTCATTGTTTTGAATAGTCTTGTTTGGAGAGAGAGGGATGTCGGAACACTTTTTCAGTGTTTATGTCTTGGTCCATATTTATTAATATAGTCTAAGAAAAATATCAATAAAAGTTTTTTGACGTCAATATTAGTTTTAAAAATGGTACCTGAAATCTGCCCATTAGCTTAATAGGCCTTTATAATACTGGCTGTAAGTCTGCCCGTGGTCTTCCAGTTATAAGCAATCAAAGTTAACATTGTTGATTTTGATCGGCCATTTCTGAGTACCCCCGGAGCGACTAGTTTGATATAAATCGGAAATAATGAAATCGGAAATGCTCCTGAAGCACCGTTACCTCCAACCGCCAATCAAACTTGAAAGTACTAAGTGGGCCACTAAGAAATTAGTAATGTTTAAAACCTGAGGGAACGACGCAGAATTTTTCGAAACTAACCCTTGTTCTCATTGTTCCTCCTTGTCGCCCTCAGTTTGATCGAGTTAGCGGCAGTGCTCCTTTGGAATCTGGGGACGATAACAGTGAGTGACACCTTGATAATAGTATCTGACCGGGGTAGGTGCATTTTGGTTCAGAGGCTCAGGGCCCGCCAGTGAAGCGGAAAAATGAGGAGTGCCTACCCAAATTTTTCATGGAAAGTTTATAGCCAGATTTTTTTTAAACAATTTGAGTGGAGTAATAGTATACTGTCATTTTACTTTCTAGAAACGTTCCCGCTCAAGTGAGAGCAGTCTAGTAGCCCAAAAATGGGTTTGATACGCGTTTTTTCTGATATGCTGAAAAATTTTTGAGGAACATTTCGATATTTCCTGTTAATTTTCGAACATTAAACTTAGAACATTAAACTTTCCACGATTCTTGACGAAGTTGTGAAAATGCATCTAGTGATTCACGTCGGGATGCGTCGACAAAGTCCTACCGCTTTTAAGGGCATTTGGCAGTTTTCAGAAATAAGGCGAAAACTGGTTGCATGGAACCCACTTAGGGGCGATAAAATCTTTTGAGAAAATCTCAGTAAGAACAGTACCTATCTGGCGAGACAAATCTCTATGCAGTCCCCACACGTTGGCCTAACTCAGGCAAATTAGGCCCAACACAAACGTGTGGTCGGCAAATCCGACTCTATTGGTCAAAAGTTCGGCAACACTGGGGGAAGTTTGCCCGTGTTTGCTTCGATGTCGGTAAATGCCACGAATTCAAAAAGATTCGCGTTTCGTAAGTTTCTTTTTTTGGAAAAGGCTGCTCGCGCCGTCCACACGTTGGCCAGTCTAGTCTACTTATCATTTAACGCTTGATTATTCTTGATTATTCGCAGTTACAGTGGTTCAGTGCATTTACCGTCATTGAAAATGAAAGAACTAAAGAAATTACAACCTGGAATCATCGAAGAATTTTCCCAGTTACTGGAATTTTATCAAAAAAAAAAAAAACGCTTTGGGGCCCGAAAAATAAATTTAATAAAGATAAGAATAAGCTTCCTAAGTACCCACGGCTTAAAACTGTTTAATTCATTTTTATGAAGTACCTATATTACCTAAAATTAGTAATTCATGCTGTAATTTACAATAATTAACGGCAAAGCGCGGATGGAATATTTTGAATAATATGCAAGAAATTAGATATCTATCATCTATATCGATGTCAATTTAGTGAAAATAACACCAACACTAAAGAAACGCGAATGACTTTTTGTCACCGACAAAGAAGTCACCGACATCTGAAACCAGTTTATTCATTCACGTCATGATAATCTTAGTTTGTCTTTCACATTTATTCGCCATTCAAGAAGAATCTTGTGGATTTTTTAATTGTGGTATGAATTATTTAGACCTACGGATTTTTTGCTGTCTAAACGTGTCATTAAACTCATGCGACTATTTAGACCTCATTCGACTATAGTAGGCAGAATTTTCTTATACAGGGTCTCAAAATAAAGGGGACAAACTTCAACGGTAGAATATTGACTTAATTTTAACGCAATAAGTTTCAATTAGAAATAAATAATAATAAAAAAAAAATGTTTACAGGAAGTTCAATATTAAAAAAAATAGTTATTTATTATACAAGAGAAAAAAGTGATAGATTTTAGCTCGAGATGTGATTTCGTCCCCGACGCGTTTAGCGGAGGGGACAAACACATCGAGAGCTAAAATCGCACTTTTTCTCGTGTGTAATATACAATTTTTTTCTGCGAGAAGAAATATCAGTGTTAGAATGTCGAAAAACGTAGTTAGATAACTGAAAATTATGTCGGAAAAATGATTTATGTTGTATTTAAATTTTCAAACTGGTAGACTTTTGTAGTAATCGACGTTGCCTGGTAACGAAACGATTTAATTCGATAAACGTCATAATTTAATTAAAATTTTAGATAGTTCTGCAAAGATTCTTGTAAGGTCTCAATGAGTGAATTTAATAATATGGATAGTGATTATTATGAAAATTCCCTTAATAATTGCCATTTGGATAATAAGGTAACTTTCCTTTACGTATATTTGATATAAATTTAATGATATCTGAGTGTTAATAGTGGCTATACCTAAGCCGCCATTTCGGGGAAATAAGTACTCATTTATTTCCCTGCTAATTCATTTATTTCCCCGATAAGATGCAGCTCATATAATGAGGCATTTTTCTACCTGTCAACGGGGAAAAAAGGTCAAACTTATAGCCCGTCGCAGAAAAAAATACATTTTTTTATAACTCCAAAACGGCTTAATATTTTTCTATGAAATCTTTTGTGTCGTTTTTCTGTTACCTATTCTAATAGAGCAGCAATAATTACATGCGTGTAATTTTAATCAGGGACGTGCGACATGCAATTTCTACGCCACTGGATAAATTATGTTTTTACATATTTTTTACAGAAGCTAGATATTTCTGCTACAAAAAGTGGATAAGGTTTGGTGGTTAATTCTCAACATATTGTATACAGGGTGCACCATGTTATCCTTCTCTATATTGCTATCTATCTCCTAACGCTAACAGATACAGGGTCGGTTAAACAAGTCCAAAGGAGCGCAATTTTGTGGCCATCTCGATTCCGTCGAGACATACAAGATATCTGTGACCGTTCCTGAAATATCCTGAAAAAACTTAAAAATCGAGATTTCTTATTTTTCCATATCTTTTCTATTATTGGAGATAAATGAATAATTTTTTGTGGGCTTACATAAGTCGGCAAGAGCTACCCATCTGACATTTCAAAAATTTTCAAAGCCGACTAGATCCCAGAATTTTCATAGTCAACTTTCGTTTTTCTTATGACCACCATAGTGTTTTTTTATGTTGTTCGGTATAAAAAAAATCATAAAAACAAAAAATTGTTAAACTTCAAAAAATAAATGAAAAAAAAATTTATTCTTCTTTTTTCTTTACAAAAAATACACATTTTTAGACCGAATTTCATAGATAAATTAAAAAACCATAAGGCAAGCACTATTTTGGCGTATTTTACAAATGTTGACGTTTTTCGACGATTTTTTTTAGATTTTTCTTTGAAAAAAGAAGAATAAAAATTTAAAAAAAATTTTTTGAAGTTTATTAATTTTTGGTTTCCATTATTTTTTTCAAATCGAACGACATAAAAAAATAATATGGCGGCCATAAGAAAAACGAAAGTTGACTGTGAAAACTCTTGGATCTATTAGGCCTTGAAAATTTTTGAAATGTCAGATGGATAGCTCTTAACGGCTTATGTAAGCCTACGAAAAATTATTTAATAATTTTCAATAATAAAAAAGATATGACGAAAATAAGAAATCTCGATTTTTCAGTTCTTTCAGGATATTTCAGGAACGGTCACAGATATCTTGCATGTTTTGACGAATTTGAAATGACCACAAAACTGCGCATCTTTTCTCTAATTTAACCGACCCTGTATCTCTTAGCGTTCAGGAGATAGCAATATAGAGAAGGATACATGGTGCACCCTGTATATGTTGAGATAAATAGTTGAAAGTTTAGTAATATTTACATAAAAAAATCACTCGCTGGCTCCTCCCAAAATTAAACTTATACGTCAAGAAACGTTGCCCGGATTTTTCGTGGTCAGGGAGTCTGGAGAATAATCAGTCCGACGTCAAATCTGTGAGTTTTTCCAAAAGGTGGAAAAATTTAAGAAAGAACGTATAAAATTTTTCCTCCTCGAATATCTCAATTAATAATTGTACATAGGAATCTCAAAAACTGTTGAGAATTTATATAACAATCCTTATGCACTTTTTGTAGTAGAAATGTCGCGCTTTTGGAAAAATGTTTCAAAACTAAAATCTAACCGGTGGCATAAAAATTGAGGGGTACCCGTGTGTTAGACCTCTTTCTACACTACGTCCCTGGTTTCAATTACACACATGTAATTACTGCTGTAAAATTAGACTAAATAAGAATTTTGTTTGAAGAAAGTTGCATCTTTTTTGGAACATTAAACACTCTGGTACTTCGTTAATTCCCATTTCAGACAATGGGCTCATTCAGATTTTTTTTTGTCTTACAATTAAGTAAATGTTATACCGTTGAAGTTTGTTCCTTTTATTTTGAGTCATCCTGTATAATTTTAAAAACAGGGTCAGAAACAAGGTACTCTGAACAAGAACTTTTTTAGTTGCGCGTCTGTGCTTTGACAATTTTTAGCAAACTTAGGTCAATTACGGGGAATTTTTGAAAAACTCGCTCAGTTCCTGTTCTATTATTATCACAAAGGGTGTAGTTTGTTGGACGATAGTGGTAGAACCGGTGTTTTGCAATTTCAGGTTATTGAAAGTTTAGGTTTGTTTTTTGAAAACCGGGTTTGTTGATATTCTGTTATACCGTCATCCAGCTTTGGATCTTGGGACGAAATGTTATGTAAAATGTGAAAAATTGTGACAAAACCCTCTCAAAATGATCGTTCTTGTGAAAATGATGGCGACACACATGAGCTTCGACAAGATAATATTCCAAAATTAGAGATTTTTGCGAAAATTTTATTGAAACTTCGGTCTGATTTTGTTCTAGTACTCTCATCAAATTTGCGAAAAGTAGGCTGAATTTTTGGTACGGAAGTTGGAAAATATCTAAAAAAAATAGTCACAGTGCTACAAAAATTGATAATTTTTCTTGTGACGATTGTGCTAATTCTACTGTTAAATTTAACTGTTAAATTTTACTATAATATCTACTGTTCTTTCATGTTTAATACAAGCAAAATTTGAATATCTGATTTAAAAAAACTGATTTGTTTGCACACTGATCTGCTTTTATTTTTGTAAAATTATCAATCTCTAAACCAAGTGGGCCAAATTTTTGGTATGAAAGTCTGAAATAATGCAGCAGACAACTTAAAAATTAAGGTCATGGTGTAGAAAGAGGACCGCCCTTCGGTCGTACTTCGGTAGTACTTTTACGCTTTTGAGCACTACTTTGTCACTCTGCCTTACTTAGTTTTGAAAATCTCGTATCAGATTCTTTCAAAAAAAATAAAAAATTTTAGAAGTCAGCATAGATTTATAATAAAAAATTACAAAATAATATTTCGCCGTTCTGGCTGGTTATTAAAAAAAGCTGCATGGCCTTTCTTAAACGACAATTTACAAAGTTTAGAAATCGAGCTTTAAAATGATCCTCCTGAGACAATTTAAAATTTTTTAAATTCTAAGTTTAAAAATTGTGGTCTTGGTTTTAAGATTCCCTTTCTACTGTTGATAAAAGCATCAAAGTTTGAAAATTGGCCCTATTTTGCGGTGTAATTTTCGAAAAGATGACTTCATAATTAAGAGCTTCCATATTTAGAGAAACGGTATCTCCCACATTGAAGCCATGAACCCCAATGGAGGTTTTTATATAGTTCCAGTTTAAAATCCGTCTTGTCGAGTAGCGCGTTGCGGTGAACGGCTACTACGGCGTTTTTCCCAAATCTGCCTGAGTGATTTCAAAAAAATTCTACGATTATTTTCGGAGTTGGTGTTTGTTTAATTGTACTGGAGATTACGGCTAGGAGCAAATTGGAAGAAAATATTTTTCCCTCAATTGGGAAGTTTCCCAGATGCCTTTCAGTGATTTTCTTCCAAATTGTAGAAGTTTTTTGAAATCGCTCGGGCAAATCTGGGCAAAGGTCCGTAGCCGCTCATCGCAACGCGCTAGATCCCTACTCGCCAAGACGGATTTTGAGAAAAAACCTGCTTTCCTTCCATTTGGGAGATACAAGACATTTTTGTGCCATCTCTCTAACTACTAACAAGTGCTTCTTTAATTCCATTAAGGTCAAGGAGTTTTGTGTATTTTTCTCTCACTTTGGTTTTGTAAATTTCGTCGTAAATACAGTTTCTTTTTGGTACTACTAGTAAGTACCAAAGGATATATGCCTACCTACCTATTTCAGGAAATCGTCTGGATAGATTTTGGGTGCAACAGTAGGTACGTTTCGCTTCAACAATAACAAGAACCTACTACTGATATCATTTCTTTTCTCAAAATGCCTTAAATTCTCTAGCAACACTCCCACATAATATGTCTTCTAAGGAGACTTAAACCAATTAGCAAAAAAAATGACCTTGGATCATATCACCATCATAACCTACTGATTGAAAGATCATTATTTCGTTCAAGGAGGTGATTAAATTTAAGCGTCATACATCGCAGAGCACGCCTTCGTAGAACCATCATTACCGGCAGATTTTGTGGTCAGGTTCATGGGTTAAGATTTTCATGGCTCTTGTGAGCTGTTGCGTAAAAGAGTATAATGGTTTTGATCTCAGTACTTACTTAGTAATGTGTAATATGCAGAATAAACAAATGTAATCGTTCCCAACACCCATGACGTTTTAGGTTTATTACTTTGAAATAACGTCACGTCTCACGTGTGACTATTGTTTAGTCTCGCTCACAATTCGATCCGGGTCAAAGGGTACCTACTGTAGTTGTCGGGAAATCACAGAACAAAATATGTCATTAATAAGTGTTCTTATTAACTAAACGGTTGTTTATTTTATTTTTTTTTTATTTCTACAACAATCACTTTTTATGTTCCTTTGTTTAACATTTCGTGCATAATTAATTTTTTAGGCAGCCGTCAAATAATGTTGACATTTTTTCATCAATATGCGCACTAGTGCGAAAACTATTTCATGCATGGTAATAGGGTTCTTACATTTTGTTTTCCACAATTTCCTGGCAACAAAGCAACAATCAACTTTGCGTTAAATAAAAAATTTCCTGGCGTCATTTTTATGATTTTTATTTCGATTTTTTTGCTTATTACAGATGAAAAATGTTGTATGCATCTCGAGCGCGATAATAACTATTTCTTTGCTTGATAAAATACAGTTTTAACTAATATCATTTAATGATTCAACATAATTTCCTCGCAACGTAACCAACTTATGGTAACATCTCTACGCCTTAAAAAAAAATTGCTATGAAGAACAGCTTCTATACAATTTTTTCTTCTGGAAAAGTTTATCGTTTGATAAGGAAAAAAATATTAAATTCTTCGAGTGACACAAATCACATAAGTCAGAAGGTAAAGATGACACCGTTTCAGTCTTATTAAGGCTCATCAATCTACCATATCAAATATCATGAGAGGTGTAAGGATCGAAGGAAACAATTATTACAGACTTCTGTTTTTACGGATTTCAAGTGTTCCACGGCGCTCAGTACCATAATAGTGAATGGTATTACTACGCATTACTAAGTACCTAATTAACTCCACTTAAGTGTAAAAATTTTGAACGAATGTATTGCTGCATTATTGCTGCCGTAAAATATAAATATACCAAATTAATGGCAGATATTTTATTAATAGTTGTTTGCACCCCTTCAATTTTGCTTTAATTTGAGGGAAGAGATATACTAGTCCAAGGGAAAAAACCTTCTTGCGCATCAATCGCAGGAATAGTGTATTTTTATGCGATTCAATAATACATATTTTCTTCCTATTTTGTTTTTATAATGAATATAATGAAAAAATAATCCGATTTTTTTTTGGGAAAACTCCACCTACCTGCCAAAAAAAAAGAATGATCCTCTTGTGGTTTCGAACTCGCACTAACAGTTTACTACGCAAGGGTGTAATGAACTGAGCCAAGGTGCGTTGCAAATTTGTAGTGCTGATCGCGTAGGTAGGTATATGTAGTACGTCAGGTACCTAAACTACACCTACACATTTTATTTTTTAAACTAGTCATATCTTAGTTATTAAAAGACCAATTTGAATACTTTTTTCACCTGCATGTAGATGATTTAATTGTCGTTGCGATTGCTCTTCTAATTTTCAGAACCATTCATAATTTAATGTGAAAAAAAAATAAAAAAGAAATTGCGAACCATTTCATCGATTTAATAATTATACGTGTAAGCTAATTTTGCACAAGCGAAAAACTTTTTTATTTTTCTTTTAAAGTGCTACATTAATCGACACGAATTAAAGCTAAGACATCAAATTATATGTTACAGAAAAAAAAATGGAAAATTTCGGTTCAACTTCTTCAAAAATGGATTCATAAACGGTTATAGAAATTTACACATTTTTACCCTTTTCCTACCCACGACACTGATGGCTTATTAATGGAAAATATGCTAATTTTATTGCATTAACTCAAATTCCCAATAATTTTCTTCAAATCCTGGTAATTTGATTTCAAAGTTTTTTTGCCATCTTGCTCATACGGGGGCTCAAAAAATTGGAAATTTTCCGAAAATTCAAATGGCTGCCATTTTGAAACGGCTCGGCCGATTTTGTTCAAGTGCAATACCAGACCACTCCTTGTGGATATCTTACTCCCACAAAAATTTCAGCCTCCTAGATTCAAAACTGCGACCTGAAATGAGATTACAAAAACCGGATTTCTGGAACTTTGAAGGGACACCCTGTAGAAGTGATGGGACTTTTGGAAATTTTTCAACGAAAATCTAACCTCATTCGAAAGATTTACAAGAATCCAAAATTTCGTTCACTAATCTTGAAAGATAAAGCTACAGAAGCGTTTTGAAAATCGAAATTTCGCGATTTTGGAGAAATATATATATATAAATATAACACACAAATATATATTACGATATATATCGTGGGCAGGTGAATTTTGGAAAACCACTTTTTCGTCTTTTTCGTGATCTGGGGGTCATGATCGGTGGACATTTGATGAGTTTGGATGATTTTCGAAAAGTGATGTCGTCCTCAATAGTGTATTTTTTTATTAAAAAATACACTAAAATTCTTTATCTGTTGACTTTCTCACCAAATAGACTCCTCTTTATTACACTGTTTAGGGCACTGTCCTCTCTAATAGCACTCTGGTTCACTATCTTTATTCTCCCTTAGCTTTCCATCACTGGCCTCTAATTCAATTAAATTCAATTCACTGCCAAACACGTTTCTCATATAAATACAGCTGATTTTCTCGAGGGGGTGTTCACTGGTGGAAATAAGTGGAAATAATGAGGAAACAGTGGAAATAAAATGTAAATTATAGATAAAAAGGCCAAGCAATTGTAAATAACTAGAAATAACTAGAAATAAATCGAAATAATTAAGGTACATTCATTTAAGACGCATGCGCTAGCGTGTGAAATAATGAAGTAATTGGTTAAGTGTGATGTGACTCCACTCCTCTTAAGGGAGATCAATCAATTTTCAGCTGGGATAAAATTTTTATAAGAGGCGGAGAGGTTCATAAAGTTGCCTCCCCCCCCCCCCCCCAAATACAATTGTTTATATTTTTTCCATCACATTCATTTGTCCAACTTATGTGAATGATTATCAACACAGAAGTGTTTTTATCCAGGCGTCGTTTAAGAAATAAAAATAAATTTTTTTCGACCAGCACCTCTAAATAGTAAGAGAAAATTTGAAGCAAATAGATCGTTAGTGATGGTCCATGGTTGTTCTGCAACCAATAGATCTGTCCACCTAGAGATTTTCATTATTAGGTAATAATGTAATTTTTGGAAAATGTGAAGTTGGCACCCCCAAATGCAAATTTTACAATTTTTCGCGCAATTGTTTGTTTATCATCATAGGTCCATGATTGTTCACCAATTTTTTTTTTGCTAGGCAACATTCACAAGATGGGAGCGAACATTTTTTTTGCAAAAAAAATTCATTCGACAACCGCAAATTGAAAAAACTTGCAAAGGCACACAAATCGTTTCCCTATCGGGTCCACACGTTTGTCAATTTTTGTAAAGGTTTCATAAAAAAAATTTAAAAAACAGTTTCTACCAAAATCATCAATCATCGATTCATTCGTTTTTATTTTATTTTTTTTTTATTACCTAAGTACCTACCTTTATGGAAAGCTTTAAAAAACGTGCACTTTTTCATCCAAACGTTTTTACATTACAGAATAATTTACAATGAAATATGAATAATAAGATTAAAAATCACATTTGCAAGAATAAAAAATATTACAATACTTACATATATAAAAAAATCAGTAAATTGATTCGATGGGATTGATTGTAACAATACCAACAATTAAGTAGGTATCCACGTGGTAACTCACTAAGAAGCCTATTAGTTTTCCATCAAAGTCAGAATTACAAAAAAATGCCTATAATTTAGGGAGTAACAAAATACCTTTCAGAAATCTTTCATATTATTTTTGTTTTCGAGATATTTTGGAAATAGTTCATCTTTTAAGCATACCTTTAATTGATTGATTGAAATTTGGTGTCAATCGAGGTGTCAATACACAATCGATGTCGAGGTTAATATTCGATCTGACGTTTTGTAACCACGCAACAATTGCCGTTGCCAAACTTTTTTTTTAATATAGGCCTGCTTTAATAAAATAATATGTATTTGGAAGGCCTGTTTCATTCTGAATTCGTCAATATTTCACACTGTATAGTTCGATTAAATTCAAGGCCATTTTTAGCCACAATATGAAATTTTGTAAACCCGCTTGATATAAGTACCTACATTTTAATTTTTTTACTGTTACAATAAAAAAAGTTCATTTAAATAATAAAAACGTAAAACATTTACAAAAGCAAATGAACTCAACGGTAAAATTTTGATCCAAAACAGGTTAATTAATAAAAAAAACTATACAGTGGAAATAGTCGAAATAATGTGAAAATAGTGAAAATATCATTTAAATAGTGGAAATAAAATTTAAACAGTGAGAATAATGGAAAAAATAGTGGAACTAATTTACTGTGTGAAAATAATTGTACATTTTTTCTTTGAGTAAACAATCGAGTAAACAACAAATCCCCGGGGGAGGGGGGTTCTCAAACGTGATGAAGTATCGAGAATCTTTATGCTCACGAGCAACTGGTACACTCAACTTCAGTAGTTCATTATAATAGAGCATGTGTTTTGATTCTAGCAAGGGGCGATAACGAAGAAGAAAAGCACGTTGGCATATTTTCTGAATACCCAGCTTCAATTTAGTTCTAAGTAAATCTAGTCAAGATTTTAGTTTTTTTTCCACGTAGCAGTGTTATACCCAGTGTTTTCAATCTGAAAAACACACTTGCACCAGGAAACATTATTTATAGTTCTCGTATTACATTTTTCCTTGTAGATTCTTAATATCAAGGTAAACATATTTTGGATATTTACTATTTTATTAAAATAGTAACGCAGCGTAAAAGTTAAAGTCACATTCTTCCTATATGTATATAAATATATAAATATAAATCTATATATTGTTACGGATTTCCTAACCGTAGGCTCGACGGATAATTGGGAAACACAAATTTACTGTTTAATTTATTTATTTAATGTCCACAAGAATTTCAGATTACAATATACAAATATCACTACTTCTTATACACAACAACTTTACTTGGTCTATAACACTTTACTACTTTTCACTAGTCACTTAGGAATACCGCACTGTCTATATCTCCACTAGTCGCTTAGTTCCTTCGCTTGTTCCTCGTACACTGCTAGACTAAAACTGACTCAGTTCGCTTGCCTGCTGGCTATTTATAGGACATCCCTACCTCTGGAAGTAGCTTCTGGAGGGTTTTCTGACGGCTCGCTTCTATTTCCCGAACAAATCCAAGAGAAAGATCTCGATAATATTCCCTTCCTAGATCTTCGGCTCCCAGACACTCAAACATCCATTTCTGGAACTTCTCCACAGAAAATGACCAGAGTTTTCCATTCATTTCCCGTGGTTTTCAGCGAGATCCTTTCTCGGGGTATCAGGGATCCAGGAGTGTACAGGACGTCAGTGTTGTTGGTCGCTTACTGGTGGGCGCGTCCGGCTTGACCCCCCACCACGCGCCCCGGACAGCACAGAACGCTGGGGGCCGATCACTCATGGCTACCGTTGCTCTGTCCCGCCCACTTTTTATTCATCGCTCTATTCGTATCAATATAAATGGTGCTTCGAAGTTGAACTACCTTTCGCTGAGGAGAATCAATAAATTCGAAACATGAGATGGGAAACATACATGACGTACATTAATATACATATTTGTATCCTACATGCTTGTTTCTAAAAATTTGCAAACATGTAAATTACATTAATCGAGAAATTGAATCCAAATATTTCAGAGTGAATAAAAACTCCCTAACTTCCTAATCAGCGATTTTAATAACTAATAACTATTTAAATTTTTTATTATAATCTATCACGTTTTAAACGTACTAAAAAGTATAGAAGAATAATAATTATTGATCCACGTTTTCAAGAAAAAAGGCGACTTCTTACTTAAAATCAATTTTACTCTCTACGCATCTTACCATTATCGAGAGCATGGGTATTATAGTATTTTCATTGCTATTAAAGGTTATTAAAAACTCTTATAGTGAAATTATAA
Source organism: Malachius bipustulatus (assembly GCA_910589415.1). NCBI lineage: Eukaryota > Metazoa > Arthropoda > Insecta > Coleoptera > Melyridae > Malachius > Malachius bipustulatus. The sequence goes on along the minus strand of OU342638.1, from coordinate 17,757,277 downwards.
ATCGGTTTTTTAAACATCTTGATTAGATTATGACAGAGCATAGGCTGCTTTTTTTCTATTATTTTCTCTGTGCATTGTGCTCGAGATTTTCAAAATGGTTGCCAAACATACAAACAGGCAGACAAGAAGGCGAGCGAGTTAGTATTGCATTGTCACCCAGTTTCTAGCTCTTTCAGCAAGTAATTTTAAAATATATTGCTGGATTGCAAATATACACACAACCGCAGACAGACAGACAGATAAGAAAACGAATTGATACAAACGTGTTGAAAATAACAAAAACGTTTCTATTAATTTATCTTGCACCATTCTTCAAATAATTGGAAAATAGAGCAATTTTGAACAACTCTTGTCAAAAAGGCACTGAATAGAACTCTTTCACTTATTACTCTGACAAATCCTATTCGCAGGGAGTTTGATTGAGATACCATTTTAAGAATACCGGGTTTTTTCTATGCCTGCTCAACACTACCCGAGTGAGTATTTCTGTTCAAAAGTGAAGTAAATACAAAGTCACTGTCAACTGTATCAGTTTACTCATAAATTAACATAGTGAAATATCCATGCATAATCATAAAAAACTCATGCGTAATGAAGAGATCGCTTGATTCATTCAAACAATGAGCTCTAAGGTGAACTTCACTAGGTATTATGATGATACTTGTAACACCTTAAAAGTATCTATCATAATAACTACTACTGATCAAAGCCAATAAATTTTAACAATGATTCCAATAACACAAGTACACCTATATGGATGTATATACAGGATGTTAAGAAAATAACGGATAAACTCTTTAGTACATTGTAGGGGACACTCAGTAGACTACGGGAAAAATAATTTAAAAAATTCTGGTCTTCAATTTGGTGAGATAAAAAATGCCAAAGTTAACATTTTAGTATTTGCAAAAACTAGACGGTTTTACAGATAAAAAAAACCTATCGAACTGTCAAAACACAGTCAGTAAGGTTAGGCCATCTGACCTTTTATTTTTTACGAGGGCAACACAAATACACGTTGCCAAATTTATTTTTCAATATTTTGCTCATGTCTTTTGAAATGTAGCTCACGATTTTTTTAAATTATTTATCCCGTACTCTACTGAGTGTCCCCTATAATGTAATAAAGAGTTTATCCGTGATTTTCTTAACACCCTGGATACTATTTAGGGTTACCAGATGTGGTGACTTTAATTTTAAAGGTGATTTCTGGCAGTTTTTTCAAGGAAAAATGTTCCTAAAAGCATGTGTGTCGTCACTTGCATAATTTCCGAGATAGGTAGGTACAAGCGGTGAAAGTTTTATTAAAAAAATGTCAAAGTTTTATTGAAACTTATTTTTTTCAACTATTCAAAAATACAAAGCAGCCTCTTATTGATGCAAACGAGCATTCCAAATTTCAACAAAAATAATTAATAAAAAATAATTTTTTTATTAAAGCTTTTCGATACCCCACATTTACGTTGATATGAATATGTTTCCTCAAAAACTGACGAGAAATCGCCATTTAAAATTAAAGTCACCATTAATGTTACAACCCTGTATACAGAGTGGAATATCGCATAAAGTAAATAATTGCGAAATAATTAATTTCCTGGAAAAAATATCTAAAGGGGTGTGACGATTTTGACTGTAGCGAATATTTTCAGACGATTTTCAGTTTTTTATGTCATTTATTTTTCGTGTTATGACGTCATCTTTTTTTTTATGACAACCTATTATACAGGTACCTGTTTTTAGAGAAAATGCATGGGGATCTCAGTTACCTTAATCAGTTAAATGCGGGCAAAGTCGCGTATTTTTGTCCTGATTTATAATCCGAAAAAAATCTGAACTGTCATTATTAGTTGTCAAAATATTGGAAAAATACCAAATTTACCATTTTTTTTTAATTTTTTTATTTAATGGCCAATCAAGCTAGCCGTTTTTACCGAAACATTGTTAGGACACTTTTCAACAAGGAATCCTAAAATAATTTTCAAATTGCTCCAGCCCTTTAGATGACGAAACATTGATAGTCAAATTTAAATTTTTCTATTGGCGCCATATTGGATTTTTCCCTTTTGAACGGTTTTATTTTTCTGATAAGATGTATAACACCTTGTGCTGTAATATTTTGGAAAAATCTAACTATCGATTTTTCGCCATCTTGTCTATGCAGGTTTCAACAAGGAGTCCAAAACTAATCTTCAAATCGCTCTAGCACTTTAAGATTTTAAAGCGGAAAATAGTTTGCTATTTGGAAAATGGAAAATATTAGAATACAAAGTGTTATAGGTACATCTTGGTAATCAAAGAAATAAATTGCGTTCAAAAAAGGAAAAATTCATTATGGCGCCCATAAGAAAATCGAAAGTTTGCTATCGATGTTTCCCCACCTAGAGACAGCGATTGGAAAGTAATTTTTGTATTCCTTGTTGAAAAGTTTCCTAATAATATTTCGGCTAAAAACGGGTAGCTTTATTGGTCTTTAAATAAAAAAATAAAAATAAAATTGCAATTTTCGTATTTTTTCCAATATTTTGACAACTAATAATGACAGCTCAGATTTTTTTCAGATTACTAATCAGCACAAAAATACGCAACTTTTTCCCCATTTAACTGACTTCGTGTCTATTAATAAGATAACCGAGATCCCTATGCATTTTCTCTAAAAACGGGCACCCTGTTTTTTTTTATTATTGATTTTGGTAGTGTTTTTTATTTCGTTTCCAGTCGTATAAAACTTTAAATATGCTATATTTGAAAAAATCAAGAAAACCGGTCTCAAAGTTCGAATAATAAAAATTCATTAAATAGGGAAACATTAATTTAATTTCGTTTTATTAAAATGTTTGCCTCACGAGGCCATCGTTAAAAATTGGAAAAAAAGCTCAAGCGATTTCGGCCATTCTGCATTTTTTAATTCAAAAATATTTTACAATTTTTTTTTTTTACATTATTGTAATAGTTAATGATCGTAGTCTTCATCAAAGAAACTCGCAACTCTTGGATACCACGAAGAATAATAAAAAATAGGTCTTGAAATCGATAAATTAACAAACCTTAGAAGCAAGAAGTAAGTGCCTCAAAGAAACCATAACTACAGTCATGGTATAACCTATCCTGAATTCCTGAGCTGAATGAAACAAAAATTTAGTAGGAAAGTTAAATTCAATTGATACTGCTTAACATAAAACCGATGTCAAATGTCAAAATGGATGTTGCAGACTTCACTATTAATGAATTAATAATAAAAAAATAGTCCGAATGAAATGAAACAGCATGGAGGTCATTGACTATAAAAATTCTAGGATCTAGTCAGCTTTGAGAAATGTTTGCAATGTCAAAGGACTAGCTTATGACGACTTATGTTTAATAATTAATTCTCGAGATAATTCTCAATAATAAAAAAGATAGGTATTGCTAAAATAATATTTTTCGGAGATTTTTGAAGATTCTTTTAATACCTCAGTACCAATAAAATTGTGCAAGTTTCCTCTAATTTAACCGACCTTGTATCTCTACTCCTACTTCTCGAGATATCAATGGTGAGAAAGGTAAAAAAAGCTCTGTTTAAGTAAACAGAAGATAAACATGAAAATATTACTTAATGATAAAAAGTAAGAGTACAAAGTCATAAAATATAAACTTAGAAATAACACTCACCAATCAGTAGACCACTAGGTAATGAAGAAAAATCAAAATTGGATCTCGCAGGAACGGACAGTTTGTTTATGGATGCACCAGCACCACGTTAATCGCGAAACAACAAACAATAATAATAGTGGAACTACCTTCGAAGAAGACGATCGGATATCAACTGCATGAGCCGTAAACACGAGCACTGCACGCTGTCGCTATTCTTTACTTTCAATTATTCAAAAAGATAGGTAGGTAAACACCGAGTCCCCACCAGGTCTTGGTGCTTCCAGCTGAACCAAATTCGCTTGACGGATACCGTCTGCGGAATTTCGACCAAAGAATATAAAACCTTTTTGTTGGTTCCGTAGAGATAAATATTTATAGATTTGCTAATTCGTAAAACATTACTTTTTTAGGTGGTTAAACCGTAATAAGCATAACTTCTTATAAAATCAAAAGATCACAGTAACGAATTAAACAGTGTGAGTCTGTAAATCGGGTTTTTCTGTAATAAAGGAAAAAATGTAAGGTATGACGTCATCCACTATTTTCTTACAGGACAACCCTTTTTTTCATTTTATTTCTTGTAATTTGCGAAATAATAAATTAAATAAATAAACAAAAAAAATTATAAACGGGTAAAAACAACAGAAAAATTTTCACCTTGAAATTTTATTAATTATTCACTTGTGACGAGATCCGAGGGTCTCGTCTATTAATTAATTATTATTTTATGTTTAATCAAGAGGCAGGGTTTTTTTAGAGACGTGATAACCGTCTTATCACGGTTCGGCCGGCTATAAATACAGAGCTCATCGAGGGAACGGACAGTGTCCATCAGGTACTGACTGAGAGACACTCACACCTGCTGCCTAGTGTACTGAGCTACGGCAGCAACAGGGGGCCCTCCATGACCGTATTGAGGTAAATGGAAAGCCCTAACATTTCTCTGCCCGTATTGAGGGCTCGGAGAAATTACTGAAGCATCTCCGGCTGTATTGAAGTCAGGAGGAGCTCAAACCCCGGGTCCCGTTCTCCGTATTGAGGTGCAACGGGCCGCCCACACATCTGTTGACCTGCATCGAGGGTCGAAACTCCGCGCTCCGCCGCGTAGTGAGGTGAGAGCGCTTTACATTCCCTCTTTGACTCGTAGCGAGAGACGAAGGGGGGGCACATCAGAGTACCCCCGACTGTATTGAGGTCAGGAGGAACTCAACCCCGGGTCTCGTCCTCCGCATTGAGGTGCGACGGCACGCCCACACATCTGTTGGTCTGCATCAGGAGTCAAGAAGTCTAGAGGAACCACCCAAGAAGGCAGCGCTGGCCGTACAATATTATTGTTATTTGTAGATTTTGTAAATATGTATGTGTGAATAAATCTATCGTTATCAAGTCTGTCCTGATTATAGAGAACCCATCACAAATTGGCGCCCAACGTGGGGCGCCGACTGGACTGGACTGGATCCCCGGGAGGCAAACAACATGAATAACAAGAAGAACCGGTCCGCCCCACTCGATATGCCGAGCCTCGAAGCCGACGATCCACCAGAAGAGGTACTGGTAATTTCAACGTCACCGCTACAAGGCGGGATCGACCCTACAAGGCCCATCACACCGCCAGCAGCCCCTCGCACCCAACAGCCGGCCGGTTGCTCCACGCCACCGGCCTGAAACAACACAACGCCGACTGGACTGGACTGGATCCCCGGGAGGGACTTCTAGAAAAATAGTTTGCGTTGAGGGATACGGGGTTTAAGTATTTTCTTTCTTTTAATTCATTTTTAGTTTGTAGTGAGGGTAACTATTTTTCTTCCATTGGGACCGGGATGTGACGAGATCCGAGGGTCTCGTCTATTAATTAATTATTATTTTATGTTTAATCAAGAGGCAGGGTTTTTTTTAGAGACGTGATAACCGTCTTATCACGGTCCGGCCGGCTATAAATACAGAGCTCATCGAGGGAACGGACAGTGTCCATCAGGTACTGACTGAGAGACACTCACAACTTCTGCCTAGTGTACTGAGCTACGGCAGCAACAGGGGGCCCTCCATGACCGTATTGAGGTAAATGGAAAGCCCTAACATTTCTCTGCCCGTATTGAGGGCTCGGAGAAATTACTGAAGCATCTGCGGCTGTATTGAAGTCAGGAGGAGCTCAAACCCCGGGTCCCGTTCTCCGTGTTGAGGTGCAACGGGCCGCCCACACATCTGTTGACCTGCATCGAGGGTCGAAACTCCGCGCTCCGCCGTAGTGAGGTGAGAGCGCTTTACATTCCCTCTTTGACTCGTAGCGAGAGACGAAGGGGGGGAACATCAGAGTATCCCCGACTGTATTGAGGTCAGGAGGAACTCAACCCCGGGTCTCGTCCTCCGCATTGAGGTGCGACGGGACGCCCACACATCTGTTGGTCTGCATCAGGAGTCAAGAAGTCTAGAGGAACCACCCAAGAAGGCAGCGCTGGCCGTACAATATTATTGTTATTTGTAGATTTTGTAAATATTTATGTGTAAATAAATCTATCGTTATCAAGTCTGTCCTGATTATAGAGAACCCATCACATACTGTAAGGGATTTCTAATAAACTTTGAGATACATTGGTAATGTATCCATGTCCTCAGGTTTGAGGAAGTCTCTTCCGAAGGTTAGTGGTCTGGTTCTTCCTAAAGCGGGACACTCTCGTAGGATGTGTTTGGCTGTTTCGTCATCTTCCAAGCACAGGCGGCATTCAGCGCTGATCACTAAACCCAACCTGTGTAGATAATTAGAGGGAGGTTAGGCACTAAGTTTTTAGTTGGACTGCTCACTGAGGAACAAGTTTGAACGTGAACTTACAACTTAAAACTGAAGGTGAGGTACCCAGTCCGAGGTATCAATATCTTTGGGTCAGAGCAGAGGTACTACAAGCGGAAGAAACAGGACTCATCTCAAGCAACGACCTTCTGGCGTTTATAAAAAGATCAGGAAGATTTGTTGGAGTGGAAGCTTCACTATGGTTAAGGAATGGCGTATATTCCCTTGGTTGCCTAGTTTCCACTATTACTATACCCATTCCATAACGAGTAAGTACTTCATCTGAAAATTGAAGTTGAGTAAACTTCAATTACTTTTAAATAAACTTGCTAAAGACTTTATAATTTAATTTTCAATTTAATAACAATAAATTACAGTAAACCTTTAGGTAAACATTTAATCTATGATTGAAGAACCGGCCTGTTACCAGAGTCTTGCTGTTCTTTCAGTATTGTTCTTTTCAAGCAAGGTGATTATAATGTCATAAATCACGTAGCATAATGGCTAGGCTATTTATTAATAATCGAAAGACGACTGTAATAATTGAAAAAAAATCATTGAAGGGAAGCTGCACACAGTTAAATACTTATATTAAAGTAAACAGGTACTTAGCTAATCGAAGCCGCAGAAGCAAGTTTAATCATTGAAGCTGATGTTTAATTTGTACTCATGAATTAAGTGCGTATTTGGAAACTACCAACCTTTCGCACCTTGTTATTCAGATAAAAATTACACGCTTTTAAATTACAACATCCTCTAATTATGTGCATCGTCAATCATTATCCTTTGATTTTTTATATAAAAGCCAGCAAGGCAATTAATAAACTGGCAAATAATTCCATTTGTCTGGTCATGGTGGATTTTTCCTTAAAGTAATTATTTATAGTTTATCTGACGCTATAATACTTAAAATGGATAATTGTACCACTCCACTGTTGTTGCACTTTTTACCTATTTTTCAGCATTTAAATTAATAGGTAAGATTGACATTTTGTAGCTGAAAATTTCTACTTTCCAAACCCGCTCGATTAATTCGAATCGGACAACCTCCAGAGCATCCAGCCTCGCTGCAAAATATGGTAGTAATGAAGAACTTCTGATTGCAATTACGCGAAAACTAAACATTCGAAAGCGTCTGGGTTTTGCGCACAGGAATCAATATCGACTATCTCACGAAGAGCCTGCACTACAACTCAAAAAAAGGCGCCGTTGCAAATTTTTGAGAAAACGCAATTTTTTCGATTTTTTTTTTTTTTGCTCTCCTTTAATAATAAATCGTTTGAATTGTTTCAACTCTCATTTTCTTCATATTTTAATTCTCTACAATTCTTCCATTGGAACCCTTTACATTTCTCCATCACTTCTTTTTCTATAATAATAAAAAAAAACCTTCTTGCGCATCAATCGCAGAAATAGTGTATTTTTATGCGATTCGATAATAAATATTTTCTTCCTATTTTTTTTTATAATGAATACATATAATGAAAAAATAATCCGATTTTTTTTGGGAAAACTCCACCTACCTACCAAAAAAAAAAGAATGATCCTCTCGTGGTTTCGAACCCGCACCAACAGTTTACTAGGCAAGGGTGTAATGAACTGAGTCACGGTGCGTTTCAAATTTGTAGTGCTGATCGCGTAGGTATTTATGCAGTACGTCAGGTTCCTACACCTACACATTTTATTTTTTAAACTAGTCATATCTTAGTTATTAAAAGACCAATTTGAATACTTTTTTCACCTGCATGTAGGTGATTTAATTGTCGTTGCGATTGCTCTTCTAATTTTCAGAACCATTCATAATTGAATGTGAAAAAAAATAAAAAAGAAATTGCGAACCATATCATCGATTAAATAATTTTATATAAGTGTAAGCTAGTTTTGCACAAGCGAAAAACTTTTTTAGTTTTCGTTTAAAGTGCTACATTAATCGAGGCGAATTGAAGCTAAGACATCAAATTATACATATGTTAAAGAAAAAAAATGGAAAATTTCGGTTCAACTTCTTCAAAAATAGACTCATAAACGGTTATAGAAATTTACACATTTTTACCCTTTTCCTACCCACGACACTGGCTTATTAATGCAAAATATGCTAATTTTATTGCATTAACTCAGATTTCTAATAATTTTCTTCAAATCCTGTTAATTTGATTTCAAAGTTTTTTTGCCATCTTGCTCATACAGGGGTTCAAAAAATAGTAAGTTTTCCGAAAATTCAAATGGTCGCCATTTTGAAACGGCTCGGCCGATTTTGCTCAAGTGCAATACCAGACCACTCCTTGTGGACATGTTACTCTCACCAAAATTTCAGCCCCCTAGATTGAAAACTGCGGTCAGAAACCGTGCCTCAAGGACCGGATTTTTGGAACTTTGAAAGGACACCCTGTAGAAGTAACGTGACTTTTGGAAATTTTTTCAACGAAAATCTAAAGTCATTCCAAAGCTTTACAAGAATACAAAATTTCGTTCACTAATCTTGAAAGATAAAGCTACAGGAGCGTTTTGAAAATCGAAAAATCGTGATTTTGGTGAAATAAATATATATATGTATACCGGGTGTCCCAGACTTAATTGACCAGGCCATATCTCATATACAGGTTGAGATAATCGAGCCGAATAAAAGGCATATTATTATAATTTTTCAAGCTGTATAACATGACAGCATGAAAACAACCCCCACTCCAACATCCCCTAAGTTACAGCCCCCTCCCTTAAAAAAATTAATAGCACCCTGTATATATTTTTGTATATTCAAAACCAGTATTCGATTGTCTATTCAGATGATTTTTCAGATTCAAAATTGGTTAAGAAATAACCAAGAAAAAGTTTATCAAGGTGGTCATGACTTTTTATCTTAACTTTCTCTGGATGACTACTTTTGCTGTCAAAATTTATCAATATTTAGTCATAGTTTTTAACAGGCAGGTGATAGTTATTATTGTAATTAAAGTCCAAACAATTTATTTAATAATTCTGATTTATTGGGAAATTTAAAAAAATAAAACAAGAGACAAAGCACTTTATCATTAACCTTAATGATGACTGTGACCTGCTAATTAAAAACTATGACCAAAATATTGATAAATTTTTCTTGGACCTTTTCTTGGTTATTTCTCAACCAATTTTAAATCTGAAAAATCATCTGAATAGACAATCGAATACTGGTTTTGAATATACAAAAATATATACAAGGTGCTATTAATTTTTTTAAGGGTGGGGGCTGTAACTTAGGGGTTGTTTTCATGCTGTCATGGTATACAGCTTGAAAAATTATAATAATATGCCTTTTATTCGGCTCGATTATCTCAACCTGTATATGAGATATGGCCTGGTCAATTAAGTCTGGGACACCCGGTATATCGTGGGCAGGTGAATTTTGGAGAACCACTTTTTCGTGATCTGGGGGTCATGATCGGTGGACATTTGATGAGTTTGGGTGATTTTCGAAAAGTGATGTCGTCCTCAGTGTATTTTTTTATTAAAAAATACACTGAAAATTCATTTTTACACAAAATTGTTACTTAATAAAAAAAGGAAATGGTAAACTCTATTGTGACTAAGTTTTAATAAAAAATATTTAACTAAAAAATGGTACTAAAATGATACGCCGGGTATATCGTTGATCTCGACGAACTTCTCGCGATTACATCACTTGATGGTCTCACAAAAAATACCGAATCCTTGATATACCTAAATGGATAGAAATAAATCACATTTAAGTTTGCAGAATCTTGCTGGCTATGGTATGGATGTATTGCGAGTATTACGACTAATACGTCGTTCATCACAGATCTCTTCTTTCACTAAATTGGGTTCTTCTGAAGTTTCCAAACAAGACTGTACCAACTAATCCTGTTCTGTAACTCTGGGAATTGACCTACACGATACCTGCAACGCTACACCTGCAAAAAATTCTTGTTCAAAAATGTAAGTTTCGGGAAAACTATTGACTAAAATTTTACCTGCCAGGAATGTCTCGGAGTAGGGATACTTTCACTACTATATCACTCGATAAGAACAAAAGTGAGCATCTTTTCTATGAAGCTTGAAGCCTTTTCCTGCAGAATAATTCCATCCATACACTGAGTATGCCGGCGAACTTTGTCTTCCGACATACCTTTAGTAATTGTCCCGTTTTTTTTTTTATTGAAAATGCACATGCACTGCAGGGAAATCCCTATGACGCTCTGGGAGCGGTGCATGAGCGGATATATCGATTCACGTTGGCCTTAAATCTCTGTAAGTTGTATACTTCGGGAAACACGCCCTTTGGAATGCTATTCTAAAGTGATTCGGTTCTGTTAACTCACCTTACGATATTTCTTCTGTTTGTCGAAGATTTGAAACATAATACCGTTTAGCTTTTTCTGTGGAATTTTTGGGTGCCACTAGATAATTCTTCGAGACAGATCTAAAGAGAAAAACATCCAAATTATATGAAGTTTACTCCCATTGCGAAAATAACTTTCATCTATTACCTGAGCGCCTTTAATTAATTTTAACAATATAAAAATAACCCAATTTCAGTAATTTTTTTTTGTCTAATGAAAATTAACCTTCTCTTTTTGATTATTAAATTATTAACCTTTACTTGAATAAAAAAAGGTATTGAACGGTCTTCAGTAAATCATTAATGCTAACTGTTAGGAACGTCATATTGTTTACATTACATTAATTTCATTGAGCTGGGACTAGAGATGGGAGAACCGAATCAGGGAGTAGCGACTGATCTAAATTACTCGTTACTTTGATATACCAATGTGCGAGAAACGCTCGTTTCCGACCATTTGATGCATATCTACTGATGGATTTAGAGTTACGGATGGAACACACCGATGATTTGAGCGTAGCAACTGATAGTAAAATTAAAGTTACTTTGAAATGACCTATAAATCTGATGAAGTGCTGATTAAAACACGTTGACGACGGCAGCGATGTTTATGGTGTTTTCTTTCGAGCGATACGGGCCTTTAAGGGCACGTACCGATACATTTTAATTTACAGTACGGGCCTTTTAAGGTTCGGATGCAAAGCATGAGTGTAGTGTCATCTATCCGAAAAATACGGAACTAAGGCATGCAAGCCGGTAACGTACCGCATTGTTAGGTACAAGAGAACATTCGGTTGCGTCAGGACGGGTCTTGGAAGTCCCGTATCGTTGTTATAAGAGAAAAATTTGAATACGAACCTTAAAAGGCCCGTATCGTGTATTTTGGGGAAAAATTAAAATAATACCGGCTTTACAATTCTTTTACCTCGGCTTTCCACATAAAAAAAATGATGTACAGACTCATAAACAACTATAATTATGGCCTATGTTCATCTATGGTCAATATCATACTAAAACTCAAATGAAAAAGACCGAGAAACGGGCCAGAAAAGTACCGTATATAAATAATAAATATAACTTGTATACGGAACGGTGCGAAAAAGGCCCGCACGCTGTTCGCAGTACCCACGTCATACTTATGTTATGCTCTATCCATAGCTACATTCAACGGCACGGTGTGGTAAGAGATAGCGGAATTATGAGCGTCGTAAGTTGGTGAAGGATGCACGATTTGTATGCCGTACATCAGACATAACCGATACGAGCCTTTTTGGGCTCGTTCCGTCGTCAACGTGTTTGAACACCTGATATTATTTTTGAAATTCCATAAGAGTTAAATCCATAGTTATTTAAATTTTATTAAGTAATTATCGTGGGTAAAACCATTAAAGCTCAAATTTAGCCGCATATTTTTATGCAGTTAGCCTCTATTACTTGCTTGCATTGGAAATTTAACGAGATCTGTTGAAAAAATCACTCGAGCTACGCTCTCGTGACGTTTGGTATGAGAAAATAACTGCATAAAAATATCCCGGTAAAAAACGAGCTAGAATGGTATTTGGTGACACAATTCCTCGAATAAGAATGTATTGAACTGAATTTACCTAAAATGCATTATTGTTGTTAAAAGCATGATTTTTGTATTTTAAAACTTATCGTAAAAATTAAAACGACAAACGGTATGTAAGTTGGTACGTGTCGACAAACCGTGTTGTAGCTACCTGTTTGAGTATCACCAAGGGGTACCCCTGTCGAGGGGATGAACTTAGATATTCAACCTGACCTGACCTGTTTGGCCATTTTTCTCGTACTTCAGTTTCCAAGTTATTAGGCCTGTTTCGTTCTAGTTGGGCCACCCTGCATATGCAATACAAGTTATAAAGATCTATAATTGATTCACTTACCTATACATACCTAAATATATTATGAAATATTTATATGCAACCTTTTTAATAGCTCCAATCATAACATAATGTCTTTACGTAGTGAAATATCGTAGGCAAACGCGGGTATTTGATATTTCTAAGGCGAGCAAAACCGAAAGTGTACAAGAAATTGATCTTATTATAAACTGTCCCAGATTTTCTTTGTTCCTGTCTTTCCTCATTTATTATCATGTTTCTTTGACGATTTATTCACCTGTAATAGTTACGACACCTAATCATAGATGCTCTTTTTACAACGTTAACCACTGAAACTAGACTATTTAGTACCAATTAAATTAGCTGGAATGTTGCATAAAATTTTCCATCAGAAATTCTACAAGATTCTAAAAGACATAGGTAGGTATCAATATAATCTTCATTGCAGGACATAGCGCAATGCCCGTTTATTTCTGAAACGATTATAAATTATAATAATAATTGAGTGCAGTAAAAGCATTTAACAATAATTGTACTAAGTATACTAAGAATTTTCCTTATTTAGGAATGGTATTTTAGATCACTTAAATATTGTCACACATCAAATATAAATATTGCTGGGTGAAAACAATCATGTGAGACCAGAATGAAAGAACCATAAATGTAATTAAAGAGTAAAAAACGAATCAAAATGATAATGAATTTCTCCGATTGGCACAAATCACATAAAGGCCGGCAAAGTAAACGGATTTTGCGTATAGATAAATATATCGAATATGTCAAAGAACTAAAAAGAACAGATCCACCAAAATATGGTATTTAAACCATTGCTGTGTGAACTAAGTGTTGCTGTGTGGTCAAACTAAACTGACCCATAAAAATACCTACAGGGTAGTGTAAAACTCGTTGAAAAAACAAACAACACGCTCTGATATGGTGTTCTGGGATTTAAAAAATCGTAACAGAAAAATTCTATCTGCATTTGTTTCTCCTCCTCCATCCTGACCTCCTATCCACAAGGCCCTTAAGAAACAGATCTTATAGAGTGAGAGCTAACGGCAAAACTTCCTCAGTCAAGAGAATGGTGTTCCACAAGGCTCCATCTTGTTCAACTTAGCCATAAATGACATCTGCGCAAATATTAAGCGACCAGTTAAATACACACTGTACACCGACGACCTTGTTATTTACTGTCATGGCAAAACCACATCCGCCACAACCAACCTAATTCAAGCAGCCATAAACCAACCTAGCCTCTGGTCACCGAAAACTGGCCTCCATTTCTCCACAACAAAATCCAAGATCTTAAAGTTTAGCAAATCCTATAATACATCAACCGCTAAAGTGACCCTTAATATCGGGAATACCCTCTCCTCAGTAAATCAGAACAAAATCCTTGGACTAACCTTCGACAAAAAGACTGAATTGGAAGCAGCACATTGCTGACGTCAAAACCAACTGCCTGAAAAAACTCAGCATACTGAAAATCTTAGCCCACAGCCAATGGGGAGCCGATGAAAACATCCTGCTGCAATACACAACACTGCACTCAGAATTTGCCTCGGAGCTTTCAGATCAAGTCCCAATGAAAGCGTTTATTGTGAAGGCAACGAACCCCCCCCCCCTTCGGCTGAGGCGCCAATACCTTCTTTTGAGCTACTTCTTCAGGATATCAGCCAACCCCCAAAACCCAGTATACTCACTCATGACAGCCATGCTACCACCACCCAGGCCACCCCCAAGAGTCCTATCAATAACACAAATTCTTCAACCACTCCTTATTAACCTCCTCCATCCTGACCTCCTATCCACAAGGCCCATCATGACACCCTTATTTCCTCCCTGGAAAGAACATCTCCCAAATTTCAACACATCTCGCTGTAACTGTCCTAAACACGACACTCCGAAGGAACTTCTCAGAAAAGCATTCCAAGAAATCATCCAAACTTCAAACTTCGATGAAATCATCTACACCGATGCGTCAAAAAGTGAAAATGGCACAGGATGTTTAGCGGTAACCCTCAACAGTACACTCTCCACCAAAACCTTACCATGCTTTGCAAGTGTGTATACAGGCGAACTCAATGAAATCCTCCAAGCCATTAAATCTATAAACACCGAACGTCATCACGTAGCCATTTGTACAGATCTCTCCTCCATCAAATCCAATAACCATCTATACACCCAGCATCCACTAATTCAAGAAATACATGACTCACACGAAAGAATAGCCTCCCAGGGAATAAGCCTGACACTGCTATGGGTTCCATCACATGTAGGTATACCAGGAAATGAAAAGGCCGACAATGTAGCCAAAGAAGCCTCGTCTTCATCCACAATCTCTGCACAAGTCCAAATCCACACAGACTTGAAAGCCTACAGCAAAAAGGCCACAAGAACCGCCTGGCAGAACCACTGGGACAGAGTCACCTCAAGGCTGCACGAAATCCAACCATCTCTTAAGCGATTTGAACTCCCATCAACAATGTTAAGAAGGAACAATATGGTAATTCGGCGACTCCGAATAGGCCATACCCGTCTAACTCATGGATATCTGTTTACCTCTGAATATCCACTGATTTTTTTCTTAGTTTTCGCGGCATAACTTTTTTTTTCAAGCATTTTTCAATATTTTAATTTTATACCTAGAGTTTATTTATTATAATAATTTAGAGCACACAAAACGAAGAAAAACGCGGGTGAAAGAATTGATCAGTGGCGTAGATACAGTGTACAGTGTATATGACTCCTTTTTCGTTCGACAACTTTTACGTCCATGGAGTTACAAGATCTTGCCTATCAGCGTTGGATTCCCTGTACATTTCTTAAAAAATAAGATATACTTATGAATATAAAAATTTCTCCATATTTTTCAAGTAAATTGAGTCTCTAAACTACCTCAAACCAATCATTTGCAACACAAAATCGTGGACTTTTTAAATTAATATTGTAAATCCAAAATCCAAAATAACAATAAATTTTTAAGGTATGATAAAGCTTACTCGTAGACTCAATTTACTTGAAAACATGAGGAATTTCTAATATTCATAAGTATACCTTTTTTGTAAGAAATCTCCAGAGACTCCAACGCTCTAATTTAAGGTATTGTAAGTCAGTGGGCGTTGACTTACAGTCAAGTTGTTGAGGGAAAAATGGGTCATATACCCTGTAACTACGTCACTGATGAATTTTTCCACCCGTGTTTTCTTCGTTTTGTGTGCTCTTATTTGTAATAAATAACCTCTTGTGTGGACCCTACCTGCGGAGCGGCAGCAGGGCCGATGACGAATGATCAACTGATATCACGACTGACTAATAATCACTTATCGGGTAGAGCTCGTAGAGTGCGGACTATCAGATTGTTCCTAAATGAATAGTACCTAACTAATTATCGTGAATATATTGCTAAAATAGTATTAGTGCCTTTTATTAACGCCCACCGTCTACATCAGAAGTGGTTGAACCGTGAAAAGTGTTCGTAGTTATTGTTCTCCTACTATGCCCAGGAAAACAAAAAGATCGAAGAGGCAGAGGTCCTCTTCATCGTCATCCTCTACGTCAGAAACATCAACAACGTCAAGCAGTAGCACCAGTAGCAGTGACTATCGTAGAAAACGTAAGGTATCTAGAAAATCAAATTCGAAAGATAACAAAGGTGAGCGATCCTTTCAATTATTGTCTAATGTACAACCAAGTCAAAATATGATGTCTGCTGTAATCCCAGAGTTTGATCCCAAAACTACAGAAATTGATGACTGGCTGGAAATTATTCAACTTAACGCAAACATCTACGGTTGGTCAGACAGTTTTATCATATACCAAGCACTTAATAAACTGAGAAGTACTGCCAAAACATGGTATGATAGCTACGTTGAAAGTGAAGTAGGGTGGGCTCAGTTTTCTTGGGATCAGTGGAAGCGAATACTAAAATCAACATTTCAATGTACTCGAAACGCCTACCAAATGTTAATGGACATTGCAAACCATATACCTAAGGAAGGGGACTCACTGTATGATTTTCATTTTCAACATTTAGCTAAAATTAACAAACTAAAAGTAAATTTCTCTGACTCAGACAAGGTCTCTCTGATTATTGGGGCTATTAATGATACAAATATTAGTGCAGCCGTAGAAGCTTCTAATATAAAAGACCCTAACGTTCTAGGTGTGTATCTTCGAAACAAAATTTATCAAAGCCAGAACAAAGTCATTCAGTCATCTCATGTTCCATCTCGTCAAGGAACCAGTCGTTCTCAAAATTTCAGCACGCCCGACAATTATGACACGGAATGTACAACTTGTGGCTCGCGAGGTCACGATCGTAATTCTTGCCACCATAGATTTAAAATTTGCAATTTCTGTAAAAAAAAAGGGTCACATCGAGGTAAACTGCTTCAAAAAAAATAATAAATTCCAAAGTAATCGAAATCACATAAGAGGAGGCAACAGAAATAGATTCACAAAGCATGTCGATAGTAAAATACAGAAAGTTAATCTCGTTAGGAACAAAAACGCTGCCTCTAAGTTCCACAAAACAGTCCTTATTAATAATAAAAAACAAAATGCTTTCATCGATTTTGGGAGCGATTGCTCGCTCATAAAATTATCAGTAGCGCAAAATCTGAATTTAGAACTCAAACACCTCGAAAATAACGTCACCCTCTCAGGCTTTTTGGGAATAGGTACAACCGTCTCTCATTACTCCGAAGCTGTTATCCGAATAGACGAAGTAGAGTTAAAAGTTAAAATTTACGTAATAGATGACCAAACACTAAACGAGGACTGCCTTATAGGTACAAACTTCACTGAAAACGAAAATATAATTTATTACAGAGTTGACGATGAATTGACATTTAAATATCGTACTAATATTCCAGAATGGATTAAAAACATTGAATGCGGGCAAATTTCACGTTCAGACAGGGAAATTCTAAATGAAATTATAACTGAATACGAAATGTGCATTTCTCATAATCTGAATAAACTTGGCAAGGCACACTCTGTGTCATTATCGATAGAATTAATTAATCATAAACCGGTGAGTCAAAGAGCTTATCGCTGCGCTGAAAAAGATAAAGAAATATTTAGGAAAATTATTAATGAATTACTAGATTCTCATATCATACAAAAAAGTACATCCCCTTACGCAAGCCCCGCTTTACTTGTAAATAAAAAAAATAACGAAAAAAGACTTGTGATAGACTATCGTGCGTTGAACAAAATTACAAAAAAGAATCCTTTTCCAATGCCTATCATCGAGGAAATTATCGATAATCTACATGGTTATAAATACTTCACGTCACTAGATCTTGCTTCTGGATATCATCAAATACCGATGGAAAAGGAATCAATCCCATACACAGCATTCATTACACCAGAAGGGCACTATGAATATGTAAGAATGCCATTCGGGCTATGCAACGCACCGTCAGTGTTCCAAAAATTTATGAACGAAATTTTTCAACCGCTACGTCATTTGAACGTTATTCCCTATTTGGATGATATACTTATACCATCTCGAACTATTAAGGAAGGCTTAGACTTACTGAAAGAGGTTCTTCAAATAATTAAACAATATGGTCTTACATTAAAGTTATCGAAATCAAAATTTTTGCTTTCTAAAATAACTTATTTAGGCTACGAAATATCTTTCAATCAGATTACTCCTTCATCCTCCAAAATAGAATCAGTCATGGGTTTCTCAACACCAAAAAACCAACATCAACTTCGACAGTTCTTAGGCCTGATAGGCTACTTTAGAAAATTTATCCAAGACTTTGCCCGTCAAACCTCCCCACTTACAAAATTGTTAAAAAAAGACGCGAAATGGCAATGGTCAGATGACCTTGAAGAAATAATGAATGTTTTGAAAAAACAAATTTGCTCAAAGCCAATACTATCTATTTTTGACTCAAAACTACCAATAATTTTGTACACCGATGCTAGTCGCGACGGTTATGCTGGAATTCTGATTCAAAGATACGAGGACAAAGAAAAGCCAGTAGCCTATTTCAGTAAACAGACCACTCAACCCGAAAAGAATTATCACTCATTTGAGTTAGAATTGCTGGCGATAGTCAAAAGCTTAGAAAAATTTAGATATTATTTGATTGGAAATGAATTCACCATTATTACGGATTGTAATTCAGTTAAAAACGCGGTAAGTAAGCAACATATCATACCGCGTATAGCTCGCTGGATTTTATTCTTGCAGGATTTTTGTTTCGAGGTTAAACACAGGGCTGGCTCACAGATGCAGCATGTGGATGCTTTGAGTAGAAATTTTCCAACACAAAATTTCGACTCTGAACGTGTTTTGCTAATAAAAGAGTGCGACTATTTAAGAGAAGCACAAAACCAAGATGAAGAAATAAAACTAATTAGGGAGACCTTGTTGTCAGGTGACATGCAAAATAATAAAAATATATTCAAGCAATACGACCTCTGTGGTAACGTAGTGTTTAAAATAACGCCATTTGGTAGGAAATGGGTCGTCCCCAAAAATTGTAGGTGGCAAATTGTCAAGGCCAATCACGACGATATAGGTCATTTAGGGTTCGATAAAACTATCGAAAAAATTAAGCGAAATTACTGGTTTAGTAAAATGAACAAATTTATAAAAAAATACATCAAATCATGTTTGCATTGTCTTTATCACAAAGATCAGGGGGGAAAAAAGTTGGGCTATTTACATTCCATCCCCAAGTTTGCTTCGCCTCACCACACCCTTCACCTAGACCATCTAGGACCATTCATAGAGACTCCCAGAGGCAATAAATATCTGTTGGTGATAGTAGATGGATTTTCTAAATTTGTCCACATTAAAGCAGTGCCAGACACATCCGCAGATGAAGTTATCAAAAACTTACGAGACATATTTGTGATTTTTGGAAACCCAAAACGAATAATTACAGATGCTGGAAAAGCATTCACCTCAAATGATTTCAAACATTTTGTCGACTCAAAAGGTATAAAACTATTTGTCAATGCTGTAGGACTACCCAGAGCAAACGGCCAAGCCGAAAGAGTGAACAAAACTATTCTAGAGGCCCTAGCAACGTCTAACACGGACAACGAAACTGATTGGGATACAAAAATAGCTCAAATACAACAAGGGATAAATAGTTCAAAACACCGAATTACTCAACACTCACCAGCAGAATTACTGTTAGGTTATCACCTTAAAACCGACGGCGACATTCATGCACACGACCAAAGTGAAGACAATATTTTGGACGTGACGAAAATCCGACGTCAGACAGCCAAACGTCTAGAAGCGAACCGGATCAGTCAAAATTTGAATTTCAATAAAAAGCGTGCTCCGCCCAAATTTTTCAACATCGGAGATCTAGTGCTCATAAAGGTTACAAGTTTCCCTGCAAACAACAAAAGCAAGAAGTTATTACCAAAGTTTAGAGGCCCCTTTAAGGTTGTCGAAGTTCTACAAAACGACCGCTATAAAGTGAAAGAAGATCCACACACTCAGAGATCAAGCCGTCCCTATGAAGGTATCGCTGCCCTCGAGAACATGAAACCGTTCCAGTTCCAGAAACGTTAAAGACGATCAATAGTCCGCCCTCAACTGCTACAGTTCCTCTACAAGGCTAAAGGCCACTCTTCAAGACTAAAGGTCTCTCTCTCTACAAGGCTACAGGCCACTCTTAAAGACTAAAGGTCTCTCTCTCTACAAGGCTAAAGGCCACACTTCAAGACTAAAGGTCTCTCTCTCTACAAGGCTACAGGCCACTCGTAAAGACTAAAGGTCTCTCTCTCTCTACAAGGCTAAAGGCCACTATTAAAGACTAAAGGTCTTTATCTCTCCAAGACTAAAGGTCACTCTTAAAGACTACAGGTCTCTCTCCAAGGCCAAGGGCCTTACTAAATGACTGCAGTTCTCTCTCTTTCTCTCTCTTCAAGGCTAAAGGCCACCTTTACAGGTTATAGCTGGCTCTCGACAACGATATGTCGCCTCGCAAGTTCTTCGAGGACGAAGAACCCTACAGGATGGCCGTGTGGACCCTACCTGCGGAGCGGCAGCAGGGCCGATGACGAATGATCAACTGATATCACGACTGACTAATAATCACTTATCGGGTAGAGCTCGTAGAGTGCGGACTATCAGATTGTTCCTAAATGAATAGTACCTAACTAATTATCGTGAATATATTGCTAAAATAGTATTAGTGCCTTTTATTAACGCCCACCGTCTACACTTGGTATAAAATTAAAATATTGAGAAATTACTGACACCTATCTTTTTTTCTAAGCTTTTCCGGACATATGTTTATGAGAGTTTTAATTCCTTAAAACAGGTCTTTTATAAACTGGTGAAGTCCTGTTACAAAAAACTGACTCACCCTGTATGTTGAATAAATAATTAAGCTACGGCTCTACGGTTGGGAACTTTTTAAATGTTATTCCTAACATCTTCACAAATGTTCAGTAAAAAGTTACCTTTTCAGCCAATTTTTCCGAAGTAGAAATCTAACTTTACGGTGCTATATTGCTGGCCCATGGTTGCAGTTTTCAATCAGTTAATAGTCAAAGCACTCCTGAATTGCAGCTCCCCAAAGGCATTAACTCTGCAATACAAGTGAATTGGAAACGAGTGCTGCTGTTTTTCCATTTTTTATTCCGACAAGGAGCATAGAACTCCATTAATTGTCACAGCACTCCAGAATTGCAGTTCCACAAAGACATTAACTCTGCAATACAAGTGAATTGGAAACGAGTGATGCTGTTTTTTAATTTTTTATTCTGACAAGGAGCATAGAACTCCATTAATTGTCACAGCACTCCAGAATTGCAGTTCCACAAAGGCATTAACTCTGCAATACAAGTGAATTGGAAACGAGTGCTGCTGTTTTTCCATTTTTTATTCCGACAAGGAGCATAGAACTCCATTAATTGTCACAGCACTCCAGAATTGCAGTTCCACAAAGACATTAACTCTGCAATACAAGTGAATTGGAAACGAGTGCTGCTGTTTTTCCATTTTTTATTCCGACAAGGAGCATAAAACTCCATTAAAGATGTTCGTTAATTTGTCATTTTGTTATTTTAGCAAAAAGCTGCATCTGTTGACGTGGTTACCTTATAAGTTTGTTAGGCCGTTTTAGATGGCAATGGCAAGAAGAGATTTCAAAAATTATTTTTGATTTTCAAATTATTTGGAAAAAACTAATTTTTTATTTTAGTTTGTCTTATTTATTGACGTTATTATTGAAGATCGGGAAAAACTGAAACCAAATTTTCATCATAGTCATTGACCATGCAACTTTGTTTTTGTTTGCCTGGTCATTTTTTTATCTGACAACTTGTATTTGCAGTGCCGGACTGAACTTCAATTTTTTTAATACTGACCTGGATTTTTTATTGCAAAAATTTTGCAAAGTCATTCACATCATCATTTAATTTCTTCTTAATTTAGATCTGTTCTCTTAATAAACTTTTAAGACTCGTCGGATTGTGATGACAATAAGTAGGTAATACAAATTCAGTCCGGCCCTGCAAATATAAATAGTTATGGTAAACAACCTGGACTTATTGCTCAAAATGTGGACATACTCCAGCCGTTCACTCAAGCAGCTCTTCAGTTAGAGTGATAGATCTCTGAAAAACCAAAACCGCGAAGTCTCCTTTTGAGAAGATAGTGATCGAGGCGAATAAGGGCCTTAGTGGATCCATGTAAACGACATCAACCCGTACACCAGCGTCGGATGACTCAAAAAGAAACTGGGTTATCTTAACTAAGTTGATTGCAGTGGATCTACTCTTGAGGAAACTATGTTGCACTGGACCTATTCTGTGGAAAACCAGAGTGTAAAAAATCAGGTCATGTAAGCAAGACCCAAGCAATTTTGAGAAATTGTCCAGCAACGAGAAGTTAGTGTAGGCTTAATTTTTGTAACCGATTTTGTAATACCGTCGTCTGTAATAGAACTGAGAAATGAAAAACTATCACAACCTATTGGGGCCGTTATAGCTATGGCGGTCGGAGAGAAATGGAAGTTAATTTGGAATAATCAGCAAAGTTATTAACAATGTCAACCTGCGAAGACACGTTTTCATTTCGGATAGAATTACAGGCATGCATCACTTTCCAATCATGTAAAACAAAAATATTTTCGGATTGGATTTAATACTTTCTTCCGTGCAATCTGACGTCGGTAGGCTAATCTCATATTTTTTACAGTTTCGTTCGAAGGTGAGAGAAAAATCGACTTAAACCCTATGAAACATTGTAACTTTTGCTGATTTTTTAGCTTAATATCTGAAATAATACGACGAGTAAACCAGGGAGGAAATTTTGATCGTGAACGGGGAGGAGACTGTGAAATATCGGATGCCGGGCATTGGCAGACCGACCAGAGTGGAGTGAGCTCTGGACGGCAACCGATTCAGTATAGGGAATCAGTCGGCGCTGCACTGAAGTACCGGCTGATCCCTTCAGTCCCTATCCGGCCTGTATTGAGGGCCGGATTCAGTAACAGCCGTCCCGAGGTCATATTGAGACATCGGGAACGGACTTTGTTTCAGGTAGCCCCGCCGTCGGAGAATACCCTCCCGGATATCTTCCCGGCGCGTATTCCGGAGACTGCGATGATCGACACGCACGGTGCGACGGCGGGCAGATCACTGGTATAAAGTCGGCCGTGAATTGATTGACGGCGGCGGCGCATCACAACCAATAGGCTTAGCACACGCCTCGACGCGGCTATCTACGGCCAATCGGATCGATTGTGGAGGACGAGAGCCGGTCCATAGGATACAGTGGTTATCAGTATTAGCAAGACAAATATAGATATGTGTAAATAGAATACTTGTAAATAAAGATTTGTAATTTTTAATTGACTTGTCGCGGGTACAAAGGGGCAGACATCCATCCCTGGGAAATCACCACGACCTAACAGAAAATCCCGTTACACAGTCAAATATCTTTATTTCCCATAAGTATCAGAAACCTGGCTTAATGATTCAGTCTCTTTGGAGATATTCCCGATGTAGACGTGGTCGGAGTACAAGTTTGGTGCTAATGGTAGTACGAATATGTGCTACATTCGTGCCACACATGGTCAGGTTATTATGTATATTTTTAAGGCGGTGACTGCTTTGTAGATTGCCTTGGGCTTAAGATTATTTCTCATAGGTGATTTCAATTTTCCAGATTACATTCACTCCTCGGCGGGTGCATCCAGTAATCGCCGCATTATCGATCTTTTTGACTTTTGCAATTTTGTTTTGAATTGCTATGGAAGGGTGCCCGATCTTGTTCCGACTACCAAATTTTGCACCGGAGTTACATCTTTGGAGTGTGCTATAGATGAGGATCGACATCATCCGTCCCTATACGTTCACTTACCTTATCAATCTCAATCTCTTGAAACAGAATTTACGGAAAATCGAAATAATTTTTCTTATGAATTCAGGAACGGCAATCTTATTGGGCTTTTTCAGTTTAATAAAGAGATTTTATGGCAATCGGTTACTTCTATGCAAGACTTTGGATCTGCTCTCAGGATCTTTCACAATAAGGTGTATGGTGGTTCGACTCATTTCATCGACCTACTGTAGCCGGCTATGTAAATGGGACAGGGTGCACTCAGTACATGCCCCCGGTGATCTCCGAGCTCAATTCACAGGAAGAGAGAGTTGTTCTCGAGTCAGTACCTCGGATCCTCTGGTCAGTCCTTCAGTTGGCTCTCTTTATATAGCCGGTGCTGGTGGAGATAACCTGCTAATCACTGTCGCAAAAACTGTATCACTCCTGATAAACCCCTCTAATAATGAAATAAATAATAATTACCAACGAAAGCCTTGGATTTCGTTACAACTGCAAGAAAATATAAAATTATAGAATTCCACAACTTTCGTGTTCAAACCACGTACATTTTGGCAAGGTAATAAACGCCACCGCTTGCTCCGATCTAGAACTCCCAACGTCAGAATAGTCGTGCAATAATTGCTAATTCGATCCTAGTAAGCCTTTCCTGAGTGACTCTAATTTATGGTCTCGAGAAGCTTGAGAGATATCCATCCACCTCAAGCATGAGTCTCTGTACTCTGCAGCAGTTGAGCTACATTTAGGCATTACAATTAAAACATCTCAAAACCTCCAAGGCGTCGTAGACTGAACAACTATAGTATCCTACAAAAACCGGACTGTTCTTGAGCGAATCTCGAAAGGTTCTAACTCATAAAATAGCGTGAAAAAGCGATGTATTTTTTTGTAGACTCGAGCGATATGACCTTCACCTCTTGAAGGTTTTGAGTCTTGAAGAAGCGAAGTTGGGACTCCTGGTTACGTTTTGTAGTTAACACCTATCAATCTTATACTGACAAATCGGTGTCAACCAATTGTTTAAGCTTCTTGCAATCTTCGACTGATGAACCGACACATCTCCCGAGATACATGTTAACACACGCGACCTTCAAGCCGGATCTAGGGGATCGATTGCTTTAAGAAGATTTGATTTAGTTTCTGCATTGCTTCGATTGGGGTCCTTCGGTTTAATGACTAACTAACTGAGTGTAACCAGCCAGCCGCTTGACTATATAGGATACATGCGTTGTAGCAGGAGTGGCAAAAGAAACACACGGAGAGATGTTTCTCTTTCGCTGACCTATTTTAGGATCGTAGGAGCTGAATCTCCTCTGTCATTGCCTTATTTGAACTAACTTTAACTCTGAGTTCGGATATTGAAGAAATTACTCGGATCGAGGCGCGCCAAACTCGTTCAAGAACCTTCTTGCTATTTCATCTAGACGCCCTAAAACACATAGAGGATCAACTGAAGGTAAAGGGCCCGCGTTGGCAAGTAGTTCATTATTATTCTGTGGAGAGTCTTCTCCGCCCGCGTTGGTCAAACTGCGGAATGAAGTGTTGGACATTGATCCTATCTTTATTAAGGGCTGCGCGGCAGAAGATCTTGTGATGGGTAGAGCAGGATAATTTGCCAGTACTACGATAAACTACGATATCGACGATAAACGCTAGATCGCCAGCCTCAACATTCTCTCACAAGATCCATGTAATTTAGCTGCAACGATTACATTCAACGCCGTGAGCTATTGGGGTCTGATCTTCAAAGATTACTTTTGGCATGTCAACATAATGTATCTCGACTAGACTCGGTGGCTAGAAAAACAATCGGATTTTTCTCAATGAGCGATGGTGATAGTGACAACCAGCATAGTAGGACGGATGAATTTCTGGTTGCATATTTCGTTTGCAATTTACAGACCTACTCAACAATGGAAGGCTCAAGAAGAAAAATAAATGGTTTCATAATAATTTACTTCAATAATTGGAGATATTTTTACATATTATGTTACCGGGTGTACAAAAATTTACCTTGAACATTATTGTATTTCTGTAGCTTCACTAGATTTACAATTTTGACACTCTCTTATTAATAATTAAATAATTCCTACTGAATATTTTGACACCATTCGAATCTAATAATTTCGATCACTCATCTAACGAACGTTTCCATTCCTCCGCATTGCCAAACAAATTTTGTGAGTTGTAGCAACAAGAACTCTCTACCAAGCTCTTACTCCTTTTATCATGTCTCAAGTAAAGGGTGCGTGCACAGTGACAGGTAGCGCGCCTAGCGGATAAATTTGAATTCAGGCACCAGAATTTTGACAACAGAATCCTTGGTAGCGCTCTCTCGCTATCAAATGTGACAAAATTGCTCCGGCAATGCAACCGATGGAAACGTTCGTCAGGGGATTGGTCGGCTCTGGTTTTGTTCTGACATACGACTCTGAACGTTTCAGAACCGCTGATAACAGCTATCCAGTGAAGTCTTCATCTAATGACAGAGCAAATCAACACTGAAACTATATTGACTAGATGCTTTCAGTAGTTCCGAACCTTCTAGAATCGTGTGTTGGAACAAAGCTATAATAATTTTTACTGAAGTTATAAAATGCAATAATATTATGGTGAATTATACAATATCATGTAGGTAAGTAGGTACTAATCTCTCTATAGAATTAAAAAGATATACAGGGTGATAATGAATATGTGTTACGAACTTAAAAGGCGTTTAGGAAATGCAAAAATATAAGAAAACATTTCTTGTAGTCATGGGTCATTGGAGCTTTAGTTTTCGAGATACAGGATGTTAAAGTGCTTCAAAAAATTCAACATTTTTCTAGCTTTTATTTAGATTTTAAACAGCCAGTTTATTGTAGATATTCAAAAAATATTAAATTGTTCGAAGAGCTTTAACACCCTGTATCTCGAAAACTCATGTCCGATGACCCATGTCTTACAGGAAATTTTTCCCTATTTTCGCATTTCCTACAATACATGCTCTTCGTAAACTCTGTATAAAGTTTACGTTTACGAGCAGCGATTACTAATTATTTTAGAACAGAAAACTGAAAAAAAAATTCAACACTAAAACTAAAAGTAAAATTAAAAATGCGCACAATGTGTTATGCATCAGGTCTAATTTTTTCATATGTTTTCTCCCTTCTTCCAGGGTCTCCATCGGATCCTTGACAATATAAAGTCTGACCCCTTTTATGTACATGATGAAATAGTCCTCCCAATTTACGCATTTTATATCGAAATTGAAAAGTTTTTTATCTTTCTGTGACAATTCTTTATACAACTGTATAGTATTCTCATTCGAAAATTGCCACTCGGTCAGTAAGAAATATTTTAATATATCGTTTATATTAGCCAGCTTGGAGTATAACTTCACCAACCTGAAAGAACATAAATCATTTCTATAGCATATCAACATATTCATGGATACTTAACAAAACAATATGATTATACTATAGTAATAATAAAACAAGCAACTAGATTTAAATAAATTTCATTAGAACTAACTAGATCATAATATTCAATAGAGAAGATATTCATTACTCATTTACTTTGGAAACATTTAAAGCCAAATATCAATGATAATTTCTAGCACGTCAACATATATTTAATTTAAATATTTTATGATCAACGGTTCTATATTGCTGAATGCAAAGGAAAAGTTATCTAAATTACAGAAACTTGGAATTTATCGATTAAACTGTTCTCATTGTAGTTCAGTTTATATAAGACAGACTTGTGAAGATCTGGAAATAATAAGGTACAACGAACACCTATCTTACAGGTTTAAACATCCAGAAAAATGTAATTTTTGCAAAATACTTAATAGAAAACCACACTCCAACAGCAAACAATGAAATTGAATCGCTTCATCACTGTGATCATTACTTTAAATTAAATTTCCTTGAATCTCTAGAAATCCACAGTCATTTACAAAATCAACAATACGCAGTAAGAAATGAACAGCTATAACACACATACAGTTCGTTACTATTTGACTTTCTTCTCGATATCAACAACTGGGAAGATTCTGAAGAAACAACATTAAATATGACTACCCTAGTTCCGCTTTTGAATTGTTATTCGCTCCAGTGCATCCATAAAACCTGTATTTTTCCTATTTCCTCGTTTGTGACCCCGTCCTTGAGAAACATCCCCAACACTGATTTTTCCATCGCTCTCTGGGTAATCGTAAATTTTTTACTTTGGGTCAGTGTTTCAACTCCATAGGCCATGATGGGCAGGGAAAATTGGTCGAAGACACATGGGGATGTCATTTTTAGGTATCTCTCTCATGTTCAAATGCTACCCACGTGAGACTCATTCTTCTGTTAATCTCGTCTGGTTGCCTGGACCAATTTTAATTACATGACCCAATTATTTTTAGAATACTACCTTTACAACTTCAGAATTGCCTATATGCGTCTTCAGAGTATTAATTTTGAGCCCAACGCGTCCTGGCATCTGGTGGAGTCTTTGCAACATATCGTTTTGCCTTGGCAACGATCCGATAACAAAACCAAGTCGTCCACAAATCTCAGAGGATTCAGGTATTCTCCGCTGATGTTCACGCCCATGTTCACATAGAGTAGTGCCGTGAATAACTTTGGCGAGACTGTATCGCCTTCTCGAACTCCACGTTATATTTCAACCTTACGTGTACCGGCATGAATTCTATTACAGTCTATGGCGGTATCATAGATTTTTTTTTTATTACTGTGCTATAATATTGATGGTCGACTAGACATTTCGTCAAGGCTTGCAACATTTTGTCTTAGTCTATAGTATCGAACTCTTGTTCATTGTCTGCAAACACCAGTACAAGTGGTTTATTATATTTTACGCATTTTTCTATTAAGGTTTTTGTGGCTTGCAGGTGGTCCCATAGCTTGAGCGGAAGCCAGTCTCTGCTCCCTAGGTTGGTAATAGTCCAGTTTATGTTAGCCTTTTTTGCTATGGTTTTCATGAATATGATGGTGAATCCTCAACGTCATCTTTTTTATCCATTGCGACAATTAATGCATTGTTACATCCCGAGAGAGTTTTACCTTTCGAGGAACATGCATTGAAATGTTCAAGTGTTATATGTATCATGGTTGATCCTCCCCCCCCCCCCCCCCCCCGACAGACTAAATAAACACACACCCTCTCCCGGTGACTTGCCATTTTTAATTTCGAAAAGAGCATTTTGATTTGTAACGAATCCAAGGCTTTCGTTGGTAATTATTATTTATTTCATTATTAGAGGGGTTTATCAGGAGTGATACAGTTTTTGCGACAGTGATTAGCAGGTTATATCTCCGCCAGCACCGGCTATATAAAGAGATCCAAATGAAGAGCTGACCAGAGAGGATCCGAGGTACTGACTCGAGAACCACTCTCCTTCTCTGTGAATTGAGCTCGGAGGTCACCAAGGGGCATGTATTGAATGCACCCTGTCCCATTTACATAGCCGGCTACAGTAGGTCGATGAAATGAGTCGAACCTAACTGTAACCGGACATCGGCAGACCGACCAGAGTGGGTGAGCTCTGGACGGCAACCGATTCAGTATAGGGAATCAGTCGGCGCTACGTTGAAGTACCGGCTAATCTCTTCAGTCCCTATCCGGCCTGTATTGAGGGCCGGATTCAGTAACAGCCGTCTCGATGTGGTATTGAGGCATCGGGAACGGAGTTTGTTTCAGATAGCCTCGCCGCCGGAGAATATTTCTCCCAGACTCCGTTCCGGCGCGTGTTCCGGAGACTACAGCAGCCAACACGCACTGTGCGACGGTGAGCGGTGACAGGCGTTGAGGAAGCCAGCCGCGAACCGTTCTGTCGGTCGGCCAATCAGTATTAGTACGCGCCCCGACGCAGATATCTACCACCAATTAGACGGACTGCGGAGGACGAGAGCCGGCCCATAGGATACAGTGGTTATCAGTATTAGCAAGACAAATATAGATACGTGTAAATAGAATACTTGTAAATAAAGATTTGTAATTTTTAATTGACTTGTCGCGGGTACAAAGGGGCAGACATCCATCCCTGGGAAATCACCTCTACCCAACAGAAAATCCCGTTACAGATTTCTTCTGTTGTTATGCCTGGTATGTCTTCCAATCCCACGTTCTTGATTTTTGCAATCTTTGTTAGATTTCGGGTTACGTCTATGGAGCTCTGCGTAGAAGTCTTCGGCAATCTTTAGGATATAATCTCTACTGGTCTTGGTTTTACCCTTTGCTTCCTTATCGCCCCGGATATGTGCTCTGTATTATATGTTCCGATGTCTCTTCTGATGGTTTTGGAGATGTCTTTATCTTATTGTATCAATGCTGCAATATTTGTCTTCTTTCTCTCATGAGATTTTATTTTACTTCGGGCTGAGTTTTCCTTCTTTATCTCTGGCTTTGTCCTTATTTGTACACTCCCTTGTGGCTCCAATAATTGCGTTGTTTATTTGAGGTTCATCATGACTTGCCCAAGTCTACATGCTGCATAAACAATTCTAAGAGCATATTATGTCCTATGTTGTTCCTTTCTACATTTCCATAGGTTCCGGTGGCATTTTCGACTTCATCAATTTTTTGGCCAACGTCCTGCAAAAACTCCCTTCTATCAAGAACGGAAATCATTTCATCTGCTACTACATTATAGCATGACGATAGTCAAGAGATCGACAAGCGATTTGCACACGGCATCACAATATGAGGTGGACTTTGAAAGGTGAAGATTTTCTTCTCTGTACCTGTCTTTAATCGAATAATTGTCTTCGATAATTCCCATGTGTTCAGCGGCATAACTTCCGGTTATGCGACTTCTAGCCTACATCACCTGATATTGATCATCGGAGGTCAGGTCATTCTTATGTCAGGTTTTTCTTATGCTTCGTCCGTTCAGTAACACTTCCACGCACTTAACATTGCTTCAGGTTGAACCAAAGTAACTCCAACGTGTTTTCTAATAAGTTTACTGTTCCAATCATGGTGTTACGGAACCAAAGCAAACCTCGACAGGGCAAGTTAAATATATTTAACGAAAGATACAATAAATTCAATAGCAAGCCCACGTCGTGTATTACACAACCTTGGAGTCCCGAGGAGCAGTTACCTAGGCTGCGGTAACCCAGGTTGCGACAGACAACAAGGGACATGGTGGCGTAGTGCCAGTTGTTTACATGAAATTTAATGAGCAAGCGCGCTCCAACGTTCTACCGCTACCGCATAGCGGCCACATGATCGCCGCGGTCAGGCCGCTAATGCGAGGAATCTTTTCCTTTTAGAAGAATCTTGATTTGAAGATTTAGTTTTTAATAAAAAGAAATTTCATACTTACTTAGGCTTTTTACCAAGACATAGTCGCACGCCATCTCCTATATAAGCGGGTATGGTATGAAAGAGGAGTAATAATAATCTATACAGGTAAACATTCGATGTACAAAAAACAAGTGGTCGCCAAACTACATGCGTAGAACCGTAGTCCCAGCCGTGCTTATATGCGGTTGCTACAGCTCTTTCTGAAAAACATTATGAATAATTATTAAACAACTAATATCCTTCATCGGCAGACGTTATACATTAATTCTAATAATGTAGGTGTTAGCAGACCAACTGAAAAGAAACATCTTAGCGCGGAAGCAGGAGCAATCTGAGCGCGGGATGTAATACATCTCGCGAACACATCGCTCCCGCTCCTGCTGTGGTCTGGCAACACCGTAAATCAAACGAAAGTGATTTTTTCAACATACCAGCGGTAATAGGATTATCTTTGCTGCTCACAAAGTTGAAAATTTTTGGGTCGCATTTCGTTCCATCCATCCTGAAATTTTATAATTTGGCATTTTATTAAAAATTTACATTGGGAATGTCTTAAGTTCTATTAAAATTGGGATTTAAGTGAGAAACTATAATAATTTTTTTTAAATATTGGCCTTTAAAACCTTCGATCGCTTGTTTTACTTTTCACAGACATTCGAAAATGAATCTGAAAAGTAATGCGGACCGAGCTGAGTTTCGAGCCCGCGATCTATGGCTCCGTAGCGTAGCGGAGTTAACCACTCGACCACGTCAGTCATTCTTGCAACCACTTGAGTTCTTACTATTTTTGTTGAAAAGTTGAAAGTGGCCGTGATATTCAGCAGAAACGATTCCTCGTCAAATTAAAGAGGGCGGCTAACGCCGGGGTATATTTGCGTTGCGATTTTGAATTTAGTCTACTAGTGCCCCTCCCCCCCCAAAGGATTAGAGCAATAAAATTTCTGACGGTAGTCTTTGACGGTAAAACCTTTTTTGTTACTAACCCGGCTGGGCTATTCGTCAATTTATCTGGCCTTCAAATTGCGTAAGGATTGAAGGTCGGTTGCGTTGAAAAAAAAAAAGGAAATATTGAGTCACGGGTACTCCAGAGCGCAGTTGGAAATAAATTTGAACATTGAAACTTTTTAGAAATTCTACGCTGGAAAAAAATTACGTAGCGTCACATTTTGGCCAGTGTCTGATGTCTGTAGCGGGTGTTTCCCCTGCTTGTGTACCTAGAGAAAAGACAGCAGTGGAAAGTATCACATTAATATGATGCATTTACCTAGTTGTCCCAATATATTTAGTGGCTGCTAAAATACAATTGGTTACGTAATCAACAGGCACCCAATCTTCTTTTAAATTGTTGTCTGCTAATACCGTTCTAGAAATTCCCAGAAATCCGGCTAAAAATATTGCCGTTGGACCGTAGAAGTTATCTATGAAACCTTGGATGGGCTCATCAGCTGTTGCTAGAACTAAATAAAAAATAATAATAAAAAACTAATTGTTGCTCATTTAAGTACACAGTGTGTAAATATAAAAACTTTGGTAGCTCCGACTATTAAATTTTATTTTAGAAAAAAACAAACACCGTTTCGGGAGACTGGAGTGAGAAGCAATCGTAGTGGAGGCAGTTTTCGAAATTTTCTCCTAAGCGGGGTAGCTACCTTGACTTCAAAATTTGAAAAGCAGTGTACAAAAAATGAAAATTGTCATGATTAAGTTACAATTGGACATTTTTGAGTTGTGGTAGCTACTCCGCTTATGATATAAGTTAGAAAACTGCTACCTCAACCGAATTGCTTTTTTCGAACACCATTCAGCCGAACGGTGTTTTTTTTTTCTAAAGCAAAATTGAATATTCAGCGCTATAGCCGATCCAAAATTTTGAAATTGACACTATGTATGTTTTATTTACTTACTTATTGAAGGCCTGACGATGACAATTGGAAGATCTTGACCATACTTTCTTACTATTTCTTCTGCGACTTGTTTGGTTAGTGTGTAAGTGTTGGGTAACTTCCCAAGTAATCTAGAATTAAGATCACTATCATCTGAGTTCCTTAATTATTAATATGACTATTATAAAAATTATTTATCTACGAGTGATTCATAAAGTGCACTTTTTTTACACGTTTCTTAGTTTATAAAATATATGATTATTACGAAGAGTGCATAAAGTAAAAACGAGTGAAATTAAAGTGTCGCAGCGGTTCTTTATTTAACGCTTGTCATAATTTGACACGTCACTGCAAGCCGGCCAACCGGCCAACGAAGTATACAGTACAAGTTCTAGTGAGCGGCCCGAGCGCAAGTGTACTGAGTTCTCCACGAGACACATAGCCCGACGCCGACCGCTCCCTAAAGTTTATTCACCTGCTAGAGAAACGTAACAGTTTATTCGCAGAGCAACAGATATATTATGTACAATTATTTTTTTGTGTTTTGTGTCGTTTAATTACCTAAAATGGATACCATTGTAGACTAACATTTGGGTATATGAATACATTAAAAGTGTTTTTTTTTTTATTTTAATAACTGTTATGAAATGGATCGCACCTAGGTAGGATGATAAGGAAATTATTTCCATCGCCCTCGTTAAATCAGCCCAAACCGAAAAAGCAAACAGTGCAAGAATAGGTACGTAAATACCTAAAGGAAAAATTGTTAGGAAATTAAATCGCAACTACGCGCCCTAAAATCCAATGAAATATTGAAGCTAGCATATTAGATATTCATAAGGAGAAATCGCTCTAGCTAGTAACATTCCAGCACATTTAAACATCGAGAGAAGCGGACCAGATGGTGGTGGATGTATTATGAGACACCCTCGCACCGATTGAAAGGATGAGCTGACCTAGATACAGACCGGGTGGAAAGATTTGTAAATTAAACAATAACCCCTTGCAAAGCCAATAGTAAGTCGCTAGGTATTCCACCCACGATAATGAAAATTACACCAATCGATAAAGCAAAGAAATAAATGAAGGTAGCCGGAAATTCATCACGGTCGCCAAACAGCAAACAGGTGAAAATGCGAAATGAAAGTTGAGCCAGTGAAATAATAATAGTTAGGTACAATGGAAAGGCGAAAACGCGTCGGCCGATTTTAAGGAAAATTTAGGTAGTTGAAGTTCAGGACAATTCAGTAAGGTATAGCCGCGAGGTCAACTTGCCAAATCTTCAGACCAGTGAGATATGATAAGAAACAAATCACGTTATAAGGCAGTGCCAATAAGGTGCATTGTTACGTGTCGTGTTTAGAAGGCGGGTCACTGCTTCTATAAAAGCAGACGTCTTACAGCAGCTCCAGGCAGAGATCAGCTTTCGAGCAGGTCAAGTCTGACTTCATAACCCTTTGGACGTAAACTCGACGAGATGGCGTCTAGCGAACTCTCGGTCGCCCAATACTTATTTAAATTTTACCCTTTGGACGTAAACCCGACGAGATGGCGTCTAGCGAACTCTCGGTCGCCCAATCCTTATCTAAACTTTACTCTTTGGACGTAAACCCGACGAGATGGCGTCTAGCGAACTCCAGGTCGCCCAATCCTTATCTAAACTTTACCCTTTGGACGTAAAACCGACGATATGGCGTCTAGCGAACTCTCGGTCGCCCAATCCTTATCTAAACTTTACTCTTTGGACGTAAACGCGACGAGACGGCGTCTAGCGAACTCTCGATCGCCCAATCCTTATCCAAACTCTAGAATTCAGCTAGAAATGGCGTTATAAGCGGACTCCAGTTGAATTTCCGTTATCTGCCTTAGAAAAACTCCCATGGAAATCCAATAAACTTGCATCTCTTCTCGAAACAACTCAATACTCGCAGTTGGCAAATTCTCTTCGAACCAATTCACTAGTAGATGGCAAAGCGCAAATTCGAAGGAATTTCCTTCACAAATTCGGGAAATCCATTGAGAAAATAGTTAGGGAAGATATCTCTTCGAAACAAAATCCACAAAAATAAATAATTAAACCGATTCGCAACATACACGTATGCAGGTCCCATTTTAAATCAGGCAAAACAATTAGTAAGGAAACGGACGGCCGCACCAATAATATTAGGTACATACTTCATCACGGTATAAGAAATTGAGATAGAGCTAGGAAGATAATGGACCCAGGTCAGGAATAAAATAACCTGTGAATAATAATTAAAGCGGCACGTTATTAGGAATAAACCAAGTTAGGCAGGAAATAGGAATACTTCAACAAATAATTACAAATTCACGTATAGGAAATCGAGAGAGAGAGAGAGAGCTAGGAGGAAAGTAGGAAAATCAAACCCAGGAGGAATAACCTGTAAAAAAATAAAATGACCCATGATTAGAAATAATTCAATCATCCTATTTCTCCAAGAGTCCGAGTTTACTTGGTGCAGATGTAAGATCAAACAAATATTAGGCAGGAAGCTGTCCCTTTAAATTATACGACATTTTAGAGAGTGAAAGTGAGCCGTTCCCATTATAAGCACCATAACTGGAACTAGCGGCCACGGTAGGCAGCGTTGTCAGATGTAGCACCTGCTACTCGCATATATTATCAGGAAATATTAGTTACATTACAACAATCAATCAGGATTTATGATAGGTACTCGATTACCACACGTTAGAGGAGGCATTCATCTCGATGTCCAGATGGAGACCTCAGGTAGCCGGTAAAAGAGCATGACTCTTTAAAGTGGAAATCGTAGAGCGCAACCTCTGAGGGCAAAAAGCACCCTCAGAGTAGGACAAGCCAGGCAGTGCTGTCAGGTGTAATAACCGCCCTCACATAACAGGAAAAACAATAGGTACCCGAAATAAAACTCGGATTATCAATTGCTATTCAGCAAATAGAAATTCAAAGCAACCAAAAACAAATTAGTCTCGAGTATGTGAAAAGCCATTCAAAATCAATCAAAAACAAAACTCCTTTAGCACATCATACGAATGTCAACTCCAATCAAAATTTAAAAACAAACTCCGCAGAACATTGCTATAAAATGTTATTGCCAGTCTGGACTGAGTTATCTGCTTTCTAAACAGGTGTTAGGGGTAAAACCTCGGACCACGGTGAAATCGATGGTTGGTCTCGATTATAAAACCCACCGGCTCCAATATAGGTATTCGTAAAAATTCCAGCATTCAATTATTACCCAGGCAAGCCCACGGGAACCCTGAGGAATAATTATAGAATAGCGGCCTAGTTTGGTCAGTTGGTCATCACATTTAAAATAGCAAAACGAAACTGCGAATTGCAGAGAACGTCGTATTCGAAATGATAAGGTATATTGACTCATCGCCTTACGAGGCCAGGTAGAACAAAAAGGTAGCCGCAGGGCAAATAGGTATTGACGGTCCAAAAGTGGCCAAATAAAGGTAGCCCAGTGAGGCAAAACGACAACACAACAAATAAACAAAATGAGTCAAAACAACTATCATGAGTATGACGTCAATTCAGGAAAACCCCGCTTTCACAAGAAAAGAACAAAGCGATTGGAAAGACATTCGGATAATGTTTAAAGGGGAGGTAGCAAATCAAACAAACATGGCAACACTGCTCTTGACATCCCAGCCAAGCTGCAAACTCAACCGACAAACAAGTGGTCATAAAAGTAGAGTGGAGTGCCTGTATATCAGGATAAAGCCCACAACAATAAACGATCATAAAAATTCCCAAACGAAAGGAAGAGCGAGTCAACGAGTAAAGCTCATTAAAATGCAAAATGAGAATTCAATAATTATTGAATAGGTAATCAGACAGACATTTCCGCCATATCCCAGATAGTCTGTAACCAATGTGGTTGTATTCTTTAATTACTTCAAGCAGTTGCTTGAAATGAAATCAAAGAAAATAGAAAAAGGAAGTTAGGCAAGGAAAATCATCGAATAGGTAACCAGACAGACATTTCCGCCATATCCCGGATAGTCTGAAACCAAAGTGGTTGTACTCTTTAATTAATTCAAGCTGTTGGTTGAAATGAAATCAAAGAAACCAGAAAAAGGAAATTAGGTAAAGAAGATCATTGAGTAGGTAATCAGACAGACATTTCCGCCATATCCCGGATAGTCTGTAACCACAGTGGTTGTATTCTTTGATTAATTCAAACCGATGCTTGAAATGAAATTAAAGAAATGAAACAAAAGCAAAACGAAATAATAAGAAAGCACAGGTGTGCAAAAGAGTGGAATCCGAAATGGATTGGAGTTTGAAAAATGCATGAAAGGGATTCATTATTCGCTTTCCATTGTTTTGTACTCTCTATGCAAAATCACAGCCCCTCTCGCCCTTCACCATTTTACGCTCTTGCAAACGAATTCTCTCGCTCATCATTCGCTTTTAGACATCTGACAGGAAGTCCGCCGTTAACAACCAGTCTCAGTTAATTTCCCCGCTTTTCCGAAAGAAATCCCAATCAACCGAGATACCATGAGTCATAGTAGGTTCTTTTGCGCATCCGTTTCGGTCATACTAATCCTGGCATACCTCAATCCAAGAGCAGGGGTGACTACGGTAAAAACTACGGTAAACACAACGAGGAAAACACAGCGGTCCTATTAGGGGAAACCCAGAGGTAAATAGACGATCACAGTGGCTTTTCGAGAAAGACGAACGGATCCGGGTTTTATACGTTAGAGTTAGTTCTAATTTAAGTCACTCGTAGATAAAATTTTGTATGCAACATATGAGTAAAGTGCCATTTTTTCACTTCTGGGATTGACGCACTCGCCTGCGGCTCGTGCGGTTAAATTTCCCAGTCGTGAAAAGAGTAGGCATTTTATGCACTTCTTGCATAAATAACTGAAACATAAATAAATTTCAATTAAACTAATTTAACTAAAAGTAGTTAAAAAGTGTACCTTGGTTGAATATCTAGAAGATTTTCATCTCCGAGGCAATCAATAGCGGTAATCAATTTATCTCCATCGATCTTTGGTGGGTAATAGATTTCATCGATATCCGTTCTGTCACAGTTGGAATAGGCAGTAGATACGTGCACAAATGCCTGAAAATATTATTCATCATATTAATATATTTCTTTTCGGATCAACATAAACAATAATAATTATTAAAGGTCTCAGGAATTCATCAGCGGTCATATTTGGGTAACACAGACTTTGATGCAGATGGCGGCCTCCGTTGTTAAAACATGTAAGTACTTACTTGATATGTATCTCTGGTTGCTTGTCCATTCATTGTTGTTACTAGTCTATGAATAACTGATTGCATGCATATTAACACCAGCTTATAGAATGACTAGTAAAGAAAAGGCAGGGAAAACAGTAGATTGAAAAATTGGCCGGTTGAAAGTGTTCAAAATGTCGAATTCTTATGATATACCTACTCGTGGAATGCGACACAGGATGGGTGATAATTAGATAACATTGGAATCCGGGATCGAATAGTTACGGCAAAATTAAAAATATTACATTATCCATGAACATGTTTCATTTATTTCAAAAGTCATTCTTTTGTTCGCTATGTGTCCACGTTTGTCCAGCAAAAATTTTCGTTTTCCACCCTCCAAAAACGAGTTACGACAAAACTAAAAAAATTTACACCAATGTATGTTCATATCTGTCCACGCTTTGTCCACGTTTGTCCACCCGGAAGTTGTGTTCGCCCCCCTCTCCCTCAAAGAAATACGAATTCTTATAAAATTCAAACGGCATTCGTTTGCTTACGATTTTTACACGTTTGCCCAACCAAAATTTTCGTTGTCCACCCTCCAAAAAACGGTTACGCCCAAATTCAAAAATTGACTGAATACCGTTTAAATTTTAATAAAAATTCGCACTTAGAGGTGCCAACTTCACTAAGCTAAGGATGGAAGCAAATTATTCAAAAGCGACACGGCGTCTTGTGTTCTCGCTTGATACAAGTCTGTCGCTTCATGTGACAACTAAATAATATAACTAAGAAAGACGTTTTTAATAATTCATATCTGAGCATCAATCTGCAGAAGGTATCAGTTTACTACGTCATTGTTTAGGGGTACGGTTATTAATGAGAAGGTGTTAAGTACGCTAAGCAATTAGGCCACCAAGGGCTCTTCCATCCCCATACCATGGTGGGACCCCTACTTCAACCTTTTCGACCTTTTAATAAAGGCCAAAAGGTCATTCCATGAAAGGAGTCCCGTTTCTTTTTCTTTTAGTACCTCTGACTCGAAGGCCTGGTGATCCTAAGGCTACTGTCGATTGCATGACCATTTTCGGTGTGAAAGTACATATATGGAAAGTATATAAAAATATCTTATTGCACAAAATCAGGGGTTCCCTAGCCGACAATTTCACATCAAGCAAACAGGATGGGTTCTCGAAGTTCTCCAACTCCCAGGTTTGTGTACGTATGCATTAAGGAGTGACGCGACTTGGAATGCACCTATGTACTAAAAT
This sequence comes from Malachius bipustulatus, assembly GCA_910589415.1. NCBI lineage: Eukaryota > Metazoa > Arthropoda > Insecta > Coleoptera > Melyridae > Malachius > Malachius bipustulatus. The sequence goes on along the minus strand of OU342638.1, from coordinate 17,717,658 downwards.
CGACTTTTTCAATCTGTTTCGACGATTCAATCTCCAGAAAGTTTGTTCACCATGTCATGGTTTAGGGGTATGGGTATTGATGAGAAGGGGTTATGTACCACGGGCGATTAGGTTACCAAAGGCTCTTTTTGCAAAACCCACATCATAGAGGGACTCTTACTTCAACCTTTTCGATCTTTTAATAGAGTCCAGAAGGTCTTTCCACGAGGGGAGTCTCATTTCTTTCTCTAGTACTTAGTGTTTCTGACTCAAAGACGTTGATCCTGAGGATACTGTCGATTGCATGACGGTTTTCGATGTGAAAGTTAATATACTGCTGCACAAAATTTGGGGAACACTTTCTGAGGTTCCCTCGCTGACAAAACAGGTTACTAGATTTATTCAAAATTTTACATGAAAGTTCTCAAACTCCCAGGCTTGTGTATTTCTGCATTAAGGAGTGACGTGACTTGGAATGCACCGATGTACCAAAATCGACTTTGCATGATTTTTCAGTTCACATTTTGCGCTTAACCTACAACCACCAGAAGTTCACTGACCCTTCAGCAGGTTTGAATGGACAGAATTCCAACAGAATTCAAACTTCCTGCAGCACACCTGTATCACATGATTGCCGATATCGTCATTCGTTCTGAAGACAAAATTTCTTGTTCGGAATCCTGTAAAAACGTCCACAAGATGCTCAAAGATGACTCAAGTTCGAGGTAAATCGATTTTGTCATCACAAAAGATGCCAATCAATTGTGAATTGTTTAAAGCATTTACAAAGTATTTGCAATCTCTTAATTTGATAGGGTATTGTTCTTGCCACTGGTTTTTGACCTTTTTATGTTATTTAAAAATATTTTTGTTAGCACACTAGGGTTCGATAGAGATTCTGGTCCCATGAACTCCATTCTTGGAGCTCCAGTCCCCCTGTTAGATTTTTTGAAACCTCTTTTTATCTCCTTCTGCAAGAAGTAAAGAGAGAGTTGTTGCATTAAAACAGGCTAGCCTACACTTCCATATATGATTCATTCACACTGTTGAAAACCTTAAAACACCAATTCCTTGTAGCTGAAATATCATTTTTGCAGATTTTCACAACACATTTCAGACCCATGTAACTTTCAGAATTTTTAGAATTTTTTGTTGTCGCAAGTTTGAAGGCAGAGGACTGATACTTTCTGTCTGACCTATTGGCTTCTATTTGGTTTATCAGCAGAAAATTTAAGTTTTGCACTCCTTGTTTGCCTTCCAACATCTTTTTCTCTTTTTCGTCAGGGTAATATGACCTTTAAAACCAATTTTTTTCTAAACATGAACAAAATCAATTGGAATAAGATTCGAGGAGATCGTAAGCGGTGACAAGAAGAGAAAAATATGTGGTGGATATGCACGCCCACTCTCGGCTGCTAAAATGTTGTCATAGCTTGTCGTCGTCTGAAAATTATTTTTGACCAAGTATCTGCGGAAGAACTAATAAACCTCCACAGACCACCACCATCACAAAATTAAACACATAAAAAATTGTCTAAGATTTCTCACTCACCTTCAAATTCTTGACTTGATGCGCGATTTGCAACAAGTCTCTTGTTGCCCTTACATTAATTTTCGTGGCTTGACTGAGTTTTTGGTCGAATCTAACCGTAGCGGCACAATGTATCATCACATCCACTTCGTTGTGGATGATGCTGATATCTTGGTCACCCAGTCCCAGATTCGGTTCAGCGCAATCGCCGTTTATGAGAGTCACTTTTTGGACGAAGTTCGGATAAGATCGTTTGAGTGGATCATAGATCTGGAAAAAAATTGTTTATGAAAAATTATCTCTTATACAGTGATGACTTTTATAGTCCCTCATGAGCTTAAATTTTTAGCCGAATGAGATAGAACATTGAAACAAAAACTAAATCAAATGTCATTGAGTTCTTTACTACTTTTTTACCTGAAACTGATCTGTAAAATGTCAAAGACGACATTGCAGTCAACTTCAACTTTTTAAATGACATGGGTGTGTCATGTGAGATCTCATTTTTATGTTTGTTGTCAATTCTGAGTCTTTGTGTCAGTGAGGACGTTTAGAGTCTCCCCGAACCTTGGTAACAAAAAAAAAAAAATCAAAATCGCTTAAAAAATCACTACTATTTTTTGACATAAAACTGATCTGTCAAATGTCAAATATGGCGTTGTAGTCGCTGTCAACTTCAAAATTTTGAGGTCATGAGGGGGTTATGTGAGACTCTCTGCCCACCCCTCTTTATATTTTATTTGTTAATTAAAAAACACCCTGTATTTGACACCATTGCTCATGATTGTTTTATTTTTATAAAAAGTTCTCATGTTAATTTTTGACCCCTTCCGGGGGTTGTTCTTGGCCGCGTAGAGGGGTTAGCGGGCGTCGAGGACCGACCTCAACGTCAGCATCGCGTTCATCATCCTCGAAAACGGGCGGGGACGGATTTCCGTCGATTTCACGTTTGCCCGGTTACCCGTTTCCACCTGGCGTCAAACTTCATAAAGGCCGGTTTCCACTAGCGCTTTACCCGCTTCTGTACTCTTAAGGTCTATTTATATCTAACGGCACGGACACGGGACGGGTGTTCGACGTGGACGGGCATTTTTATTAATAAATGGATTTTGTTGTCGGATGTGATTGCTGCCATTCAAAATCCATTTACTAATCAAAATCACGTCCACGTTGAACACCCGGCTCGTGTCCGTGCCGTTAGATGTAAATAAACCTTTATAGAGTTTGACGCCTGGTGAAGCGGGTTGCAACGCCGCCGCTCAGGTGGAAACGGATACACAAGAGTACATGACGTGATCTATTTTTGTCGCGACGCATGCTGAAAGGAGGTAAAGCGCTAGTGGAAACCGTCCCTAATGCAAATTTGTTATTTTTGGTAGATACCTCATGTTGTTAAGAGGCAAAAAGTCATCGTACGTTTTTGTCCTAGGACGCACTGTTTCCTACTCCACAACGTAGGAAGCTGTATGAGGTAAAATATCATAAAAATCAATGCTATTGAGTTTTTCCAGAAATTAAATATTTTTTGATAATTATTGGAAGCATGTTACATTATAAAAAGCTTACATGGGTTCCTAAATTGTGGAATATCTTAAAACATTAGCTGGCCATACACACAGAGGTTGATTTGCCAGTTTGGAACGGGGCGGTTGAAACTTACGGTTTAATCCTTGTGTTAGTGGATAATCGCCATGCCAGATTCAACCGGTACAGACTTGTCTGCCAGTTTGCACTGCGGATGAAAACTTCGGTCGTCAATTAATTAACAGACAGTTCATACACACATTTTTTTTTAATGGTCAAAGTTTATTGAATATGTCTTCCGAAAGGGCTGTTTTCTTTTCTAACAAAACTCATACAGATTTACAAAGAGCCCGCTTTATGGAAAATTAAAAGCAAAGATTACACGAATAAAAATTCAAAAAAATAAAGCTTACGATAAACTTTATTAAGTACCTACTGCAAGTCATGGTCAAAATTTTGTTAGTAAGGAAGTACAAAATCTTAGATAGATGTTTCCGGAAAGAATCATTTCAGGATCATTTGCTCTTATCTCCTATTAGTAGAAATAAGTTGAGTTGCTTTTTCTTAAGCAAATAACTTTTAACCCATTTAGAACGTCTCTTTGTGACACCCCTATTTTCCATTATTAATTGTTTGCATAAACTATTATTTCACAGCAAAGAACCCTTTTTTATTACGAAACATTTTAAGCATTATTCTTGCAGTTTATGACGCATGTCAAAACAAAACTTTCGTCAAACCGAAATTCCACAGTTTCAGTTTAATCCGTGGATAAATCTGTGGGTTTTGCCCACGAACAAGCGATTTGGCGTGTGACAGATCAACTGTGGAAGACTGATCTGTGCATTTTTGTTTTGCGTTAGTGGACCACGATGGTTTGATCTGTGGCGTATTAAACCGGCAGACTTATCTGCAGCGGTTAGAACAGGCGGGTTAACCTCTGTGTGTGTGGCCAGCTATTAGCTGGGCACTATTAGCTATGACCGCTATTAGCCACACACACAGAGGTTAACCCGCCTGTTCTAACCGCTGCAGATAAGTCTGCCGGTTTAATACGCCACAGATCAAAACCATCGTGGTCCACTAACGCAAAACAAAAATGCACAAATCAGTCTTCCACAGTTGATTTGTTACACGTCAAATCGCTTGTTAGTGGGCAAAACCCACAGATTTATCCGCGGATTAAGCTGAAACTGTGGAATTTCGGTTTGACGAAAGTTTTGTTTTGACATGCGTCATAAACTGCAAGAATAATGCTTAAAATGTTTCGTAATAAAAAAGGGTTCTTTGCTGTGAAATAATAGTTTATGCAAACAATAATGGAAAATAGGGGTGTCACAAAGAGACGTTCTAAATGGGTTAAAAGTTATTTGCTTAAGAAAAAGCAACTCATCTTATTCTACTAATAAGAGCTAAGAGCAAATGATCCTGAAATGATTCTTTCCGGAAACATCCATCTAAGATTTTGTATTTTCTTACTAACAAAATTTTGATCATGACTTGCAGTAGGTACTTAATAAAGTTCATCTCAAGCTTTCTTTTTTTGAATTTTTATTCGTGTAATCTTTGCTTTTAATTTTCCATAAAGCGGGATGCTCTTTGTAAATTTGTATGAGTTTTGTTAGAAAAGAGAACAACGCTTTCGGAAGACATATTCAATAAACTTTGACGATTAAAAAAAATGTGTGTACTAACTGTCCGTTAATTGACGGCCGAAGTTTTCATCCGCAGTGCAAACTGGCAGACAAGTCTGCACAGATTAAATCTGGCACGGCGATTACACACTAACACAAGGATTAAACCGTAAGTTTCAACCGCCCTGTTCCAAACTGGCAAATCAACCTCTGTGTGTATGGCTAGCTAATGGCTTACGAAAAAAACGTAACATGACTTTTCTCCTCTAAACAAAACGAGGTATCTACCAAAAATAATGGATTTGCATTAAAGACAGTAACGTGGAAATTATTTAATAAAAAATGTAACACTACACCGAGCTTTTCGCCACTGGATTGAAGAATTTTTTATTGGGAGTATTACTACAATAATTTTTTTTAAATTTCTAGTTACTCTAATCACTCAGTTTTTAGATATTCAAGAAAAATTTCGAAGAACTTCAACACCATCTCTAAAACTAAAGCTCTAATGACACATGTCTCTAGGACATTTTTCGAAAATTTTTACATTTCCTACATGCCCTTCAAATTTGTAACACATACTTATTCATTAACACCCTTTATAATACCTAGAAAAATATGATATACAGTAAATACATGATTTTTTTTTAATGTTACGAGAAAAGAGGAAAAGCGACTATTACAACAAATTTTTTAAATTTCTTCAAACTAAATTATTCACTCATTATGTTGCCTACTTGGTAAAATCCGCATCCAATAACATAAATCAAACAAATAAAAATTTATTTTGAATTAACATTTTCTTTGAAAAAAGAGCACTTACCGGGCATTGGAAAATTTCCATGAATCTTGTTTTGGGATCCGTATTCTTCTTCACTCTGATGAGGATGTAGATGTGTCTTATTCCTGGACATGATCTCAAAAGCTTCTCCAATATGTGCTTCCCCAAGAATCCAGTAGCACCTGTCAGGAATATCGTTGATCCATGGAAGAATTGCTGGATCTCGCTCAAGTTGCCGCTAGCCATTTTCGTGACCGCTAAGTGAGAGCTTCTAAGATCGAAGATAGCGAAAACTCAACTTGTTGGGTTCTTATGAATTTAATAACTGGCCACATGATATACAAAGATCCGCTTGACCTTTTTTTGCAAACAATAGATTAATTAGCAAAGTAAGTACAAAATTTAATTTTAAGTCATTATTAGTAAGGTATAAGTGAAGGTCGTTTTTAAAAAATTCATGTTCAAATGAGACCTGCTAGAGCTAACGTGGATTATAAAAAGTATATTGTTCCATATTGCATATTCATGTATGTATTTTTAATTTATGCCAATAAAGAATAATAATACCTATAAGGTTTTGTGAATCAGTTGACAAAATATGCAGGAATATGCTTCCAGGATATGATGTTGAATATAAATTTATGAATTAATAAAATACGAGTAGATCATTCTAAGGTCATTACAACAATATTTTACTTATACAGGGTTAGATTATTTGATGGGTTACTACATGGATATTACTGAAAAGTGATGCTATTGTGAAATGAGCCTTTTGAGAAAAAAAAGATTTATCTCCAATATTTCCTGAAAAATCCTGAAAAAGCTGAAGAAAACGATAATTCTTATTTTCATCATATTTTTTTATATTATTGAAATTTATTAAATTATTTTTTGTAGGTTTTCCTAGTCAACTTTTTTTTTCTTATGGTGCCAGATTACTTTTTTATGTCGTTCGGTATAAAAAAAAAACATGGAAACCAAAAATTAATAAATTAAAATAAAAAATTTCGAAGATTTTTATACTTTTTTCGTCGAAAAATAAAACAAACCAAAAAATAAAAAATAAATTTAAATCAAATAATTCTTGTGTTCCATGAATTTTTGATACCGAAAGACATCAAAAATAAAATGGCAGGCATAAGAAAAGCCAAAGTTGACTATGAAAACTCTGCGATCTACATACAGGGCCTTAATCTCGTTTACACGGCCTTAAGGCTCGTCAACTTTAAAATGGATAGGAACCCTACCCAGTTTAATTTTAGAAAAGCTAACTTTCCTCTGCTTTATGATCTGCTTGCTTCGTTCGATTGGAGTTTTCTGACTGATGCGATAGATGTTAACGATACTTGCTCTAGGTTTTATAACGCTCTTTACGATGTTTTTGATGTGGCGGTTCCAAAATATCGCGTCTCTTCTGCCGGTGGACGTAGTTATCCTGTTTGGTTTGATCGTAATATCATTCGGCACATCAGATTTAAGTCGTCCTACTATAGAAAATGGAAACGAACAAATTCGGACTACTGTCGGATGAAATTCTGCGAACTTCGGTCTGTTTGTAAGAGACTGTGTCGTCTAGCTTATCGGCGTTACTTGCATGACATTCAGAACGACATCTTTAGTGATCCACGTAGGTTTTGGGCTTACGTTCGTGAAAAAAGACGTATCACAAGAATTCCTGGCCGCATGAATTATAACGGGGTTGAATTAACAGACCCACGAAAGATAGTTGATGCATTTGCCGATTACTTCGACAGTGTTTTCTCTGTGGCTAATTCTGGTCGGTCTAGTCGTCAAACTGGTAATAGTTACACTGGCCAGACGGTATCGGTGAACCATATCACCGAGGATGAGATCTACATTGCCCTGAAGAAGTCTAAAAATTCTTTTACGTGTGGTGTCGACCAAATTCCTGGTTTCCTACTGAAGGACTGTGCAGGTGTGCTGGTAACTCCTTTGTCGGTTTTGTTTAGCCGCATTATTGAAACATCTGTTTTTCCGGATTTCTGGAAGATGTCCTGCATTTCCCCAATTTTAAAAAGTGGTGACAATTCTCTAGTCACGAATTACAGACCTATTTCATTGCTGTGTAATTTCAGCAAAGTTTTCGAGTCCATTTTATTTGATCGAATTTACTCATCTGTCAAATGCTATCTGGCGGCGGAACAGAATGGTTTTATGGAGAGGCGTTCTGTAACATCTAATTTAGTTTCTTTCACTCAGTACACGTCGGATGTTATCGATCGTGGTGGCCAGGTGGATTCTGTTTACACAGACTTCCAGAAGGCTTTCGATAGGATAGACCACCCCATACTGTTGCAAAAGCTAGACTTGTTTGGCTTCTCGGAGCCTCTGCTTGCTCTTATAAGGTCCTACCTCTTGAATAGAACACAGAAAGTTAAGTATGGAGGTTACACTTCTAGAACATTCATTCCTACTTCAGGGGTGCCTCAGGGTTCAAACTTGGGCCCCCTGCTCTTTCTTATGTTCATTAACGATATAGTTGATGTCTTCACTTGTGAGAAACTTATTTACGCAGATGACCTAAAGCTTTTCAGCTCTGTCTGCTCGCAGTTGGACTGTGAGAGATTGCAGCTTAATCTTGACCGCTTGGCTCTGTGGTGCAGAGAAAACAACCTCTCTTTAAGCGTGTCCAAATGTAGCGTCATGACTTACTCCAAAAAACACCGTAATATTGATTTTGCTTACTCGATAGACGGCATCTTACTCTCCAGACCGCACTCTGTTCGGGACCTGGGTGTTGTATTTGACCGACAGCTGCGCTTCACGGAACACATTTCTCAGGTAGTGTCCGCCGCCTTCAAACTTTGCGGCTTTATTTTCAGAAATGGTAGAGAGCTGTCGGACACACAGACATTGGTGACTTTGTTCACGACGCTTATAAGATGTAAACTGGAATACGCGTGTATTGTGTGGTCTCCGTTGCATAAAGTTCACATTGATCTTCTTGAGTCTGTTCAGAGGAAGTTTCTAAAGTATGTCTCATTTAGGATTGATGGTGTCTATCCTCCTAGGGGTTTTTCCCAGGAAGCTCTGCTGTCAAGATTCGGCTTGAGTTCTTTGGAGGATAGGAGAGCGGAACTTAGTATTAAATTCCTCTACAAGCTGGTTCATAACAAGATCGATTGTTCTTTTTTGCTGTCAATGCTGTCTTTCATTGTTCCGCGCTGTAATTCTAGACAGACGTACATATTTTATAACCCGCGCAGTAACACAAATGTATTGACGAGGTCACCGTTAGTGGTTATGTGTGCTATTGCTAACAGAATATCAGGCCGCTGCGACATTAACTATGATTCAATGGGACGCGTCGTGACTGCATTTAAGGATCAATTAACGCTATCGAGCTGACGTCGCGGCCGTCTTGTATTTTGTATTTTCTTTCTCCTGTATTTTCTCTGGCATCTTGTTTTTGTACTTATAGGTTTATGATTTTAGGCATAAAATAGATATAGGTATTATCGCATGTTTTTGTTTATTTTTTTCGTATGTATATATTAAATTAAATTGTTTCCTGTAATTGGGTGCCTTTATGCATCTGTTGGAAATAAATAGTTATTATTATTATTATTATTATTAATAATTTTGAAAGTGTCAAATTGATTTGAACTCTCGACGACACCTACAAAAAAATTATTAATCAATTTTCAACAATAAAAAAGATATGATGAGAATAAGAATTCTTGTTTTTTTTTTCATTTTTTTCAGGATATTTCAGGAAATACTGGGAATATACAGGGTAGTTACTTTCAATTGGGTTACCATTGGGATCTCCTAAACCGTAGGAGATAAAGTTGCACAATTTGAACCTTTATTAAGAACCTGAAATAAAATTTATGAAAATTTCAGGTGTTGCTGAAATATTCTGAAAAAACTGAAAAACCGAGATTTCTCATTTTTGCCATGTCTTTTTTATTATTGAAAATGAATAATTTATTTTTGTAGGCTTATTTTTTTGTATTTATTTTATTCATTTTGCAGGACTAATCCCACAGTTTTCATAGTCAACTTTTGTTTTTCTTAGGGCCGCTATACTGTTTTTTTTGTGTCGTTCGGTATGAAAAAAATCGCTGAAGCTAAAATGACAAACATTAAACAAAGAATTCAAAAACTTCCTTAAAAAATATTTTTTTTTGCAAAACAAATATTATTTGGCTTTGGCTTAAGGTTTTTCAATTTTTCTATGATATTCAATGAAAAGTTGTCGTTTTTTTTTTAATAAATAAATTTTTAATAAAAAATTTTTTTTTTCTTTGTTGAATATGAAAGATGTTTGGTGTCTTTGATTTTTTCAAAACCTAATGACCTAAAAAAATTTTATGGCGGCCATAAGAAAAACGAAAATTAAGTATGAAAACCCTGGGATATAGTCGGCTTTAAAAATTTTTGTAATGTCATATAAATAGCTCATCATAACGGCTTATACAAACCTACAAAAATAGTTGTGGATCAGTCCAGTCAACATGATCCGAAACCAAACCAGACCGTATCGTCTGCTACCAAGAAACAAGATGCCAGTAACAAGGTCCTGTACCCATCGAGAAGTACTGGAGAGAATAACACTCCTGGTCCAAGCGGAGTGCTCAACGAACGTCTGGCGGTTGATTTGGTCAAGACAGACAAGTACAGTCAGTGGGCCTAACTACGTAGCCAACTTAATAATTAGACGCCAGGAAAGTGTTATGGCGTCTGTTATGGAGTTGAATGGTGATGTTAATAAAGTATATGATCCACCTTAGAAGTGAGAAGACAGCAAACACCGATAACGATTTTATTACCGTAAGAAATCGTCATAGAAACAAACAAAAAGTTAATTCATAAATCCGAAGCAAAAATACAATGTTCGCGAGTGGTACGGATAGGCCTGATGATGGAGGTACAAAGATACGTGGAGCTATTAGAAGAAAATGAATCTACGTAGACAGAATAAGAGGCAAGGACATCACTGAGTCCAATATTCGGGATTATCTAGCTGATCTGAAGGATATGAAGGATTTCGACAAGATACTAATCACAAAACTGAATACACGTGGAAGTAATTCAGCATTTAGCATTGGAATTCCCAATGACGAACTTTCTGATAAAATTTTTGATGTAAAGTACTGGGCTGAGGGTATTGCCTTGAGGGAATATGACCTAAGGGGGACTATTTTACAACAGCGGCGACTCCAAGAGCTGCACCCATCTCAAGTGGAGCTACGGGGTCAATAGATTTTCGAGGGAAGTCAAATAAGTCAGGTAACTTGAGGGTTCTCCACCACAATGTACAAAGCTTGACGACAGCATTTAATGGTCTTGAGGTTCTGACCTCAGAGTATGCACCCGACCAGATTTTGCGATTGATGGATTTGGTTTAGAATCGGTAGATAGACATATGTAAATTTATGTAAGCAGTATTGGGTGTGGTGGAAATCTGAAAAGAACAATAAATATCGATCGGATGTCAAAAGGTGTTGGAGGTGTAAGGCGACAGCGAAGGTGAGCCTGAAGACAGGGAGAGGAGAGAGGCGGTAGAGCGCTCTAGCGAGGCAGATTGGCCGACGGTGAATGGGACGAGGGTAGTAGATAGCCCGGTCCACTTTTGAAGAATCAAGAAACCAGTTAATAATTAATTATTGTGGAGTGTACAGTTCAATAACAGGAGAAAAAGTGCAAACCCAGCTTACCCGGACCATCGTTGGAACCACCCAAGTACTACTAAAGGTTGTAACCATCTTTTTTAAACTTAATTTAAATTTAACCCTTAATCGTACATCTGGTTAACACATCAAATAACCCATAAATCTAATAATCACCAAATTTAAACCAATAACTATTTTAACAAATTATAATAATAAATTAATCACTGGAAGTTCATTCGCAAGCCATTTAAACCACCTGGAATACTAAACCTACGTCATTAAATTAATTGATCATTGGCAAAAGGCGCCTGAAGAAAGAAGAGTTAGGGTTTGGAGGCATGTTGTTTTTTTAATAAAATTTAAGTAGTTTCTAACAAGTTCGACTAATTGTCTTTGATTTCCTTTTGATTGAAAGGTATATTTCTGTTATTATTAATAAAGTGACTTTAACCGAAGGGTCTCGTTTTTTCTTTGGGAGGTACATAAAAAAACCCATTTGTCTGAGAAAATGCTAATTAATCATTTAATAAGTCTCATGCTAAAAAATTAAAAGAACCATGTTAAGAAAAGAATAAGATAAATTGCACGGGCACAAGTATAAACCACACTTCATATGCATCACTGAACATTGGTTGACATATGAGACCATAGGTATGTATGTGCCAGCCGGCTACAGACTCGTCGCTAGTACTTGTAGAGATCGTCGACAACACGGTGAAGCAGCCATTTTTGCACGTTCTGATGTTAAATGTACTGCTGTCGAAAGTATTGCCAACTTGTCGGAAGTGCCTTATTTGGAGTGTGCAGCATCCAAGGTAGCCGCGGGTGGAAAAACTTATGTGGTTGTTTCAGTGTACAGACCATCTAGGTATTTAAAGGAAGATGTTGAGGGTTTCTTTAATCTTCTTTATCAGATGTGTGATTTTATATACTCTAGGTCATCGCAGCCTATATTGGCTGGGGACTTTAATATTGATTTGCTCCAAAATAATGAACTTAGAAATAAATTTATAAATTTTATGCATTCTTTCGACTTACAGTCAACCATAAATGAGGCCACAAGAATTACTATAAACTCTTCTACCTGTCTAGATAATTTTTTAGTTCCTGCTATTTTCCGGTGTAAAGCAACGGTACTTCCGGGACATAACTCGGATCATACATTACAGTTACTTGAAGTAGATTTAGCACTGCAAACACAATCATCTTATGTATATGCAAGAGATTTTGGTTCTGAGAAGGTGCATGGGTTCACTCTTGACTTGTCTGGTGAGAATTGGAGCTCTGTCTTTGAGAATGTAGGTACCGATAACAAATGGTGTGCATTCATGGAGACTTTTCATTATTACTTTTATTTGCATTTTCCATATAGAAAAATAAACTTGAACCATAACAAGCAACATTGGGGGTCTCCGATCATAGGGGAGTATAGAGGTAAATTAGACTTATTTTATGTACTGTCCAGGTACTTTCCCGAGGCGGAGAGACTATATAGACAGCTGAAAAAGGAGTATGTCAAAGTATTACATCAGTTAAAATCAGAACGAATTCTTGAGCGGATAAACTCCGCTGGCCATGTAAATAGGAGTAGGGTCACCTGGCAGATAATAAATGAACTTACTGGGAAAAAACAGAATAATAGAGTCGTTCCTGAGGGAAATTTGGAAGAAATAGCAGGTGCATTAAATAAACATTTTGTAAATATGGCAACTAACTTACGTGGTTCTATGACAATAAATTCTATCTCACATGTTAACGTTAATTCGCACTCGATATTTTTAAGACCTGTAACAGAGGGAGAACTAATAAATATTGCTGGCACTTGTGTGTGTTAGCTTTACATCTATACGGTGCTCTGTGATAGATTGTGTAGTAAATCTGTATTTTTCACAGAGATGTAAACTCAGTAAATTAGAAATTTCGTATCCAACTGGAATAATGTGATAGTTGTGGTACATTAAGACAAGTGCACCAAGAAAATACACATTGATTGCTGCAAATAGTGAGTAGATAACCTACGGGCCACTCAGTCATTGAATACTGTTCGTTTTGTTTTTTATTGTTTTTTTGTCCGATTCATGATAAGTGATTGCTGGAATTATTAAAGTTAAAGATTGGCATACACGTACTGATTCAACCGTTGAAAGTACAAGTAAATAAGTTATAGATTTTGAAATTGCAACTATGACAGAATGAATCCTCCAGGTGTGGGCGGTTTGGTAACCTCTGATGAATTTCACACGGCCTTGAAACAGCTAAAGATTGAAATAACTCATCATAACGAGAGCTTGTTTGCTCGTCTGGAAAGAAACTTTCTAGAGAGGTTTACTGTTTTGGATGAAACTCATAAAGAACTCCAAAAACAGCTTGAAGCGGCCGATAAGCTGACACGTAAAAATCATCTTGTGATATTTGGTTTGAAACTGGAGGGAATTTCGGATCAGGAAAAGTTACTTAAGTATATTCTAAATTTTTGTAGAGAGAAACTTGATATCGAAATTAAGACCAGCGAAATCAATAATATATATTTAACCGGCAGGGAGCGGCAAATTGTTAAAGTCGAATTGGTGTCTTTTTTGAAGAAGATCGAAATACTGAGAAACTCTAATAAGTTAAAGGGAACAAAGGTGTTCATCTCCCATGATCTAAATGCCAGAGAGAGAGATATTCAAAGAGTTCTAAATACTCAGCTAAAAATTGCTAGGGAAAAAAACTATAAGGCACACATAAGGAATGACTGTCTTTATGTGAATGGTGAGAGGTTTACCGCCGATCAGTTTGAAGAAGAAGAGGAGGTATTTTTTCAGAAGGTACAAAAGTCAAACAGTGCTCCGACGACTCCAACTCGTGAGCGGGTGGAACTGAAGTCTAACTCTGGAGACGATATAAATACGGTCCCATTGAAAGACAAAAAAAGACCAGACATTGTTGACAGACATTAAGGAAGGTAATAAACGAGAAAAGGAAGCCCAGCTGGCTAAGAAGGTTGTGTCACGGGAGGGGGAGGCGGGGATCTCTGGAGATCCAAAGCCCACAACTAGTATAAGTCGGAAGGTCCTAAGAAGTAACTCGTCCAGTAATTCGTCCGATAGGAAAAGAAAGGAGGTGGCTGAAGGTGTGCATAATCCTGCGGTAGAACCACCGGGGTCAGAAGCATTCGACGGAAGGAAGCATACCTGGGGAGCCTCTAAGCCGTCAGAGGAGAGGAAGAAGGGTATTTAAGTTTCTATTTGTTTTAAGGAGTGATTGATATTAAGGATAGGAAATATAGTGTTGTTATTATCGATGGTCAAAGTGCGGTTAAATTATGGACGCATTCATACGAGACATTAATTAAAGTCATTTCTGTATATAATAGATAGTAGGAGTAAATTTATAAGGATGAGTTGTAAACCAGTTGAAAATAAATAGAAAAGGTAGAAAAAAGCAGGGAAAACTGCTACATAAAATGGATAATTTCATCAAAGACTTCCAGGTGGAGGACGTTGTCACAGAGATTGTTGGAGTGCTGAGCAATCTAATAGGGTGTTTCAAATAAATTCTAATAACGATAATTTTAAACTTTTAAATCAGAACATAAGAAGCTTTACTAAGAACTTACCTGAACTGGAAATTTTTTTAGAACAGTTCAATAATAAGTTTGACTGTATCATACTAACAGAAACAAGATGGGTAGATGTACAGTATATTATAGGTCTGGATGGGTATGACATGATTTTTAGCGAAGGAACCTTTAACCAAAACGACGGGGTGTTGGTGCTTATAAAACATGGTTTAAACTATACTTATACAATAGATAAAATAGGTCAAGGTAGGATTGTAGATGTGAAATTGAACTTTCATAATAAAAAAATTCGTATTGTGGGAATATACAGATTACAACCCATTGATGTGGGCTGTTTCCTTACAGAGCTAGATAATTATTTAGTCAGGATATCGAGCTCCGATACCTGTATCATTGCGGGCGATTTGAATATTGATATACTTGATCCAGTCGGTTTTGCAAATGACTACCTGAATATAATGGAAAAACATGCATTTAAGTCACTAATAAATGAAATAACCAGAAAGGGTGAAATAAATGAGGGGACATGCATAGATCATATTTTCATGAAGGCTCCAGGTAAGTTTGAGGATTATGTGTTGCCGATCATAGCTAGAACAAACATAACAGACCACTACACTGTCATGATGCAGTGGATGTTAGCGACTGATGAAAACAGGAAACAGAATAAACTATCAAATAAAAGTACTAAACACAAATTTATTAAACAAGTTAACTTTCAAACATTAAATAGTGAACTACGAGAAGCAAATTGGGGTGTAATTCTGTCGGGTAATGTTGAGGACGTAACAAAAAACTTTGTGGATTTCCTCATAAAAAAGATAGAAATTCACACAATATACAAAAAAATAGATAGCAATCTTAAAAAACGTAAGCCGTGGATAACTAGGGGTATTATCAATTCTATAAATTACCGAGACAAGCTAATCAAAAAATACCATGTAACTAAGGATACTAAATTGAAAGAAGGTTACAACATATAGGAACAAATTGCATAAAATAATAAAGAGGGCTAAAAATGATTATTACAAAAGCAGGATAGAACAGTGTCAAAATAATGCAGAAATGTGGCGAACGATAAAGCAAATAAGAGATAAGGAGAAGGAAAAAAAAGAGATTATGGAAATAAGCACAGGAAACACTACAACAACAGACGGGTATAAAATAGCAAATATATTTAATGAACATTATATTAATACAGGCGGGAAATTAGCGGATAAAATTGCAGGAGATGAAAGCTACAAAGAAGAGAAAGTTACAAATCCGAAATCGATGTATCTAACGCCAACAAATCCAGAAGAGATTAAATTAACTATATTTAAGCTTAAAAATAAAAAGTCTGTTGGAACTGATGGCATAAATTGTCAGACTGTAAAGAACATAGCAGCAAGCATCGTATATCCAGTGTCAGAAATTGTTAATAAAGTCTTTCAAAGTGGTATTTGCCCTGAATCATTTAAAACATCTGTTGTTACACCGATATTTAAGAAGGGAAACAAGCTAGAGCCCAGCAACTATAGGCCAATTTCAATAATAACAGTTTTCGCTAAGATCTTTGAAACTATACTAAAGAACAGAATGGATAGTTTTGTTAGGGAACATATTAAGATTTCAAATAGACAGTTTGGATTTCAAAAGGGTAAGTCAACCCAAGACGCAATTGTATCATTGACAGAAGATATATACGAGGCTTTAGATAAGGGAACTCCTGCATTAGCAATATTTCTAGATCTAGCGAAAGCATTCGATACAGTCAATCACTTCAGGCTTATTAGCGTCTTAGAAGATATGGGGATGAGAGGAAAAGTGTCAGATTTGATTACAAGTTACCTTAAAAATAGGAGACAGTATGTAAAGATTGGAAATAGGATGAGCGAGCCATTAACACCCACATATGGTATACCACAAGGCACAGTTCTGGGACCACTGCTGTTTATCCTGTATATGAATAATCTATTTTTTGTCAAGACTGAGGGAAAGATAATTAGTTTCGCTGATGATACAACTGTATTTTATAAAAGTCACACTTGGGAGATTCTCAAGGAGACAGTAGAGAAAGATTTCATTCATGCTATAAAAAGATGGTTTGACTACAATAAGCTGACTATAAGTTTTGAAAAAACAAAATTTATAACTTTTTCATGCTACACAAATGGACAACCAACGTATGATGAACTTGTATTTCAGAACAACACTGATAATTTCAAAATAGACTCAACTCGATACACCAAATTTTTGGGTGTTACAATTGACCAACATCTCAAATGGGATAAACACGTTGCACAAATAAATCGGAAAATAAGAGGTCTTCTAATTTACTTTAAAAGCTGTAGAGAATTTCTTAATTTAGAACAACTTAGCATTTTATATGATGCCCTAGTAGATTCCCATTTAAGATATGCTATTCTGGGATGGGGTGGTGTGTACAAAAATTACCTGACAGATTTAGAAGTCACACAGAAATACATATTAAAGATAATATTTAATAAAAAAAGAAACTATCCATCTGATGATCTTTACAGGTTGGCCAAGAAAATGGACTGTAGACAACTGTTTGCTGTTGCATTGCTGAGACATACATACTCTAAAAACACACAATATAGAGTCACAAACACCAGGAGTATTGAATATATGCCTGTTCCTAGGGCATATAAAACTATCGGTCAAAGAGGCAGCAAGTACTTGGCCCCTAGATTTTACAACTGGCTTCCCAAAGAAATAAAAAATACTAAGAGCAGAGCAAAGTTCAGAAAATTAATTAAAGATTATATACTTGAATTACCAAGACGAACCACACATGACCTTATTGATATAAAAAATGCCACGACTTAGCACTAGCTCGCGCGGTATTTCGTGACTGCGTCCTCAAACTGATTTTTAAGTTGTTGAATGTTGAGTATGATTTTAACCGATATTGTAATAATTGATGTCAATGACTTTAAGTAGGAAAATAAAAATGGTTGATCATGGAATGAAAATTCGATTTAATTTTGAGTAGTAAAAAATAGTTAAATTTGTAAAAAAAAGGAAAAAGAAAAAAGGAAGAAAAAATCTATGGTATGTATTAGGTGTAATTATGTAAAAAAAAGGAAAAAAAAGGGAAAAAAATTCAAGGAATGTTGCCATTTGTTGTCGTTGTCATTATGAATTTGTGTACATATGTTTGGATATGTTTGTTGTTATTGTTAGATTTAGGTTTGGGAGAGTGGCGATTCTACTCGGGGATCTGCGCACATATGAATACTTTGTAACGCGAACTCCATTAAATTGAATGTGTTCATGTTCTTGATAAGTAATTTGTAATTGATCAGTAATTCTAGAGTTATTTTGCAGAAGCCATAGTCTGCGCATAGTTTTGTCTATTTTAGTAAGTACCCACTAGGCAACACACTCATTCAAACACACACAAATGTGCTAGACACATTTAAGTGTTTTAATGGCATGTTTATTGCTATATAACTACATATTTGTAAACATTTTTCTAATTTATATACCTTGT
Organism: Malachius bipustulatus; assembly: GCA_910589415.1. Taxonomy (NCBI): domain Eukaryota; kingdom Metazoa; phylum Arthropoda; class Insecta; order Coleoptera; family Melyridae; genus Malachius; species Malachius bipustulatus. Next base: position 17,699,506 of record OU342638.1, on the reverse strand, counting down.
GTTTTTGGCAATAAATGTTATTATTATTATTATTATTATTACTTTAGACAACAAGAAGTCATCTGGGACGGACGAAATACCTACTTCTTTACTAAAGACCTGCATACATGCTATATCTAAGCCTCTTGCTGAAGTTATTAATTGTTCCTTGCTTGAGGGGGTTTTTCCCTTGTTACTGAAAAGTGCCAAAGTTATCCCACTGTACAAAAAAGGTAACCCTGATGACTTTGATAATTACAGGCCGATTAGTGTGTTGTCCGCTTTTTCCAAATTCTTTGAAAAGATTATGTACGACAGAATTGTGCATTTTTTCAGGACTTACAATCTGTTTGAAACATTCCAACATGGCTTCTTAAAGGACAAATCTGTGGAGACGGCAATTTTTGAGTATTTGACAGAGATTCTGAACGCTTTTGAGAGAGGCGACTTGGCCTGTGGCCTGTTCCTTGACCTCTCGAAGGCATTCGATTCGATTAGTCATGAGTTTCTGCTCGACAAATTGTGTGATTATGGTGTTAGGGGGCAGGCACACTTATGGCTCAGATCATATCTTAGTGGACGATGTCAAAGTGTACTTCTGCGTGATGGCAATAAAACTGCGCACTCTAGTAAGTTGGACGTAACTCTTGGTGTCCCACAGGGGAGCATTCTTGGACCACTTCTTTTCGTCAATTTTATAAACGATCTACCTAGAACCATTAAGGACACTAATAGTACTCTTATAAACTATGCTGATGATACCAACGTACTGGTCAGGGGTTCATTATTGTGCGACCTGATCAGTGATAGCGAATATCATCTTTCTCTTATTTCTGAGTGGTTTCTTGAGAACGGGTTGGTTCTGAATCAGGGTAAAACACAATGTGTTGTATTCAGAACTACCCACAACAGGACATCTATTCCTGATAAGCTGTTGTTGGAGCGTGCAACAATAAACATTTCCGATAACAGTAAAATGCTTGGGATTTACATTGACTCTAATGTTAATTGGTATGCTCATGTAGGTCATTTTAACAACAGACTGTCTTCATATTGCTATGCATTAAGGATTCTTGCTACCCATACATGCTACGAGGTACCTACTTAGGACAGCATACTTTGGGAACTTTCATTCCCTGCTGAGGTATGGTGTAATTTTCTGGGGACAGTCATCAAGGATAGTAGAGGTCTTTAAAATCCAAAAGAGAGCGATCAGAATAATCCATGGGATAAAACCTCGTGACAGCTGTCGAGGAACTTTTAGAACTAACAATATTCTAACCACTATAGCCACTTACATATACGAGTGCGTAATGTTCCTGAGAAAGCATCCGCATTATTTCAACACGTTTGTTCCTGATCATCGGCATGATACGAGATTCCCAATGTTGTTACATTACCCTTCTCACAGGTTAACTTCAACTGAAAGGGGGCCTCTTTATTCTAGTATACGATTTTACAACCACCTTCCTAATAGCCTGAAAGGTGAGAGCAAATTAAGTTGTTTTAAGGTAAAACTGGTTGATTACTTATGTAATCTTGAACCTTATTCTGTGGCTGAATTTATGGCAGTGGCTTAAAACTTCAAACTTATTGTTTATTTAAGGAGTTTGACTGGCAGAGCCAGTTCTTATTTAGTGTAATTTAGCTTAGATATTTTGTTATTGTATTTGACTTGTTTCAAACTTGTAACTTCTTGCAATTGTTTTGGAATAAAGTTGTCTATCTATCTATCTATCTATCTGGTTAATTATTATAGAAGAGAAAAAAGTGATAGATTTTAGCTCGAGATGTGATTTCGTCCCCGACGCGTTTAGCGGTGGGGACAAACACATCGAGAGCTAACATCGCACTTTTTTCTTGTGTGTAATATACAATTTTTTTCTGCGAGAAGAAATATCAGTGTTAGAATGTCGAAAAACGGAGTTAGATAACTGAAAATTATGTCGGAAAAATGATTTATGTTAAACTTGGATTTTCAAATTGCCTTTTATCGTAATTGACGTTGCCTGGGTAACGAAACGATTTAATTATTACATAAACGTCATATTAATGTAATTAAAATTGAAGACAGTTTTGCAAAGATTCTTGTTAGTTTTCGATGAGTGAAAATAATAATGTGGATAGTGATTATTATGAAAATTCCCTTAATAATTGCCATTTGGATAATAAGGTAACTTTCCTTTACGTATATTTGATATAAATTTAATGATATCTGAGTGTTAATAGTAGCTATACCTAAGACGCCATTTCGGGGAAATAAGTACTCATTTATTTCCCTGCTAATTCATTTTTTCCCCGATCAGATGCAGCTCATAATTATAATGAGGCATTTTTCTACCTGTCAACGGGGAAAAAGGTCAAACTTATAGCCCGTCGCAGAAAAAATTATTTTCATCGAAAACAAACAAGAATCTTTGCAAAACTGTCTTCAATTTTAATTACATTAATATGACGTTTATGTAATAATTAAATCGTTTCGTTACCCAGGCAACGTCAATTACGATAAAAGACAGTTTGAAAATCCAAGTTTAACATAAATCATTTTTCCGACATAATTTTCAGTTATCTAATTATCAGTTTTTCGACATTCTAACACTGATATTTCTTCTCGCAGAAAAAAATTGTATATTACACACAAGAAAAAAGTACGATGTTAGCTCTCGATGTGTTTGTCCCCTCCGCTAAACGCGTCGGGGACGAAATCACATCTCGAGCTAAAATATATCACTTTTTTCTCTTGTATAATAAATAACTATTATTAAATTTTCAATAATAAAAAAATGACATCAATAAAAAATTTAGATTTTTCAGTTTTTTCAGCATATTTCAACCGCGACAGAAGTGTCCTTAATTTTTTTTTTTTTTTTTTAATTTGAAAATTTTGGTGTCTCGACTACTGTCATTTACACCTGTACATTGTGTTGTTGAGCATTTTATATTATGTTAACATGATTGTTATTAATAATTAGTATGTATCTAAGTATACTATAAGTATGTATATTTATTTGATTTGGTAAGTAATAGCTATATTAATTATGTAGGTACTTATGTCAGAGGTGTTCCCAATAGGTCGGCTTTCTTTAAGTAGTTCATGAGCTTATTCACACTTTGGGGAGTTATGCTGAGTATTTCTTGCAAGTTGGATCCCAAGTTGGTTTGGTTTCTGTGACTTATGTATTTTGGGCAGTCAATAAGGATGTGTCTGACTGTCAGTTGGACGGCACAGATTTCACATTGTGGTGGATTCTCTCTTGTCATGATGATGTAGGCGTGCGTTAATTTGGTGTGGCCTATTCTTGGTCTCCGGAGATCAAGTCAGGTCACGTCTTGAGATATTTGGTCTGTTGATTGTTCCAATGCTGATGCCATAATTCCGTAATATGGTTTATGATCTGGGCTTTGATGTCCGCTTTTTGTTGACTGAGATCGGTGACATTTGGGTCCATTGAACAGGCATTCCGAGCGGCTTCATCTGCTCTCTCGTTGTCTCTGATATTGCTATGTGCTGGAATCCATATTATTGCTATACATTTTCTCTGTTTTATCAGATTATTGATACCTTCTTGTATTCTTCCTATTAGGGGATCGTATGTGAAGAGTTTATTTATTAAGGTGACCGCTGCTAGAGAATCTGAACAGATCATTGCTTTGTAAAAATTTTGTTTTTCAGTGAATTCACTGCTTGGAATATTGCGAAGAGTTCTGCTGTAATCACGCTGCATGAGGATGGTAACCGAAATTTGATTTCCTGTGTGTCTGATACTATTGCGCAGCCTACTCCGTTTATTCCCTTTGAAGCATCTGTGGAAATTTTCATGTCATAGTCATATGCCCCAGGAGATCTTGACATGCTTCTTGGATTTCATCTTTAGTGGTGTATTGATTGATGCGTGAATTTAAAGTAGCGTCACAATGGGGGAGACTGGAGCGTCCATGGTGCGGTTTTGCCAGGAGAAGTTTGGTCTATTGATCGGGGATCTATTCTCAGGCTAGAGGTTCTTATTTCCTGACAGATGGGCTTCCGGTATTGTGGTCTGTTGGCGTGCTTTTGTTCACAATTTTCGTGGAACAGGGTCTTATATGCTGGATTCCGGTCATTTGCCGCTATTCTCGCTGCATATGAATATTGGAGATATTTTTCTCCGGATCCAGAGGGGCGGCTCATTGGCTTCCTTGTGTATACTTATTACGAGACTTGTTCTGAAAGCACCTAGAGCTAGTCTGAGGCCTGTGTTCTGTATAACGTCCAGACATTTTAAAGTGGACTTACTGGCTGATCCATATACAATGGCACCGTAATCAATTTTGGTTCTTACTAGGGAGCGGTATATTTTTAGGAGAGCTGTTTCGTGTGCTCCCCATCGGTGACGGGTTAGAGATTTCATAATATTAAGCCGTTGCAGGCAGTCTGCTTTGAGCTGACTTATGTGGGTCGAAAAGTCGAAAATTATGCCGAGGAATGTATGGGAGTTGACCTGTTCTAGATCAACTCCGTTTAGTTTTAATTTTGGTGGTCTACTTGGGGTTTTTTTCTTTGTGAAGACCATGAACTTGGATTTTTGGGTTGAAAACTTGAAGCCCGTTTCATTTGACCAGACTTCCAGCCTCTTTATCGCTTCTTGTATTAGGTTGCTAGTTGTTGTTGTAGATTTGCCCCTGCAGTATATGAGGAGGTCGTCCGCATATAGTGATGATTTTAACGGTGGCGTAATTGCCGAGTCAACGTCGTTAATTGCTAGCAGGAATAATGTAGGGCTTAAGACTGAGCCTTGAGGAACTCCATTTTCTTGCTTGTGCTTCGCTGAGTATACATCATTAATTCTGACTTGAAAAGTTCTGTCTTTCAGGAAGTTTTCTATAAATTTCAAGATATGTCCACCTATATTTTGCTTTATCAGTTTTCGGAGGATATTGTATTTCCAGGTCGTGTCGAAGGCTCGTTCCAGGTCAAAGAAAACTGCCGTGAGGTTTTGGTTGGAGTGAAAGGCGTCTTCAATTTCTTCTTTGAATTGTATGAGGTTGTCCAAGGTGCATTTGTTCGGTTGGAATCCTGTTTGTGTGGGTGCAATGAGTTTGTTTGTATCTATGTACCAGAGAAGTCTTTTATTAACTATTTTCTCTAGGAGCTTACACATTGTGCAAGTGAGAGATATAGGTCTGTATGATGTGGGATCGCATTTTGGTTTTCTAAGTTTGTAGATAGGCAAGATTATCGAGTTTTGTCATTGTTTTGGGAAGGAGTCTGTTTTCCATATCGTGTTGAAGAGCTTTAGAATGTGATCCATTGCAGTTTCAGGTAGATTTGTTAGGAAGAGAGCTGGTATTTCATCTGGACCTGGGGCTGAGTTTTTTGTGTTAGCTAGGGTGAAATGGAGTTCTTCTTTGGTAAGATCGTTAATTGATTGGACTTAATGAGTTTTTGGTATAATTTAGCTGCTCTGATTCTATTGCCTTCTTGTGTAGTAAGAACTCTTTGCTGTAATTGTCGTTGCTGGACTTTTGCGATATGGATACCGCTAGCAGAGATGCAATATCCCCACTCGAGGTGATCTTGATGCCGTTTGTCTTCTAAGACCGGAATGTTGAACTCCGTTTTTGAACCCTTCATTCTTTTTATTTTGTTCCACATTTCACCTGGTGTTGTGTTGCAGGTTATCTTGGACACGTAGTATTTCCAAGCGTTTGTCTTACTTTCATTGATGATTTCTTGGGCAGCTGATTTTTGTTCCCTGAGGTGGCGAAGTTTTCAGGCGTCTTCTGTTTCCTATATTTGTTTAGCGCACGATTTGTATTGGAAACTGCATCTCGACATTTACTGTTCCACCACAAGACTGATTTTGTGCCTGTGTTAGGGAATCTTGTTCGTCCTACATGGTTATCTGCAGCCTCTATTATTATTCTGGAGAACTTTTTGATGTCGTTGTTTATGTCACCTGTTATTTCTAGTTCGCTAATCTTATCTGAAATTGCATTCTGGAAGCTCGCCCAATCTGCCTTTTTTATGTTCCACCCTTTCCGAGTCGAGGTACAGCTTAGAGTCTTTGATCGATCATTAATTTTAATCTGAAAATGGTTGCTTCCATATAAATTGTCTAACACTTCCCATTCTAGATTGGGAGCTGATCTGGGGTCTGAAAAACTCAGATCGATGGAGGAGAAGTTTCCGGTGGCTATGCATACGTGGGTACTTTGGCCAGAATTTAGAAGAACTAAGTTATGGGATGTTATAATATTTTCGATGATTTTACCCCTTCCGAAAGTTTGTTTGGATCCCCATAATTGATTATGGGCGTTGAAGTCACCGACTATAAGAAACGGGGAAGGCAATTCGTCAATAAGTTGTATAAGTTCAGCTTGCGTAGTGTTGCGGTCTGGTGGCAAGTATATATTGCAAGCGGTAAGTTTGTTTGGACACCAGACATTCGTCACAGTAGATTCTATGTCTGTATTTATGTTCAGTACCTCACTGTGATATGTGTTTTTGATATAGATTGAGGTGCCGCCGCTAGCATTTTGGTGTGTGGTACGATATTGATGATAGCCGACGTATTGAGAGAATCTTGGCGCTTGTGTGGGTTTTAAATTCGTTTCCTGTAGGCAGACTACACTGGGGGTGCAGTCTGCTATAACCTGTTGGATACGGTTTCTTGGATCTTTCCGGTTTTCACTGTGAGAATCTTGTAACTTCTCCAGGGGGTTGCATTAATTGTAAATCAGGGTCTGGAGAGGTATCTTTTGAGGTGGACGAAGCCGTGTCTGATGGTGCTGGTCGCTTCTTTGCCTGATGTGGTGCGGACTGGTCATCTTTCATGTGTTGTTCATGTGTGAGTTTAATATGGTCATGTTTTGGTTTGTGAGAGTTGCGACTTCTGGTTGAGCTATTCCGGGCTTTGGATTCGGGCAGTTACCAGCTATGTGTCCCGCTTGTTTGCAGATAAAACACACCATGCTATCGTAGGATAGGAATATTCTGTATTGTGTCTCTTCGTAAGTGATGATGGTTGATGTTTCTTGTAAAATATCCGGGTTATTTGGTGGGTGTATACAGGGTGTCCCAGACTTAATTGACCAGGCCATATCTCATATACAGGTTGAGATAATCGAGCCGAATAAAAGGCATATTATTATAATTTTTCAAGCTGTATAGCATGACAGCATGAAAACAACCCCTACTCCAACATCCCCTAAGTTACAGCCCCCACCCTTAAAAAAATGAATAGCACCCTGTATATATTTTTGTATATTCAAAACCAGTATTCGATTCTCTATTCAGATGATTTTTCAGATTCAAAATTGGTTTAGAAATAACCAAGAAAAAGATCATCAAGGTGGTCATGACTTTTTATCTTAACTTTCTCTGGATGACTTTTGCTGTCAAAATTTATTCATAGTTTTTAACAGGCAGGTGATAGTTATTATTATAATTAAAGTCCAAACAATTTATTTGATAATTCTGATTTGTTGGGAAATTTTAAAAAATAAAACAAGAGATAAAGCACTTTATCATGAACCTTAATGATGACTGTGACCTGCTAATTAAAAACTATGACCAAAATATTGATAAATTTTGGCAGCTAAAGTCATTCAGGTAAAGTTAAGATAAAAAGTCATGACCACCTTGATGAACTTTTTCTTGGTTATTTCTGAACCAATTTTGAATCTGAAAAATCATCTGAATAGAGAATCGAATACTGGTTTTGAATATACAAAAATATATACAGGGTGCTATTCATTTTTTTAAGGGTGGGGGCTGCAACTTAGGGGATGTTGGAGTGGGGGTTGTTTTCATGCTGTCATGTTATACAGCTTGAAAAATTATAATAATATGCCTTTTATTCGGCTCGATTATCTCAACCTGTATATGAGATATGGCCTGGTCAATTAAGTCTGGGACACCCTGTATATACTTGCCTTCTGAAACTCAATATGTGGCTGAAGTCATCCCCCGGAATTCCTGCTCGCAGGAAGGAGACCGGCGAGATCAACCTCATACCCATTGTAACAAGTGTTTGTTCTATGACTTGATGAGGGATTGAGGGGCACACATTGGATATGATCAACCTTTTCGCTGGTGTAATAAGGCGTCGTATTTGCAGCTCAATATCTCTTATTTTAATTGTTTCATGATCGGTTACTAGAGAGTTCACAATTTCTGTATTGGTTAGGTAGATGCAGATTCTGTTATTGCTGATACGGGAGGCAAATATAATATTTTTTGGATTTACTATTTCTCAGATTGCTTTAACATAGTCGCCTAACTTTAGTGTCTCATTTACGTTTATTATTATTGCTTGATCTTTCTTTGGGAATGTAATGACTGGTGTGGATTTCGTTGCTTGGGTGTATGAGCGTCTTTGATTGATAACTTGCGATTCTTCAGATGTGGAGGCAGTTGGTGGATTTTCATTCTGAGTGTTTCGGCGCTCCTGTAGTAGTCAGAGGCGGCCAGACTTTCCTTATTCATGATAATCTAGGTTTATTGCTATGGGCAGCTAGGCAGATCAGCATACATCTGGTGGAAATAATTGGTTGCCTATCCAGGCACCGAAACGGATGGCCTTCTTTAGTTAGCAAGAATTTTATTGATAACAAAACGCATGCAAAATTGAGCCTTACTGAAACAATGTTGGGGTCTGATTTCTGCGATCAGCTGTTACGCAACCATTCAAGATCAAAAAATTTTAATGAAAACTAAAACTACTTATTATCTTTTCACTATATTGAGTGGAAACAATGCAATTTTCAACTCGTATAAACTATAGAAAACTTCGATGGAACACGACCGAATTTTTCACTGTTTACCAATCGACTTGTCGTAGGTCCCTTTTTTCCTTAAATTTTGTTTCAGATTCTTAATAACCATAACGTGCAGCTTTTCTCTAATTTAACCTACTCTTTATTTCCTATGTCTTAGGAGATCCCAATATCTTTCAATGGTTTAGGATAGACATCCCTGTAGTCGCCCATGAAATAGTTCTAATCCTGTAAAAAAAGTTTATAAAAAAAATAATACTTTTTATTTATTTAAGAAACTTCTTTTCTTCTCAGCACTACCCCAAGGAATTGATTGATATCGAAGTTTTAGTGCTTTGGAAATAACGATTTACTCTGTAACTTTTTTTCCCTTCTCTTGCGATATAAGTAAATAATATTTCTTCTTTCTTTCTTTGAACTTAAAATTGAGTCCAAAACGTCTAGAAAACACGTTTTACTAACTTATTTTACGATCAAAATATTCATATAAAGCAGTGTCTAAAAAAACTATAAAGGCGAATTGATAAAACAGGTTTTCTTGACAATTAATTTCCTGTGAAAATTTTCGGAGAAATAAAACTTTCATACAACAATGCACTGCTTTGGTCTACATTCATCTACAGAATTGATCATCTATCTACATTGTGAGCAATTGTATTTCTCCCCACATTTTCACAATTGTCAAGAAAATCTGTTTCATCGATTCGCCCTGTATCAATATTTAGGCGAAACCCAAAAAGTGAGATCATTGTAAAGAGAATTCAAGTATCTTTCAAGATACCCCTGCCAAGGGGATGAACCTGGATAGTTAAATAATTTCTCACACATATACATAAATGTCCCCTTCGATAACAAAATTTTCCTGTTTCGGCGTTTTTCGCTTACATCTTAGTTATTAGGCCCGGTACATTTTTGTTTGGCCACCCTGTACATAAGGCCAGAAATATTAGAATTTTCAAAGAAAGGTATCGCTATAGTTTTGACTTTCTCACTCTCTCTTTTTTTGGTCGTTGGTCGTTGCGCACGAATATGAAGTTTGCCAGCAAAAATTTGGCCCGGAACTTTTCTTTTTGCACCATTTCTCAAAATTTTTTCAGTTTTTTCAGTTTTTGACCTAAATCTCAAAAGAGAAGCGGAATTTCGTAGTCCGTGCTATATAAAATTAAAGTAGACCAAAATGGCTGAAGCTAAGGGATTCTAAAGCCGTTTGGCTGTTTGAAAATATCTTTATTGATCCGCGTTGACAGTGATCTTTCCCTGCATCTGCGCACAGTACTTTATGGAATAGATTTAGGCCTGGAAAGTTGCTACGTGAAGGTCCAGGCTCGAGAAGACTCTCTTCTTCGAGCCAATGCTACACACCCCAGCTTCTATGGATGTCCTAGATCCATCGGTATCATCTGAAACTTGCTGTTAGCAGTTCATTTTTGTTGTCCTCCCATACGTCTTTTCCGGGAGGAAGGGCCTTATAAGAAGAGCGGTTGATGATGGTCTTAGGCATTATGACCCAGGGCATACACAGTAGATTGTGACTTTCTATGTCATCCAGTGATCTGATTCGATCCAAATTACAAGCCTTTACCATATATGTATGCAGTCCATCTGTTTTTCTCTCAAAATAAATATGGATTGGTGGTAAGTGAAGTAGGATTTCACAGATCGCAACTGTCATATGCAATCTTAAGTCTGATGAACATTACATAAAGCAAGTATATTTGTTTGGGTCTAATTCCCCATGTTTTGCCACAGATCCTTTTATACGTCCACAAGGAGAGTTTGGCTTCATTTATAACTTTTTCCAGATGGGAGTTTCAAGTTAGATTTTCATCCAGGATGACTCCTAGATACTCAGCTTCCTCTGCAAATGGAATGGTTTCTCTACATGATGTGTTCCATCTCGCACCACTGATAAGTCACTTCGACTATTTCCTGAAAGACCCTAGAAATGGTCGCCTCAGATCTTCCTTTGGTCAGAATGACCAAGCCATCAGCAAACACCTTGACTTCTATACTCCATAGTGAGAGAAAGAGCCAAAAGGTCATTGACAAGAAGGGACCAGTGCACTGTGAAATACGAGAAATACATTAATCGAAACGCCTGAATTTGTATTAATGCATTTCCGGCTGCATAATTACATCCCGTTTCATATCGTCTCCGAGCGTCCGTTCCCGCTTTGGTCTGCGAACATCTTTTAGGGAGAATGAGAAGTCAGGGCATGATTAACAAAACATCCAACACAAAACTCTTTAAGATCAGAGGCACACCAATTAAATATTTTTGAGACGCTGTATGATTTGCGTTTACAGTGTTTTACGTCTCTTCTCTTCCGTATTTACCGCTAACTAAATGTCATATCGTGTCGGTCTTGTGTTTTTCATTATGCAATGAAATCGTCTAATTTGAAAGTTCAATACCTCGTTTCTTTAAAAAAGAATTTGATTAATTTTCAATTTGCATTGTTTGGTATTCAATAATTTATCTATTGTTGGTTAATGAGAACTTTTTCTATGTGAAATTGATTGATAATGAAAATATTCAAATATTATTTGTTGAAAATAATGGGTTTCCTCATTAATATTATACCTACAAGGTTCCCGGCGCGTGAGTAGGATATACGCATATACCAGTCCCATCGTATAGAATTTTAGTGAAAAAAGTTATATCCAATTGAAATTTTAATATGAAATCTTATACACATTCATTACAATAGCCCGTGTTGGGGTTGCTAGTCCCCCATCGAAAGCCTCCCTGGGTGGCGGATAGGGGAATGTCGTCTATATAGATGACACCGGGAAAATTAGATACCCCGGGGCTGACCAAAACTAGCAAACCAGATGGTAGAGGACATAGAACCCACACAGCCTCGCCCGGTGCGACACCATCTTTCTGGCTTAGGCGGCGTGAAGGTGCTTTAAATAGCTGACGTTTCGCTGCTGTGCCAGAGATTCCGGTCCATGGGGTAAGAAACGATAAAATATGCATGGATGGCGTTCCCTGGGTTAAAATTTTCCGGAGTTAAAACGACCCCCCATTCGGATCTCCGGGCGGGGGCTAGTCCAGGGGCACATTCATGCAGGAGAAAGAATAAAAACACCTCCAGAATTGAAAAATTTAAAGTCCACTTTTGTAATATTAGAGGTTTAAACACGAATATCAATTCAGTACATCAACATCTTCAGACAAATAAACCTCACATTCTAGCACTGTGCGAAACAAAAGTCCAAGCGTCATCAAGCACAGTTAATTATTATCTCTATCCAGGATATGACTTTCATTCTCGATTTAGACGTAACTTCGGAATTGGCATTTTTGTCAGAAGTGACCTCTCCTGCCAACGTGAGGAAGACTTTGAGCCCAATGACTTTGACGTCATGTGGCTTAGGATAACAGACCGACAAACGACGAGATTTATCTGTTGTTTATACCGACCACCCAGCGATACACAGTATAGGACACTTTTTTGTCCCTCACAAAAACTGTTGAATTCATACAGATAAACTACCCCAAAGCTGAGATATCCATCTTGGGTGATTTCAATGTACATAACATCAACTGGCTTAAATACTCAAACTTCACTGATGAAGAAGACCGTGAAGCGGAATCGTTTGCGATCAGCTGTGGTTTTACCCAGCTCGTTGATGAACCAACACGCATTCCGGATCGCGAGGGAGAATTCGCTAGCCTGTTGGATCTGTTTTTGACCACGAACCCTCAAATGTATACTATCACGGTGAAAGCCCCACTAGGTTCCTCAGATCATAAACTCGTCTCAACATCTTGTGTCCTACCAATTACTAGTGTTAAAGAAGCAAGTAAACCTCGTGTAGTCTGGCACTATAGATCTGCTAAATGGGAAGAACTCAGGGAATATTATCGAGATTTTCCATGGAGGAGTGTTTGTTTCGGCTCTAATGATCCATCTGTTTGTGCTAGGGAAGTTGCTCAAGTCATCCTAACAGGCATGGAAGCCTACATTCCCTTTTCAAAAAAACAGCCCTCAAACAGCAAACCTTGGTTCAACAAAAGATGCAAGGAAGCTGTCGCCTCCAAACAACTAGCTTTTCGCCAATGGCGAGAGAGCCCCAACGGCATAAACCATCACAATTTCATCCTTGCTCGAAACAGATGCAAAGAAATAATAGATCAAACCAAGGAAACTCACAACCAAAGAATTAGGAACAAAGTTCTCTCCTGCCCTAACGGTTCGAAATCTTTTTGGTCTGTAACTAAGGCAGTCAGCCAGAACTTCACCAGATCAACGATTCCACCACTTACACGGACAGATGGGACTATCGCATCCACGGCTACTGAGAAGGCGAACTTGTTGGCGGGAGTGTTTTCTTCATACTCTTCCGTCGACTTTCATGGAAGAACTCCGCCAATGATCCCTTCCGTGGAGACCAAAATGTCAGACATTGTTTTCCGACAGCGGGTCATAAAGAGCATTATGTTAGCCTTAGACCCAAATAAAGCTTCTGGGCCCGATGACGTACCTGTTATCGTACTAAAAAAATGCGCCACTGAGCTGTCATCTGTTTTCTGCCGACTTTTCAACTTGTCGTATAAAAAGGGAATATTTCCTTCTTGTTGGAAATGTGCACGGATCCAACCTATTCCCAAGAAAGGCAAAAAGACTATACCAAGTAACTATCGACCAGTGGCACTGCTTTCAGTAATATCCAAGATTATGGAGAAAGCTATTAACCAACATCTTTTAAAATACTTGGAAGGAGCTAACATAATCAGCGACCGCCAATACGGATTCCGTAAACAGAGGTCAACTGGTGACCTCCTCACTTACGTCACCGAGCTGTGGAACGGCGCAATCGAGCACCATGGGGAGTCTCGAGGGGTTGCGCTTGATATTTCTGGAGCTTTCGACCGTGTTTGGCATGGTGGACTGTTGGCAAAACTGCAGGCCTATGGCATGCCCGAGAAATTCTGCTTGTGGCTTGCGAGTTATCTCGGAGATCGTTCATTACAGGTGGCAGTCGATGGAGTTCTTTCTGAGACCTTTTCCATCAATGCCGGTGTGCCTCAGGGATCCATTTTATCTCCGACTCTCTTTCTAATATTTTTTTATAAACGACTTGCTTGAAACAACAAAAAATCCAATATACAGTTTTGCCGACGACAGTACCCTCATATCTTCTTATACGTTAGATGCGCGAACATCTGCCATCGACGCACAGACTCGCAGGGAGCAAGAAGTTGCCATACTTAACAATGACTTGCGGGACATTCTAGCTTGGGGCGATAGAAACCAAGTTCAATTTAATGCTGGAAAAACCCAAGCAGTCATCTTTTCCAAAAAGGCCAACGTTTTGGAGCCAGATATGGTGATGGCGGGACACTCTCTTACCCCAGCGTCATCTCTTCGTTTACTTGGAGTGAGCCTCGGAGCGAACATGTCTTGGCATGATCATGTTGCAGGTCTGGCGAAGAGTGCTTCTCAAAAACTTGGAACACTCTTCCGCACGAAGAAATTTTATACACCACAACAGCTTCTCCTCTTATACAAGACTCAAATTCGACCATCCTTGGAGTACTGCTCACATGTTTGGAGCTCAGCTCCCAAACATACGCTGAGACTTCTCGATTCGATTCAGAAAAGAGCCATCCGCTTGATTGGGGACCCAGATTTGACAAAAAATTTAGACACTCTCGAACATCGAAGAAGAGTAGCTGACCTGAGTCTGTTTTACAGATATTTTAATGGAAGGTGTTCAAAAGACGTGGCCCGCTTGATCCCACCAAGAACAAGACCGGGCAGATATACACGTTGAGCCGCAGACGCTCATCCGTATCAGGTTCAGCTCGTTACACCTCGTACCACCCTATTTCAGAGTTCTTTTATGTACAGAACCGCATCACTTTGAAATAGCATTCCAAAGGGCGTGTTTCTCGAAGTATACAACTTACAGAGATTCAAGGCCAACGTGAATCGATATCTCCGCTCATGCACCGCTCCCAGAGCGTCATAGGGATTTCCCTGCAGTGCATGTGCATTTTCAATAAAACAAAAAGCACAAGTTGTTTCGCATGCCATTCACCTTATGTATCAGTTTTGTTGTCAATTCGATGTCCTGCATGGAGGCCTAATTATTATTACTGAATTCATTATGGATAGTCAATGCCAAATAACTTCGGGGTTACTTTGTCTTGAGGAAAACCCCAAAGCCTTGAATGTGGCAAAATCTCATCACCTGATATTTTATTTGTTATACGCCGAAATAGTTACAAAACAACCGTCATAGGTACCTACCATAAAAAAATGCCAGGTTTATTAAGCGATCTTCACCTTGAAAAGACTTAATACGATAACTACAAAGAATGCATTAGTAATAAATAAGCGGTTTATATTACACAAGTCGCTATAAATTATATTAAAAAAACGAAATTGCAAGCTAAATTTTGTCATAAAATTAGTAATTGGCGGTTTATGGTTTCAATAACGTAATAATTGCTGGAGGTAGTACCAACAATTATTATACAGGGTGTCACAAATTAGTAGGTCAAGCTCTTAGCCACAGATTATTTGGCTCGCAGAGAATCGAAGCCCGAACAGAGGAAAAAGCACGTTGATCCCCTTATTTTTTTCTGCGTACGCTTTTGGTTCGAAAATAGGTATTGTTTTTTAGATCAATCATTCGTTTCTATTATTTTTTTTTACTCTTGTAAAATTTTGATACAGGGCTTTATTAAGGAGATGTTGCAACTTATTTAACTATGTTTTATTAATGATTTTGAAATTTGAAAATTGCAATTTTTCACTTTTTCAACAAAGCCCCTGGGGGCAAAAATTTTCAAGCCCGGTCCTGGATTTTTAATTAACTCAGAAAGCGGTTTTGATAAGTTTCCGGAATGCACCATCCCATAAGTAAATTTCGACAAAATAACCGTTTCATAAATATCGCCTATCAAAGTTTTGTAGGTAGGTACTTGAGACATAAGACACCCTGTAACTTCGTAACCAATCACACAAAAAAATTCTTTTGTGGTTTTCCATTATTCTGAAATGGAGTAATGGAAAACTACTCTTCGTGGAAGAGTAGAAGATAAACGATCAGTGATAGAGAAGGAATAGAAGCACAATAGCAAATATTGAGGATGGATACGGTTAGAAAGTGTCAAAGGAAAAAAAAAGCTAAGGAGTTGTTAAGGAGGAGAACAATGCGGAGATTTTAGATGTATCGTGAGTGGGCCATTACTGTGACCGAAGATCGATTGTGGCCCACATCTAGTAGTGCTACAATAACCCTATCACGCCAGCCTTTTTGAGGAACCTCACCATATTGACTATTGTTAATGTATCCAGGTCATCCGATGTGAGAAAGTCTCTCCCGAAGGTTTGTAATCTGGTCCTTCCCAAAGCAGGACACTCACATAGGATGAGTTTTTCTGTTTCGTCATCCTTCAAGCACAGGCAGCGTTGAGCGCTGATCGCTAAACCCCCATCCTGAACAGATGATGATTCAGCTTGCAGTGCCCAGTATACAGGGTGTCCCAGACTTAATTGACCAGACCATATCTCATAGATAGGTGAGATAATCGATCCTAATAAACGGGATATTATTATAATTTTTAAAGCTCCATAACATGAAAGCATGAAAACAACCCCCCCCCCCTAAAAATACTCTAAGCTACAGCCCTAAGTTAAAAAAGTTTAAAAAAGACACCCTGTTGAAGCACGCCAATGATTTGGACACTGATATTGTACCTGTAGACTAAGAGTGAATTATGTGAGGTGGGGGTGAAACTAAGAAAAGGACCACCACGAAGCTGGATGGTGTAAGGGAAGTGCGAATTTCCACTATTGTGAGGGGAGTCGGGTACTAGCGGTGCTCGACGACGGTGTGTAGACCCTTTCCTGCAAGAGAGGCAGATCGGTGTCTCCTACGTGTATCTGTGGTGTTAAGGTCCGGTCAACTGGAAAAGGTTGCCGGAATAAATAATATACAGAGTGTTAATTTTGATAATAAATATACAGAGTGTTAATATTGATAATAATTGATAAGTGTACCAAGCAGTATAATTAGGTATGCTTCGTGCCGAATCTACAGCCCTCATCGTCAGTTATCAAGAATTGTAAAGCAGTATAAATATTCTTCAGTTTAATAATAATTATAACATATTTGATGAATTTTATTGGGATTTAGGTTCTAATTTAAATTTGCCACTAAAGATTCTTTACAGAACAAATTAGAAAAACTTTCGTACAGCATGCGAGGAGAAGACTGAAGACATGGACGGTACCGTTTCGTCCTTAAGGGTGTGTTTCTAAATTGCTCAACGTTGGACAACAAGTCAACGAAGTCAACAGTCAGCTGTGGAGCTGTTGAGTTGGATAGTTGAGTTGTTGACCTGCTATTTAGAAACAAACTGAAATGACGGATGACGTCTTACAGTTGACATTGACATATTGATCACAAAATGAAGTCGAAGTTGTTACCTAATTACCTAGTTACCTAAACAAAAAAAATTAATTTGAATTTTATTGCTGGTATATGGTGTTTTATTATTCTTTAAAAAACCCTTTGTTGTTTGATTTGGTTTTTGGTTTTCTTTATTGTTTGAGTTGAGTACTTGAGTAGCGTATGAACATATTTAGCTGAAGTAAAATCAAAAGATTATTAAATGAAATGGAGTCGTATCTTTATAGATGTGAATCTTGCGGGTTGGAGAGCCCTGATGACGAGAGTATCATATTCATATCATCTGATTACTGCTCAACAATAAATTAAGTGTTGATAGAATGTTGACACGAGCAACCTAAAACACCTTATTCTTAACTTCTTGCGACATTTTCAATCAGTTTTCTCATAATTTATTTTTTATTTTTATCAACACAAATTACTTTAACCTTCAAACGCTATAATGCTATTGCTAATGTCCACGAGTTTACGATCACGTGTCGCGTGTCGTTGAGTACCAACTCAACAACTCAACAGGTTAATCCAGCGTTGACTTCGTTGAGTCAACGTTGACTTCAAACAGTGATTTAGAAACAAGAAAGTTGACTGCTGACGTTGAGTCAACGTCAGTCAACGTTAATTTAGAAACGGTTTGTTGGCATTGTTGCTCAGCGTTGGCTATTTAGAAACACACCCTTATTATGGACTCATCAGCATATCATATCAGTCAGCTCTAAACCACACACGCTATACGAAATTTGGAAGTTCTATCTATTCTAACTGGCGTTTTCGTTTTGTAGTGACTTATAATTTTCAAATGAGTGAGTAGGCAACCAGAGAAACGTGCGTGTCTTTATATAGTATTATCCTCGCTATAACAGTAGAGTTTTCATGGATTTATGAATTTTACACTACTAATGCAGAGGTTTCTATTAATTCAAGAACTACACATTGATTCTCATTGATTCTCTACACGTTTCTCTGGTTGCCTACTCACTCATTTGAAAATTAAAAGTCACTACAAAACGAAAACGCCAGTTAGAATAGATAGAACTTCCAAATTTCGTATAGCGTGTGTGGTTTAGAGCTGACTGATATGATATGCTGATGAGTCCATAATAAGGACGAAACGGTACCGTCCATGTCTTCAGTCTTCTCCTCGCATGCTGTACGAAAGTTTTTCTAATTTGTTCTGTAAAGAATCTTTAGTGGCAAATTTAAATTAGAACCTAAATCCCAATAAAATTCATCAAATATATTATATAATCAAATAAGTGGTTCAATAAAAATAATTATAAATCTAATAATTATAACGTGGCAGTCAAGAGCCCCAACCTTGGATGGTACCGTGAGTCTTTAACCGTATTGAGCTTTATTGATTTCATTCTAGAATTCAAGTTATAATTTGTTGGTGACAAATTTGTAATTGTTTTCTTTTTATGTCATAATATAATATTATAGCGAAGTATTATTAATTAACTCTTCCCTTAATTGATGCAAAGTAATCCTCAAAAGAACCTCCCTGAGAATTAATCAAAAAGACAAATCAAATGTAAAGTGTCCCCAAAAAGGGGTGCTACACTGTATATATTTTCATGTGTCCAAAACACGTATTCGATTTTCTTTTCAGCTGTCTTTTCGCTTCAAAATTGGTTCAGAAATAACCAAGAAAAGCTCACTTGCCCAATTGCTAAATTGATAAATTTTGACAACTAAAGTGATTCAGTAAAGCTCAGATAAAAAGTCAAGGAATTGAATGAACCAACAGACGGCAACAGGCTGTCGGAACAACCTGGTATACAGTCGGGTCAAAGACCGATCGAGGGACTGGAGCCGGCATATACAATGAGCTGGACAACGCTCAATACAGCATATCTCTTGGGCAGTGGGCAACTGTATTTCAATCAGAAATATATGTCATACTACACTAATAAGTAAGAGAGGGCCTATAGGAATAGGCGGATCAACATATTGACAGATAGTCAGGCGATTATAAGGGCTATAGAAAGCCCCACGATAACGTCCAGACTACTGTGGGAATGCCGGGAAAATCTCGAAAGCCTGGCAGGACGCAACAAAGTAACATTGATGTGGGTGCCAGAACACAACGGAATCATAGGCAATGAAAAAGTTAAGGGACCAAGTTAATATACCTATCGGATAGGAAAAAACATAAAAAATATTGGGATAAAAGAACCAAACATCAACATGGGAAAGCCTTTATCAAAGGACCCATAAAGAAGACAACTGAAGAACTTTTATCGCTTGCGTCTATTCGACGTCTACCGCAGCTGTATACGAATCGTTAGGAGCAAATCTTCAAGGACCACGGCACAACAGCCTGGAATCAATTACGATTTCAATCAGATTCTTAATAAATTATTAAAATACACGTCAATGACAGTAGTTGTGAATCTCGATTAACACCGCACAGAATCAGGTGATCCAACTTTGGCGTCAAAAAGTCATTCAATGTAAAAAAGAGACGTCCGAGGAAAATGGTACTAACCTTCTGTACTCTTAAACAATAAAAATCTGTCAATACCCCGGTAGGTACTCTACAATAGACCAACTTGGTCGCAGTGGAGGAGTTGAAATCGACCCACTCACTAATTTAAACTAAACTAAACTAAAAGTAACAAAGGAGTAGAAAAATAAATTTTTTGGGTTCGGGTGCATTATCACTCACTCTGATTTTTGGGGAAATTTCTATATAGGGGGCAAGATTACCTTAAAAATAGACGATATAAGCAAAAAAAAATGCGAACGGTCCATAAATTTACAAAAAAAAACACTTTAAAGCTCAACTTTTGGGCCAAATTGATGATCGTTCATCACGATTTTTTGGACAAAATATAGCGCTGCACTGACAACACTCCATAAATAGTAACTAGAATACATTCCCTGAACTCGTGTTACCAGTTTCATTTCTTAAATGTGTAGGATAACTTCTAAAAATGGTTTTTAATTTTCGATGATAATTAATTAAACTGACATAACCTTTAATGAGTTGAATAATTCACAACAAAGTCGTGAGGCAATAATCGAAATGTCAACAATGTCATTCATGGACACTTCAATAAAATATAATGTTTTGCGACGTTGTCACGTTGTTATGGTCAATAATATATTATTTTAAAATTAAAAACTCATGTTTTATGATGTGATTTTTTATGAGAGGAAATAAATCAAAATCAAAAATGTGTTTTATTTAGTTAATTATGAATTGGTACATTATCAGTCTGAAAATATTCAAACATAACTTTAATAACCAGTCTTATGGCCCATTATCTATTTAACGGCCTCTGTAATATTTTCCTTGCCCTCTCGCATGGACCATTTATAACTTTTGATGTATTTCTGAATAGAAATATTTGAAATTTTAAAATTAAAACAATAACCTTCGCAAATTACACCAAATATTTTTATTTCACAAGATGTTAGTAATAAATAATAGATATGACAACGCTGCACAACATGATCATTCTCAGTTCTACGAATCTGTCAGTTTAGTGAATTTAACTGGACCTGAAGTGTCATTTTTGGGCAATTTTGCGATATTTCAAACTCAATTTTCTCGATATTTTATTAACGGTTCGCAATTTTTTTTCAAGATAAATCATCTAAATTGAGCGTAGATTAACGACTCATGCAAAAAAAAATCCAAAAATTAGAGTGAGTGATAATGCACCGGCCCCATTTTTTGTTTTTAAATATTTTTAATAAAAAATTAGAATGGTTAACAAAAAAAATCACTTCTATGAGGGTTGAAGAGTTCCACTTTTCAAAAATTCTAAATTCAGCGTTAAAGCATTTCTGGAAAACACTGCATATCAAAAAATAAAATTTAACTTTTTCTACTAATTCCTAAATAATAAATTATAAAGATGGAACCTGGTTCACCCTATAGGAAAGAGATATTAATAATAATTAAGGAGAATAATTATGATTACCTGAATCAAAATAATTATTAACCATTATTATTCATCATTACGCTGCATTCAGAATTAAATGAACTAATATTTATACAGTGTGAGAAGGAAAAAACTATGAGAAAAAAAAATTGGAAAAAACAGGTCAATTTTTTAATTTATTTTAATTTCAATTGACGCAACATGTTTTAAACAGTGACGACATCGGGGAATTTTTCAAAAAAGACTATAATTTTAATTTTATTATCTGAAAAAGATCCAATAAGAATTTATTGTTGATAAAAAAAATAGACGACGTCATCATTACTGAGCCAAGGAAGTATAAAAAATGTCGAGAAAATTAAAATCAAACTATTTTTTTATAAATTGGCCTTTTTTGAATTTATTTCAAAACTCAAAGTTAAATAGGTATTGATCGAATTGTTGCGTTTCTTTTGCCCCTCACTGTATATTCTCTAGCTAAAATTTCTGTTTATAAGTCAATAATTATTATAATAGCCAATGGTTAACAAAGAATTTTATGTTACGAATACCAGAATAATTTCTAATTAAAAGAAATTAATCGAAAGAAGGATGAATCGCCGCAATGGGAAACCCGCAATTATTAATTTTTCCTCTTATTATGATTTAACTCATCATTTTTATGCAACTACTTACGTCGGAAACATACCTGCTTAATATAATCATTACTTCAAGACCTTAATAATTAGTAGACTAGAGTGAGTAGAAACGTTAAGACCAATCGAATGGCATAACATATTATGTACAACTGTCTGTATAAGGTACCTAACATCATTATTATTCCTAATAATATACGTTCTGCTATCATATAAGCTGTCACATTAGTGCATTTTAATTAGGTTCACTTATCTTTCAAACCACTGAATTAAAAAGTTCAAATCACCAGAGGTTGTTTAGGTCAACACTAATATAATCATCCTGTTATCAGCCGATCGTAGTGATTATTTATTAATCACTCTTCAGTACCGGTGCTGTAAAGGTGCACAGGTACCCACAATACATGATGTCTACCACTGCAGGCGTGAGCGACATCCGAGAGTTCTTTCAAGGTAGCACCGTGTTCTTGACTGGCGCCACCGGCTATGTGGGAAAACTTGTCCTCGAAAAGCTCTTAAGGGGATGTCCTGGAATTCATCATATCTACATCCTTATCCGAGTGAAGAAGGGTAAAGACACCAGTGCTAGATTCAAGGAGATATTCGAATGTCCGGTAAGTCTGAACTTAATTAAAAACTGGTGTTGGTGTGTTTAGGTGTTTCAATCTAAAGTGAAATTAAAATTTTAGATTTATGATGAGTTGAAAAGAAAAAATCCAAAATTCACTGAAAAATTGACTATAATGTGTGGTGATTGCGCTCAGCCTCGACTTGGTTTGAGTGAGCAGGACGTGGACATCATCATCAACGAGGTGAACTGTATTATCCACTGTGCTGCTACCGTAAGATTTGACCAGAAGTTAAGTCAGGCAGCAAAGATCAACCTCAGGGGTACTAGGGATCTTTTGAATATCGCGTTTGACATGAAGGACCTCAAGGTAGGTGTTTGTAAATATCCAAATAAAATTTACACCGGGTGTTTGATGTCCCAGTTTTTCCCGCAAAATTTATAATTAGGTAGTAAATTTTCTGCCGAGTAAGAAGTTTTATATAAACTTAGGATTTTTCCAACTCCTTAACCTCCTACAGCTGTTCTTAAATAGTAAGTAAACTTTACAACGGAAAACGATATTTTAACATGATCGGTCATTTATTTCGTCGAGTGTTTAACGTGCCTGTTTCCTTAGCAGTGGGGTATTTCTGATGTCTAATAGTAAGAGTATAAATTTTGCGGGGAAAAAAATTGGATACTCTGTCTAAACGATAGAAAATAAATTTTTCGAGAAAGTCTTATTTTTAGTGACATCGAATTGTGTTGAACATTCATGTTTTTGACTCGCCTTATTCTGATATATTTTTCAAGATTTTTAATCGCTGCCTTTTTAATCGAGTATAGTATGAGGCATAACTGAGCATAGACAGTTTTATCTTCTACAATTAGTAAGTACTACTGCGGAAATATACAGGTATTGCTAAATTGGAGGTACAAATGAACAGGGGAGATTCCTTAAGTAATTTTAAGAAAAAAAAAGTCCAACAAACATGGGTCCGCAAACGCACCCATTTCGCGATACAGGGTGTAAAAAAATTGTTTTTTCTTACTTTTTTGTGATATGCCAAGAACCGTTTGAGCTACAAGCCCCAGCTTTTGTACAGATTTTTACATTAATAATAGCTACTTTTAAGGCTCCACACTAATGATCTAAGATATACCAGTGGTGGAGATTTTAGGGTTGCGTAAGGGTTTCACCTTAACTTTAACCCTAACTTTAACGGCACTGAAAAAATTGGAATTTTGACGGCAAATTTCAAAGCGCCAATGTTTTTCAAACAAAAGAGTACTCTTGGTCAAAAGTTGTAGAAGCTACCGTTCTCGAGAGAAACGCCATTTTTTCTCGTAAGATAAATGTATAGAAATGCATTTCTAGTGCTTTTTATGTTGAATTTTATATGTTTTTTTTATCATAAAATGCTGTTTTTCTCGAGAACGGTAGCTTATACAGCTTTTAACCAAGAGTACTTTTTTATGTAAAAAAACATCGGCGCTTTGAAATTGGCGGTCAAAATTTCAATTTTTCCAGTGCCGTAAAAGTTAGGGGGGGTGAAACCCTTACGCATCCCTAAAATCTCCACCACTGGCATTTCTTAGAACATCAGTTTGGAAACTTAAAAGTAACTATTATTAATGTAAAAATCTGTACAAAAGCTGGGGCCTGTAGCTCAAACGGTTCTTGGGATATCGCAAAAAAAGTAAGAAAAAACAATTTTTTTTACACCCTGTATCTCGAAATGGGTGCGTTTGCGGACCCATGTTTATTGGACTTTTCTTCTTAAAATTACGTAAAAGATTTTCCCCTCTTCATTTGTACCTCTAATTTAGGAACACTCTGTATATTAGTTTGATTATTTGAGATCCTGGATGCAAATAGCACAATAGTATGTCGTCCTCCGGGTATGGTCGAGTTTGTGTATCACTCCAATTTAAAAGAATTCGACCCGAGTGAGCTTCCATTAAGAAAGTTGTCTGCAACTTTTCTTTCCTCATATCTGTTTAATTGGTTGCCTATCTGACTGCAATCGTTGAGTGCTTGATTATGGGATTAATGCATCACATACCTCATGGCCGAAATAACGTACAGAAACAACTGACATTACCTACTAAAAAAAATAGTTTCGGAGAAACGGTAAGAAGAAACTTGAACATTTCTCTTGGCAGCTTCGCCATCAGTGGCAATGTTCCTCTAAACGTAAGTTTCTGCTTTCCGTTTTTCCGAAATTGCTTACCTATTTAGTAATGTCAGTTACTGCACGTTATTTTGGCCCTGAGGTGTAGGTGGTTCAGTCGGTAAAGTAAAAAATGTACCAAACGTTATAATTTTATTGAAAATCTTATCAAAGATTTTCGTTCAATAATAATTGTTAGTGAAGTGGTTTTAGAACATAAATCCACAAACAGTTCTGGGGATAAACCGTGTCCCTCCCCCCCCCACCAAAAAAAAAGTACCCCTCTGGAGAAAAAAATATTTTTTGATAGTAGCTCGTTAAAATAATATACAGGGTGATTTATTAAGGATAGATTAAACGAAACAAGATGATCTACGCATCGATCTGACCCCTGTCCATCTGACAAATTGATGGTTTTGATGGAAAAAAAACCTGATTTTTCAATAGACATTTGGTCATGCTACTTGACCAGTTCACTCTGGCTTGATGAAATTTTCCAGAGAGGTATTCAAATAGTGAGCATATTTGAATAGATCAAATAATAGTGAGCCTGCTAGCCGTCCGGCCGCAGAAAGAGATGCATAGTCATTTACTTTCCGCACCCATCCCGGCGCTTCAAAGATCGGGTCTCCTTTTCCTTTATAGTGAGTTCAAGCGAAGCTTGAGTGATTTCATAAATAAAGGTATTTTGTAATCTGTTCATATAAGGTCATAGTTTTCGAATTATTCAATATTTAAGAATTAAATTGCAAAATATTGTTTTTTTGATGAGTGCGAATTTTCGTTTATTTTTATTTTTTGGTGGGCGGCCTCTATATAAAAAATGAAATTAATCGAAAACCAAACAACCGACGAAGAAAAACCAAAAAAAGGGTTTTGAAGGGGACATAAAAATTTTTTCTCATTATCATTTGATTATGAATAATTTTTAGTGTATAAATATAACAATTAATAATTATAGTACAATTTTCTGTTGGTTTTTGCTAATTTAAGTATACATAATGCAGGCCTAATAAGAAAATTGATATCAATACCGGATGCACCATTTATATCCTTCTCTATTATATTGCTATCTACTAACGCTAACAGATACAGGGGTCGGTTAAACAAGTACAAAGAAGCGCAATTTTGTGGCCATCTCGAATCAGTCAAGCCATACAAAATATCTGTGACCGTTCCTGAAATATCCTGAAAAAACTGAAAAATCGAGATTTC
Organism: Malachius bipustulatus; assembly: GCA_910589415.1. Classification (NCBI taxonomy): domain Eukaryota; kingdom Metazoa; phylum Arthropoda; class Insecta; order Coleoptera; family Melyridae; genus Malachius; species Malachius bipustulatus. The sequence continues at coordinate 17,673,867 of OU342638.1, read as the reverse complement.
TTATTTTTTCCATATCTTTTTTATTATTAAAGATTAATAAATATTTTTTTGGGCTTACATAAATCGGCAAGAGCTACCCATCTGACATTTCAAAAATTTTCAAAGTCGACTAGATCCCAGAATTTTCATAGTCAACATTCGTTTTTCTTATGGCCACCATATTGTTTTTTATGTTGTTCGGTATAAAAAAATCATAAAAACTATAAATTGTTAAAACTTCAAAAAATTAATTTTAAAAATTTTTATTATTCTTTTTTCTTTACGAAAAAGAACTTTTTAGACCGAATTTCATAGATAAATTAAAAATCATAAGGCAAGCACTATTTGGGCGTATTTTACAAGTGTTGACATTTTTCGACGATTTTTTTTAGATTTTTGTTTGAAAAAAGAAGAATAAAAATTTACTTTTTTTTTAAGTTTAATAGTTTTTGGTTTTCATTATTTTTTTCATATCGAACGACATAAAAAAATAATATTGCGGCCATAAGAAAAACGAAAGTTGACTGTGAAAACTCTTGGATCTAGTCGGCCTTGAAAATTTTTTAAATGTCAGATGGACAGCTCTTAACGGCAACAAAAAATTATTTATTAATTTCCAATAATAAGAAAGATATGGCAAAAATAAGAAATCTCAATTTTTCAGTTTTTTTCAGGATATTTCAGGAGCAGTCATAGATACATAATATCTTGTATGTCTTGACGGATTCGAGATGGCCACAAAACTGCACATCTTTTCTCCAATTTAACCGATCTTTCAGCGTTCAGGAGATAGCAATATTTTTTGTCCCAGCTTATTCGAAGCGGTCTCTGTAGGCCAAACGATAGACTTTTTCGAAAAACTTTTTGAAAATTCAAGTACAGAATCACAATGGCCATAATTTAAAATTATTTTGGAGTATAAAGAGTGTCCCATATGACAACATATCAAAGTTATGTTTTTTTAAATGGAAAGCTCCTATGTTATTGCATTTTTAGATTGTCTGAGAAGAGAAAATAAAATTGGCTTTTACAGTTGGTGTTTAAATTCAGAAGTTTTTGAGTTATAAACAAGTGAAAATCGTCATTTTTCAAGTTCAAGGCCCTGTACAACGAAAACGGCTAAAGATAGAGAAAACGGCTTACATGTCCCTATTTTAACTTTTTATGTACTATCCTATGGTGTAGAAACATTTGTGCTTTCTTTGATTTTTTTATTTGGCAACGCGTGGAGAAATCTCAGAATTTTTCAAATTTTTTATCACCCTGTATAAACATTTCATCTGCATCATAGGATAGTACATGAAAAGTTAAAATAGGGACATGTAGGCCGTTTTTCTCTATCTTCAGACGTTCTCGTTGTACAGGGCCTTGAACTTGAAAAATGACGATTTTCACTTGTTTAAAACTCAAAAACTTCTGAATTTAAACACCAACTGTAAAAGCTAATCTTATTGTCTCTTCTCAGACAATCTAAAAATGCAATAACATAGGAGCTTTCCATTTAAAAAAACATAACTTTGATATGTCACTGTCATATGGGACACTCTTTATACTCCAAAATAATTTTAAATTATGGCCATTGTGATTTTGTACTTGAATTTTCAAAAAGTTTTTCGAAAAAGTCCATCGTTTGGCTTACAGAGACCGCTTCGAATAAGCTGGGACACCCTGCAGAGAAGGATATATGGTGCATCCTGTATAGCGTTATAGATATCATATACAGTGTGTCTGCTTAAGTTGGAACCATATGGAAAACTTTTTTATTGTTGGTTTTATGAAAAAATGTATTTCTGATAAGTTGTGCATGGTTCAAAACTTGAAATGCAACCATCAGATATCGATTTTTTTAAACCGTATACGAGGTTTGTCAAAAAAAAAACAATTTAACGCAGGAGTAAAGTACCTTTATTTTTAACAATATGAAAAATTGTTACTTTGAAAAGTTGATCAGATTTGCAAACAACATCCAAGAGTACAATAACATGCAGTTGCGTAACCACTAAAAAACCGCATACAAGCTAAACCTTTGCTGATAAACCCTATCTCTTTGATAAAACACATATTTGAATGTCATTTGCAATTCTGATCAACTTTTTTGAATAACAATTTTTGATATTGTCAAAAATAAAGGTACTTTACTCTTGCGATAAATTGATATTTTTTGACAAACCTCGTATACCTACGACTTAAAAAAATCGATATCTGATGGTTGCATTTTAAGTTTTGGACCATGCACAACTTATCAGAAATACATTTTTTCATAAAACCAACAATAAAAAAGTTTCCCATATATGGTTCCAACTTAAGCAGACACACTGTTTAATAATAAAAAAATAGATTTTGCAATTTTACCAGCATATTAAAATTAGCCAAATTTTCTATTATTTCCTAAAACTAAAAGAGATCTGAACAAATTGAAAATGTAGCTTTTTGAAATTTAGAAAATTACGAAATATTGTTATACGATAAGTGTAGGTACTTAAAAAAAATAATTTCACCACATTTTCAATTTGTTTCAGTAGTTTTTTTATATTTTTAGTAAATAATGAAAAATTATCAAAAATTTTCACCCTGTATATTTTTTGTAATTAGTTAAAAAGTTTCCATTTCACTACACAACCGTTTGACATAATAGTCGGAAGAAAAATCCAGGTCCGGCCTTACAAATAATTAATAAATGTTAGTGTTCGTAAATAGTATATTGTGAAACAAGTGCGGAAAAGAGAAAATTTCTCACGAGTGTGAAACAATTGTGACACGAGACAAAGTCGAGTGTCACAATTCACACGAGTGTGAAATTTCTTTTCCGCACGGGCTTCACACAGTACTCTTCCTACGACCACAATTTAACAGATTAATTATTTAACAAATTTAACACATAAATTATTTTTTCTGACAATGCTCTGCTTTTATGACCTTTTCTCCAATTTATGAAATGTTTATAAGCAGATTCGTATTTTTTTCTCGAAACTACAGGTAGCAAATTCAAAGAACACAAACCTGCTTGTTTTCTGACTTCAGGTGGTGTATTTTCTGCTTCAGATTCAGAGGAATTGCAATCCATTATAATGATAGGTACCTAACTAAAGTTTATTTTTTCAGACTACCTACCTAGGTAGGTATTATTTTCAATTCTACCAATGACTTTTTATTATTACTATTATATACTGTAAAATCATTGAATTCTACCGACAATATTATTATTATTTATTATTAGACTCCGTATAAACTAAAAATAAGTTACGTGAGCGTGGAGACGTGGTAGATAATAACAATGATTTAAGAGAGGTTAGTATTATCATTGATATGCAACTTCTACACAACGCAGGCGCTGTGCGTCGTCGATGGAAGTTAGTAGAGGTGTGCGAGTTATTTTTACGATCACGTTCGTGAATTTGATTTGGCTGTTATTAGCGATCAACTCGTAAATTTTAATAATTACTGCCACAAGAGAATAATGAGTATATTTTATAGTCTTGTCGGGTTCTATGTTATCCCATTTGTGTTTATTTTATTACCTTGAAGCTTTAAATGAATAGTTATTCCATTAACAATAAGTAACAGTTGAGTTCTCAGTTACCGCCCATCACTATTGTTTACATTAAAACTGTACGGAAACGATTTTTGGCTATGCGTTATTTCACTTTGTCGCACAGTTTTGGATACGTGAGAAATCTGCTAGTTTGCGCACAAAAAACGATGCGCAAAGTAGTGTTTTGTATAGTGGTCGTAGGAAAACAACATTCCAGAATTTTCAAAATTCATTTTGGTATTTTAAATGAGCAGAATATATTGAATTAAGAAATGTACTTTTTGCAGTTTCACATCTGATTTTACGAGTGACATTTTGTTCTCGAAGTTAGATTTTCGTTTAAAACCGGTTCATTATATTCAAAAATGTTAATTTTTTATGAATAACGTACATAAGTTATCGTAGTCGACTATAAATTTCAGTGAAGAAGATTTTCTCCACGGTTTATGGCCTCGATAGCCACACCATCGGCACCAGGTTATTTGTTGCTCTTCATATCTTTGATCGCAATTCTTATTTCATAGGAGGTAACATCTGATGGTAATTCCTCTGATCCCTAACCATTTTTGGAATTGTAGCAAAAAACTCTCGCACGAGGTATACTTAGGTTTACATCTTTGTTTCCAGTAGTCTTTCCATTTTCACGTCTCAGCTTGTCTCGGTTTTCCTCAATTATCTTCGGTATTTCATGGTTGTTGCATTTTCTCACATCCTGTTTGATTGCCTTGGATATTTCTCTATTCAATTGTCGGTTCTTCGACTGAGTTTGTTGGATATTTTTGTTCTCTCATTTCTCTTGTTCTTGGCATGAGCAATTTTGTATCTATGCTCAGTTTGACGATCTTGTTGGTTGTGTTTCTAGAATTTCCTCGGCATATTTTATCATTTCGATAAGATGTTGATTCACTTCATCTACACACATGTTATTTTCCATATTATGTTCTAATGGTGGTAGGTTAGTGTTTACCAATCTTTAGAACTTTTCTTTCTTTGTAGACAAATTCCATACATTCCCGGTCGTTCTGATCATAAGCTCCTTCCTTTCTCTCCTTCTGATATTTGTTCCATTTAACATTTCTCTCCAAAACGATTAGGGGAGATAATATTTAGCAAGTTTTCATTTTTCACTTCCCTATCTAATTTTGTTATTATTTAGACTTTCTTTACAATATTAGGATTTAGTGTGTTATTTGTATATTTCTAGGCGTTTGTTCACGTGTCTACAGCGTACTCCAACTGTGATAGACCAGAGATAGATGAAATAATTTATCCGCCAAAACTGGAAGGGGAAAAGCTACTGGCAGCCGTTGATGCTTTGCCTGATGAGTTCCTGCTGGATCTTCAACCCAGGTGAGTCACATTATGCACAATATGGTTTTACATTTTCGTGATAATAATTTTATGACTCTTTACTTAATTTACTCGTATCTTTCAGGCTATTAGGAAAATTACCCAACACCTATACTCTAACGAAACAAATCACTGAAAATTATATAAAACAGCATGGTCAATATCTTCCTATCTGCATTGTCAGACCTTCCATTGGTGAGTTATCAGCGAATATTTATACACTTTGTAAAACTACTTTGGAGCCATAGAGAAATAACATGCAAAATGGAATTTTCGTAAATATTAGGCTCTCATAATTGTGTAACAGACGCAAAACGTAACTGTACTAACCGAAGCAGCTTTCAATCCTAACAAATGATCCTCTAAACCCCTAAACCTCTAAAATAAAAGGAGCCAATATTTTTTACCAAAGTTTAATTTTGTATCTACATCCCTCTCTCCAAAACAGATTTACATCTTGTAGATAATCCTGAATAATTATTGTGAATGTTTGATTTATTCTGCAGTTATTGCTACTGCCGAAGAACCACTTTGTGGTTTCATTGATAGTTACTACGGACCTACTGGACTGTTTTTAGCAGCCGCAATAGGATTTATGAGGAGTTTTATTGTAGACCCAAAAATGAGAGCTGATTTCGTGCCGGGAGACTACGTAGTCAATTGTATTCTTTCAGCAGCTCAATATATTAGCAAGAAGAGGTAGGTATTGCTAATTTTACTCTTAATATTGAAACCAATTCCTCGTGTAGAATTTACAGAGAACCTTGTGATCCGGAAGTCTTCAATTTCGTAAGCGGTCCGGAGAATCCTATTCGTTGGGGTAAGTACATAACATTCATAATTTGAATAACACTTAACACTACAGGGTGTACCAGCTCGATTTAGACAACGGTAAGGGCCGTGTAGGTCTCGTCAAGACGAAACGTTTTTTTATTTGAAGTTTTTGGATTTGGACCTTCGTTGCGGAAATATGGCCGACTTCCGGTTTTTAGTTTTTTGGCTCCAATTTCGGCATTTTTAGGTTCTCGCCCAAACTGAAACTAGTTTTGGAAACTCCTTAGCTTCAGTTACAACTTTCATATCGAAGTCAAGGTTCTATCTCTGTTGGATTCAAAATGGCGACATGCCCAAGACTTTAACTTTTAAGTCTTTGAATCAATTCAAATTGAATCAAATTGAAAAATTAAGATTTTGAATCCAACAGAGATAGAACCTTGACTTCAATATGAAAGTTGTAACTGAAGCTAAGGAGTTTCCAAAACTATAGTTTCAGTTTGGGCGAGAACCTAAAAATGCCGAAACTGGAGCCAAAAAACTAAAAACCGGAAGTCGGTCATATTTCCGCAACGAAGGTCCAAATCCAAAAACTTCAAATAAAAAAACGTTTCGTCTTGACGAGACCTACACGGCCCTTACCGTTGTCTAAATCGAGCTGGTACACCCTGTATTTATAAATAGGTACTACGAGTACTTATTTAAGGAAATATTATTATTCTAGCTGAATTTATCAAAAAGATTGTGGAAAAAGGCTTCGATTACTCATCGACGAAGATATTGTGGTATCCGTTTGGAATAGTACAATCTAATAGATACATCCATGCATTCCTTTGGTTCACTTTACACACAATTCCTGCTAATATAATTGATCGGATAGCCATCATGATAGGAAAGAAGCCGGGGTAAGTATTCTACTTAGTTTAAAAATGGGCTTTTAAAATGTTCAAAGACGAACTCGAGACTGCGAAAGCGGAGCGATCCGAGAAGGGGGCGTGATTGTGTAGTGGAAAACGTAAAAATTAAAACGCCTGAATCTGTGTTCATGCATTTCTCGCTGCACAGTAATTACGTCCCGCGTTCGGATCGCTCATCTCCGGCTCCATTATGACTCCAGGGCGGGAGGAAGTTACGTTATAATAACGTACTTTTTAGTCACTTTTGGTCCCCGCCGACGTCATATTACCAAAAGATAGTCATTTCTCAGACGTGATTTAGTGATGATGTTTATGTCGGTTTAACGTCGTTTATTCGCCATTTTAAAACAAACTTACCATTTGAATCTGGCGTTATAAGTTCTGCCTTATTATTAATTCCCCTTGTTATAAATAAACTTTTTCCCCAACCTAGTTGTCGTATCCCTTAACCTAGTTGTCGTGTCGTGACTAAAGGTCTGCGCACTAGGGGAAACGGCGCTGGAGAATATACGTATAGCACTGTGTTGTGGGCATGTCTCGCGCACATAGAGATATGTGGGGGTCTTGACTTAACCGTCCGGACTGCGTGGATGAGTCATCACTATAAAAGCTTCCCCAATCTAAAGTTATTGCGCGCGCCAAAGAGATATGCATGACTGTGACTGTGGGTAGCTCAGTCTTAGCGGTAATCATAACCTCGGGGCACCGAGCGCACCCCACTGTATTGAGCCTTACTCCTCGCATGCGGGCTCTGCGGGGAGTACACCAACCTTTCTCAACCACTCCTGGGACATCCATGGAATTTGTAAAACAAACATGCTCTTTCGAGGAGAGCCAAAACCTTGATCTCCAGGCAACCGAAGAAGTTAACAAAAACTTCCGGGACAACATGGCGAGACTGTCAATTGAATAGCAGTTAATCCCGTCTTATCTGGAATTACAGATAGCAACAACTTATCTGGGCCACCGAAAGTCACTCAGGTCATTGCTTTTCTCGAAATTCTTTTAATTCTTCCTCAAAACTCTTCGAATCCTATGAATAATATCTAAATGTAAGGGGACTTCGGTCTAAAACACATAAATTGTTTAAAGAATCCCTAAAGACACCGGCATAATATTCAACGAGGATTTATTGTGTACCGATTTTATTGTTTTCATAGCTGACAGAAAATTTTTCGGAAAACGAGGTTTCTAGGGGGTAGTCTTTTGGTGGATGTCATGAACTATTATCCCGCCGTGGTCTTGGAGACCAATTTCATATTATCTGCTCTCCCGAGCATTGAGGTGGTTGCGGTGAGAATTGGAATGAGGCATCATCATTTGATCGTGGTTTTTGTCTACTTACCTCTTGGTTATACTCAATCAACTTATGACATCCTATGCGAGGGACTCATTGACCTATTTACCATTAGATTAAACTTACCGCAGATAAAAAATGTGCCCAATTTTCATAGTCGCCTTCTGGATCTGAACTTCCATCTCTCCTTGTCTAAGCTTGACTCATTTCATCCTCCTCTTCTTATTAACTTTGAATTTGAGATGGAGAACAAAAGACAGTTTAAAATTAATATGAAACGTTTATTTAACTTTTTAAAAGCAGACTTTTCGTCATTATACAAGAGCTTGCAGGATTTTGATTGGTCGTTCTCCATACCATGAACGACATTAATGAGACTACACAGGCTTTCTACCTGACCCTGAACCATTTTCTCGTCTCACAGATTCCCAAAACATATCATAGGAAAAGAAAATATCCCCCGTGTTTTGATCGATCAGTAATAATTGTTCGTTTCAAACAAAAAAGTACTACCATGATAAAATATAAAAGGAGCAAAGACGTTCGTGACGATGATCACTTCAAGAATCTGGAGCCGAAGAGAGATATTGATCCACTGCATGCATCCTGCTTGCAAAGGTTAAAAGCAAAGTTTCTGGTCTTATATAGGTAACAAAAGAAAACATTATCACTGTCAATCTTCATGAGATATGAGAACATCACTACTTGGGAGTCTCAGGTTGTCGTTAACCTTTTTTGCTGCTTATTCTAGCTCGGCTTGCACATCATCCGATTTTGTTTCAGATACAAACCATGCTGCTGATTGCCTTTGTTGCTTCTTTTATTTTTAAGGTTTGGGCAGCTGCATTTACTGTTCCCCTTACAATTTTGTTTAATGTTCCTAAATATTTGCTGTTTTGAAAAAGGTTGTATAGAAAATTATAGACCCTTCGCGCTTATATGTATCTTCAGTAAAGTTTTCGCAATAGTCCTGCGTGACTCTAAGAATCTTGACCCATCTAACCAACATGGCTTCTTGCGATATGACGTCATATTATCGTCATTCTGGGGAAAAAGATCTTTTTCACAACGCCTGATTCCCCTGCGCAGCTTCCTGAAAGGAAACTGCTCGTGAACGCACAAGAACGCGCATGAACAATCAAGATCCATCAGGCCGGTGCAGATTTAGCGCGTATTTTCCTGTTCACACCAACAAAAATTCAATGTTCGATCAGGAACGGCGTGTGATAAACTCGCAATCTCGGCATGCGATAGATTGGGTTTATTGGTCCATTAAGGTCAGGATCGCCATTCGGTAGAAGGTGGTGGAGAGGTTGGAGACACTTACTTGGTTTTAATGGGTTTTATTAACAATTAACAAGTACATGGTTAAACTTAACTAATAAGATTAATTGACTACTGATTAATCGAACTAATCAGCATCATGATAATAATAATACTCTCCTGTTACATTACATATCTAGCTCTATTTATATTCTATGTGGTTCGAGGTCGCTGGAGGTGCTTACATGTCTAGAAACTCAAAGACGCTTAAGTCGGCAGGTCAGGTCAGGGTGAGATTGGTGAAGAATAACATTCTTCAATTTTTTTTGCCTTAACCAATGGTGCAGCGTTAAAATAAATTTTTTATTTGGAAATTCTAACGGGGATCAAAAGAGGGGATTTTAGGTTAGAATAACAAAATAATAGAAAAAAAAATAAAAAGTAAATTTTTTCCACCCCCGCAAATTTTTAATTTTTTTTTAATTTTTTTTGTTTTAATTTCAATGCCTAATGGGATAGAATGTATCCAATTTCAAGAGCAAAAGTCACCAGTTGTTTTGTTTTTTAGTTGCAAAGATGTTTTCCACTCCCGCAGTAACATACAAAAATTAATAGGTACCTACCTAATTTTGAGAAAAATAATCGATACACTTTTTCCAAAATTTTAATTATTTATTCCAAAATAAGGCTCCTAAATCACTAAAAACAAGGAAAAATATAATGTAAAATTGTTATAGAATACTTTATTAGAATTGAAAAAATCTTTTTTTGTATTAAATTTTGGCATAACCTGTCTGGAAAAAATAGTGTTTCTTATAACACCGTCACGCTTCTGTGAATCAGTTACTAATATGGAAGATTCGGTTATAAGCTTTACTGCCCTTTCTACTGCTTGGGTGTAACATGGGAACTTCAATATTTCCTTAAAAACCAAAGAATCAAATGGATTTTCCACAATCTCTCGCAGATCGTCTTCAGATATCTTTCTCAACAAAGGTGGTTCGGTAAGAGTAAATCCCTGCCAGTCTTCTAAAAGATTACAGTTTCTCTGAAATTAAATTTGGGTAGAACAAATGGACGAAGTTCTGTTTGAGAATGTGACTGTTTTAGAATTCGTTTAAATGCCAGTTCTCGAATGACTTTATTGGAGTCCGCAAACATTGCCAATAACATATTTTCCGGGTGTCCAAAATACCCATTTCTTTGGATAACTGGATCGATGACATCTAATAGTTTCTGTGGTAGATACCTTGGACCTTGATCATTTAATGGTATCAAACAGATGCTTTGCATCATAAACACATGATGATTTAGTTTAAACCTTCACAACGAATTCCGCAAGAATTTGAAGATTTTGTGATGGGTTTTGGGTGGAAACATAGAGCCGTAAAATTCGATTGGCAGTCGTAAGCCATCTAGAATGAACTAATTTTCCAGGTTACCTTTTTAGTAAACCTTCGTCACATAAACCGGTAGAAACTAGCCGACAAATATCGAAAAGATACCTCTGATCTGTGCTTAAAGTTTATGCAGAAATATCTGGAAATGTAGCACTTATTACAGCAAAATTAACTCTAGGAAGTTCTTCGCAGTTTTGAAGTGCCTTCCTATTACTCCTGACAAAACTTTTGGTCCTTGTGCACTGCCATCTAAGTGCTGAATCAAATGTCGTAGCGGGAGTTCATTTGCATGCAGCTGACAAATGAACCACTGGACCGGAGCTTTGATATGCTGTTCCAAATGTACAATAATGCCAGCTTTATGCCCTGTATTAGTTACGGTCCCATCGCAACCAATAACTTCCAAATTGTTCAAGGACTGGTGAGAGCCATCAATGAATTCTAAAATGCTTTTAAAAATATTTGAAGCACTGGACGATATGGGTGACACGTGTCCCAGATAGTAAGAATCCGGTTCTCCGTTCAAAACAAATAATGTGTTCTTCAACATTAGTCGTTCGGCGCTTCAAATCTTCAGAAAGTGAGCTAGTTTGGTCCTTAGTCCTTACGACCGTCAAAATATAATCCTCGGATTGACTTTTGATCAATGTTTCACCAGAACGGAAGTCCTCACGGAACACGAAAATCAGGAGCACATGATTTTCATACCTCCCTCCGCATTCGTCCGCAACACTTCTTTGTCAACGTCCTGAGATCATATATCTATTACTCCTATATCGCCAGCCTCCTATCCTAGCCTGTAAGTGGAAAGTGTGCCGAGAGACAGAGATGCTAGATATGAACTGCGCATGTGCGAATATTATTTACATAATGTGATAATAGTATAGCTGATGCCAGATCTAACGAAAATTCTGAGATCTTATGATTTTGAATGAAATTCTCGATTTTGTAGATTCAATTAAGCAGATTCAATTAAACACAATTATGCAAATAATTCACTACCTACACAAAAGTTTTATTTGCATTTTTGAAGCGTCAGACAAGTAATATTAGGTTAAATCTCAATTTAAATGTATTTTGAATCTAGTTTGAATTATTATGTTTAAAAATAAAATTTAAGTTTGTTTTACTATCTTTCTCAATTTTTCATGCTATAGGAAAAAAGTCATGACTTAGATTGATAGATTCAGGAAATACATTAGTTAGTGGCCCATCAGCTTATAATGCTCATTTTCTTTCCTTGTGATATACCTAATATATTTTTGGAATTGGAAATTTTAAGACTTTGCATCCCTGGATAAAGGAAAAGGAAATGGATAAAAAAGAGACCAAGTATTAGGTAATTGATTTTATTTTTTGAACAATATTGAACACTGTTTTCTCATAATAATCACTTATTTTAATTGCAATAATATTAGTAAGTAAAATAAATTCACATTATTTAGAAATTTTAAATTCTAAAATACATTCTTGTGTTCAAGCATTTACGTAACTTATTTTAATTAATAATAACAATATTAATTTATTTATAATCTACAGGTGAACCCTTCAAGGTTTACATATATTTTTTGTATGATACCTAGATTGGTGTCGGTACCTACCTAATAATAACTGAGAGATATATAAACAGTCCCACTTTATGGAAAGTAGTGTTGTTAGATTGTCCAACTTAACAACTCCGGCGTAATCATTCAGTTATTTCAATAAATTTTCTAATAAAAGCAGTTTAATCATGTGGCATAGATCATAAAAAACCTTCTTGCGCATCAATCGCAGAAATAGTGTATTTTTATGCGATTCAATTATGAATATTTTCACCGCTTTTTAAATTGGATTTCTGAAATTTTCCATAGTCAAGTCATATTCGCGTAGTGGTTTACTGAGAAAATTTCATTTCATTTAGTTTGAAAACGTCCCTAAGAATGGATTTTTAAATTTAACAAAATAAAAAAAAAATGGCAAATTTAATTTTTTTTCCTTTTTCTGTGTCCGCCACTGGCTAACTTTACTTAAAAAATACTATTCTTTACACTACCTTTAATAAATTCGCAAAAAGTGAAATGGGAATTTTGAAAACCGAAAATTTGAAATTTTAGAGGAATAAAATATAAAATAACATCATGTAAAAATATTCGAATATCTCCGCCATTTTTCTTATTTGCTTCTCTTGAAATTTTTCAGAGTTAGGGCTTATTCGTATAGTTGTCTACTGGAAAAACTTCAGCTCAATTCCTTCAAAAAAGGCTCATAAACGGTTATAGAAATTTAGCCATTTTTACCCTTTTCCTACCCACGCCACAGGCTTATTAATGAAAAATATGCAAATTTTACTGCATTAACTCAAATTTAAAATAATTTTCTTCCAATCGTGTTAATTTGGTTTAAATTTGTTTTTCTAACTTGCTTATAGGTAGGTAGGTATAGGGGTTCCAAATCTGGCAATTTTTTCTAAAATTGAAAAGGCCGCCATTTTGAAACGGTTCGATTTTACTAAAATACAGTACCAGACGACTTCTTGCGGCTATCTTACTCATAAAAAAATTTCAGCCCCCTAGATTGAAAACTGCGACCAGAAACCGTGCCTCATAGACGGTTTTTATTTTTAATTTGGAGGGACACCCTGTAGAAATAACGCAGCTTTAGGAAATTTTTTTTACGAAAATCAAATGTCATTTTGAAGTTTCACAAGGGTAAAAAATTTCGTTCACTAATCTTTAAATATGAAGCTACAGCACCGGTTTTAAAATTTTAGAGAAATAAACATCATATGAAAAAAATATTAATATCTCCGCCATTTTTCGTATTTACTTCTTGAAACTTTTAAGGGTTAAAGTATATTAGTGTACTTGCCTACTGTGAAAATTTCAGTTCAATGTCTTTAAAAATGAACTCATAAACGGTTATAGAAATTTAGACATTTTTACCCTTTTCCTACCCACGCCACTGGCTTATTAATATAAATAATGCCAATTTTATTGCTTTAATTCAAATTTCAAATAGTTTTCTTTCAATCTTGTTAATTTTATTTTAAAGTTTTATTGCCATCTTGCTCATACAGGGACTCAAAAAATAGCAAATTTTCCAAAAATTCAAATGGCTGTCATTTTGAAACGGCTTGGCCGATTTTGCTTAAGTGCAATACCAGACCACTCCTTGTGGATATCTTACTCCCACAAAAATTTCAGCTTCCTAGATTGAAAACTGCGACCTGAAATGATACCACAAGAACCGGATTTCTGGAATTTTGAAGGGACACCCTGTAGAAGTGTCTCGACTTTTGGAAATTTTTTCAACGAAAATCTAACATAATTCCACAGTTTTATAAGGATCCAAAATTTCGTTCACTAATCGTCAAAGATAAAGCTACAGGAGCTTTTTTAAAATCGTAATTTCGCGTTTTTGATGAAATATATAAATATATAAATATATAAATATATATATATATATCGTGGGCAGGTGAATTTTGGAAAACCACTTTTTCGTGATCTGGGGGTCATGATCGGTGGACATTTGATGAGTTTGGGTGATTTTCGAAAAGTGATGTCGTCCTCAATAGTGTATTTTTTTATTAAAAAATACACTAAAACATAACACGGCTCTTTCGTAACAGGGTTTGTAAAGCACGACTTGAAATTTGAATCATTGTAATTGAAATTGGCCCCCAAGTGTGTACACATATTAATGTTTGTGGCCGCTCCATCAAAAGTTAATGAATAAACTTTGCAATCGCAGTCGTGCAGTTGTTGTAAAGCAGACACTAATAAATTTGAACGTTCTTCTTTGTTTAATGACTTGATGAGAAAATATCTAATTGGAATTTTCCAATTTTCATTTAAAGAAACTGCCATAAGAACGAGCGCATTTCTGTCTTTTACAATGTTGTCTGAATCTTGATCTCCATTATTGTACCCACATCGACTTTTCCGCGGAATGTATCTTTGTCATAGATCACCTGTTCCCGAATAGACATTTCATCTTGAACCAAATTTACCATTACAGGTTTTCCTGTAAGGCGACCGCGCAAAGTAATTGCATCGAAAGCCTCTTTTGTAAACCCAGGTTCTCCATCAACAACTCTGTACCACTCTCTCAATGTTGAAATACCCGGTAGCAGATTATCCCACTTATTCCTGACATATCGATACGCCTTTGGTGCATAAAAATGCAAGGTCAGGGCAAAACTGCTTAATCCCGGGGAATACTTTCCTCTACTTTTCAGTCTCCTTGTAAAAATTTCTCGCATTGTGTCCGTCATTCCACTCTGCAACAAGAAATAAAAACATTAGTGTACGTTCCAAATGATTTTTGACTCCAATGGTACCTATTAATGTTTCATAAACTACCGCGAAAGAACACGTTTTCAATTATTGTATTTTTTTCACTTTCAAATTTATACTGATGTTCAAATCAAAAATTTTGTTCTAGACAAATTGTAGTGTTAGATTTTTCAATGTTTGATATTCACAAGGATTTACTGAAATTTTGAAGTTTCAAAAACGACCCTTTCGATTTCAAGGGGGGCAAAAAATTAAAATATGCAATTCTTGCATATTTCAATTTGAATTATTTTACTTACAAAATTAATAAACTTTCTAATATTAAAATATCAGTAGGTATCAATTATTGTGCACTGCAACTAACAAACCCATGGGAGTACAAGTTGTGCAAATTTACAAATTTCAGGTAGGCAGAAATACGACCTCCTCCTATTTTTTTTTTATAAGAATGCTTCAAGGAAATTCACCAAAATCGTATTTTCTGCATCTTCAGAGATCATTCCTTTCTTTCTGATAGCTGACAATAGGATAGATACCTTCCAAGGAAGTCACACGTTTCTGGAGACGTCGTTTTGTGATCTGTAAGGTCTTTATTTTTGCAGTTTTTCTTCGATCTTCTTCTTTCACAAACCTTATGATTCGTGACGCACTGCGAGGGCTTGCCACATCCGTTGTCTTTACCTCCGAAATGTATCGGGGATGAAAATATCGCCGTTTCGCCACAGAAGTTTCAAATACCGTACAGGCTGTAATTAAAATTTACTCATAATTTTTAATTGAGCTCTAAATATAATGAATTTGTAGATTTCATTTCTATTCAATACTCAAATTTATTACCTTTTTCTGCTACTACTGTTGTATCCAATGTCCTTTTCGGAGTGCTGCAGCCGTCATGTGTCACAACAACTTTTTCAGCGGTTTCCGATAATTTCGCAGATATCAAGTCCAATGATTGCTCAATATGTGGATGAGGAGTAGGGCCTTCTGTAATATGTAGTTTGAAGTCGCTTAATAAAAATTATAAAACATAGCGCTTACAGTCTATTTTTTATAACTTTATATTCACACTACGGTACATCTAAACAGTGTTAGTTATTTCAAAAGTGAACAAAAATTGTCGATAATTAGTGCTATCGAAAAAAGGTTCTTACCATCACTATTTTTTTGCTCTTGTTGCTGCAAAGCACCTTTTGGATTTTTAACATTGATGGATGGAACTGCTCCCAGTTTGAGATGTGTTAACACATAATCTGTGATCTTATCATATTCTTCAAAATGAGGTGAGCAAATTCGCATTCCTATGACACCATCATGTTTATCCTTTAGGTCACATGCAGCAAGCCATTGATCGTAGGTGTGTGGGTATGTCTCACGATCTGGAAACCTAAAAAAGTTTTCCTTATAATATTGCCATCAAGCGAACCTTCGCGAAATTGTTTAGTTGACTTGACGATTCAGACTATTATTTCAAAATGATGTAGATACAAGATATAATATGATGAAAATGACTAGTGCTTACCTGTGCAATTAGATTTTTTTCACCTTGTCGGGGGAGCATTTGCATAAACAGCATTTAAAACCCATTTTTTAGCTATTTTTCTTGACTTTACTTCAAAATATTTGAAGTAATAACTATTATTTAAGTATCTGTATCACTGACATATCGAACAATAGGTGGAATCATAATATTGCACGTTCACGTTCATATGACTTGCACAATATGGAACCAGCGCGCGGCCCCAGTCAGCTGTAACCAATTATTTACTCCCGAGGCGTCCGGTGCGCCCCCTATGGTCGCGGCAGCAAACCACGATTACATAAGTAAAATCCAAGACTGTGCAACAGAGAGACGATCGTCTGCACTCTACTGTCGGAGACAAGCCTCTCTCTCAAGCTGGCTATATAGGAGTAATAAATATATGCCTGAGATTAGGTACTTCTGCGTTAACTGGTACGCAAAATAGCAGTCGCGGGGGTGGAAGATGATATCAGACAGAAAAATGAAAATATACAAAAAGTCTCTATTTATAGTAATCTTATATTTAAGGTCTATTGCAATAATGAATTCTGTAATTTATTTTTGAAAAAAAAATTGGGGGTGGTGGCGGGGGTAGAAATTCAAAGAATTTTTTTTTTTTTTTTAAATGTGACTTCTGATCAAAACCCAAATTTTAATTCCTGTTAAATAAAAAAAAATAATCAAGAAAATTTCGGGGGTGTTGCGGGGGTGGAGGGAATTTTTTTTTTTTTAATCTGGAAAACTTTACTGCTTATACACTGTAAATCCCAACTTTTGCCGGATATTGCTTTTTTTGAATAAGGAATTTTTTTTTTACCTATATGTAACGCTGCACACTACATTTTGATTTCTTAATTTTCTAAGCCCCATGACACGAAAGTAAATATAGCGACTGTATGAACATTCAAAAAGTTAACGACAACTCTAGGGTCCGGTCGGCTGTGAAAATTTTTTAGATCACATAAACATAAACCCATGACGACTTTATGTAAACCTCCAAAAATAGTAACTTTGTTTTCAATAATAAAAAATATGGGTGAAATACGAAAGAGAATTCGTGGGTTGTATGGCTCATGCTCATTAGTCACATGCTTAAGACAGAGAATAAGATTGCTGAAGACATAGATGGCCACTTCGCTCTTGTTGGGACTGATCGGGATGCCACATCAGCCAGTGTAATCCTCCACCATTTACATAAGATCAGTTGACTATACTATATATACTATACTCATCCAGAAAATTCACACGGATCTCTTGGATCTGTAATCAGTAGCGACATCTGTATTGAAGACCGTAATTACAAACACTATAGAGAAGCTATTACCCTAAAGTGACAATAGATCAGTGAAGAGCACGAGCCCTAGGACCCACGATTTTTCTTTTTACTATTCATTTTAAATTTTGCTCGAAAATGTCACTTCTAAAATACGAAATCTCAATTTGTCAGTTTTTTCAGGATATTTCAGCAACGAATGTCCGTATCTTTAGCCAGATTGGCAATAGTTCAAAACGTGCAAAATAGTTTGGATGTTTCTAATTTAAAGATGATTTGATTTTGTTCCTACATTTTTTATAAATTATTACTGTTATTATTATATGTGTTATTATATCATTATTAATTATTATTAATTATATTATTTTTTTATTATCAGGTTAGTAGAAACATACGCCAAACTGTGGAAATTGAACGATGTTATCTCATATTTTCCCACGAGGCAATGGACGTTTACCAATACCAACACCAGAAAACTATTTGCGCAAATGTCTCCATGCGACAAGAGCCTGTTTAATTTCAACATCAAAGATTTAGATTGGAACGACTACATCGTGAACTACCTGAAGGGAATAAGAGTTTACCTTATAAAAGATCCTATGGAAACAATCCCAGAAGGAAAAAAACATATGCGAAAATTAAAGATCATTCATTACTCCACGTGTGTTGTTGTTGCTTTGTTACTATTGTTCTTGTTGAGGTTTATTTTAAGATTTATTTTTTAATTATTGAACATAATTGTTATTTTTAATTCTACGTATAAAGCTTAGTCATTTGAAGCATTTTTTTTATATTTTTAAGGATTTATTTTTCGTTTTACCTTTAAATTTATTCATTACATAGCCACAACACTGCAAATAAATAATTATGTTACTTAAGTGATCGAATGTATTGGGTGAGTCATTAAGCGTTGCGCAGCCTCAAGCAAAAATTATTTTCTAAAGAAAGTGGCCCTAAAAAATTGTTGGAAAATAGTTTTGAGCTTAACAGCGATGACCAAATAAAAAAATTGTAATTTTTCATTATTTTTCAAAAGTAGGGTATATTCAAAATATCATGAGTGTAATGCTTAATAACCTCGATTTTTTCTATGTTGCAATTTTTTTAATAACTCCGTAAATAAAGTGGTGGGTGAACGTCGAAACATTGCTTATTGAAATGTCGATTATTCTGGTTAACCTCAACATAATTTAACAAGCTTACAGTGGGTATTATAAAGGCTCATTAACGGGCAGATTTCTGAGGCCGTTTCTAGAAAAATTATCGACTCTGGGTGAAAAATACAGCAATTTGGTAGTTCTTGGCATGGAAAAGATTACAAAAATGGTAGTAAAAGTTATTTGACGTCGACATTAGCTTTAAAAATGGTATCAGAAATCTGCCCGTTAGCTTAATGGGCCTTTATAATACTGGCTGTTAGTCTCGTTAGAAAGAGTTTTCCTTCCATTTCACAGTTGCAATAAGCAGAAAAAATGCAACTAGTTTGTTTATTTAACCGATTTTCTAGTTCCAAATAATAACGAAGTTAGCAATGGTGAACAGATAACTTGAGTCACCCGGTACACATAACTCATAAACTACTCGATTTAAACTTCAATAATTGTAAAAACCATGCACTCTATAATGACTAAAAATTTTCTCAGACAGTATGAAAATGCAATAATTTATTGGAATGCATCCTATCAAAAAATTTGGAAGTTGGTATCACTTCCAGAAAAACCAGAAGTAGGAAAAAGTTAATTTATCTGTGAAAAAGTGTCTCATATCAGATATACAGGGTGTCCGGTAAGTACCTCCTAATCTCTCGCGAGCATACAGGGGAGGTCAAAATAAACCAAGTCTGTCATAAAAAAACATTCCTAAAGTGTCCCTAAACGGAGATACAGAGCCTAAAAATGGTACTCTAAGATTTACTTTTTTGGCTCTAACTTTTGAAACGACCTGTATAATTTGATGAAATTTATTTTTTTTATATAGACCATAAAGACTCATTAAGCCATATCAGAGTGGATGTTTGACGTCCTAAAGGAAGTCAGGAACGGACTTACCACCACACTCATTGTGTCAAAGTTTTGACAGGTGTCATTTTACAGAGCTGAAAACTTATTTTTTAAATACACTGGTCATTCATCTTCACAAAAGGTACTCTTAATTTATTTCGATAAAACTAGCGGTTCTCAAGATAAATCGACTTTTATGCGAATTTTGACGAAGTTCCGTCAATAGCAATCCATTATGTAGGTAGGTTTATCAACAAGAACCTGATTTTTACCTGTTTGTGTTTAGCATTAGTAACTTTTGAGTGTTTCGCATACCTAAAAACCGATTTATCTCGAAAACCGTCAGTTTTTTATAAAACTAAAAAATAAATTAAGAGCACCTTTTTTAAAGATGAAGTATTAGACTATTCAAAAAAATAGTTTTTAGCTCTTTGAAGTTACACCTGTCAAAATTTTGACTCAACGAGTATGATGGTAAGTCCGTTCCTGACTTCCCTGACGACGTCAAACATCGACTTTAATATGGCCTGATGGCTCTCTGTGGCCTCTATAAAGTGTTCAAATTCCATCCAATTATACAGGTCGGTTCAAAAGTTAGAGCCAAAAACGTAAATTTCGGGGCACCCTTTTAGGGCTCCATATCTCCGTTTGGGGACACTTTAGGAAATTTTTTTTAATGACAGACTAGATTTTTTTTGACCTCCAGAGAGATTAGGAGGTACTTACCGGACACCCTGTATAAGATGGTAACTTTCAACTGGCTCGCCATTGAGATCTCCTAACCTAAACCATAGGAGATACATAATCAACTTTTATTTTTCTTACGGCCGCCATATTAGTTTTTTATGTCATTCGGCATCAAAAAAAATCAACCTAATCAAAAATCTATAAAATTTCAAAAGATTAATTCTTCTTTTTTCAACAAAAGCATGAAAATATTTTTCTTTAAATGCCTTCAGAATGACGTCATATTGCTTGTCTTGTTTTCGGTGAATGGTTTTTGCTTATGACGTTATTCGATGAAGATATCATCACTCTTTAGGATGGAATGTTGAAAAGCACTCTTGTAGGCATAGACGGCCGGGTAGACCGTAAGCAGATCATCGTTGTCCCCAGGAACCGAATCTCAGAAGTAGCCAGGGAGATGCACGATGGAGAGTCTGGCGGACATTTTGGCGTAGCAAGGACGCCGAGTCTACGAGAACGGTTCTACTGGGTGAACTTTAAAAGAAGACGTGAAGGAATAGTGCAGGTAATGCGCTACCTGTGCGGCAAGTGATGGACCCCAGAGGAAGAAACGAGCTGTAATGAGACAGGACAATGTACGCAGCCAGTTTGAGGGGATCGCCATCGACGTAGCCGGTCCGTTCCCGGAAAGTGAGGTCCCTGCCTTACTAACACCTTGCTACAAAATTTTCTTCACATAAATACAGAGTTCAGTTTTTACAGAAGATGCTTCTATTTTTATAAACCAGTTTTCTCTACGTGGGAAGTCTTTTCCAGGAAAAAGGAAAATAATAATCGTTGTTAATAATCTTATTAATAATAATTAATAAAAGGCATTCCAGCAATAATCTGCTGGATCGTGCACCGCAGACGCCGTCGCTTGGTTGAGATGCTGTAGGTTTGTTTATAGTTACGATTCCACCTAAGTGGCAGTTCACATAACACCGGATTCTCTTCAAGAGGGAAGTAGTCGAAAACAAAGCATCTCTCTGAAAAAAATTACAAAAAACAAGAATTTTTAATTTATTAATTAGTTTCATATGAAGCAGCAGGCGTTTTAAACAAAAACTCCTACAGTCAGAAGGTGATTTATCCTTCTACATAGAATCAGCCCTCTTATTTTCAAAAATTACGAAAAAATTACGCAGATTTTTTAAATAAAAATAAGGAACTTTAGTCTTATAAACTTTTTCTTCAAGCTGATTCTTTATTTTGGAAAAAATATCAAAACAAAGAATTCATAGACCTGCTTCATTTGATGCGTTGGCGGAGAAGGACGCGTTTTGGAGAGAAACCTCAAGAAACAAAAAATACTAATCTTTACCCAAAGAATATATGCCTGCATTCTTTGTGTTTTTTTGGGAAACAAATAAGCCGCCCATTTGTTTGAGGTTTCCTTCTCGAAGAGGGCCCGGTCAGGTGAACTTCTTTACTTTAAAATGACCAATAATAATATATCAAACTAAATAAGTATAAACAGAGAAGATAACACACCACAGCACATCAGGAATAAAACATAAGGAACTCAAAAGATTTGTATCCGCGTATCTACCTTCTAAGTGTTTTAACACATTATTGCTTGGGTTTTGAATACTTTTTTTTGAAAAGACGGTCATTTATTTTAGATTTTGAGTTTTAATAATATTCTTTTCTGGTATCGATAGGTACTTGGGTAGGGCATTTGAAATTTGATATGTCCTGCTCGACAGGCCAAGGTTTTTAATTTTATTTTTGACAAATTTGACGATCATCCTTGAGACCTGTCTATGGCCGCCTCCTTCAAAGGTAAGTGTGAAAATTTTGATCCTTTTTATTTTTGAGACTGATAGTGGTTAAGCAGTTCCGCTGAAGGGGGAGAAAAAAGGCTTCACCTATATCTCTGAAAGATGTGAGCAGGTGAATTTTGAAAAAACCATTTTTCGTTATATAGGTGTTGCGTCCCGCTTCTCATTTTTACTTTCATTTTAATCCTGTCCTTTCCTGTAATATTCGTCCTGTCGGATCTTCCGAAGTGAACTTCAATATTACCGCAATGGTTTTACCCGCAATAATCTGTTCCGAATTGCCCACCTCTTTCGCCTTCGCAAACTTTTGACAATCTTAAGTTGGCTGACCCAAAATGGTACGTTCCTGGTGCTGTAGAAATGCTCCTAGGAGCAGATATTTTTGCACGCATTGTGCGAGATGGGTACATCGCAGGTGATGGCCACCGTCCCGCAGCTATGAATACAGCATTTGGGTGGGTGTTAATTAGCTCCAGTTCATCTACAGTCGCAGCACGTCCAGTGCATTCCTTTTTCGCATCAACCGAGTCTTGTCTTAATGAGACTTTGAAAAACTTTTGGAAAGTGGAAGAGGTTGAGGCAAAACAAAGCCTCTTTTCTGACGATCAGCAAGCTGAGGATTTATTTCAGAACACGCATTTTAGAGACCTCTCAGGTCGTTTTGGAGTTGTCTTGCCATTCAAGGACTCCCAACGCATTCTCAACTTTGACAATTCGCTTCAAATAGCGGACCGCAGACTTATGGCAGTTGAAAAAAGACTAGCTAGTCAACCTGAAGTTCGAGGTAAATATCATGCTTTTATGCAGGACTATCTCGACTCCGGTCATATGACCAAACTCTCGCAATCCCCACTAGGATCCAATTGTTACTTCATCCCGCATCATTGTGTTTTCAAGGACACTGACCTTTCCGCAAAAATTCGCGTATTCTCTGATGCTTCGGCAAAAACCGCAAACAACACTTCTCTCAATGAGAACCTACTTACAGGTACCAAGCTTCAAACAGACGTTTCTGTCATTTTACTACGTTTCCGCATGTTTTCGCATGTCTTTACATGTGACATCAGACAGATGTATTCAGATATCAGACAAATCCTTGTCTCCAAGTCGCATCGTCAGTATCAGCTGATTCGATGGCGCTTTTCCCCGCAGGAACGCATTGATACGTATCAACTTAATACCGTCACTTACGGTGTAGCCAGTAGCCCTCATCTCGCAATTAGATGTCTGTTACAATTAGCAGAAGAAGGAGAACAAGATTTTCCTCTCGCAGCACAAGCCATTAGATCCAATCTCTATGTAGACGATTTTGCCGCAGGAGGCAATGACTTGTGCAGTACTTTAGAACTTCGAAATCAATTGATTGATTTGTTGAAGAAGGGCTGTTTTGAACTACGCAAATGGGCGTCCAATGATGCCTCAGTTTTAGATGAAATTCCCGCAGATCATTGTCAGACTAATCCTCTGACATTTGATGAAAATGAATCCATTATTAAGATTCTTGGCCTGCAATGGCAATCGAGTTCTGACTCATTCTCATTTCACGTCAACCTTGTCAATTCTCAGTGTACCAAAAGGTCAGTCCTTTCTGAGATCGCACGTATTTATGACCCTCTAGGTTTTTTATGTCCTTTGACATTTTTCGCAAAGCGCCTTATCCAGTACCTATGGACTCTGGGTCTGGATTGGGACACAACGCCCCCTGAAGAGGTGTGCACGCAATGGGATCAATTTAAACGATCATTATCAGCTGTTTCTCAGCTAAATATTCCTCGTCATCTTAAACCTCTTTCTGTCAAGGAATGTCAGTTACACGCATTCTGTGACGCATCAGAAGCAGGTTACGCATGTGTCGCTTACTTTCGCATTGTTTCCGACAATAATGATGTACATATATCATTCATCATGGCTAAATCCAAGGTTGCACCACTCAAACAGATATCCATACCCCGTTTAGAGTTGTGTGCAGCTGTGTTATTGGCTGACTTAGTCTCTTTTATCACACGCAATTCCGAAGGATACCTTCAAATTGATCAGGTGTATGCTTGGAGTGATTCGACAGTAGCGTTGTCGTGGATCCGTTCTTTCCCACATCGATGGAAGACCTTCGTCGCGAACAGGGTTACTCACATCCAAGATCGTGTACCTCCTGATTGTTGACATCACGTCCGCTCCGC
This sequence comes from Malachius bipustulatus, assembly GCA_910589415.1. NCBI lineage: Eukaryota > Metazoa > Arthropoda > Insecta > Coleoptera > Melyridae > Malachius > Malachius bipustulatus. Next base: position 17,649,599 of record OU342638.1, on the reverse strand, counting down.
TGATAATCCAGCGGACCCCGCATCTCGAGGTCTTCTTCCACAGGAGCTTCTTTCATATTCCCTTTGGTGGGCGGGTCCTCAGTGGCTTAAGGATCCTCCAGATTCCTGGTCCTTAGACTCACCTCCTCCCGCATTGCCTTCTGACGCCGTGCCAGAAGGCAAAGTGACTGTTTTGTTGGTTGAAACAGTTCACTCCACAATCGAAGATCTTTTGAACAGATACTCATCATTGGGTAAAATACAACGCATTCTAACATACTGTTTTCGTTTTGCTAACAACGCACGCAAACAGGTAACGCATTCGGGACCTGTTACAAACGTAGAAACTCATCATGCTCTTATGAGCATTGTCAAGGCTATTCAAGCCAACGCATTCAGTCCTGAACTCAACCGCATATTATGCATCATGATTTTTTGGCATAGATGGAGGAACGAATATTTACACAACCTTTATCAAAAGGCCAAGTGGGCAAAGTCGCATTCAATTGATCCAGCTGATATTGGGACCCTCGTCCTTATTAAGGAGGACAATCTACCCCCACTACAATGGCGATTGGGAAGAATTGTCAATCTACATTTTGGTAGGGATAACATAGCTCGCGTAGCTACTGTTCGCACTTCTCATGGTTGCGTTAAACGATATTTCATAAAACTTTGCCCTTTACCGTCACAATAATATGTTTTATTTTTTATTGTATCGCATCTGTATATAGTCATTCGCATTTCGCATTCAATCAATTCAATTTCAAAAATTACATATTTTTTGGTAATTTTGGTGGGCGGAATGTTGCGTCCCGCTTCTCATTTTTTACTTTCACTTTAATCCTGTCCTTTCCGCGCCCTTCCTTGTGTGAACTTTTACAATGGTGTTTTACTGGTAATCTACCCACAACTGCAAAGTTGGAATAAACAACCCACAACAAGGACAGTTGCAGGACCTTTCGTCTTTAGTAGGAAGAAAGACAGGCTCAACGCAGCAATTCGCAATTCATCTTTCGCAGAGAACGCATAATTTTTGACTCGTCCGGATCTCACCGGGTGTGTTTACATTTTACGTGGCTTTCCGCGTTTCCGCAATTGTTTATAGGTATATACCTACGCATTTATAATATCCGCAATATTCGCAGTTAAACGCAAAGACAATTAATAGTTAATATATGTGCATCACCGCATCCACTGAGCTATCAAGAAGTTCAAGAAATTCCACAAGCAGAACAACTTACTTCAAAACGTAAGTTTACACGATTTCCTTTATTTCTCCGCATTTCCTAATTTATCTAATTATTCATTGGTCATCAGACCCATTATTCTCACTACCGCATTTTCTTAATTACACGCAACAATAGGGGTCGGGATCGGTAGACATTTGATAAGTTTGGGTGATTTTCCTAAATTGATGCCGTCCTCAATAGCGTATTTTTTTATTAAAAATTCAATGATAGAAGATTCATCAAATTTTATACGGATTCCCTGTTGAATTCTGAGATAAAGTATAGGTCGTACTTAAAGTTAAAACCGAATTACTTTTATAAAAACAAGGATTGTGGGAATAAATTTATTCAAATTACAGAAGAATTGAACTTTAAAATGTGAGTATTTTTGACAACTGAAAACAAATCTTACTAAAAAATTAAACTTAATGCAAATTTAAGTGAAAATATTGCTAACAAAAACAGAATTATACATGTAACGTAATGAATAATTTCCATTTTTTTTAGACGCTTCCTCGCATCCGGGACAGTTTCCATGGGTTCTTTAAGAAGATAAACACGCACTCCCTTCATATAATGTACAAGATAATCGTCCCAGTTCATATCACTGATGTTAAAATTGAAAAGCTTTTTGTCCTTTGGGGACATTTGCTCGAACAGCTTTTTAGTATTGTTGTTGGTAAATGCCCATTGTCTCAGGGGGAAATATGATATCACATCGTTCATGGCCCATAATTTGGCGTACACATCCACTAACCTTAAAAAAATACATATCAAAAGTACATAATTTGTACTTGAGTAATAATTATAGTATTTATGAAAAATCAGTACTTACCCAGGCTTCTTTCCCAGCAATACAGCTACCCAATCAACGATGTAGGCAGGAATTATGTGCAACATCAACCACAGAAGAGAATGGATGTACGGATTAGTCTGTGCTTTCATGACGGGATACCACAGCATTTTCTTAGGCGGACATAAATATTTTCTATCTTCTATCGTTTTAGAATATTTACCTAAAATAATTACACATTTTCACAGTTATCTCATGTAAGATGTGATTAGATATGCAACCATCAACATACCCCAAGTAATTGGATTTTGTGGCCCGCTAACAAAATTGAATACTTCGGGATCACAGTGCTTTCTATCAATTCTGTGAAAAATAAATATTTCCTTATTCACTTTTGTAAATTTCCTTACCTTTTCTCGCTTATGTAGTAAGCCGATGAAAGTATGCAGTTAACAACATAATCCGCTGGAACCATATCAGCTGTGTTCTCCACGTTTATATGAAGGGATCTCAAAAGTCCTAAGCCTACTCCCAGTACCAATCCAGTAGGTCCGTAATAGTTATCGATAAAACCTTGAAGTGGTTCTTCAACAGACGCAAGAACTGCAAAAGAAATCAAGTTCTCATTTAGGAATTATTTTTGGATATATAGTTTTTTTTGATCACTTACTAATAGAAGGTCTCACAATACAAATGGGAAGATCCCGCCCATTTTCTTTGATATAACTTTCAGCGATCTGCTTAGTTAAAGTGTACGTGTTTGGCAGTTTGCCTAATAACCTAAAAGAAAACGGATTAAAATAATGGTCAAACTTAAAAATCTAAAGAATATGTATATGTTTGGGCGGTCCCTAAGGTCCACTCACAACTGGTCAAAGCCTAGGCGATTCCAGTCATGTGGTGGACAAGCCAACCTTACGTCCAAGATCGTGGGGACCGGGCAACGTGGTGCCACTTGTGAGTACCACGGCTAACAAGGCTCTGACAAAACATGGCACAAACCGTAAACCGCTAGGTGGCACAACGACCCCCGAGGTATATCACTGTCGTGACCTGCCTCGGGGTAGTGACGCCAGGGGCACGGGGGCTTGGCTTAACCGCCTGTCTGCGTGGATGAGGACCACTATAAAAACCTCCCCAAATCCACGGTATTGTGCGCGCCAATGGATGCATGGACGAGGGGGAGCTCGGCAACTAGCGACAAACCTCGGGGAACCTGGCGCACCCAGTTGTATGTAGCTTGCTGCGTCATGGAGGTTATGGCGCAGTACCCTTATTTCCCCCAATTCTCGTGGGACCAAAATGGACACCATTAACGAAAAAAAAGCCTTTCGTCTGTTGGAAAACCAGAATTTGGGCATTAAAACAGACGAATGGTCTATCATCACACAGCACAGGGAGAGGGACGGTAAGGGTACGACACTTGTGCTGTGGATCGATGAAGAGTCTCTGAAGGCTCTCGCCGGAAGGGGGTACAAATCATACCTCGGTTTTGGTGAGGTAACCTTCAGAGTGATGGGAGGAAAGAACACACCCTGCAATGCTGCGGGCTCTCCAGATCAACCTGCAGCATAGCAAAGCTGCCTCCGCATCTCTGTGCAGAATTCTAGCTGCCGGAGATGTAGACGTAGCCCTAATTCAAGAACCCTGGCTGGTAGCCGGCCGCGTAGCAGGTTTAGGAGCAGCCAGAGGTAAGATCATTTACAATAGGGCCTACGGTAACAGCAGAACATGCATTTACGTGAAAAACGAACTAAAAGTCCTGGTTATAACGCAATTATGCTTCAGGGACTTGACCACAGTAATACTGAAATATCATATAGATGGGGCAGCCAAGGAGCTTGTAGTAGCTTCATTATACCTACCATATGACTCCACTAGTCCTCCTCCGTCACAGGAAATGAAACTAGTGGTCAAGTACTACGAGGACCATAACCTCCAGGTCATTATTGGTGTCGATGCAAACTCCCATCACGCAGTGTGGGGCAGCAGCGACACAAACAACAGAGGTGAGTCGCTGTTACAGTTATGATATCCAGGAAACTGGAACTTCTGAATAGGGGCTGGGAACCCACCTTTGTAACATCGAGACGGAAAGAAATAATTGACATCACCTTAGCTTCCCCTCGTATCGGCGCCCGGGTAGTCAAGTGGCGTGTATCTGATGAACCGTCTCACTCAGATCACAGATACATTCAGCTGGAAATCAACTCCGTTGATAAGACAGCAGAGCTGTATCGCAATCCACGAAAGACTGACTGGGCGAGGTACAGGGCGGAGTTGAGGGCAAATCTAACCAATGTCAAAAGCAACATTGCATGCATATACGATACCGAGGTAGCTACAGAACAACTCCAAGTAGCCATTACAACCTCATATCACAACAACTGTGCTCAGACACCCCGTCGGAAAGGTGGGGATGTCAGTTGGTGGAACCCCAAACTGGCGGAAATGAGACAGAAAACACGTAAGCTTTTTAACAAAGCCAAGAAAACAGGAAAGTGGGACGAATATAAGACCACCATTACTGAATACAACAAGGAGATCAGATTTGCAAGAAGAGCTGCGTGGAGGAAGCTCTGTCAGGATGTGGAAACGACATCCGAAGGAGCAAGACTCTACAAACTCATGGCAAAAGATCCCCTGAACCCCATTGGTACCTGAAAAAGTAGCAATGGTAATTACATAGAAACCGAGAGGGAAACTCTTAAGGTACTCCTCAGAGCACACTTTCCGGACTGCAATGTAATTGAAGTGGAAGATGGCCTACACAACACTCTGGAAAACCTGAATCACAGGGTCACCAGGGAGGACTGGAGGACATCAAGACACATAATTACATTTGAAAAAGTTAAATGGGCCATAAGCTCATTTGAGCCTTACAAGTCACCTGGTCCGGACGGGATCTATCCTGCCCTTTTGGAGCAGGCGAGTGAAGATCTCACGCCGGTGTTTTGTAGGATTTTAAGAGCCAGTTTGGCACTTGGTTACATTCCGCTGGCCTGGAGAGAAATAAAAGAGGTCTTTATACCGAAACCTGGACGTAATGACTACGACGAGGCCAAGGCATATAGACCGATTAGTCTGACATCCTTTTTACTAAAAGCGATGGAAAAACTGGTTGAGAAGCATCTCAGGCAAACCTTTCTTACAGAGAGGCCATTAAGCCAGAGGCAACATGCTTTTCAACCAGGTAAATCATGCGAATCAGCTTTGCACCAGCTAGTGATGAGAATTGAAAAATCACTAGACAACAAAGAAATTGCCCTCCGGGCTTTTCTAGACATAGAGGGGGAGTTTGACAACACCTCCTTCAGCTGCATGGTATCGGCCGCTAGAAGACATGGCGTCGATGACACCACAACTAGGTGGCTGAGCGCTATGTTGGAAGGCAGAAGAGTCCAAGCAACTCTGTTTGGCGAGACGATGCGGGTCACCGTCATCAAAGGATGCCCACAGGGCGGAGTCCTATCTCCGTTGCTGTGGGACATGGTGGTGGATGACCTACTCATCAAGCTAAACAACAAAGGTTATTATACCCAAGGCTATGCGGATGACATAGTCATACTGGTCATGGGGAAATACACTAAAACCATCTCAGAGCTCATGCAAGGAGCTCTGAATATCGTGGAGGAATGGTGCCTCGGGGCGAAGCTTCGCGTGAACCCTGTCAAAACGGCACTGGTCCCCTTCACCAAAAGAAGCAAGATGGAGGAATTAACTCCACCCATCTTCTTCAATGAACGGCTGCAGGTGAACGACCGGGTCAAATATCTGGGAATAACCCTGGATGCAAAACTGACCTGGAATCTTCACCTGCAGAAGGCGATTAATAAAAGTAAAATGGCACTGATGGCTTGCAGAAGGTCATTCAGTAAAACATGGGGACTAAAACCACGCATTGTACATTGGCTGTATATTGCCGTGGTCAGACCCATACTAACATAATTATGGCTGTCTAGTCTGGTGGCCAAAGATCGACCAGAAACAAGCCATTATGAAAATTCAAAGTGTTCAAAGGCTTGCATGCTTAGGCATCACGGGAGCCATGAACACTACATCAACGACAGCACTGGAGGCCATACTTGACCTGCCTCCTCTTGACATTTATATTAAGAGCGAGGCACGTTTGAGCGCCTACAGGCTGAAACAAAACCAAAACTGGGATAAACCTGGGAAAACCGGGCATTCCAGAATAACTGATATCATCGCAGATCCTATCCTGGAAATGCAATCCGATGATATGAGTACTACGATATCATTTGTAAAACCATTCAAGGTTCTAATGGACTGGAAAGAATGGCAACAAATGGAACACCTGTGCCTGAAAAAAGGGCTGGTCTGGTACACAGACGGTTCAAAGACAGGGACAGGTACCGGAGCTGGAGTGCATGGGGTGGTCCCCGGATGCAATATTTACGTGCCACTGGGGACTCATGCCAGCATCTTCCAGGCCGAAATAAATGCAATTAGGCTATGCGTTGGAGAGAATACCAGAAGAAACTATCGAGGTAGGGAAATCTACATCCTCTCCGACAGTCAGGCTAGCCTGAAAGCCCTTGCAGCTTATGAAATCAGATCAAAACTGGTCTGGGAATGCCTGCAAGACCTCATTGACTTAGCCAGGTGTAACGTGGTGACACTAGTTTGGGTTCCGGGTCACCGTGGGACGCCTGGTAATGAGGCTGCAGATCAACTAGCCAAGAAAGGCGCTGGGATAAACTACACTGGGCCCGAACCAGTGTTTGGCATCCCAAAGAACACTGTACGCGGGGCGGTGGCTCAGTGGATAAGAACACAACATAGAGCACACTGGAACCGTATAACAGGAAACAAACATGGTAAGGTGATGATCAAGGAGCCCTCTCAAAACTTTGCCAGACAGATACTGCAACTAAATAGAATGTAGATCAGAACGGTGGTGGGTCTTCTCACAGGACACTGCCACCTAAGAGTACACCTACATAAACTGGGGATATACAGAGAAGACCCTGTTTGTAGACTCTGCAATGAAGAAGACGAGACAGCTTCTCATGTGATATTCGAGTGTCCAGCACTCGCAAGAACGCGCTATGCGGTCCTGGGACCAATCAGTCCCGGGAGCCATCTGGCGGAAAAAACCTTGGTTAGCGGACTGCTGAACCTTGTCAAAGGAACGGAGCTCTTCTAATCAAGGAGAATCTAAATGTGAGAAATACAATAAGTCTTCAGTGTTTGGGACCATATAAACCATCACAAAATAGAGCAGCTGTTCCCTAATTTAACGGACCCTGTATCCCTTAGCGTTTAGGAGATACCCATGGTGACCTCTGTAACAAGGACATATTTTGTAGCTATCTTATCTTGTCTATTTTATACATAGCTGTACCTCATGGCTGAAATAATGTGCAGTAACTGGAATTACTAAAAAAGCAATTTCGGAGAAACGGCAAGCAGGAATAACTCACATTTGAAGGAATATTTTATCTGACGGAGAAGCGGCAACCAGAAATGTTCCTCCAAACCTAAGTTCCTGCTTGCCTTTTCTCCAAAATTGCTTTTTTAGTAATGCACGTTGCTGTTACTGCATGTTATTTTGGCCATGAGGTATAGCATCATTTACCCAACACGGTATAATTGAAAAAAGAATGACATGGATTTTTTTATGGAAACATTATCGTTAAGATGTAGAATAAATTACTTATTGTTGTTGTTAATAAAACCTAACATTTTCAATGAAGTAATCCCTGTATAATCCTAATCACATAGCGATCTAGATTAAATAAAAGAAACTTGTTATACGAGTTTATCACAAGTGGAATTTACTGCAACCCACGATATACGGGGTAAGGCGCCAGAACCTTATTTTATAAATGGAAAAGTGATTTGACCAGCAGCAGTCTGAAAATTTGTACATGTATGATTTCAGTATCCAGGAGCTAACTTAAATATTTACAACCCCATGCCACTTCTGGTTGTACCAGAAGTTTGTCATCAACTTGCTTATTAGTACATGTATTTTTAATTTTAAAAATACACCATATTGTGCCATATTTTTTTTTATGCTGGGTACAAAAAAATCTTGTAAACAAACAATCTTGTAACAACTCTAAAGAAATTCTAAAATTTGTTTTCTCTTTTTTTTAAAGAAAAATAAACAGAGTTTTCGCCGAAATACGTCAATATGAAACCATACAGCCTTATAGTTTTTTAATTTCTCCATGATATTCGGTCTAAAAAGTTGTCTTTTTTAAAGAAGAAAGAACAAGAAATTTTGAAATTTATTTCTTGAAGTTTATCAATTTTTGGTTTCCATTATTTTTTCATACCGAACGTCATAAAAAATAATATGGCGGCTATAAGAAAAAAGAAAGTAGACGATGAAAACTCTGGGATCTAGTCGGCTTTGAAATTTTTTGAAACGTCAGATAAGTAGCTCACTTGCTTATGTAAGCCTAAAAAAATTATTTATTAATTTCCAATAATTAAAAAAAATACGGCAAAAATAAGAAATATCGATTTTTCAGGGTTTTTTTCAGGATATTTCAGGAATGGTCACAGATATCTTGTATATTTTGTAGGACTCGAGATGGGCACAAAATTGCCCATCTTTTCTCTAATTCAACCGACCCTGTACCTACGTTTACGAGATAGCAATATAGAGAAGAATATTATGGTGCACCCTTATAGCAAAGTATACATCAGTGACCGCTAAAAAGCTGGAATCATATGAAAAAAAAATATATTTTTGACTTGTCAAAAAAAATCTCTACTTTCTCGATAACTTATTTTGCCTTTATCAAGTGCTTTTTACTTATCGAGAAAATAGCTTTTTTCGAAATTGTGAAAATCATATGAGTAGGTACCTACTATTTTTCGAAAGCTAAACAAGATTTCGATTTGATTTTTGCACAAAATGTCAATTACCGCCTACTCGATAGTCTCATGATCCAAAAACGTATACCACTTTCGCATTTTTTTTTTTTCAAAAAAACTCACTCAGACTTAATTTAAAATTGAAATTTTTTTTGATCAGTTTCAAGCTTTCGAGATCTGTTATTGCAATGGACCATGAAAATTGTTAATTATTATTACTTCACATTCCTTTACATTTATCGAAAAGTGATATTTTATGTTAAAGTTTACTTTTTTGATGCAATTTACTTTTAAGCGGATTAGAACTATTTTTTTCACATTAACAATGGTGTTTGGAGCTTCGAAAAATAGCACTCTTATGATGTTAACCATTTCGAAAAAAGCTATTTTCTCGATACATAAAAATTCTCAAAGCTTTTTCGACAAGTCAAAAAAAAATGTTTCCCATATGATGCCAAAAATTTAGGCTAATAATTGTGGCATGTTTCCTTGCTATATCGCTTAAGTGGACGCGACTATATTTGAAAATAAAACTTTCATAGCAGAGTTATATCGCAAAGTTATAAAACAATGTTACTAAGTCTGGACTAAGCAAATAATGAAATCCTGCATGGTCAATTTCAAAAGCTTAAAATTCAATATTTCACCTGCCCGCATTTATTTTAGCCTAAGTGGCTAATAATAATAATTACATTTCAGCGTTAAACACATACAGTGTGACCCATTTGTTCTTGAAACACCCTGTAGAATCTTAATTTATGGTGCGATTTTAAATAAATTTCTTTTAAATCATAGAGCTTGATAAACTATATTTTGGGAGCAAAAAGCGTCTCATTCCTACAAAATCCAAGGCCTACTAGATCAGTGTTTACTTGTAAAATCTCAAAAATTCATATTAGCGATTTTTTTAGAAAAAAACTGGGCACGCCACGGGATTCACCAGCCCTCAAAACGGTACTGTACTAAATTTTATTGGAAATGTAAGAGTAATAAGGATCTTGTAGTTATTTTAGAAATCTATAATAATACTCTTTTTATTTATTTATTTATTTATTTTTTTTTTTTTACTTTTTTTTTACTTTTTTTTTTACTTTTTTTTCCTTTTTTTAATTTTAATTTTTACTTATGATAGCTTTTGACCTTTTTCAAATTAATTTATGAAAATTGGGAGTATTATTATGAATTTCTAAAATAACTACAAGATCCTTTTTACTCTGACATTTTCAATAAAATTTAGTACAGTACCGTTTTGAGGGCTGGTGAATCCCGTGGCGTGCCCAGTTTTTTTCTAAAAAAATCGCTAATATGAATTTTTGAGATTTTACAAGTAAACACTGATCTAGTAGGCCTTGGATTTTGTAGGAATGAGACGCTTTTTGCTCCCAAAATATAGTTTATCAAGCTCTATGATTTAAAAGAAATTTCTTTAAAATCGCACCATAAATTAAGATTCTACAGGGTGTTTCAAGAACAAATGGGTCACACTGTATGTCAAATTTCTTCCATGTCGGTACATTTTCGCTATGACTGCAAATAACCAGTTATTACTTTCAAATAACAGACTTTATGAAACGTTTTGACCCCCTCCCACCTTTATTGTTGTTGTTATCTTTACAAAGTGTTCAGTATTACCTGGGCTGAATATCTAGCAGCATCTCGTCAGATAAGCAATCAACAGCTGACAATAATTTTTCACCTTTAATTTTTGGTGGATATACAACTTCATCTATCTCTTCTCTGTCACAGTTAGAGAAAGCTGTAGACACATGAACAAATGCCTAAAAGAAAAACATAAATTATTATTCATCTAAAATATATATAAAAAATTGTATTTACCTACCTTGAGGTCTTTGGTGTTATGAGCGATCGCCAAAAGATCCTTGGTAGCTCTTAGATTTATCTTGGTCGCTTGACTGAGCTTCTGGTCGAATCTCACAGTGGCGGCACAGTGGATAATACAGTTCACCTCACTGGTGATGATATTCACGTCCTGTTCACTCATACCTAGATTTGGTTCTGCGCAGTCACCATTTACTATTGTAACCAGTTCGCTAAATTTAAATTTTTTCCGCTTCAAACTGTCAAAAATCTGTAAACATGTTACGAATATTAATTATATCTATGTATGAGTATTTTTCTTCGACTCTAACTTACCGGACATTCGAAGATCTCCATAAATCTTGTGCTCGTATCCTTGCCTTTTTTTGTACGAATAAGCAAGTACACATGACGAAGTCCAGGACATCCTCTCAGGAGTTTCTCTAAAACCTGTTTCCCAACGAAGCCAGTAGCACCCGTCAGGAAAACTGTCGTCCCGTGAAAAAATTCTTGTATCTCACTCAAGTTGCTGCTAGGCATTCTCAAGCAGCTGGTATGGTAGTACGTGAAAGAGAATGAATTTTCAGTGAAGAGAATCTAAAGAGGCTTTGACTTTTTATTACCTGACCTCAGTAACCTTAACTGCATTTCCAACGTAAGTGGAATATCGTTTTAATTAATTTGATGAATGTTTTAAACATTAAAAATTATGATTATGGATATATGCATATGGATGTGTGCAGATATTCGTCAATAATAACTTGTCCCAAAATAATTGACCCCAAGAACAATTGAAACTTCAAGTCAACTTGTAAATCAGTAATTTTAATTTCCCATTAAATTATAAATTTTCCAGTTGATTATGTTATTTACATGTTTACATGAATAAAGAAAACACTACCGAGTTTTCAACAAAACTTGTTAGAGATAATATGATAATTGCTATCAGGATGTTACCATTGTTCTAATTGGTAAATAACACAGTTTGAATAATTATTATTTATGCACCTGGCGCTGGAAATTGAATTTTGGTGCTTGAGAATGCGAGCTGAGCCGAGACAAAAAATCATTCGAAAGTACCATAATTTCTCGCTCGAAATGCTTTTTATTAAATAAGAAAAAATAGAAATAAAAATCATAAAAAATGAGGCGAGTAAATTTTTAATTTACTTACTGCAAAGTTGATTGTTGTGTAACCAACGCACCCCTTGGGGTACGAGGCCAACTAATCCATCGGGGACATCACATTTACTTTTTCGGAGAGGTAAGAAAAATTTGTAAAGGCTTTTCGAAAGGTTTTGCGGGTAAGGCCGCATCTGTGATTTACACCAAGCTGGCAATTGAAAGAGATTGACAAAACTCTACTTACCTACCTGTATAAAAACTTGTCGTTATCCACTGGACATCGAGGATGCTCACTGTGGATACTGAGGATTTTCATACATACTCTGGAACCCTGCTTGTCTTTAATTTATCTTTCTTTCTTTTCTTTTACCCATTCCTTAGAGAGTATTCATTTTTTAAGCACAATGTTTTCATTTCATTTCATTTATTTCTTCCTGAATTTTATCTGAAAGCTAATTATCGTGAGCTAATATTTTAGGCTTTCAATATTTGCTTTAGATCTTTCACTTTTTACTTTTACTTTAGGCCTACTCCTGAAATTGACTTTTGTTAAATGAAATTCACATAATTGTTCAAGTAAACTTATTGTAAAATAAGTAATAATGATAAAAAATTATAGATTAATTATAAATTAACTTTCCATTAACTTTCCAAATTACTATTTTATGTTACGGGATGTTCGCAAAAAAAAATTCAATTTTTTTTCAATTCAAAGGGCTACAACTCATTTTTTTTCATATGGAACACCACGTTTTTTATTTCTCCGTAAGATAGCTTTGTTTCTTCCCTTTAATTTTTATCAAGAATATTCTACGCCTAAACCCCGTAGTTTTTGAGATATTTAATAGTTTTGAAAAAAATGTTACTGTTTCATGCAACGAAAAAGCCCGCTGGTTGAAAATACAGTCTTTTTCTATTGGTTTTCCTCTTTTGTCAATTAATTGCTTTTCCTTATTTGTCAAATGAGTTTCCCCCATTTATTAAACGTCAGTTTGATTTTTCAATTCAAATTCCTCTTTTGTCAAATGAGATTCCTTTTATATCAAATGCTTTTCCAATGTTTATATTACTGTCACTGTACGTAAATGGGAAAAGCAATTGACATAAAGTGAAACTGACTTGACATAAAAGGAATTTGATTCCTAAATCAATGACTATAATCATTGATAGATAGAAAAATAAGAAAATCATTTGACAAATAAGGAAAATCAATTGACAAAAGAGGAAACCCAAAAGCAAAAGACTGTAAATTCCAAAGAATAAGCCAGTGATGATTCGGAATCAGGATTGATTATTTTTGATGATAAAATGTAAATGCGCTTGTATACGAGATTAATAAAAAGTTATCGCAGCAACAGTTACCAGCAAAAAAATTAAAACAAGTAAATTAGGTTAGGTTTAATTGTATGGTTTTGGTCGGACTGTGACCAATTTGCCAGGCTAATTTGAATGAACTTCTTCCACTAATAAGAATGTTTCGAAAAATCGACAGTGTCTGGCCGTCGTGAACACCCAATGCCATTTAAGGACTCACTTGGGTTAACTCTAACCCAATTTGTGTGCTCACTCACATATTTATGCATTCTAACAGTGCACCTGATACTATTTTCTGCTCTTTGTTCCAATTAATTATTATAACTACTTTTTTTGATTTATTTTTATACTTTTATTTTATTTGACTGTTTTTTCCTCTTTTTTTATTTATTTTTTCATTATCTCATTTTTTTACCGGTTACAAAGTAACGAAAGTAACGGAACGGAAACGGGTATCTGTTGCAGAAATACCGGGAACCCGTAATACTCAAATTAAATACCAGTTATAGTTCCATCCACCTAGAATATGACACCAACATCAGCAGTATTCTTATATTTCCTGTTGTGTAGTTCTAGTAAATAAGTCAAGGAACTTGGTCAGAGACCTGTGTGTAATGCAATTGTGCAATGTAACTCGTAACGAATAGATGTAACTTTTTGAATAAATTCCTTTTTAAAAACCTATCAACGGCATATCAAAATATAAGTGGCGCAGTCAGTAGGATAGCCAATCGATTTAGGGAATATAAATTCGGTTCGTTTTAACGATTTATTGGCTATCAAAAGTTCCGGGATTTTCAAACTCGCGAAAGTTCGAAGTTCCCATGTCCAGTTCCAGTTAGGTGAACTAAGTAGCCTAGCGAGAAGCCTTCGAGTGTACATCGGAGCAGTGTGGCCCAGGACCAACCCAGATTTCGAGAGGACATCGAATCAACATCCTGTTGAGTACACACATGGAACGGATAGTGATATTGCTGTAAGTACCCTTATTTATGTCTTTTAGGGGTCCGAAAGATAGGTTTTCCTCAGAAAGTTCAACTGACAGTTCAAGTTCTGATTCTGACTCATCTCACCCATCATCTCCTTTAATTAAAGAAATTCCTGTGGACGAATCAATTTTTGATATTTCTAGATTATCTCTTATTGACATTAAAGTAACAAAAAATACCATAAAAATGACTGAACCTCAAGTACCTCAAGTACCTCGAGTACCTCAAGTACCTCCAGTAATTCAAGTCCCAGTTTTAAAGCAAGAATACTTAAGTATGATCCCAGAATTTCACGGAGAACAACAATTACTTCCAAGGTTTCTAGAGATTTGTGAAAAATTAGTTATCAAATTTTATAATTTAGCAGATGCCAATGATTTTCAAAATGAATATTTGATGTCAAGCATACTTGCTAAAATCAAAGGAGAAGCTGCAATTAATATTTCCTCTTGCACCATTAAATGTTGGGCTGATCTTAAAACAGCATTACTTAACGCTTACTCAGATAAACGTGATGCGTATACTTTAAACATAGAAATGATAGAACTCAAGCAAGGAAATGAATCCGCGTTTGACTTCTTCAACCGAGTTCAACATATTCTAAACATGCAAATATCACATTTAGCTGCACATTATGAGATAAATACGCAAACAGTGTTATCAGGTTATTTCAGAGCACTTGCCTGTAGAGTGTTACTTCGCGGTTTAAAGGAACCAATTGGATCTTTGATGAGAACAAAGAATCCACCTGATTTAAATTCTGCTTTAAATATGCTGACTAACGATTTCCAAATCGAAGCTAGTCAAGAAAAATCACAAAAAAATAAAGTAAATCAGAATCACAATAATTATCAACAAAAAAATAATTTCTCAGCAAAATCTAAATCATTCCGACCGCTACAGTTAACAAACTTTGCACATAATTCTCAAGTACCAGAAAGACAAAATTTCTCTAATAACCCGCAGCCTCATCACAGTGGTAATGTTAATTTTAGAAATAAAAATGTTTTTGCACCTGGTCAAAATAATTCGCAGCAATTTAATAAACCTACTCCTATGAGCATATCCACAAGAAATACTTTCAGACAGCCTCAAATTAATAGATTTGGTCAAAATAACTTTAGAAATAATTCTTTTAATAATAGGCAAAATTATACTATTGAAGAACTACATAACATAGGTGACGATCCATCTGAATCAGTTATTGAACCAAAATTATTAAATCTAACAAATAATGATAGTAAACTACCCTATATAATTTTTCCTGAGAATAATTTAAAAGTTCTCATAGATACAGGTAGTACTAAATCTTTTGTTAAACCGGAAATAGCCCGGAAATATTTTAATAAATCAGTCGTAAAAGACCCTTTCCAGATTTCCACGGCACATGGAACATCTGTTGAACAGTTTAGTACAATGATACCCTGTTCAAAAATTTTTAATTTAAAAAATAAAAATAATTTTCTGAAATTTCATTTATTTGATTTTCATAAATATTTTGACTGTTTATTGGAAATAGACACATAAAAAAAATAAATATCTTATGGCTGTGGTAAAGCCCATTGAAATAGACACATTGAAACTACTTAATGCAAGTATAGACTTAAGTAGAAATCTTCTAGTTACCCCTAACAGTGAAATTAAAATATTGTTTCATAACATCTCGCCTAACACGAATTGTACAGTAGTGGAGCCGAGATCAGAACAAATTATTACATTAAATGTAAAAAATGTTGATAATGGAGATATAATTATTCCATATACTAGGATTTCAGATCTTGAAATTCCTGAATGTTTGACAAAAGTTATCAATAGTGTAGCTATATGCTCGATTTTGAATCGATCAGATTCGAAAAAATTTATCGATACTTCAAAACCTATTTTGGCTGATAAGTTCGACGAATACGAACAAAACAGTCCAAATTTCATCAATTTTAATGTTAAAAAATTTAAATTTGACATTTCTAAAGTTCGCACCGAACATATGAATTCGGAAGAACGAAAATCAATTATAGATCTTGTAAAAGAATATTCAGATATTTTTCATATTGATGGTAATCAATTATCTTTTACAAATAAAGTCAAGCACCGCATTAAAACTTCCGATGAATTACCAATCTACACTAAGTCCTATAGATACCCTGAGGTTCATAGAAAAGAAGTGCAAACCCAAATTCAAACGATGTTAGATCAAAAAATTATTAGGCCAAGTCACAGTCCTTGGAGCGCACCAATTTGGATAGTTCCAAAGAAACTTGACTCATCTGGTAAGAGAAAGTGGCGTATCGTAGTCGATTACCGAAAGTTGAACGAGAAAACTATCGGAGATCGATACCCCCTTCCTAATATTAACGATTTACTCGATAAATTAGGACGATGCCAATATTTTACAACTCTCGATCTGGCTTCAGGCTTTCACCAGATTGAAATGAACGAAGAAGATATTCAAAAAACCGCTTTCAATGCAGAAAACGGGCATTATGAATTCTTACGAATGCCATTTGGTCTGAAAAATGCTCCTGCGACTTTTCAGAGAGTAATGGACAATATTCTTAGGGGCATTCAAAACGAAAGGTGTCTTGTTTATTTAGATGACATAATTATTTTCAGCACTAGCCTCCAGGAACATATTAGTAGATTGCGAGAAGTTTTCGAAAGATTAAGACAGGCTAATTTTAAAATTCAAATCGATAAATCTGAATTTCTCAGAAAAGAAGTAGCTTATCTTGGACATGTTGTAACCAGAGAAGGAGTCAAACCAAATCCAGATAAGATTAAAGCAATTAAAAATTATCCGATACCCAAAAATTCCAAGCAATTAAAAGGCTTTTTAGGATTATTAGGATATTACAGAAAATTTATTTGGGACTTTGCAAAAATAACGAAACCATTGACCAAATGCTTAAAGAAAGATTCCATAATTAATCCGAAAGATCCTGAATACGTTAAATGTTTTGAACTTTGTAAAAATCTTTTAATAAATGAACCAATTCTTCAATATCCCAATTTTGAAGAACCTTTCATACTCACTACTGACGCATCAAACTATGCGATTGGCAGTATTTTATCGCAAGGTAAAATAGGATCAGATCTACCCATGGCATATGCAAGTAGAACACTAAATACTTCAGAAATAAATTATTCGACAATACACAAAGAACTTTTGGCGATTGTCTGGTCAGTCAAGTATTTTAGGCCTTATCTATTTGGCAGAAAATTCAAAATTGTAACTGATCATCAACCGTTACAATATTTGTTTTCAACTAAAGATCCAGATTCCAAGTTAGTTAGGTGGCGTCTAAAACTCGAAGAGTTTGACTACGAAATTGTGTACAAGAAAGGCATTTTAAATAAAAATGCAGACGCTTTATCTAGGATTGAACTTCACATTAATGAATCACATAATTTAAAGAAAGGTAAATCAATTAAACCCGTAGGTGATGAAATTGAGGATATAATTCAAGATCTTAAAAATAAAAATCATACTGATCGCAGTGAAATTGAATCACTTTTCGCTGAACCAGGAAACTTGTCGCAGCGGCCGTTGACTTTGGTGGGGGAGACGGGAGTTGATGTGCGCAGGAGGTTTGACCATTTTATGAATGAGCTGAGCTCTGCTTTTACAGCTGCTTTTCCTGAGAGGTCTTATAAAAGCGTCAGGAAGGATGCGGGAGTCATCTGGTTTACAAGTGAATTGAGAGAGCTTCGTGACAGGTTGGTATTTTTTAGCGAACTATTCAATATGCATGGAGGTGAACAGCTCGGGCTTATTAGAAATAATTTGAGAAGTTTTTATCGTTTTAAATTACGAGAGGCAAAGAAAAAGGCTCATAGTGACGTAATTGTTAACTCTAAGAATGTATCGAGAACAATGTGGAATTTCATAAATGCAAGACGTGGGAAGACAGTTGGACAAATTTCAGAAACTATAACAGCTGATGATTTCAATGATTATTTTGTTTCTTTTCCCAAACAGCTTACTGAGGCTTTGTCTGTAGATTGTGATTCGTCTTCTGATGTTTCTGTTGGCCTCAATGGTTGCTTTTCCTTCAGAAGTGTATCTCCTGAAGAAGTAGAGAGTGTAATACGCTCACTTAAGACAAGCAAGTCTACTGATATTTATGGGTTTTCATCTTATCTGATCAAAAGCAGTGTTAATTCTCTTACTGCTCCTTTGACTGAGCTTGTGAATGCTTGCATTGAGAATGGCATTTTCCCAGACTGCTGTAAGGTATCTAAAGTCATACCTTTGTACAAGAAAGGAAGTAGAGATATGATTTCTAACTATAGACCAATTTTCTTAATACCTGTTATTGGAAAAATAATTGAAAAACTACTGAGTAAACAATTACCTGATTATTTTGAACCTAATTTGTTTAGTTCTAGCCAGTATGGCTTCCGTAAACACCGCGGTACTGATGATGCTCTGGTTGATTTTGTAGATTACATTATAGGTTGTTTCGAATCCGGTTTGTTTTCCTTTTCCTTATTTTGCGATGTTTCAAGAGCGTTTGACTGTGTTCCCCATGGTAGGCTTTTGGATAAGCTTGGGAGATATGGATGTGATGAAAATAGCGTGAGTTTGTTCCGATCTTATTTGGGGGATCGTTGCCAGCGTGTGTTCTTGGGCGGAAAGTGGTCGGATGAGAGGTCTTGCAATATTGGTGTTCCCCAGGGATCGGTCTTGGGACCGTTATTGTTCCTTATATATATAAATGACTTGCCTTCTCAACTCACCGACTTCCATACACTAATGTTTGCTGATGATACAAATGTCTCTGTTACACAGGATACTTTCTCTGGTTCTTCTGATCTCTGTGATAGGGCCGGTGCAAGGGCAAGAGAGTGGTTTGGTAGGAATGGATTGGTAATGAACAGTGATAAGACTGTTAAAGTTATTTTTACCCTTCGCAATCGGCTTGAGGGTGAGTATAAGACTAGTGCTAAGTTTCTTGGTATTCATATGGATGGAAGTCTGAGATGGCATCTTCATGTAAAAAGATTGTCATCGAGACTTTCAAGAACGCTTTACCTGTTTCGGAGCTTGTCGGTGTGTCTCAGTGTGGCTGCCTTGAGGTGTGCATACTTTTCTCTTTTCGAGTCTGCTTTGAGCTATGGAGTACTGGTGTGGGGAAGTTGCGCAGGGAGCTGCACCATTTTCGGTCTTCAAAGGAAGGTGATCAGGCTTATCGCTTGTTTAAAGCCTAGGGAGGAATGTAGATCGGTCTTCGTGGATCTTCGTATTCTGACACTTCCATCTCTGTATATCTTTCATGCATTAATCTTTGCTTATAGAAATAGGTCAAGACTTGTTAGAAACCTGGATGTTCATAGTTATCAGACTAGGGGTAGATTTATGTTCCGGCATGATTTCTGTCGTCTCTCTGCATCGCACAGGAGTCCACGCTACGTTGCCTTAAAATTTTTTAATAAGTTACCAGATTTTATTCAAAACTATAGTCTTAATGCTTTTAAAACTTCTATTAAGGAGTTTCTTGTGCGTAAGGCTTTTTACTCTATTCAGGAGTTTCTGGAAAGTAACATTGATCAGGACAGCTTTGCTTCTAACGGCACAGTGTTGGAGATTGATGATTTGTAGTGGTTATGTATATTGATTATATCTGTGATATTTTTTTGTGATTGTACCTACCGACGAGTGTAAAAAAACTTTGTTTTTATTAGCACAATAAAGTAAACTAAACTAAAACTAAACTTAGATGACGAGGAAAATGCCCTCGAAGATGACGAAACTGTACATTCAAATTTAGAGAATCCAATCGCAGAGATTCCAATAGTTGATTGTCCTGTAAATTATGGGAAAAATCAAATTATAATATCCGAAGTCAATTATGGCCCTGCTAGACCTATAGTAGTTAAGCTGTATAAAACAAAACAACGAATATACATTCAATTTTCTAAAAATAATTACGAAGAAGAAATTATTAAATTCTTGAAAGAATTTGTAGTACCAAAGGTGAAATATTATGTTTATTTTGAAGACCCAATTTACGAAAAATTCAGTACCGTACTTCAAAAATATTTTAGGAATTCTCAAATTTCCATGATTAAATGTACTAAGAAATTAATTGACATTCTGGACGACGATGAAATTAAAAACCATATACTAATGTATCATGAAGGCAAAACAAATCACCGTGGTCTTGATGAAACAGAAAAGCGAATAAAAGCTCAATACTATTGGCCCAATCAAAGAAAATCGATACAAAATTATATAAATAATTGCGAAATTTGCCAAGTTACTAAGTACGATAGAAATCCATTAAAGTTGGAATATAATATTACTCCGACAGCTATCAAGCCCTTCCAAATTTTACACGTCGATAGCATAACCTTAGAAAATTGTAAATTTTTCACAATTATTGATTCTTTTTCAAAATACGCGCAAGCTTACAAATTAAATTCCTCACAAGGAATAGAAGTCGCAAATAATCTAGTAAAATTCTTTTCACACCATTGTATCCCAGAACAGGTGATCTCCGATAATGGGGTCGAATTCAAAAATTCGTTAGTGAAAGAATTGCTCGAAACTCACAAAATTAAAATTCACTTCATTAGTTCTCAACATCCCGAGTCAAACGGACTAATTGAAAGATTTCATTCAACTCTTATCGAACACATCAGACTCTTAAATAATCAAAATGAGTATAAAAATGAGCCAATAGAAACGAAAATTAATTATGCGATTTTAGCGTATAATAACAGCGTACATTCCGCGACAAATTTGAAACCATATGAGATTATAACCGGTCATCTAGATACAGAGTCCCCATTTGATATTGAAATCGATAAACAATTAGTAAATAATTACGTTATTGATCATAAAAATAAGGTGAAAATCTTATACGAACAATTAAATGAACACCTTCAGAGTAGGAAAGAACAAATTATTAATAAAACAAATGAAACTCGCGAAAAGCTTCCCGAAATTCCTGAGAAACTATTTGTTAAGAATAAGCAAAAACAAAGTAAAACTTTGAACAAATATAAAAAGGAAACGGTGGGAAAAATTAATCCAAAATTAAAAACAGCAAAGATTATACCCCAACATGGGAATACTGAAAATATTCACATTTCTAATATTAAAAGACCGAGAAAGAAAGCTCATAGTAAAAGGAAAATTATTTCAGGTTCCTCACGATCGAACAAGGGACAGAAATAAATAATATTACCAGGAACTTAGGAGTTCTTCCAATCGACCTAGGACCTGCAAAACTTCAACGCACGCAGCATACGTTTGTTCACTTTTATCATCTTCAATCATTGTTCGATGAATTTAAAAGTCTTAACAATCAATATGATGATCTTAAATCATCTTATAATAATAATTTAATTTATAGTAATGAATTAGGAAATTATGATAGTACACTAAGATACACTCAAAAGTTAATTTTTGAAAAAATAGATAATCTTAGAATTAATACTAGAGATAAGAGAGGTTTAGTAGATTTCTTAGGAAAAGTAGTAAAAGGGATTACTGGAAATTTAGATGCCAACGATGGCGAAAGAATTTATAAAATTTTAAGTCATTTAGAGAAAAATTAAAAGAATTTGCAAGAACAAATTAAAATGGAGTATAGCTTAAGCCATAACATTGTCCAAAATTTTAACGATACAATTCACGATATTCAGCATAATGAACTTATCCTGAAATCTAGAATTATGCAACTCAGCCAAATGGTAAAGGAAGAAATAGATCATATCAATTTGCTCTTCGCAAAAGATATTTTTAATCAATTGGTAATTCTTTACAACACAATTCTCAATACCTTGCAAGAAATTGAAACTTCGGTTACGTTTTGCAAATTAAATACGTTGCATCCTAGCATACCTAATCACTTCTAGAGAATTATTTTCAGAACTTAAAAAAATCTCCTCACATTATACAAATCAATTTCCATTCGAAATAAAATTCGATAATATTCTGGACTTCGAAAGCATAATTAAGCTTAATTGTAAACTAGATCATGATAGGATTACGTACTTCTTATCAGTACCCATTGATTTCGAAAAGAATTTCGAACTATATTATATTCTTCCTATCTCTACCAGTCACGAATCAGAATTTGTTACTCTAATACCTAGCTCAAGGTATTTTCTAAAATCAGTCAATAATGATATCGTGAAACCTCTAAGGGATGTATGTACACGTACTCAAGGCAAACTGTATCACTGTCCAAGTCATCTACAAAGTAGTCACAACACCGCCTGTGAAGAAGATATACTACTGCACGAAAACACAAGCCGATGTCAATTTAGCAAATTAGAAATTCTGGAAAATCACATAGAAATTGTCACCGAAGTAAATCAATACCTAGCAGTACTTCCGAAAGAAGAAAAGCTGAAAATGTGAAAACCAGATAGAAACAAAAAGTTTGATTGGAATATATTTGATCGAAGGAAAATCATGCAAGATAATATTTCGTGGAGAAGAACTTTCATTTCAAGAGTCTACTCACGCAAAACCAGTAATTGTCAACTCATTGAAACTGACACCAAATAAAATCCACCAACAAAAATTCAAAGTCGAATTGAAAAAATTAGACCTTCGAGAAATACCCATCAACCCAATGATTTCAATTGACGAAGAACCAATCATACCAGATCTTCGAATACCAAGTGCCTGGACCATCATCCTGTACATTGCCATAATTATAACAGCAGTGATCCTCTACATAAAGTTTAAGAAAACCCGGGCACCTGCCGAAAATCAAAAAACCTTCTTGCGCATCAATCGCAGAAACAGTGTATTTTTATGCGATTCTACTATGAAAATTTTTGCCGCCTTTTAAATTGGCTTTCTGAATTTTTCAATAGTCAGGTCGAATTTGCGTAGTGGTTTACTGTGAAAATTTCATTTCATTTCGTTTGAAAGCGTGCCATAAAATAGATTTTTACATAATAAACCAAAAGAAAATTGGCAAAATTTAACAATTTCGTCTCTTGTCCTATATAAGTACCCGCCACTGACTAACTTTAAAAAGTTACAGGCGAGTTATGAAAACCGAACATTTGAAATTTTAGAGAAATAAACATCATGTAAAAAAATTCGAATAACTCCGCCATTTCTCTTATTTGCTTCTTTAAATTTTGGAGAGTTACAAGCTATTAGTGTAGTTGTCTACTCCGAAAATTTCAGGTAAATTCCCTCAAAAATGTGCTCATAATCAATTAAAGAAATTTAGCCATTTTTACCATTTTCTTACCCACGCCACTAGCTTACTAATGAAAATAATAAAAATTTTATTGCATTAATTCAAATTTCAAATCATTTTAGTCCAATCTTGTTAATACAGGTTTGTAGGAGTTTTTATTTTCTGCAATTGGGGTTGGCAGGAGCAGTCATATCTGCATGGGTGGTCCCGCCCGAGCCGAGCGCGATGAAAACGGTGCGCTGGTCTGGTGCTGCCCAAGTAACACAGTTTCATCTAAAAGATGTATTTTTAACGTCCAGCATATACATCTACAGACGGTAGTTTGTAGACTATAATTTTGAAGCAAAATGTCCGCGGCGTAGACCGTCTATGCGACGTCTACAGTATGCATCTATTAGATGTCTTCCAATATACATCGAATAGATGCCTACAGTATGCATCTATGAGACGTCTACAATATGCGTCTATTAGATATCTACAATTTGCATCTATAACGTAGATTATGGGTGAATCTATAGGGTGTATAGCATAGACGTCTATAGATGGTAACTTATAGACTACAATTTTGAAGCAAAATGTCCGCGGCGTAGATCGTCTATGCGACGTCTACATTTATACATCTTTGAGATGTCTTGCAATATGCATCGATTAGATGCCTACGGTATGCATCTATTAAGCATCCACAAGATGCATCTAATAGACGTGCTCATTATACATCAATAAGATGCCTACAATATGTATTTATGAGACGTCTTATTATGCATCTATGAGACGTCTACAATATTCATCTTAGAGATGACGACACTATGCGTCTATGGGACGTCTGTAATATGCATTAATGAGATATCGATTTTTGTCTTCTGATTTATTGGGGCAGGTTTTTGGTTAAAATACTACTTTTTTTAATTTTATAATAACAGAAACGTTTCAGGGCCGATTGGTCCCTTGTTTAGGTACTCATAAAAGTGTAACAAACTTTAAAATATTTAAAAAAACTATACTTACCTAATACAATAATAAAATGGTCGTAAAAATGGTGTAGGTATATAAAAATTTTTAATTTTAAGTTTCGAAAAAATAAATTGAAAAATCATTAATTTTTTCGAAATTTAAAATAATTTTTTTATATAAACACCATTTTTACGATCATTTTATTGTATTAGGTAAGTATAGTTTTTTTTTTAATATTTTTAAGTTTCTTACATTTTTATACATTTTTATGAGTGAACAAGGGACCAATCGGCCCTGAAACGTTTCTGTTATAAAATTAAAAAAAAGTAGTGTTTCAACCAAGAACCTGAACCCCAATAAACCAGAAGACAAAAATCAACGTAAAAGAATGTTCAATAAAACTTATCAAATTTAATGAGATATCTAGATATAGGTACCTATAGGGTGGGAGTGGGAGTAGGTAAACTGTGACTGAAAATACATATAATGACAACAGATATATTATATACTTTAACATGATTTTTTTTATTTACTTGGCGTTTTTTTACACTAAATTATTGTTATTTCATTATTATTGTACACATATAATATTATTACCTACTGAATTTTCACATTGAATATTATTGCTGCGTTTATATCTTGTAGATGAATGTTGGAACCAAGCCATGACGTCCCTCTCGAATTCACTGTCCTTTAATTGTGGAAAATGCCCCTTCACGTCCTCTGAAAATCGTACATACACCTAATTAAAAATATGAAAATAATTTCAGTCATATGTATTATTTCTTATAGCATTCATTAATTATTATTAATAATAAATAGTTACAACTACTTTCCAATAATAAAATTACTTTATAAATTTCACGATTCCGTCTCTTACTTAATTGTAAATTGAACTATTTTACATAGGAGGTAGGTAAGCTTAAAAATACCACTTACATATTCATGATAATAAATTATTCGTAACACATTTAATTGGCTCAG
Organism: Malachius bipustulatus; assembly: GCA_910589415.1. Lineage (NCBI taxonomy): Eukaryota > Metazoa > Arthropoda > Insecta > Coleoptera > Melyridae > Malachius > Malachius bipustulatus. The sequence goes on along the minus strand of OU342638.1, from coordinate 17,624,386 downwards.
CTTGAAATTTCCTTTTCGGTCCAAGGAAAGTATTGTCCAAAACAATTTGTAAATGTTTTCTCAGGACATCCTTTTCCTTATGCTTCGCACCGCCAAACAATTTGAAAAACTGCAGCTAGAAATAAGTTTTATTTCAAAGAGATGAATTTAATAATAATAATTAAACTGTTCGGAAAAATATTTTAAATATTTTTTATTCATATCCATTTTATGGATATACGTAATTATATTTTTTTTATAAATTTATAATTATTATAAAATTATAAAATAAAATTATAATTTTTTCTTATCATTTTCTGCAAATGTAAACAGTAAGATTTAAAACTTATAAGACATTATAAAGTTATTATACAAGATGTTACAAAAACACCCTGTATACAGGGTGTATAAAAAATGAACCGAAAAAATTCAGGGGGTGATTGATGAGATCATTTTAAGAAAAAAAGTAGGTGTTCCAGTATGTCCTAAGAGGCTTAAATTTTTAACTACAGTGTGTTGAAGTTTCAAGAATAAAATCGTTTTTTAATAATATAACTTTGATAAGAATCAAGATATTTTCGTAAAATTGGTATAACGAATTACTTTAACCATGCACAAATTAAACAACGACAGTCACCATTTACCTAAATTCATGTCTTAAATTCTTGCACAAAAACGTAAAAACTCATTAAAATCAAAAACGTATACCTACTTGTTATATTATTTTTTAATTAAACGTTATATGTATAAATGAGTACTAAATAAACATTTTCAGTTAAAAAAAAAAAACATTTATAAGTAGGTACTCTGGTGAAGTTAACCACGAAAAGTTAGCGACGCGAGTGGCTAAACATCCGGCTCGGGTAAGATGATAATTTTATTACCTAATTTGATATTGTTTCTTGAACTACAATGGAATGCCACTTCATGAAGTCAGGTGAGAATATTTTAACGCAAAAAAATCCTAGCAACTTATGAGTATAATGGGCAGTTCTTCCAGTTCAAGATAGTTTTTAAACTGGAAATGTGAATTTACAAAATTAATGGCGGCCTTTCGGGGCCCGGAAAAAACAAGTTTTCACAAGGGAGTGATAGGGTTGCTCTTTATCCGTCGTATGAAAAAATAAAAACCGAGCCGATGCACGAAAGGCAGTTTGTATAGCCCAAAATCCGAGCCAAAATCGAAAATTACCGAAAATTGGCCGTTATATTGGCCCGGACATGGCGAGTTTTCATTAAAGGCGTGATAGATTTGATCTCTCTACATCGTATGAAAACATTTCTGGGCCCAGAACGGCCACCGTGATTTTTTGAAATTCAGAATCCGGATACTCAGGTGTTGTAATTTTTGATTTTGAGCTATGAGAACTGCCTTTCATGGTTAATTCAAAACTTTTCGTCATTCATTATAACTTCACCCGAGTAAGTAATAGGCATACAATATTTTTGTTTGTTGCCGAGTGGCCGACAATACGTCTGTACATAGGACATTTCGCCTAATAATACGAAATATAGCTTACATGTTAACAAAATTAATGATTATTGTTACCTAATATTGTCAAAGTATTTTGATTTGACGTATTTATAGACAATGTCCTATGAACAGGGAGTATGGTCAGCCACCCGCGGTGTGTATGTAGATAGGTACGATTAAAAAATAATATAAGTAAAAGTAATAACTAATAACTTACCTGGGTCAGATTTTAACACAACACAACACGACACTGATGACAAGTGATAACTGATGATGATAACACACAACACAACGCGAACGACTTCAGTCCCAGAAGAAAACATAGAAAGAAATGAAATGAAATAAGTAATAAATTCCAGTTCTGGTTTTAGTGGTGTTGTACGCATCCAGTGCTTCCTTCCTAATCCTATAGAGTTCCTACCCTACCCCTACCCTATTATACCTGTTTCTAGATGCATTCACTTATTTGTCAATTAAAGCTTTTGTTGGACCATAATATAATGTAGACCAGATGTGTTGACGCTTCTTTGTTCTGGCGCTGCCTCTCTGATCTGGATCTGAGACATTCCATTTTCAGTTCTATAAAAATAACACGGAAGAGCAAAAAAATGTGATTTTTAAATAATAATAATAATTTTTTTATAGGTGGGTACATATAGGTATCTTATGTTTTATTATTTGTACCTATCTATTGATTTCTTTACCCTTTTCAGTTCCTTTAGGTGTAATACGATTCTAGTGTTGGATAGTAGATATCACTTTGGTAAAAAAAACCATATAATATTCACTAAATATTATACAGGTGTCCGAGATAACAGGTGGTACATGGAGATCTCGGAAACCGTGTGAACTGTGAGATGATAGGAGATAGGATAGTTATGAGTGAGAGATATAGTTAAATTAGATAAAAGCTGCATAATTTTATGCTTGATAAGAATCTTAAAAAAAAAATTAGGATATCTTCAGTCGTTGCTGAAAAATCCGGAAAAAAACTCAAAAATCGTGATTTTTTATTTTAGCCTTTTAGCCACATCTTTTTCAATATTGAAAATAAATAAATAATTTTTGCAGGCTTAAACAGGTAGTCGCTTATACTTATACACTAAGTCAATTTATACACTAATAAGTCTCAAAAAGGTATCCATTTTGACATTTCAAAAATTTTCCAGACCAGATCTCAGAGTTCTCGTAGTCGACTTTTGTTTTTCTTATAGCCGCCATATTGTTTTTTCGTGTCGCATTTGGCATTATAAAAATCAAGGAAACAAAAAAGCTATCATTCAAATATAAAATTTATTCAAACTTTTATTCTTATTTTTTCGAACGAAAAAATAACCATTCTTTAATAGAATGTCATAAAACAATATAAGATAAGCAATGTCACGTCGTGATGTCTTATCGACGTCATTCGTTGAAATAATTTTCTTATAAAAATAATAAAATTTTGAAGAATTTTTTTTAATGTGATAGATTTTTGGTTTCATTAATTCTTGAATGTATATTGAAAAAATAATATGACGGCCATAAGAAAAACAAAAGTCGACTATGAAAACTCTTATAAATCACATATTTTGTTATGTTTCATCGGCCATAACAATAAATAACTTATGTGTGATGAGTTATTGATATTTTGTTTATCAAAAAGTATATACATACTAAATACGTCTAGTAAATGTATACCTCTATAGATGTAATAATGCTGACATCTAAGATATGTCTATGAGATACGATTAATCTACAACATTTCAATTTAATTAAATTGAGGTAATTTTCATTTAAAATACACATATTTTGTTGTGTTTCATCGGATATAACAAATAAACTCTTATATGCGTAATAATTTGTTGCTGCTTTGTATATCAAAACATAAAATTACAAAATACATCTAGAAAATGTATACTCGTAGACGTAGTAATGTGGACATCTAAGATATGTCTATTATACGTCGATCGATCTACCACATTTCAATTTAATTAAATTGAGGTAATTTTCATATAAAATACACATATTTTGTAGTATTTCATCGGATATAACAAATAAACTCTTATATGCATAATAATTTGTTGCTATTTGTGTATCCAAAAATAAAATTACAAAATACATCTAGAAAATGTATACTCGTAGACGTAGTAATGCGGACATCTAAGATATGTCTATTATATGTCGATCGATCTACCACATTTCAATCTACTTAAATTAAGAGAATTTTCATATGAATTACACATATTTTGTTGTGTTTCATCGGATATGACAAATAAACTCTTATATGCATAATAATTTGTTGCTATTTGTGTATCCAAAAATAAAATTACAAAATACATCTAGAAAATGTATACACGTAGACGTAGTAATGTGGACATCTAAGATATGTCTATTTAATGCCGATAGATCTACCACATTTCAATTTAATCAAATTGACAGATTTTCATATAAAATCCACATATTTTGTTGTGTTTCATCGGACATAACAAATAAACATTATGTATAATGATTTGTTGCTATTTTTCAAAATGCATCTATTAAATGTATAGCCGTAGACGTAATAATGGGGACATCTAAGATATGTCTATTAGATGCCGATTGATCTACCATATTTCAATCTAATTAAATTGAGAGAAGTTTCATATGAAATACACATATTTTGTTGTGTTTCATCAGAGAAAACAAATAACTCTTATGTATAATGATTTGTTGCTATTTGTTCATCTAAAAGTATATGTAAAAAATACATCTAATAAATGTGTACCAGGTAGATGTGATTATGGTGGCATCTAAAACATATCTATTACTAATCGACGACTAGACCGAAACGCGATTTAGACGTGATGGACCATATATAGACGTCAATTAGACTGTGGGGTGTTGCTTGGGTGGTGCTGGTTTTAAATCAAGCAGTCCCGGGTCTGAATATTACATTCAATCGTTAAGTTATTAAACAAGCCTTTAATTGTCATCCTCATTATTTTGTTGTGAAAAGTTTTATTTCTATATTGCTTATACAGGGACTAAAAAATAGCCTTTTTCCCTAAAATTCAAAAAGCCGCCATTTTGAAACGGCTCGATCGATTTTGCTCAAAAAATGCAATACCAGACCACTACTTGTGGATAATATCTTCCTCCCATAAAAATTTCAGCCTCCTAGATTGAAAACTGCTACCAGAAAACCGTGCCACAGGACCGGATGTTTCGAAATTTTAAAGGACACCCTGTAGAAGTAACGCGACTTTTGAAAAAATTTTCAACGAAAATTTAACGTCATCCCGAAGTTTCACAAGAGTAAAAAATTTCTTCCACTAATCTTGAAAGATGAAGCTACTAGAGCGTTTTTAAAATTTTAGAGAAATTTACATCATGTAAAATAAATTTAAATATCTCCGCCATTTTTTTTATTTGATCCTTCAAATTTTTGAAGATTAAAGAGTATTAGTATAGTTGTCTTACTGTAAAAATTTTAGTTCAATTCCTTCAAAAATGTGCTCAAAAACTGTTATAGAAATTAAGCCATTTTCACTCTTTTCATACCCACGCCACTGGCTTATTAATGGAAAAAATTCAAATTTTTTTGCATTAACTCAAATTTCAATTAATTTTCTTTCAATCCTGTTAAATTGATGTGAAAGTTTTTTTTGCCATCTTGTTCATACAGTGATTGTAAAAATAGTAAATTTTCCGAAAATTCAAATGGTCGCCATTTTGAAAGGGCTCGGCCGATTTTGCTCAAGTGCAATACCAGACCAGTTTTTATAGATATCTTACTCCCACAAAAATTTCAGCCCCCTAGATTGAAAACTGCGGCCAGAAACCGTGCCTCAAGGACCGGATTCTTGGAACTTTGAAAGGACACCCTGTAGAAGTAACGTGACTTTTGGAAATTTCTTCAACGAAAATCTAAAGTCATTCCTCAGCTTTACAAGAATCCAAAATTTCGTTCACTAATCTTGAAAGATAAAGCTACAGGAGCGTTTTGAAAATCGAAAAATCGTGATTTTGGAGAAATAAATATATATTTTTATATATATATACAGGGTGTCCCAAGATTTCTTTATCAAGGGATATCTGGGTTATTTCAAAAAATAAACAAATGAAATTCAGGAAATTTCAACCATACCCCTAAGGTTTTGCAGTTGCACCCTCAATGCCCCTTTACGCCTTTCCACCCCTAAGTAATCATCCCCTACTTTTTTTTTCAAACGACACCCCCATATTTTTTTGCTCGGCTGGATTGTTGACTTCTTTCTGAATACAATGTCACACGATTTTTTAAATCGAGACATATCTAGCACGCCGAAAACAACATAATATAACAAACGAGGGTTGTCAAGGAATAACAATTAACATTTAATATGACATTAAAATCACAGAAGCAATTATTATTACTAACGCCTATATCGAGTAACACCGGTATTACGAGTTAAGGTGGTTGGAGGAAACATTAACACAAAAAACAAGAAATTGCAACTCCTTGACAACCCTCGTTTGTTTTGATATTATATTGTTTTCGGCGTGCTAGATATGTCTCGATTTGAAAAAATCGTATGACAATGTATTCAGAAAGAAGTCAACAATCCTGCCGAGCAAAAAAAATATGGGGGTGTCATTTGAAAAAAAAAAGTAGGGGATGATTACTTAGGGGTGGAAAGGCGTAAAGGGGCATTGAGGGTGCAACTGCAAAGCCTTAGGGGTATGGTTGAAATTTCCTGAATTTAATTTGTTTATTTTTTGAAATAACCCAGATATCCCTTGATAAAGAAATCTTGGGACACCCTGTATATATATAAAAATATTAGATTTGTTTTGGCTGTGTAGTTAATTATAAAATATTGATAATTATGTTGGGATAGCAGCCAATTAAACAAGCAGGTTTTCTCTTTTTTCTTTTTAATCAACCCAAGCTTTCGAGCTTTTCTTTAGCTCTTCGTCAGGGGTACTGAAAAGATTAACAATAAATAATTGTAAGTATACATGAAAAATTAGGAACTAAAAATTACATAATACTTACAGAAATTGAGTAAAAATTGAATATGTTTGTTAATCATTTTCATGGACAAGTGTAGATGATAAAAACATACAAATATGAACTAATAAACCAAATAAAAATTAAATAACATAAGAAAGTTAATTCCAAAAAAGGTTTAAAATAATTTAGAAGCTTTTTACATTTTTTTAAGAATAATTTTTATTTAAATTTTTGAAGGATGTCAATTTGATCATTTTTGATTTCATTGTAAGGAAGGAAGTAGGCAAATACATTAGATGATAATACGTGCAGCTCTCCGCTATTTACATGTAATAAACGTGAAGTATGAAAAGGAGCGCCATCTACACGCCTCGATCGCTAACTACACAAGACACCGGATATGAAAAGCACGGATGTAATATAAATTATTTTCACAGACATAATAAAATTATCTAGAGTTTTTGGTGTATCAGGTAATGTTGGGGTTGACGCAGAGGCGCAGAGCTAGGCAGGAGTACTTGAAAGAGTACTCGTAAATAAATTGAAATTCGAGTACAAAACTCAGAAAATGTACTCGTAAGTATTTACTCATAAGTACTTTGGCACAGACAGGTGTATGGGTACGCGTAATACTCGTGAAAACACGTATATATAATTATTATACAAACATGTCAGTGCGCAGCCTATGACGTCAGGCTTGTGACACCTACATACAATACAGCAGCAGTAATAATAAGGTGAATTAGTGGTTTATTTCGATGATTATTGCATTTTTGTTGAAATATTTTTAATTGGTACCCGTATGCGTGCCACTGTTTAACCCACCAAGTTTCGTTTGCATAACTCGACTGGTTTCAAAGCAAATAAATAAGTCGTCAGTTTTTAAGTAAACCTATTGTTGGAGTTGTTGAACTCTTTGGAAGCACGATAATCTAGACTCTGGAATCTTCAAAATACACGGATCTGGCAGTGACAATAGTTCTTCTTCCCACCAAAAAGTGAGCGGGAGTAAGAGGATTTAAATTGTTGGGATCGTGAGAGAGGGGTGACAAAGGTCTGGAATTCATGATGGCCTCAATTTGTACGAGTAACGTAATATACATATCTCTTCAAATGTCAGAGACGAAAAAAAGTCCTCCGAAGTGAGGTGATCCGGGGGGTATGAAGTGCCAATCGACTCCTTCGCCAGTCAGCCTCAACAATGCTGTCTTTATTTTTTAATACAAAAACCCTCAACTTGTCTAACTCGGTTTTTGCTCCCCTAAAATTTGTCCCGTTGTCCGAATACATATTGGAAGGATTTCTCCTACGGGCAATAAATCTCTTTAAAGCCAAAATAAACGAATCATCAGTTGACAAATCTGTAACAAGTTCAATATGAACAGCTTTGGTCACCATACATATAAACAAGCAAATATAAGACTTTGAAACCCTACAACCACGCCCCTTCGTATCATTTAAATTCATTGGACCAGCATAGTCCACCCAAGTATTTTGAAAAGGGTAAGAAGGATTAATTCTGCAAGCTGGCAAATTACCCATTATTGGAGTTATTTTTTTTGGCGCAACACGAAAACACCTCACACATTCGTGAACCACTCTTTTTGTCGTATATCTTCCCGAAATTGCCCAAAATCGCTCTCGCGAAGATGTTAATAGGTGTTGCGGACCAGCATGCAACAAACGCAAATGTTCCCTTGTAAATATTAATTTCGTTAACCAATTTTTTGCCGGTAACAGAATTGGATGATGTTTATCCATATCAAATTCAGAATTCACCAACCTTCCTCCAACGCGAATCAAAACGTTTTCATCCAAGAAAGGGTTCAAATTTCGAATTGACGGAGCCACATTACATTGCTGCAATGTTCTGTTGAAACAGTTCTTTCAGCAAAGCATCTCGTTTGTACATATTTAACCAAAACCATTAAGGAATTATTTAGGTCTTCCGATGACAATAGGCCAATACATCTATCTTGTCTTGGCTTTACGCAATTATTCGCAACACTTAACGTTTTGTAATTAGAATTAGAATAAACTACTAGTCAAAAAGTTTATAAATCATAAGCTAAGTAAACGTCAGATTGACGTTTCGTTCAATTAAATTGACATTTCAAATCAACGCTAGTTAGATATCGGGCCGCTTGGGCGACAGTAACTTCCGGTGACAATTTTCAGTGGAAGCTGCACGTATTATTATCTAGTGTATTTGAAGTAGGTAATTAATTTATTGTTTAAGAAAGTGAAGTTATTGTAACACACAAATACCTAGATATTTACTGAAAAATAATCGAAAAAATATTTAACAGAGTAAAAATAAAAATAATTTTTGAAAGACACTAAATTTGGAAATTATTTATTCTTATTTTTATCTATTTCTAATAAAAGACTGTAAATATTACTTAAGTTGTCTATGTCTTTCTTAGAATTTATCAAATTTGGTCTTTGTGAAATCCTAACCATTTCCAAAAATGTGCGTTTAAAAGTGTTAACTTCAGAATCTAAAACTATGGAGTTGTTATAGTTTGCTTCGTGATATAACAACTCCATAGTTTTAGATTCTGAAGTTAACACTTTTAAACGCACATTTTTGGAAATGGTTAGGATTTCACAAAGACCAAATTTGATAAATTCTAAGAAAGACATAGACAACTTAAGTAATATTTACAGTCTTTTATTAGAAATAGATAAAAATAAGAATAAATAATTTCCAAATTTAGTGTCTTTCAAAAATTATTTTTATTTTTACTCTGTTAAATATTTTTTCGATTATTTTTCAGTAAATATCTAGGTATTTGTGTGTTACAATAACTTCACTTTCTTAAACAATAAATTAATTACCTACTTCCTTCCTTACAATGAAATCAAAAATGATCAAATTGACATCCTTCAAAAATTTAAATAAAAATTATTCTTAAAAAAATGTAAAAAGCTTCTAAATTATTTTAAACCTTTTTTGGAATTAACTTTCTTATGTTATTTAATTTTTATTTGGTTTATTAGTTCATATTTGTATGTTTTTATCATCTACACTTGTCCATGAAAATGATTAACAAACATATTCAATTTTTACTCAATTTCTGTAAGTATTATGTAATTTTTAGTTCCTAATTTTTCATGTATACTTACAATTATTTATTGTTAATCTTTTCAGTACCCCTGACGAAGAGCTAAAGAAAAGCTCGAAAGCTTGGGTTGATTAAAAAGAAAAAAGAGAAAACCTGCTTGTTTAATTGGCTGCTATCCCAACATATATATATATATATATATATATATATTTATACAGGGTGTCCCATAACATGTGGGCAATCTCCCGGATTTGGGTATATTTCGTAAAAATAAATGAAAAAATAGCTATAAAATTAATTCCTCAGAGACACCCCTACAAAGATATTAGCTGTTGAAGTTGAGGGTTGAAAATCAATTTTTTGCAATAACTTTTTTATTTCTTGACCGATTTTGATAATTTTTGGTGTTATTTTGTATTATTTTGGACTGTTTAGAATAGTGTTTCATAATCTTTGGTAGCACATACATAGACCTCGGGATGGCATAACCCCTTCATTCACTTGAAAGAAAACAATTAAAATAATAATTTTACAATTTTTTAAGGTTAATTTTCCTTTTCTTTGATATTTTTTACATAAAAAATGTATCTTATTTTATTTCGATAGAGCGAACCGTTATCGAGATAAACGTCCTTCTAATAGGTGATGCGTCGCAGGAACTTTTCAAATTTCAAGTAAATTTTAACAAGATGGCTGACCTATGACAGTAAATTGAGCAGGAAACTTAACAATAACTTAATTAAATACACGTCAGTGTCAAAAGATTTCATTTCATGCAGATTCAATTCTAACTGATTTTCTGCGTATTCAGCGTTTTTGTAACTCATTTTAAAATCAGTTAGAATCTGCATGAAATGAAATCTTTGACACTGACGTGTATTTAATTAAGTTATTGTTTTGTTTCCTGCTCAATTTACTGTCATAGGTCAGCCATCTTGTTAAAATTTACTTGAAATTTGAAAAGTTCCTGCGACGCATCACCTATTAGAAGAACGTTTATCTCGATAACGGTTCGCTCTATCGAAATAAAATAGGATACATTTTTTATGTAAAAAATATCAAAGAAAAGGAAAATTAACCTTAAAAAATTGTAAAATTATTATTTTAATTGTTTTCTTTCAAGTGAATGAGGGGGTTATGCCATCCCGAGGTCTATGTATGTGCTACCAAAGATTATGAAACACTATTCTAAACAGTCCAAAATAATACAAAATAACACCAAAAATTATCAAAATCGGTCAAGAAATTAAAAAGTTATTGCAAAAAATTGATTTTCAACCCTCAACTTCAACAGCTAATATCTTTGTAGGGGTGTCTCTGAGGAATTAATTTTATAGCTATTTTTTCATTTATTTTTACGAAATATACCCAAATCCGGGAGATTGCCCACATGTTATGGGACACCCTGTATATAACTTGAATTAAATTGAACTGGGAATTCTGTCGGTATCTTGGGACTTAAAAAAAGTACACTCTTTATGCTAACCAAGCTTTCGAAAATTATTTATTTTCATCTTCAGGGCTGAAATTACATAAAATCCAATAAGGTAAAGCTACATGAATCTTATGAGAGAACTTACTACTGCATGTGAGGTTATCTTAAGAAACTTGACAAGGAATTACAGGGGCTGGTGGACCTCATGGTTGCAGGATCTTAATTAATTCTATCTTTCATGTCAGTGGTGAAATAATTAATAAAAACAGGGGTTTTGTTTATTACATCCCTGGATTGATATCTGACGAACACATATTACACAATTCACAGTCACAAAGTTAAAATTTTTACATTAAAAGAAATCACTCTTATTCCTACGTGTGTTTGACTAGATGAAAGGAGAACAAAATGGCTCTAATGAAACTAATTTATATTTGATATGAGACCACTGCTGATTACAAGAAAATTTTTATTCTTCCTGAGAGAGAGAGGGTGAGATGAGTGACATCAATAAAAGTGACAAGACAGCTGGCAGACATACGACAGGTAGATTGTTATGTCTATTGGATGATTGGTGACATAGATGTCATGTGTCTTTCGTTTAGAACTGTCACTGCCAGAAGCCCTTGGGTTGGGGCATCTTTTCATGTCTGCCTATATGCAACCACAATTACGTCTCCGCTGTATTATTGTTAGTACAAAATTTTGAAATTAAGTAAGAATAAATTGAGCTCAGTCCCCTTACATCAGAGCACTTATTCATCGCTCTTGTCTCCTTGCTGACTTCAATCATTTCATGAATAAGACGTTTTTTGTAATGAGACTCATTTATCAGAATGGAGACATCCTCAAAATTTGGGGTGTGTTTGTTTTCACTGGCATGTTGAGCTAGGGCACAATTTAACTTATTTTTTCTGCAATCGCTCTTGTGTGCTATGATCCTATTACCCAGCTGTCTTTTTGTCTCTCCGATATATACTAGATCACAATTCTGACAAGGAATCTTGTAAACAACATTTCTTGTCTTTAGAGCAGGCAACTTGTCCTTGACTTTGGAGAAAAGACAACTGAGTAGATTTACATTCCTTCCTGCAATATTTACGTCCTGAATGTGTTCTTTTAGGACACCTTTCAAACTTGAATTAAATTGAACTGGGAATTCTGTCGGTATCTTGGGACTTAAAAAAAGTACACTCTTTATGCTAACCAAGCTTTCGAAAATTATTTATTTTCATCTTCAGGGTACTGCATGTGAGGTTATCTTAAGAAACTTGACAAGGAATTACAGGGGCTGGTGGACCTCATGGTTGCAGGATCTTAATTAATTCTATCTTTCATGTCAGTGGTGAAATAATTAATAAAAACAGGGGTTTTGTTTATTACATCCCTGGATTGATATCTGACGAACACATATTACACAATTCACAGTCACAAAGTTAAAATTTTACATTAAAAGAAATCACTCTTATTCCTACGTGTGTTTGACTAGATGAAAGGAGAACAAAATGGCTCTATTGATAAGGAAACTAATTTATATTTGATATGAGACCACTGCTGATTACAAGAAAATTTTTATTCTTCCTCTGTTCAATTTAATTCAAGTTGTTCCAACAAGTACTGTCGTACTTCCACCAACTGTTTTTATATATATATATATATATATATATAGAGATGTACACGGTCATTGTTGAGCCCGTTGAATATATTAACGGTCAGTTGTGTAGCCCTTTGCAACCTTGTTAAGCCCGCCTGCGGGCTGAACAAAGTTTCGCGTGTATATGAGCGCCAAAGCGTTGCGCACGCCTATGGGGACCTATGGGCAGATTTTCAAGTGGGCTTAATAATGACCGTTCCTCTATACAACATACGCTGTTTAGTACACTATGTTTGCCACCAGGTGGCGCTTTGTGTATATACCTATAGAGGTGTATATACATTGTTCAGCCCACTATACTAATATGCCGTTATGGAGCCCCCCAGCTGGCAACATCGCGAAACGAGGGAACATACTAAGAATTTCTTGAAACATAATTCAGCTATTATAGTTGAATCCTATAATAGGACTCTCATGCCTGGAAGGCGTACATGCATAGCCACACAACTTCTTGGAAACAAACCTTTTCGAGCATCTAGGGGTAATGGTCTGGCACTATTTGACATTCACATACTGGTTTTATTTAATTATGATAAATATTAACAATAAGATTTGATTATTATTTGAAAAATATTATTTAAATAGTAGGTACGCAGTACGCAGTACCTAGTTGTTAAATTTTTTAGAAGTACCAATCAAGTTGTATATTATGTATTTTAGGGCATTTAACCCTTTAAAAGTACTTTTTAATAAAAATAATAATAACATTAAAAAAAATTCTCTTCACATTCGACCATCAGAAAATGCCACGTTTTTTAATGGGTTAATTGCAATAATAAGTAACATTTCATTATACAATATACATTATACTCTCTTGAACTAGGTTCAAATATTGTTATATTAATCTTTACACCCTCCTTGCATGTATAGTCTACGCTTACATGACAAAAAAGGTACCCCATAGAACACCTCATAATTATGAAGTGAAAATGGCTGAAACACATTTTACGCCCGCCAGGCTAGTCAAAATTTGTTAATTGTTATTTTTTGTGAAATTTCTAATTTTACTAAAAAAAAATTTTCAAACACCTGCTTGAAATTTATACAATTTGTAGAAAATAAAGTGCCATTTTTGAAAAAATTGTCTGGCTGACAATTTTTGTTAAATAACTTCTGACAGACCTTTTGTTATAAATATTTTTTTTTATGAAAATGCACGTCATAAACACCTTGAATTTTTTTTCAATAAAGTTTAAGATCTCTTCTATCCATTGCAACTTGTCTGGCTGACAATTTTTGTTAATAAATTTGTCAAACTTACATTTGTTATAAATTACATTTTTTATGAAAGTGCACTTCATAACACGTACTCAGTAAAAAACAATGTTTATGGCATTAAAACGTGTTAAAGTATATAAAAGGGATCTAAATTATTAATTTATAACAAAAAAAAATTTATAGTCAGTAACTATAATTATACCATAATTTTTTCAGCACTTTAACAATGAAGTTTTTCACAGTAAAAATCATTTTTTGGTGACAGACCAATTTTTATGCATAAAATAGATGTCAAACCTTCTTCCAAAAACATATTAGGGTGGTGTTTTGACACCGCCTTTATAAAAGCCTTTTTTTATGAAATAACGCTGTCACTGCGCTTAAAAATTTAATCTGACTAACAAAAAAAAACTTTTTTAATGATAAGAATATTTTTTATGCATAGGCATCTTAAGCTCCAGTTTTTTTTTCTTTTAACGAAGTGTTCTTAAATGCCAGTGATTGATCTTGATACATTGAGCTGTGCATTCAAAATGAAGTCTGACAAATTTTTTAACAAAAATTGTCAACCAGACAAGTTGCAATAGATAGAAAAGATCTTAAACTTTATTTAAAAAAAAATCAAGGAGGTGTTATGACGTGCATTTTCATAAAAAAATAATTTACAACAAAATGTCTTTCAGAAGTTAATTATTAACAAAAATTGTTAGCCAGACAATTTTTTTCAAAAATGGTAAGTACATTATTTTCTACAAATTGTATAAATTTCAAGCAAGTGTTTTGAAAAAATATGTTTTTTATCAAAATTCATAAAAAATAACAATTAACAAATTTTTACTAGTCTCGCGGGCGTAACATGTTTTCAGCCTTTTTCACTTTATAATTTTGAGGTGTTCTGTGGGGTACCTTTTTTGTCATGGAAGCCTACACTATTGTGAATTATTTCAGTTTTAAAACTGTTCTGCATGTTATCCATGATATATTTTAAGATACCTAGAACAATAGCTTAGGTACTTAAAAGTCGTGTTCCCTCTAAAAATTGCTCCCTCTAAATCATAATAAATACGATTTTTTGAATATAGGAGGTCGAAAGGATAGGTATAGTATGTTACAAGATAAATGAAAACTTGAAAATCATATTGTCTTTATTCAATAATTTTACCAATTGAAGACATAAGTGGACAAAGGTGCTAAGTCATATTTTTCAAAAAAAAAGTTTTTGTGCTTTCTGAGATTTTGTGATGGTCTTCTAACTTTTGGCAATATCAAAAATATCAAAAATTGCATATTTACGAAACTACCAGTGGATAAAGCTGATATGTCACACTAACCTATTCATTGTTTTGGTGGATAAAGGTGCTATGTCACAAAATTGAACATAACACCTTTATCCACTACAAATGTATCGCTATTTAGCAAGGACATGTTACATACACAGTGGACATGTCCATTATTTTGAGGTTGTGTGTTATGTTTCAAGTACGAAATTTAATAACACCGGTACGTATGTCTATAATTACTTACTTTTAGAAAGTTTTTAGTAAATTAGTAAGTGTATTTGAACTTTAAAATATAATGGAAAGTAGAAGCAAACAAATTCTTAAATTATTATCGAACAAAGAAAACTTATATTCTGCAAAAGAAGGTAAGATTTCTATAATTAAATAAAATAGGATTATACCAACACAAAATAAAGCCAAACATAAATTTTTTTATTTAAAACCTAAAATTTCCCGAAAGAGGCAACGTCATCCTCAAGAATGGAAAGGAAATCAATCAGCAGCATGCAGAGAACGGGGTGTGGAATACATTTCGCAAACAAGAAAAGTCGTGCCAAAAAAAGCTATAAACATAGAAAATATTTCATGCAAAAAAAGTTACAGGTTAAATTGTGGAGAAAAATTTAGCCTGGAAACAATAGAAACTATTCTAAACAAATTTTATAAATTGGATAATGCGAAAAAAATTGTCTTCTGTTTAAAAGTATTGATATTAATCCAATTGCTCAAAGTCAAAAATCCCTGTAGTGTCCCTTTACCTATAGTTCTAACCCTGTACAGGTTAGAACTATTTTTTTGGTCCATCACTTATGTCCACCCCCGAAATAGAGGTTAATTTTAAAGATAAAGAATTGAAACTTTCAGGATTCATGTAATTAATATAGGACCATAGATAAGGCATAATCAGTTTAACTATTTTTTTTAAGTTTAGCTATCAGCGATAAAAAACTGTAATTTGGTGTTAATGTGACCAAAATAAATTCGATTTTTCTGTAATACATGGATAGAAATCGATTAAGAAAATCAAAATCGCTTAAAAGAAATATCAAAAACTAATTATTGTTTTTGACACTAACATAGAATGATTGATATATGGAAGCAATAAAACTACAAGGATTTTGAAGGGCTGGTATAGCACAAATAAATGTTAAGTAAACATCTTAAGTAAGCACCCACAAAAGGAACCCAATTGAGTTCAATGGCACTTTATTAGACATTCTCCTGACTTCTTTGAAGATTATTTATGTACCTACCCTCATTAGATTTTTCAGTTTTATTACTCTACCATATATCAATCATTCTACCTCTAATTTCCATATTTTAAGTATTTTATTTAATTAAAGGCTTGTAATTAGTTTTTTGATATTTCTTTTAAGTGATTTTGATTTTCTTAATCGATTTCTATCGATGAATTAAAGAAAAATCCAATTTATTTTGGTCACATTAACACCAAATTACAGTTTTTTATCGCTGATGACTCAACTAAAAAAAAATAATTAAACTGATTATGCCCATTCTATGGTCCTATATTAATTACATGAATCCTGAAAGTTTCAATTTTTTATCTTTAAAATTAACCTCTATTTCGGGGGTGGACATAAGTGATGGACCACCTGGTATAGGGGTGGAGGACGTACCTTAACACCAAGAAGGTATTCATTTGCTTTGCAAATGCATGGTTAGCAAAAAAACGGCACTAAAAATCGCTCTAGGAAGTGCGATTCTGGTTAGTACGGCATATATTCTCATATAAGCATGCAAGATCAGCCCGTCGAGCCGATGATGTCGAATGATGTCGCCGCTAATGATGCATTCGCCCGCTTCAGGACCGGCATAAGTCCCCAAGCTAACTCGTAACGTATCCGAAATATAACATTAATCGATGTCACGTTTTTTGGAATGCAAATGCAAAATAAATGCAAAATGCAAAAAAATAATCATGATATTGTTAATTTCGAAGATATTCCTTACCCTGAAAGTGAAGAAAAAAATAGCAATGCGACCATAGTGTCAAAGAGGCCTTTAGTTTGCAATGGCTGTTTTTTGCTTCTTACCCACCCAGCACCCCTATTTAGCTCCTCGGTCCCGGAAAAATTGATAGAACTTAGGATACGTGGATGTAAATATTTACATTATTTACTTTTTGAGCTCTGATTAAATTTATTTCATATGCCGGTGGCAGAAATTTAGGGGTTGCTTGAATTTTTTGCCCCTAATTTCTACGACACTGTAAAAATTGGCATTGTGGAAACACATTTTAAACTGTCAATGTTTTCTACATAAAAAAGGTACTCCTAGTCAAGTACTCTAATATGAACTGTTTTTGAGAAAAGCAGCATTTCATGATGAAAAACATACATCACTTGTGTTTGATATTTTTTTTATGATTTGTTTCACTGCAACATTATTTATTTTTCAATTTGCCGTCTTAACGCAGATAATATTAATGACAAGACATGTACGAAAGCTGAATTCTGTATCTCAAACAGTTTCTGAGTTATCACATATAACGAATTTAACTATTGTACATTATTAGTTCTTACCAATTTCTATTTTTGCTAGTGTTATTATACCAATAAAATTGAAAAAAAAAATTGCGTAAGGTATGCGTGGCTAACGGGTCTTTAGAACACTTGCTCTATTTATTCTGGCACGAAGGCTATCCTGGCTATCCCATTAAACAATTAATTTGATTACTGATATCCGTGCATTATACTAGGTATAGTATTTGGGCATACCCACTACTATACTATATCATAGGTCGCACGCCGAGAAGCAGGACGGGTGGTGTCTGAGTGACGTCATGCACAAAGCCGAACGAAATTGAAACGCCAAGTGATTTTATCTTCTCGAGTATAAATGTAAACGAATAAACCATTAAAAATAACCGGTTTCGACAGTTACAACTGGCAACATTGTTGGGCTTTACAACGTGCGTAAGATGTATGAATATATACAATCGGGCTGAAGAAAGATTTGTTAGTATATTTGGGCTTAATAACGATTCGAAAATATATTTTAAAAGTAGGCTTACGAAAAAGTTTCCCCTCTTTGTTTGCCACCACTTGTGGGCATCTTTATTTAACAAAACACTGACATATACTTCTTTATATGACTTAGAAAACCCGGGTGGAACAACGACCTGTTAATATGCGCGGGCTTCACAACGTATCGTCTATGAGTATATATATATATATATATATACAACAGAGCAATAATATTGTTCTCTTAGCTTTAACGTTTTTACATCGATGTTTTATTGATTTTAACTGTAAAATGTCCTATTAATGTGTATTGTGGATACCTCATAGAAAACCTTCTGTATGGTTGAAGTGCAAATACCCCGGTGAGCCTAGCACTCTGGTAGTTCATTTTAATGCTGCCCTATACTGAGGTCAGACTGTGAGAGAGGCTGCTCTCAGTGGGTTTTACATTGTCTAGCATGCATCCTTGCTTGTTAATCGACAACCTATTATTAATGTTGGGTACCTACAACCTATACGTGCCACTCATCAAGGGGAAGAAACCTCACATTTCGTAAGAAAATAAGTCGGGGTATTGCTCTCACTCCTTATTGATTCTCATTCCTTTTTTGTAGAGTTACCTGAAGAAGGGTCTTAAAGGACCAGAAAGCTAGTAAACTAGAAATATAGAGTATAACTAACCCCAAGTGTTTGACTGCAAACCCAATATTATTGCTCTGTTGTCTAATCAGTCAGTCGAGACTACGAACACTCCTGTTATATATATATATGTTATAGGCAATATGTATAATGCAGGGATTCTATACAATACCTAGGCGATGTATACAATACCGGGATCGTTCAGGCAATGTATGAAATGATTTCAATTTCTTAAACTATTTCATACTTTACCTAGATAATGTATGCAATGCCTAGGCATTGTATAGAATGCCCGTTGAACAATGGGCAATGTATGAAATAGAGTTTTTAAACAATTAAGTAGGTACCTATACATGTTTTACAAATTGGTCAGGTCAGGTCAGGTCAGATCATTTACTTTGACTGTCCCTTTAGATAATGATGTCAACAATCAGGAAACACGTACCCAACTGCATAGGTAATGGAAGTACCTATACCTGTTGTAATAACTGGTGTCTACCTACTTATTTAACGAAAAAAATAAATAAACTTGACTACTTTACACCTATACGAATATGAATTATTGGAGGGCAAATTAAGTTTAGCCCTTAGTAGTAGGATGCACGTTTCGTTGCCCGTTGTCGTTCATTATACACATTGCCTGATGCGCCTCTGGTATTCTATACAATACCTAGGCAATGTATGAAAAAAATCGTATTTCACACATTGCCTGAACGTTTTAGGCAATGTATACAATGACTAGGTATTATATACAATACCGGATTATATACATTGCCTATAACATATATATATATACCGGGTGTCCCATTAGTGCGGGATTCTTCTCTGGCAGCTTCACTTTTGAAGCTATAAAAAAAGATGAGGGAGAAAAATTGTATGGTTTGAAGAGACCTTCAACCTAAAATAATTTTCAGCTACACAGGATGGCCCAATATCGCTGTACGCCTTACAACTTTGTTATTTTAAATAGGACACCCTATATATTATTACATTTTCAGATTATCTGAAAAAAATCAGTAAGAATGGTTTTCACAGTTTCAGTATAATGTGAATAGTTTTTCAGTTATAAACAAGTGAAAATTGCCATTTTCCATTTTCAAAGCAGCTTACAATGAAAACGGCTCAAGACAGCAGAAAAAGGTTTACATGTCCCTATCTTAACTTTTCACATAATTGCGTACGATGTGGTTTAAATTTTAATACAGGGTGATGAAAATTTTCAGATTTTTCATCACCCTGTATAACAATTTCATCCACATCATAGGATACCTTGTAAAAAGTTAAGATAGGGACATGTAAACCTTTTTCTGCTGTCTTGAGCCGTTTTCATTGTAAGCAGCTTTGAAAATGGAAAATGGCAATTTTCACTTGTTTATAACTCAAAAACTATTCACATGATACTGAAACTGTGAAAACCATTCTTACTGATTTTTTTCAGATAATCTGAAAATGTAATAATATATAGGGTGTCCTATTTAAAATAACAAAGTTGTAAGGCGTACAGCAATATTGGGCCATCCTGTGTAGCTGAAAATTATTTTAGGTTGAAGGTCTCTTCAAACCATACAATTTTTCTCCCTCATCTTTTTTTATAACTTCAAAAGTGAAGCTGCCAGAGAAGAATCCCGCACTAATGGGACACCCGGTATATATCGTGGGCAGGTGAATTTTGGAAAACCACTTTTTCGTGATCTGGGGGTCATGATCGGTGGACATTTGATGAGTTTGGGTGATTTTCGAAAAGTGATGTCGTCCTCAATAGTGTATTTTTTTGTTAAAAAATGCACTAACAAGGACATGCCGACAGTACAAGTGGCAACAACGCGACGGAAAATTCATCTTCCAGAAGAAGCTTCATTCTAACGATGGGGGAGTTATAGTTCCATCCACCTAGAATATGACACCAACATCAGCAGTATTCTTATATTTCCTGTTGTGTAGTTCTAGTAAATAAGTCAAGGAACTTGGTCAGAGACCTGTGTGTAATGCAATTGTGCAATTTAGCATTTTAAGCATCTTAGAAATAATATTATAATAATTCAGTCTAGAATTGTAACTCGTAACGAATAGATGTAACTTTTTGAATAAATTCCTTTTTAAAAACCTATCAACGGCATATCAAAATATAAGTTACCTGTAAGTCCTGTCCTGTAACCTGTTATTTGTTATTTAACCACTGAATAAATTATATCTATTCCTATCCTATTCTCATTCTGTGATTATACACTATTATACATACATACAATATATACATAAATCATACTTTACCTACTTGCTACTTGTTTATGTTTGGTTAATTAAAAAAGCCCAGCGTTAGCCGGGCCTAAGAAAAATTAGTCAAAGACTCATTTATATTGTCCCCCTCCACGGAAATCTTTAGTAAAAGGCGAAAGATTTATTCGCAATGAAGGGAGACCAGAGTAACGATTTCGAGGACGCATTGACCTTATAAGCTAAGCATTCAACGGGAACTCCGTGACCTATAACTTACTGCGCCACCTATAGATTAAACCAAGTAACCTTTCACGATCAAGTCCAGTCCAATATTACCATCTGGCTGCGAGCTGCGACTGCAGCTGCCATGCTACCAGGTGTGTTTATTTGCCATAATTAGCCTGGCAGAGTTACCATGGAAATGGGTAACAAAAAAAACTGTTACAGATTTACTGTTAACTGGATTTACAATTGTAAAGCCCTGGATGGAGTGGATTGCATTGCATTGAAAGCGAGTTATGATGAAAATAAGACAGTAGGTACTCTCTATAAAATTTTTTAGGAAAAGTGAAAAATAAAACCTATGCCATTTCCACCAAAATTGTAATTTATAAAAATTCGTGTAGGATTCGCTGTATTTTAGTATAAGTTATTAGCTCAAAAACTTTGATCGGCTTAGAATTCTTTTTTTTTAAATACGATTTAAATAAAACAGAATTTCTCACATTTTTCTAAAAATGCCCCTTATAGCTTTTACTAATTATACGTAAAAATGGCGGGAAAGAAAATTTAGGTTTTTTCTTAGCAAAATTTTTTTTTGTCATTATTTCTATAGGATAAAAAACAACCGAGATATCAGCAACCTTTATACCACGTCCGCCATTTCGGGATCACCCTGTATATATATTTCTACAAAATCACGAAATTTTGGATCCTTGTAAAACTTAGGAGTGACGTTAGATTGAAAAAATTTCCAAAAGTCGCGTTACAGGTGTCCTTTAAAAATTAAAAAAATCCGGTTCATGAGGCACGGTTTCTGGTAGCATATTTTTCAATCTAGGGGGCTGAAATTGTGGTAGTAAGATATCCACAAGGAGTGACTGGTATTGCATTTGAGAAAAATCGGTCAAGCCGTTCCAAAATGTCGGCCTTTTCAATTTTGGGAACAAGGGCTATTATTTTAACCCCCGTATAAGCAAGATAAAAAAAGAAGTTTTTACCCAAATTAACATGGTTGGAAGAAAATTATTTGAAATTTGAGTTTTTGCAATTTAATTTGCAATATTTTTATTAATAAGCCAGTGGCGTGGATATGAAAAGGGTAAAAATTACTAAATTTCTATAACCGTTTATGAGCACATTTTTGAAAATTGAACCGAAATTTTCGTAGTAAACAAATAATAATGCTAATAACCTTCATCTTCAATAAATTTCAAGAAACAAGAAAGAAAAATGGCGGAGATATTCAAATTTTTTACATGATAAATTTTCGTTTTTCAAAATTCCCCTGTAAGTTTTTTCGAATTTATTAAAGGTAGTGTAAAAAATAGCATTTTTTAAGTAGAGTTAGCCAGTGGTGGGCATAGGAAAAAGGAAAAAATTGTTAAATTTTGCCATTTTTTTTTTATTTGTTAAATTTAAAAATCCATTTTATGTCACGTTTTCAAACGAAATGAAATGAAATTTTCACAGTAAACCACTATGCTGACTAATAACCTAACTGTGGAAAATTACAGAAAAAAACCAATTTGAAAAGCGGTGAAAATATTATAATTAAATGGCATAAAATACACTATTTATGCGATTGATGCGCAAGAAGGTTTTTTAATTTTTATTCTTTTCTTTGCCAGTAACAGTAACATGGGAAAAAATCCGTGAAATTTAAAATAAAATTGCACTTGTTTTGTAAATGGCATTATTTAACAATAGTAACACAAGACGATATAACAACAATCATAATCAAAAACCTCCGAAACTCTCGAAAGAGAGTGTTTTATATTAGTTTTTGTTTGTAAATGTTTGTAATTTATTTTTATTTTATTTTTTTATTTATTTTTTTTTTTTTTTTTTTTAATTGCGGCTCAACATATTGTACACAATGTTATTCACAGCAGTTTTGAATTTATTTACATGATTTATTTACATGTCATTGACTGTTGAACCATGGCTTCAGTCATTATCGTCGTCGTTGGTAGCGAAGATGTCTTGCGGAAGCTTTCTTGTCAGTCGTGTGTGTATATTTCTTTGTCCGATGTTATAGAATCTGGCGCCTTCGCAGTTTCGTAATTGATTGAAGAATTTGGCTGCAACCTTGTTGATGATGTCATGGATAGTTGGGATTGAGAGTTCGTCGTGTAGTTGGTGGTTTCTCATGTACCATGGTGCATCTGTGGCTATTCTCAGGACCTTGTTTTGAAGAGTTTGAATTTTCTTAATGTTTGTTGCCGATGTATTTCCCCAGACAGGACATGCGTATAACAATAGCGGTCTTATCAATGATTTGTAGAGAAGTAGAGCACACTCGATCTTCAGGGATGACTTCCTATTTAGAACGGGGTAGAGTTGTGTCATTCTCGCGTACGCTTGGTTGAGTTTATTGTTAATGTGATGACTCCAGGTAAGACGCGTATCCAGGTGTACTCCCAGGTATTTCACTGTTTGGTCTTTGGTCTTCCATGTTATATCTATGTCGTCAATGGTTATGGTCTCGGGATTTGCGATCTGTCTAAGAGTAAATATTTTGGCTTTTTCTGAAGGTTGCTGAAGGTTGTGGAATGAAGCATTTCTGAAGGTTGATTTTAATATTCCACGTTTTGAGCCATTTGGTTGTGATATTTATTGCTTCCTGTAGCTGCTTTATAGCGTTACTTAGCTCCCAGTGTTGCGTTATTATGGTTGTATCATCGGCATACATGCCGATTATGGCTGATATTTCGGGTAGGTCACTCATATAAATGTTGAACAGGCTTGGGCCAAGAATGCTACCTTGAGGTAC
Source organism: Malachius bipustulatus (assembly GCA_910589415.1). Classification (NCBI taxonomy): domain Eukaryota; kingdom Metazoa; phylum Arthropoda; class Insecta; order Coleoptera; family Melyridae; genus Malachius; species Malachius bipustulatus. The sequence goes on along the minus strand of OU342638.1, from coordinate 17,600,489 downwards.
TCCTGCCTGTATTGGAGCTGTTGCTGAAACTTTTGACCCCATTTTAATTGAAAATGTTCTGTTTTCAAGAAATGAAAAAATAATAGCTGTTATGAAGTCTGGAAGATTTAAATGCAGTAGTTTGTATTTAAGACCTTCTAGCCACACTTTATCGAATGCCTGAGCTATGTCTAGGAATACGGCGGTTGTGTATTGCTAATTTTCGAATCCTTTTTCTATTACTTCTGTTATTCTGAGTAGTTGTTGTTGAGTGGAGTGTCTTTTCCGAAAGCCAAATTGGTAAGGTGGTAGTGTGTTCGTTTCCGTTAGATGATCTTCTAGTCTGATATGTATTATCCTTTCAAGCAGTTTTGATAGTGTGGTGAGGAGGCTAATCGGTCGATAGCTCTCAAGTTTGTTCTTGTTTTTTCCTGGTTTATGGAACAGAAGTATTTCAGCATGTTTCCATTTTCTTGGGAAGTAACCCATTCGCATGCACGCATTGAAGAGTGAAGCAAGAAATGCCAGTAGCTTGTCAGTCAGATTTTTAAGTAACATGTTGGGTATGAGATCGTGTCCTGGCGTTTTTTTAATAGGAAGAGTCTTGATTATTGTTTTGATCTCAGTAGGTGATGTCGGTGCAATTACTCCAGGTAAAGGTACATGGCTTTCTATATAGTTGGTTACGTGAAGCTGATGTTGTGGTTTGGTGTCGTTGTGAGGTGTGAATACCTTTTTGAAGTGTTCGGAAAATATATCGCATTTCTCGGCATCTGTTACATAGGTTTTGTTGTCTATTGAAATTGGCGGTATTGTTTGGGGTTGGCATAGAATTTTTCTTGTTGCTTTCCATAAGTTTGTGTCATGAGGATGAAGTTGTTTGATGTAGGTTTTGTAATTGTTTATTCTATGCTCGTCCAGTAGTCTTTTGATTTTATGTGTTAGATTATTCAGTCGGTTTTTTAGGTCGTTACTTCTCGTTCTTTGATAGACTCGTCTTAAGTGATTTTTCTCGCGTATTAGCTTTAGTATTTGCGTTGGTGTTTTATTCTGGGTCAGTTTTGGGTGTTTCTTTCCCGGTGTTGTAGCTTTTCTAGCACTTTCTATTATTTTTTCAGTATACAGTTCTATCAGTGTGTCTATGTCGTCAACAGTTTGTAGACTCGCTGGGCATTGAGTGTTTTTATCAAGCGTTTCTTGAAATTTCTGCCAGTTTATTTTTCCTTCGATGAGTCGTGGTGCAGGGCGTTCATATTCGTACGTACTGGTAAACGTAATTATTACTGGTACGTGGTCTGAGTCTAGTTCCATAATAACGGTTTGGTTGAAATGCTTTGTGAAGTTTTTAAGAACTATTATGTCTAAGATATCCGGTTGATGGTCGTATCTGTATGGATAGTACGTGTATTCATCTGGTGCCTCAATGTTTAGCGCATGCTGTGCGGCTAAAGTGCTCAGTTTTATGCCATCTGGATTGTTGCACCGACATCCCCAGTGTGTGTTTTTACAGTTCAAGTCGCCAATCAACAGAGTGGCACCCTGACCAGCAAAAATTTTTTCTATGTCATCGGGTTTCAGCTTTTTGTTAGGCTGCTTATAGGCGCAATATATTTTTAAATAGGTGTTATTATTTAAATTTATTTGGATACCGATGGTCTCCAGATCTGTTTTAATTACTGGTAGCTGAGAGTGACTAATTTTTCGTTTAATCAGTATAGCCACGCCTCCTGAGGCGACTCTTGAGTTTCTATCTGATCTGTAGATGGTGTATCCAGGTATTTTCAGAACTTCGTTTTCGGCTAGATGAGTTTCAGTAATACAAGCTATCGCCACTTGGTGTCGAGCTAAGAAATCAATTAGCATTGATCGTTGTTTTGTTATTCCATTCGCATTAAAATTTAGAATTGTTATATTTTGTATTATTTCTGCTGGGTTATGGTCCATTGAATAGGTTGGGTATTATATTATTTATGAAAAACTGTTTGATTTTGTTTAGGTGCGGGGTGATCATGTCGAGTATAAATCTGAGGATTTGATCTACAATGGATGTGCTTTGAGAGGGGGTTGGGTGTTGGGATCTTGGGAGCTGATTATAATGTGCTTTTACTTTATCTGCATAAGTTTGCGTTGGATTTGTCGTTGTAAAGTTGGGACGATGGAGATTTCTATACTGGTGGTTCGCATCAGTGCTGTTGGTATGATTAGTATTTTTACTCAGTTGATGTTTTTTATAGTATTTGCAGCCCCGGTAGTTGGCAGGATGCTGGTCTCCGCAGTTAACACAGGTTGGCGGTATGTTAGGGTTTTTTGGGCAATCCTTATAGAAGTGTTTTCCCTGACATTTGACGCATCTGTATTCCATTTGACAATAGTTTTTTGTATGACCAAATCGTTGACATCGATGGCACTGTGGTACCGATTGGGTATTTCTCCGTGATTCAACTTTCACTACTGAGTAGCCAAGTTTGTCTAGCTTATATATTTTTTTTCCTTCGTCGGTGTTTGTTAATTCTACTGCAACAGCTGGGCTTATTCGTTTTTCCCTGTTTAAAAGTCGTGTTACTTTTGTCACAGGATATTTTTTATCCATCAGTAACTGCTCTATTTCCTGTTCGGTTATTGAGATCGGAACATTTTTAATTACAATAGATAACGGTTTGTGTTCTGGATTTTGATAAGAATAAAAATTTATTTTATTATCTGTATAATATTTTGTTAAGGTTCTGAAGTCTTCTATACTCGATAAATTGATTCGGAGGCGATTAAGATTGTATGACGTTGTAAAATCATTTATTGTCAGTGCCTTGATATCTTCTGCAATTTCTTTATAGTTTTGTGCGTGTATGAATATTGGGGGGATTTTTATCTTTCCGCTATTTTGTTTATCATTGCTATTTTGTGTGTTGTAATTAGATCTGTTTGGCGGGGAATCGCTGTTTAGTTTATCTTCCTTTTCTGGTGGTAGATAGTACTTGTTTTGTGATAGCAAATCTTCCACATTCCAGGCGTATCTCTTTTGTATACTATTCTCTGCTAACGGGCTTATTTCACCTGATTTGCGTTTAGCCGTATCACTATCACCGGTCATATTTATGGCGCCACTCAGCCGAGTTAGCGCCGAGTTTTAAAAAATTTCATAAATACCTTTATTTTGTTTTGAAATTTTGTTGTCTCTTGTCGTGTTTCTAGGTGATAATCTTGTATTTATAAATCGATAAGTAAAGAAAACACAGCCACTACACTGATAACGGAGCTCGGTTTGAACCGTCCTCGATGCTTCGCTGCACAATCTCGACTCAATTTATTTTTTTTATTCGTGTACAACTTTCTAATAAAATGTTCTTTACGAATGAGTAGGTACTTCATAATTTTTTTCATTATAAATAGCCCATTATGAATAATTAACATTAGTTATAATCAAAGAAAATATTTAGTTATTATTTCCAAATAAATGAAAATTGTTAATTTAACAATAGCATGTCTATTCCGAGATTCCTCATTACACCTACGAAATTTTAGATATTACATCAATGCCGATATTAATTATGACCTTGACAGACTATTTGGGAATTATTGTAGGTCTAGATTGGTACTTTGAGGTATAAGTGATTAAGAAATCCAGAGAGAAATCCACTCAGAAACTCTAACAACTCAGAAAAATATTGTTTATACAGAAAAAGACGATATAATCGTATTGTACGCGGCCGATGGGTCTAATAAGACTTTCTAGGGGGTCTTTATAATTGCAAATAATGGATAATGATGTTTGTTTTCTTTTGTGTTTTTTTAGACTGTAGCTGAAAATGCAAAGCAAAAAAAGGTAGGACTGTATGTGTAAGCTTCCGCGCATGTTAATGAAGATGACTGAAGAGCCGAAACAAACGCTCCGCCATGGAAAATCTCAATAATGTTCCCTGAGTTCTTCCCATTTGACCGATCTATAGTGCCAGACTATACTCGGTTTACTTGCTTCTTTGACACTAATAATTGGTAGGACACAATACGTGATGTTGCGATGAGTTTGTAGTCTGAGGAACCCATAGTGGAGTTTTCACCGTGATATTGGAGACTTCGTGGTCAAAAAGAGCTCCAGGAGGCCAGCTAATTTTCGCTCGCGTAAAAGAATCGGGGTTGTTGATTCGTCACCGAGCTGGGCTTAATTTAATTTATCTGCATGAAATCGACATTCTTTGTCAGGGATAAAAAGTGACCTATACTTTTTATCGCTGGGTGGTCGTTTGACGGTGAGTATATGATCAACTTCATGAGGCCAAAGTCTCCTCACGTTGGCGGGAGAGGTCACTTCTGACAAAAACTCCAATGCCGAAATTTAGTCTAAATCGGGAGTAAAAGTCATCTCCTGAGAAAAAATAATTAACTGTGTTTGACGACGCTTGAACTTTTGTTTCACACAGTGCCTAGGGTTTATTTGCTTGCAGATATTGGTGTACTGAATTGATATTCATGTTTTATCTTGTAATGTACATTTTGTACTTACTGGCTAAATGCCAGCGACCATAGACAACCGCGTTGCGCGCGTCGCATAAGTGAGTGATGGTGGCCTTTAGTTCGATCAGTCGAAAGCGGTGCAAACGCGCCTGGCTGGAGCCCTCGAGTTTCGTCGACCTCGATTGTCGAATTTCAATCTTGTACGCCGAAGGAACATCGCCTTCACGAAAACACCTGTCGCAAACAATTCACCTGTAATGGCGTTGTGAATTTTCCGTTAAATTATCACGAACATCGTCCACGTTTTTGGCTTGCTTTTTCCGATCAGTGATTGCTTTTTCCGACCATTCATTGTTTTCCGACCAGTGATTGCTATTTTCAACCAGCCAGATTTTTCCGACCAGCCAAGACTGGAGCACATTATATTTTTTTTCATTTGGAACACACCTGGACTACCGGAGCTGCCACTTTCACCATCATAGAACGAACATATACCAGTAGCTAGCAGCCGAATCTGTGAAGTTCCAGTACCCCCGGCTGAAACCCTCCATCTCCAGCGGGAGAGAATAACCGAAGTTAAGTGTCCTTAGCTGGCCCTTTAATATATCACCATTTCATTCTGCTGAACTCCACGCTCTTGTCTTACTATTAATTGTTAACCACGCTCAAGAGTTCCATTGTGATAATAATAACTGTGATTTTTTTTTAATAAAGAGTACCTGTTGTTCTGCTGACCTGCTTGCTATTGTGAACCCTCTCAGATTAGCAACTCAATCCACGACCCTTGTCTCTTAATTGTCTCATGCTCTCAACGGTTATTTTTCCCCTCCAAGGGTAAAATAATTCGTTTCAATTGACGCACAACGTCAATAGTTCATTTCAATCTTTAATGTTACAAAAGTCCACTATAATTTTTCCCATTCGGGAGATATTACTATTCTTTCTCTTGCGTGAATGTATACCTGGATTAGCCCCCACCCGGAGATCCGAATGGGGGGGTCGTTTTAACTCCGGACAATGCTAGCACCGGGAACGCCGGTCATCCATATTTTTCTTTCTCACCCTATGGACCGGACTTCCTGGCACAGAAATGAATCGTCAGCTATTTAAAGCAACTTCATGCCGCCTAAGCCCCTGCTCGCTTAGTTCCCCTGCAGTGCATGTGCATTTTCAATGAAAAAATCAAATGACAAAAGAATTTAACTTTAATTTGAGTGTTTCTGACAACTGAAAACAAGTCCTATTGAAACATAATTATTACAAAATAAAATTTAATGCAAATCTAAGTGAAAATACTGCTAACAAAAACAGAGTTATACATGTAACGTAATGAATAATTGCCATTTGTTTTTGACGCTTCCTCGCATCTGGGATAGTTTCCATGGATTCTTTAAGAACATAAACACGCACTCCCTTCATATAATGTACAAGATAATCGTCCCAGTTCAAATCACTGATGTTAAAATTGAAAAGTCTTTTGTCCTTTGGGGACATTTGCTCGAACAGCTTTTTAGTATTGTTGTTGGTAAATGCCCATTGTCTCAGGGGGAAATATGATATCACATCGTTCATGGCCCATAATTTGGCGTACACATCCACTAACCTTAAAAAAAATACGTATCAAAATTACATTGCCTGCTTTATGTTTACCCTTACTTCGTAGAATCTGTGCATACTAATGTATGATAAATAAAAGACTAATGTTTTGAAAATTCTTCTGTATACTAATGTATAATTATCGATGATATACGTGTTTCGCTACTTTTAATGTGTGAAGATGTTACTTTAAAAGTAACGAAACACGTGTATCACTTGTAATATCCATCAGTTAAAGTAGAATTTCTAAAACATTTGTGTTTTATTTATCATCCATCAGTACATTGTCTGTATTATTATAAGAGGGGAGCTTGTAGCCAAAATTTATTAAAAACCCGTACCTACCCAGGTTTCTTTCCCAGCATTACAGCTACCCAATCAACGATGTAGGCAGGAATCGTGTGCAACATCAGCCACAGAAGAGAATGGATGTATGGATTAGGCTGTGTTATAGCGAAGGGATACCACAGTATTTTCTTGGGTGGACATAAATATCTTCTATATATTATCGTTTTACAATAGTTACCTAAAATAATGACACATTTTCACAGTTCATCTCATGTAAGATATGATTAGATAATTATACAATGATCAACATACCCCATGTAGTTGGATTTTGTGGCCCACTTACAAAATTGAATACTTCTGGATCACAGTCTTCTCTATCAATTCTGTAAAAAAAAAATTGTTCCTTATTCACTTTTGTAAATTTTCTTACCTTTTCTCGCTTATGTAGTGAGCCGATGAAAGTATGCAGTTAACAACATAATCTGCTGGAACCATATCAGCTGTCTTCTCCACGTTTACATGAAGGGTTCTTAATAGCCCAAAAGCTGATCCGAGTAACAATCCAGTTGGTCCGTAATAGTTATCGATAAAGCCTTGAAGTGGTTCTTCAGCAGACGCAAGAACTGCAAAAGAAATCAAGTTCACTTTTAGGTATTATTTTTTTTTTTTTTGATCACTTACTAATAGAGGGTCTCACAATACAAATGGGAAGATCCCGCCCATTTTCTTTGATATAACTTTCAGCGATCTGCTTAGTTAAAGTGTACGTGTTTGGCAGTTTGCCTAATAACCTGAAAACGGAACAAAACGATGGTCAAATTTAAAAATCTGAAATTTTTATTTGTGTGAAACTACTGTTCTCTAGTGTTTCATGGACCAAGTGATTTCAAGCGGTCCCTGTGCGCCAAACGATGGATTCTTTCAGAATTTTTTTGAAAATACAAGTACGGAATCACAATGGCCGTAATTTAAAATTATTTTGGAGTATACAGAGTGTCCCATATGACAGTGGCATATCAATTTAATTGTTTGAGAAGAAAAAATAAGATTGGTTTTAAATTGAGAAGTTTGTGAGCTTCGAATGACCTGGGACACCCTGTATGTGTAAACTTTGATGTTTAGAAAAACAAACGTTAGTTTATAAACATAAAGCGTAATATTTAACGAGAAATGTTTACCAATAAAAAACCCATGAAGGTGAAATACTGAGATACCCATTGGGAGCGACCCAGGGGGCGTATAGGGCTTGTAATTAGCGACAGTAGTAAGGTTAACAGATGTGATAGAGCTCGTCGGATTTAAAACATCAGACTGGTAGCTCAAGAAAGCCCTGCCGCGGACCACCTCCCCCAGCCTAGTTGTCGTGTCGTGACTAAAGGTCTGCACTAGTAGAGGCAACGACGCCGGAGAACATCCGAACGTAAACTCTCCGTTAAAACGTATCACTCCATGTGTCGTGGTCATGTTGTGACGGTACAAAATTCAGCCCATATTTTAAAGTAAATAAAACACACATAGAAATGAAGCATATTTAAGTAAGAAGCGATCGTGACATAGACGGATGTAATAAAAATAAAAATACCGGAGCCACAGGATGTGTGTTTCCGGCGGTGAGTTTGCGGTGAAAATCTCATGAGTCGTTCATATAACCCTATAATCACGTATAACCGACGTGGTTCCAGAGTGTAAGCAGGGACTTCCCGCAAGTACAGCCTGAGAGGATGTGGACAAGAGAGGAGTGTGCGGAGAAGAGTACCAGTACAACCAGTACCTGTAGCACGGCAGCTGACTGAATGAATTCACGCATCGGACCGGATCATTTTACGTTCTTTATTTTTAATCAACGTTCTTATTTCAATCTGTTCAACACTTTCTTGTTGTAATATCAATATTAATTTGCTTCTTTATTTCGGTAATCATTATCAAGTGTGCAAAGTTGTGAAAATCTAGTGCCCAGAGAAGTAGGTACTCCTCAGTCCTCCTACCTACCACCTACACACCTACCTACCACCTACACACCTACCTACTACGACTACAATGAGGGCCTTGCGACGGAGATGTAAGCGACGGTGACAATAACCGCGGGGCCCGAGACCAGACGTGGGAATGAAACGATATTTACTACGGGAGATCCGGTGAGCCGTAAATTGTGTCCATGTACGCTCGAGGACCACCTAAAATCAGGGACAGTTCTCGTTGCGGACTTTTTGCACGGCAGAGTATGATTGTTTCATGTAGTAGTTAGAGTAGAGTACTAGTGTGCAGAATGATTGGCCACGTGTTGAAATCCATGGAGTACTGACCATGGAAAGTGTCCACGAAACAGCTCATACATTTATTTGATCTTGTAATATCTACTTTTCCACAACAGCAAAGAGTGTCTAACTCGCGTTTTTGGCAACAAAAAACAACAAGTTTGCGGCGAGTGGGCACGAAAACATCTTCAGGGCACTCTCAAATCCCTAAAACCTTCACGCCTTCCTCGCGGACATCCAGGTTTTCTGCAATGGCGACCTCCGCCTCATCTGAAGCTGAAACTCTCTCCTAAATTCCAAAAACCAACTTCCTGCCAACATTCTGGTATGGAAAATCACAAAACCACCGTCTGCCAATTTTCTGGCAATGGAAAATTCCAAACTCCTGTCAACTTTCTGGCAATTGGAAAATAATGATGATCACATGCAACAATGATCACCGGAAAACTACGATTTTCTCATCTGTGCTCATAATAGGACCTTCTGGCATATTCGGGCCCTATCCCCACGGGCAGAATATATGCTAGACTGTATCGTCATCCATGGTTACGGTTGGTTGTATTTTATTCTTGAGTCGCGTATAATAGGGGTACGTTGGCTGGGGAATAAAGCCACTGCCGCGCGTTTACGCGGAACGTTGACGAAATCTGGACCAAGCTCTGTTTCCCACTTGCTTTCAAATTACATAAGATTACGCCGTCTTCCCCTCCATGTAGCTCGAAGGAAAATATACAGAAATTCAGTGAATATTCATACAACTTGATTTGTGATAGATACTTGTTAACTCAAAAAAACCTTCTTGCGCATCAATCGCAGAAATAGTGTATTTTTATGCGATTCAATAATGAATATTTTCTTCCTATTTTTTTTTTCTTAGGATGAATACAGGGTGTCCCAGCTTATTCGAAGCGGTCTCTGTAGGCCAAACGATTGATTTTTTCCAAAAAAATTTTGCAAATTCAAGTACAAGATCACAGTGGCCATAATTTAAAATTATTTTGGAGTATACAGAGTGTCCTATATGACAGTGGAATATCAAAGTTATGTTTTTTTAAATGGAATGCTCCTATGTTATTGCATTTTTAGATTGTCTGAGAAGACAAAATAGGATTGGCTTTTACAGTTGGTGTTTAAATTCAGAAGTTTTTGAGTTATAAACAAGTGAAAATCGTTATTTTTCAAGTTCAAGGCTCTGTACAATGAAAACGGTTCAAGATAGAGAAAAACGGCTTACATGTCCCTATTTCAACTTTTTATGAACTATCCTATGGTATAGAAAAATTTTTACTTTCTTTGATTTTTTTATTTGGCGACGCTTGGAGAAATCTCAGAATTTTTTAAATTTTTTATCACCCTGTACAAACATTTCATCTACATGATAGGATAGTACATGAAAAAGTAAAATAGGGACATGTAAGCCGTTTTTCTCTATCTTCAGCCGTTTTCGTTGTACAGGGCTTTGAACTTGAAAAATGACGATTTTCACTTGTTTATAACTCAAAAACTTCCGAATTTAAACACCAACTGTAAAAGTCAATCTAATTTTCTCTTCTCAGACAATCGAAAAATGCAATAACATAGGAGCATTCCATTTAAAAAAACATAACTTTGATATGCCACTGTCATATGGGACACTCTGTATAGTTCAAAATAATTTTAAATTATGGCCATTGTGATCCTGTACTTGAATTTTCAAAAAGTTTTTTGAAAAAGTCCATCGTTTGGCCTACAGAGACCGCTTCGAATAAGCTGGGACACCCTGTATAATGAAAAAATAATCAGCATTTTTTTTGAGAAAACTCTACCTACTTAGAAAAAAAAATTAATAAGAAAAAAAATTAATAATTCTTTCTTGGATTTGAACACCGTACCACACTCCGCCACGCTGCCATTTGAATTTCATAGCGCTGAGCAGGTATAGGTATTACGTCTGATTGCTTGGCAGGTACCGTTAAACCAGGTTACCAGGCTTTTAATAAAAAAATATTTTTTAAACTTGTCATATTTTCGTTATTAAAAGACCAATTTGAAAACTTTTTTCACCCGCATGTAGGTGACTTAATTGCCGTTGCGATTGCTTTTCTAATTTTCAGAATCCTTCATAATTGAATGCGAAAAAAAAATAAAAAAGAAATTCCATCGATTTAATTATTAAAAAAAAGTGTAAGCTAATTTTCGATTAGCGAGAAAATTTTTATTTTTCGTTAAAAGTGCCCATATATGCGAGACAAAATGAAGATAAGACTTCAAATTATAATTATGTTGAAGAAAAGAAATTTGAAAAGAAGATCACGATTGAGAAAATAAAGGAAGATAAAATGGCCGACGCGGGAAACAGTCGGAATGGCCTGCCGAATTTTTTGCCGATTTTGACAGTTTTCGCAACGTTTCAGGAAAAAAAACTAAATTTACCTTTTTTGTAGGTAATGAATGGCTCTATCGCACTGTTTGTTATTTTTTCGATGGGTCGAAAAATAAATCGAAAAATATTTGAAATCATGCAAAAAATGATAGAGGATCGTCGCAAAATGCTTGGCGCGGGGGAAATTTTTTTTGCCACTCACCTATTTTTTTTTCGAAAAATGATCTCCATAAAGTTTGTACCTCTATGCTTTCCCTAAGTAACTGTGCAAACAGAGTCTTTTCGCCATGTACCGTTACCGAGAAACAAATTCTATAGTTGAGACGTTGTAAAAAGAAGTACGGCCCTGAACAGAGGCCTTAAAATTCTCGGATCCGGCCCATTTTCAATAGGTCGTATTTGGGGGTCCCAAGGTTCGTCCATGCCAAATTTCAACTCGGTCGGTGCAACTTTCAGACACCTCTAGAGTGTTTCCTTGGTCGTTCCCGAAAAAAACCGAAATTCCAGAAAAAAAGATACTTACCGGTAACGGATCGCGCTCATTTTAAATCGTGGCATCGTGGGACCGTACGCCTCTTCAATCCAGCCAAATTTCAACTTTCTACGACGAAAAATGGCGCCTCTAGAGTGTTTCCTAGCAAACGCACAGACGGACAGACCGGGTGAATGACGTTTTTAGAGACTACCAAGAAATCGGCTTCGCCGGTCTCGAAAATTAAAAATCGAATATCTCCGTCATTTTTCTTACTTGCTTCTTGAAATTTTCCAAGGTTAAAAGTTATTAGCATAGTTGTCTACTGTGAAAATTTCAGTTCAATTTCTTCAAAAATGAACTCATAAACGGTTATAGAAATTTAGACATTTTTACTCTTTTCATACCCACGCCACTGGCTTATTAATAAAAATAATGCAAATTTTATTACTTTAACTCAAATTTCAAATAACTTTCTTCCAATCCTGTTAATTTGATATCTAAGTTTTATTGCCATCTTGCTCATACGGGGGCTCAAAAAATAGGAAATATCCCCAAAAATTCAAATGGCTGCCATTTTGAAACGGCTCGGCTGATTTTGCTCAAGTGCAATACCAGACCACTCCTTGTAGATATATTACTCTCACAAAAATTTCAGTCTCCTAGATTGAAAATTGCGACCTGAAATGAGGTGACCAAAACCGGATTTTTCGAATTTTGAAGAGACGCCCTGTAGAAGTAACGCTACTTTTGGAAATTTTTTCCAACGAAAATCTAACGTCATTCCAAAGTTTTACAAAGATCCAAAATTTCGTTCACTAATCTTGAAAGATAAAGCTACAGGAGCGTTTTTAAAATCGAAAAATCGTGATTTTGGAGAAATAAATATATAAAAATATATGTATAGGTATATGTATATCGTGGGCAGGTGAATTTTGGAAAACTACTTTTTCGTGAGTCGAAAGGTGAGTCGAACGGAGGCGTTGGGTCAATTCCGTGTAAGTTTGCTTTATATTATATTTGCTTTACGTTTGCCCCGTTCATTATACATATATTTTATTGTTCCTATTATTTTAGCAAAGTTTTTAGTATTACCTGGGCTGAAGATCTAGCAGCATCTCGTCAGATAAGCAATCAACAGCTGACAATAATTTATCACCTTTAATTTTTGGTGGATATACTACTTCATCTATCTCTTCTCTGTCACAGTTAGAGAAAGCTGTAGACACATGAACAAATGCCTAAAAGGAAAACATAAATTATTATTGCACATCTACAATAATATTACATGTATACAGGGTGATTCATGAGTGACCTTACATAGACCAATGGTGATAAGCGGAATTCAAGGTGGGTCGAAAACCACAAAAGAATTTTTTTTGTGTGATTGGTTAACACGTTCACTGCTAATGACGCGGATCCGCGTCGAGAAGTTTCCAACCTTAGTGCTTCTGACGCGGATCCGCGTTTCGTTGGTCGTCACTTGTAATCAAGCATGGTATACTTAGCATTCAAGCTGGGATGTTCATATTGGAGGAGCACCTAGTCAAACGTTACAGAAACACGTGTTTGCTATAGTTTTCAATTTCACCACCAGAAACTAGGCGTCTGCGTGGCGGTAGGTACTACAAGTATTTAGTAACATGGCGGATAGTCATGCAGGACCTTCTGGTGTTAAAAAAAACCAATTTGATTGGAAAAATAAGCAAAAACTGATGTTTTATTATGTTTTTGATTGGTTTTTTATTATGTATTTGTTTTTTATTTTTCGTTCAAAATTTTTCGTCAAAAAATAAATTTGAAGGAATTTAGACGAACATTAAGGAAAATATGTCTGCTCGAAAACGATAATTTACTGAGAAGTTTTACTTTGACATTTTTTTTTCGAGACGGTTTGGGTGTGCCGTTCAAATTGAGGAATGATTTCTATAGAGTTTTTTCTTATCTTTTCAAATTCGATGACAGTTTTTCAGTAGCACGGTCAGAAAATAAACTTTTTCAACAAAGACCATGGGGGCAAAAATTTTCAAGTCCGGTCCTGGATTTTTGATTAACTCAGAATGCGGTTGTGATGAGTTTCCGGAATGCACCATTCCTAGTAAATTTCTACAAAATATCTCCAGCCGTTTCAGAAATATCGCCTATCAAAGTTTTGTACCTGAGACATAAAACACCCTGTAACTTCTTAACCAATCACACAAAAAAAAAATTCTTTTGTGGTTTTCGACCCACCTTGAATTCCGCTTATCACCATTGGTCTATGTAAGGTCACTCATGAATCACCCTGTATTATAAAAAATTGGATTTACCTACCCTGAGGTCTTTGGTGTTATGAGCGATCGCCAAAAGATCCTTGATAGCTCTTAGATTTATCTTGGTCGCTTGACTGAGCTTCTGGTCGAATCTCACAGTGGCGGCACAGTGGATAATACAGTTCACCTCACTGGTGATGATATTCACGTCCTGTTCACTCATACCTAGATTTGGTTCTGCGCAGTCACCATTTACTATTGTAACCAGTTCGCGAAATTTAAATTTTTTTCGTTTCAAACTGTCAAAGATCTGTAAACATGTTACAAATATTAATATTATATCTATGTATGAGTATTTTTCTTCGACTCTAACTTACCGGACATTCGAAGATCTCCATAAATCTTGTGCTCGTATCCTTGCCTTTTTTTGTACGAATAAGCAAGTACACATGACGAAGTCCAGGACATCCTCTCAGGAGTTTCTCTAAAACCTGTTTCCCAACGAATCCAGTAGCACCCGTCAGGAAAACTGTCGTCCCGTGAAAAAATTCTTGTATCTCACTCAAGTTGCTGCTAGGCATTCTCAAACAGCTTGTATGTTGGTACGTGAAAGAGAATCAATTTTCAATGAAGAGAATCTAAAGTGTCTCTGACTATTTATTACTTGACCTTAGCAACCTTAACTACTGCACTTCAGACGCAAGTGCAATTTTGTTTTTATTAACTCGACGATGTTTCAAACATTAAAAATTATGATTATGGATATGTGCATATGGATGTGTGCAGATATTCGTAATTTATGACATGTCACATAAAAATTGACTCCAAGAACAATTGAAACTTCAAGTCAACTTGTGAATCTGTAATTTAAATTTACTATTATATTATAAATTTTCCATTAAAAATGCTTTTTCTCGTTGCACGAACTGTCCAATAATCCAATAATACCTGTATCCCTGGCTGGTGAAACAAAGTACACAAAAATAAATTAAAGTCGACTTAGTATAACAACTGCAAGAAAAACACAAATATGTGCATGAATTAAGCCATTATTGCAGTTATATTATACTTCGGAAACACGAACAAGTTCATGAAGCGACTCGATGACCTTCTGAGCATAAAATCTGATTTACTTTTGCATTTTTTCACAACGCCCTGGAACGAATATAATATACACTATCAGGTAGCTTGCACATTTAATGGGTCGAATGGTGCAGACAAGGCACCTGCACTAGTTCTTGCTCTTCAGTGAGAAGATGTGAATACGCTGAATATTTCCATTCCAGATTGAGCTAATGAGCTTGGTTCAAGATGAGAATTAGACGTTCGCAGCTGATGAGAAAAAAATTTTAAGGAACGACTAGATACAAAAACCTTCGTCAATGGAGTACGAGACATGAAGATACAAAATATCTTACAAATTTGGCGGTTGTCAATATCCAGCGAAACGTCTTACTGCAAGCGTTAGAAATAGAAGCTGCAATCATTAGGTCAAGCTATAGAACATGTCCGAAAGTGACAGTTACCTGGAGAACGTTAGTCGAATGATGGAGAAATCCTTTGAAAAGTTTAAATATGAAGAAAGAAAGGAAAGATGGAGAGATGATTCCAAAGAGTACTACCGTTGTGGATCGGTCTTCATTGATTCTTGAGTTCCTGGGACTACTCCAAGGAAGTTCCCTTCAAAACGCTCAAACGCCATTTGAAGAGTCTGAGCGTAAAACAGCATATTAACGCCTGTAATTGCAATAAATACCTATTAGATCATCCCTTACATTGGTCAGTCAGGACACCGCGAGTCTCGATGTTATCCAAGTCCATCACGGAAGATTCGTTTGAGAGCAGCAATAGGTAAGTCACAGATATAATTTGTGAAATAGATACTCGACTGCAGTTTGGTATCCTGGAACTATGTCAGACGGTTGCGGTAGCGGGTAGGGGGTAGCAGATGAGTTGATTCTGGAACTAGACGTCATCCAATGACGTAGGCTGAGAATTGATCCAAAACAAGAGATCGTAAGGTTAGGCGAAAAATACTTGATACTGCGTCCTAGAAGATGACACACATGTAGGTTGACAAGCTTGCAGAGTGTAACCAGCTACAGGACGAGGACTGCCAAAAGGAAGTGTGTGCGTTTGGAGGGAGCAATAATCAATTTTGAAGAGGACCATTGGTCGAAAGAGACTACAAGAAAGCTTATTAAGTCGAGGTGAAATTCGGTAAGTAGTTTTGGCTAACATTTCACTTGGTGTATTGTTCGCCAAGCAGTTGTCTTTCCTAGATCACCAACCACGTCGATAAGTGCAGGAACACTACGACGAGAGCGCCGTCCCTGATAAGGAAGAAGATAAAGTGAACCACAATACAATTCTGGGAGAGACCTCACACAGTCAGAAAACTCGACGACATGATATATCGGTTCCAGGAAAAGCGTTTTATTTGACATCATGCAAAATGCTCTGGTGACCATTACAAACTAGTGTAATGAACACTTACTCTCAGTAAATAAGACTGAATTGAATCACCAGGAAAAGAACGCTTAGCAAACCTAAATAACCAAAATTATCTGGTAGGTACGCAATTTCAGATTACGGACGTGGTAAAATACTTTGGAGTGGTCCTCGGCCAAAAATTAAGCCGGAACAAACACATTGAAACCAAAATACCTATAAAAAGCACGCATGGCACTTTCGCAGTGTTGCAGAGTAATGGGGAAGACATAGAGACCACCACCCAAAATCTCTCTGTGGATATACTATAGTAACACCAATGTTATGCTACATCTCACTTGTCTTCTGGTGGTCCAAAACGAGACAAATCGCAGCGAAAGCATAACTAGAGCGTTTCCAAAGAATGGCATGCGTATCCATGACAGGTGCTATAAATACCACCGCAATTAATGGAATAGTGTTTGCACTGAACCTGCCACCTGTACACTTATACGTAGAGGAAATGGCGATGGGATCTCTACACATATTATAAAAATGAGGGTTATAGAATAATAGAGGAAGACTGGTAGGACACACATGATTCCTAAGGAATGCATTGTGCTTTTTTGCATGCACAGCCAGTCTCCCTCAAATATACCGAACTAATAAGAGGTACGAAGTACTTCAAGCAGGTAGAGAGTGCCAAATCCATACTCTGTAGATCTAACATTTTCCAAGCGGATATGATGGGAATAATCCAAACACCAAACGATGGACTAACTAAGAATTTCATAAATAATAGAAATGTGAAAATTCTAACAGATACAGTAAAGATGTGCTGTCAGCCCTGGACAATCCCACAATATCTTCTGGCCTTGTAACAGATTGCGCTGAAGCTTTGGATGAACACTGCACCATAAAACTTGTATGGGTTAGAGGACATGGTGAAGATAAAGGAAATCTAATAGCGGATCAGCTGGCACGGCGGGGGTCAAAATGTTGGCCCTGTTGGCCATGGACCATTTGTGCCTCTGGCAGAAACCGCTATCCGAGATCTAATCAAAGACAACATATCAGGAACACGTAGAAATATGGCGAAACTAAGTTATGCCACAAAGGCAGGTTAGCATATACTAGCCATGACCCGAAAAGGGATAAATATCGCCTGCAGCTATCAAGAACAACACACCTAATAGGCATTTACTCTGGCCACTGTGACCTGATATGGCCAGAATTGTGCAGACGTCGCCTGGGCTGGTTCTTCTGTACATCCGAGCAATCAGAGGGTTAAAGAGTGGGTAGGTGATGGGCTGTCCACTCGAGAGGAGGTACAAAGGTGGTTTTCTCGAAAACGGTTCACATTAGAACTTTTCACGAAGAGCATCGTTTTTAATTAAAAAAAATTATCGGCTTAAAATTTGTTTCAAAATGTAAATTTTCCTAGTATCGTAGAAATTATGGGCAATAAAATCTCAAGAAATCCGAAAACTCCGCCCCTGCCATATGAAAAAAAAAACTAACAAGCGCTGAAAATGTAAATAATATTTAATGAAAAAATGTGTACAAAACCTAAACTCTCTGTCTTAAACGGTTCCTGGGATAGATTTAGTCACAAAAGTTTTTATATATTTTTTTGACATCCTATATCTCGGAAGAAGTGGGTTGAGGATCCGCGTAATGGGAACTTTTTCTCAGAAAGCACAAAATAATTACACATGTAATTTTCCGACTCAACCTTTGAAGCACCCTATTTTCGGAATTTTAACAAGGACATGTTACAGGGGTTTTTTTTTACTATATTTTTTTGTTTATTTTGTTTTTATTTTTATTCTATTAATTGTTTGTTTATTTTTGTTAATTTTCTTTATTTTTTATTTATATACTTTTTCTGACTATTTCTAGCTATATTTATTTCTTTGTCTGTAACATCATATTTTTTATTAATTTTCGTCATATATGTAAAGAAAATAAGGACACTCATATACTCCTGTCATCAGTTTTCTTTAGGTTGTTATTATTATATTGGATATTTACATTTTTCTTTAGGCCGCTATTTCATAAGTGGAGTTTCCGCTGTATAAACAGTTTGCTGTTTTGCAGTTTGAGCAAAGCGGACTTTGCTCGAGATTTAAGTAGGTCAGATAGGAAAATACATGGAGTTGATAGTGCTGACGACCTGAGGAACAGTACAGTGCAGATCAGACTGTCGAAGTGAAATGATGTGAAAAATAAACTTTTTATAGAGAAATAACAAGACCTGAATTAAAGGCTTTAAATGTTGTTTCTTTTATTTTTTCAGGTGAATTAATCTTGTATTTACTGATAAGTAATTTAATTAATTATTAATTTAGTTTTCATTAAGTTTTCTGTTATGGGGAATATTTTGTAAATAAAACTTTTATTTTTTCAGAGAAACGCAATTACGCCTTTATTTCATTATTCCAAATAAGAGAGAGATAGAAGTAATAAAACTTATTACATATTATATAACAATGTCAAGACCTTTAAATGTTCAAGGGAAAAGAAAAAAAATAGACAGTAAAGATTTTAGGGGGACTGTTTGTATTAATTTAAAGTTTCTGTTGTAATTAATAAAGCTATATGAATAGTTATTTAAGATAAAAATACAAAAATCTTCCTTTATATCATGAAGTTTTTAAAAGCTTATAGAGTGTATTAAAGAGACTTTTTACAGTGAGTTTCCCATTTAACCCCTTAAGTGGGCAGGAATTTGAACGCCTTCCACACCCTGGTGGGTGAATTTTTTTTTCTTTAATAACTTTTTTTTTAATTTTTAAATTAATCTACACATCATACTGATACCAAAAAAATTTTTTTAACTTTTTTAGTTTCCCATCTCATTGGCGGGTACTACCTTTTATAAAAATAATAAAAAAAAATTTTTGATTAGGAAATTATTACATTTGGAACCAGACACCTATAGAAATTTCAAGTTATTATATATACAAACACATATATATACAGGGTGTCCCAGCTTATTCGAAGCGGCCAAACGATGGACTTTTTCAAAAAACTTTTTGAAAACAAGTACATAATCACAATGGCCATAATTTAAAATTATTTTGGAGTATACAGAGTGTCCCATATGACAGTGGCATATCAAAGTTATGTTTTTTTTTAATTTAAATGGAATGCTCCTATGTTATTGCATTTTTAGATTGCCTGGGAAGAAAAAAGAAGATTGGCTTTTACTAGTATATGGTATAGAAAAATTTGTACTTTCTTTGATTTTTTTATTTGGCGACGCATGGAGAAATCTCATTTTTTCAAATTTTTTATCACCCTGTATAAACATTTCATCTACATCATAGGATAGTACATGAAAAAGTAAAATAGAGACATGTAAGCCGTTTTTCTCTATCTTCAGCCAATTTCGTTGTACAGGGCTTTGAACTTGAAAAATGACGATTTTCACTTGTTTATAACTCGAAAACTTCTGAATTTAAACACCAACTGTAAAAGCCAATCTTATTCTCTCTTCTCAGACAATCTAAAAATGCAATAACATAGGAGCATTCCATTTAAAAAAACATAACTTTGATATGCCACTGTCATATGGGACACTCTGTATACTCCAAAATAATTTTAAATTATAGCCATTGTGATTCTGTACTTGAATTTTCAAAAAGTTTTTTGAAAAAGTCCATCGTTTGGCCTACGGAGACCGCTTCGAATAAGCTCTGGGACACCCTGTATATATAAAAACCTTTCCATTGCCAGTTGTCTGGCAAGCTCGATATCTTTTTATAAGGTCAAAAAACCGCTTCATTTTTTCTAACTCGCGCCTAATATAATAAAAAAATCTTACGAAATGAATAACTACGAAAAATACTTTTCACAAACAATAAAATAAATAAAAACGCCGTAAATAGTCAATATTATCACTATAAATGACAAAATAAGAATTAAAAAGTCGCTAATATTCACCAACAAAAACCTTTGCCCCTGAAAAAATATGAACTCATCGAAACCGTTCATAAACAAAAACTGAAATCAAAGAAAGGAAGTAAAATTCTTTATGAAACAATACTTACCAATAAGTACTTCATTGCTTCCTGTGTCTGAATAAATACGGGAGTGAAAACTAGAGTCATCTAGGAATGAATATAAACAAAGAACAAACAATACAGGTCCCCAAGAGTTGTACTAGCGCAGCGTTAGAAATTTATGTTGCCTTCTGTAAACAGTTCGGCCGCGCGCTACTGTGAACGCCGGTCTTTATACAAAATCCCGTGTAACTTCTACATTTTTCATCCGATTTGATCCAAACCTTCATCAGTCAATAGCAAATACTGATACCTTAAAAGTGAATATAGTGTTGCCTAGATAATCATTTGTATTAAAAAGATATTCACTTGGACGTATAATTCGCCCTACCCACCAACTGCCAGATAACACAGGACGTATTTTACGCCCTGCCCATACAAGGGGTTAACATTTTCGAACAATACAGGGTGTACCAGCTCGATTTAAACAACGGTAAGGGCCGTGTAGACGTCAAGACGATACGTTTTTTTATTTGAAGTTTTTGGATTTGGACCTTCGTTGCGGAAATATGGCCGACTTCCGGTTTTTAGTTTTTTGGCTCCAGTCTCGGCATTGTTAGGTTCTCGCCCAAACTGAAACTAGTTTTGGAAACTCCTTAGCTTCAGTTACAACTTTCATATTGAAGTCAAGGTTCTATATCTCGGTTGGATTCAAAATCTTAGTTTTTCAATTTGAATTGATTCAAAGACTTAAAATTTAAAGTCTTGGGCATGTCGCCATTTTGAATCCAACCGAGATAGAACCTTGACTTCAATATGAAAGTTATAACTGAAGCTAAAGGAGTTTCCAAAACTAGTTTCAGTTTGGGCGAGAACCTAAAAATGCCGACACTGGAGCCAAAAAACTAAAAACCAGAAGTCGGCCATATTTCCGCAACGAAGGTCCAAATCAAAAAACTTCAAATAAAAAAACGTTTCGTCTTGACGAGACCTATACGGCCCTTACCGTTGTCTAAATCGAGCTGGTACACCCTGTATATTTATAATTTCTAAGTTTACATTTTGCGAACCTGAAGTAATTGAAATCGTCTTTATTTTAAGCAATTGGCTTAAGATTAATTGGTTTTATTGCAAAAAAAAAATGCTGAAGTACCATCTAATAGTGTTCTAAATACCCTTTATCAAGAAACAATTCAAAAGCGCTATTTTTGCCCACTTTGAACATGAAACAAATGATTAAGTACTAAATTACCTAAATCATAATGTCTACTCGAACGTCAAATTCGTTTTTTTTTTCCATTTACACACCACAATTATTGTTACTTGGTAAGAAGAAACCTTAGTAATAAATCACTTTAAGATCCTTATTCAATCATATTTCCTGCTCTGTTTTATACTGTGGCTAAAGGTGAAGGAGGCGCACTCTCCTTCACCTCAAACCAATGTCAGAGATATTGTCCAACAGCACATTTGCATCGTGTCTGAAAGAAGTAGCGCATGTCTTCGACCTTCCCCGGAAATCTTGCACTAAAAATTGAATGCAATTTGAATTAATTTTCATCGGCTGATTATTCAATTTACCATTTCAATTTGAATTTTGTTGCATACGAAAAAACGACGATTGCATTTAAACATCATTACTGCTTATACATTTCACAAGCGATAAACTATACTGATGGACAAAATTTTCTCATATTTTCTGCAGTTCTATACATGAAAGAAGTGGTGGTGCAAAGGTGGTACGAAGTGTAACTAGCTAAATCTGATAGGGATGATCTATTAGGGCTCGACGTGTACTTCTGCCCAGCCTTCCCATAAAAATGTCTGTAAAACAGACTGAGCGGTCAGTTACTTTTCTTCGATGTTCAAGACTATCTAAATTTTTCAAGTAATCTCAGCTCATGTTTAGGAGCTTAATACAAACATGTGAATAGTTAGTAGTACTTCACCAGCTGTACTAACTGTACTAACAGTTCACCAACAGTAGTAAACACCAGTTGAGATGGGCAATTGGACTTCTAACAAGACACTGCCCACTAATGAAACACCCTCTCAATAATAGGGGTGAAAAATAACCCAGATTGCAGGAGATGCGGGGAGGGGGAGGAAACCCCATACCACCTGATCTGTGAGTGCCCGGCACTAGAGGGAACTAGACTTCTAATATTTGGGACCGAAATGGCGGAACCAAAGGAAATAGAACAAGCACCCATTGGACTCGTTCTGAAATACTTTCGGGAGACGGGACTGATGAGCTAATAACCCAAAGGGGTGCAATAAGCGCAAGCTTCAGTACAAGGGCTTTGAACCTACCCTAGAATAATAATAATAATAATAATAATAGTAGTACTTCAAGGATGGTCGGATTTGAACCTTGTTTAAGAGGTTTAGGTGTATAAAATTTCTTTGTTCGGAAAAGTAGTGTTCCAAGTTTTTGAGAAGTCCTCTTCGCCAAACCTGTCACATGGTTATGCGATGACGTATTCGCTCCGAAACTCACGCCAAGTAAACGAAGTTATGACGATGTAAGAAGAGAATCTTCTCCGAGAAGATGACCGCCTGGGTTTCCTTAGCATTAAAAGTTTATTTCTATCACCAAAAGCTAGAATCTCTTGTAGGTGATTGTTAAGTATTGGAACCGCTGCTTGCTCTATGCGAGAATGTGTGTCGATGTACTTACGAAGGTAAAGGTATATGGGTATAGGGTAATGTAAATTTAATTGTATGGAGTTTTTTGTTGTTTTACCAAATCGTGTTAAAAATATAAGAGAGGCTATAAAATGTGGGGTAAGTCGGCATTGATAGAAAAAGTTTCAGTAAAAACTCCATCGACAACAACCTGTAAAGGAGATCTCCGTGATAACTCGCAGGCCACAAGCAAAAAACTTCTCGTTCATGCCACAAGTCTGCAGTTTCTCAAATCCATCACGTCAGGCATGGTAGAAAGCTCTATAAATATCAAGCGCAATCCCTCGAGACTCCCCATGGTCCTCGGTAACATAGGTGACGAGATCGTCGCTGATATATTAGCTCCTTCCAAATGCTTTAAAAACCATAATCTTGGATACTACTGAAGGCAGTGCCACTGGTTGAAAGTTTTTGGTCTTTTTGCCTTTCTTGGAAATAGACTGGACCCGTGCACATTTCCATCAGGAAGGAAATATTCCCTTTTTATAAGACAGGTTTTTATACGCCATCGGGACCAGAAGCTTGTTCGAGTCTAAGGCTAACATACTGCACTTTATGAGACGCTGTTCAAAACAGTGTCTGATATTTTCGATTCTACGGAAAGCATTGTTGGCAAGACGCTTCCCTGAAAATCGACGGACGTTTATAAAAAAAAAAACTCGCGCTAAGAGGTTCGCCTTCTCAGTAGCCGTGGAGGTAATGGTCCCGTCTATCCGTGTAACTGGTGGAATCGTGGAAGATACAGGGTCGATTAAATGGGGAAAAAGTTGGATAACCAGAAGGACAGTGCAATAACAGAAAGAGAAAGTGTGGTTTCAGTTTTTCCCAATCTTCACCAATAACGCCAATAAATGAAAAAAACTAAAATTACTTTTTGAAATCTCTTGCTGCCATTGCAATGTCCAAGTTGCCCAACTTTTTTATCATACAACCGACTCTAGAGATTCTATGGTTTCCAAGATCCCCATGCTGTTCGCTCTTATTATCTTGGACACAGTCAGTGTATACGAACTGCTTGAAAAAAAGTGTAGTTCTAATTTTGCCTTATCAATAAGTGGCATCGTGCATCGCAGACGCCGTCGCTTGGTAATACTGCAGGGCATGAGCACCCAAATCGGGTTAAACACGATTCGGTCAGCCAATCTATTGGGCGGAGACGGAGACTTGAAATAATTTTTAGCAACTTTATTTCTTTATACGGTTAGGATTCAAAATATTTGGTTTGTTTTTAGTGATTTTATGTCTCTATCCGAGTGCGTGATTGGCCATGGCGTTTAAATAATCACGATTTCTTTCAACTTAGGATGATTTTTCATTTGGTTATTATTGAAAGAAAACAAACGAAATAAACGTTGACGCTGGCTTACCGTACTACATGGTAAAACTCTCTAATATACGGGGTGCGACGCGAGAATCTTAGGGCATTTTTATATGGAGAAGTCCTGGGAGTAGAAGCTTAAAAATTTGTACGTGTATAATTTCGGTTTTGACGAGCTGAACTAAAATATTCACAACCCCTCACCATTTCCGGTTGTACCGGAAGTTGCCATCAACTATCTTATTTTAAATGGGACAACCTGTATATTATTACATTTTCAGAATGCCTGAAAAAATGTAATAAAAATCGAAAACGGGTCAAGATATCGGAAAACGACTTATCCCTATCTTAACTTTTCACGTAGTATCCTATGGTGCTGATGAAATTTGTATACAAAGTGATGAAAAATCAGCGATTTAAAAAAAAATTAATAAAAAATAAATTTTTTTGTAGGTACTCCAGAGTAGAATACAAAAAGTTAGGAAAGGGACATGTAAGCCGTTTTCCGATATCTTGACCCGTTTTCAAGCTAAGCTGCTTTGAAAATGGAAAATTGCAATTTTCATTTGTTTATAACTCATTAATTGGTCGTTACAAATTTGAACTGTAAACATCATTTTTATTACTGTTCTTCAGGCAATCCGAAAATGTAATAATATACAGGGTGTACCATTTAAAAAAAGAAAAATATGGCAACTTCCGGTATAACCGGAAGTGGTGTGGGGTTGTGAATATTTTAGTTCAGCTCGTCAAAACCGAAATTATACACGTACAAATTTTTAGACTTCTACTCCCAGGACTTCTCCATATAAAAATGCCCTAAGTTTCTCGCGTCTCACCCTGTATTTTGTTACCGTCCGAGTATTCCTCGTTAGATTTCGGTAATCTACCTTGGTCCTTTATACCAATTTGTATCCTTGCCAAAAAAAAAAACGATTTTAACAAAAAAAATTATCCATTTTCTTAATCTAGCAACTCGGCCCAACTAGGATACTTAAGTAAATAATGTAAGAATAATTTACACACCCTTTTTTAGATATTACTTTATTAAGCAAAGATGAAACTTAGAGCAAATCTCAATAAAATCAATGATAACAAAACTAGAATAGTGCAGGTTGTGCAGTGAATTATTAGCAATTTCTTGACATGCCTTTTTCCTTCCGGTATAGTGGTCATTGGATCCTTAAGGACATACACACGCAACCCTTTCACATAATGATGAAAGTAGTCCTCCCAGTTCATATTTGTGATGTTGAAGTTGAAGAGTTTCTTATCAGTGTTGGACATTTGCTTCAACAACTTCTTGGTATTGTTATTGTAGAACGTCCACTGCCTCGAGGGAAAATAGGAGATCACGTCGTTCATGGTCCATAATTTGGAGTACACTTCTACTAACCTTAAACATATAAATCATAATTTATATTAATTTATAATTAGGTACTATTAATAGGTACACGGTATTTACAGAGGTCGATTTTTACATGATAACATCCTCTATTTGGAGAATAAAAATATACCTTGTATATCGTAGGGTATTGAACTTCGAAACTTCGATACTTCTGTTTCCTGATCACCAGAAAATTGAAAGATAAATAGTCAGAGATGTAAGAGTAATGAACCATAATGATTATTCTCATAAATTTTTGAAGAAAAACCGGGTCTGACAAAAAAAAATTAACTTACTGTTTCACCGAAAATCGTAAGAGAAAGGACAAATAATAAATGTAAATATCGAAGCAGTTTGTATTTTCATTTAATTTGCCAGAAGATGACTTTTGCCAAAGCTATTCAGGAAATAAGCAGTTGAAAGTTTCCCAAAACAGATCCTACGTTCATCCAAAACAAAGTTTTCAAGTAACAATAGAAAAGCAGCGAGACTCGATTCCTGGAGGAGTTCGTTCACTCGTCTGTAGTATCTCAAAACGTATAGTCTGTTCTGAAATATTTAAAATGTGCGTGCGTGCGTATGTGCGTGCGTGCGTTGGTGCGTGCGTGCGTGCGTGCGGGTGTGTGTCAGGACAGTGAAGACGTTTATTGAAATTATGGTTTTGTAGCACAGTTCTATCTCCTTCGGCTCAGAATGTAAAGGTCCTCAAAATAGAAAAACAAAAAGGAAACGATGGGAGAATGATCATGATAACCATAATAATTAATTAATAAACAAATAATGTTATCCCAAAATATAACTTATTCAGAAAGATAGGTAATACACGAGTATTTAAAGATAAAGATAAATAAGATAAATATTACGAGAGAATTTCTTGAACATTTGATATCTAAATTTAGCTCGCCGTTCTGAGTGGTAGGGTGCTTTCTATTATCAGTTTATAGGGTACCTGTATTACCGACACTGACGCTGCATGAGTTAGAATAACGTCGGCCATTTTGTTTAAAAATATCTGAAGCTCAAATTTGCCAAAAATGTGACATCCAGCTGTTCAAAAATCTCCATAAAGCGTCAGTATCGGTAATACAGGTTCCTTACCAATTTCCCCTATTGCAATTACCTACTCTCTTTGTAGTGTTAATTCTTCTTGGTTACTAGTAAAGACACGTTTTTCAGTCAAAAATTTCCGTATTGTACTTAGGTACTTTGTTTAAAGTGAGCTAACCTAAAACAGAGTGCCTAAATGGACTAAAATAGGTACTTACCCAGGTTTTTTTCCCAACAATATAGCAATCCAGTCAATAATATAAGCAGGAATTGAATGTAAAGCGATCCAAAGAAAATAATGGATGTACTGATTTGACTGCATTATAATAAACGGATACCATAACATTCTCGTTGATGGATATAAATCTGCCTTATCCACTCCCGCATCAATATATTCACCTAAAAATATATATAGGCGTTTCTGAAATAAACTACTTAAAAACTATAAATAAGTGCATTTTAGAAGTATAACGGCTACCAATAGTATATTGTAAAACAAATGCGGAAAAGAGAAAATTTCTCACGAGTGTGAAATTTCTTTTCCGCACGTGATACACACAGTACTTTTCCTACGACCACAATTTAACAGATTAATTATTTAACAAATTTAACACATAAATTATTTTTTCTGACAATGCTCTGCTTTTATGACCTTTTCTCCAATTATTTATGAAATGTTTATAAGCAGATTCGTATTTTTCTCTCGAAACTACAGGTAGCAAATTCAAAGAACACAAACCTGCTTGTTTTCTTACTTCAGGTGGTATATTTTCTGCTTCAGATTCAGAGGAATCACAATCCATTATAATGATAGGTACCTAACTAAAGTTTATTTTTTCAGACTTCCTAGGTAGGTATTATTTTCAATTCTACCAATGACTTTTTAATATTACTATTATATACTGTTAAATCATTGAATTCTACCGACAATATTATTATTATTTATTATTAGACTCCGTATAAACTAGAAATAAGTGACGTGAGCGTGGAGACGTGGTAGATAATAACAATGATTTAAGAGAGGTTAGTATATCATTGATACGCAACTTCCACACAACGCAGGCGCTGTGCGTCGTCGATTGAAGTTAGTAGAGGTCTGCGAGTTATTTTCACGTTCGTGAATTTGATTTGAACGCTACCAATGCTGTTATTAGCGATCAACTCGTAAATTTTAATAATTACTGCCACAAGAGAATAATGAGTATATTTTATAGTCTTGTCGGGTTCTATGTTATCCCATTTGTGTTTATTTTATTACCTTGAAGCTTTAAATGAATAGTTATTCCATTAACAATAAGTAACAGTTGAGTTCTCAGTTACCGCCCATCACTATTGTTTACATTAAAACTGTACGGAAACGATTTTTGGCTATGCGTTATGTCACTTTGTCGCACAGTTTTGGATACGTGAGAAATCTGCTAGTTTGCGCACAAAAAACGATGCGCAAAGTAGTGTTTTGTATAATAGTGGTCGTAGGAAAAAAAAATACCGGTTGGTTTGATTTTGCTAGCCTAGGAGCACTTGTACAAGCAAGAGGGAGAAGAAGACATTAAGATTCACTTCTTTATATAAAAATTATTTATAGTAAGACAGAAAATTATAGCGCCAGATTCAAATACTCAGTTTTGCTGAAAATTACGATAAAACGACGTTATACCGACGTCAAAAATATCACGTCGAAATCACGTCTGAGAAATGACGACAATAATCACGTGATTTTTTTGTTAATATGATGTCGGGGACCAAAAATGTCTAAGAAATTACGTCATTATAACGTGACTCTGCTGCCTATTATAATAATTGACTAATCTTGCGTTTTTAGGGCATAATAATAATAATAATAATTCACTGCCATAGTGATGACTGCAAAACAAGTTAAAGGTGTGTGAAGTGAGTAGTTCCAACGTTAATATTACGTTAAGAAAGTAATGGACAACCATCAGTCTCTTTTTTTTAAATTATCCACTTACCCCAACTTATAGGATTTTCCGGACCGCTTACTACATTGAAAACTTCCGGATCACAAGGTTCCCTGTCAATCCTAATGGAAAAAACGTTTGTTACATGAGTCAGTTTCGTTACAGCTGAGTCAGTAATGGGCAAAAATTGCCTTCGTCTCACAAAAGGGCATCGACAAAAGAATTAAAGTTTTCGACCTTGGCTGGAGACCCCTCGAGATATCTGTGACAAAGTCAAAGAAGACGAAATTTCTCACACCTTTTGTACCAATAAATTTTCATAAATCTAGTGTGTAACGAGTTACAGCGACGGCGAGATCAACATTTTTTCCACGAAAATCTTAAAAATCGCAGTTTTTATCGGTAAAATCGGTAAAATTGGCTTTCCAAATTATCGTTGAACCCATCGAAGGAAAATACATAGTACTGCCACGCGATTATGATGCGATCTCCCTTTCTTCGAAATCAGCGCCCATCTGGCGTCACCCACCGCCCTCTATTTATTTTCTGTAGGAAAACCATGAAGAGACAGAACTGCTGAAAGAGTCTGTGAATAGATTAAAGAGTGAACAAGTTACTGAGGGTATTCCGTTTCTCCATGCTTTAGTGGACTACCAACTACAACACACCTAACACCAGAGCACATCGCAGACGCTGTAGAACGGACGCTGTAGAACGCTTTTTTGTTGCGCAATTAGGACATTCCAGCAAGTCCAAAATAATATAAATGTATAGTAAACGTCGCACCAATGGGCTCCCTCTACTCAAAAAGACAAAGACTTAATGAACATTATGCACCAAAGACCTTACCAAGACCTACAAAGACCAGACGACCTTCCTAGTCTGATAGATACCGTTCAACTTCCGTTGAAAAGAGCAAGCTTATGACTCAGGGTCAATGAACTAAAACTCAACTTAGACGAAACTGAGTTGATTGATTTTCACTCTAGCCGATCACGTCTTCCTCCTTTACCCTCCATACTCACCGATGGTGCCTTGATCGAGCCGAAGGGTTTAGTGAAGTTTTTGGGCTTCCACATCGACCAGAACCTAAACTAGTCGGCTCACACAGATCATTTGTGCCGTCGTCTTGCTAGTGTCTGCTTCCTTCTTAGACGCCTTCGGCACACGGTGTCCCCTGAGGTTCTTCTCCATGCTTATTATGGGCTTTTCTTCTTCAAAAGAAAGCGATTAGGGTCCTGGCAGGCTTGTCAGTGCAGTCATGTAGAGGCCATTTCAGACGGCTTGGACTTCTTACCGTGCCTGCTTTGTATGTCTTCTCTCTGCTCAAACTGATCCACAAAAATCAGGATAGACTTTTACCTTACCGATTCACCCATCACTACAGTACCAGGTTCAATTTGTTTAAACCTTCTACACACCATCTGTCGTCTTCATAAAGGACATTCACGTACGCATCTATCAAACCACTTCAAAATAGATCCTGCAACTTTGGGTTCTCAGCGTACAGTGCGTATCTCCGAAAACACCTCACGGAGTCGGAACTCTACACTACCTCTGATATACTGTCCTTCCACCACCCGATCCCTACCTGCAGTGTGATATTAAAACACCTAAAACTCAAAGCCTTGATCCATCCTTATCATAGAGATGGAACTATACCTCGATCGAGACCTGACGTCTTTAGTGTCTCTGCGCGTCTCGACCCACACTGTTCCCGGTGTTATGTTGACTTGCTGTGCGTTTTAACTTTTTACTGTTTGTCTTTATGTTTGTTTTTATTATTTCTGTAATAACGCTGTTGTACTGAGCAATGACTGTTGTAATTCAAGTACAATAAAGGAATTTGTAATTGTAATGTAATTGTAATTGTAGTTGCGTGTGGCTTTTGCCGTGGTCAGTTACCGGAAAACAAACTGGAGGTTCCCATCGACCACTAGAAAGAATATGAGGCAAACTTATCATTGGAAGCGCAATGGATTCTCAGGAACATCGATGATAATGACATCGGGGACGCAAATTGTTCTGAAGATGTTAACATGACGGCGCGGGCGATAGTACGATGGTTTAGGTCGCTGACTAAAAACGTTGACGGTACCACCATCTATCCATCTCGGCTTGGTTGTTTGTATTTGTTTATAAATGTTATAAATATTCCTTTAAAATGTTTCTGTCGCTGTTCTCGAAGCCAAATTACCAGAGTGGAGCGGTTATGTCTTACCTACGTAGTTAAAACCAATTCTCTCTGTTTTTAATAGAAAAAAAAACATCAAACGACTAGCCAAGAAGGTAAAAGGTAATAACATGTCAAATCGCCTGACTCAAGTGTCATTTCCATCTCTAAGAGCTCGAAGCTGTGGAGATAGGCTTGAGTCAGTTTTTAGGAGACTGCATGTTCCTTAGAATGGTCCCAAAATGAGTACATTACTTTCAAGAACTATGTAATAAATATCGTCAAACAATGGAAAAAATCTCAAACATTTATTAGTCGTTTTAGTGGTATTAGTTTTACGATTTTTTTGGAAAAACTGAAACCTTCTCGCCACTGTAACTCGTCACTTTACCTTACAAAAATTAGTTTAGTCAAAAAATGTGTCAATTTTTTCCTTATCTAGCTTCATTACTGACATTTTGTCATTGATCAATCACTGCGAGTTTTTTGAAAATAATAATTTTTATATTTGGCATTGTAACGAAATCCAAGACTTTCGTTGGTAATTATTATTTATTTCATTCTTAGAGGGGTTTATCTGGAATGATACAGTTTTTATGACAGTGATTAGCAGGTTATCTCCACCAGCACCGGCTATATAAAGAGCACCAGCTGAAGACTCGATAGAGTGCATCGTGAGGAATTGACATGCGAACAACTCTCTCTCCTAGGTGAATTGAGCCCGGAGATCAGCTGGGGCATGTAGTGAGTGCACCCATACAATTTACAGAGTCAGCTACAGTAGGTCGATGGATTGAGTTGACCCTAACCGTAGTCCGGCATCGGGAGCGCGCCCAGAGTGAATTGAACTCTGGCCGGCAACCGATCAGAATTAGGGAATCAACCGGAACTGTATTGAGGTACCGGCAGATCCCTTCGTTCCCCAATGTCCGCCCCGGTGTTGCATTGAGACATCGAGAGCGGCCTCTGTTACAGAAAGCGCCCGCCGACGGAGGACGTTCCCTTCGTAGCTCCACGGCGCGTATACCGGAGACAGTTGGAAGCGGCACGGACGGTCCGACTGCGAGTGGGTTACTAGCGTTGACCGACGGGCCGTGGTCGTATCGCCGAAGGCAACGGGGAAGCAGCCAGTAGGCACAGCGTAAGCTCCGGCGCGGCTATCTGGAACCAATCAGATCGCCTTGCGGAGTGAGAGCCAGCCCACTTTAACATTTGTCAGTCAGGACGAATCCGAGACCAAGAATACAGGGCAGACAGTTTGTCATTATTGATATAACCACCACATATGTAAATACGAGTGTTTTGTAAATAAATGTTATAGATTTTAATCGACTTGTCACGGGTAAAAAGGGGCAATTATCCATTCCTGGGAACTCACCTCTACCTTCAGAAAATCCCGTTACAAGATTGGCGCCCAACGTGGGGCTCGAACCCACGACCCTGGGATTAAGAGTCTCATGCTTTACCGACTGAGCTAGCCGGACTCAAAATTGTTGCTCGAGCGGTCACCTCCTAAGGTTAAAAACTTTGAGTTTTTGTCAAGACCCGGATCCAAAAAAACGTTTCTTCTATCAGAGCAAAACTGCATACTAACTGGACTGTTATATTTCTTACCTTTTCTTGCTTGTATATTCAGCAGCTGAAAGAATAGAATTGACTACATAGTCTGCTGGTACAAAATCAGCTATCATCTTCCTGTTTCCAACAAAACTTCTCATAAGTCCCAAACCTCCTCCCATAAATAATCCATTAGGTCCGTAATAGTTATCGATGAAACCTTTAACTGGCTCGTCATTTGTAGAAATAACTGTAGAAGAAAAAAAAATTAATACATGAGTGTGTAAACAGGTTTCCTGAGAGTTCCCTCATGAAATCGTTGTGCCTGGTTTCGTTGTGCTAATTCTTGTGTGCAACAGGTGAACAGTACGAAACCCTAGGCTAGCATCGATGTAAGAAAGTACGAAATACTCATAGAAAGGAAGATAATCGGAGGTTACTTTGTTGTACAGATTCATTATTTTGATTTCAAACACATTTTTCGCGAAATCTATTACTGCACAAAATTTGGGTAACATTTTCTGGGGTTCCCTTGCCGACAAACTAGTCACTCGCTCGTCTCGAATATTTACATGAAGTAAGTTTAAAGGGTATTCTCGCAGTTTTCGAATCAACCCATGTTACAAAATCGGACGTCAAAGTCCCCTTTTAACAGGCTTGAATAATTGATTCAAACTCCCTGGGAACCTTCTGCATCAGACGTTTACCGATATCGTCATTAATTCTGGAGACGGCTCCTTGTTCGGTATCCTGCAAAAACGTTAACAAGATTTTCAAAAAACACTCGACTTTGAGATGATGGCTCAAGATGGACCGAAATTAAGCAACACGTGTTGTTTCTCTAGTTAATGATCGTATAGGCCTGAGAAACTGCCTCGCAAAGCTGCAATTTATTGCTAACTAAAAGAGTTGATCCACGTTCAAACTTGCAACAACAAAAACACTTGTTCTTAAACTTACATTGCTACGGAGTAAACCATTCAGCTATTGCAAAATGATTTCTTAGGTTTTCAACAGTGTAAATAAATAATTTCAGACCATCGCAAGCGTAGGCTAACCTATTTTCAACTCTTCCGTTATCATTCTTGGTTAAGGGGGTAAAAAGAGGTTGCAAGAGACCAGTAGGGGCGCTAAGGTCAAATAATGGAGTCAATGGGTACCAAAAACTTCGGGCCAGTAAAAATATTTTTAAATAACATCTAAGGGGTAAAAGTTAGTGGTAAGAAGAAGTTCCTACCAGACGAAGAGGTTGCAAAGACCTTGGAAACGCTTTGTGATGAGAAAAATCGATTATCCTTAAACTTGAGCAATCTTTGAACATCTATTGACCGTTTTTGCAAACTTTCGAACAAGAAACTGTTTCTTCACAATATCATGGCAAGTTACTAGGTGTTAAAAAAAAGAGTGAGTGAACCTCTGATGGTTATAAGGCGGGCGGCGAAGTCGATTTTTGTAAGATGGGGGACGATCATGTCACATTAAAATGCAGACATATACAAACCTGAGAGTTGTAGAACTTCGGAAACACCGTTGCAGCTTGCTTCGTGTAAAATTTTGAGAAACTCTAGTGACTGGTTTCTTGGCAGAGGTACTCCAAAAAGTGTTCCCTTAATTTTGTTCAGTAAGTCCGGAAGAGATAGTGCACCTCTTGTGTCTTGATACTCGTACTTTAATGGGTTTCGTGGGACTTACTAAAAATCAAACTAATTTTTTTTGTAACCATGGTTTCACTCCGTCTTTCTATTCTGATTAGCGGGAAGCGAGGTTGCGAAAGTACAAAGCCAATTAGGTAATATAACATGGTAGCTTGTGCAGCTGCCCCTGAGTTTGACTAGTCTTAAGGATGACTTACAGGGCGCTAGTTGAAGTAACTTTGACCAATTAGTAGACGAGTGAGGGGCTTAGGATCCAGCACTCCATCCACCCTGCCGCTATCGGTAGCAAGAGTCTCGTTCCCATCTATAGATTTATTTCCTGACGTAGTCGGGGTGAATCGTGAGTCGAGTGTGAAGCTTGGAAAAAGATGGACGGCAAGCCTTCTACCCCAAAACCCTATCAGGTCTTGTAGATTTTTTTAAGCCGTCGAACAACCGGGTCGGTGTACCATCGAGTAGCCACACCACAGCAAAACTTAGGTATAACAGCAATCGGTATGTTATTGCACAAATTAAATTGAAGGTCAGGTATACTGTGTCCATAGGTCGAAAACCTTATGAAGCGCTGTCTCGTTCTTGTTACCTGAACTATCCGCTCCCCTTTATAATTTGGTGGCATTATCCTTGGTAACAATGAGTTATTTGCATTGTTTGGCAGACTTAACGTACATAAATTATCAATTTTGCGTAATTTTTATTCTGAAAAGGTCTATTGTGAAACAACTGCGCAAAGGAGCATATTTCTTCTTTTTGCAATTTCATTCTTTCTCCAAACAGATGCATAGAAATAATAGACCAAACCAAGGAATCTCATAAGAAAATAATCAGGAACAAACTTCTCTCCGGCCCTAACGGTTGGAAAGCTTTTTGGTCGGTCACGAAGGCATTCAGCCGGAACTTCACCAGATCCACGATTCCACCACTTACCCGAATGAACGGGACTATTGGATTTTTCTGTCGACTTTTCAATCTGTTTTATAAAAAGGGAATGTTTTCTTCTTGCTGGAAATGCGGGTCCAACCTATTCCCAAAAAAGGCAAAAAGACCATGCTAAATAACTATTATAGACTGGTATCAATGCTTTTAGTAATATAAAAAAAAAAAAGTTAATACCCCACATCTTTTGGAAGGAGCTGATATAATCAGCGACCGTCAGTACCTACGGCTTCCGAAAGCAGAGATCAACAAGGTGATCTCCTCACCTACGTTACTGATTTGTGGAATAGCGCAGTCGAGCACCACGAGGAGTCTCGAGGAATTGCGTTTGATATTTCTAGAGCTTTCGACCGTATTTGGCATGATGGGTTGTTGGCAACACTGCAGGCTCATGTCATGTCTGAGAAGTTCTTCTTGTGGCTTGCGAGTTAACTTGAAGATCGTTGTTTGCGGGTGGCCGCCGATGGAGTTCTTCCTGAGACCTTTTCTATCAATGCCGGTGTACCTAAGGGGTCCATTTTATCTTTAATTCTATTTCTCATATACAAGAGTGATCAGTTAAGGGTACAGAGCGGCCATGTCTTGGGATTTATTGGTCCTAGAGCGTCAAAAGTAAAATGTTCCAGACATAAGTGACAGAGAGATATTCACTGAAAATATTTTCAAGATGGCCGCACTTCCGGAAATACCAGTAGTGGACGCCCACTTCGTTACTTTAACGGAAACATCCTGTATAGTATTAAAATCTTAAGTTGTCTACAGATTGAATGCTGGCGGTTTTTATTGATGGAGTTTCAAGTAGAGTAGTTCGCAATTTTCCAACTTCAAAGCAGTCTACATCGAAAACAGCTCAATATATTGATAGTGTAACGAAATCCAAGGCTTTCGTTGGTAATTATTATTTATTTCATTATTAGAGGGGTTTATCAGGAGTGATACAGTTTTTACGACAGCGATTAGCAGGTTGTCTCCACCAGCGCCGGCTATATAAAGAGAGCCAACTGAAGGACTGACCAGAGGATCCGAGGTACTGACTCGCGAACAACTCTCTCTCCTGGGTGAACTGAGCTCGGAGATCATCTGGGGCATGTAGTGAGTGCACCCATCCAATTCACATAGCCGGCTACAGTAGGTCGATGAACTGAGTTGATCCTAACTGTAACCCGGCACCGGGAGCTCGACCAGAGTGTGTTGAACTCTGGCCGGCAACCGATCAGAATAGGGAATCGATCGGAACTGCATTGAGGTTCTGATAGACCCTTTCATCCGACGCCTGGCCTGTATTGAGGGCCAGATAAACCAGACGCCAGGGTTGCAATGCATTGAGTTGTCGACCCGGCGGATCCTTCCCCTCTAAATCAGTATTTAGGGATTATATAGGGCACTAGGAGCCCTATCAGACCTCACCTCCAATAATACCCGCCCCGGCATCGTATTGAGACACCGGGAGCGGACTTTGTTTCAGATAGCCTCGCCGTCGGAGAATATTTTCCCAGATATCTCCCCGGCGCGTGTTCCGGAGACTACAGCGATCGACACGCACGGTGCGACTGCGAGCGGACTACTGGCGCTGAAGATTCGGCCGTGAACTGATCAGTGGTGGCAGCAGAGAACCACTAATCAGCTTAGCGCGCGCCTCGACGCGGCTATCTGTGGCCAATTAGACTAACCGTGGAGAACGAGAGCCGGCCCACTCAAGAGTACAGGACACATTCGTCATCAATATTAGCATTGCCAAAATATACATGTGTAAATAGATATAACTGTAAATAAAGATTTTTAAATTTTAATTGACTTGTCGCGGGTACAAAGGGGCAGATCTCCATTCCTGGGAACTCACCTCTACCCACAGAAAAATCCCGTTACAATAGAAAACGGCTTACATGTCCTTATCTTTATCTTTTATTGTAGTAACCTATTATGTAGTTCAAATTTATATACAGTGTGATTGAAATTATCAGATTTCTCATCACTCTGTAAAAATTTCAAGATACTGCCAGCCTGTGCTGGCAGTCTCTATGCGGGCGTTGATCGGAGAAGGACTCAACAACAGCTCTAAACGCTGATCGGAGTCCCTGCCCTCCCTCTCCCACTTACCCGGCGAGATGAGCTGGTAGGACCAGTCATCTTCTAATCGGATTAGTTGAATCCGCCGGGCACTCATACCAATGCCATTTAAAATTTTTGACATTTGACAAGTTGTTTTTACGTCGAAAAGTAGTAAATTCATATTCAGGAGATATTTTTTCTATTACCACTAGCACCAGCTAAACATCTTAGCAGTAAATTAATGCAAACAATATTTAATCAAAAATCAATGTTAAGAAAAGACCACTTACTGATGGAAGGTTTCACAATGCAAATGGGCAGATCCTGTCCATGTTCTTTTATATAACTTTCAGTTATTTGCTTGGTTAAGGTATAGGTGTTTGGTAATCCACCCAATAACCTAATAATCATAAATAATTAGCTGTTCGTTAAGTTACTATTATACTGCCATTTCTAAGTTACCTGGGCTGCAGGTCTAGTAGTAAATCATCACTCAAACTGTCGACTATAGACAACAATTTATCACCGTCTATTTTTGGAGGGTAAACTAACTCATCTATATCTTTCCTGTCACAATTGGAGTAGGCTGTGGATACATGCACAAAGGCCTAGAAGTAAAAAAATATTAACTTAATCCCAAGGTATCTTGAAATATAATTTCTATTTCATCAAGGATGGTTATAAATACCCTGAGGTCTTTTATGTTATGCGCAATCCCCAACAGATCCTTTGTAGCTCTTAAATTGATCTTGGCTGCTTGACTGAGTTTCTGATCGAACCTTACAGTAGCCGCACAGTGTATAATGCAGTTCACCTCACTGATGATGATATTTACGTCCTGGGCACCCAAACCTAGATTGGGTTCAGCACAGTCACCACTCATGATTGTAACTTTTTCCATGAATTCTGGATTACTTCTTTTAACATTATCGTAAATCTAGGAATTTTTTAAGCTGTATTATTAAAGTTCATGATTCTCAGTTTAGTACTTACCGGACATTCGAAGATATCCTTGAATCTGGTATTGGGATCCTTTCCTTTTTTGACCCGGATAAGAAGGTAGATATGACAGAGTCCCGGGCATGCTCTTAGGAGTTTTTCAAGAACGAGCTTGCCCACATAGCCAGTGGCCCCCGTCAGAAACACTGTACTTCCCTGGAAAAAATCCTGGATTTCACTCATACTGCCAGGAGACATCGTTGTTACGCTTCTGTTGATTCACTAATACTAATGTAATAAAGGTTATAGACTCTTTTATGTTTGTGCCTACTGATTTGACTGCTTATGAATTATGAATAATTAATTATAAGTCACCTTTTTTATTGCGGATACATAATCAGTTCAATTGTTTGAAGGATGTATTATTGTAGTTTAATTCTTGTTAAGACGATTGTAGATATGCATTATACATGAAAATATTGAATATTGAATGTTTTGTCTTTTGTTGTCTGATGAACAATGAATACAGCTATTACTCCATCATTTTATGTGATTTTCAATGATAATTTTTGAGGTTCTTTTATGAATGTCTTTAGAAATATGATATTTGTAAAATTGTTCTGAAATTTTTTATCGGAGAACAACGTTGACGATATGATTATTATAGTACAAAATTAGAGCTCGGGTTGTATGAAAAAAGCATAGTTCTGCCTTTTTAATGCACTTGTCGCACAAAATGCATTTTTCTTAGAAAACTATGGAAATCCGGTATTATCAGAAAACTAAGAAGTTGGGACCGAATGGCTGCATGATCAGTTTCCTGATAAACTTCTTGAAGGACCAATACTTTCGAGTAAGAGTAAACGGCCAACTATCAGAACAATATCCTCAACAAACTGGTGTCCCACAAGGATCCGTGCTAAGCACTACTCTGTTTCTGATAGCAATAAATGACATCCCTAGCGTGATACAACAACCCATGCAGTACACATTATACGCCGACGACTTACTGGTGTATATCGCAGGCAATAACCCAGCTACACTAAGAGAACAAATGCAGACAACAATAACAACACTCGGAAAATGGACCAGATCAAACGGTCTTCAGTTCTCCACTAAGAAAACGAAACCAATTCTTTTCACTAGGAAACAACACCCTGCCATCCCGGTACCTCTAGAAATGAATAGAAAGGTTCTCCCATTTGTTCAGGAACATGACTTCCTTGGCCTTAGGTTCGACGCAAA
Source organism: Malachius bipustulatus (assembly GCA_910589415.1). Lineage (NCBI taxonomy): Eukaryota > Metazoa > Arthropoda > Insecta > Coleoptera > Melyridae > Malachius > Malachius bipustulatus. The sequence continues at coordinate 17,561,486 of OU342638.1, read as the reverse complement.
ATTGACATGGAAGTCCCACATTAATAATCTAATTCTAAACTGTCACCAGAGACTAAAACTCTTGAAGACGCTAGCACACCATCACTGGGGGTCAAGTGAAGAATTACTCCTGAAGATTTATAGAAGCCTTGTCAGATCGAAACTAGACTACGGCAGCATGTTTTACGATCCAGCAAGTAAATCAGACCTTAAAAAGTTGAACACAGTCCATAACGCCGAGCTCCGATTCTCAATGGGTGCTTACAGGTCCAGTCCAACAGTGTCAATTTGCAGGGAAGCCACTGAACCTCCATTATGGATCAGAAGACAGATGCTGAAGCAACTGGTACATAGCCAGAACAGCAGCAAATAAGGGTAACCCAGCGTTTACTAGCGTCTTTACAACCGACAATCGAACCCTGCTAACAAAACGTCCCCGATCACCCAGACCAATATCATACTTCCTAAACCTCAGTGACCCAAACCATACCCTCACATCCCAAACGACAATAAGCAAGATACCGCGCCATGGACGAAACACTCACCTCTTATAAACCTTTCTCTTTCATCTATTCATTGTACTCATCCACCTTCAACAGCAGAAATTCAGCAAGCATTCCACCAAGAAATAAACAAATTAGACGGCCCACTGATTATATACACAGACGTATCGAAGAGCGAGGACGGAGTTGGCTGCGGCGTCGTCACACCAGAAATCGTTCGAGGATATAGACTACCCTCATTATGTAGCGTACATAGTGATATGCTAAATGGAAAGCCCTCAAAACCCAGATACACCCCTCAGTCAAGAATGTAGTCATCAGCACAGACTCGCTCTCTGCAATAGAAGCCATAAAAGACAAAACAACTCAGGACCCATTAACTGATCAAATACAATACTGCATCCACGAACTTACATCAGAAGGCAAGCAAGTCACACTGCTCTGGACACCAGCCCATTGTGGGATTGAAGGTACATCAAGCGGAAACATGCGGAGACATGGAGGGATCACTGGACACATCAAACATCAAAACTGAGGGCAATATGCCCGAACACAAGACCCTTCAAATTGGCAAATACACGAAGGAAACAAGCAGTAGCCATCAGAAGACTAAGAATCGGTCATGCACAGCTCACACATGAGTATATCATGAAGAGGGAGGCACCCCCAAGATGTGACGTCTGTGATACAGCTATAAATGTTGAACATGTTATTGTGAGTTGCCGAAAATACAACCAGCAAAGAATACAAGCCGAACTGGACAGTAACTTACCAGATGTGTTGCAAAATGGGAACATAGGAAAGCTTCCAACTCTTGGAAATCACTGACTTGGGCAATATATTGTAGAATAAAGCATGTACATACTGATTTAATATTAGGTAACTAACTTGTAACGCAGTGTTTGTAAATACTAGCTAGGTTATATGTTATATACTATGTAGGTGTCAATGACCTTTGCAGTCGAGACGCCATTCCTTTTCTTAAATAAAAAAAAATAAAAAATAACTTTTCTGACAATAATTATTGACGGATATACAAACATAAAAATATAAAAGCCAAAAATAAACTTAAAGTTAATCTTGTTATGAAGGATTTTTCAATTTTCGTGTGATTTTACTGTACCCTTTAGAAAATGTAATTTATTCAGGTTTTCATTCAAGGGCGACACCAAATTTCACAAACCTCATTAACAACTTCTTAAATAGAAAGCTGTCTTCATATTATAGAGGGGATGCCTATTTTTTCCTTATATTTTTATTGAGGTATGACTGGCCTGAATAAGTGTTAAGGATAAGTGCCGCTCAGAAAACCCTCAACAAAAATCTTTCGGAAATATTTCATCAACTCATGGAATATTCTCAACACGAGGTAGGTAATCGACAAAACAAAGGAAACTAGGCTAAGGAAACACTCTACGAAAGCGAAAATTCGCACGAATAAATAAGATAGGAAACAATACACCGGGAAAGTGAAACAAACTCAATAAAGTGAAGGAAAACTACAGGACAGACGAAAACGCTATTTTAATCGGCTTCCCGAAGAACAAAACAATAGTAGCCCCTAGAAAACGTAAAGGTAAGTAAATGAACATTCACACATCTATAACCTGATTACAGACTCGTCGGATGAATATACAATCACTTCAATCCAGGCAAGGAAAGCTTTAGAAAACGAAGAGATGTCAGCTCTTAAAAATCGCAAGGAGACTTCATCATTTGCATTACATTATGTTGGTGGAATCAGGGATGGGTGTGTAAACAATTCAATGTAAACAATTCAATTGTTTACACAACCAATTTTCATGTAAAGAACGTAAAGAATGTAAACAATTTGTAACGGGATTTTTCTGAGGGTGTAGGTGAGTTCCCAGGAATGGGTAATTGCCCCTTTGTACCCGTGACAAGTCGATTAAAGTTTATGACATTTATTAACACACTCGTATTTACATATATTGAGGCTATATTAATATTGACAAACTATCTGTCCTGTATCCTTTGCTTTCGTTTCGTCCTGACTGATAAAGGTTAAAGTGGGCTGGCCCTCATTCCGCAAGGTGGCCTCATTGGCTCCAGATAGCCACGCCGGGGCGTACGCTGTTTCTTCTCGTTGTCGTCGTCGATACGACTACGGCCTGTCGGTCAGCGCTAGTAACTCACTCGCAGTCGGGCCGTCTGTGTCGATCCCAGCCGTCTCCGGTACATGCGCCGGAGAGCTGCTCAGGGAACGTCCTCCGTCGGCGGGCGCTTTCTGAAAACAAAAACCGCTCCCGATGTTTCACTACAACCTCGGGGCGGCTATTCTGATCGGTCGCCGGCCAGAGCTCACTTCACTCTGGTCGCGCTTCCGATGCCGGGTTACGGTTCGGTCAACTCAGTTCATCGACCTACTGTATCCGGCTATGTATACTGTATGGAGCACTCACTACATGCCCCAGCTGATCTCCGGGCTCAATTCACCTAGGAGAGAGAGTTGTTCGCAAGTCAATTCCTCACGATGCACTCTATCGAGTCTTCAGCTGGTGCTCTTTATATAGCCGGTGCTGGTGGAGATAACCTGCTAATCACTGTCGTAAAAACTGTATCACTCCAGATAAACCCCTCTAAGAATGAAATAAATAATAATTATCAGCGAAAGCCTCGGATTTCGTTACAAATTTAAACAATTAATTTTACTATGAAATCAAGGTCTGCCATAGATATCACGCTCCTGAACTCACACTCTTATTGATACGAGTAAAAATATTTAATTTTGAATTTGGTGCAGATATATTTTAGACAGCCGTCAAATAATTGACATCTTTTCATCAATATACGAATGAAACGAAGTATTTCGCAACCTAGAGTGACATCTATTTCCTGCACTGTATTGAAATCTTATATTTGTCTCCCTAGCAACAAAGCAACAATCAACTTGGAACCATATTAACAATTTCCTTGCGTCATTTTTTTTTTATTTCGATTTTATATTTTGCTCTCGCGTGAGAGATTGCGAATAGAATAGGTGAGAAATCACATAAGAGTGGCTGATTCGTCAAGAGCGCCGTATGAGAGGACGCGCGAGTTGGTAGAACGTGAAGCATTGGACAGAAGGGGGAGGCGAGCAGAAGAAAGCGGGTCGGAGGAACGAGAACGGCAAGCTTCTCCTGCACATTACCTGAATTGCTATCTAACTACCTTTTACCTTAACTCTTATCTCCATAACTAGAAACTAAATTGTTTCTATTTAATTATTTTAATCATATTCAAAGGTTAAGGCTGAGAGGAGACTGCCACTTTTCTCGCTCTCGCTCTACGTCGCGTTCACCCCGTTCCCCAACATAGGCCAGTAGAATGGTATTTTGAGTTTGCGTTAGCATGCACAAATTTTGTACTATCCGAAATTCGATAGAGGATCATTAGGAAATGTTAAATCCAAATTTACAGCACCGTGTGATTTTTTTTTCAAGTTATGCAGAAAAGCGTTTTTTCTTGTATTATCACGAATATATTGGCTCCTATCTATCGCACATAAGCAAGTAACATATCATTCTCTTCGTTATGGAATTACCTACACCTGCTATACAAATTTTTTTTTGTTACACTGATAATAAAAAAAATATTGAGGTTTAAAGTTAAAAATTTGTCTTTCGAATTAGGTTTTTTGCAAATAACTTTTATTATATAAATAAATAATTTTTTTGCGTTTTAACGCTAGAAAGATCTGGTAGTTTTTTGAAGAACAGTCAATTACCTGTGCAAAGGTATGTCAATCTTGAAAATCCAATAATCCAGTCTCCGGTAATCTATGTGCAAACATGTGCATGTCGGTGCTGTACATGTTTTATTTTTATTTTTATTTTTGTTAACCCTTTATAGGACGGTGGTCGCTATATCTGCCACCTGCTGTAGAGGTCACTATGACAACCTATATCCCACCACTTTGATCCTTATGTATGCTAGAGCTAACTAGAAAGCACGTGGTGGCATGCTTATCTGCCACATTTCACATTTACAGGTAAGAGTGACTGAAGTGGTTCCTATATTAACCACCGTGCGTTTCTATGAATGTGTCATTTTGTGTAGTGCCACGAGTTTTTGCTATTTATAAGACTAATAAAAGAAAGTAATTCAAATTTGTATTTTGCTGGAGTGAAATCTAATTATTGGACTGCGTATTTGCGAAAAATTTTGAAAGGTAAGTGTTTTGGCTAGGATGATATCAGGGTATAAAGTTTAAGAATGTGTTTTTCAGTGGGAGTATAACAGAACATAACCTATTTTCTTATTGCTAATCAAGCTCAACATTATTGTATAGTTAGAAAATTAGATGTTTTACATGTGATAAATATTAAAGATTATAATTTTTCCTACAGGATGTCTCACAAGCGAAATCTTTTCTTTGAAAATTTAAAAAAAAATGGAAAGTGATGAAATATACGAATATTTAGAAGGTATTTCTTGTGAGCAAGCTGAAAATTCAGATATTGGGGGAGATAGTGACGCTGACGACGTTGTAGATAGTATCCCACCTACTCCAGCATCAGTAAGTGTTCTATCTAGTGTAGAAAATATACCATGGGAAAAATGTGCTCCGTCAAGAAGTGTTGCTCCATGTGCTCCGTCAAGCAGTGTTGCTCCATGTGTTTCATCTAGCAGTAGTGCTCCTTGTGCTCCATCAGGCAGTAGCACTCCACCACGTGCTTCGTCAAGTAGAAGTTCTGTACGTGCTTCATCAAGTAGGAGTGCTCCAGTGTTACTAAATACAGCGCAGGATCAGCCTTTCGACTATGACAGTGATGATAGCGTAGCAGATCCGTCTTACCAGCCTGACGACACTCCAGTGAAAAGAAATATGTTGTACAACCTTCCATCGGAATCAGAAGAATCTGAAGAAGAGGGTCACATCTGTCCACCAATTTCTACTTGTGAGGAATATCCATGGAGTAAGATTCCAAATACGCCAAAAAAGTTTCTAGACTTTAATTTTCAAGAAGAAATGAAAATTAATATGAATGTTGACACCACATCGCCTTTAGAGATTTTTCGTGATTTTCTAGATGATGAATTATTGTCACTTATTGTTTCTCAATCTAATAACTATGCACTGCAGAGAGGTGTTACATTAGATTTAACGACTGATGAATTGCTAGCGTTTTTTGGCATTTTGGTAATAATGGGCTTTCATAAACTTCCTGGATTACGCATGTATTGGTCAACGGATAAAAATCTTCACGTGTCTAGAATTTCAAATGTTATGTCATTGAAGAGGTTTCTGAAAATATTGAGATATATCCATCTGAATGATAATGAAAATATGCCAAAAAGGGGAAGTCCAGATTTTGATAAGATCTATAAAATAAGACCACTAGTAAATGCTCTGAATGAAAAATTTTTGAATTCATTTTCTCCTTCCCGCAATCTGGCAGTAGATGAGAGTATGGTGGGTTTTAAGGGTAGAAGCTCCCTGAAGCAATACATGCCCTTAAAACCCATCAAAAGAGGTTTTAAGGTCTGGGCACTTGCTTGTTCTGATACCGGATATTTGTTACAGTTTCACATATATGAAGGGAGGGAACAAAATGAACAGATAGGAACTTTAGGAGAACGTACAGTTTTGTCTCTTACAACTCCTTTTTATGATAAAGGATACTGTATTTTTTTCGATAATTTTTTCAGCACCTTTTCTTTGCTGAGACAACTTCTATCAAAAAAATTATTTTCCTGCGGAACATTTCGGCCAAACAGGAAAAATTATCCTAAGGATATTTTAAAAGGTGACAAGCATCTCAAAATGGGGGACTCTGATTTCGCTATGTGTGATGATTTATCTGTTACCAAATGGAAAGATAGAGGCAAGAAACCTGTAATCATTGTAAGTAGCTTTCATGATGCATCAAAAATGACGACTATATCTCGTACAAATAAATTTGGGCAAAAAGAAAATGTAGGTTGCCCGGTACCTGTTCGAGCTTATAATCAAAACATGGGAGGAGTTGATCACCTTGATCAGCTTCTTCAATGTTACAGTATATCAAAAAAATCAAAAAGATGGTGGGTAAAGATATTTTATTACCTATTAGACTCTACAATAGTGAATTCTTTTATAATATTTAATTTCGCTCGTAAAAAAAATAAAGAGAAACCGTCTCAGCAATTGAATTTTCGAACAATTTTGGCAAACCAGCTGATTGGTAACTTTAGTAGTGTCAAAACTAGAGGCCCTCATGTATCAAAAGGAAAAATGCAAAAAATTCACGGACCACAAATTAATCAAGAAAACACCTTCAGCCAGAATAATGTGGGTAAGCATCTTCCTATCAAAGGCACTTATAGAAGGTGCGGGTACTGCAGCACCAAAAAAAACACGAAAAGGTCAAATATTATATGCAAGGAATGTAATAAAGCTTTTTGTTTGACCTGTTTCACCCCATTCCATGAAAAATTTAACTAGGTACATATTTTTTATAGTATAAACCTGGACTAATATTTGTATTTCCTACATTGTAAACTATATTTCAAGAAATAAAATACTTATAATACGTGGTGGTTTCTATTATGATCACCGTCCAACCCAAGACTGACTAAAACCATATCGCACGGTGGCAAAAATAAGAACCACCTCATAAAAACTGTGGAAAGGCTCAAAGATTTTTTTAAACAATTTTCTGTGATTACTATAACATACCACTGGTCACACAAATAAACAAATATACATATATCTAAAAAAAAAGTTTTGCCCTATAAAGGGTTAAATCAAGGCAATACTATGCTTTTACAAGTGTCAAATCTTTTTTTTTCTAGCACGTTTCGATGGGCCAGGCTCTTCCTCATTTTCTTTGTTCAATATTCCACAAGAAATTTTGTCTGAATTTTTAGCTCGTCTTTAGCGAGGCAGGGGAACTGTGGTTGGCAAATCGTAAATGTCTACATCATCGCTACATCATCATAAATCGTCGTCAGTGATTTCCGCGATGTTTAAACAACTTTGACCTGAGCAGTCCTTGCAAACTGCAGAGCACTTCAGTCCTGCTTTTCTGTAGCCACAAGCTACCCCGCAAAGATGCATGCACACGAAAGAAACCTTGAGAAGTGAAGATGGAATTGGATCTTTGGTGCTCATTACGGGTTCTGATTCTCATTTATGTATCCTCCAGGCCCAGGTTTCCGCTTCCAAGATATTGCGAAGTCATGTTTGTGTTTGATAGCAAGTTCGAAATGAATGTTGCTCAGCAGTTGACTCCGATGGTGGTAAAGAAGTAAGATCCGATTTTGTCCCATGCGGAAGAAAAAGTTGAAAGGAAATTCGTCTTAAGATTTTTCGTTGTTTCCGCCGTAAAGAGCGATAAAGACTTCTTTTCTGTTGACGCAATCAGTTCGTGGTTCGTTTTTTTTTTTACAATAGTACATTTGTTGCAGATGATTTTTTTTTCTACGCTGTAATCAATTTCGTTTTTCCATACTCGATAATAGCTGATGTGGTATCACAACCAGAAAAAGCATGTATGTGGTCGACAAGTTCCTTGTGTTTTAAGTTGGTTGAAGAGAAGAATTCAGTTTTTTTTTTACCCCTTTCCAAATTTTTTGAGAAAAACATTAGTGACGTGTTTTCCGAGTTTTGTGAGAATAGCAAGTAGATCAATATCGTCAAAAACAATAAAAATTAGATCGAATTCTGAGGACATAGATACTGCTGTGCACTGACAGATCTCAATATAATCACACAAAACTCACTTTCATGAATAAAATATGTACAAACTAAAATTCCACTCACAGAAGATAAAAAAATCAACGAAAAAAGAAACCGGATAAAATACAAATTTTCGACATGTACCATTTCGCGCGTGGATTACCGGAGACTCGTTTATCGGATTTTCATGATTGACCAATCAACGTAACGGTAATTAAATGTTCTTCAAAAAACTACAAGGGCTTTCTAACGGTAAAATGCAAAAAAAATAAGTTATTTGCAAAAAACCTTATTCGAAAGACAAATTTTGAACTTTAAACCTCAATATCTATTTTATTCATCAGTGTAACAAAAAAATTATGTGTATAAAAAATGTAGGTAATTTCATAACGAAGAGAATGATATGTCATTTTCTTATGTGCGATAGATAGGGGCGAATATATTCGTGAAAATAAAAAAAAAAACGTTTTTCTGCATAACTTGGTAAAAAAAAAATCGCACGGTGCTGCAAATTTGGATTTAACATCTCTTGATGGTCCTCTATCGAATTTCGTATAGTACAAAATTTGTGCATGGTAACGCTAACTGAGGACATTTTTGAGGACGATTCTACTGGCCTAACATCCGTGGGAACACGGCAAGGCAAACCAGATTGACAAATACAACTGCGCATGAAGAATTGTTTTGGAAGTTGGAATGATCTGAAATTGTACAATTAAATAGAAAAGGGGATTCCCCTAAGAAACCAATATTTTGTTTTCTTATTTTTCACACTCGTAAGCATGCCTCGTAAACATGTAATGATAGTTCGAGTGATTCAACCACCTTCATTTAAGAGAACACTTCAAGCTCAGTTAAATGATAATAATGGCTTTATTTACGGTAATAAGTTAGCATTTTTACATTGTTACATATAAATAAACAAATATTAATAAATACAAATATGCCTACATACTATAACATCAACAAAAGAGAAAACAAGAGAAAATAATATAATAATTTAAGGAAGTCCCATTAAAGAAGTCAATGTCGTCACAAATAGAGTTACAAGCAAGTCATCAGGATGAGATCACGCCACTTGCAATAAATAAATGCAACGTTGCGTATTCTTCACTAGCATCCTAGTCCCACGGTGGCATCTTCCTGCTGACCAAGTAAATAAACACTTGTAAACTTGGATAGCAGCAGCAAGTTAGCTCCTAGATTTTATTTTATAATTAAGTCTACTTTATATCTTCGACTAGGACACATCGTAGTTTACGGGCATAGCCTATTGCTATTTAGTATTAATCTAAAGTGTAAAAACCTACTTGAAAATATAATTCGCAGTTCACGGACATCGTCTATTACTGTAGTAGCCTTCAAAGTTTTATCCTTTCCCTAAATAAAATTCAACCTTTTAAAAAGGCATATTTGGGAAGTTAAAACATAACTGGCGCAGTCTTGGCGGATTTTCGTGGTTCCTAAAATTAGTGTGCAGTTCAGTGAAGTTCGAGCATCAAGGACTACGAAGATCCAGCGAACCCCGCATCCAGAAGCCGGAAAGAGCAACCCCGCATCAGACGAGGTCTCCCCGCATCCAAAAGCCGGAAAGAGCAACCCCGCAGCAGACGAGGTCTCCCCGCAACATCCAAGACGGTACGAGCAACCCCACAGAGGTGAGGTCTCCCCGCAACAACCAAGACGGTACGAGCAACCCCGCAGAGGCGAGGTCTCCCCGCAGCAACTTCAGCAACTTTAAAGCAAGACAAAGGTCAGAAAAATATTTAAATATTGACGCACGAAGTAAAACGAACCTAAGCGAATGATTAAAAACTATTTTCAATTATTACTATAATTTAAATCGAAATTAACAATTAAATATTTAAATATTTATTAATTTGTGAATAACATGCAACCATTGCATCTCTAGAAATTTTATTTTTCCAAAGCTTAATTTTACCAAATAAATTTTAATTCAGATTACATCTTTTATGAAGTTAAGGAAAGTTTAATAGAGATAATTTTTCTCGTAATTTTTATAACTCTAGATTTCTAATTCTATTACACTTACGTAATAAAAACCTGTACATATATATTTTATATCACCCTATATTATTTACTGTGCATATTTTAATTTTAAAGGATTTTTATTTTATTTTTTGAACATCGTATAACTAAAATTCTTGTTAATTTTGATATACTGTGGACCCCCTCTGATACGGATGAGACTGGCCGTACAGTATATTCGAAATTACAAGCATTTTTATTACAATTTAAATTTTATTGCTATTATTTTATTTTTGTAGATTATAAGTTTTTACCCCAATATTTTTCTTATCGCTCTATATTGTCCATATAATTTGAACTTTTGTGGTCACTTGAGTCTTAACCTGATAAATCGATAAGCAGTTAACTTGATAATGCAATAAATTAATTAATGAGTAACTCAGAAGACAAAGTAAGCGATTCTGAGAGCGTATACGATTCGTCAAGCGAAGACGGACCACAAAACCCAGTCGTAGACAATTTGGAAATTTCTCTCGATACATTGTCCATTGCGCAAAGGTTAAAGCAAAGAAAGAACCCATTAGCAAACCTAGATTTCCACTCAAAAATGGCACCCCCAACAACTAGTGACGGTGCAAATGCAGTCCAACCCTCGACAGAAAATTTAATCTCCGCGGCTAGAAGTTACGGAGAAATTCTTCCGAAATTTGATGGCAAACCTTTGGCACTAGAAAGTTTCATTTTGAAGGTTGAACCTTATTTCCAAAAATATGGAAATACCACTGACGTCACTCTTAATAATTATGTATATTGTTTAATTTGTAGTAAATTGATAGGTGATGCTAACGATTTTGTAATTTGCCGACCCGATATAACCGATTGGCCGACATTAAAAGATGCCCTGAGAAATAAATTTAGCGACCTTACAGATAGGAAAATTTTAGCCCATCAGTTTAAAATGCTGAGAATCAGGTATAATGAAAATTTAAACGATTTTATAGAAAGAATTAAATCCCTCCAATCACAACTAGACATAAAGGTTACCATGGACGACGACATTAGCAATAATCAAAAAATAATTCATAAAGAAATTAACGAGCAGACGGCGTTAGAAGTTTTATATAGCAACTGTCAGCCGATGCTACAGACTATTTTAGATGTCAGGTCCCCTAGGTCCCTTAATGAAGCAACCAAAATTGTTCTAAATTACATCAGTAAACATCCTCAGGATAAAGTTCAAAGGCCTCCTGTTAAAGTCACGCCTCCCGTTCCTCAAAAGAATCAAATCGTACCTAGGCAATTTTCGCCCAACACGAACTCTTTCTTTAGGAATAACCAACCTTTCCCTATGAATAGGACAATTCCAAATCTTCCAAATCAATTCGGAACTCGCCCGGAACAGCCATCGTTCCAACGAAATGTGTTCCAACCTAATGGCCAATTTAGCAGGAATAACGCTCAAAGTAATAGACCAACCCCTATGTCGATAGGTTATCGACCCAACAATCGATTTCCCAATAGTACACAGGCCCAAAACACCAACTTCCGAAATTGGCGGCAACCCAAACCGCAAATAAATTTCATGGAAGGACACCCCGAAGAGTTGCATACGCAACCACAATCTGTAGACGAAGTCGATTTACCATACGAGGATTCGAATTACCCAAATTATTACGAGGAAGGTAATGTCGAAAATAATCAATACTCGAATGATTATGTACCCCAGGAATATTCCAATGTCTCTAAGGAGAATGTAAATTTCAGTGAAGGCGAAGAAACTGAACCACCTTCAGTGGAAAATTTTCGTCTAACTGCCTCGGGACCAAATCAATAGACAATTTCCCTAGCCCAATATTACCATGCTTGCAATTTTGTTATCCCCCACACATCAACTTCAATTTGATGATTGATACGGGATCCACGCACTCCTTAATCAATCCCGATGTAGCCTACAAATATTTTTATGATTACATTCAAGAAGAGAAGTTTGTTTTAAAAACAATTGGAAGTCAGTCACATCACAATAAATGTGTTGTCGTTGACCTACTAGAGGAAGGTCAATTTATAAAATTCTTCATAGTAAAATTTCACGACAGCTTCGACATTCTTCTCGGATCAGATGTCTTACAGGTAACAAACGCTAGTATAAATTACGCGAATGGAACCTTGACATTGAATAACACGACACATGAACTCAAACAATATGATACTCTCGTTGCAAATGCCAATGACATAGTCTATAAAACCTTGTCACAGGAAACCATACGAGTTCCAATAAAAATAAAGAAAGGCACGGTTTTGATTCCAAATCAAAATACCGAACATGGTACAATTCCCGAAACCATTACTACGGCAAGGAATTACCACTGTCAGGTACCCCTAATAAGAAAAAGCAAGGTAATAACGTCTAATACCCCTATATCGAAACTTGACGACCCAATAATCGCACGTCATATTGACCAAAGCGAAGTAGACGTTTGCAATGTCTACACGGGAACTTTTGATAACATAAATACAAATTTACCATCGTTCGAATTAGATCATTTACCCCCTGAACAGAGATTCGCAGCTCAAAAATTGTGTGAACACTATCACGACATATTCTATCGTGACGGTGATATTTTAACCTTCACTAATAATACCAAACATAAAATTCCCCTAAAATGCGACGATGTGGTTTTTGCGAAACCGTATCGTGTGTTCCGTATGCTCAACGGAAAGAAATTTTCCAACAAATAGATGAAATGAAACGACAAAACATCATCGTTGAAAGTGAGTCACCATACAACTCACCTATATTCTTAGTCCCAAGGAAACCCGATAAACATGGCAAAAAGACATGGCGGATGGTGGTTGATTTTCGTAAATTAAACGAAAAAACCATCGAAGACAAATACCCGATACCGAACATCGCTACAGTACTTGATCTGCTTGGAGGTTCTGCACTATTTTCAAAGTTAGACTTAAAAAGCGGATACTGGCAGATCGAAATAGATCCTAAAGATCAGTACAAAACTGCCTTCTCGACGGAAAATGGGCACTGGCATTTCCTTCGCATGCCTTTTGGGCTACGAAATGCACCGGCCTGTTTCGCCAGAGTAATGAACCAGGTACTCAAAGGACTAATTGATAAAATATGTCTGGTGTACCTAGACGACATAATTGTCTTGGGCAAGAATTTCGAGGAGCACCTGAAAAACCTACAAACCGTTTTTCAGAGACTTAGAGATCACAAGTTTAAGGTCCAGCTAGAAAAATCGGAATTTTGTTTAACCGAAGTAGAATATCTAGGCCATCTGATAACTACTGATGGAATAAAACCAAATCCGAAACTAGTAGAAAAAATTAAAGACGTCCCTCTACCAACCACACAGAAACAAATTAAATCGTTTCTAGGTCTTACAGGCTACTACCGAAAATTTATAAAAAATTACGCCACTATTTCTAAACCGCTAACTCTTTGTCTAAAAAAGAACAACAAAGTTATCCATTCCAGAGAGTTTATAGAAGCTTTTAATTCTATTAAGAGAATGATCATAAACCCCCCAATTTTAATCTACCCAGATTTTAACAAACCGTTCAACGTAACCACGGACGCATCCAATTTTGGAATTGGGGCCGTGCTCTCGCAAGGTCCAATAGGCAAAGACAAGCCCATCATGTTCGCTAGCCGAACACTTAATCATGAAATCAATTATACAACAACTCAAAAGGAATGCTTGGCGATAATTTGGGCAACCAAAATTTTCAGACCCTATATTTACGGTCAAAAATTCAATATAATTACGGACCATAAGCCCTTGCAATGGCTGTACAATTTTCAAGAAACAAACCCCCGATTAATTAGGTGGCGTTTGGCACTTGAAGAATTTGACTATACATTACACTACAAAGAAGGAAAAAGTAATACAAACGCGGATTTCCTTTCCCGTCTAGAGTCCAATCCACTAGAAATAAAAACACCTGATGACCTTCTGTCACTGTTCAATAATCCAGGTGACGTAGCAGAAAGAGAACCCTTAGATATAGCCGAACTAGACCAGCATCTTCAACCATTGACTCCAATACCCGAATCAGTACCAAAAATAAATGTAATCTCCGATATACAAGTACTTCCACCCCAAATTCCCGAACTCGAGCGCGAAATCGATTCGGAAATAACCCAGCATTCGCAGGCGGAAAATGTTAACGCATCCCTGCCAATAACGGAGAAGCCAATAAATTTTTATAAAAAACAATTTATTTTTGAACTTCGATCAAAGCCAAAATTACAACAAATTTCCCCATTTGGCAAAGAGCGGTATTTAGCTACCATCACTCAAAATAATTACGAAAATGAAATAATGAATATCCTTAGGGAATATGTAAACCCCCAGGTCATTAACGCTATAAGTTGCAAACCATCGCAATTTTATGAGTCACTAGCCACATTAATAAACCAAAATTTCGATAATTCAATAAAATTTGTCTACACCCACAAAATCCTAAAGGACATAGAGGATCCACCCGCTAGAGAAATCTTGCTAAGCCAGTTTCATCAGCCAGATCATCGCGGATCCCAAGAACTAAGTGCTGAAATTAGTAGGCAGTATTATTGGCCAAATTTAGTCCAGGATTGTCAGAAACATGTTGACGAATGTGTAATTTGTCAACAGGCAAAGTACGAACGGCATCCTAAGCAACATAAATTAACTTTAACACCATCAGTTAAAAAACCCTTCGAACTAGTATTCATGGACGTATTTTCTATCAGAGATAAAAAATACCTAACTGCGATAGATTCACTGACTAAATTTTTCATGTTTGAATCACTAAATTCGGTTAACATCGCAGATATAGTAGAGTCATACGTAAGCCTATTCGCACGATACAAATTACCTAAAACCCTGGTAACAGACAACCAGTTCGATGTTAGTCTATTCAAAGACTTGTTAAGGTTGCATAAGGTAAACCACCACCTAACGACCCCTAAACACCCTAACAGCAACAGCCCGATTGAAAGAGCTCACGGAACGTTGTTGGAAATTATAAAAACCATCACAGTCTCGAAAGACAAAATTCTGAACGTCAATGTATTTGAAAATGCGGTGATCATTTACAACAGGTCAATCCACTCGAAAACTAATTACAAACCAATAGAGCTTCTATATGGTCATTTAGAAGCAAACGATTTACTGGATGTCATGGACACAAATTTTTACTTCGAATACTCAAATGAGTTATACAATCGCGTCAACGCCCTATATCAGGCCGTTCACACGAAAGAAGTGGAAACGAAAGAAAAACGATTAGAGTACGAAAACACTAGAAGAAAAGACTTCACTCCTGTGAGTGAAAATCAACCTGTATATTTAAAAGATCCCCAGCGCAACAAAACTTCAGCCCCTTATCGAATGGTAACAGTTCGAGAAGACCGAGGTCCTAAAATTCTAACATCTAAAGATAAGTTCTATCATAAACAAGAACCCAAACCAATTAGGAAATCTCAACTAACAAGAAATTTTGTTGCAGATGACCCGGTTATTAGGCCCAGTACTAGTCATCTTGATAGTTAATCTGATGCAGGTAAATAGAGCCCAAAGAATAGAAATAAAAAATTTACAAAATAATCCAGGAATTTTACCCCTAAGATTAGGAACTACCAGAGTACAGGTCACTCATCATACCTTTATACATCATTACCCCCTGTTCGATATTCGTCATCAAATTCTAAAACTCGACAACATCATTACTGAATTACACGGCAAAATTAGGAAAAAGCCCGACGATCAAAATAACCAGATCGAAAAGACAGAACTTTCCTATTTAAAGCTAGAAAGAGATCATCTCAAATCCCAAATTAGATTGATACACCCAGATGCTTTGACTCCCTCTAATAATCGAACAAAACGAGGATTGCTTAATGCAATTGGTTCAGTATTCAAATTCATTTCTGGTAATCTTGATGCTGACGATGGCGAAAAATATGATCAAGCCATCACAAAATTAACTACCAATCAGGAAAACCTGATTAGTCATTTCAATAAACAGCTGTCCATAAATAACGCATTGATTAAAAATTTTAAACAACTAATTGAAAATGTCTCCTCAAACTTCGATCAAGTAAATTTGATAATTAAAGAATGCAAGAACAAAAGTCTTTAGCAGCTCTAACCTTGTTAAGAATAAGTGTTTTTCAACTCAAAACTTTAATTAACAATGTACACACTGCCATAAATTTTGCAATGATTAATCAATTACATCTATCAGTGATTAATGAGGATCAGATTGTTGCAATGAGAAATGAACTAAACAAATTTCACGAGGAAAGTCAATACTATTCTTCAGACACTGTCCTATTTCTAAGAACAATATCAGTAGATTTCTACATCACTTCGGAACATGTAGTCTTCCTACTCCACGTCCCTATCTTAGACCAACAAATTTACAACCTTTATCATTTGTACTCAACTCCAACCACCAATAATACAGTAATAATTCCACCCACACCGTACGTAGCAATGCACGAAAATTCAATCGTTTACTTAAAATCTAATTGTCAATACTTGCAAAGACAATTTTATTGCTCATTGACAGAGATCGAGAAAAATTTTCAACAGGATTCTTGTGTAAGAAACCTATTGAAAGTCAATAAATATCCTAATTGTAAACACATACCTGTAGAAGTGAATGATTCGTTAATGGAAACTATTAGTGATCAAAAATACTTGGTAATTTTACCTAAACAGACTCTAATCCACGAAAAGTGCGGTAACGAAGAAGTGCATAATCTTAAAGGTGTATTTTTAATTGATGTTCCATATTCATGTTCTTTTACCACTAAAGATTTTACATTTAT
This sequence comes from Malachius bipustulatus, assembly GCA_910589415.1. Classification (NCBI taxonomy): domain Eukaryota; kingdom Metazoa; phylum Arthropoda; class Insecta; order Coleoptera; family Melyridae; genus Malachius; species Malachius bipustulatus. Next base: position 17,544,511 of record OU342638.1, on the reverse strand, counting down.
TAATTTAGAAGGCACTCTTAAGGAGGAACCTGTCTATCTTCCACCAATCAACGAGGAAGTTATGAATGTAAAACCAATACAACTGAATTTAAAGTCCATAAACCTTGATGAGCTATCGAAATTAACTTTGCAAACCAATGATCCGATTCCGAATCAATCAGTAACCAAAACCATTTGGTTCCATTCAAACGTAGCACTATATGTTGCTATCGTGTTAATTCTTGTAGGTACTCTAGTTTACTACAAGAGAAATTATTGTTTTCGTAGACATTTGAAAAATAGTGTGGATGCAGAAGAAGAAGGTCAATTAAGAGCCTTTCCTACACCCACACCGCGAAAATAATTAAATAAACGAATGGCACTGTTTAAACTTATAATTCAATTGTATGCCCATACTAGCACTTGACTAGTATCTTAACAAAATGTTTATTTTTATTAGCATTTAAGTTGAATATTACCATTATCTATAATTAATAAGTAATTAGTATTTTATTGATTGTTTTATTGATAACATTTATATATTTTCTGATGAACATTTTATTCATGTGAATGCGAATTCATGGCTTTCAGTTGATTTTAAATCTCTAATTTTCTCAAAATTTTGAAAATCAATTTCACCCATGAATTCCCATCTTACCGGGGAGGAGTCATCAGGATGAGATCACGCCACTTGCAATAAATAAATGCAACGTTGCGTATTCTTCACTAGCATCCTAGTCCCACGGTGGCATCTTCCTGCTGACCAAGTAAATAAACACTTGTAAACTTGGATAGCAGCAGCAAGTTAGCTCCTAGATTTTATTTTATAATTAAGTCTACTTTATATCTTCGACTAGGACACATCGTAGTTTACGGGCATAGCCTATTGCTATTTAGTATTAATCTAAAGTGTAAAAACCTACTTGAAAATATAATTCGCAGTTCACGGACATCGTATATTACTGTACCCACTGGGCATAGAAATATTGCAGCAATGTTGCATTAACATTTCATAGCAAAGTGTAACGTTGCAAACACAGACGCAGTTAACTTCCTGCAATGTTGATGCAATGCTCCTAACGGCCGTGCAGCAACGTTGCACTGCAATGTTTCAAATGCAAAGTACTAGCAAGGTTCAGAAAACTTCACAATAACATTTCAGTAACGTTGCAACCACTTTATTGCAAGGTTAAAAATGTTATATACCAGCAAAGTTCAATAAATTACGCTTGTAATTTCCGGAACTTTGTCAGGAACATTACAGTAGCTTTGCAAATGAAAAGTGCAGTGAAATCGCAAAGCAACATTGCAACTAAATTTAGATGTTAATTTTCTGGACAATTCAAATGAAATTAACGGCCCACGTTCACACTAAAATTGATTGTAATTTTCACTGATACTTCAAAGGGAAGTTTCAAAGTCTATTCAGTTGTAATATACAAATGAAACTAGCGTTTCAAGTGCACAGCAATAGAGTGGAAAAGCTGTTTCAAAATTTAAATCTGCACTTATTTCAAAAGTTGTCATAAGCTTATTATAAGTATTTGTTAACAACATGATTTTTATATGAACGAATAAATTAATTTTGTCAGTTAATATTTGCAAAAAAAAAAAACGCAACAGATGTATTTTTTTAAATTTTATTTTTGTTATAAAGTAACATTTTTATACAGGCTGTTCCTTTTGGCTCAGTAATGACGATATTGTCTGTTTTTTAATAGGATATCCTGTATATTGTTGCATTTTCATATATCCTAAGAAAATCCAGTAAGATTAGTTTTGACAGTTGCAGTTTAAATTGAGTATTTTATTATTGCCCGTATTCACAAACGATAATTTCCTAAATAATTACGTAATTATTTAAATGAGTGAGATGGAGATATGCAGTTTTTTGGCAATAGAATGAGATGGGGATAATTGATTACGTAATTATTTAGGAAATTATCGTTTGTGAATACGGGCGTATGAGTTATAAGTAGGTGAAAATCGCAATTTTCCAACTTTAAAGCAGTACCTACATCGTAAACGGCTGCAAATATCGGAAAACGGCTTACATGTCCCTATCTTAACTTTTTACATGGTTTCCTGCGATGTAGATGAAATTTTTGTACAGGGTGATAAAAAATATGATAATTTTCATCACCTTGTACCTATAGAAATTCAAACTACCTAATAAAATATTGCATGAAAAGTTAAGATAGGTGCATGTAAGTTGTTTTCCGATATTGGGAGCGGTTTCCGATGTACCCACTGCTTTAAAGTTGGAAAATTGCGATTTTCACTTGCTTATACATAACTCATAACGTACTCAGTTTAGACAGAAATTTATTGTAAACACCATTACCTACTGGATTTTCTCAGAAAATATGAAATTACAATAATATACAACGCCTACAACGGTGTCCTATTACGAAGAATATTTACAATGTCGTCATTACTGAGCCACGGAACAATAGAACATCAATTAATTTAAAAAAATTACATTTTTCAAAAAATAATGAAGATAATTAAATATATTTCAATAACAAATAATGACGAAAAATCATCTAATTTTTTTATAATAGGTATAGGAATTTGTAATCTCGGCCAAAGGTAGGTACATCGTACATCAGTACAGTAACTAATAATAAGACTATTATAAACAAATAAAATTCACTTTGTATTTCAAGAATTTATAAAATATAAAATATAATAAAAAATATATACAGGGTGAGTTTTTTTCAATGTCTAGTACAGGGATCTCGTAAACTACTGCAGTTAGAGGAACGGTTAAATGGGGAAAGAAGTGCAGTTTTATGAGCTTAATTCGAACAAGCTTTTGTTTTTTTTTTAATCTCCATGGCTTCCTAGATATTTAACATAAAGTAAATTCCGCGGATTTCTTTACAGCGAGATAGCGGTCTTATTATTGGGATTAGAGAAAAATCGTAAAGGAAAACCTTTTAGACGATTCCATAGACAATAAAACGGCGTTACAATTTTTTTTATTTGTTGTGTCATTTTCGAGCTATGACGTAAACTTGTGTTTTTTTAAATGTAAGTCATAGTTGGCTATGACATCATTCGATATGTTTTTTTTTCTAAATACAACGATATAAAACTCGATATCGTTTTTTCGGGAAATAAAAAAGTTAGGAAGGTTTTTAATTTTATTTCCTCAAATACGTGGTATAGGCGCTGAATTTAATACTTAATTTTGAATTGAAAATCTTATATGAATTAATAGTTCAACGGAATAGCTAGCTTTCGAGAACTTAAAAAAAAATATTAATTTTAATTCTAATCTTTCAAAAATCTTGTAGCAATACCTACCTACGCTGTAGAACTGTAGACTAAATATTCATATCAAAATGTGACGGTTGCTTAGCAACAGTAAGCAGAAACAGTGAAACTATAAAATTTGACAGTTAGTTACTTATATAGAGGCTTATAATTTCCATTGAACTTTAAGTATGAAGTCAGGTTTTGCAGAAGTTCTTAAATTTAACCGTTCCTCTAACTGCAGTAGTTTACGAGATCCCTGTACTAAACATTGAAAAAAACTCACCCTGTATAATGTAAGTACATACTTAGGTAGATAATAAAAAAAAATTCTCATAAATTAAATCTAACTAAAAATAAACTTTGAACCATTATTAATTAAATCGAAATAAACAAAATAATAACTTAAAAACAAAAATAGCGTAAGTACTCACACCCATAATACTTATAAAGATTGAACCTAATAAAAAAATTGATATCTTATTTAAAAACAAAATTTAAAAAGTTTTCTTATAAAATGGGAAAACCTATAACATAAGTAAACTTTGAATAGGACCCAATTAAATTGCATTAAATTAAACTACTTAATTAAATAAAAACTTAAGAAAAACCTTTACTAAACTGCATGAGTTTTACTACACCGGTGCCATAAATAGTCTACATGTATACCTATATTTATAAATAAATTGATCAAATTATTTAATGATAAAATATAAACGTAGGTTAATTAATCGGGATAGCAGTCGATAAGGAAAAGGATACCTACTCTTTTTTCTAAAAACCCAAGTTTTCCAAATTTATTTCAGTTCTTCTTCAGAGGTAAGAAAGTGAGGTCTATAATGGTTTGTTAATAATAATGTTGGATATTTTTTGAATAAATGTTAACAACAGGTATTTAATTTTCTCTGTTTTATCGACTGCTATCCCAATTAATTAATCTACGTTTATACATATTTAGAAATATTACACCTAGATAAAATTCAATAAATTTTATTGTCTGAACATAATTCCAAATTAATAGGTACTTATCATATTTAAAAACAAAATCAAAAAACGTTCTCTTTTAAAAAAGGTAAATCTAAACAAAATAAACCTTGAATTGGATCGAATAAAATTGGATTGGATATTTGGATTAAAAAAGTTTGCTAAATGCTACAACAAAATGAAATCTAAAAAATGGAATATTAAGTTTATGATTAGATATAAATCAAAATCACCGCCATAAAGAGGTCATCGAAAGTGTTAATTGATGCCCTCTTAAATGCCCTGTCTTCGCATGCTGAAACCAGCATATGGTGTGTCTCTCGAAGCTCTCATCCGTGATTGGGAATGATAGGTATCCTTACTGCACCTGGCACCTGGAATGATTGAAAAATATTTATGTAATCTCAAAGTCTAGGGTTCTTTCAAATGTATGAGCCTAAGAATCCAATAAGGATCCACAAAAGTGAAAGCAGAAAATCTTAATTATAAAAACTAGTTAACAATATTTTGACTAGTAGGTATAATAGGTACCTACCCATCCCCAGATGGGTTCAAGAGTTCATATCATACTTTTATTTTACTTGTGAAATCACTGAGCGTAAGTAGCGGTCTATAAATCAAAGAGTAAGTCGTGGATAAAATTTTCACTATTTACATTTTTTGGAGATTTTTAGAAATTATATGGAAAAATAGTTTTCTAATTCCTCTGCCTTAGGTATACTATACATATAATGTAAGTATAGGTAAAATACTATATATGCTTGCTATTTTTATATGTACTACCTACTTACTTACGTATTATTTATGTAAAACCTATAGATAGGGATGTGGCGAATATTCGCAAAAGTTCGGTATTCGGCAAGTAAATATTGGGAGACGCCGAACTTTGATTATTTTTTGCTTTCATTGTTATTCATCGTTGTTCCGATCTTTTTCAGAATATGTATTGCTTTTGCGAAAAAACCTCTATAGAATATTCATATCGATTTACAAATTATATACTTAACAGAAAATACTGAGCTTATTTATAAAAATGTTGAAAATGAAGAAGGTATGGAATATCCGAATAAAATTCTGCCGATTTCAGAGAATCCCCGATAAAAACAAACTGAAATAATTTGAAGTCATTCATCAGAAATTCTAGTAAACATATGGTGTGTGTCACTGTTATAGGGGCCACAAATATTCGTCAGAGTTCAAACAATCCAAACCCAAACATTCCAAACTAGGAACAAAGAGCCAAATAGCGGCTTTGAACTTGAAATTCAAGGGACAAACTGGTTTTCTTTCAGAGTAACTATTTATTAATTTATTAACACAATCCTGGATTAACTATTTAATCCAGGATTGTGCTGAAATGAAATTGGTGAAGTCCTGCTACAAGAAACTGACTCACCCTGTTTGTTTCTTTTGTAAGTACATACCTATATAAGGTGTAGGTATATTATCCAATGCTTCAAAATTAACATCAATTTATTAACATCAAAAATTCATTCAATTTTTTGAGGTGAAAGTAGAAAAATTGATACCCTATGTGTGTGTAAATTCATTGGCACTGACTGCAGTTTTTAGATGAGCAAACAAATGTTAATTTTTTTCTGGCTTTTAGTAATGGCGGCTTCCTACGACGAAGGGACCCAGCAATCCATTGGCCACAAGTCACAAGCTGTGACTCACCAAAAGTACCACCAAGTAAAAAGCCGTCTCAAGAATCTAATTGAAATTCAGATAAATTCGAAACAGTGTTGCCAAGTTTATTTCATTCGATTGGAATGCAAAAAAAAAACTACAAGGTCAACTTCGTTTCACATTTTCCCATATATGTCGATATACCGGAGGCCCTAGATATTATTTAAAGAAATCAAACTTTTTTACAATTTTTAGACTAGACCCTTCTGATTAAATTGCACAATTTTAAGATTATTATTACTTACTCTTGATTATTTCCATAATTTCCAGGTTATTAACCGTAATATTTCCAATTTCCAATCCAAAAATTGGCCAACATAGTTAGTGAGACATTTCTCCATGCACCTGTAAACACCGGCTTTTTCATTTGATCCACTTGCAAATCGCACGAGATTGTGCTGAAATTAAATATATTTTTTGTATTAATAAAAATGCAGACTGATTAGGTACATACGTTATAAAAAAATGTTCTTTCAAAAATTAAAACTTAGCAGACTGCTTTTATACAGGTGTGTTTTTGCAGTACATTCTACTGCATCTGATTCAGTTATAATATAGGTATTTTCACTGCTTTTCGAATTAGATTTCTGAAATATTAGTGTACCTACTTAGTTGTTTAGGTAGGTACCTGTGAAAATTTCAGTTTAATTCCTTTGAAAACGGGCTATAAGATGGATATAGAAATTTAGTAATTTTACTCCTTTTCCTATGCACGCCACTGGCTAACTAATTTAAAAAAAAAATTAAAATTTTAATTTTAAGCGTCATAAAAATTTTGAAAATCTACCCCATTTTTATTTTTTATTATTTATTTCTTGAAATTCTTGAAGGTAAAAGATTATTTAGGTAGTACTTTACAGCTGGTATTTTTCAGATCAATTTCTTTAAAAATGAGCTCATAAATAGTTTTAGAAATTTAGCCATTATTACCTTTTTCCTACCCACGCCGCTGGCTTATTATTACAAATTATGTTTTTTTTACACTAACGTCAAGTTCGAAAATAGTATATTATGTTACTAGGAGTAGAAGGCGATCATTTTGTGTTGAGCGCAATTATTGCAGCCGAGGCGAAGCCGAGGCAGTGCAATAATTGAGCGAAACACAAAATGAGCATTCTACTCCAAGTGACATATACGATTTTTTCCGCAAGCGTAGTATTGAAACATAAAATTTTCTGAATTTATTTATTTATATTTTATAAAGGACTGCAACACAAACTATAATGCACCGTAGATTTTATAATGTACTTTTTAATTTAATAGTGTCACTCAGAATAAGTTGACGTTTATTACGTCAATGTCAATAACACATTTTGTCATTGAACATTGAACTCTAACCCTATGCTAGATTGACAGCACTCGTCATGATTAGAAAGCGTATAGTCGTAGCGTAGCAATAGTAGCTAGATAATCCGCGGGTACTTCCAGTTGTCCGAATTCAATGTATTTTGACGATGTCATACGTTAATTATTATTATGCTAGGACAATAATGAAAATATTGTTACTAGTAACATAATGAGATCGTTCTACAAGGTGTGTACAGTATGATAATTGCCGCATTTTAGAACGCTTGCGGAAAAATGTTCTTCCAATCCTCTGTTAATTCTGTTTCAAAGTTTTTCCCATCTTGCTTAAGTAGGTAGGTTTATCTTAAACCATGCCCTATATCAAAATTTTACTAGTGAAAAAAATAATAGAAATTAATGATTGATCTAAAAAAAAACAATACCTTCGAACCAGAGGCGTACGTAGGAAAAAGTTGGGGGGTCAACGTGTTCTTCAAGCCACGTTCCCTCCGCTCGGGTTTCTCAGGAAATATGAAGATACAATTCAATTACACTAATATACAGGGTATTCTATTAAAAAAACACAATTTCGTCATTACCTCGCCAAGGAACATTCTGTACGCAAAAATGTTCCGCCAAGAGTATACAGGGTGTTTTTTAATTGAATGTCAATATTTAAGGGGGTGATTTTTCGGTCCATTTTAAGAAGAAAACTTCATAAAAACGTATGTCCTAAAAGTCTTAACTTTTGAGATACAGGGTGTTAAAGTTTTTAAAAATAAATATTTTTTTCATAATATCTGTAATACCGCTCTGGATATTTTAATGAAATTTAATAGACAGGTATTACTCATCAAGAGGCATTTTTTCATGTACCACATTTCGTTTTATCTCCACTAATGACATGTTGCAGAATTTTACCTATGCATATTTTTATATTTTTTATTGTCATTTAACGACAATCTTGTGACCATGTAGAGAAACAGATTTTATTTTTTAGGCGAAAACCGTGCATCGGCCTGAAAAAAAAAAGTATTCAAATTTGCTTGGAAATAAATGAGGATTCCAATAATGATTTCTATTTGAACAGAAATCAGTGGCGTACCATCAATGTCTGCCAAAATATAAGTAAAATTCTGCACAATCGTGCACCATCGTCACTAATGGAAATAAAATGAAACTTTAGCTTGTACATGAAAAAATGCCCCTTGGTATACGAAATTTCATTAAAATATCCAGAGCGGTTTTACAGATATTACGAAAAAATTATTTATTTTAATGAAACTTTACCACCCTGTATCTAAAATGTTAAGACTCTTAGGACATATTTTCTTATAAAGTTTTCTTCTTAAAATGGGCCAAAAAATCACCCCCTTAAATATTGACATTCAATTACATAACACCTGTACAAATTAAATTAAAAAATTGACCTGTTTGTTTATTTTTCAAAAAAAAAAAAACAGTACTTTCCGTTTTGCGGAATTTATTTCTTACTTAATGACGTGCTTATTCTTTTAAACGCTTGTAACATCTAAACAAAAACGAATTGGACCCATGTGTATTAATAAAAATATGTTTAAAATCAAGTCAGCTATCGGCTACCAAAGTTTGTCATAGAGCTTGTAGAACACTCTGTATAGCAAGTAAGATTGAATAAGGTATATTATAGGTATAGGAAAAATCATGAGAGACTGCAATAGATATATGGGTTCTTAATTATACTTACATATTATATGTTATGACACAAAAACAGCAGTCTTACATGATTTCAGTTGGTTTAAGACAAACATACGGGCAGACATTCGATCTTTTGGAAATACAGTTGATAAACAATTATTATTGTTTTATGTACCTTATATAGGTAGGTACAATTATTGCGGCCACCCAAATGCGTGAAAGCATTTTTGTTGTCATTGAAATTTCCGGGAAATTTTATCATAGTACTTATAAGTCAGACTTTGTTCAGTTGCGTGAATAAATAAAAATATTTGACATACTTATCTATTTTTTCTTTAACAATAGAATATTTTTTGACATCGATCCTGGCGTTAATGGTTTAAAGTTAAAATTACCTACACAATTAAATTTTGCCGCTCACATTTGGATGGTCGCGACTTACACATAGTATTATTTTTTAGCATTAACTTACCTTATCCTAGGTACTTTATTGTCTGTTGTCTGCTATTATTCCACTGCAAAAGTAGGTACAAAATATACTATCACAAGTCACAACACAACACACAACACAGAGAAAAGAAACCAATAATGTAGGTACTTTTGGATTTGGATAAAACAACAGAGTAGTTTTATTTTATTTCTTTTGTCACTGCTGCTCACTGTCACTGTCACTGCATTCAGAATTCCAGAGCACACCAGCAGTACCAGCACTCGCGCTTGCTGATGACTTTGACTTGCTGTATTATTGGATCGGATTTCGGATTGGTGGTGTTCGGTTTTTCGAACCAAACAACCCCACTCCATTCTATCCATCTATCTATTAAAGAATAAGAATAAGATAAGAATAAAGAATACAATAGTATCTTTTCTTTTCTTCGGCACTTTACCGTTAAGGGATGGAACTACCTAATCGGGTCGTGGCGTGGCTCGAATCTTAGCAGCGTTGGCAAATGTTGTCGCTTTAAAAACGACTTTGTAAAATATAAAAAAGAAAAAATACTTTTCATGAGGGGCTAAATATCATTAATGCCCGACTGCACCTTAGACATTTTTAAATCCCGACTTAGCTATAAAGTCGCGATTAGTTTTGATGAACGTATCTTAACAACAAATATGTTAATTCAGGTGTCCCTGAAATGTCTTTACAGCTTACTACCAAATGTTCCTCGGAAGAAACCAAGTCGATTTAAAGTCAACTTATTTTCTTCTTCTGATAGCGATTTTGATTAAATTTCGTATGATGTTATGGTTTTGTGGGACAAAATAAAGTGCAATACCAAAATTATACATGACGTTATTTATTGGCGTAGATGTAAATGAGTTTTTTAGGTTTCACACTCTTTGAACATCTTAATAGGCAATGAAATTAAACATTTTCAAATACCGAGCGTAGATTATAATCGACTCATTTTCCAAAAAAATGAACTCTTGATAAAAGTCGCCTATCGTTTAGGAGATAGTCGCGTTTGAATGTTGATTTTTATAGAAGGTTTCTTAATTTGGTATTTAAAAAATTTTCAAAGCCGACTAGATCCCAGAGTATTTCATAGCCAACTTTTTTTCTTATGGCCGCCATATTTTTTTTTCGTGTCATTCGTTATCAAAGAAACAAGGAAAGCAAAAAGTAATTCAAAAATATTTTTTGCTTCTTTTTCGAATTTTGGATATGTATTTCTGCTATTTTATGTGTTTCCTAAAATTTTTGTAAAAACTTTAGTTCAATTCCTTTAAAATTTCTGTGCCATAAAATGGATATGTAGAAATTATTTATTAAATTTGCCCTTTTTCCTACATCTGCCACTAACCGCAATTAATAACAAATACGCATTTTTTTCACCGAAGAATCCTGCCTATTCTATAATTTGATTTTATGTTTTCTTATCTTATGTCTTCTTGTAATTGTTTTATTTTTCTTCGTATATCGTATGAGCAGGTTAATTTTGTAAATCCATTTTTATGGTCTACGCGTGTCAGGATCGTATTTGATGGTTTGGTGCGATTTCCATAACACAACTAAAAACCTGTTATTTGTCGTATTTGTGTCAAATTAACAGCACTTTTTGTCAACTAAAATTGAGAAGGCAATTCAAATTAAACATCAAGTTGGTACTTACACGAGAAAAAATTATTAATAACCCAACAATTCCTATAACAGCACAACTTTAAATTACGAGTAGTTGCAAAAAATGTTTCTAAGTGAAGTTTATTGTTGTTGAATGTTTTGCTGATGTTCCTTTGAGTAATTAATATTACCTATGAATATTGATAAAAATAATTTTCATAAGGAAAAATAAATAAATGAATGTATAAAAAATTGAGTCCCCTAAAATTTTGAAAAAAAAATTTGAATAATCAAGTAATGAATCAATCACGAGATCAAAAAGTGTTTTTTTTTTTGTAATGAAGTGTTCTTTCTAATTCAAGTAATTATCGTAGAAAAATTATGTACCTACGCAACAGTGTGCATAAAGTTGTCTTTCTTCACTTTCGGAATTGACGCACTGCCTCGGTCAAACTTCCAGTAATGAAAAACCACTTTATGCACTTGTTACACAAAATTATATTATTTACGTTTTCAGGCATTTTCTGCTATCGCAATAATTATTATGTATTTCCGTGTCAAGTACTTCGAAGTTATCTTTGTTCTAAAAAAAATATAGTTACGATGATATTTGACAACACTGTAACGATATTCCATACTATGCCCACCAACTTATAGGATTCAAAGGAATGAAAAGTATTAAAACGAAAAAGCTGTAAATATAGACAATAAATAAGATAGATGTGAAGGGAATGAATCACCATCAATAGGTCCCGATGCTACGTTACCCAAACATGCATTCCTATCCTGTTAAAGAACATAAATGCATAATATCTAGGTCAACCACCGGATCCCGAATTGTTTATTCTTCTATGTCGATGATAATAAATTACCGAAATAAAGAATTGTTGTAGGTAGGTACCTACTTAATTATGTACCTATTACCTACTAAAAAGGCAAACCAAACGAGTGAAAACATTGAAACGACCTGATAAAAATTAAAATCTAGGTAGGTATAGGCGGGTATTCTTTACCTATAATTACATATTCTACCTATCATATAACGAAACCCAGTCACAGGTGCAGGTAAACTGACGTGTCAACCATAATGCACTAGGTATTATTTCCGCCGCGAAGAATTAAATTTTCCAAAATTCGCATTTAAGTAGTCTTTTTTTCAAGACATTATTAGAAAACTCCTAAATTTTATAGGTAGGTATGCTATAGATTATAAATTCAGCAGATAGCTATTATAATAGGTAAAAAAAAATATATGTTGGTAGGTATAGGCGGTAAAGTAGGTATACATACAACTATCTAGTGCACTTTTAAAATAGTTTTTAAAATTAACTTACATTGTATTTTCAAAACTAACATTGATGGAAAGTTTCATTCGTACGACTAAATAGAAACTTTCTTGCATTTATTAGGCAAGTTGCAAGGTGAGATTCCACCTCCTTTTCAAAGTTCATATTGTTGAAACTTTGCAACCGCAACTTTATTTTTGCAACGACAGTGCACTTCAAAAGTAACTTGCAAAAATAAATTTGCAGTGAGGTTTCAATATTAACCTTGCTGAAACATTACAGCTGCAACATTACTTTTTTAGCTTTATGAACTTACCGGGCAATTTTCAATTGTAACTTTCCTGAAGCTAAGCTTGCAGGAAGGTTCCAACAACTTACCAAATGAAATTTTCAAAAGTAATGAAAAATCAATATTGCTGCAACGTTTCGTAATGTTCAATGTCCAGTGGGTAGTAGCCTTCAAAGTTTTATCCTTTCCCTAAATAAAATTCAACCTTTTAAAAAGGCATATTTGGGAAGTTAAAACATAACTAGCACTAAGTATATTGTTCAAGGGTGAATGCAAACAGTAATTACTTTTCTCGTGCTGAATGTAAAACAATAAAGTAAATCTGTGACTATAGCTGGGCACCAAAAAATGAATCCTCTGTAAAATATCGGCAGCATCATACATGTTATTTAGCAGTTTGAAAATGAAGCATACACTAAAATATTTACGTCTGTCTCTTAGGGAATGTAATCCCAAGTAACATTTAGCCGTTTCTATGGAAATTGTCACATTCGTTGGAAGACGTCGAGATATAAAGCGCACAAAATTATTTTGCACGGCCTCCAGCCTATCTATATGTAATTTATAGTATGGACTCCAGACAATACAAGAATATTCTAAAATTGATCGTACGAAGCACGAAAATAAAGCGTAACCAGAACACGTACGCTACGGAATTCTCGTGCAAATCTCTTGATGCATCCAAGGGTTTTGTTAGCTTTCGACGCTATGTGTTCGCAGTGAGCAACAAATGTCAACTTCATATCAATTAAGACTCCCAAATCCTTTACCATTTTCACAACATCTATAACAATAATTAGTTGGTTATTGGGAGCGCAGTCGAAAAAGGAGAAAATCATAAAATTGTTTCTATTTTGCTAGCTTTCGAGGGTTTTATTCACCTCTTCATCAGGCACTAAAATTGAACAAGAATTTTTTTATATGAGACATGAATTACAGCAAACAATCACAAACTTACATGAAACAGTTGATTACAAGTCATAAATTTTCCTTAAAATTAACATTACAAAATCTAATATCCACGTGGGAAAAATTTTTTCATTCTCTTGCAGTTTTCCATTTGAAGTAAAATGACTAGACAAAACTCAAAAAGAGGGATCACAGATAGAAATTGCACAATATTAATCACAGCAAGATCAGTCTTATTTAATTTAATTATGTAGGAGAATTTTCTCATTCCTATTACTCGACAAGAAAAATTATTATTAGTATAATAGGAATGAGAGAATTCTCCTACATAATTAAATTAAATAAGACTGATCTTGCTGTGATTAATATTGTGCAATTTCTATCTGTGATCCCTCTTTTTGAGTTTTGTCTAGTCATTTTACTTCAAATGGAAAACTGCAAGAGAATGAAAAAATTTTTCCCACGTGGATATTAGATTTTGTAATGTTAATTTTAAGGAAAATTTATGACTTGTAATCAACTGTTTCATGTAAGTTTGTGATTGTTTGCTGTAATTCATGTCTCATATAAAAAAATTCTTGTTCAATTTTAGTGCCTGATGAAGAGGTGAATAAAACCCTCGAAAGCTAGCAAAATAGAAACAATTTTATAATTTTCTCCTTTTTTGACTGCGCTCCCAATAACCAACTAATTATTTAACATATTCAGTCAAGAATTGGTGACCAATCTATAACAGTGTTGTTAACTGTATAGATAGGTGTCACAGGATGCGACTTTCGACTGAAGTTGATCACACGACATTTATCGGGATTAAGAATCATCAAGTTCTCCCTACACCAAACCATCAACTTGTCAAGATCACTCTGAAGTAAGGCAAGATCCTCATCAGACTTGATTATGCGGAAAACTTTGAGATCGTCCGCAAACAAACTGAAAGAACTCGTAAAACCCAAACTGACATCATTTGCATATATTGAAAACAAAAGAGGCCCCAAAACAGACCCCTGCGGGACACCCGAGGGTATACATTTGCCGAACTTGATAAACAATTACAAATTTTAACTTGTTGAGTTCTGTCCGATAAGTAACTAGTTATCCAATCTAGAAATCTCCCAGAGATCCCATAAGCAGCCAATTTCTCAAGTAGTATATAGTGACTAATCCTGTCAAATGCTCTGCTGAGATCAGTGTATACAGCATGCACCTCGAACCCACACCCCATAGCATCAATTATGTCATCTGTGTAACACAACAAGTTAGTTACGGTGGAGCGTTTGCTGAAAAATCCGTGTTGGTTTATTGAAATCGTGTTCTTGAAGGCATTGAAGAGAAAAGTAGCTACGAGTTATTCGAAAACTCTACTAGGAATGGAAAGTAGTGAAATGGGACGGTAGTTGGTTACCTCCGCTCGACTTCCAGATTTATGGATCGGGACAACAAATGCTTTTTTCCAATTAGTAGGAAAAATACCCGTCTTGAAGGAAATATTAAAGATTGTTTGCAAAGGAACTACCAACTTGTTAGTCGTACCTACTTGTATTTATTATAATTATATCACAATTTTATTAACTATAAAATATCAGGAAGTAGGTCCTATGATGTATTATGGAAGATTTGTCAATTTATTATTATACGTCCCAATTTAACTTGATTGACTATGCAATACAATAGGAGTAAGAAATATAACGAGATGATGTATCCTTAGTTATTACAACAGACAACACACAGTGGACAAACTATAGCTCTGAAAGTTTGTTTTCCAGTTATTCCAGTGTATGATAATAAAAATAATAATCATATTGATAATAATAATAAAAATAATAATAAAAGTCTTTATTTTGCGATCACCATACAAGTATTTAATTTGTCTCTATTTTGACAATATAAAACTGCCGGTTTTGCCAGAAGGATTTATGATCTAAAACATGGTAAGACTAATAAGTGGCATAAAACTTTTCGTTCTTTTGTATCGATAGTTCTACATCCTTATTTTCGCTTCCTTACTTAAAAACTGGAATTTTTTTCCAATAAAATTTCTGAATTAGTTAAATTTATGGTAGGCAAAAGCGGCAGTATTACATTAATAATAGTCCTATCCTAATAACAGTAATCTCAAAAACGGCCACGTTCAGCATTGCACCAGCAGGTATACGTGCTAGCTGTTCTTCCACCTAATCGTAATACCTATTAATATTACTGATAATGAAATAGAAGAGTCGGTGAATATTTTCATCATTATGGTTAATTGGTATAATTATTATTATTTTTTACGAACCATATTATCAACATTAGTCATTTAATTATTACTAATAAAATTACAATGCTCGTACAAATAAATGAGAGTAGTTATCTTCCAAAGTAGTATTTTTTAATGTATGTTATACATAGAGTCCATGAAAAAGGCCAATCCTGCAATTACATCTAAATTTATTGTACGATCTTAAACGTTCAAAAGCCGTATTCAGTTGCTGAAAACCGACTACAAACTGACTACTAATTTACCTACATTTTCTTCATCAAAATACTTTAGATTTACGACCAATATTATAAACGCTGGTTAAGTTAACTGGCAGATTTCTGTGGTCGTTTCTGGAGAAGATATAGACTATAGGTTGAAATTATTGCAATTTAACTACTCTTGGCATAAAAGGGATTACAAAAATTTCAATAAAAGTTATTCGAGGTCAATATTAGCTTCAAAATCGGGCGTAGAAATCTGCCAGTTAACTATGTTAACTGGCAGATATGTTAACTGTTAAATCTGTCAGTTAGTTAGATTCTATGCTGGGTTATTATAGAATACAAATAAGATCTAAGAAGTGGTACATGCGAATTTTCTTTCACCTTATAGACATGATTTGTGTAAATGCTTGGATATTATGGAGAAGAAATGATTCCACCTCTGATTATCTGCCATTGGTGGACTTCAAATTGGCTGTAATTGAGGCTCTTTGTAAAGCAAACAAAACAGTCTATCGCAAGAGAGGAAGACCTAGTTCGAGTTTAGATAGAAAAATCATAGAGAAGAAAATGCGTGGACCAGCTGCAGATGTTCCTTTAAACGAAGTACGCAAAGATCGTATCGACCATTTTCCAGTGTGGAATGCTGACAGGCAGCGTTGCAAATATCCGGACTGTAAAGGAAAATCATTCATTTCATGTCTAAAATGTAACAGAGCTTTATGCTTAAATAAAGACAGAAATTGTTTCTTGAAGGTTCACATGGAATAACAAATTTTGAAGTTGTAAACGCACAGCGTGCCATATATGGAACGAACCGGTTTTTTGTGAATAAAATTAATAAAAATATGTCAATTATTTTTTTTATATTTTTCTATTTGATTACATACCCATAGCTGCATCATATATTTTTTTGAGAAAATTTTGAAAAGTTATGCAGAAAGGGGTTAACCAGCGTTTATAATATTGGCCGTAAGTAATTTAGAATACTTTGACGATTGCCACTTGTGTTTCTTTAAATGACAACTATTGTTTTTTATATGTTTCTCTGATTCTATGATTTCTTCTGGAAAATTGATTCAACATGGAAAAAAAATAGGAAAATACCTCAATAAAATTTTATAATTATTTTTTATAAATAATTATTCATAGGTTTTTCAGAGATATTGAGTCATTTTTCAATCACTCTGTATATCTCTTACTGATAATATCAAACAAAAGTATAATTGCATAAAAAAACATTAAAATTGGTATAAAAGCAGACGTATTTTGCCACTACTTTACAACTTACTCTTCAACAAGAAAACAAGTACGTTCGTAAGTAACTTTTATTTTTCTAACTTTTATTAAAAAATTTCCAATAGTTATCATTGCTTAGGTAAACCACTCAGAATCGACATATTTTGCTACTACCTACATACTTACAGCAGATTCTGCAACAGGAAAATAAGAAGGTTCGTAAATAGTTTTAACTCTTCCAACTTTTATTAAAAAAATATAAATTACTACAATTACTTTAATTTTTGATACAAAATTATATACCATGTTGAAAATTTCTAAACGCGTATATCCCTAAAGATTATTCACAAATATTCAATAAGAACACGATTGTCCAACACTCAATTCAGATCTATGCGATGTCTAATAAATAATTTTCGTGAACCTCGCCAATCAATATTAATTATAACTTTAATTTTAGATATTATTATCGACTCTGTGAGAAAATGGTATCCAAAACGATTTTTTTATTGACGGTTATGTTGGTGACTTTTGCAATATTACATAAAACTGAAAGTTTTAATGCCGTTAATCTTGCCAAAAGGGAAACAGCTTTCGAAAGCCGGGCGTTTGAAGACGAAGAAGAACTTGAACGTTTCACTCCTCCCCCTATAAGCGGACGGTTTTCGAATGGGAAATGATCGGGAAATGATTACGCTATGGTTGAAACACGATAAATCATTATGATATACATAATACAATAAGAAATATCTTATGGTACAGGTATAGGTTATATACTATTATATTTATTTTTTGAAGTAATTTTGTTATTGTAAGTTTGTTTGTAATTATTGGGTTTTAGACTTTCGGGAAAATATTAATAATTATTTAAAATTTAATATGTAAATATTCTTATATACCTAATACACTCATAATAATTCTTCCCTTATTCCTTTTAATTTGAATGATCCTTTAAAAGAGTGACACAAGTGAAACTATAAGTACATATTCATGCAGATTTAACAAAAACATTTTTAATTGAAAATGCACATAAACTAAAAGCAAATCCCTATAACGATCTGGAAGCGTAGCATGACTCTATATTCGCGTTTACTTTGAATCGTTGCAGTTTCTATTCCTCAGGAAACACACCCTTTAATTGGGATGCTATTCCAAAGTGATGCGGTTCTGTACTGCAACCCTTTCTACTCGCCTGATTTTTAATTTGTAACTGAAAGGCCAAAAAGGGGCGAGCAGATGGTATAACTCCTCTCGCTTCCGTCCGGGTACTTGCTGATTTTTTTGAACCCGAAAGGAACGGAGGAGGTGGGGTGTCGGTCAGTTCTTCGGCGAACTAACCACACCACAAAAAGAGAGAGATAAGAATGACAAATTTATATTGATCATCTAGCCTAAATATTCTACTAAAAATACTGAAATTTTGACCTGCCCTACGCTGTGTTCTTTTTTTTTATTTACAGGTCACACAACAACACTAAATAAAATAAAAGTCAAAATGTAAATAAACAATAACAATATTTATTGGCAATTTCCAAACAACTTAACAAAAATTCCCAGAAGAAATAATGTATCGTGAGATTTTCTGTTTGATATACTTAATATATTGATTATGAATAAAACACTAATGTTTTATAAAATTCTACTGTATATTGATGGATGATAGAAACGTTACACGTGTTTCGCTACTTTTCATGTAGCATCTTCAGACGTAAATAAAATTATTGATACAGTAACATAGCAACAGTATTACCTAAGTGATCATGAAACAAGTAACTAGATTTAAATGAATTTTTAAGAGAACTAACTAGATCATAATGTAATTTCTTCAAAATCTTCTTAGTTGTTGATATCAAGAAGAAAATCAAGTAGTGGAGAACGATATGTGTGTAGCTGTTCATTTATTACTGTGTATTGTTGATTATGTAAATGTCTGTGGATCTCTAGAGATTCAAGAAAATTTAATTTAAAATAATGATCACAATGATGTAGTAATTCAATTTTGTTGTTTGCTGTTAGAGTGTGATTGTTTTCTATTAAGTGTTTTTTAACAATTTTCTATTAACAATCACACTCTAACAGCAAACAACAAAATTGAATTACTACATCATTGTGATCATTATTTTAAATTAAATTTTCTTGAATCTCTAGAGATCCACAGACATTTACATAATCAACAATACACAGTAATAAATGAACAGCTAGACACATATCGTTCTCCACTACTTGATTTTCTTCTTGATATCAACAACTAAGAAGATTTTGAAGAAATTACATTATGATCTAGTTAGTTCTCTTAAAAATTCATTTAAATCTAGTTACTTGTTTCATGATCACTTAGGTAATACTGTTGCTATGTTACTGTATCAATAATTTTATTTACGTCTGAAGATGCTACATGAAAAGTAGCGAAACACGTGTAACGTTTCTATCATCCATCAATATACAGTAGAATTTTATAAAACATTAGTGTTTTATTCATAATCAATAAGTATGCAGAGATTCTACGAAGTAAGGGTTGAAAACATAAATTTTATACTTAATATAGAAATTAATCAAACTTACTTACTAAAAAATGCATATAATCTTCAAGTGAAGCGTTATTACTAATCAGAAAAATACCTAATCTATAAAAGATATAAACTCAGCCTCTTTTAGGCACTCATTAATATATTTACATAATCCTAACCTCAATTATCTTGACAAAAAAATACCTTCAAGAACTAAAACTTATCTAAATCATCATTACTATTCCACCGATGACTGGCAACCGCGTCACCAAAAAAACCAAAACCAACGCCAACACCAAGCTTCGCTTCGTGAAGTGACGCCACCAAATAAACCAAATAACGTGGACTAAAAACTCATTTTCAGTAAGATGGGCCGCAAATTGAAACCCAAACGGAATACGGAACTTGAAATTAAAATCCGAAACGGGAACTAGAACCTATAATTGAAATCCGAAACTAGAATCCTAAACTTGAATTCAAAACTAGAATCCAAAACTAGAACCCTGCAAGTTGAAAACTTGTATTATTAGTATCTGAAAATTTTGCTTGCATTTATTTGATTACCGAGGCTGGCGTCATTGCCGATTTCATCCTCGGGATCCAAGACTGGCGATTTATCATGCCTGGGCGATCTCAATAATACCTAATCGAATACAAAACTGAAATTAGCAATGCTAATATGATATTAAATTCTACTTTCATTCCTGCTTTGATTAACACAACACTAATAATAATAATAATAATGATTGTAACTGAAATGTCACATGTTCATTCACCAACCACTAAAATCAAAAAGAGCGACTCAATTTTCTCAGGCTTGAACCTGGAAGTTCTCTCCTCCCCTTTTCATTGGTCATTACCAGATTTATTTCCTCTCTGGAGAAACAACTATGCGACCATAGGAACGATTCCGGAAAAATTACTAGCAATTGGAGACAAAAACAACTATCCTGCAACCTTGCACACATTCCTTCCAATCGATATCTCAGCGCAACATCTAGCATCATTTCACGCAGCTCCTCGTGACATCTGACATGTTCTGTAACTTAAACAATGGGCTCGGATACAAAACTAAAGGAAGTTCTAATAGTACGAGCTGGCGCGTCATCAAGAGTGCATTTCGATATTCTAAATATCGATCGCACCTAGGTAGGATGATAAGGAAATTATTTCCATCGCCCTCGTTAAATCAGTCCATACCGAAAAAGCAAACAGTGCAAGAATAGGTACGTAAATACCTGAAGGTAAAATTGTTAGGAAATTAAAACGCAACTACGCGCCCTAAAATCCAATGAAATATTGAAGTCAACAAATTAGATATTCATAAAAGAGAAATCGCTCTAGCTAGCTAGTAACATTCCAGCACATTTAAACATCGAAAGTCGCCGCAAAGCGATGAGAGGAGCGGACCAGATGTTGATGGATGTATTATGAGACACCCTCGGATCGAGTGAAATAATAGCACGACCTAGATACAGACCGGGTGGAAAGATTTGTGAAATCATGAATCAAACAATAACCCCTTGCAAAGACAATAGTAAGTCGCTAGGTATTCCACCCACGATAATGAAAATTTCACCAATCGATAGAGCGAATTAATGGATGACAACAGCCGAAAGTTCATCATAATCCTCAAACAACAAGCAGGTGAAAATGCGAAATGAAAGTTAAGCCGGTGTAATTATAATAGCTAGGCACAATGGAAAAGACGACAACGCTTCAGCCGATTTTAAGGAAAATTTGGGTATTTGAAGTTCAGGACAATTCAGTACGGTAGTCGCAAGGTCAACTTGCCAAATCTCAAGACAAGTGAGATATGATAAGAAACAGACACAAGAAGTCAACGGTGCCAATAAGGTTCATTGTTGCGTGTCGTGTTTAGAAAGCGGGCCACTGCTTCTATAAAAGCAGACATCTTACAGCAGCTCCAGACAGATTGAGATCAGCTTTCGGGCAGGTCAAATCTGACTTCCTAACCCTTTGGACGTAAACCCGGGAGACGGCATCCAAGCGAACTCTCGGTCGCCCAATCCTTATCTAAACTCTACCCTTTGGACGTAAACCCGGGAGACGGCATCTAAGCGAACTCTCGGTCGCCCAATCCTTATCTAAACTCTAACCCTTGGACGTAAACCTGGGAGACGGCGTTATAAGCGAACTCTCGGTCGCCCAATCCTTATCTAAACTCTACCCCTTGGACGTAAACCCGGGAGACGGCATCCAGGCGAACTCTCGGTCGCCCAATCCTTATCTAAACTCTACAATTCAGCTAGAGATGACGTTAT
Organism: Malachius bipustulatus; assembly: GCA_910589415.1. NCBI lineage: Eukaryota > Metazoa > Arthropoda > Insecta > Coleoptera > Melyridae > Malachius > Malachius bipustulatus. Next base: position 17,522,597 of record OU342638.1, on the reverse strand, counting down.
AAGCGGACTCCGGTTTGAATTTCCTTTATCTGCCTTAGAAAAATTCCCATGGAAATCCAATAAATTTTCATCGCTTCTTGAAACAACTCAATACTCGCAGTTGGCAAATTCTCGTCGAGCCAATTCACTAGTAGATGGCAAAGCGCAAATTCGAAGGAATTTCCTTCACAAATTAGGGAAAATCCACGTGCACAGATCCCGTTTCAAATCCGACAGCAAGGAAATAGGTAAATAATAGGTACCTACTCGATCACGTCAGCGAATATTAGGAAAGAGAAATACTTCAACAAATAACTACAACATCACGGTATAGGAAATCGAGAAAGAGCTAGGAGGAAAGTAGGAAAAATAAACCCAGGTCAGGAATTAATAACCTGTGAATAAAACGGCCCATGATTAGAAATAATTCAATCATCCTATTTTCACAAGAGTCCAAGTTTATTTAGTGCAGATGTAGGCAAGCACCTGCTGTCCCTTCAAATTATACGACGTAAAGAAAGTGAAAGAAGTTATTCATTTCATCCCATTGTAAGCGCCATAACTGGAACTAGTAACGGCAGTACCGGAGCACCCTCAGATAGAATAGGTCCAGATAGAACAAGACAGGGTTTTCAGATGTAGCACCTGCTACTCGCATACATGATCAGGAAATACTAGTTCCATTAAAATACCCGATTAGGAGTTATAATAGGTACTCGATTACCACACGTTGGGGGAGGCATTCATCTCGATGTCCAGATGAAGACCTCGGGTAGCCGGTAAAAGAGCATGACTCTTTAAAGTGGAAATCGTAGAGTGCAACGGGGCAAACAAGCACCCTCAGAGTAGGATAGAGTAGGACAAGCCAGGCAGGATTGTCAGGTGTAATACCTGCTCATCAAATAACAGGAAAAGCAACAACCGAAACAAATCTAGGATTATCAATCACAATTCAGCAAATAGGAATTCAAAGCAACCAAAAATAAATTAGTCTCGAGTATGTGAAAAGCCAATCAAAATCAATCAAAAACAAAAACTCCTTTAGCACATCATACGAATGTCAACTTCAATTAAAATTTAAAAAAAGAAACTCCGCAGAAAATTGCTATAAAATGTTATTGCCAGTCTGGACTGAGTTATCTGCATTCTAAACAGGTGTTAGGGGTAAAACCTTGGACCACGGTGAAATCGATGGTTGGTCTTGATTATAAAACCCACCGGCTCCAATATAGGTATTCACTGGCGCTGTCAGACGAGAAAAGTCTGCTTATTTTGCTTATCAGTTGAGCCAGAGAAATTCTGGGAAACTTTGGAAATCTTTAAAGTCCTTAAATATAACAAAGGCGGAGTCTAGTAATCTTATTCCTGATGGTCTCATGGATCCGGACCGATTCAATGACTACTTTTTGTCGGTCTACAGCCCTGAGGATTCATGTCAGGATAGCACAGATTATTATAGTAAGCAGAAATTCAAGACGGGTGTTAGTTTTTGTTTCAGATTGGTTTCTTCGGACGAAGTTGAGCGGGTGGTGATGGATTTGAGGTCGAATGCAGTAGGTAACGATCATATTTCGGCAAAAATGCTCCAGCTTTCTTTGAATGTCGCACTGCCCTTTATCACACATGTAGTGAATAGATGTTTGGAGGTCGGATATTTTCCGCGGGACTGGAAGTATTCCCTCGTTAGACCACTATCGAAGGTTAAAAGACCAGAAACTATCCAGGACTTTCGTCCCATAAGTATTCTACCTTGTATGTCTAAAGTCCTCGAAAGAATTATAAGTAAACAAATTTATGATTTCATAACCACAAATGATATAATCACTTCCAGGCAATCAGGGTTCCGTAAAAATTTTAGTACAACTTCTCTTTTGCTGGATTTATCTGACGATATTCTGAGGTCTCTTGACAGGGGTCACCGTACAATTCTGACCCAACTAGATTTTTCCAAGGCATTTGATACACTGGATCATAAGCTGCTGTGCGCTAAATTACAATATTATGGCTTTGACGAGGTCTCTGTGGGATTCTTCAGGTCCTATCTTGACTCTAGGTATCAGAGTGTCGTGATGGGCAACCATTCTTCTGGGTTTTCACGTGTTACTTCCGGAGTCGAGTCCCTCAGGGATCCGTCCTTGGACCGTTACTTTTCTTGATTTATACAGCAGATTTATGTAAGACTGTGGATTCCGTAAGCCTTCACTCCTTCGCGGATGACACCCAGGTGTACTACTCATTTGATCCGTCTATGCTATCGAGTGCTGTGGATAGCATAAATTCAGATCTATGTAATATATCGAAATACTCTAAGTCACATAACCTAAGACTGAATGGCTCCAAATGCCTTGCAGTCTGCTTCTTTCCTAATAATCACAGGGATTGGGATCCAAATAGCGTCATCTTAAAGATTGATGATCATGCCATCCCCATCAAGGGAGTATCCAAGAACCTTGGAGTGGTCTTTGATTGCCGACTTAGGTTTGATGAGCATGTTACCCTCTTGATAAAGAAGTCTTACCTCGTTCTGAGACATTTATACAGAAATCGACATTTTTTAAATTCGACTCTGCGAAAGCTCCTGTGCGAATCACTGGTCTTGTCAATTTTAAAAACCTTCTTGCGCATCAATCGCAGAAATAGTGTATTTTTATGCGATTCAATTCTGAATATTTTCACCGCTTTTTAAATTGGCTTTCTGAAATTTTACATAGTCAGGTGATATTCGCGTAGTGGCTTACTGACAATTGCATTTCATTTCGTTTTAAACCGTGCATGCCTTAAAATGATTTTTTTAATTTAACAAAACAAAACAAACATTGGCAAAATTTAACAATTTTGGCCCATTTTCTATGCCCGCCACTGGCTAACTTTACTTAAAAAACACTATTTTTTAGACTACCTTTTATAGAACGGAAAAAGTGAAAGGGGAGCTTTGAAAACCTAAAATTTTAAATTTTAGAGGAATAAACATAATATGTAAAAATATTCTAATATCTCCGCCATTTTTATTATTTCCTTCTTGAAATCTTTGAATTTTAAAGTTTATTAGTATAGTTGTCTACTGGAAAAATTTTCGTTCAATTCCTTCAAAAATATGTTCATAAACAGTTATAGAAATTCAGCCCTTTTTTCCTTCTCCTACCCACGCCACTGGCTTAATAATAAAAATATTGCAAATTTTATTGCAATATTTTAACTCAATATTTTATAACTCAAATTTCAAATAATTTTCTTCCAGTAATGTTAATTTCGTTTAAACGTTTTTGTTTCTAACTGGCTTATTTAGGGATTCATAATCTATCAATTTTTCCTAAAATTGAAAAGGCCGCCATTTTGGAACGGCTCTTCTGATTTAACTCAAATGCAGTACCATACGACTACTTGCAGTTATCTTACTATCAAAAAAATATCAGCCCCCTACATTGAAAACAGCGACCAGAAACCGTGCCTCGATACCCGTTTTTTTTTTTGAAATTTGGAGAGACACGTTGTAAAAGTAGCGCAATTTTAGGTAAATGTTTTTTGTGAAAATCAAACGTCATCCCTAAGTTTCACAAAAGTAAAAAACTACGTTCATTAATCTTGAAAAATGAAGCTACTGGAACGTTCTTAAAATTTTAGAGAAATAAACATCATGTAAAAAAAATCGAATATCTCGGCCATTTTTCTTACTCACTTCTTGAAATTTTTAAGTGTTAAAGGCTATTAGTATAATTATCTACTGTAAAAATTTCAGTTCAATTGCTTCAAAAATGTGCTCATAAATTGTTAGGGAAATTTAGCCATTTTTACCACTTTCCTATCCACGCCACTGGCTTATTAATAAAAGTTGTTGCGTATAGACTTACTGCCAAGAACTCAATTGTTCTATTTGTATAGTAAGTCACGCGGTTTGGAAATTTGATTAATTTTAATTACTCGAAGGACCAGCGGGAAAATAATTAGGGGAGCAATTAAGGGGTATAATTTATAGAATGATAATTATGCACCTACCTTAAATATCCCATGTAGACAGCTTAGTGAGCTTTTCATTTGGCGACAAGGGCCGAAGATACTATCGCGTCGCATAGCACTTGTGGATTGCAATGTAAACACTTCTTGTCTGTATAGACAGACATGGACCGAATGCCACGGCGGTTTATCTCATTCTCTTGGGTGAAGTGGTAGGCAGGCACCCTTTTGCTGTATGCCCATAGACATGGTCTCGCGCACCATGTTGTCACGTTCCTCTCCCCCCGTGCATAATTCAAAATAAGGAGGGAATTATATGGATAAAAGGGAAACATGGGAACGGAACATACCGCCCACCAAAATTACAAAGTAATTTTCCGGAAAATTCGGAAAAACGTAAATACATTCTGGCACTTGCGCCTGCATTAATAATATGAAACATTAAAATAAAAATGACTCTGTTTAACTTACAGAAACAAATTGCGTATGTACATGAATATATATATGACACCGTCTACTGCGATGGTAGAGGGCATAGATTGACCAAAGGTCGTCTTAGAATTCCGGTGGCGGTGGCCACAGACGGCGAGATAATAAAATGGAATAAGGACCACCATAATCAACTCCTACGACACTGAAAGCTTTAAGTTGGCTTACACGAAGCGATGGAAGATCACCCAATGCAAGTAGGACGTGTACGGAAACAACGGTTGCATTTACTTAGCAAGCCGCGAATTACCTTTCGCGCCGAAAGCACCCAGAAATTCTGTTCAACCAAATACATCGTGGTGTTAACTCCTGAATGAGCATTCAGTTCATGAATATTTTGGATTATCAATTCAGTGACCCTGTGTTTACCCAGTAAAAGAGCAGGGTGTTTGGTCTCAATTTCTTCTTGGGTATCATTAGAATGTGAAAAATCTGACGGCCACATTGAAGGCGGTTGACTGAGCCACTGGGGACCCGCCCACCAAAGCGAGCATGACAACATCCCTTCGGGAAGGAGACCTCGCGAGGCCGGATCAGCGGGATTATCAGCTGATGGAGCATGGCGCCATCGATCAGGAGGGACAACATCTTGTATGTGACTCACCCTATTAGCCACAAATGTTTTCCATTTGTGTGGGGATGATCGTATCCATGATAGAGCAACGGTAGAGTCACTCCATGCGGTAACGTGATTGATCATTAGGCGATCATTAAACGTGGTAAGAATGAAGGATACTACATCCGATAATAAAGACGCGGCACATAACTCGAGGCGTGGAATCGATATCCTTTTGAGGGGAGCGACCTTTGATTTGGCCATTATCAACGAAACTTGAATATTACCATAATTGTCCACAAAACGGAAGTATGTTACACAAGCGTAACCAGCCTCAGAGGCATCGCAGAAAGCGTGTAGCTGGCATTCCACGAAAGTAGCAGGCTTTAAACATCTGGGTATTTTCACATGGCTTAGCTTCGATAGTGAAGCCTTATAAGCTTGCCATTGTGACCAAAAATCAACGGGTGGAGGTTCATCCCAATCTAAGCCCAAAGCCCAAAGACGTTGGATCAAATGCTTAGCAAAGAATGTAACTGGAGAGAGAAACCCAAGGGGGTCATAAATTCGGGCAATTTCCGAAAGAATCGATCGCTTGGAGCAGTCAGTATTGATTGGGTTGACCCTAAAAGAAAATGAGTCCGAACTAGCTTGCCATTGAAGGCCTAGAATCTTAACCACCGATTCTGACTCCGGATCGAAGTCAGACGCTTGTGTCTGACGATGCATTTCAGGGATCCCACTCAACACCTCTGAGTGATTAGATGCCCAATTTCGCAATTCAAAACATCCAAGCTTTAATAGCTGGATCAATTGATCTCGCATTTCTATAGTAGAAGCAAGATCGTCAGCACCTAAAGCAAAATCGTCAACGTAAAGGTTGTGATTTATAGCTTCGGCGGCGAGGGGGAATTGATCCTGCCCCTCATGAGCTAGCTGGAGTAAGCATCGGATAGCCAGATAAGGACTGCTAGAGACGCCATATGTAACAGTACATAAAATGTATGTCTCTATTGCCTTCTGCGGGTCAAAACGCCAACGAATCAGCTGATAACTACAATGGGATTTCTCAACTGAAATTTGACGGTACATTTGGCGGATGTCGCAGGTGAAGACATAAATTGGTAGACGAAAAAGCAATCAAATAACCGATATATCGGCTTGCAATTTGCTTCCAGTAAGCAGAGTGCTATTGAGCGAACTTCCGTTATTATCCTTGGCTGAAGCGTCAAAGACAACACGAATCTTGAAAGAACTACCTTCGGATTTCATAACACAATGGTGAGGTATTGTTACAAATTTCCTGAACGAACGAGAAGAAAATGGCAACGTAGAGAGACCACCCGCAACGTTCCATGATCCCTTCTCATCCAAGGTCTCAGGATTGAAAACACCAGCACCAGACCTATTCTGTGACCAGACCAAGAAAATCAGTCAGTAGTACAGAAGTAACGCATCGAGCTGGAAGGTGAACGCTAACGAGTACCTACGCAGCTAGCTAGGGCACATATTTTCAGACGCGAATCTTAACGAATTAATTTAACGTTTTTAATTGAAGTTTACCTAAGTAATTATCTTTACTCATTATTATTATCACACCTGTTTTATTTTCTGTCAATAAAGACGCTTTATTTACGACTAGGGATTTGTTATAACGTAAATATTATTGGACTTCCGATTATATTTTTCACATGGTGTCGAAACCAGGGAAAGTGTCAAGTTGATTTCAGAAAGTAATTCGCGATTTAACGGTTAGTGAAAATGGGTAAAGAAAACGAAAGTGCTGATGGTGAACTCACAAGTGAAGTGCGATCAGATAGTGCCCTAAAACGTACAATGCGTGCTAGTTTAACGAAATTAATAAATAACGCATTAGTGCTGCTGCAACAAGAATCACCAAATGAAGATGATCTTGAAATTACTCTAGCAAAGCTGAAATCAATGAACGAGAAACTCTACAAGATGACAGAAGAATCATTAGAAGAGTTAACGGGTCACAAACTTGAAGAAGAGTGCCAAAAAATGTTAGAGTATGAAGACAACGCCATAACTGCTATTTTGAAACTGGAAAAACGAATAGAAAAATTGCAGAAACGAACGGATATCGAACGTACTACTGTTACACCTAACGTAATTAATGTAACCTCTCAAAAATCGATTACACATTTAGGAGAATTATCAACACAACTAACGACCCAGCAAATTCATCAAAGTAGTGTACACGACAATAACGAAGAAAATTCTAACGTAAATCAACGAAATGTTACAACGCCTGCCAATAACTTTAATGCAGTAAGACTTCCCAAGTTAGAACTACGAAAATTCGATGGATCAATTAAGTCTTGGCCACCCTTCTGGGAACAATTTAAAATGATGATTCATGAAAATCAAGCACTCGATGACTGTACCAAGTTCCAGTACCTACAATCTGTTCTCACAGGCAAAGCAGCAACGACTATTAACGGATTAACGATAACGAAAACATGTTATGCAGACGCTGTTGAGCTACTGGTAAATGAATATGGAAATCATCATAAAATTATCGATTATTACATACAAAAGTTATTACAGTTGAATCCAGTTAAAAATCGAAACGATGTTGATAGGTTACGAGAGCTATACAATCTCGCCTTATCAATCACACGTTCTTTAGAGTCTATGGGAGTGACTCCATCGCAATATTGTTTGATGGTAAAATCTATATTGATGAAATCTATTCCGTACAATATGCGAATCGAATTTAATAAGGCCATGAGAAACGATCTATCCCGATCATCAGAATCCCTTCATGGAGCTGCGTCAGATTTGAGCAGTGCTGATGCTACCAGAACGTTAGATAAACTACTCTGTTTTATAAATGTTGAGCTAGAGTCAATCGAATTAGCAAAAGGACTGGAGGAAACCAAACTTGTCGACACAAATAAACGCAATGTGACACAGTTTAACGCGAGAAGATCGATATCAGATGCAGGATCCAGAAGAAACGATAACAGAAACTACAATGAACGAAATAAAAACTTCTGTACTGCAGCCGGTCTCCTAACCAGTTCCAAAGAACAATGCCTGTTCTGTGAATCGAAGTCCCACTACTCTGCTAATTGTGATGGACCGCAGTCATGTTCCGAGAAAAAAGACATTCTCAGAAAAAACTCACGTTGTTTTCGATGTCTAAAGGCCAATCACACATCCAAAAATTGCCGAACGAAAGATTTGAGATGTTCAAAATGCAAGGGCAGACACGTAACGTTAATGTGTGATCCCGACTTCTTAGCGCGACGTGAGAAACAGACAACCAACGATAATGATAAAACGACCAGCTTGATCTCCACTATCAAAAACGATAATGTTTATTTGGAAACGGCATGTGCATTTATATCGCACGAAAATCAAGAAGCATTTGTCAGATTGATTATTGATGGAGGAAGTCAGCTGACATTTATTAAAGAATGCATATCTCGAAAACTACAGTTACCAATCGTAGGCAAGCAAAATCTATCAATTTGTTCCTTCGGTAACGAGAAGAGAGGAACCGCTCAAGTGTGCAACGTTGTATCCGTACAATTACAAGGCCAGTTTGAGGGAAACGAAGTCATCAAAATAAACGCAGTCGAGGTGCCAGAAATTTGCTTTGATGTGCTGCCGACGCCATCACCAACGCATCCACCATTGAAAGCCATCAGACTAGCCGATTCCAATTTAGGAGTGCCGCCAGTTGCAGGAATATCTATGTTGATAGGCGCTGATTATTATTGTAAAATTCATACTGGTGAACATCTGCGACTTGATGATAAACTGACCATACTCAACACAAAGTTTGGTTGGGTTTTGCACGGACCCAACGGCAATTCAAACGTAAGCTGCAATAAAAATGTCAATTGTGCAATAGCTACAGTTCTCAAAGTATCCACACTAAACGATAATGAAGAAATAAACGTAAAACAATTCTGGGAATTGGAAACGATCGGTATTAAAGAAGATTCCAGTCAGGAAGATGATTTCACTAAGAAATTTAAAGAAACTAAAATTAAATTCAACGGAGAACGATATGAAGTTGCTTTACCTTGGAAAGATGAAAATACCGTGCTAAATACGAATTATAAGATTGCCCTAGGTCGAGTAAAAAGTTTGACAAAAGGCTTGTTGTCTCAGAATAAATTGAATGAATATGATCATGCCATTCGAGAAAACGTAAATAACGGAATTGCTGAAATCGCACCCCTCGATGATTCAAGCGACCCTGGAAAATTATACTACCTACCACATCGTCCAGTGTATAAGGAGAGTAGTTCAACAACCCGGCTTCGAGTTGTTTACGATGGTTCCAGTCACGCCGAAGGTGTTCCTTCATTAAACGAAATGTTAGAAACGGGTGCCAATTTAGTACCACAATTAATCAAGATATTATTGAATTTTCGACTTGGATTAATTGGACTGGTGAGCGATATAGAAAAGGCATTTTTACAGATCTCCTTAACTAAAGATGATCATGAGTCATGACAGTCACAGCTTCCTCTGGTATAAAGAACCTGTTACTGAAAATATGAATACTCTTCCACCTCTCGTCCGATATAGAAATAAACGTGTAACGTTCGGAGTAACAACGAGTCCGTTTTTATTATCCGTGACTATTGAGCATCACTTAAATCAGCAAAGGGAACAATTTGAAAATACTTGTGGAATATTGAAAGACTGCTTTTATGTGGATGATCTCATCGTAGCAGTAAATAATGTTCAAGAGGCGAAAGTGTTATACGAAGAGTCGAAATTAATTATGTCTAACGCAAATATGAATTTACGGAAGTGGAGAAGTAATAATTCCGTAATTCGAGAATTATGTGGAAACAAGATATCCGAAAGTAGTGTAAAGGTTCTTGGAATTCAATGGGATACCTTGACCGATGAACTAAATATGACTATGAATACAGTTACAACGTCAGATCAGCTGATAACGAAACGTGACCTACTTAAAACTTTAGCCAGCATTTTTGACCCATTAGGCTTGCTTGGACCATTTCTCATCAAGGCCAAACTATTAATGCAAGATTTATGGAAGTTGAATCTACACTGGGATGAAGTGCTTCCTGAAGAAATAATGAAACAATGGATCAGCTGGTGCCGTGATTTAACGAATTTAAGTGACTTTCGTGTGCCGCGATGTTGCTTACCGGACAAATCGCAACGAATCGAACTACATATTTTTTCGGATGCTAGTTCACGTGCTTATGGTGCCGTGGTTTACGTACGTCGAGAAACGGGAAACGGAACTTATGAATGTAATTTGTTTATGGCAAAAAACCGCGTCGCGCCGATTAATAAACAAAGGGTGTCATCGCGAACGTTACCTGAACTAGAACTTACCGCGATTTTGTGCGCCGTAAGACTGTATAATTATATTTTGAAAAACGTAAACATTACTGTGTCCCGTACATGTATTTGGAGTGACTCTAAAATTGCTCTCGCGTGGGTGATATCGAAAGGACTTAAATTAAGACCATACGTGATAAATCGAGTGCGCGAAATACAAAAATGTTTTAACGAAAATTTAACATTTTCACATGTGAATGGAGCTGACAACCCTGCAGATCTGCTGACCCGACCTGCAAGTCTGAAAATGTTAATTAATAGTCAACGTTGGATGAATGGTCCAGAATTTCTTCTTAAGGATTACAATAATTGCCCTCAAGTTAGTATAGAGGAAAACTTATTAACTGAAACAAACGTAAGTGCTGTTATTATTACTCCAGAATTACCTTTATTCGAATTAGATAAATTCAGTAATTTAGAGAAAGCTTTACGAGTGACCGCTTATGCAATGAGATTTTGTAGTAATTCGAGAATAGAGAAAGAGTCACGATTAACAGATGTCTTAACGAAAAATGAATTAATTATTGCTGAACGATACTGGATTAAATACACACAGAATATTAATTATCCTTCGTGTCTCGCACTTCGAGATTACGAAGGTAGTATCACTACTTCTATGTCTTGGACCACAAGTTCAGAGCTAAAAATATAAACAAAAGCGCTTCCCCGTTACCATAGCGCTCCCTAGTAACTATTTATTCATTCATTTCTTTTGTGTCAAACAGACCACACGTCAGTTTTTCGTATAATAAATTTTCAGTTCTATTTTAGTAATGGATAATCATCAGAGATCCAGAAACCGAGATCGTTCGAAGGAAAGAACGTCCAAAGACTGATGGATGGAAGATATTGTGACGGATTTCGCTGTGATGCTGTCTTGGCACGAGATGCCCCAACGTCGATGACGTCTGAGACAAACGCATCAAACAGTGAAGGTATATAAATGTTTATGGTTAAACGTTAGCACGAGATGCGATTGAGTTTCTGGGATATACCATAACATTTATATCTGTTTATACGAGTGCTTTGTTTTGCCCGAGAGGTATAAATAAAGACACACTAATAATCAGACTTTATCTGGAAGGTAAAGTAGAGATTATATGGCTCTGTCTTATCCGAGAGGTAAGATTGGAGTCACGTATAAACAGACTAACCTTGTTTTTGCTGACATCAACTACATGAGTCCTTTGTTTCGCCCGAGAGGTATAAAAGGACTCAACTGGTAAGATTGGAGTCATGTATGAATAAATTAACCTTATTTTCGTTGATGTCAACCACATGAGTGCTTTGTTTTGCCCGGGAGGTATAAATAAGGACACACCTAATAATCAGACTTTATCTGGAAGGTAAAGTAGAGATTATATGGCTCTGTCTTATCCGAGAGGTAAGATTGGAGTCACGTATCAACAGAATGACCTTGTTTTGGCTGACATCAACTACATGAGTCCTTTGTTTCGCCCGAGAGGTATAAAAGGACTCAACTGGTGAGATTGGAGTCATGTATGGAGTGCTTTGTTTTGCCCGAGAGGCATAAAAGGACTCAACTAATAATATTGGTCTTATCTGGAAGGTAAAGTAGAAGTTGTATTGCTCTGTCTTATCCGAGAGGTAAGATTTGAGACATGTATGTACAACTTAACCTTATTTTCGTTGACATCAACCACATGAGTGCTTTGTTTTGCCCGAGAGGTATAAAAGGACTCAACTAATAATCCGGCCTTATCTAGAAGGAAAAGTAGAAGTTATATTGCTCTGTCTTATCCGAGAGGTAAGATTTGAGTCATGTATGGCCAACTTAACCGTATTTTCGTTGACATCAACCACATAAGTGCTTTGTTTTGCCCGAGAGGTACAAAAGGACTCAACTAATAGTCAAGCTTTATCTGGAAGATACAGTAGAGATTATATTGTTCTGTCTTATCCGAGAGTTAAGATTGGAGTCATGTATAATCAAATTAACCATGTTTCTGTTGACATCAACTACATAAACATACGATTAGCTGCGATGGGCGACAAATAAATTTTTTTGGTTGATCTGTCTGCGAATGCCAACGCTCTGGGGTGAGACTCCGTGGATATGAACTTAGAGTACATCCAAAGTGTAAATCCGGATACTCCAGTCGACATCTACAACATCGGAGGGTGTCGGACTCCTTGGGAGTTGGATGAGGATGGGCTACGTATCTTTGGGGAAGAACATGTATACGCGAGGACCCTGAGTTGATTCTGCACTCCAGTGTCGCAGCGCGCTGGAAGAAATACTTGTCGGACGGACTAAAGAAAAAGTTTTTGATGGAAAAGTATCCTAGGAATGGTGAACTGTCATTCGTGCCGCCAATATGAGGTGGCAGTGAATCTAAAATAGTCGGCTCTGAAGATGGACAAATATTTTGGCGCGAAACAGAAGTTAACGGGATCTGCTCTAACAGCATTGGCCCCATTGATCGAGTCGTTAGCACCCCTGAGAGATACAGAAAATAATGTTTATGGTTAAACTTTAGCACGAGATGCGATAGTTTTTCTTTGATATGATAATATAACATTCATATCTGTTTATACTGTTTTATGTTTTGACCGAGATGTATAAAATGTCTCACTTGATAATCATGCTTTATCTGGAAGGTATAGTAGAGATTATATTGGTCTGTCTTATCCAAGAGATAAGATTGGAGCAATTTAACAAACTATCCTTGTTTTTTGTTAGCATAAACTACATAAATAAAAGATTATGCTACGATCGCAGCAACGTAAGTACTTTTGCGAGTCGCCTAAAACATTTTGTGAAAACTTGGGAAGCGATCTCTGATGACAAGTCTATTATTCAAACAGAGAAAGTTTATAAATTGCCGTTCAAGTCAACCCTTGCACAGATTTACTCTCTACCATCCAGAGGATGGCCGGAGCAGGAGTGAGCATCCAATTGGAAATTGATAAACTGCTTTCGATAAACGCGACTGTGGAGACTTAGGAAGTTTCAAGTCAGTTTTTTCCGCCGTTTTTTCTTAGTTCCCAAGTCTGATGTCCAGCATAATTCTGAACTTGAAGGAGTTGAATACCTTTATCTTGAAAGATGCTTATTTACTGATTCCAGTATGGGGCCACATCGCAAGTTTTTGAGGTTTATGTTAATGGCAAGATTCACAAGTTTGCTTGCCTTTTGGCCTATGTACGTGCCCATTGACTCTTACAAAGTTATTGAAGCCAGTAATAAATTATCTACGCTCGAGAGGTTCACTCTCGGTGGTGTACCTAGATGAATTTTTATCTTAAGGCCACCAAGTTGAAGAGTGCAGCGAGAATCTGACTCAAACCATCGAACTCTTGAGAGGTTAGGATTTATCATCAACTGTGACAAGTCCAAATTGGTGCCTGAGAGGATATGCAAATATTTAGGATTCTTTTTAGATTCAAATTAGATTCAAATTGATACCCTGAGAGTTGAGCTTCCACAGATAAAAAGATCACGATGTGAAAGCAGATAGAAGTCCCTATATATAAAAAAAAAAAAAAAAGGAAGTTGAAGATTCGTGTGTTTGCCAAGGTTGTTGGATCAGTGATGGCTTGCCGTCCTGCAGTCGAGTACAGCCTGTTACAACTTGGCCTTGAATAAATTTTGCAAATTCTTCAAAAGAGCAGAGTCAAGCCTTAGAAAAAATTTAGGGTTGTTTCGATGCGTTCATGTCAGTGGCGAAGTTTATTCTAAGAAACTGAGAAACTGAGATTGGTGACTGAAGGCCTTGCCTAAGGCTAGTAGGAAAGTGAGGAGCAAAAGGTACTAGAGAACGATTTATTTTCATGTTTCGTTGTCCGGATGGGATGTTTTTTGCAATGGCGAGCCCGCCAGTGGACTTTGGAGAGGAATCTTCATATAAATCATTTGGAGCTTAAGACGGTTTTATTCGCATTGAAGTGATTTGCAGCTTATCTGAGGGATGCAGCTGTTTTGCTCATAGTCTATAATAGGGCGACGATAGCCTACATCAATCGGATGGGAGGTATCCGTTATTTTCCTCTTCATGTTTTAGCATGCGAGTTATGAAACTGGTGTGAGGCCCGTCAGTTATGGGTTTACGCTTCATACATTCCCTCAAAGGAAAATGACGAAGCGGATCCTTCATCACGTATCGATAATTCGGAAGCCGGATGGGAACTGGCGAACTATGTATTTAAAAGAATTATGGGAAGCTCGGGAACCTGTGAAAAAAGATTTTATGCTTGTAGAAGAAATGCTAAGTACGCAGACTGTTGCCTTGGTAAAGAGACCCTGGGGCTTTCGCCTTTGAGGCATTTACGATCAGTGGGTCTGATTGAATGTTTTATTACTTATCAAAAGTGACAGGGCAGAAGCTGTCGCCGTTGTACCTCGCTGGTCGACTCAGGTCGGTTTCGAGGTTTCAAAAAATTATCACTAAGGGGATTGGATCTGGTTTGAAGTAGCGATCCTAATATGTTAGACTCCTTGTAAAACACGTGAATCTACTGGCGGCGAAGCTTATCTTGGCTGCCGCCACGTTATCAGCCAGGCGTTATTGTTGAAAGATACACCTTAAGAAGCGATTAACATTTCAATCGGTTCTTCAACAGAATCCACGTTAAAAAAAAAAAAAATTATAATAGGATTCTTAAGCTCTGGTGACGATGGAATTTGGCGAAATTATGAGGATCCGTATGATGTATCAGTGGGGATTTTGAAAATTTTTAAGTTCCTCTTGGAGAGATGGTGCTGAGCATAGTACGCTGAATTCCGCAAGAGTGGCACTGCCATTAATATCAGGGGAGGATGTTACGAATAACCAGCTGATAAGTCGTTTCATCAGAGTATCTTAAAAGATAAGGCTCAGTTTACCCAAGTACGAATCCACGTGGGACGTGGATCTGGTTCCTTGACAACGTGGTTTCCGCTAGAAGAGTTGGCCTTGAATAAATTGACAGAAAAGCTAGTGTCGCTGTTGCCCTTAGGCACCGTTTATCGCTGTCAAATCTTGGCGTTAGTTAAGATTTCTATAATATCATTGCGTTGGAGTGCAAGATTGAAATACGTATCCCAGAATTCCCGGATAGAATTAAAACTTTTCGACCAGGGATTCCTCAACCAGTGCTGAAGATTGTTTTCTTCCGAGAAAAACCTGAATTTGTGTATCGCGCAAAATTTTTAACCAGTACTTGATGGTGATGAAAAACCTTCTAGGGAATATTATTGACTCACTGTTTGTTTCTTTTAACAAGCCACAAAAGGCAGTTAAAAGTGAGACAATTAGTCGTTGTATTAGATCAACGTTGTTGTCCTTAGGAGTGGATAAAATGTTTACCGCGCATTCTACGCGACATGCGTCGACATCTAACGCATGTCAGAAAAGGTATGAGTTTCGAAGAAATTTAGAAAGTGGCTGGTTGGTCGTCGAATTCAAAGGAATTCGCCGATTTTTATCAACAGCCAATAATTATTGTTGTCAGCAATATATGTTTTCAGAATCAATACTATCATTCAGTACTTACATCTGTTAAGTATATTTCTATTCCCTTATAATTTTGTTGAGTTACATTACTACCAAAATACTATTGGTTTTATAATAATACTTGGAGCATTCATTGGCCCATATTTTCATTTTACTCTGTATTATTTAAATAAATAATATTTAAATGATGAAGGGAATGGTTGCTCTGAACAGCTACCTTCGTAATCTCGAAGTGCGAGACACGAAGGATAATTGAAAGATCTCACGAGCCCGCCGAAGGCGGGCGAAGTTTGATCTCAATTATTCGAGTGTCTCGCACGAGAGATTCCCACCCATATACTAATAAATATTACCCACCCCCATTTCAGGTAAAATGAAAAATAGAATTGCTTTATACGAATGAATAAATAGTTACTAGGGAGCGCTATGGTAACGGGGAAGCGCTTTTGTTTATATTTTTAGCTCTGAACTTGTGGTCCAAGACATAGAAGTAGTGATACTACCTTCGTAATCTCTCGTGCGAGACACTCGAATAATTGAGATCAAACTTCGCCCGCCTTCGGCGGGCTCGTGAGATCTTTCAATTATAGAGATGAAATTCAGAAATTACGAATTAAATTGCCGATTCATAAGAGTTCTAAATTGATAACTCTGAATCCTTTTCTTGATGAAAATTGTATTATGAGATTAGGTGGTAGATTGCAACATACAGAGTTGCCATATGATACAAAACACCCTATAATCTTACCAAAACGATCTGCATTTACTGAATTAATTATATGGCGTGAGCATAATGCGACTTCTCATGGAGGAGTGTCGATAACGTTGGCAAATATAAGGAAAAATTATTGGATAGTCAAAGGGCGCCAATGTGTGAAATCCCTAATTTCAAAATGTGTGACCTGTAAACGTCTAAAGGGAAAACACGCAGATGAGCCATTTGCACCACTGCCGAATAATAGAGCTTTAATAAGTGTAAAACCATTTAGCGTCACCGGAGTAGATTTCTTTGGACCCCTGTACATCAATGATAGTGGGGGAAACAGGATAAAGATAAACGTAATGTTGTTAACCTGTGCAGTGATTAGAGCTGTACACTTGGAAGTTGTTATGGATTTGTCCACCGAAAGCTGTATACGAGCTTTACGTCGCTTCATATCTCGCCGAGGTTTACCTCAGAAGATGTACTCCGACAACGCGAAAACTTTTAAACGCACGACTTTGGAGTTGAACGAACTCTTCAGAAATCTTCAAACTGAAGAAGTACAGAACTTTTCCACTAAACAACGAATTGAGTGGAAATTTATAGTTGAAAGAGCCTCATTTTGGGGAGGATTCTGGGAACGATTAGTAAGAACCGTGAAAACCTCCCTAAAATTTGCTTTAGGACGAGCCAGTGTTAGTCTTGAAGAATTGACAACAATTTTAACAGAAGTAGAAGCAGTTGTAAATTCAAGACCGCTCACATATATTGATGATGATCCGGAAAATCTAACGATATTAACACCATCAATGTTGCTAGTAGGCGAATGTGAAAATTCACTCAACGCCAATTTTGAAAAATCCTCACTCAGCAGAAACGACATACTGAGATTGTGGAAAACTCGGAAAATGCTTGTGGAAAAATTTTCCAAACGATGGACAATCGACTACCTTCAAACGTTAAGATCTCTCCATCAAACTAAGGTCGTGAATTCTAGAAGTCTGAAGGAGGGAGATATCGTCTTAATCCATGACCAAGGAAGACCCAGATTGCTGTGGAAGTTGGCGAAAGTGACCAAGGTTTTCCAAGGAAGAGATGGTCGTGTACGAGCATGTGAAATCAAGACAGCGACTTCAGTTTTACGAAGACCCGTCCAGTTGCTGTATCCGTTGGAGATTCCTATCGCGCCGCCCCGGGAGGATGTTACAAATTTCCTGAACGAACGAGAAGAAAATGGCAACGTAGAGAGACCACCCGCAACGTTCCATGATCCCTTCTCATCCAAGGTCTCAGGATTGAAAACACCAGCACCAGACCTATTCTGTGACCAGACCAAGAAAATCAGTCAGTAGTACAGAAGTAACGCATCGAGCTGGAAGGTGAACGCTAACGAGTACCTACGCAGCTAGCTAGGGCACATATTTTCAGACGCGAATCTTAACGAATTAATTTAACGTTTTTAATTGAAGTTTACCTAAGTAATTATCTTTACTCATTATTATTATCACACCTGTTTTATTTTCTGTCAATAAAGACGCTTTATTTACGACTAGGGATTTGTTATAACGTAAATATTATTGGACTTCCGATTATATTTTTTACAGGTATGAAATAAGCATTAGAATGCGGAGGAGTAGATGTGAGTTTGGACATGTGTCCAGCGTCTAAGTAATCTTGCATAAAATTGTGATACATATCTCGTATCTCAGGTTGCTTCGACAACCTACGTTCAAGAGCAAGAAGACGGCGATCGGCAATTTCGATGGAACCGTCAAAGGTCGGTAATGATCGAGAGTCTTTGAAGGGCAAGCACACTCCGAAGCGTCCAGAAGGTTCGCGAAAGTGACTATTTACAAACAAATCTTCCATCTCTTTATCTTCAGGAGCAATAATTGGTTTGACAGAAACCTCCTCAAGACTCCAAAACTGTTTTAAAGTGTCTTAAGACAGGGCTCATTTGAATGTGAGACAAAAAAGGAATGTGCGGGCGACGCAGATGTAGTTGAAGTTGGACCTAACAAAACCCAACCAAATATGGTATTAATAGCAGCAGGTCTATTACCATCGCCAGCTATTACACCCTCCTTGACAATCAGGGCGAAAACTTCAGCTCCGAGCAGCATGTCAACGGGACCAGGGGAATGCCAAGAGGGATCAGCGAGTTTCAAATTGTCAAAGCACGCATCAGCAGATAATGTTATGGTCGGTAAATTCGAACATATAGATAGTAATACCATTGCAGACACATTAAAACTAATTGGCGAGGGTCCATCGGAGCGAACTGAACAATTCACAATACCGTGTGAAGAAGTTATGGATGTATGAGCGACACCAATGATCGGTGATGACGAAGGAATAAGAGGAAACGCCAGACGCTTGCGACAACGATCTGTTATGAAACTCGTTTGACTTCCCGAGTCCAAGAGCGCTCTCACGGATTGGTAGTTGCCCCATCTATCACGGACTTGTAATTGAACTGTTGCCAATAATACCGAATGAGACAACCCCGAATGCTTTCCTATTGAGGACATAGCAAGTGAAGGAGAAGCGTTCGTTTTGGAAGCTTGAGCGGGAGACTCAGTAGGAGCCGTATTGTTATTCGAACCTCCGTTCATGTCGGAAGATTTAGAGAAATGTAGCAATGTGTGATGCTTACCAGCACACTGTCTACATGTGAATGTAGACTGACATGCGGAAAATAAATGCGAATCACTTAGGCAATTGGTGCACCAGCGTGCAGCCTTGGCGGTTGTGAACCTCTTATGTGGGGACAAATTTACAAACGCATTGCATTTTTGGATAGAATGCGATTTGTCATTGCAATATGAGCAAGAAGTAATATAACTACTCCTTTGAGACTGCTCGGCAGATGACACCATAAATGTATGTGGCTTGCGTTTGTCTGCAGGGCGCGAATTTGCTTGATTAGGGTCTGAGGCGTGCTTATTGGACGACCTTGAAGGCATACTCATCTCATGAGTTTCTAAGGCACGACACTGACTAGTCAAAAAACATTTCAGATCGTCAAAACTAGGAAATTCCTCCTGCGCGAATTTTAATTCAAACCTCTTGCGGGTGGAATCATGAAGTAGCCAATTAAAAAGCGTGAAATCCCACAAATCTAAATTAGAGAATTTCTGTAGAGCAGCAATATTCTCATTGAAAGTATTAAGAAGATCCCTTAACGACTGAGTCGAGTTTGGTTGACACTTTGACGAGTTAACAATCGTATTCCAATAACAGGTCGCCAAGACTCTTTCATTCTGATATCTGTCAATCAGTGTGTCATATGCGATCAAATAATTTTCCTCAGTTAACGGAAGATGACGAACGAGAGCCAAAGGTTCCTTGGAGAGAGTGGAGATCAAATATTGGAACTTATCAACGGAAGATAACTCGCAGTTATTATGAATTAAGGAGACATGTACGTCGTGAAAAGACGGCCATGCTTTTAGATCGCCATCAAAATGCGGTAAATTAATTTTTGGTAAACGTACTCGACCTCGAGTTTCGTTTGCGTAATTTGACGCGTTGTCCGCCTCACGCGTTAATAATTCCTTACCAAGGAGAAGCGATTGTGATTCGGATTTTTTAACTTCAAGTTCAACCTGAGAAAGACTCATATGAATACCTTCGATTTTATAGAAAACGCAGTCAATCTGATCGGATAACTCACGCAGTAACTTCCAATTTTCAGAAGTTTCATCAATGACCATATTAAACCATAGCGACTGAAACTCGGTATAAATGTTAGACGCATTTTTGAAAGCAGAATAAAATTCGAATTTATCGTCAGGATTAGTCTTGGCCTTCAGACCAACCTCCAATACGGATTTTAACTTCGATAAGTTAATTTCAGCGATGATTTTTGCCTTATCCACCGTAGTACACGACATTTTACGGCGTTTACACTGCGTGAATTTTACGCAATACGTCCACGAAACAGAATACAAACCTATCTACCTATTTAGGGATAAATTTAAATGTAGACAAATCAAAGCAATAAAATATTATGAATCGATTACAACACAGGTGTGTTCACTGTGTTCCAGCCAGCTGCAGCTGTGGAACTTCTCGCTCGATTCTGGCACAAAAAATCTGTCTGGAGAAACTAGTACCTACCTAACACAACTTGCAAATAATGCGTGCAAGAGAAGTGTTTACATACGTACCTAAATAAGAATCAAAGTAGGTACCTACAGGTATCTATACAATATAATATAATTATTATAATAATTGCTAATGGAGATTAGGAATATGTTACCCAATCAATAACAAACAATTGACGCAATTTGTCACTGGAAAGTTAAACCCGCGCGATTAATTAATAAGTTAAATTAATGCGGGCGAAAATGCAAGAATGTATATCAAATTTTGACTGATTATGAACTGTAATTATTAAAAGGTCTTAAAAATGATTCAATTTAGAAAATCCGGCTCGAAGACCAAAATGTTGCGTATAGACTTACTGCCAAGAACTCAATTGTTCTATTTGTATAGTAAGTCACGCGGTTTGGAATTTGGATTAATTTTAATACTCGAAGGACCAGCGGGAAAATAATTAGGGGAGCAATTAAGGGGTATAATTTCTAGGATGATAATTATGCACCTACCTTAAATTTCCCATGTAGACAGCTTAGTGAGCTTTTCATTTGGCGACAAGGGCCGAAGATACTATCGCGTCGCATAGCACTTGTGGATTGCAATGTAAACACTTCTTGTCTGTATAGACAGACATGGACCGAATGCCACGGCGGTTTATCTCATTCTCTTGGGTGAAGTGGTAGGCAGGCACCCTTTTGCTGTATGCCCATAGACATGGTCTCGCGCACCATGTTGTCACGTTCCTCTCCCCCCGTGCATAATTCAAAATAAGGAGGGAATTATATGGATAAAAGGGAAACATGGGAACGGAACAAAAGTAATGTAAATTTTGTTACATTAAATTAAATTTGAAACAATTTTCTTCAAACCCTGTTGATTTGGTTTCAAAGTTTTTTTCCATCTTGCTCATACAGGGGTTCAAATATTAGCAAATTTTTCAAAAATTAAAATGACCGCCATTTTGAAACCGCTCGACCGATTTTGCTCAAGTACAATACCAGACCAGTTTTTATAGATATCTTACTCCCACAAAAATTTCAGCCCCCTAGATTCAAAACTGCGGCCTGAAATGAGATGACAAAAACCGGGTTCATGGAATTTTGAAGGGACACCCTGTAGAAGTGATGGGACTTTTGGAAAGTTTTTCAACGAAAATCCAACGTCATTCCAAAGTGTTACAAGGACCCAAAATTTCGTTCACTAATCTTGAAAGATAAAGCCACAGGAGCGTTTTTAAAATCGAAATTTCGCGATTTTGGAGAAATATATATACAGTGTGGAAAAGCCAAATGGAATAAATTCGATAATAAATCAATGGAGATGGGTGCCAAAAAACGCTCGGACACGTCGATTAGTATTTTTAGTTGCGCATTTTTTTCAATGAAAACTTTTTATACAGGGTGTGTCGTGTAACAGTGCTCAATACCAACTTTCTTCTTTCAAATCAAACACCCTGTATATTATTACATTTTCAGATTGCCTGAAAAAATGTAATAATAATGCTGTTTATAATTCAAATTTGTAACAAGTGATTTTTGAGTTATAAACAAATGAAAATCGCATTTTTTAATTTTCAAAACAGTGTGTACACCGATAACGGCTCAAGATGTCGGAAAACGGCTTACATGTCCCTATCTTAACTTTTCATTTAGAGCCCTATTAGGTAGTTTAAATTTTTATACAGGGTCATGAAAATTACCAGATTTTTAATCACCCTGTATAAAAATTTCATCCACACAATAGGATACTACATGAAAAATTAGGATAGGGACATGTAAGCCGTTTTCCGACATCTTGAGCCGTTATCGGTGTACACTGTTTTGAAAATTAAAAATTGCAATTTTCATTTGTTTATAACTCAAAAATCACTCGTTACAAATTTGAATTATAAACAGCATTATTATTACATTTTTTCAGGAAATCTGAAAATGTAATAATATACAGGGTGTTTGATTTGAAAGAAGAAAGTTGGTATTGAGCACTGTTACACGACACACCCTGTATAAAAAGTTTTCATTGAAAAAAATGCGCAACTAAAAATACTAATCGACGTGTCCGAGCGTTTTTTCGCAACCATCTTCATTGATTTATTATCGAATTTATTCCATTTGGCTTTTCCACACTGTATATAAATATATATATATAAATATATATACACCGTGTTTTATATTAAGTCGGCACTATTGCTAACTTCGTTATTATTTAACCTATAAAGTCGGTTAAATTAGCAAACTAGTAGTATTTTTGCTGCTGAATAAAATAGCGGAAGCAGAAAAACAATTGAACATCGCGTTTTCGAGATATTTAAAAAAATTTAATTTTTTTAATGGAACACCCTGTATATTTATAGATGGATCGGTTGCAATTTTTTTTTTAAATGGAAAAGTCTTTATACACTATGATCCTAAAATAATAAATTCAGTAATTATTAATTATTTTATTACTCCCAAAGTAGGCTGCGACAATTACTGTAATTTTGTGTACCTACGTAATGTAAGGTAAAAAAATTATGTCGTCCTCAATAGTGTATTTTTCAATAAAAAAATACACTAAAAATAAGAGTTGTTACCTTGAAAAGGATTTAATTTTACATAAACAAATAACAGAACTTGTTTGTGTGTAAAATTTTATTATTTTAGGATCATAGTGCATAGAGACTTTTTCCTTTAAAAAAATTTTTGCAACCGATACATCTAAAAATATACAGGGTGTTCCATAAAAAATATCCATTTTTTTAAATATATCGAAAACGCGATGTTCAATTGTTTTCGTGTTTTCATCGTTTTATTCAGGAGAAAAAATACTACTAGTTTGCTAATTTAACCGACTTTCTAGCTCAAATAATAACGAAGTTAGCAATAGTGCCGACTTAATTTAAAACACAGACAAGTTCTGTTATTGGTTTATTTAAAATTAAATCCTTTTCAATATAACAACTCCTTTTTTTGTGTATTTTTTTATTGAAAAATACACTATTAAGGACGATATATTTTTTTACCTTACATTACGTAGGTAGGTACACTAAATTACATTAATTGTCGCAGCCTACTTTGGGAGTAATAAAATAATTAATAATTACTGAATTTATTATTTTAGGATCATAGTGCATAAAGACTTTTTCCTTTAAAAAAAATTTGCAACCGATCCATCCAAAAATATATAGGGTGTTCCATTAAAAAAGTTACATTTTTTTAAATATCTCGAAATCGCGATGTTCAATTGTTTTTTTGTTTTCGCCATTTTATTCAGGAGAAAAAATACTACTAGTTTGCTAATTTAACCGACTTTCTAGGTTAAATAATAACGAAGTTAGCAATAGTGCCGACTTAATATAAAACACGGTGTATACAGGGTGTCTGCTTAAGGCTGGCCACCGGCTATATCTCGGAAACTAATGGGCCTATGACCTCAAAATAAAAAATTTCCAGACATAAGTGATCACGAGAAATTCTATGAAAATATTTTCAAGATGGCCGCACTTCCGGAAATACCGGAAGTTGACACCTACTTCGTTATTTTAACGGAAACACCCTGTAAAACTTTATATTTTTTAAATGTCTGAAGAAATCTAATGCAGGTGGTTTTCACCATTGGAATTTAGATTGAGCGGTTTATGAGTTATAAACAAGTGAAAATCGAAAATTTTCAACTTCAAAGCAGTCTAGAACTGGAGCGGCTCAAGATATCTAAAAACGGTTTACATGTCCCTATCTTAACTTTTCACATAGTATCCTTCTATGTGGTTTAAATTTTAATACAGGGTGATGAAAAATCGGATAATTTTCATCACCCTGTATTAAAATTTACTCCACATACTGGGATAAAACGTGAAAAGTTAGGATAGGGACATGTAAACCGTTTTTGGATATCTTGAGCCGTTCTTATTCTAGACTGCTTTGAAGTTGAAAATTTTCGAATTTCACTTGTTTATAACTCATAAACCGCTCAATCTAAATTCCAATGGTGAAAACCACCTGCATTAGATTTCTTCAGACATTTAAAAAATATAAAGTTTTACAGGGTGTTTCCGTTAAAATAACGAAGTAGGTGTCAACTTCCGGTATTTCCGGAAGTGCGGCCATCTTGAAAATATTTTCATAGAATTTCTCGTGATCACTTATGTCTGGAAATTTTTTATTTTGAGGTCATAGGCCCATTAGTTTCCGAGATATAGCCGGTAGCCAGCCTTAAGCAGACACCTGTATATATCGTGGGCAGGTGAATTTTGGAAAACCACTTTTTCGTAATCTGGGGGTCATGATCGGTGGACATTTGATGAGTTTGGGTGATTTTTGGAAAGTGATGTCGTCCTCAATAGTGTATTTTTTTGTTAAAAAATACACTAATTATGGCCTCGTGCTTTATTACCCCTGCTTGGACCATGCTGCAAAATATAGGCTGCAAAAAATCCAGAACGCCTGTTGCAGGTTTATATATGGGCTGAAAAAATTCGACCATATATCACGGAAAATAAATTGCCTTAAATGGCTTAAAATCGAGAATATTTTCAGATATCATATGGCAACAATGGTATTTCGAATTCTGACTTCTTCGATGCCCTCTTACTTGAGAGATAAGTTAGTGTTTCGCGGGGAAGCTCATGATGTACACATCAGGCATCCGTTTACACTCATGCTACCCAAGTATAATTTGGCTATATTTTGCCGTTCTTTCACCTATAATGCAGTCACTTTATACAATGGTTTACCTGTGAAAATGAAAATGCGTTCTATTCGCTACTTCAAAGAAAAACTCAGGCTGTTTCTTCTGGATAGACAGTGAAACGCAGGCATATGCGAATACCTTGAGGGGGGAGGGGGATTGTACCTAATTATAATTATATATTATGTTATACTGATAGTAGTGGTGGTTAGTGGTGTATAGAAGGTCGAGAATATATTGTAAAAAATTGAGATTAAATTTACATAAAATGGGGTGGGTACTGCTGAGAGTGCTACTGGGTTTGACATGTACTGCTTGACATTTCTGTTTGTGAGGTTTCTCTTTTCTCTTTTTTGTTCAACTTGCGAGTTAGTTGGTTGCCGGGGGGTGTTTATGTTTGATTATTTATGTTACCTATCATGATTTTACTACTGTTGTGATCTAAATTAAGAGTGTTAATTGCAGTATCTATAGTTTAGTTTAAAAATTGTGATGGACATTGATAAATTCTGTATGTTTTCTTGTTAATTAGAGAGGTTAAGTGGAGTAGCTTTAAGCTAGACTTCGCCTCTTCATGTGAAACAGTATTGTATATGACGATACTTACAAATAAAGGCTCTTATTATTATTATTATTATTATTATTATTATTCATAAAAATTCCAGCATTCAATTATTACCCAGGCAAGCCCACGGGAACCCTGAGGAATAATTATAGAATAGCGGCCTAGTTTGGTCAGTTGGTCATCACATTTAAAAATAGCAAAACAAAACTGCGAATTGCAGAGAACGTCATATTCGAAATGATAAGGTATATTGACTCACCGCCTTGATAGGTCAGGTAGAACAAAAAGGTAGCCGCAGGGCAAATAGGTATTGACTGTCCAAAAGTGTAAAGGTAGCCCAGTGAGGCAAAACAACGACACAACAAATAAACGAAATGAGTTAAAACAACTATCATGAGTATGACGTCAATTCAGGAAAACCGCTTTCACAATTGAAAAAAGCAACTGGAAAGACTAATCGTATAATGTTTAAAGAGGAGGCAACAATCAAAACAAACATGGCAATACTGCTCTCGATATCCAAGCCAAGCTAGCAACTCGACAAACAGACAGACATTTCCGCCATATCCCGGATAGTCTGTAACCAAAATGGTTGTATTCTTTAATTAATTCGAGCTGTTGCTTGAAATGAAATCAAAGAAATTAGAAAAAGGAAGTTAGGCAAAGAAAATCGTTGAATAGGTAATCGAACAGACATTTCCGCCATATCCCGGATAGTCTGAAACCAAAGTGGTTGTCTTCTTTAATTAATTCAAGCAGTTGCTTGAAATGAAATCAAAGAAACTAGGAAAAGGAAATTAGGTAAAGAAAATCGTTGAATAGGTAAACAGACAGACATTTCCGCCATATCCCGGATAGTCTGTGTTAGATATTTTACTATTTTTAATAATTATAAATAAAACTCATAATTTTGCTAACAGTAATTCGACATTTATTTCTTAATAATTATTCCCTTCACTTGCATTTTATCTATATGTATTTCATTATCAATTTCTGAAGACTCGATTACAACCAAGACTGTTCAATTCATAAAGTATATAGCACATACCCAGCAATGGTTGTTAAATAAAATAAGGATACATAACAGTCTGTAACCCAAGTGGTTGTATATATTCTTTAATTAATTCAAGCAGTTGCTTGAAATGAAATCAAAGAAACTAGGAAAAGGAAATTAGGTAAAGAAAATCGTTGAATAGGTATACAGACAGACATTTCCGCCATATCCCGGATAGTCTGTAACCAAAATGGTTATATTCTTTAATTAATTCAAGCTGATGCTTGAAATGAAATCAAAGAAATGAAACACAAGCAAAACGAAAGAATAAGAAAGCACAGGTGTGCAAAAGAGTGGAATCCGAAATAGATTGAAGTTTGAAAAATGCATGAAAGGGATTCATCATTCGCTTTCCATTGTTTTGTACTCTCTATGCAAAATCACAGCCCTTCTGGCCCTTCACCATTTTACGCTCTTGCAAACGAATTCTCTCGCTCATTATTCGCTTTCAGACACGTGAAGGAAGCCAACATTTGACAGCAAGTCTCAGTAAATTTCCCCGCTTTTCTGAAAGAAATCCCAATCAACCGAGATCCAATGAGTCATAGTAGGTTCTTTTGCGCATCCGTTTCGGCCATACTAATCCTGGCACACCTCAATCAAAGAGCAGGGGGACTACGGTAAAGACTACGGTAAACACAACGAAAGAAAACACAGCGGTCCTATTAGGGGAAACCTAGGGGTAAACAGACGATCACAGTGGCTTTTCGCGAAAGACTTTGGGACCCGGGTCCTGGAGCCTTCCTCCCCCTCGCTTACTCCCACTCAAAAAGTTGAATAATAAAAAAAATAATAATTCACTTACCTTAACCCAGAAAAGAAGGAGGTGGCTATTGACAGATCTCAATGTGACTAGGCAAATTTGAAACATTAGCCACATTGGCCTGTCGAGTGGAACATATCAAATTTCGAATGCCCCACCCAAATCCTCTAAATTTCGAAAGAAAATAAATTTTAAATTTTGAAAAGTGATCGTCTAAATTTCCAAAGTATCAAACCAAAACCAAACTTAAACAAAAGGTTCGTTGTGTTTATCCAGTCCAGGACAGATAAATGTGGCCTTCCTCTGGAAAATCCAGCATTCACCGAACCAGACTGGACCCGTAGTAACTCCTAAAAATTTTAAAAACAATAACAAAAAATTGATAAACTTCACCAAAATATCCCAGAATATATCACCTTATTCTTGATGTTACTCTAATTTCTGAATAAATGATTTAAAAAGAACATGAGGAGGGTTGATTCTCAATACTCTAAAATTGTTGAATTTTAATACAAAGATTTATTAAAATCAATTTCATCAGTACAATAGACTGGTAATCACCAATAGATCTTACACATAAACAATAAATTTAATAATCAAAATCAGTAATCCTGATTCAAACATTCAAATATAAATATTACCTTATTACCAATGATATCAAACTTACATGACTAAAATTCAAAATAGGTACCTATATCATTTCAATAGTTCAGATAAAAATTTCTAAAGCTCATATCCTATTAATCAATTTCTAAACTATAACACACAGGTAGGATTCTGAATAGAACTCAGAGTTAGATCAGAAGTTATTTATCAAAAATTTAAATTTATCTTAAGCCAAAGTTTCAATATAAAAATCGGTATCTACCTACAAAATCTGAAATTCAAAATTTAATTTACAAAATGATCATCTCTAACTCAAAATCCTAAACACACACGATAAATTTAATGAATTATTTTTACACATAACCATTACATTAGTCACTTGTTGACCACAATAAAAGTTCATAACATATTATCAAAAATCAGATTCACTTAGAAAGTCATAGGTGATGAAATCAATTAAACACTGTACTCGAACTTATTTAATTTTCTTGGTTGTTAGAAAATAGTAAAAGTTTAATCACACTCATAAAGACATACCTTAATATTCAAAATTCCATTTCAAACTGATGAACTAAGGTTCCTCTAACAGAAACGCAATGATCAAAGAATAGGCCGGCATGGTTACTGGAACTGCCTTTGTACTGGTGTTAGCACCCCTTGGTTGGTGCTCCAGGTGCCGGATGAGCTGGACTGCTCCCCCTTCAACCTTGTAACGACCCAATATCAAAGCGCTAGGACCTCTGCCTGATGAAACCTTCCATGCCTCCAAACTAAACTCCACCACTCTTCTTTATTTCTCCAAGCTTCTTCAAATATAACCCTTCACACAGGTTAGTACCTACATAGGTAGGTACCTACATAAGCCTCCACATGATCGAATCTTTATGTAAACTTTCATATAAATCAGAAGCTTAAAAGTTGGAACTCAAAACTCAGAAACTAGAAGTTCGAAATTAAAATTCAGGAATCAAAAGTTAAAACTTAGAAATTCACAGTTCGAAATCAAAAACTGGAAATCGGAAACTAGTAGTTAAAAATTGAAACTGGAAGTCGGGACCTAACACTCTAGAACTTGAAGCTCAAAAGTAAGTCAAAACTAAAGTTCAAAATTAAGTCCAAAATTAAGTCTAGTAATACGTAAGTAAGTCCCTTGTCTGTAAAGACAAGAAAGCGAATATTAGTTATAATGACCAAAATTAAATTCAGAAGATTACTTACGTAAGACTGCATCTTTCACAGAGATAACTTCACCATATCTATGTGTACTTACACAAGGGACTAATATTAATTTGCGAATTGTAGACAAGCTACATGAACTGCCGAATTTAGACCGAAAAATGAATTTGATGCGTCCTCCACCTCTACTTATAATTTTCTGAGATGACGCTACTCAAGCGCACTAACTACTGTCTAACCGAAACTGTTGACCTATTTTAAATCCAAATCTCATCATTGACGGTATGCAACACTTAAATCTCGCACGCGACGAAGTCATATCTACCACCATATACGTCGGCATACTCTCGACAGCACAACCAATTTCTCAAGTTCTCCCTCTATCCAAACCTTAATTTCACAATCGTGAATCCGCATATACTCGAGGCCTGTCGTGTCTTGGAACGAAATGCAAGTTTTTTATATGTTTCTTTATGGGTCTTCTCAACGATCTCTTCCCCTCAACCAAAGAAATTATATTTTAGGTTTTATCTGGATAACTAATTGGAAATCTAGAGCAGCAAGATGAGAGTGGTCTCGTTAGACGCGGAAAATTAATTCGCATAAGATGATATACTTTTCAAACTCTGAAAACCCAGAACCGGGACAGAAAATCGACCAGACATGTTATCTACGTCTTATTTCAATAACAAAAGCAAGAATTTCTTAACGACCGCCAGATGTTCGTTCGTGATCTTTGCCTAATACAGCCTCTTACACCAGCAAAAATGTACAGTCAATCATAACTTTTCTGAACTTTATAAAAATATTCCTAATCGAGAACTAAAATTTTGAAAAAGAAAACGTAGCGTGCAAGGCACGCTGCAGTCCTCTCCGTTACAATATCGTCAGTAATACAATGGGAAAGCGCACACTACAGTACATGAAATAAGTCTGGAACAGAGTGTTACGAGGTGTAAGGAGCTGAACCTGATAGGGATGGGCATTTTCGTAAAATCACACACTATCTATACCGCTATTTTCGTCGTCTAATATCGCTCGTTTTTTATCCCTTCCTTATTCGCTCACTACTTAATTCGCAGTCTGCACTGAACTGAACTCACTGCCTGCTTGCTCCTCTTACGTACACCCTTCGTGTTCTTCTGGAATGCACTTCGAGAATTGTTTCTTCTCCTAGCTTCTTTCTAGAGTTCCGAATGTTCTATTCCTGGAATATTCTAGATCAGCTCCTAGACCGTTATTTCTCAAATTTTCCTTCTCTTTAACCGAGAACTTCCCGCCTACATTCTCGCGGAATAACTGAAGAACAAGCGAGAACAGAAGGTCGTGCAAGGTATGTTCGAAGTACAACACTATTCTCGCGTCTGTCTCGGTTGGTAGGGGTACGGAGTCCTAATCTCCCATTAAAGCATTAGGAATATTGTTAATTTGAAAGAGGTAAATGTAAGAGCAGAGTAATAATCCTCGTGTAAAAAGTTACTTCAAAAAAGTACTTCACGGCAAATATCCTAAGGTTCTCAATAGTGTAACGATAGACAAGGAGGGGTCGTTGAAATGGTTGAATAAAGCCAATTTATATCCAGAAACAGAAGGATTTATTGTTGCAATACAAGATTCCATCATGCATATACGTAATTATGAAAGGCATATATGTATTAAAGTTTCCGGTCAAGATGTATGCAGAAAGTGTGGCACACAAAACGAGACAATTGAGCACATAACAGCAGGGTGTCCAGTTCTCTCCAATAATGCATATCTATGTAGGCATAATCAGGTAGCGAAGCTAATCCACAGTCAGTTGGCACTGAAACATGAATTAATTAGAAACCCAGAACCATATTATAAATATACACCAGCGCCTGTGTTGGAGTCACGTGAAAAGCTGTTATATTGGGATCGACCTATATTTACCGATAAAACGGTCGATTTTAATCGCCCTGGCACACTGTTTATAGATAAAAAAAGAGAATATGGAGTGATAATAGACATAGCTTGCCCATTATCCTCCAACACAGAAAAAACAGAAACTGAAAAAATTAGAAAGTATGAAAATCTTGCAATAGAGGTTAAACGCATATGGGGATTGAAAAACATCAATATAGTACCTATAGTCATCTCCGTCACTGGCATGATATCCAGAAACTTCCACAACCACCTGAAGAAAATCGATTTATCGAGTGGACTCTTAATTACCATCCAAAAGGCCGTAATTCTTCAAACATGCCATATAGTTCGAAAATTCCTGTCCTTGGGATAGGATGAAGTTCTTCCCCAACGAATAGAGATATTGTGTGTATATGTGTACCTACACTGTGTCTCTTGAATTTCTGGACATAGGGAATTCCCATTTTAAAACAAACTATTGGAAATATTGGCTCCCCTAATTATTTTACAGTAAAATGTCAAATTTAAAACTTCTTAAGGAAAAAAAGCTGCTTCTTATGCTACAATTGCATTTTCATTTGGTTCATTCGTTTTCGAGAAAATCAGGAAAAACTGAACGGTTTTTCGTAGTTTTTCAAGGTTGCTTTGCTTTTGACAGATAATGCTAAAAATTATTAATTGTCAATAAGTGATTGTTCAAAGTAATTCATTCATCATTAAAACTTTAAGTGGCAAAGTATTGCTTTTTTAAAGAAAAACTTGTTTATAAAAATGAATTATTTCACCATCGAAGAAAAGTAAAATTTATTGAATGACATTAAAGTACTCTGGCAATTCACTTCGAAATATCAGAGATTTGTTATTATCTTATTAGCATTATCTGTCAAAAGCAAAGCAACCTTGAAAAACTACGAAAAACCGTTCAGTTTTTCCTGATTTTCTCGAAAACGAATGAACCAAATGAAAATGCAATTGTAGCATAAGAAGTAGCTTTTTTCCTTAAGAAGTTTTACACGTGACATTTTACTGTAAAATAATTAGGGGAGCCATTATTTACAATAGTTTATTTTAACATGGGAATTCCCTATGTCCAGAAATTCAAAAGACACAGTGTATATTATTTTGTATTGTATAGACCCAGTGTAAAAAACCTTCTTGCGCATCAACCCTTTCCCATAGATAGTGTTTTTTTATGCGATTCAATTATGAACATTTTCATCGCCTTTTAAATTGACTTTCTGTAATTTTCTATTCCAGTCAGGTCAAATTAGCGTAGTGGTTTACTGAGAAAATTTCAGTTCATTTCCTACTGCCTTATTAATGGAAAAATAAGCAAATTTTACTGCATTAACTCAAATTTAAAATAATTTTCTTCCAATCGTGGTAATTTGGTTTAAATTTGTTTTTTCTAGCTTGCTTATAGGTATAGGGGTTCAAAATTTAGCATTTTTTTCTAAAATTAAAAAGGCCGCCATTTTGAAACGGCTCGACCGATTTTTCTCAAATACAGTACCAGACGACTCCTTGCGGCTATCTTACTCATAAAAAAAATTTCAGCCCCCTAGATTGAAAACTGCGACCAGAAACTGTGCCTCATAGACGGTTTTTATTTTTAATTTGGAGGGACACCCTGCAGAAGTAACGCAACTTTAGGAAAAATTTTTTACGAAAATCAAACGTCATCCCTAAGTTTCACAAGGGTAAAAAATTCCGTTCACTAATCCTTAAATATGAAGCTACAGCAGCGGTTTTAAAATTTTAGAGAAATTAACATCATATAAAATAAATTCGAATATCTCCGCCATTTTTCTTATTTACTTCTTGAAATTTTTGAGAGTTAAATGTTATTAGTGTAGTTTTCTACTGTGACAATTTCAGTTCAATTTCTTCATAAACGATTATTGAAATTCAGACATTTTTACCCTTTTCCTACCCACGCCACTGAAAATGTGAATTTTATTGCATTAAATCAAATTTCAAGTAATTTTATTCCAATCCTGTTGACTTGGTTTCAAAGTTTTTTTTCCATCTTGCTCATACAGGGGTTCAAAAAACAGCAAATTTTCCGAAAATTCAAAAGGCTGCCATTTTGAAACGGCTCGGCCGATTTTTCTCCAGTGCAATACCAGACCACTCCTTGTGAATGTCTTACTCCCACAACAATTTCAGCCTCCTAGATTGAAAACTGCGACCTGAAATGATACCACAAGAATCGGATTTCTGGAATTTTGAACGGACACCCTGTAGAGGTAACGCGACTTTTGGAAACTTTTTCAACGAAAATCTAACATCATCTCAAAGTTTTACAAGGATCCAAAATTTCGTTCACTAATCTTCAAAGGTAAAGCTACAGGAGCGTTTTTAAAATCGAAATTTCGCGTTTTTGCTGAAATATACAGGTCTTGCTAAGGTTGGCCACCGGCCATATCTCGGAAACTAATCGGCCTATAACCTCAAAATAGAAAATTTCCAGACATAAGTGATCACGAGAAATTCAATGAAAATATTTTCAAGATGGCCGCCCTTTCGGAAATACCGGAAGTTGACACCCAGATGTTTTGTCATTAAAAATCTGTCAAAGAAAATAGTTGACGAAAAATTACAATTTTTCTAATTCATTTAATTACCAAATGTTTAAGATGACCCAAATTGTTCGGTCGAAACGTTGATCTTATAATAAAGGCCACACTTTAAGAAGAGACTTTTTGCCTATAGCCCTTAACAATTTTCTATTAATATAATTTTTTGGCAATTACTTCTGTTATAATTATATATATTTATATATCTTGGGCAGGTGAATTTTGGAAAACCAGTTTTTCGTGATCTGGGGGTCATGATCGGTGGACATTTGATTAGTTTGGGTGATTTTCGAAAAGCAATGTCTTCCTCAATAGTGTATTTTTTTATTAAAAAATACACTAAAACTGAGAAAGATAAATAAATAAAAAATAATAATACCTAGTCTTTATTTTGCGATCACCATGTTATGCACAAGTATTTAATTTGGCTCTATTGTGACAATATAAAGCTGCCGGTTTTGCCAGAAGGATTGATGATCTAAAGTCTAAAGCATGCTAAGACCAATAAGTGGCATAAAACTTTTCGTTCTTTTGTATAGATAGTTCTATATCCTTATTTTCGCTTCCTTACTTAAAAACTGGAATTTTTTTCCAGTAAAATTTCTGAATTAGTTAAATTTATGGTATGGCAAAAGCGGCAGTATTACACTAATAATAGTCCTATCCTAATAACAGTAATCTCAAAAACAGACACGTTCGGCATTGCACCAGCAGGTATACGTGCTGTTCTTCCACCTAATCGTAATACCTATTAAATATTACTGATAATGAAATATAGAAGAGTCGGTGAATATTTTCATCATTATGGTTAATTGCTATAATTATTATTATTATTTTTTACGAACCATATTATCAACATTAGTCATTTAATTATTACTAATAAAATTACAATGCTCGTACAAATAAATGAGAGTAGTAAACTTCCAAAGTCGTATTTTTTTTAAATACCTATAATAATTATGATATACACAGAGCTCCATGAAAAAGGAAATAATCCTTTAATTTTAATTTTTTAATGAAATAATCCTGCAATTACATCTAAATTTATTGTACGATCTTAAACATTCAAAAGCCTTATTCAGTCGCTGAAAACCGACTACAAACTAACTACTAATTTACCTACATTTTCTTCATCAAAATACTTTAGATTACTTTGGAATACTTTAACGATTGCCAGTTGTGTTTCTTTAAATGACAACAACTATTGTTTTTTATATGTTTCTCTGATTCTATGATTTATTCTGATTCAACATGGAAAAAAATAGGAAAATACCTCAATAAAATTTTATAAATATTTTTTATAAATAATTATTCATAGGTTTTTCAGAGATATTGAGTCATTTTTCAATCACTCTGTATATCTCTTACTGATAATATCAAACAAAAGTATAATTGCATAAAAAAAAAACCATTTAAAATTGCTATAAAAGCAGACGTATTTTGCCACTACTTTACAACTTACTCTTCAACAAGAAAACAAGTAGGTTCGTAAGCAAATTTTATTTTTCTAACTTTTATTTAAAAATTTCCAATAGTTATTGTACGGTTTAGGTACACAAAGAACGAATAATGAACTGTATAAATTAATAGACACACATTAAATTAATCTTTTAATGCAAAACTAGTAATTTTACACAATGCTGTAGAACAACCAATCAATTTAAAGGTAATTTCTAATTATGTAGACGATTATAATATGATTAAACGATTTAGTAAGATGAATAATTTGAATTAAGTCGGAGTAGGTATGTAGGTATTTATTTAGTCTGACGAACGAACGATACGAAAATATACGAATATTAGAGACAGCAGGACTTCTGTCCTGGTCAACGAACGAAAAGCGAATCTTGCTTTGCACACCTGACGCAGGCAAGCAAGGGTTACATTTTACTTTTTCCCTATTCCACGAAGACCACCTAAGAAGTGCATCTCCCGGATCAATATTTAACAGAAAATTCGACATTTCAGTTCTTCTTCATCCTAAACGTGTCTACATTCACATAGACAGTGTCTACATGATTTAACTAATTTAAAAGCAGCTCAATCTGCAACATATTCCCCCCCTTGGAGTCTCTGACTTCAAAAACACTAAATAAATTTTTTTTTTTTCATACGAAAATTTTCAACATATAATTGCGGTTCTCTCTCGAACGAAATAATAATATTTTTTCCTATTTTAAAATCGTCGAACGAATAGACAAATAGTCTCGAAATTATTACTTGCATTGTTAATCTTCATTTGGCAGAGGGCAAACCTTTGAAATACTTCTTATGAAATTTCCCCCCTGAGTTTTTAATTTAACCATTCGAACTTTGCCGTCAGCACCAGGGACGACCTCCATAATTCTAGCTCTTGGCCATTTTAGTGGAGGAGTATTTTCTTCTTTTATTAAAACGAGATCGTTAATTTTTAAATTTTCTGAAGGGTTTAACCACTTCGGACGATTTTGTAACCGATTTAAATACTCAACTGACCACCGTTTCCAGAAATCATGTTGAATTTTAATGCAATGTTGCCATTGTGATAATCGATTTAATTTTATATGCGAAACATCCTTTTCAGGAAAGGAGGTAAGACTGGCACCCACCAGAAAATGTCCGGGCGTTAAGACATTTAAGTCAGCCGGATCGTTTGACATCGCGCAGAGAGGTCTTGAATTTAAAATGGCCTCAATTTGTGTCAAACACGTATAGAGTTTTTCGAATGTCAAATGAGCGTTTCCTAGTACTCGACGGAGGTGAAATTTAATACTTTTCACCGCGGCTTCCCAAATACCTCCCCAATGGGGCGACAAGGCCGGGATATTTTTCCAAGTAGTTTCCCTTTCCGAGAGAAAGTCTTGAATTTTATTTACGTTTGGGGGCCTTCGAAAAAATTCATATAATTCTCTAATTTGATTTTTTGACCCTAAAAAATTTGTGGCATTATCCGAATAAATTATAGAAGGATTACCTCGCCTAGAGATAAATCTTTTTAACGTAGCGATAAATGCGTCAGTTGTCAAATCTGACACTAATTCTATGTGTACTGCCTTTGTCGACATACACACAAATACAGCGAAATAGCATTTAAGTACCTTTGCATTTTTTAACGACGAACTTTTAATTAATAATGGACCTCCAAAATCTACGCCTGTGGCATGAAATGGACGACATATAGATACACGATCTTTGGGTAAATTGGACATAATTTGACTTGCGGGACGAGCTTTAAAACGATGGCATGTAACGCAGTTTTTTATAATTGTTTTTATTTCTCTCAAGCCATTTAATGGCCAATATCGAAGTCGAAAATTTGATAAGACAGTCTGTGGACCTGCATGAAATAGTTTGATATGTTCCTTTCTTAACAATAAAGAAGTTACATAATTTTTCGCTGGCAGTAAACACGGATATTTCTGCTCATACGGAACGTTAGCATTTGCCAAACGACCTCCTACTCGAATAACACCAGTTTCATCTAAAAACGGGTTTAATGACAAAATTTGTTTATTTACGATAGGTTTTCCTTGCTGCAACTGTCTTAATTCTGACGAAAAATTCATTCTCTGTACTTGTTTAATTATTATTTCTAACGACTTCCTTAATTCATAAATAGTTAACGGACCTGTTTGTTTTTCTCCATTTCTGTTTTTTACGTTTCTAACGAATCTCAAACAATACGCAATTGTTCTTTGCAAACGAACGAAACAGGAAAATTTTGAAAACAGAGATATCCAAAATGTTTCACTGTGATTGTGAAGCGCAACTTGCTTCACCGAATTTCGCTCTTCATTTAGACCTAATGAATGAGCTGTAGGCCTAAAATTTAATTTACTTAAGTCACAATAATAATTTTGCAAAAAGGTAGGACCGAGCCACCACATCTCGCAATCCTTCAATTTTTCAGGCGAAATTCCCCGCGATAAGTAATCAGCCGGGTTGTTTTCCGATTTAACGTGGCGCCAAGTGTATTTGGACGTCAAAGTTTGAATTATCGAGACCCTATTTGACACGAAAGTAGACCAACGAGAAGCATGAGACTTTAACCAACATAAGACGATCTCTGAATCTGACCACAGATTAACCGAAGAATAATCAATTTTATTTTCGTAAGTTCGACATATTCTTTCTACCAATTTCGCGAGCAACACAGCTCCACAGAGTTCCAACCTTGGCAACGTTATACTTTTCAAAGGAGACACCCTTGATTTTGAGCAAATTAGTCTACACGACACATCCTTATTTGAATATAATACACGCAAATATACGCAGGCGCCATAAGCTTTTAAGCTGGCGTCACAAAATCCGTGGATTTCGATACTTTCGATTGACAAATTTAAAGTTAGATTCCTCGGAATCTTCACCTCTTTTAGACACGGTAGCGAGAAGAAAAATTTATTCCATTCCGACATTAAATTATCTGGGAGATTATCATCCCACTCGATTTTACTGATCCATATTTTCTGCATAATTAATTTTGCAGTTACTACGACGGGACCTAACAATCCAATAGGATCGAAGATTGAGGCAATTTTCGACAGAACTTCTCTTTTTGTGTAATTTTTAATTTCTTTAAATTCGGGCAGTGCCATTACGAGAAAGTCTTCATGAGAATTCCATTGCAAGCCAAGCACTTTACTAGACGAACTTTCATTTTGAATGTCGTAATTATTTTTCGAATTATAATTATTTTGATTTGAATCAACTTGGAAATCCTCATTCGAATTATTTTCATTGAACTCTGTAGAAAAATCTTTGACATTTGAATGCCACTTATGTAACTTAAATCCTGCAGTATTTAATAAACTAATTAATTGCGAAGAAGTTTCGATTAATTCATTTTTCGAATTTGAACTGACGAGCACATCATCCACGTATGTTTGCGAAAGTAACATTTTTGATGCAAGCGGGTAATTTTGCGATTCTTTTTCAGCCAGTTCTTTTAAACATCTAGTGGCAGCAAAGGGCGCGAAATTCGTACCATACGTGATTGTTAATAACTCTAAACATTGTAAAGGTTCATTTTCATTTTCACGCCACAGGATGTTCTGTAAAAATGTGTGATTCGGATTTACACGAATCTGACGGTACATTTTTTCAATGTCCGCAATGACTACGAAAGTACCTATCCGAAATCTACATATGATATCGAATAATTCCGGTTGTACCGTATAGCCTTTTAATAAAATATCATTAAGCGATAAACCCGATGAAGTTTTCATCGAAGCGTCAAAAACAACACGCAATTTTGTTGTTTCATTATCTTCACGTATAACTGCGTGATGCGGCATAAAATATTTATTTTCTCCTTTCTCATTATGAGAACTTAGAGGGACGATTTTTGCATGATTTAAGTTTACATATTCATCGATAAATTGTTTATATTTTAATTTTAAATTTGGGTCTCTTAGAAATCGTTTTTCGAGACCAGCAAATCGTTTTCTTGCTTGCAAAAACGATTCACCTAAATTACACGATTTATTTTCTTGATTTTTAAATGGCAAATTTATTTGAAACCGTCCATTTTCTAATCGAATCGTCGTTTCTTTAAAAATTTCTTCCGATTTTGCATTTTCGGGACTTAAAATTGTTTTCTCTTCGATGTCTTCTATCTCCCAAAATTTTTGTAACAGTTCATCGCTACTCGATGACGTATTTAAAAAAGAACAACAATTGGGTGAACTATTCCCTAGTTCATTATACGAATTAATATTAGAATGCTTTGGCTTATTATTTGCCAATTTACCGCCGACGACATATCCTAAGAGTGTACTAAAAAGGGTTGGCATATCCGCCCCTAATTTAATCACTCCTGGAACGATTAAATCATAATAGACGTCTGCTCCTAGCAAGATGTCGATTTTCGAAGAGATATAAAAATTTGGATCAGCTAACATAATGTGATCCGGTATTTTTAAATTTGATACGTTTAGAGTAGTTTGCGGTAGTTCGCAAGTTATATTTTCCAATACTGCACACGAAACTTTGAACGAATTTTTTCTATAAACGTTTGACTTAATGGTTAAATCAACCATCTCATTTGATTGAGCATTTATTTGCGAGATTCCTGATATTTGCAATTCTTTACGATAAGTATTCGAATTTAATTTGTCTAGCAATTCTTTTGTGCACATGCTAATCTGACTTGCCGAATCCAGTAAGCACCTAGCCGAAACTGGATCGCCGTTGCGACTATAAATTGTTACCACTGCTGTGGCTAGTACGATTTGCGAATTATTTTGCGAATAAGTGGAAAACGATAACGAACTTTCGGGCTTATTTTCTTTATTTTCATTTTCATTTACGATACTTCTTTGCTTGGGATCGTCTTGCGACCTTGATTCTACTTGACTCGAATTCTTTTGATTTACGATTTGTCCCGATTCTCTATTTTCTGGCGTTGATCGATTTGAATTATTATTAGTTGAATAATGTTTATTTTGATATTGGTTTACACCCTCGTTTACACCATACGTACGATTTTGACGATTAAATTGACGATTAATTGTGCCTGAATTAGGTTTATGGAGATCCTGCCACTGGCTGCGACTTTCTGTGCGACGAATTTGAAAATTTCTAGGATTTGAATGAACTTCTCGATCAAAATTGATATGAAGTAGAGTATTATGCCTTTTGCCACATTGCCAACAATTATTCCCAGTGCAAGTATCATCGAACGAATGTTTCCTAAACAGACATATTTTGCAAAAACCTCGAGAGGTTATAAAGTTGTTTCTTTCCTGAATAGTTAATTGTTTGAATTTATAGCATTGATAAATCGAATGATGCTCTGAGCAAAAATTACAAATTAAATAGGATTGATTTCCTGTCGCCTTTCCTGTCTGTTGTTGATTCGAATTATGAGTTGAACTAATAAAATGATTAACTTTCCTAATCGGTGTAGGACTAGTGCCTTTTGTTGCATCTATTTCCTCTAATGCTTTGCATTGCTTTTCTAAAAAATTAATAAATTCTTTTAACGTTGGTAGGTTCTTGGTATCTCGATGTAAGCAATAAGCCTTTTGCAATTGAAAATCCAATTTCTTGGAAAAAATGTGAATTAAAATTAAGTCCCAAGAATCTACGGGTACATTTAAATTTTCCAAACTTTCGATATTTTGATTAATATGAGTTAAGAACTCCCTCAGGTTTTGAGCCTTTGGCTTCAATAAATTAGGTAAGTTTTCGAATAAATTGGTGATGTGCGCCTCGATTATCGCATACGTGTTTTTATATCTATTTTCTAACAACTTAATTGCAGATTGTAAATTCGAGCTTACCAACGACAAATTCTGTATTAAAGACAGTGCTTCGCCTCTCAAATATCCCTTAAGATAAATTAGTTTTTCGATATTATCTAAATCCTCATTATTTATGATGAGTTTAGTAAACAGATCATGAAAACTATTCCACTCTGCAGCATCACCTGAAAAAATTGGAATTTTGATTTCGGGCAGCTTAACTGTTTGAGAATTTGCACCCTTTGTATTTATACTTGTCGTAACACCCTGAACTAATTCGGCTACAAATTCTTTATTCGATTGTTGTAAATTCGATACGAAATTCTGAAATTCTACGTTTCCATCTAATCTAGGTTGTTGGGTGCTTAGACTAGTTAACTCTTCAATTTTGTTTTCTAACTTCGAAAACAAATTACAAAATTTACTTTCTACATCCTCACTATCTTTAGTGGCATCTTCTTTAATCTCTGCGATCGATTCTTGTATATTTACATAACTCTGATAAGCTGCTATTAAATTTCTTTTGCGAATTTCGATTTGATTTTTATTATTTTCATTTTTTAAATTCTCCTCAACCCACGTTTCGATTTTTGTAATTAATCCTTTCGCGTAACCCCTCTTTTTCTTCAAATTATCCATCTTTTTACAATATTACTTAACAAACGATATTTTTATAACACAGAATAATATAATAAACGATTTTTCATACAATGGTACGACTGACGAACATTTAGGTACTTACGATATGACATACGATAATTACAGGTATATTAATATTATAAACACGAACGAAATTACAATTATTTATATTTTTACGATCAAAGTTATCAACTTTAGTATTATTCACGAATTCACGAATAGTAGGTAGGTACATCAACCAAACCGACGAATTTAATTAGGTAGGTGGGTCTGAGTGCTTCTTTCGACTCATCAGCTGACGAATTAGGCTTCGAACGATTAATATGCAATTTTGTTGCGATAACGAAATAGGAAATAAGAAACTTTCCTCGAATAATAAATGAAGAGGTACGTTACTCAGTTTAGTGGAATCCAGGAACTTCTCTGCAATCCAGGACCTCGTTTTTGTGGAATCCAGGAATTGCTCTGCAATCCAGAAGCTCGTTTTTGTGGACTCCAGGGCCTTGTCTGCAATCCAGGAGCTCGTCTTTGTGGACTCCAGGGACTTGTCTGCAACCCAGGCGCTCGTACAGAAGTTTCTCTGCAACAACCCTCCAACACGAAACACTTGTAGTCGACGATGAACGATTTTGGACACTTAAAACTGCACAATTTTGTTTAACGACGTATTCCCTGCATCCATGGTACACCAGCAACTTCCATTAATTTCCATTTGCACTAAATTCAGTTACAATCCGGCTCGAAGGACCACTTTTATGTACGGTTTAGGTACACAAAGAACGAATAATGAACTGTATAAATTAATAGACACACATTAAATTAATCTTTTAATGCAAAACTAGTAATTTTACACAATGCTGTAGAACAACCAATCAATTTAAAGGTAATTTCTAATTATGTAGACGATTATAATATGATTAAACGATTTAGTAAGATGAATAATTTGAATTAAGTCGGAGTAGGTATGTAGGTATTTATTTAGTCTGACGAACGAACGATACGAAAATATACGAATATTAGAGACAGCAGGACTTCTGTCCTGGTCAACGAACGAAAAGCGAATCTTGCTTTGCACACCTGACGCAGGCAAGCAAGGGTTACATTTTACTTTTTCCCTATTCCACGAAGACCACCTAAGAAGTGCATCTCCCGGATCAATATTTAACAGAAAATTCGACATTTCAGTTCTTCTTCATCCTAAACGTGTCTACATTCACATAGACAGTGTCTACATGATTTAACTAATTTAAAAGCAGCTCAATCTGCAACAGTTATCATTGCTTAGGTAAACCACTCAGAATCGATATATTTTGCTACTACTTACAGCAGATTCTTTAGACAGGAAAATCAGAAGATTCGTAAATAATTTTAATTCTTCCAACTTTTGTTTAAAAAATTTAAATTACTACAATTGCATAGAAAACCTAGAATCGTCAAATATAAACTTTAATTTTTGATACAAAATTATTATACAGTGTGTCGCATTTAAGATGAAGACACCCCCATATTTTAGTTATTTAAATGAATACAGATTTGAAAATTCGCACAGTCATAAATAGCGATGGGCCCTAGTTTTTAAGATACTTAACCGAATTCAGAATTTTAAGCTCAGCCTACTACGAATTGACAAATAGGGCCAATTCTCAATATTTTGTTTCGCGGTAGAGATATCGAAAAAAATATTGGAAAAAGTTGTTCAGAATATTTTTTTATGCCCGTATACCAATTTTCATGACAAAATTCGCATTTTTAATTTAATTATTAATTTAGTTTAATATTAAATTAATTATTAATTATTTAATTTTGACAGTCTTTTGCTTTTGGTTTTCCTATTTTGTCAATTGCTTTTCCTTATTTGTCAAATGATTTTCTTATTTCTCTATCTATCATCGATTGTAGTCATTGATTTATCAATCATCAATTTCCTTTTATGTCAAATCAGTTTCATTTTATGTCAATTGCTTTGCCTTTTTAGGTGCAATGACAGTATCGTAAATATTGGAAAAGCATTTATTTTGATATAAAAGGAATCTCATTTGACAAAAGAGGAATTTCAATTGAAAAATCACGCACTGACGTTTAATAAATGGGAAACTCATTTGACAAATAAGGAAAAGCAATTGACAAAAGAGGAAAACCAATAGAAAAAGACTGTAATTCGAATTATCACCAAACAAGCGAATTATTTCGATTTTTTTCTTAAATTAAATAATTATTTTCCATGGCAGACTAGTTATCAAATTAATAAATACACTTGATTTTGAATTATATAGACCAAAAATATTGAAAAAATTAAAAATGCGAATTTTGTCAAGAAAATTGATATATGCGGGCATGAAAAAATATTCTGAACAACTTTTTCTAATACATACTTACCTTTTTTCGATATCTCCAACGCGAAACAAAATATTGATATTGAGAATCGGCCCTATTTGTCAATTCGTAGTAGGCTGAGCTTAAAATTCTGAATTCGGTTAAGTATCTTAAAAACTAGGGCCCATCGCCACTTATGAC
Organism: Malachius bipustulatus; assembly: GCA_910589415.1. Lineage (NCBI taxonomy): Eukaryota > Metazoa > Arthropoda > Insecta > Coleoptera > Melyridae > Malachius > Malachius bipustulatus. Next base: position 17,478,330 of record OU342638.1, on the reverse strand, counting down.
TGTGCGAATTTTCAAATCTGTATTCATTTAAATAACTAAAATATGCATGGGGGTGTCTTCATCTTAAATGCGACACACTGTACTATATGTTGAAAATTTCTAAACGCGTATATCCCTAAAGATTATTCATAAAGATTCAATAAGAACACGATTGTCCAACACTCAATAATTCAGATCTATGCGATGTCAAATTAATATTTTTTTGTACAACTGCCATTAAAAGTCACACTTTTAACGACAGCTGACAGTGTTAAAAGTGATTGTTTACATGGAAGCGTGTTAAAAATACTTTTAACACTAGTGTTAAAAATATTTTTAACACTAGTGTTAAAAGTAATTCTATCTACTTTCTCTGTACTTACATTCTCTTAACTACATTTTCTCATGATGAAATCAGACAAAATTATAGGTGATAAGATTTTTTCATATTCTCTCTATTACTGGCAAACATATTATTAAAAAATAAGTACCTAATAGTCGAGAATTCCAGACAATAATAATTGTTCAGAAATTGCAATTAATAATAATTATTTTGACGTCTCTTATATTTGTATGCACGCATTTGTTAGTAACCATAGCGTCGGCAACGGTTGCTATGCATAGTACACTCGTACTTATCTGTAATATTTTAAAATTCAATTTGAAGTTGAGTGTCATTCTAAATTCATCAAGTTTATTATCAAAATAGAGCAGTTTTACAAAAACCATTGTATGATATTCGTCTTAAAAGTGACTTTATCATGTTCGTGAAATTTGTAAAATTCGCTCCGCTACGCTTCGCTCATTTCACAAACATTTTCACTCACAAATAAAACTTCACTTTTAACACTAATATCATAAATAGCTATTTCGTGAAGCTCTCCAATCAATATTAAATAATTATAACTTTAATTTTAGATATTATTATCGATTCTGTGAGAAAATGGTATCCAAAACGATTTTTTTATTGACGGTTATGTTGGTGACTTTTGCAATATTACATAAGACTGAAAGTCTTTATGCCGTTAATCTTGCCAAAAGGGAAAAAGATTTCGAAAGCCGCGCGTTTGAAGACGAAGAAGAACTTGAACGTTTCACTTATCCCCCTATAACCGGACGGTGGGCGGGGATCGGGGGAACAGGGAAATGATTACGCTATGGTTGAAACACGATAAATCATTATGATATACATAATACAATAAGAAATATCTTATGGTACAGGTATAGGTTATATACTATTATATTTATTTTTTGAAGCAATTTTGTTATTGTAAGTTTGTTTGTAATTATTGGGTTTTAGATTATCGGGAAAATATTAATAATTATTTAAAATTTAATATGTAAATATTCTTATATACCTAATACACTCATAATAATTCTTCCCTTATTCCTTTTAATTTTAATGATCCTTTAAAAGAGTGACACAAGTGAAACTATAAGTACATATTCATGCAGATTTAACAAAATCTGGAACTTTTAATTTTTTTATTGAAAATGCACATAAACTAAAAGCAAATCCCTATAACGATCTGGGAGCGTAGCATGACCGGAGATATAGATTCGCGTTTACTTTGAATCGTTGCAGTTTCTATTCCTCAGGAAACACACCCTTTAATTGCGATGCTATTCCAAAGTGATGCGGTTCTGTACATGAAATAAGTCTGCAACAGAGTGTTGCGAGGTGTAAGGAGCTGAACCTGATAGGGATGGGCATTCGCGGCTAGACGTGTATTTTTTCCCGGCCTTTTTCAAGGTGTAATCAAAACGGGCCACGTCTTTTGAGACCTTCAACATGGTCATGCCAAGACATGTTCCGATGCTCATTCCCAGAAAACGAAGAGATAACGGTGAAGTAAGAGTGTCCTGCCATCACGCATATCTGGCTCCAAAACGTTGGCCTTTTTGGAGAAGATGACTGCTTGGGTTTTCTCAGCATTAAAGTGAACTTGATCTACTGTCGCCCCAAGCTAAAATCTCTTGTAGGTAAGTCATTGCTAAGTATTGCAACTTCTTGCTCTCTGCGAGTATGTGCGTCGATGGCAGATGTTCGCGCATCTAAGGTGTAAAAGGCCCGGTTACACGGTCCGTGGTTCGGCGAACCTGTCTCGAAGAGCCGCGAACCACGCACCGTGTGACATAGTGGCTCGCTATGGGCTCGCGGTTCGTGGTGTATGGTTCGCCGTATCCATCGGGAGTCGGTAAATTTGCACAGAACAAAGCGGGCGAACCGATAGGTTCGTGTAGGTTTGTCGTCGGTTCGTGCTGGTTCGCCATATCCCGAACCAATGATCAGTTTTGCAATTTATTTTATGACAATTTGTGTCTTTTATTGCATGCGGCGGAATTTAAAAGTGATCTTAGTTAGGAAATTGATAGCAAGTCTTCGTATACTGCTTTTTAATGGTATAATCGTAATTGATTCCGGGCACTTTTGCCGTGGTCCCTGGAAATTTTCTCCGAGCAGACATGATCGGTGGTTACGTGTACATTGATAATTGACTTGACAGTTGGGAGAGCGCTCCTATTGCTTTCAATAAAACAAACTGGGTTCCATATTGTCTCGGCGAACCGATTGCGAAAAAATACTAAACGAGCCACGAACTGTGTGACCATCCCTGGTTCGCTAAAGTGCGAGTCTCTGCGAACCACGCACCAGTTCTGTGGTTCGCCGAACCACGCACCGTGTAACTGGGCCTTTTAAGAAGATATGAGTGTACTGGCATCGCCAAAGCTGTATGTATAAGGTTTGTTGTTCTTTCAATCAGCGGTTTTCACTGATATACTAGCTCCTTCCAAGTACTTTTAAATTTAAAGATGTTTGTTAATAGCTTTCTCCATAATCTTGGATATTACTAAAAGCAGTGCCACTGGTCGATAGTTATTTGGTGATAGTTTTTGGCTTTCTTGGGAATAGACTAAACCCGTGCACATTTCCATCTAGAAGAAAATATGCTTTTTTTATAAGACAGATTGAAAAGTCGACATAAAACAGGTTTTATTTGTAGCCCTCTCTATTCGCTCCTTTTTAAATTTTGAATAAATATGCCAAAAGAAAAGTGTGAGAACAGAGGGTGCATACCCTCTCGCTCCGTTCGGGTACGTTCAAATTCCTTTGAACCCGAAGCGGAACAGAGGGTGGTGGGGGTCTTAAAAGAAAGTTACAAATTTTTCAGTGATCGTCTAGTAGATCAATAATGTTTTGAAAAAAAAAAAAAAAAGTTTCCAAAAAGTTTCAAAAAGTCTTGACCTGCCCTACGCTGTGATTATTTTTAAATTTCAGGTCACAAAAAACACTAAAATAAAAGACACACTAATAATTAACCCTTTATTGGAATAAATTCCAATTAAATTAAATTTCCAGGAATTGATAATAATGTATCGTGAGATTATTTACTTAAAATTAGGATTGTTCCACTTATCTACTAAACATTACACATAACATCAAAAGGAAATATCATCATTCATTTTAAAATGCGATTAGTCTATAAAAGACCACAATATAACCTTCAATAGGCATTCACCAAAATTTACACATCTAACCTTACTTAATTTTGCCAAATAACTGCTTTACAAAATTAAAATTTACTTTACTAATAAAAAAAAAACAATTATACCGGCTTGGTATAAATAAGTTTAGCAATATACAAAATTGTAATATCAATTAGGTATTTTTAAATTCAACCAAAGATAACAACAATCCGATTAAATTTCGCTCCCATAACGTCATTTGGTCTTAGATGTTCTTCATTTTAGGAGAACTTAAGAGTTATTATTATAAACACAATAAGGTAGGTACCTTTGGATTCAAAATGGCTGTTCCGGTTGAAAACTGAGTGAAATAAAGGCTCCAAAAACAGGATGGAGAACAAAGCTTCCTCCTTCCACCATTGATAATGTCAGACCACCATCATATCGGTCCAGACCCATAAAAACTGGCTTCGCTTTTCTAAAGGACGCCATCCATCTGAACTCGTTTACATAGACGAAACTGAACTCAGGAACTGGAACTGAGTTACCCTAACGGGATCCTCAAATAGACTCAAGTCCGAACTAATATTATAGCCTGAAACTAGAGCTAGAACTGCAACTAAAGCCTGGAGCTAGAACTAGAGCTAGAGCCTGGAGCTAGAGCTAGAGCCAGAGCCCTGTAAATTAAAAATAATTACTATCTGAAATTTACTAAACGCCATCTTTAATTTTTACCGAAATGAATCCTGTTATCCAAGTCGGGCTTCTCTAAAATCCATTTTCTGCTTCAATTTCAAAATTTCAAAATCACCTAATCGAGAACAACATAGAACATTAGCTTTGCTAAATAACTCTCAAACAACAACTTCATACCTGAGTTTAAGCAAACCACTACACGAAACAATTAACTAAATACTTCACTTTCTTGAGCTATGCTCACATCACTAGCATCTCAAAAGGAAAGAACGACAGGACCAATCTCGTCGGGTTCTCGACCTCAGAACTCCCCTCCATCTAATCGATACATCTACCCATCTTCCTTTACTCTACTGCTCTGACATCGTCCTTCTGACTGGCAAATGGCAGACGGAATCTGACAGACTCATCATTCGACCTCGCTAGAGATGCCCCAGAATATAAAACTAGCGGAGTGTAAACATTCCGATCAGGTCTATTATCCTGCGCCTTTTACTAGTCTAAATGTCATTCGAAACAGATGTGGAAAAGCGCACGCTGCATATTGCTACTCTTCCGTCGACTTTAAGGGGAGAGCCCTGCCAACGATCCCTTCCGTAGAATTCAAAATGTCAGACATTGTTTTCCGACAGCGAGTCATAAAGCGCATTATGTTAGCTTTGGACCAAAACAAAGTTTCTGGTCCCGATGACGTACCGATTATCGTACTTAAAAAATGTACTACTGAGCAATGTTCCCGCCAACAAGTTCGTCTTCCCAATAATCGTATGATGCAATAATCTTTGAGATAACTCGCAACCCACAAGCAGAACGTCTCTGGCATGCCATAAGCATGAAGTCCCGTCTGTCCGTCTAAGGCCCGTATTCATCAATAAATATAACCCCTGGGGTTATATTTTGGAACATGTCATTGGTTCAAAATTCGTAGCGTTCGTAGGGATTGAGCATTAGACCAATCAGCTGTCAGAAAATTCAAAATTTAACCCCTGAGTTATATTTTGAAGTTTGATGAATACGGACATAAGTGGTGGAATCGCGGATCTGGTGAAGTTCTGGCTGACTGCATTAGTGGCCGACCAAAAGTATTTCGAACCCTTAGGGCAAGAGGGAAGTTTGTCCCTAATTCTTTGGTTGTGATCTTCCTTGGTTTGGTGGCATCTGTTTCGATCAAAAATGAAATTGTGATGATATATGCCGTCGAGGCTGACTCGCCATTGGCGACAAGCTAATTGTTTGGAGGCGACAGCTTCCTTGCATCTTCTGTTGAACCAAGGTTTGCTGTTTGAGGGCTGTTTTTTTTTTTGAAAAGGGAATGTAGGCTGCCATGCCAGTTAGGACGACTTTAGCAACTTCCCTCGTTCAAGCAGAGCTGAAACAAATGCTCTGTCATGGAAAAGCTCGAAAATGTTCCCCGAGTTCCTTTCATTTGGCAGATCTCTAGTGCCAGACTGATTAACTGCGAGTTGACATCTACTCTGTCAACTAAGTCGACTTAACGACAGACACAAGATTTTATTAGACTTTTGAGACAACATCAAGCTCTGCACGCTCTCCGCTCTCTATCTTACAGTTGAGTACATGAAAAACTGTTTGGAACAAAATTTGTCACAAATTTTATGCCCTACATTTTCCATAATAGAAATTAACATTATTGGAGCTATAGTAACCTAGATAATCGCGAAAAAATGATTTTTGTGACCTTTGGCCTTGAATTTCTTGTGACGCAGACACGAGATTCTATGAGACTTTTGAGACAACATTAAGAACGCCCAAATGAAGGTTTATACCAGTTTCTAGCTTACAGTCTTTTGCTTTTGGTTTTCCTCTTTTGTCAACTGCTTTTCCTTATTTGTTAAATCATTTTCTTATTTTTCTATCTATCAACGATTGTAGTCATTGATTTATCAATCAATATCCTTTTATGTCAAATCAGTTTCACTTTATGTCAATTGCTTTTCCCATTTACGCACAGTGACATTATAATAAACATTGGAAAAACATTTGATATAAAAGGAATCTCATTTGACAAAAGAGGAATTTCAATTGAAAAGTCACGCACTGGCGTTTGATAAAAAATTGGAAAAGCATTTGACAAATAAGGAAAAGCAATTGACAAAAGAGGAAAACCAATAGAAAAAGACTGTATTATCTCTCATTCCTAGGTTACACCCTAATATGTGTAACACACCCCAACCCTGTAACATCTTATTAATTTTTCGTACGATTTCAAAATTCAAAAAGCCCTATTCAATTGCTGAAAATTTTAATTTATTTATTATGAAATCGTCCGAAGAAATCGTCCTATTTGCTGCATTTTATTCAAATGGATAAGGATCATGTAACATGACAATACTTTGCACATTTATCATAGTGTAGGCTCCCGCTTCCATGACAAAAAAGGTACCCCATAGAACACCTCAAAGATATAAAGTGAAGCTCTCGCGTGATAGGTTGCGAATAGAATAGGTGAGAAATCATATAAGAGTGGCTGATTCGTCAAGAGCGCCGTATGAGAGGACGCGCGAGTTGGTAGAACGTGAAGCGTTGGATAGAAGGGGGTGGCGAGCAGAAGAAAGCGGGTCGGAGAAACGAGAACGACAAGCTCCTCATGCACATTACCTGAATTGCTATCTAACTACCTTTTACCTCAACTCTTAACTCCATAACTAGAAACAAAATCGTTTCTATTAAATTATCTTAACCGTATTCTGAGGTTAAGGCTGAGAGGAGACTGCCACTTTTCTCGCTCTTCACCCCGTTCCCCAAAATCCGTAGGAATACGACAAGGCAAACCAGGTTGACAAATGCAACTGCGCATGAAGAATTGTTTTGGAAGTTGGAATGATCCGAAATTCTACAATCAAGTTTTTTTTTCTTATTTTTCACACTCGTAAACATGCCCGATGGTTCGAGTGATTCAACCATCTTCATCTAAGAGAACACCTGTGTACGTAGTGGTAGGTCTTTATTTTATTTCTTGCAGGGTTTTGACAGAGAAGAGGGGACAGCCGAGTTACTATTATAAAACCACGTTACCTCTTTATAAGTGTGTATTGGTGCGTGAAACCAGTAGTTATTGTTATCACTGTCTCTAAAGTGATTATATTTGAAGAAGTGGAATCACCCCAAGGTGATTTTAGCTCTCTTGTCAAGGGTAAAGAAGGATTTCTTTCTTTTTACGGTCCAAGCCACCGTGAAACATCAGCGACCTACAACAGATCTTCACATTTTCTCACTACACTGACAAAACTGAATTTGTACAGTTTGTACCCACCAACGACCAGAACCAGAGAACAGCGACATTTTTGTGGCGGCTTCTTTTTATAGTCATCGATTGGAGTTCTACAGGATCTATTATCATCAACACGAGTTTTGTTTGATTTATATGCTCCATTTCATCTAATTGTTTCAAACGTGCATTTGACGAGGCAGAGTTGGATTTTGTTTGTATATAAATTTCCATTTATCCTAAGTTATTTATCGTGTCTTTGCATAGAGTTAATTAAAGATCAGCAATTAACACTCAATAAACACTAACAGAGATGTCGCTACTACATATAGATTCTGGAGTCCTGTATTCAACTGGACAACTGATCTGACGCAAGAGGTAGAAAACTACATTTGCTAAGATGGCTTACCGATAAGTTCTAACAAAACGAAACGGCCATGCATGTCTTCAGCGTTGGTTGGCTAAAAACTGGTTTTCGGTGCAATTTTTCCAATATGGCGGCGCGATCGACCAACTCTCAACAAGGTCGCAAAATCAGATATTAATGAGCACACCAAACTGTAAGCACAGCTCTACCAAGCTAAAACTTTCCTTGACCTTTTGTAAGTCGGCACTCACCCGCTATCAGGACTATTAGTAATCAAAATATTCTAAGCAGACAGATTATTTTGGAGACCTCAATATCTCAACCTAAATATTTTTTTTTAAAGCTCTATTGCTTTCATTTTCTTAGACGAATAATTATTCTTATTAGTGGATATTTAAATTTCAACTACAATTTGACTTGTATCGGCCTACACAGTAAATTTGAACTCTTACAAACGGGTAACGAGGTTCTTGCCCGCATATTAACATATCTACCTATCAATAATAGAAATTCTTCTTAAACCATACTTATGTTTTATTCATTATTTGTTGTAACTGTTAACATACTGCTACGTATTTTCCTTCTGTAGGTTCGCCGATAATAATTTGGAAAGGCAAAATAAACTGATTTAGTTACTTTATTTGATTGCTTACTTTAATTTACAATTATTCACACCAACGCTACTTCAAGCATTAGGAATATTGTTAATTTGAAAGAGGTAAATGTAAGGCAGAGTAAAAATCCTCGTGTAAAAAGTTGTGACGATCTCGGGCTCTCTGGGAAATTCTAGAGTCCGACAGATTTCTCGGGCGCCAGATTTTTGTTTAGGTTTTACTCCCCGGAGAAAATATTCGTACCCTTGTCCCAAGGTAGCTCAATGGAGAAACTGAAAACGCCATGGTCAGATGAGGTTGACATCGAGAATATAGTGTTTCGGCGAAGCGGGCTTTAAGCGCTCCACGGCTCTCACGATGAGCGAAGATGTTGGCTAGCATGATCGGTGGTTCTGGTAACGGTAGAATTAATCTTCCGTACGTGACGTCTACAAGTAATAGGAATGATTTATAAATAACAATATACACGAAAAAATGATTTCACTAATCGGTACTGGGGGCGACGGTATGTTCTGTAGGGTCTAATGGAATTTAAGAATGAACATTGCGTGAGAGTGAGAGAGCGCACCGGTGCACGAATAAACCATCTGATTTCTATTTAGGGCTATTCGGATCTCTGAATCACAGCGGGCTATGTCAGTCTTGCTACATACTGGTTACTCGTTCGGCGCGTCGAGGCTAAAGATAATGTTTGAGACGGTTTTGGGCAGGTAGGGATGATGATACGCTTCCAGCTACCTAGTCCCGAATTTCGAACCACAGATGATGAGGAATTAAACTACTCTATATTCATATTTTATTATTATTATTTGCTTTTTATGTTGCTATCGGGAGGCAGCTTATCTGACATGAAAATCAGGAACAACGTTTTTATATACCGCTCGGGCTGCTTATTCTTCATGAATTCAAAATCTTATACTTCAATAATCGTTTTAGGTTGCACCAATTTGCTTTAATAATAATTTGCTCGACTTTTATAGAATTGTTTGAACGTTTACTAACTATTACCTAATGAATAATGAAGGCGAAAACTCATGACTTCATTACAAAGTTTAAGGAAAAATGTTGCAATTCTCTAACAAATTTACAAAATTTTAATAAAAAAATTAATATTTAAAATACAAAACTCGATATATATCTTATCAATAGCCATGTTAACAAAGCTACGGCAATAATTATGGAAATAAAAATTATTTTTAGTTTTCTCAAATGCTTCATGCCTGCCTCAATAGTTTCCATCGGATCTTTGCAAATGTACACCCTTATCCCCTTAAGGTATATTGGGATGTAATCCTCCCAACTGAATTCTTTCATACTGAAATAGAAAAGCTTCTTATCTTCGTTTGACATCTGGTTGTAAAGCTTTCTCGTATTGCTGTTGGAAAACGTCCATTGCCGCATAGGGAAATATGAAATCACATCGTTCAGTTTCCACAACTTGGCGTATAAGTTCACTAATCTAAAATTTTTTATTACTTCACACCATGTTGAAACAGAAACTTTCAAAGAGATACTTACTGAGCTTTCTTGCCGAGTGCTACAGCCATAAAATCAACGATGTATGCAGGTATCACATGTAAAGTAACCCATAAAAATGCATGGAGATAAGGATTTGGTTGAACGATTCCCCAGGGATATGCTACAATTTTTGGCGAAGGATAATCGAATCCTATATCAAGGAGGCTGTCATGTAATTTGCCTGTAAAGAAAACAATAATTATTATTGTTAATTTTCAACACTTATTGGATTTTAATAATAGCCTACCCAATGTTATCGGATTTTCTGGTCCGCTTACAAAGTTAAACACTTCAGGATCAGTTGGTTCTCTGTTGACTCTGTAAAATAAGAGTTATTTATGTACCAAGAGCGTTACATAGATGATAATGACCGGAGGTCGACGTGATTTAGCCCGAGGGCCTTTGGCCCGAGGGAAGGATGTCGACCGATAGGCATTATCATTCAGTAACGCCAATGGATACAAGACTTTATTTTTGAATTACATCGCGAAAATAAAACTAAATCCTCCTCAGTTTCATTCCTTCCTCCTGCCTGTTGAAATTATTTGGATGTTTCTACATTTCAATAGCTTCAAGACGTAAACGGGTGTAATAGCGTGAAATAGTGGACGTAATTTTCCTCTTTTCAAAGCATAAGACGTGATCGTCCTTAAACAAAGTGTACTTCGCGGCAGCTGGCCCAGGTAGCAGTTTCTCTTGTGTTCGGTCACGCGGTTGTTGACGCTGCGTTTGGTGGTTTCGATGTAATAAATCACCACAGGAGCAAGGTATTCCATAAACTAAAGCGGAAGAAAGTGGATCAATGGGGTCTTTAGCTGAATGGAGAATATTGATAACTTTTTGTGTAAGTTTAAATTAACACTGCAAGAGTTTACTGATTCGATCTGTAACTTGAGGTAAGGGAGAAATGCAGCTCCCAAAACTCTTGGTGCATGGTTATTTGCTGGATGTTGGGTTCTGGTAAGGCTCTCCTGATTTCTTGAGAGGTGGGTCTGTGGTTCCACCAGGGACTGTAACCTGGATGGTTGGCGTTCTTGTGTAAATACCGATCTGTGTAGCTGACCTGAGTCTGTTTTACAGATATTTTTATTGAAAGTGTTCAAAAGACGTGGCCCGCTTGATCCCACCTATAACAAGACCGGTCAGAAATACACGTCGAACCGCAGACGCTCATCCGTATCAGGTTCAGCTCGTTACACCTCGTACAACCCTATTTCAGACTTCTTTTATGTTGTAACGAAATCCAAGGCTTTCGTTGGTAATTATTATTTATTTGCATTATTTGAGGGGTTTATCAGGAGTGATACAGTTTTTACGACAGTGATTAGCAGGTTATCTCCACTAGCACCGGCTATATAAAGAGTGGCAACTGAAGGACTGACCAGAGGATCCGAGGTACTGACTCGAGAACCACTCTCTCTCCTTGTGAATTGAGCTCGGAGATCACCTGGGGCATGTAGTGAGTGCACCCATACCATCTACATAGCCGGCTACAGTAGGTCGATGAAATGAGTCGAACCTAACTGTAACACGGCATCGGCAGACCGACCAGAGTGGAGTGAGCTCTGGCCGGCAACCGATTCAGTATAGGGAATCAGTCGGCGCTGCATTGAAGTACCGGCTGATCCCTTCAGTCCCTATCCGGCCTGTATTGAGGGCCGGATTCAGTAACAGCCGTCCCGAGGTCATATTGAGGCATCAGGAACGGACTTTGTTTCAGGTAGCCCCGCCGTCGGAGAATACCCTCCCGGATATCTTCCCGGCGCGTATTCCGGAGACTGCGGTGATCGACACGCACGGTGCGACGGCGAGCAGATCACTGGCGCTGTAAAGTCGGCCGTGAATTGATTGACGGCGGCAGCACAGCACAACCAATAGGCTTAGCACACGCCTCGATGCGTCTATCTACGGCCAATCGGATCGACAGTGGAGGACGAGAGCCGGACCATAGGATACAGTGGTTATCAGTATTAGCAAGACAAATATAGATATGTGTAAATAGAATACTTGTAAATAAAGATTTGTAATTTTTAATTGACTTGCCGCGGGTACAAAGGGGCAGACATCCATCCCTGGGAAATCACCTCTACCTAACAGAAAATCCCGTTACAATGTATAGAACCGCATCACTTTGGAATAGCATTCCGAAGGGCGTGTTTCCCGAAATATAGAGCCTGCAGCGATTCAAGGCCAACGTGAATCGACATCTCCGCTCATGCACCGCTCCCAGAGCGCCATAGGGATTTCCCTGCAGTGCATGTGCTAAAAAAAATCTCGAACCCACCCGCTATTTATCTCGTCTAAATTTTTAATTGCTGCTCTTATCCTGGAGACACCAAGAATAATAAGCCAAAACTTCTAACGAATGTATCAGCTAGATTTGAAGAGTTTGCATAGAAAGTTGCTTCGGTGAAATCCTTTCTTGTTTTTATTAGTGGCTTGTATCACATTTTCCCGACAGTACCCAGTTGTGCTTTGTCCGATTACAATATCCTTCGAGATGCTCGTTCAGATGACAGCGGATGCTGTAAAGTATGTATTTGGGTTTTCAAAATAAGTGCAACATTTCTATAACTAGTAATAACTACTTAGATTAATGAGTCTTAATTGATGTTTTATTCTAAGACTATGGTTTATAACCAAACTAACCAACTTTTACCTTTTCTTGCTGGTATAACAAGCTGCCGCTAGTATTGCATTGACCACGTAATCTCCAGGAACTAAATCGGCAACATTCTTTCGATTCCCCAGAAAGCTTCTCATTATTCCTAAACACCCAGCGAGAAGCAACCCAGTAGGTCCGTAATAGTTATCTATATAACCCGGAAGTGGTTCTTCGGATAAGGAAATGACTGAAAAAATATTAAACATATTATAGGTTGGAGAAGTAATGAAAAAATTAGCATATTACTCACTTATTGATGGTCTAACGATGCATAATGGTAGAGTTTGGCCAAATTTGCGTACGTCACTCTCTGCGATTTGTTTAGTTAAAGTGTAGGTGTTTGGCAATTTCCCAAGCAATCTGAAATTCAATGATTGGTCCATTAATATTTTCTTTCATTTTAGGATGATAGGCAAACTGGAGAAGCCTAATAATTAAAGAAGGATAATTAAAAAATAATAATTAAAGAATAATTAAGGACTTTCTGCAGCATTACTAGCCTGCACAGGTAGTTTATTGAACATGGTGGCGATAGCAACTCTTGAAATCTCCAGCTCAGTACCGGTTACCACTTAATATAAACTATTCACTTACATACTGAGAAAGTAAGTGATATTCACAAACTTCTTTAATGTGGCCGGTACAACTCTAAGTTAGGTGGCTCAGAGGAATGACAGTGTTGTATTGACACTCTGCTGGGATTGCTGAGAGAAAACATGTGGAGGACGAAAAGTACTAAGAACAAATAACTCAGATGCAGTCAAGTGAAATGGAACCCTATTCTACCGTTAAATTGGTCGAGAAATCGTCGATAAGTTGTCGAATCGTCAAGTATCGAGAGCGAGCACGGCGTACATTAAACTACGAGTATTAAATATAAATAACAAGATTTTCCTTACGAAAATCTTGGCCTGCCGGCGGCGTCGGGCCTTCGGCCCTCCATTGCGGGCCTTCGGCCCGGAATTTCAGTAGATCCCAGTCAAAGTTAAAATTTGTCATCATTTTTTTTTTTTTAATTGCAGTTTTTATATATCAGTAGCGCCCTGGAAGCAGTAGATTCCCTGTCAAAGTTAACGCCTGTCACCTCCTTTTTTTTACTATTTTTTCTATATCGCTCCTGAAGGATCAATATGTGAACTTACGAAAATTCGCGTAGAAGTTATAGATTCGCGAAAAAAGTTACTTCCGTGTTAGTTTGAGTCGAGGGTGGGGGGCGAGACCCTTTTCTTAGCCACTCGCGAGTACCTCCGTGATCTTATTTGGATCACCGCGAACAGATTTACATCAAAAAATGTGCGAAAAACACTTTTTCCTTTGAGAACATGAATGACATGAAAATTTTCGCTTCCAACCGACTAAATTCCACGCCATTTTATTAAAATCGTTCAAACAAAGTCGGGGGTTATATTAAACAGAAGTTAATATATGCAACTGAAGCAAATTAGTGCACGACATTTGAACTCTTACCGGAAAGTCAATTTTTGAGAACGTAAACTTTGAAATTTCGTCAAAAAACTCGGCCATTTTCGATCCGTCGCCATTTTTGAAACTTCCGCGAAAAAAAATGAAAATTGTGACAAAAGAATTCTTCGACTACCAAGCGCAAGTCATCCCCGAGTCTCTCTGTACCCGGAAATTGCGAAGAAAAAAGTTTCCGAATTTTTGCTAATTTTCTCGTATTTTGCATGAAAATCGGCGAAGTTTTCAATGCATTTCTGATATTTTTTATTGTAACTTCGGCCTCGATTATCGTAAGAAGATCGCAAAGGTAACGTCGTGTGGGCGAAAAGTGGTGCTGGGCGACTGCAAAATATCGTCGTAATTGACCCAGTAGTTTGTCATTTATAAGCTGTCAAAGTTTATTTTGAAAAAAAAATTGGCCAATTTTCAAAAGCGCCTGTAGCGGCCATTTGGGAAGATTTCGTGATCGCATTTTAACTTTTCGGTTGCAGAGGAGATAACCTATCGACGAAAAACAATCGTCGATTCGACGACCCACCGTTCCGGAGAAAATGGCCGAGCAAGTTTTTTTCTGAAAATGAAGAAGGGGGACGGACCCCTTCTTCAAAAATCAAAAAAATCAAAACGGTTAAAAATAATTTCAGAACGGTACGTTTGAATAGTAAAGAGTCTCGAACCGAAGACCGTTTCTCGCTTACTCTCTTAATTTCGGAGAAAATGGCGTTCGAATATCTAATTATGCAGAAAATACGTAAACGCGACCTATACAGTCAATATTATAAAGGCTCATTAGGCTAACGGTCAGATTTCTGTGCTGTTTTTGAAGCTAATATCGCCGTCAAGTGACTTTTATTAACATTTTTGTAATTATGTACTTTCATCTCAAGAATAGATAAAATTGAAAAAATTTCACTTATACTCGATGCCTTCTTCAGAAATGGCCTCAGAAATCTGCCCGTTAACTTAATGAGCCTTTATAATACCCTAGGGATATAATTTTTACTGATTCGAAAACTCAAGATGGCGGTTTTTATTTTGACGTAACGAAGAGACTCTAAGCTACAACACTGACAGCTGCCAAATATCAAATCTGACTGGCATTTATTCAAATTATGAGTTCAGCACATGCGGAAAGTTCGGCTATATACGCGGTGCGAAAAATTTTGACAGCTGTCAAATGTCACATCTGACAGCTGTCAAACACGTCAGTTGTCAAATATGTGAAATCGTAAGTTCAGGTCATGCTGAAAGTTCGGCTATACGGAGCGCGAAGCGCGAAAAATTGTGACAGCTGTCAAATGACAAATCTGACAGGTGTCAAACACGTCAGTTGTCAAATATGTCAAATCTTAAGTTTAGGTTATGCGAACAGTCCGGCTATACGGATGAGCGCGAAGCGCGAAAAATTGTGACAGCTGTCAAATGTCAAATCTGACAGCTGTCAAACACGTCAATTGTCAAATATGTCAAATCTTAAGTCCAGGTTACGCGAACAGTTCGGCTATACGGGAGCGCGAAGCGCGAAAAATTTTGACAGTTGTCAAATGTCAAATCTGACAACTTTTTGTTTTTTGTTTTCAAATTTCAAATGTTGACAACTGTCAAACATGTCGAATTTGAAGCTAAGCAAAGAGTCATGCTGAAAGTTCGGCTACTTGCGGCGTGAAGCGTGAATTTTTTTTTTGACAGCTCTCAAAACTGACAACGCATTTTTTTTATTAAATAATAAAAAAAAATATCTACATATCTGTCAAAAAAATTGAAAAAAATTAAAAATTAAAAAAAAAAAGTGAAAGTAGGTTTTGCGGGGATTCGAGCGCGAAATCTGAGCTGAAACGGCTGAAACTATGTAATTATAAAACTGTGCGGGTACGCGTGGAAAATTATTTTTAAATCAGACACCGGTCCGAATTTTCTTTAGTAACTTTTTTATTTGGCGCTTTTTGAAAAAACTATTTATATGCATTTCTGTTGTGAAGTGTTCAAGCTTTCAGATTTTTTGCACCGCGTACAAAATTTGATAGCCATTTCGGCTTAATTGACGTTTTAGCTAAAATTTGGTCTTTTTATTGAAATAACGAGAAAATGGCACATTTTTCGGGAAAATGTTTCAAATAAAAATAGTAGTAATCGGTGTGCTCCTCAAAAAAGCTCTGATTGAATATTTAGCTAGGATGCACCGTTTCCGAGAAAATAATTTTTTTAATGATTTTGAAAAAAAATCCTCAATGGAGTTTTTTTCGAATAAGTCGTTTTGGCCGACCTTTGACGTGAAAAACCGTATCTACCTTTTTTTTAGACGAAAAATCTCTCTATCATACTGTTTGTTATCTTTTTGATCAGTCAAAAACATTTCGAGAAAAATTTAAAAACTCACGTTTAAAAGGCGCATCTGTTCAATCGTTTTTTAAAAAGACGATTGCCGCTCACAAACGACGAATTTTCCGGAAAAATGTTTCAAATAAAAAAAATTGCATTTAAAGAACTAGGTACTCAAAAAAGCTCTGATTTGATTTTTCACTAGGATGCACCATTTCTGAAAAAAAATATTTTTGGTGTTTAGAAAAAGCAACAGATTTTTTTGTTTTTTGAATAAGTCGCTATTGTCGACTTTTCACGTGAAATTTCAACATTATCTTTTTTGTAGGCAATGAACGACTCTAACACACTGCATTGTCGTTTTTCCGATCGATTTGTGAAATTTTGAAAAAAAAATTCGAAATCATGCGCAGAAAGTGAAGCAACATTCCAAATTTTTACTTATTTTTAATTTTCCGCTCGCTCAATTTTTTTTTCGAAAAACGATCTCTACAAAGATTGTACGTGTATGCTTTCCCCAAGTAACTGTGCAAACAGAATCTCCCCGCTATGTACCGTTGCCGAGAAACAAATCCTTAAGTCGGGACGTTTTAAAAAAAATACGGCCCTGAACGGGGGACATAAAATTCTCGGATCCGGCCCATTTTCAATAGGTCATATTTGGGGGTTTCGAGCTTCGTCCCTACCAAGTTTCATCCCGATCGGTATAACTTTCAGACACAACAGAAAAATCCCGAAATTCCCGAAAAAATGACACTTCCCGGGAACGGATCCCGCTCATTTTCAATAGGCATCGTGGGACCGTGCGCCGCTTCAATCGAGCCAAATTTCAACTTTCCCAGATGAAAACTGGCGGCTGTAGAGTGTTACGAAAAATTTCTAAAATTTAGATTTTCAATCAAAATTGTAGGATTTTCGTTAGTTAATAAATAAAAAAATGTTAAAAACGCTACATTTGAATTTTTCTCGAGAACGGTGCGTCCCATCGAAATTTTATAAGGATGCCTTCTCTATAACAATTTAATTTGACTTTCTGAAAAAACAATAAAAAAAAATGAAAAAACACTTCAGAATTTTTTACGAGAAAAATGGTGTGCTGGGATTCTACGTCACTGGGTGCTGCGGGTTTACCCAGAATTTTTCCAAATACAGTTTATTAAACAGAAAGTCAGTATACAAAAATTTAGAATTTTTGGTCCACTCTGTAGAAAGATACAATAAAAACTAAATCGACACTTAAACACCCTGTATCTCGGTTAAAATACATTTTCGGGAAAAACTTTATTTGAATATTTTTGATATTTAAGCTCGTCCACACGTCCTCAAATGTATGGTACTTTATTTAAGAACTTTGTATAATAATAGGAACTTAATATCTTGAAATTTTATAGGGATTATGAACCTCCCAAAGTTTTTACTAGCAAATTGGTTAACATCCTGTTAAGTCTCCAGAAAAAACTTACCAACCAATCATTGAAATATTTTGAACAGCGTTTAAGTACCTCCACAAACTCTTATTTTAGGTAAACCATTGAGTAAAAACAAGAACCATATTCGAAACTGTTTACCTTGGCTGTATATCCAATAGTAGCTGATCATCCAAAGAATCAACCGCGGTCAATAATTTCTCTCCTTCTAGTTTCGGAGGGTAAATTACTTCATCTATTTCAGTCTTGTCGCAGTTAGAATAAGCTGTAGATACATGAACATATGCCTAAAAGTAAATGGATAATTTATAACGTACAATGTAATATTCCCAAGCAGTATAGATCCTGTATCTTCTTTTGAATCTACCTTAAGATTTTGTGCTTTCTTCGCTATTTGCAGAAGATCTCGGGTAGCCCTTAAGTTTATCTTCGCCGCCAGACTTAATTTCTGGTCAAATCTGACAGTGGCTGCGCAATGGATGATACAGGTGACCTCATTAACAATAATATCTACGTCCTGGTCACTTAAACCCAGATTTATTCGTGCGCAGTCCCCGTTCATTAGAGTCACTTTTCGAGGAAATGAAGGATTCTTCCGTTGCAGTTTCTCGAAAATCTGATAAAAACGAAAATATCACGATAACTTCTTGAAACTTTCAACTCGTACATTAGTTGAAAGACTGAAAACTTACAGGACACTCGAAGATCTCCTTGAATCTTGTATCGGTGTCTTTTCCCTTTTTGATGCGGATCAGGACGTAGATATGACGAATTCCAGGACATCCTCGCAAGAGTTTCTCCAGTACGAGCTTCCCCAAGGAGCCGGTGGCGCCTGTTAGAAACACAGTGCTGCCCCGGTAGAATTCTTGGATTTCACTCAAATTGTAACTCATAATGAAGTGCCAGTGCTTTATAGATTGATCAAATTCACAATAATAACGTATATCTTAAATATTTACTGACTAGACCTCTTCTTGTGGTGGGACCTTTTCATATGGTAATTACGAATTATTTTGGGCCCAAGTGACATTGCACCGACAAGTAATTATTTTACATGCCTGAATATGTAAATAATTATTATTGTTAGTTGTATCTATTGTTTAGTTCAGGCAGCATTCGTTTTAGATTTAATTTGCATGAATTAAACTATACACCATTCCAGATGTTTTCAAATTAAAGTTGGCTATGGAAAACTTGAATTATGTTGGGTACTCTTTGAATTGCTGACCTTTGAACTACCTTTAACAAGCTAAATTTTTAAAGGTTAAGGATGTTTCTAATCAAATTATACTTTTATTGTATATTTGAACTACGCTACCCTGCCATAATAACAAAGTATTATTTGGACTAGGTATATTGAACTTTCATTGAATTATGCATGAAATTTTGTTTCATATGGTTTCATTGGAATTTTGGAATTCATCTCCTCCATTGTTTTGGATGTTTTCATAATAAATATGTCCTGTTGTGTTTTTTAACTACCTTTGGCATTAAAAAAAAATATTCATAAGAATGTATACAGAATGTCCGGTAAATACCTCCTAATTTCTAGGAAGCATACAGGGGAGGTTAAAATAAACCCAGTCTGTCATAAAAAATCCTAAAATGACCCTAAACGGAGATACAGCAGAGCCCCTAAAGACTACCGAACGATTTTAGGTACTTTTTTGGCTCTAACTTTTAAACTGACCTGTATAATTCGATGACATTTGAATATTTTATAGAGGCCATGAAAAGTCATTAAGCCATATTAGAGTAGATATTTGACGTCGTCAGGGAAGTCAGGGACCGACTTACCACCACATTCGTTGGGTCAAAGTTTTGACAAGCGTCATTTTACGGTTTCAGTTACTTTTACTAGTTAAGTTACTAGCTATTAGCTATTAGTTAAAATGAAAACTCAATACCACGAGCAACACCAACAACTATACCACTACAAAACATTATAAACGAAATAGAAACAAATATAATTTAGACGACATTAAAATCTACACATCAACGCGACCACAATAATTACAACAGTTACTCGTAACAATAGAAACAATATCAACAGACATAAAAATGGAGTTCGGAGTGGACAAATGCAAAACACTTCACCTGGAAAAGGGGAAACTAACTCAGGAACCAAATCATCAAGTACTGAATAATCAAACATTGCAACAACTACACCCTAATGACTTGTATTTGTATTTGTATTTGTGTACTGAGGGTGATGTAGTTACTGCGACCTAAAAGATTGTAACGAATTCCAAGGCATTCGTTGGTAATTATTATTTATTTTAATTATTCGAGGGGTTTATCTGGAGTGATACTGTTTTTACGGCGGTGATTAGCAGGTTATCTCCGCCGGCACCGGCTATATAAACAGAGCCAACTGAGAAGCCAGTCAGAACGGATCCGAGGGACTGACTCGAGAACCAATCTCCCTCCTTGTGAATTGAGCTCGGAGGTCTCCAGGAGGCATGTAGTGAGTGCACTCCGTCCAGTTTACCTAGCCGGCTACAGTAGGTCGATGAAATGAGTCGAGCCTAACTGTAACCGGACGTCGGTGGACCGACCAGAATGGAATGAGTTCTGGCCGGCAACCGATTCAGTATAGGGAATCCGTCGGCGCTACGTTGAAGTACCGGCTAGTCCCTTCAGTCACGACCCGGCCTGTATTGAGGGCCGGATTCAGTAACAGCCGCCCCGGCATTGCATTGAGATACCGGGAGCGGATTCTGTTTCAGGTAGTTTCGTCGCCGGAGGACTTTTCTCCCAGACCCCGTCACGGCGCGTGTTCCGGAGGTTGCAGCAGCCGATACGCATCGTGCAACGGCGAGAGAGTGACTGCCGTAGTGGAGCCGGCTGTGAACCGATCAGGCGGTCGACCAATCAACAGTGGTGCGCGCCCCGACGCGGGTATCTACCACCAATCAGACGGTCGGTGGGAAACGAGGACCGGCCCACAGGATACAGTGGTTATTGATATGAGCTTGACAAATATAGACATATGTAAATAGAGTATTGTGTAAATAAATATTATAGATTTTAATCGACTTGTCACGGGTAAAAAGGGGCAATTACCCATCCCTGGGACATCACCTCTACCTAGCAGAAAATCCCGTTACAAGACCTATTGTATCCCCTCTACTGTGCTTCGCCTGGTGTGGAGTCCCTTTAGTGAAGCACCCTCTCCAGGTCCGTTTCCTTGAGAAACTTCAGGATTTTGAGAGGATCAAGGTCGGGTAAGTTCCCGGCCTCTAGCTGGTGGTGGCCCAGAACATTACTTCTTTTAAGTTCTAACGCATCGCAGTTTAGCAGTAGGTGACGTGGTGTCTCGTCTCCTTTACCGCAGAATCTGCAGACGCCATTCTCTTCTATGCCTAACTTCCTCAGGTGTTCCCTGAGCTTACAATGTCCCGTTAGGAATCCTGTCAGTGTTCTGAGACGTTCCTTGTTGAGGTTGAAGAGTATCTTCGACCTTTCTCGGTTAAAATTCCCGAGAAGTTCTTTGGCTTGTCTCAACCCTGAGAGGTTCCTCCAGTGGGTTTCTCTCAGTTTTTCTTCTTCCTTTTAGAGTTCTGCCTTGAAGAAAGTATCTTCGAGACCACAGAATGGTTCTGATCCTATGAAGGGTGTCGATGCTCCTTTTCTTGCCAATGAGTGGGCACGTTCGTTTCCCTCGATTCCGGAATGGCCCGGTATCCACTTGAGCTAATGACTTGTATAAATACCTGGGATTTCAACAAAGCTTCAACCTTAATCACGCCGAAATAAAATCACAGCTCCAAGCAGAATATGAAAAAAGACTACTCGGGAAATCTATTTGAAGCCATTAAGTCCTACGATCCCCATTCTCACCTACTCCTTCGGAATCATCAAATGGTCGACCACAGACCTGGAAAACATTAACATACGAACAAGAACTGCCCTAACGAAAAATAGAATACTGCACCCCAACTCATGTAAGGAAAGATTCAACATAAGCAGAAAAGAAGGAGGGAGAGGAATAATAGACCTACATTCACTACATGCCAAATAATTGAATTCACTCCAGACATACTTCCGTTCAAAAGAACAAAAACTACCCAAAGCAATAGTGCATACAGACAAGAACTACACACCGCTCAATCTCTATTCACAAACACCAACTGGTCAACATCCAAGAACTGTCGAACAAAAAAAAGAGATATGGTCCTCAAAGGCTCTACATGGCAGACACTACAATCAAGTCAATAACCCCAACATTAACAAAAAGCTGTCGTATAGATTTTTGGAAAACGGCCTCCTCTTTCCTGAAACCGAAGGCTTTCTTCTTGCCATCCAGGACCAAGTAATTGCCACCAATAACTACAGAAAGCACATATTGAAAGATGCAACAATAGTCAGTGACGCATGTAGAAAATGCCAACAATTTCCAGAGACAATAGATCACATCACCTCTGGCTGCAAGCTCCTCGCAGGAACTGCATAAATATACTGGTCACAACACAGTAACAAAAATAATACACCAAGCTATCGGACTTCACTACAATCTTCATGCAGACTCTCAACCCTACTACAAATATACACCGCAAACAATACTGGAAAATCAGGATCACAAATTATTTTGGGACCTCACCATCCAAACTGATAAAACAATCATGCACAATAGGCCAGATATCACGCTTGTAAATAAAAAAGAACACGTAAAAGAAAACAAATTAAATATCTTCATTGAGATACAACAATTTCTATAATGAAAAAGTAGGTAAAATAAACGATGGAGGGCAATAATAAGAAAAATTATCTTTATTTTTCTATTTAAAATTAAAAGCAAAAATATCAAATAATTTTTACTCATACTCGCTCTAGGGATAATTCATATACCTATTTTTGATTTTGGCCCTTATTTTCCATTTACCTGGAATTTTAGGTAAAATGGTCGTGTCTTACTAGTAGGTAAGTACGGCAACTCGCTGTAATATTGTGATCATGTACGACAATTTCCAGTAATATAATATTGTTAGATACGACATTTTTAGCTAACAATAGAATTGCAATTTCAGTTACGACAAACTTTTAACTTCAGTTTCCTTCATTTTTAAGGGGGATCACGACAATCTAGCTTGACAGAAAGATAGAGAATTGTCTCCTGAGTGTTAGCATACCAATATCTTGTGGTGTGGTGGTGCGGAAAGAACTGACCTCGGAGTCGCCCTCCATTGGTCACAGACTTTTGTAAAGTAAACTGTTTTGTAAACTAGTATATCCCTTATTGCTGGTGTTTTGATCGATACCGGGGTGGGCACCTACTATTGTATTTTCTTACAATTTTTCACCAAAATATACAAATCACGTACACACGTTGTAGGTAGCCATGACAAAATACCTCGCAAAATACTATTAATATTATAATTATTATTTTAAGAGATTTTATAAAGAGATTATTTTCATTATTATTTTTTTTGCATTTTTATTTTTTTTTTATTTTTTTTTATATTTTTTTTAATTATCATTTTTATTATTTTTTCTATTATTATTATTATTTTTTGTTTTCAATTTTTTTTTATTTTTTTTTTATTTATTTTTTTTCCATCTGCATTTCTATGACTAGGGAAGGTTTTAATACATAGGACACTTGCGTCCAGAGGCCCTTCAGGACGACTTTGTAACACACTGGACTAGACCACGGCATAGTGAAAAGGTTGTAAACACGAGGAGAGTGCACAAAGGATCTTATTCTAATACAGTTTACAATAGTTGCTTTCGATGTGGTTTTACATTTTACAAGATAGGTAAATTTCTATTCTAATTTTTATGAGTACAAGTTATTTATTTATTTTTTTTTATAGATTCATTTTTATCTCCCTAAAAAACTTGAATATGGCGATTAATACAGTCCTGTTTTTTGTTAACAAAAGATTAACCACGGTGAATGGCATCCTTAAATTCGTTTCCTTGACAATTATGTTTATTAGTTTGATTCGGGCCTCGTGGTTATGAGGACACATGAAAATTATGTGGTTCAAGTCACCATTGACTTCCTGATTACATGTACAGTTGGGGCTATCACTTAGACCAATTTTGTGAAGATGAGATGGAAATCGACCATGGCTTGACTTTAATCTAGTCATGGTGGTGATGAATGCGCGATTGTTGTCATTGTAGACCTCTAGATCTTGCCTGCTTGGTAAGGTGGGGTGAATGTGCACATATGGATTGTTTGTGTTAGTACAGTATACACGCCATTCATTTTTCCAGGAATTCAAGTTAGTGCTTCTAATTATTGAAAAGGCATCAGGGTATTCTATTGTCCGAATGATCTCGTCGGGGCTTATGATACTATTTCTTGCCAATTTATCTGCCGCTTCGTATCCCTGGATCCCTGCATGTCCCTTTGCCCATACAAGGATCACTTGTTTGTTTATCGATATCTTCGACAAGATCCTGTAAACAACCTTGTGTTTGCAGTGTCCCCTATAGGCTGTCTGTATACTTATTAGGGCTGCTTTCGAGTCAGATATAATGATGGCTCTGTGTATATTTGTAGTACTTAACCAGTAAGGCACCAATATCTTAAAATCGACCCAAATTGTAGATACGACATTTGATTTTAACACGGCAGAATAATAGTCTTTATTTTGCGATCACGATACAAGTATTTTTTAATTTAGCTTCATTTTGACAATATAAAACTGCCGGTTTTCCCAGAAGGATCCATGATCTAGAACATGCGAAGACTAATAAGTGGCATAAAACATTTCGTTCTTTATAATATGTATAGATAGTAGGATGTTCCTTCTATATCCTTATTTTCGCTTCCATATTAGTTAAATTTATGTTAGGGAAAAGCAGCAGTTTTACATATATTAATAATAGTCCTAATAACAGTAATCTCAAAAGCGGCCACGTTCAGCATTGCACCAGCAGCTATACTTGCAGGTGCTGTTCTTCCACCTAATCGTAATATTAATATTGCAGATAATGAAATATGGAAGAGTCGGTAAATATTTCCATCATTATGGTTAATTGGTATAATTATTATTATTTTTTACGAACCACATTAGTCATTTAAATATTACATTTGCTCGTACAAATAAATGAGAGTAAACTCCAAAGTCGTATTTTTTTTAAATACCCATAATTATGTTATACATAGAGGTCCATGAAAAAGGCCAATCCTGCAATTATTACATCTAAATTTATTGTACGATCTTAAACATTCAAAAGCCGTATTCAGTTGCTGAAAGCCCACTACAAACTGACTACCAATTTACCCACATTTTCTTGATCAAAACACCTTAGATTACTTTAGAATACTTTGACGATTGCCAGTTGTGTTTCTTTAAATGACAACAAGTATTGTTTTTTATATGTTTCTCTGATTCTATGATTTCTTCTGATTCAACATGGAAAAAAATAGGAAAATACCTCAATAAAATTTTATAAATATTTTTTATAAATAATTATTCATAGGTTTTTCAAAGATATTGAGTCATTTTTCAATCACTCTGTATACCTGTTACTGATAATATCAAACAAAAGTATGATTAAAAAAAAAAACATTTAAAATTGGTATAAAAGCAGGCGTATTGTGCCACTACTTTACAACTTACTCTTCAACAAGAAAACAAGTACGTTCGTAAGTAAATTTTATTTTTAAAACTTTCATTAAAAAATTTCCAATAGTTATCATTGCTTAGGTAAACCACTCAGAACCGACATATTTTGCTACTACCTACATATTTACAGCAGATTCTGCAACAGGAAAATAAGAAGGTTCGTAAATAGTTTTAATTCTTCCAACTTTTGTTTAAAAAATATAAATTACTACAATTGCATAGAAAACCTAGAATCGTTCAATATAAACTTTAATTTTATGTTTTATGTTGAAAATTTCTAAACGCGTATATCCCTAAAGATTATTCATAAAGATTCAATAAGAACACGATTGTCCAACACTCAATAATTCAGATCTATGCGATGTCTAATAAATAATTTTTATCCTACCTAATAAGAAAATTGAACTTTCTCGACTGCATGCCCCCGGAGAAAGTGCCACTTTTCCTGCCTAGGCGGTAAAATTATTTTTATATTTTCACGCTAGAGGGCCACCCAATTGCAATTGAAGCTATTTCCAGAGGGAACCAATAGCAAGCAAGCTAGCTGTATGTCAATCTGTCAATGTCAATAGACCAGCAAGACCCAGCAAATTAAAAATTAATTATTGAAGATTTGTTGATTTAAGCTTTGAAGTTATTGAGGATATTAGATTTGAATTATAATGGAACTAACGTATAATGAATCAGAAGAAATATTGTATTTCATTCCGCCATAGAAATTAGAGCTAAAGCAAAGCAAGTCACGCTTGATTTATTACCAGAAAAATCGAAAGCAAAATATAACCTCCAATACAAACTGTTTATGGAATGGTGTGCTTCCAAGCAAATTAAGAAATATAGTGAAAGTGTAATTTTAACGTATTTGTCCGAATTGTCAAAAAATAAATTACTGATTGTAATTTAACTAATCTACGCTTACTGATAGTAATGTATTAAGCAAACATATGTAGGTATTCAATAAATTTTCTTTCAAACAATTTTTTTCAAAAAAAAAAATTTATTATTACCTACTAGGTATTATTATTGTGTAGGATAAAAAATTATGTGTAAACCACGGCGGTAAAGTGTCTTTTCAGGCCTCAAGAAGTGGCCAGCCTCGGCTGCGCCTCGCCTGGCCATATCTTCTTGAGGCCTGAAAAGTGCCACTTTACCGCCTAGGTATACAATATACTATTTCGTGAAGCTCCCTAATCAATATTAAATAATTATAACTTTAATTTTAGATAATCTTATCGATTCTGTGAGAAAATGGTATCCAAAACAATTTTTTTATTGGCGTTAATGTTAGTGACTTTTGCAATATTACATAATACTGAAAGTCTTTCTGCCGTCGATCTTGCCAAAAGGGAAATAGATTTCGAAAGCCAGGCGTTTGAAGAGGAAGAAGTACTTGCAAGTTTGTGTCCTCCCGCTGTGTTCGGAGGGTAGTCGAATGGGAAATGATTACGCTGTGGTTGAAACACGATTAATCATTATGGTATATAATATAATAAGAAATATCTTATGGTACCTATAAAGTACCTATACACCGTGTTTTATATTAAGTCGGCACTATTGCTAACTTCGTTATTATTTGACCTAGAAAGTCGGTTAAATTAGCAAACTAGTAGTATTTTTTCTCCCGAATAAAATGGCGAAAACAGAACAACAATTGAACATCGCGTTTTCGAGATATTCAAAAAAATGTAATTTTTTTAATGGAACACCCTATGTATTTTTGGATGGATCGGTTGCAAATTTTTTTTAAAGGAAAAAGTCTTTATGCACTATGATCCTAAAATAATAAATTCATTGATTATTTATTATTTTACTACTCCTAAAGTAGGCTGCGATAATTAATGTAATTTAGTGTACCTACCTAGGTAATGTAAGGTAAAAAAATATGGCGTCCTCAATAATGCATTTTTCAATAAAAAAATACACAAAAAAAGGAGTTGTTATATTGAAAAGGATTTAATTTTAAATAAACAAATAACAGAACTTGTCCGTGTTTTAAATTAAGTCGGCACTATTGCTAACTTCGTTATTATTTGAGCTAGAAAGTCGGTTAAATTAGTAAACTAGTAGTATTTTTTCGATGAAAACAGGAAAACAATTGAACAACGCGCTTTCGAGATATTTTAAAAAATGAACATTTTTTATGGAACACCCTGTATATTTTTAGATGGATCGGTTGCAAAAAATTTTTTAAAGGAAAAAGTCTCTATGCACTATGATCCTAAAATAATAAAATTTTACAACACAAACAAGTTCTGTTATTTGTTTATGTAAAATTAAATCCTTTTCAAGGTAACAACTCTTATTTTTAGTGTATTTTTTTATTGAAAAATACACTATTGAGGACGAAATAATTTTTTTACATTACATTACGTAGGTACACTAAATTACAATAATTGTCGCAGCCTACTTTGGGAGTAATAAAATAATGAATAATTAATGAATTTATTATTTTAGGATCATAGTGTATAAAGACTTTTCCCTTAAAAAAAAAATTTGCAATCGATCCATCTAAAAATATACAGGGTGTTCCATTAAAAAAATTACATTTTTTTAAATATCTCGAAATCGCGATGTTCAATTGTTTTTTTGTTTTCGCCATTTTATTCAGAAGAAAAAATACTACTAGTTTGCTAATTTAACCGACTTTCTAGGTTAAATAATAACGAAGTTAGCAATAGTGCCGACTTAATATAAAACACGGTGTATAGTTAATATAGTATTGGATATATTTATTTTTTGAACCAAGTTTGTTATTGTGAGTTTGTTTGTAATTATTGGGTTTTAGATTCTCGGAAAAATATAATATAATTAAAATTTAATACTTATGTGAATATTCTTATACAGGGTAAGTCACCTTAGACAGAAAACTCGATTACACCCACAGCGTTAAAAGTATCGAAATAAACCAAAAAGCACTGCATAAGGAAGACCAAAGTGCAGTTTGTAAAATTATTTTTAGGTATACAAGGTGGACCATTACCGCTGTTCGCGATACAACTTTGTAATTTAAATAAGACATCCTGTATATTATTAAATTTTCGTATTGTCTGAGAAACTCCAATAAAAATGGTTTTTACAGTTGTTGCAGTTTAAATTGAGTAGGTCGTTTTTCAAAGCAGCTTACATCGAGAACGGTTTAAAAATCGGAAAACGACTCTCATGCACCTATTCTAACTTTTCATGTTGTATCCTTCTACGTGGCTTAAACTTTTATACAGGGTGATCTGATCATTTTCATCCCCCGGTATACAATTTCATCCACACAATAAGATACCACATGAAAAGTTAAGATAGGGACATATAAACCGTTTTCCGATTTCTTGAGCCGTTCTCAACGTAAGCTGCTGCTTTGAAAATGGAAAATGGCGTTTTCACTTATTTATAACTCATAGGTCCGGTTGCAGGAACATAATTAAAAATCTTCGAGATAATTACCGATTTTAAATTGCAAAATTTAGAAAGTATGGTGAATATTTTCAATCATCTTTTATATATTTTAACGGTAATTAACTCTTCTTCTATAAGAGAATAGAATTCACTTTTAGCAATATCAGACCACTATTTTTTATAATTCCGAACATTTTGAAATTGGTGATTATCTGACAGATTTTTAATTACGTTTGTGCAACGGGGCATTCCTACTCAATTTAAACTGCAACTGGAAAAACCATTCTGACTGGATTTACTCATAAAATCTGAAATGTATCCTTTATAAAATCTATGGCGTAAGTGATATTGGGCCAACCAGTACAACTGAAAATAATTTTACAAACTTCACTTTAGCCTCCCGTTTGCAGCGCTTTTTAGTTCATTTCGATATTTTTAACGGTGTGGGTGTAATGAAGCCCTTATTCCTTTTAATTTGAATGATCCTTTAAAAGAGTGACAGAGGTGAAACTATAAGTATTGATGCAGATTTAACAAAATCTGGAACTCGTTTTTTTTTTTCATTAATATTGTTAAGCCCAGGCAACTAAATTTTTTTTTTTTCATTCATCCAACTGAATACAAATTCCAATTACAAGGTAAGCAATCAACAATAGATGTTCCGTTCCCATGTTTCCCTTTTCCATATAATTCCCTCCTTATTTTGAATTATGCACGGGGGGAGAGGAACGTGACAACATGGTGCGCGAGACCATGTCCTATGGACATACAGCCAAAGGGTGCCTACCACTTCACCCATGATTATGAGATGAATCGCTGTCGCGTTCGGTCCATGTCTGTGTATACATAAGAAGAGTGTTTACATTGCAATCCACAAGTGCTATGCGACGCGATAGTATCTTCGGCCCTTGTCGCCAAATGAAAGTTCACTAAGCTGTCTACATGGGATATTTAAGGTAGGTGCATAATTATCATCCTAGAAATTACACCCCTTAATCGCTCCCCTAATTATTTTCCCGCTGGTCCTTCGAATAATTAAATTAATCAAAATTCCAAACCGCGTGACTTACTATACAAATAGAACAATTGAGTTCTTAGCAGTAAGTCTATACGCAACAATAGAAAAAGACAAAAAGTAAAAGGTGATTCTACATTGCCAAACCGACAACAGTCCATCTCGATATAAAAGCAGTCGGTAAAAAAAAAAAAACAGGTACCTATACTATGGTTTACAAAAGTACTCTTTAGCAACCCATCGTGCAGAGATCTCATTATAACTGCTTGCTATAACATATGAAAGTGACTTTAGCATGAGGTTGCTGGGTGGAGCTCCAACATATCCCTGAACACAGGAGCATCAATGCTACTATTAGACAACTTAATACAGTATGATCAAACCTGACACTGTTCTTCGACTGACAAGTGACTGAAAATCAAATTCACGAAGAAGCAATCCATAATCATTTCCTGAAGAACAAAAACTTAAAAAATTCCTCTGGACTCTCTCTATACTACTTTTGTAACTTTCGTAATATGGATTCCAAACAACAGAAGCATACTCAAGTTTTCTGCGAACAAACGCAAAGTAGAGCGATTTTACAGCAGGCAGATTGGTGAAACTACGCGTGTTTCTGATAATAAAGCCAAGTATCCTGAGTGAATCAGAAACTGCGCCCTGTACATGTCGACCAAACAATAATTGACTGTCAAACAACACCCCAAGGTCTTTTATATACACCTCGCGTTTCAAAGAACCAGATGAAATCAAATACGAATACTGTATGGGCTCTTTCTTTCTCGTGTAGGAAACGATTTTACATTTGTTTTATATTAAAGTCCAATCTGTTCTCTCTGCACCAATGTATGAGAGATCTCAACTGCTCCTGCAAGACCACGCAATCGTTTGGGGAATCAATCTTCATAAATATCTTGAGGTCGTCTGCGTAAATCAATTTACCACAGTTTAAATGATCCGTCAAATCATTAATAAAAACTGAAAATAAGAGAGGACCCAGATTTGAAACCTTCGGTACGTCCAGTGAGCTCACATATGGCAGTGATCTATGGCCACCATATGCCACAGAATAAAACCTGTTCTCCAAATATGACGCAAACAACTTACAAAGACTGGGACCAACGCCAAAGTTTGATAGTTTAGATATAATTCCATCATGTCTAACCCCATCAAAGGCCTTTGAGAAGTCCGTATACACAACGTCAACCTGCCCACCAGAATCGACAATGCTTGAGACGCATTGTGTAAATGATACCAGATTAGTGACTGTTGAGCGTCCCTCAAAAAATCCATGCTGATGAATCGTAATCCGATCCTTTCTCTGAGGGAACAGCCGACCATACAAAGTCATCTCAAGTACCTTAGCGAAATTATCGAGAAGGCAAATCGGTCTGTAGTTCTCAATGTTCGATGGATTCCCGGACTTCAAGACAGGGCACACCTTCGCCTCACGCCACCGGTTTGGAAACTTACATAAAGTTAATGACTTGTTAAAAAGTATCTTCAAAGGGATGACAAACACACTGGCACAGTCTCTCAGGATAAACGACGGAATGCCATCAGGACCAGATGTCATTTTATTTCCCAGCCTATGCAGTGAACGAGATACGTCTGTCTCTGAGAGAGAGAGAGAGAGAATTTCTATGATATTCGGCAAAGCAGCTGCCTCTAAGGTCCCAGCGTCGGTCGAACCATGATCATCTGCAGAGTAAACATCAGAGAAGTGTCTCGCAAAGCCATTCACCATCGCTTGAGCCCGGATCATCAATTACCGAATCCTGAACAGATCTTAAGTAAGCACCATATGTATCCTCAATCTGTCGCTTCAAGCGAGATCTTAGTTTCTTAAACTCATTACAATCAGACACTACGCCATACCTCCTAAATTTCCTATGTAAAACCGCCTTCCGACGCACACCCCTCCTAATTTCGGGCGTGAACCAGGAAGGATACCTCGATCTCAGAACCCCAAAGCGAGGCACAAACTCATCAAAGACTTTATAAAGTTCGCAATAGAATGCATCACAGGCTGTGTCTATGTTCTCTATGTTATGCAAAAAGTTCAAATTTACTCATTCTAGAGCATTATACAACCCATGAAAGTCTGCTCTTCGGAAATTATATGAGCGTGACCAGGATCCGAGATCAAAGCGTTCCCTCCCACCACCCAATGATACTTCCATCGCCAATGACAAAGCCGGATGATGGAAATCTTCCTTGACCATGGGGCAGTTATCACGCACTACGGTGACATCAAAATTAGCTAAGACAAGGTCAAGCTTGCTTAGTACTCCCCTTCCATTAACAATCGCATTACTCTGTCTGTGATAGGCTATTAGCTAACATGAAATCTCTAAGAAGCACAGATCTTGGGTCAGAAGCCGCGGAGTCATTAAAATGAGGTAAATATTCACATCTCTAATAGTACCAGAGGGCTACCCTGGAAACTAATTGCGACTGTAAAAGGCCAGACTCTAGTAGTAGGGACCGTAGTCACATGTACACATTTTATAGTTGTTAATGTATGAATATTAATTATTATTACCCATTTTACAAAATTATTTAACTTTTTAATTTTCTCAATAAACTAAGTACTTTTTTGTTAATCCTTTTTTTTACCCTCTTTAACCCTACGAAAGTAGATCAACACCCCCCCCCCCCGGGTTGTGACATATGGCGGTGCAGCGTGCGCTTTTCCACATCTGTTTGGAATGAATTTTAGAATGGTAAAAGGCGCGGAATAATGGACCTGATTGGAATGTTTACACTCCGGTGGTTTTATATTCTGAGGCATTGTAGCGAGGTCGAAGGATGAGTCTGTCAGCTTCCAGTCTGCCATATGCCAGTCAGAAGGGCTACACGTCAGAGCGGTCGAGGATAACTGAATATGCGCTAATTTATCGATTAGGTAGTGGGAAGTCGGAACCGACGAGATGAACGTCTCATCTTTCTTTCCATCTGAAATGCTGTTGTTGTGAACATGATTCAGTAAAGTGAATTATTTAGTTAATTGTTTCGTGTAGTGGTTTGTTTAAACTCAGGTATGAAGTTGTTGTTTGAGAGTTATTTAGCAAAGCTAATGTTTTATGTTGTTCTCGATTAGGTAGTTTTTGAAATTGAAGCAGAAAATGGATTTTAGAGAAGCCCAATTTGGATAATGGATTCATTTCGGTAAAAATTAAAGATGGCGTTTAGTAAATTTTCAGATGGTAATTATTTTTAATTTTCAGGGTTTTAGCTCTAGTTCCAGTTTTAGCTCTAGTTCCAGTTCTACTAGTCTTAATTCCAGGCTTTTGTTGCAAGTCAAGCTCTAGTTTCAGGCTATGATATTAGTTCGGACTTGAGCTTATTTGAGGATCTCGCTAGGGTAGCCCAGTTCCAATTCCTGAGTGCAGTTTGTCTATGTAACAAGTTCAGATGGATGGCGTCCTTTTTTTGGAAAAGTGAAGCCAGTTTTTATGGGTCTGGACCGGTGATAGTGGTCTGATATCATCAGTGGTGGAAGAAGGAAGCTTTGTTCTCCATCCTACTCTTGGAGCCTTTATTCACTCAGTTTTCAACAGGAACAGCCAGTTTGAATCAAAACCTACCTTATTGTGTTTATAATAATTAACTCTTATGTTCTCCTAAGCCGAAGAACACCTAAAACCAAGTGACGTTAATGGAGCGGATTTAAATCTAATTGTTGTTATCTTTGGTTGAAATTAAAAATACCTAATAGATATTGCAATCTTGTATATGGCTAAACTTGTTTATACCAAGATGGTATAAATTATTTTTTTTTAGTAGTAAAGTAAATTTTAGTTTTGATGATATTTCCTTTTGATGTTATGTGTAATGTTTAGTAGATAAGTGGAACAATCCTAATTTTAAGTAAATAATCTCACGATACATTATTATCAATTCCTATAAATTTAATTTAATTGGAATTTATTCCAATAAACTGTTAAAATTATTAGTGTGTCTTTTATTTTAGTGTTTGTGTGACCTGTTATTTAAATAAACACAACGTAGGGCAGGTCAAGGTTTTTGGAAACTTTTTGGAAACTTTTTAGAGACATTATTGATCTAGACGATCACTGAAAAATTTGTAACTTCCTTATAAGATCTCTAACACCCTCTGTTCCGCTTTGGGTTCAAATAAATTTGAACGTACCCGAACGGAGCCAGAAGGAATAGCATCCTCTGCTCGCACATTTTTCTTTTGGCATATTTACTCAAAATTTAAAAAGGGAGCGAGTAGTAAAAGGCTACAGCGGAAGCGCCGTCTTCACGGTACGACAATATGTCTGCACCGTGTTATTTCCCTCCACCTTCAGACCCCCACTAGCAATATAGTAGTATTAAATATATGATTTATGTAGATTGTGAGCTACCAGGCTGTTAACACTAACGCCATGTTAACTTAGTTTCAAGCTGAGGTATTATAAAGGAAAATATCGCATAGAGCATTGATATGTCTGCTCTATTCTTAATAAGGGAAAAATTTCTCACTCAAAAATTTAATAAAGTTTCAATAAAAAACTGTAAATATTCAAAATATAAGTCTGGATATAAATCTTATCAATAGCAAAGCTAGCAAAGCTGCGGCAATAATTATGGAAATGAAAATTATTTTCAGTTTTCTCAAATGCTTCTTGCCTGCTGGAACAGTTTCCATCGGATCTTTGCAAATGTACACCCTTATCCCCTTAAGGTATATTGGAATGTAATCCTCCCAACTGAATTCTTTCATACTGAAATAGAAAAGCTTCTTATCTTCGTTTGACATCTGGTTGTAAAGCTTTCTCGTATTGCTGTTGGAGAACGTCCATTGCCGCATAGGGAAATATGAAATCACATCGTTCAGTTTCCACAACTTGGCGTATAAGTCCACTAATCTAAAATTTTGTATTACTTCACACATATGGACACAAAAACTTTAAGATGTAATTTGTTGAGATTTACAAATAAATACGGTTACATTTTTATAAGAAGACGAGAGGCTATAGGCGTGAATTGCGCATCTTGCGAGCTTTTTATCTCTTCCATCTTATCAGACTAGAAATTGCATCAGTGGTGCGGAGCACATAATACTAATTTTTTAAATTATCAGTAAGTAGGTATTAAGTAAATACTAAATAAGTAAATACTATTCGAGTTAACAAGCACCACCATTGAGCTTTTACATGAACGGCGGTGATACTCCTTATCAGCATTATCTGATTTGTTGTTTTTTTAACGTGGACACCGACTAACATTGTTGATATTGGACAATAAATATTTAAATATCAATAAGGATACGGAGGTAGTAGGTAGGTAACTGCGCACTACCCAATTCTCGTCAAACTCTCGCCTTCGTACAAAATTTATACTGTACTTACTGAGCTTTCTTGCCAAATGCTACAGCCAGAAAATCAATGATATAAGCAGGTATTACATGTACCCATAAAAATGCATGGAGATAACGATTTGGTTGAAGGATTCCCCACGGATATGATAACACTTTTGGAGTAGGAAAGTCGGATCGTATATCTTGGAGGGTGTCTTGTAATTCTCCTATAAAAAAAACAATAATTGTAATATTTATACACTTATTGCGGATTCCAATAGCCCACCCCATGTGATCGGATTTTCCGGTTCACTTACAAAGTTAAACACTTCAGGATCAGTTGGTTCGCTGTTAATTCTAAAAAATAAAGAAATCTTTTATAGTGATAGTAATAAGTTATAGTAATAGGTACTTATGTATAGAATAACAACTATAATGTAATGTGTTTTTTACGTTACCGAATTAATTTTACCCCAAGTATCATGACTTTGGTATTTGTGATTCGCATTAAGGTGTTGGTTTTATAATATTTAAAATGTTAACTGTTTCAATTGTTGTGTAATGTACATTTTGCACTTACTGGCTAAATGCCAGCGACCCGGAGACAAACGCGTTGCGCGCGTCGCATGAGTGAGTGATGATGGTGGCTTTTAGTTCAGTGCAAACACGGCCGGCTGGAGGCCTCGAGTTTCGTCGACCTCGACTGTCGAGTTTCGATCCAGTACGCGGATACCTGAGATCTCACTTTCTTTTCTCTCCTGGAATTCGCTTGAAGAAGGTCGTTTTGGCAAACACCTGCAATTTTCACCAAAATGGCGTCGTGAACTTTCACGTAAAATATTATAAACATCGTCTGTGTTTTTGGCTTGCTTTTCCCTTGGAGCAAGTTTTCTTACCGGAGCAAGTTTTCCTACAGGAGCAAGTTTTTCCTACTAGACCGACGGTTCATACCGGAGCACACTCTTCATACCTGAGACCACTTTGCCGATTGGACAACCTTTGTCTTCGTACCGAAGTGCACCTGATCCAGGGGCACACATTGGTAGTACTGGAGCTGCTGATCTAACTCCCGCAGCAGCTGAATCAATAAATAGCAGCCGAACCTTGGCCACCCAGAGCCCCGGCTGAAAACCTTCATCCTCGCACAGGAGAGCCTACGAAGATAAATGCCTTCACTGGTTCAATTTTACCACCCCTTTCATTCGGCTGATCTCAACGTTTTTTATTTTGTTAACCGTGCTCAAGATTATGTGATACTTAATAGCTGTGATTTTTTTTAAATAAAGAGTACCTGTTGTTCTGCTGACCCGCTTGTTATTGTTGACCCTCTTAGATTGGCAACTCAACCCACGACCCTTGTTGTCTTTTATTGGTCGCATGCTCTCAACGGTTATTTTTCCCCTCTAGGGTAAAATAATTCGTTTCAAGTGACGCCCAACATCAATAGTTCGTTTCAGTTGAGTAGCGTGAATAGACTCGAATGGTCTATATCCGCAAGAACATTATATTTATCTTGTACATGTCCGCATGCAAGGCCATGAACGATCTTAAAAAAAAAACGATCTTCATCTTCTTCTAGTTCGATTACCCTGACTTCTGCTGTTGGATCGTCATTGTTTCCAGCGTAAGGTGGACAATTCTTGCTGCTCCTGGATTCTATACACTACGTCGTTGATCCTCGACAGAACTTGATACGGCCCCTCCCAGGACGATTGCAGTTTTGGAGATAGGCTTCGACATCGTTGCGGATTATGCAGCCAAACCATGTCTCCAGGTTGGTAACCGGTTGTGAGCCTTGATGTCGTAGATCTCCTTCATCCTGTCGATGTCATCTTGTACTTGCTCATGTATCTTCTAGCGAAATTCACTTAGGTAGTACTCCCCAGCAACTTCTTCTCCCGGAGGGCTTCTCTAATTTTCTAATTTTAAACATCAGAAAAGAATAATTTATTCTCAGATCGATTTATGAAATATTTCCAGATGTGGAACTGCAAAGACAGTTAGATGCATAAAACCAATGTCTTTGAAAACACTTCTTAAACGAAGCTCAGTCTATAAAAGAAGCATACACCTTCACAAAAAAGGTTCACAACAATCATGGTGTGACTAGCATTCGAACCCAGTCGGCGGCAGTCTCAACGGCTTAGCAGTCTACAAGCTATACCGCTGCTCATACAGGGATTCAAAAAATAGTAAATTTTCCGAAAATTCAAATGGTCGCCATTTTGAAACGGCTCGGCCGATTTTGCTCAAGTGCAATACCAGACCACTCCTTGTGGACATCTTACTCTCACAAAAATTTCAGCCCTCTAGATTGAAAACTGCGGCCAGAAACCGTGCCTCAAGGACCGGATTTTTGGAAATTTGAAAAGACACCCTGTAGAAGTAACGTGACTTTTGGAAATTTTTTCAACGAAAATCTAAAGTCATTCCAAAGCTTTACAAGAATCCAAAATTTCGTTCACTAATCTTGAAAGATAAAGCTACAGCAGCGTTTTGAAAATCGAAAAATCGTGATTTTGGAGAAATAAATATATAAAGTGATGTCGTCCTCAATAGTGTATTTTTTTGTTAAAAAATACACTAACAAAGGTTTAAAATTTAAATATAATAATAAATATAAATAATAATAATTTGAAACATAAATAATTATTATTATTACATCAACTTTCCATGTTCTTAGGAACTCTATAGTTCCAGCTTGTAACTAAAAGTATTCTACCTTTTCTTGCTGGTGTAACAAGCTGCCGCTAGTATTGCATTGACCACGTAATCTCCAGGAACTAAATCGGCTACATTCTTTCGATTCCCCAGAAAGCTTCTCATTATTCCTAAACACGCAGCGAGGAGCAACCCAGTGGGTCCGTAATAGTTATCTATATAACCCGGAAGTGGTTCTTCGGATAAGGAAATTACTAAAAGAAAAAATATACATATATGTATAGATTGTATGAATCTGTGAAAGAATTTGAAAATACTCACTTGCTGATGGTCTAACAATGCATAATGGAAGAGTTTGACCAAATTTGCGTACGTCACTCTCTGCGATTTGTTTAGTTAGAGTATAGGTGTTTGGTAATTTCCCAAGTAGTCTGAAATTCATTGCTTTGTCCATTAATATTTTCTTGCACGTTTTGCAAGATGTTAAGCAAACTGATGGAGAGTAAGCTACTCTCCATTAGTTTGCTTAACATCAAAGAATTTCTGGTAGGTACCTGCACAGGTACGTTATTGAACGTGATCCCGATGGCGACTTTTAAGTCTCTATCTCAGTACACACGTTACCACTGAATATAAACGTTTTAGTACTGGGAAAGTAACAGATCCTTGCAATTTGAAAAACAAAAAAGAATCACAAATTTGGAGTTACTTGACTTTTCACAGGAAATTTGTCGTTACTTGATCAAATATGTGTATGATGAAAAGCACGAGAACAAAAATGATCCAGATGCAGCTAATTGCAGTAGAGTCATTCAACGTTTAAGTTGCCATAAAATCACCGATTAGTTGTTGTGAAATCGCTTAGTATCTACAGTATCGATAGTGAACACGGCGTTATCTGCTTTCAGAGCGTGACGTTATCTGCTTGACATGTTATCTCACATGACGTGTGAAAAGTTTTGCACACGATACCACTCTAAGGTCAACTTTAAACAGACCCGCGGGTCCTCTCGAGGTATTTACTCCCAAACAGATCTCCAGATGATCTCACTTCTCCCTTCAGATCAAGGGCACTGTGCAAAGCAACCAATTTCGATCAGACACTGTGACTTTGTTCTATCGCTATCTTTTGTTCTATTGGCTTAAACAAATCTGCCTAATTTTTAAAACTACAATAGATACATAGATTTGAACCATTGATTTGGTTTCGTAAAAGTTAAGACAGTTACGAAGGACAATAGGTTAAGTCTAAAGAGGACTGAAAGTTCGGTGCTCTTGGTGGAAGAGCGCCACACAAACAATAGTGACCAACATGTTGGTCAAACTACAACGGGTTGCAGATCGTTTAATAACCAGCACAATGAAAATTATGATAACGTTATGATAACTCCGTCAGCTATTCTGAATATCATTCTGAGGCTGCTCCCGCTTCCCGTTTGGCTGAAAAGAGAGGCAATAGCGGCCTACGTAAGAGTACCTACAGTATTCGGGAACATGTACACGCAGGAGGATAAACCTGTTGGTATCCAGGGTCGCGGACATGGAGATCCGTATCTCAAACCTTTAGGTTGCCGCAGCTAGAACGCCAAAAAGGGTAAAGGTACAGACAGCTTTCGAACCAGAAGAACTAATTTACTTCACAAATTACTCAGGAATGAGAATGATTGCATTGGAACAGGACTTTACTGGGGAGTTCGTTATCCCTGTGATAAACCGCAATGGTCTTCTAAGAAGTGCTTTTTGCTAGCCTGGAATGGAATAAGCATCCAGGCTACAAAGCAGACAATTTATACATGCACCGATTGTCAGAATGCCACAAAAGCCTGGACTTTGGATCTGCATCTAGATTATGACAAAGAGGGTGATTTGGCAGTGGAATGAAGACCTCCGTTGGGCCTTGTGTACCTCCTCTCGAGTGGACTGAATCCTATCTCCTAGACACCCTCCAACCATCCGATTATCGGAAGTACTGAAGGATGAGCCGTGCGGGGTCTGCATAATTCTAGGCATACTTGGACAAATTACCTCCAACATGGATTGCTGATATTGACGAAGGACTGGACGGTGCAAACGATCATGAGTTTCGTCGTCTTCTCAACTTCATCTAGATTTCTGATCTTGTTCATCCGAGATCGATGTAATCGTTAATCGAGGAAGTATACTAAGCCTACCACCCGATTTTTGTCCGTCTGTCTGTCGCAAGTTCTGTGACTTTTGCTAAGAAACACTCTAGAGGCGCCATTTTTCGTCGTAGAGACTTGAAATTTTGATCGTTTTAAATAAACAAGGTGAAATGTGCAGCAATAACATATTGATGCAAGAGCTATCCCGGATAACTGCAACTGTCATTTTTTTAAAAGTCAAATTCATGAATATTGAGAAAAATTGTTTTCCTTTTTACTAAATGTCATTATAGTGACGGTATAAATCGTGATTGATCGAATTATTTTTGGCGGTGTCAAAATCAAGGCATTACTGCGACCCTCATCTGGCTATGCAGAAAAAATTACAGCGAATTCGAAAATGTCACTTAAAAAATGTCAAACTTGAAAAACAAGAAAAAGAGTAATTTTTTTTCAACAAAAAAAATTCGCGGCGACCTTGAAATTCGCGATATAATTTTTTTCGAAAAGTCACCATAAAGGCAATACTGTTAGCTAGCACGTGGTTTTGAAAAAAAACTCGAAAAAAAATCTAAACCGGGACTTTTTAAACGTAAAAGTTGAGAAATCGAGATCAAAAATCGGCCATTTTCGTGGAAAATGGGTGTTTCGTACAAAGGAATTTTTTTTTTACTTTTGAGAATCAAAATGGCGGCCATCTATTAATTTTGACGTAACGAAGAGACTCTAGGCTATGATTTTCTTTTGGGAAAATTGCGAAATTAAAATTTGAACTGTCATTTTTGAAACGTCAAATTCAAAAGTATTGAAAAAACTCGTTATTGTTTTTGATTAAAAAAAATCATAATGATGGCGTGAGTTGCCGTTGAAATATTTTCGA
The DNA here is from genome assembly GCA_910589415.1 of Malachius bipustulatus. Lineage (NCBI taxonomy): Eukaryota > Metazoa > Arthropoda > Insecta > Coleoptera > Melyridae > Malachius > Malachius bipustulatus. The sequence continues at coordinate 17,437,624 of OU342638.1, read as the reverse complement.
CGCTGTCAAAATAAACACATTACTCGCGAGTCTCATTTTGCTATTCTTAAAAAATGACGGTGAAATCGAAAATGTCACTAAAAAATTGTCAAATTTGAAAAACCTCAACATAGGTAATTTTTTTTTCGACAAAAAAATTCGCGGCGACTTTGAAATTACCGATACATTTTTTTTAAACAGTCAAAAGAAAGGAAATAACCTTAGCTCGAACGTACTCGCGAAAAAACGCGAAGAAAAAATCGAAAATGCAATTTTTCAAACGCCAAAGTCGAGAAATCGCGAGCAAAAATCGACCATTTTCAAAAAATCACAGCGCCGCCATTTTGGAAATTTAAGCGGCAAAAATTGAATATTCCAACAGAGCAACTCTTCCACAATCCCGCAAAAATGATCCTCGAATCCCGATGTACGAAAATTGCCGAAAAAAATGTTCCGAACTATAGCTGTTTTTCATTGATTTTGCTCGGAAATTGTCGAAATTTTGAACGATAATTGTACCGCTCGCGTATTTTTTACCGTAACTTTGGTCTAGTCGATCGGGGGATGATCGCAAAGGTATCGGCGTGTTGCTAAGGAATCGTTCTTTCAAACTGCAAAGTTTCGTCGCAATCGACTAACTCGTCTGTCAGCTGTGAGCCGTCAAACTCGATTTTCAAAAAAAAAAATTCAAATTTTCAAAAGCGTCTGTAGCGGCTATTTTGAAAAATTTTGCGATCGCAATTTCACGTCACGCTTCCAATCGACAAACTCTGTCGACCGAAAACAATTGTTCCATAAAAATGATCACCGTTTCGGAGAAAACGGCAAAACAATTTCGGTCAAAAAAAATCGTAAGCGGTAACCGTAACCCTTTCGGTTTTGGTCAAAAAATCAAAAAAATAAAAACGGCTGAAATTCGCACATGGGCATCCTGGAGTAATTGCAAATTTCGAACCGAGAAGCTTTTTTCGTTTTCCTGCATAGTTTCGAAGAAAATGGCGTCCAAATATCAAATTATATTTTAATAAAGGAGAAAATGGGTGTTTCGAACAAAGGAAATATTTTTTTTTTATTATTGAAATCAAAATGGCGGCCATTTTTTTATTTTGACGTAAAGAAGAGACTTCAGGTTACGACTCTCATTTGAGAAAATTGCGAAATTAAAATTTAAACTGTCACTTTTTAAATGTCAAATCAAGAGCATTTAAAAAAATCGTTTCTCTTTTCAACAAAACTCATTTCGGCATTTTGTTGATTCCACAGACCGAATTAACATATTTGACAGCTGTCAAAGAAAATTCCGTGCTTCTCGCGACCTGTTCTCTCTTTCACGACTAACTTGAACTGTCAAACTTCTAACTAACGCGTGACTAACTTTGAAGCGAATCTAACTTTTACGCGCGATCTCGGAAGTTCCCATATTGGTCCTTCAGGAGCGATATAGAAAAAAATAACATAAAAAGAGATGAATGGCAGATTTTAACTATGACGCGGAATCTACTGATCACGGTGCCGTAAAGCGATCTAGAAAAAAAGCTAACACGAAAAAAACATGAAAAATTCTAACTTTGACGGGGATCTACTGAAAGTCCGGGCCGAAGGCCCGTCATGGAGGGCCGAATGCCCGACGCCGCCGGCAGGCCAAGGTCTCGGAAGAGAGACCTTGTTTTACACTAATGGTATGAAGAGGTTTGTATCCAAACAGGCTATTATTTAACAAACTGAATGTTTTTCTGGGATTGCCGCCGCTTGCCATTATGATAAAAATAAGGGTGGCAATGGCGACCTTCTTAAGAATCGGAAACATTGAAAGGCGGAAGACACAAGGAACAAACTGAGATATCCAGAAAAGGGAAAATATTTCCTACTGATTCCGAAAAGGGAAAATGTGAAAAGGGAGTGGTAACCTCAGAACCATGAGGACTACTCTGCTTTACAGATGGCACCAGGAATAGGAATGGTTACATTGGAGCGGGACCCTGCTTAGCTGGACGTGAACTGGAGAAATCCATTCTCCTGGATGTTTTCCAAACGTAGGTTTACGCGATCCTGCAGGCAGCTAGAATGTAAAAAATATAGAGACAAAAAAACTAACAGTCCAATCATTGAAGTACTTTGAACAGCGTCTGAGTTACACTTCTACTCTACACTTACAACACTTATTTTAACCAAATAATTTAATGAAAATAAGGAACATTCCCGGGACTATTTACCTTGGCTGTATATCCAATAGCAACTGATCGTCCAAACAGTCAACAGCTGTCAATAATTTACCACCTTCTAGTTTCGGAGGGTAAATTACTTCATCTATTTCAGTCCTGTCACAGTTAGAATAGGCTGTAGATACATGAACATATGCCTAAAAGTAAATGGATAATTTACAATTTACAATGTAATTTTCCCAAGCAATAGATCCTCCATCTTCTTTTGAATCCCCAGCCCCACACCTACCTACCTTAAGATTTTCGGCTTTCTTCGCAATTTGCAGGAGATCTCGGGTAGCCCTCAAGTTTATCTTCGCCGCCTGACTTAATTTCTGGTCAAACCTTACAGTAGCTGCGCAATGGATGATACAGGTGACCTCATTAACCATAATATCCACGTCCTGGTCACTTAAACCCAGATTACTTTCTGCGCAGTCCCCTTTCATTATAGTCACTTTTTGAAGAAATGAAGGATTCTTCCGTTGTAGTTTCCCAAAAATCTGATGAAAATAATAACACCTTACTTGATTAAACAATGTCAACATTCAAACTTCAACAGTTGTTCAAGAACTTGTGCATTAAAGCATCTTCACGAATATCTTACATTATTAAAAGATGACCTTTTTACCAAAAATATTGTGTGTAAATTCACCGAAGGGACGATTTTAGAGTGCAGGTGATATGCAGATGTCAGCATAGAAGAATGCGTGGAGGTCGGAGGAACTCGAATAGAATATTTAGTTGAAAAACTGCAAACTTACAGGACACTCGAAGATCTCCTTGAATCTCGTATCGGTGTCTTTTCCCTTCTTGATACGGATCAGTATGTAAATGTGACGTATTCCAGGACATCCTCGCAAAAGTTTCTCGAGTACGAGCTTCCCTAAGTAGCCAGTGGCGCCTGTTAGAAACACAGTGCTGCCTCTATAGAATTCCTGAATTTCGGTCAAATCGTAACCTGTACGGTTTAGGTACACAAAGAACGAATAATGAACTGTATAAATTAATAGACACACATTAAATTAATCTTTTAATGCAAAACTAGGAATTTTACACAATGCTGTAGAACAACCAATCAATTTAAAGGTAATTTCTAATTATGTAGACGATTATAATATGATTAAACGATTTAGTAAGATGAATAATTTGAATTAAGTCGGAGTAGGTATGTAGGTATTTATTTAGTCTGACGAACGAACGATACGAAATAATACGAATATGTATTAGAGACAGCAGGACTTCTGTCCTGGTCAACGAACGAAAAGCGAATCTTGCTTTGCACACCTGACGCAGGCAAGCAGGGGTTACATTTTTACTTTTTCCCTATTCCACGAAGACCACCTAAGAAGTGCATCTCCCAGATCGATATTTAACAGAAACTTCGACATTTCAGTTCTTCTTCATCCTAAACTGTGTCTACATACACATAGACAGTGTCTACACGATTTAACTAATTTAAAAGCAGCTCAATCTGCAACATATTCCCCCCCTTGGAGTCTCTGACTTCAATAACACTAAATAAATTTTTTTTTTTTTTCTCATACGAAAATTTTCAACATATAATTGCGGTTCTCTCTCGAACGAAATAATAATATTTTTTCCTATTTTAAAATCGTCGAACGAATAGACAAATAGTCTCGAAATTATTACTTGCATTGTTAATCTTCATTTGGCAGAGGGCAAACCTTTGAAATACTTCTTATGAAATTTCCCCCCTGAGTTTTTAATTTAACCATTCGAACTTTGCCGTCAGCACCAGGGACGACCTCCATAATTCTAGCTCTTGGCCATTTTAGTGGAGGAGTATTTTCTTCTTTTATTAAAACGAGATCGTTAATTTTTAAATTTTCTGAAGGGTTTAACCACTTCGGACGATTTTGTAACCGATTTAAATACTCAACTGACCACCGTTTCCAGAAATCATGTTGAATTTTAATGCAATGTTGCCATTGTGATAATCGATTTAATTTTATATGCGAAACATCCTTTTCAGGAAAGGAGGTAAGACTGGCACCCACCAGAAAATGTCCGGGCGTTAAGACATTTAAGTCAGCCGGATCGTTTGACATCGCGCAGAGAGGTCTTGAATTTAAAATGGCCTCAATTTGTGTCAAACACGTATAGAGTTTTTCGAATGTCAAATGAGCGTTTCCTAGTACTCGACGGAGGTGAAATTTAATACTTTTCACCGCGGCTTCCCAAATACCTCCCCAATGGGGCGACAAGGCCGGGATATTTTTCCAAGTAGTTTCCCTTTCCGAGAGAAAGTCTTGAATTTTATTTACGTTTGGGGGCCTTCGAAAAAATTCATATAATTCTCTAATTTGATTTTTTGACCCTAAAAAATTTGTGGCATTATCCGAATAAATTATAGAAGGATTACCTCGCCTAGAGATAAATCTTTTTAACGTAGCGATAAATGCGTCAGTTGTCAAATCTGACACTAATTCTATGTGTACTGCCTTTGTCGACATACACACAAATACAGCGAAATAGCATTTAAGTACCTTTGCATTTTTTAACGACGAACTTTTAATTAATAATGGACCTCCAAAATCTACGCCTGTGGCATGAAATGGACGACATATAGATACACGATCTTTGGGTAAATTGGACATAATTTGACTTGCGGGACGAGCTTTAAAACGATGGCATGTAACGCAGTTTTTTATAATTGTTTTTATTTCTCTCAAGCCATTTAATGGCCAATATCGAAGTCGAAAATTTGATAAGACAGTCTGTGGACCTGCATGAAATAGTTTGATATGTTCCTTTCTTAACAATAAAGAAGTTACATAATTTTTCGCTGGCAGTAAACACGGATATTTCTGCTCATACGGAACGTTAGCATTTGCCAAACGACCTCCTACTCGAATAACACCAGTTTCATCTAAAAACGGGTTTAATGACAAAATTTGTTTATTTACGATAGGTTTTCCTTGCTGCAACTGTCTTAATTCTGACGAAAAATTCATTCTCTGTACTTGTTTAATTATTATTTCTAACGACTTCCTTAATTCATAAATAGTTAACGGACCTGTTTGTTTTTCTCCATTTCTGTTTTTTACGTTTCTAACGAATCTCAAACAATACGCAATTGTTCTTTGCAAACGAACGAAACAGGAAAATTTTGAAAACAGAGATATCCAAAATGTTTCACTGTGATTGTGAAGCGCAACTTGCTTCACCGAATTTCGCTCTTCATTTAGACCTAATGAATGAGCTGTAGGCCTAAAATTTAATTTACTTAAGTCACAATAATAATTTTGCAAAAAGGTAGGACCGAGCCACCACATCTCGCAATCCTTCAATTTTTCAGGCGAAATTCCCCGCGATAAGTAATCAGCCGGGTTGTTTTCCGATTTAACGTGGCGCCAAGTGTATTTGGACGTCAAAGTTTGAATTATCGAGACCCTATTTGACACGAACGTAGACCAACGAGAAGCATGAGACTTTAACCAACATAAGACGATCTCTGAATCTGACCACAGATTAACCGAAGAATAATCAATTTTATTTTCGTAAGTTCGACATATTCTTTCTACCAATTTCGCGAGCAACACAGCTCCACAGAGTTCCAACCTTGGCAACGTTATACTTTTCAAAGGAGACACCCTTGATTTTGAGCAAATTAGTCTACACGACACATCCTTATTTGAATATAATACACGCAAATATACGCAGGCGCCATAAGCTTTTAAGCTGGCGTCACAAAATCCGTGGATTTCGATACTTTCGATTGACAAATTTAAAGTTAGATTCCTCGGAATCTTCACCTCTTTTAGACACGGTAGCGAGAAGAAAAATTTATTCCATTCCGACATTAAATTATCTGGGAGATTATCATCCCACTCGATTTTACTGATCCATATTTTCTGCATAATTAATTTTGCAGTTACTACGACGGGACCTAACAATCCAATAGGATCGAAGATTGAGGCAATTTTCGACAGAACTTCTCTTTTTGTGTAATTTTTAATTTCTTTAAATTCGGGCAGTGCCATTACGAGAAAGTCTTCATGAGAATTCCATTGCAAGCCAAGCACTTTACTAGACGAACTTTCATTTTGAATGTCGTAATTATTTTTCGAATTATAATTATTTTGATTTGAATCAACTTGGAAATCCTCATTCGAATTATTTTCATTGAACTCTGTAGAAAAATCTTTGACATTTGAATGCCACTTATGTAACTTAAATCCTGCAGTATTTAATAAACTAATTAATTGCGAAGAAGTTTCGATTAATTCATTTTTCGAATTTGAACTGACGAGCACATCATCCACGTATGTTTGCGAAAGTAACATTTTTGATGCAAGCGGGTAATTTTGCGATTCTTTTTCAGCCAGTTCTTTTAAACATCTAGTGGCAGCAAAGGGCGCGAAATTCGTACCATACGTGATTGTTAATAACTCTAAACATTGTAAAGGTTCATTTTCATTTTCACGCCACAGGATGTTCTGTAAAAATGTGTGATTCGGATTTACACGAATCTGACGGTACATTTTTTCAATGTCCGCAATGACTACGAAAGTACCTATCCGAAATCTACATATGATATCGAATAATTCCGGTTGTACCGTATAGCCTTTTAATAAAATATCATTAAGCGATAAACCCGATGAAGTTTTCATCGAAGCGTCAAAAACAACACGCAATTTTGTTGTTTCATTATCTTCACGTATAACTGCGTGATGCGGCATAAAATATTTATTTTCTCCTTTCTCATTATGAGAACTTAGAGGGACGATTTTTGCATGATTTAAGTTTACATATTCATCGATAAATTGTTTATATTTTAATTTTAAATTTGGGTCTCTTAGAAATCGTTTTTCGAGACCAGCAAATCGTTTTCTTGCTTGCAAAAACGATTCACCTAAATTACACGATTTATTTTCTTGATTTTTAAATGGCAAATTTATTTGAAACCGTCCATTTTCTAATCGAATCGTCGTTTCTTTAAAAATTTCTTCCGATTTTGCATTTTCGGGACTTAAAATTGTTTTCTCTTCGATGTCTTCTATCTCCCAAAATTTTTGTAACAGTTCATCGCTACTCGATGACGTATTTAAAAAAGAACAACAATTGGGTGAACTATTCCCTAGTTCATTATACGAATTAATATTAGAATGCTTTGGCTTATTATTTGCCAATTTACCGCCGACGACATATCCTAAGAGTGTACTAAAAAGGGTTGGCATATCCGCCCCTAATTTAATCACTCCTGGAACGATTAAATCATAATAGACGTCTGCTCCTAGCAAGATGTCGATTTTCGACGAGACATAAAACTTTGGATCAGCTAACATAATGTGATCCGGTATTTTTAAATTTGATACGTTTAGAGTAGTTTGCGGTAGTTCGCAAGTTATTTTTTCCAATACTGCACACGAAACTTTGAACGAATTTTTTCTATAAACGTTTGACTTAATGGTTAAATCAACCATCTCATTTGATTGAGCATTTATTTGCGAGATTCCTGATATTTGCAATTCTTTACGATAAGTATTCGAATTTAATTTGTCTAGCAATTCTTTTGTGCACATGCTAATCTGACTCGCCGAATCCAGTAAGCACCTAGCCGAAACTGGATCGCCGTTGCGATTATAAATTGTTACCACTGCTGTGGCTAGTAGGATTTGCGAATTATTTTGCGAATAAGTGGAAAACGATAACGAACTTTCGGGCTTATTTTCTTTATTTTTATTTTCATTTACGATACTTCTTTGCTTGGGATCGTCTTGCGACCTTGATTCTACTTGACTCGAATTCTTTTGATTTACGATTTGTCCCGATTCTCTATTTTCTGGCGTTGATCGATTTGAATTATTATTAGTTGAATAATGTTTATTTTGATATTGGTTTACACCCTCGTTTACACCATACGTACGATTTTGACGATTAAATTGACGATTAATTGTGCCTGAATTAGGTTTATGGAGATCCTGCCACTGGCTGCGACTTTCTGTGCGACGAATTTGAAAATTTCTAGGATTTGAATGAACTTCTCGATCAAAATTGATATGAAGTAGAGTATTATGCCTTTTGCCACATTGCCAACAATTATTCCCAGTGCAAGTATCATCGAACGAATGTTTCCTAAACAGACATATTTTGCAAAAACCTCGAGAGGTTATAAAGTTGTTTCTTTCCTGAATAGTTAATTGTTTGAATTTATAGCATTGATAAATCGAATGATGCTCTGAGCAAAAATTACAAATTAAATAGGATTGATTTCCTGTCGCCTTTCCTGTCTGTTGTTGATTCGAATTATGAGTTGAACTAATAAAATGATTAACTTTCCTAATCGGTGTAGGACTAGTGCCTTTTGTTGCATCTATTTCCTCTAATGCTTTGCATTGCTTTTCTAAAAAATTAATAAATTCTTTTAACGTTGGTAGGTTCTTGGTATCTCGATGTAAGCAATAAGCCTTTTGCAATTGAAAATCCAATTTCTTGGAAAAAATGTGAATTAAAATTAAGTCCCAAGAATCTACGGGTACATTTAAATTTTCCAAACTTTCGATATTTTGATTAATATGAGTTAAGAACTCCCTCAGGTTTTGAGCCTTTGGCTTCAATAAATTAGGTAAGTTTTCGAATAAATTGGTGATGTGCGCCTCGATTATCGCATACGTGTTTTTATATCTATTTTCTAACAACTTAATTGCAGATTGTAAATTCGAGCTTACCAACGACAAATTCTGTATTAAAGACAGTGCTTCGCTTCTCAAATATCCCTTAAGATAAATTAGTTTTTCGATATTATCTAAATCCTCATTATTTATGATGAGTTTAGTAAACAGATCATGAAAACTATTCCACTCTGCAGCATCACCTGAAAAAATTGGAATTTTGATTTCGGGCAGCTTAACTGTTTGAGAATTTGCACCCTTTGTATTTATACTTGTCGTAACACCCTGAACTAATTCGGCTACAAATTCTTTATTCGATTGTTGTAAATTCGATACGAAATTCTGAAATTCTACGTTTCCATCTAATCTAGGTTGTTGGGTGCTTAGACTAGTTAACTCTTCAATTTTGTTTTCTAACTTCGAAAACAAATTACAAAATTTACTTTCTACATCCTCACTATCTTTAGTGGCATCTTCTTTAATCTCTGCGATCGATTCTTGTATATTTACATAACTCTGATAAGCTGCTATTAAATTTCTTTTGCGAATTTCGATTTGATTTTTATTATTTTCATTTTTTAAATTCTCCTCAACCCACGTTTCGATTTTTGTAATTAATCCTTTCGCGTAACCCCTCTTTTTCTTCAAATTATCCATCTTTTTACAATATTACTTAACAAACGATATTTTTATAACACAGAATAATATAATAAACGATTTTTCATACAATGGTACGACTGACGAACATTTAGGTACTTACGATATGACATACGATAATTACAGGTATATTAATATTATAAACACGAACGAAATTACAATTATTTATATTTTTACGATCAAAGTTATCAACTTTAGTATTATTCACGAATTCACGAATAGTAGGTAGGTACATCAACCAAACCGACGAATTTAATTAGGTAGGTGGGTCTGAGTGCTTCTTTCGACTCATCAGCTGACGAATTAGGCTTCGAACGATTAATATGCAATTTTGTTGCGATAACGAAATAGGAAATAAGAAACTTTCCTCGAATAATAAATGAAGAGGTACGTTACTCAGTTTGGTGGAATCCAGGAACTTCTCTGCAATCCAGGACCTCGTTTTTGTGGAATCCAGGAATTGCTCTGCAATCCAGAAGCTCGTTTTTGTGGACTCCAGGGCCTTGTCTGCAATCCAGGTGCTCGTCTTTGTGGACTCCAGGGACTTGTCTGCAACCCAGGCGCTCGTACAGAAGTTTCTCTGCAACAACCATCCAACACGAAACACGAAACACTTGTACTCGACAATGAACGATTTTGGACACTTAAAACTGCACAATTTTGTTTAACGACGTATTCACTGCATCCATGGTACACCAGCAACTTCCATTAATTTCCATTTGCACTAAATTCAGTTACAATCCAACTCGAAGGACCACTTTTATGTACGGTTTAGGTACACAAAGAACGAATAATGAACTGTATAAATTAATAGACACACATTAAATTAATCTTTTAATGCAAAACTAGGAATTTTACACAATGCTGTAGAACAACCAATCAATTTAAAGGTAATTTCTAATTATGTAGACGATTATAATATGATTAAACGATTTAGTAAGATGAATAATTTGAATTAAGTCGGAGTAGGTATGTAGGTATTTATTTAGTCTGACGAACGAACGATACGAAATAATACGAATATGTATTAGAGACAGCAGGACTTCTGTCCTGGTCAACGAACGAAAAGCGAATCTTGCTTTGCACACCTGACGCAGGCAAGCAGGGGTTACATTTTTACTTTTTCCCTATTCCACGAAGACCACCTAAGAAGTGCATCTCCCGGATCGATATTTAACAGAAACTTCGACATTTCAGTTCTTCTTCATCCTAAACTGTGTCTACATACACATAGACAGTGTCTACACGATTTAACTAATTTAAAAGCAGCTCAATCTGCAACAGTAACCCATGATGAAGATGATGAAGTGCCAGTTCTTCACTGATTGATAAAATTAACAATAATACAGCTTAAAGGTATAAACTGACTTGACCTCTCATAGTTGGACCTTATTTATATGGTAATTATGGATTATTTTACGTACAACTAACATTGTACCGAAAAAAATATTTGTTAGAAATATATAAATTATTTATGTTTGTATTGTTTTTTTTAGGCTTCCTTCATTTCCATTAATTATTTGCTTACATTATAATAGTCCAGTAAAATTAGATGAAAAACGCATTATTTAATACATCAGCCCACAGCCAAAAGGCAAGTTATGGGTGAGAAGAAAAAGTACAAAATTAAATATCAACACACAACATACACTCAAACATAATAATACAAAAAAAAAACATTTATAATATTATAGTCAAGGAACTTAATTGAGATGGCGAAGCATTAAAAATATCCAGGGAACTCTGATAAGTGGGCGAGGACCAGGGCACATGTGTACGAGAATGTGTTCAGATAAAATGCGCGCGGATGTCTGCACTCCTGTCTGGGGACGTTAAAATTAAGCTTCAGAAGAAGCCGAGGGCAGTCAATTCCGTAGTGAATTATATTATAAAAAATAAACGATCTAACACACCTTTGCTCCAAGCCATGAACCTCGAACTCTCAAGAAGAAGAACCTGCGGAAAACCTCTGGTATAATAGATACCTTGAATCCAGACGATAGACAAGATATGGCAAGATATTTGAGAAATCTCCGCTGAATACCCTGGATCCTATCTGCATGGATTCTATAATATGTAGAGGGCCAGAGCCGTTACGATCACACCATGCACCAAAAGAACCAAGACCCTCCTGCAGTCTAAGAGCATCAGACTCAGACCTAGCTCGCATAATTAATTTTAGGTTGTCAGCGTAGAAGAGGCACGGAAGAGTGAGTTCAGATGCAATGTCGTCAATAATTCCCACGGTGATAACAGGTGAACGAAAAGCCCTGCCGCGAACACCTCTCTCAACCGAGTTATCGTGTCGTGAATAAAGGTATTGACCAGGGGCAACGGCACTGGAGAATGTCCGAATGTGGGCTCTCCGTCAAACCGTATATCACCTTGTGTCATGGGCATGTCTCGCGCACAGAGATATATGGGGGTCTTGACTTAACCGTCCGGACTGCGTGGATGAGGCACCACTATAAAAACTTCCCCAATCTCAAGGTATTGCGCACGCTGAAGAGATGCTTGACTGTGAGTAGCTCAGTCTTAGCGGCAAACATAACTTCGGGGCACAAAGAGTACTTACCCCCCGTTGTATTGAGCCTTACTCCTTGCATGCGGGCTCTGCGGGGAGTGGACCAACTTTTCCCAGCCACTTCTGGGACATCCATGGAGTGTGCAAAACAAATATACTCTATCGAGGAGAGCCAAAACCTCGATCTCCAGGCAACTGAAGAAGCTGTGGAACTCGGTTCTAATTCGACTCCAAGAAACAGCTCGATTCCGCTGGACCAGGAGGAGAAACAAATCTCCCCTGAGAAAAAAGAAGATGAATAACCAGATTACAAACCTTCGGGAAAGACTTTCTCGCACCGGAGGACCTGGATACATTGGCAACAATGTGAGCCACAATAGAAAATGAAGAAGTGAAAAATGAAAATGAAAAACAACAGAAAATTTGGCACTTCCTCCTTTGGTGCTTTCACTCTTCAATTATTGTTCAATTCTCTTCATTCCGAACAATACTGTAATATTTTATTATTAGAAAAATATTGTGGTGATATTATTAGATGGATTATTTTGACCACCAGAGTGAGAGGTTTACTTTATTTGACAGTTAGATAGCAGAAAAATGAAAATGAAAAACAACAGAAAATTTGGCACTTCCTCCTTTGGTGCTTTCACTCTTCAATTATTGTTCAATTCTCTTCATTCCGAACAATACTGTAATATTTTATTATTAGAAAAATATTGTGGTGATATTATTAGATGGATTATTTTGACCACCAGAGTGAGAGGTTTACTTTATTTGACAGTTAGATAGCAGTCATTGAATTTGTTCTTTTAAGAATTACTTTATCATTATTACAACAAATAATTAAGGAAATTTTTTTGTTTTCATACTAGAGCAGAAAATCCATTTTTGAGATTAAATAAAGTCATATAGAGAAGAAATAGGCTCAAAGACCTCAAAATTTTAAGCCCTAAAAGGGGAGAGAACTGATACAATACAAAAACCTTCTTGCGCATCAATCGCAGAAATAGTGTATTTTTATGCGATTCAATAATAAATATTTTCTTCCTATTTTTTTATAATGAATATAATGAAAAAATAATCCGATTTTCTTTTGGGAAAACTCCACCTACCTACCAAAAAAAAAGAATGATCCTCTCGTGGGTTCGAACCCGCACCAACAGTTTGCTAGGCAAGGGTGTAATGAACTGAGCCACGGTGCGTTTCAAATTTGTAGTGCTGATGGGGTAGGTATTATGTAGTACGTCAGGTACCTCCACCTACACATTTTATTTTTTAAACTGGTCATATCTTAGTTATTAAAAGACCAATTTGAATACTTTTTTCACCTGCATGTAGGTGATTTAATTGTCGTTGCGATTGCTCTTCTAATTTTCAGAACCATTCATAATTGAATGTGAAAAAAAATAAAAAATAAATTGGGAACCATTTCATCGATTTAATAATTTTATATAAGTGTAAGCTAATTTTGCACAAGCGAAAAACTTTTTTTATTTTTCGTTTAAAGTGCTACATTAATCGAGGCGAATTGAAGCTAAGACATCAAATTATATGTTAAAGAAAAAAAAATAGAAAATTTCGGTTCAACTTCTTCAAAAATGGACTCATAAACGGTTATAGAAATTTACACATTTTTACCCTTTTCCTACCCACGACACTGGCTTATTAATGGAAAATATGCTAATTTTATTGCATTAACTTAAATTTGCAATAATTTTCTTCAAATCCTGTTAATTTGATTTCAAAGTCTTTTTGCCATCTTGCTCATACAGGGGTTCAAAAAATAGTAAATTTTCCGAAAATTCAAATGGTCGCCATTTTGAAACGGCTCGGCCGATTTTGCTCAAGTGCAATACCAGACCACTCCTTGTGGACATCTGACTCTCACAAAAATTTCAGCCTCCTAGATTGAAAACTGCGGCCAGAAACCGTGCCTCAAGGACCGGATTTTTGGAACTTTGAAAGGACACCCTGTAGAAGTAACGTGACTTTTGGAAATTTTTTCAACGAAAATCTAAAGTCATTCCAAAGCTTTACAAGAACCCAAAATTTCGTTCACTAATCTTGAAAGATAAAGCTACAGGAGCGTTTTTAAAATCGAAAAATCGTGATTTTGGATAAATAAATATATATATTATAAATATAACATAGATTGGTGGAAGTACGACAGTACTTGTTGGAACGAACAAGTTGAGAATAAACTGGGAAATTTGTTCTTTTATGAATTACTTTATCATTATTACAACAAATAATTAAGGAAAATTTTTGTTTTCATACTAGAGCAGAAAATCCATTTTTGAGATTAAATAAAGTCTTATAGAGAAGAAATCGGCCAACGACTCAAAGACCTCAAAATTTTAAGCCCTGAAAGGGGAGAGAACTGATACAATACAAATAAATATGGTAACTAAGTGGTCTTTTCCAATTATCTAGCCCAATCTCGGCATATTGTCAAAGAATTTCGCCAGTCCTTATATGAGCCTGGTGTGGACCTTGCTTCGTTCGAGACAAATTATTAAGTGTTTGGCTTAACCGTTCGGCCAAAAAAGCTTTGAAAAAAATAATAAAACCCAGGGCGAAATCCGATCCCGTCAAATACTACCCACTGCAAGGTGGCGGGATCGAAAAGTTATGTCTGTCCTAAATAAATAAATATCGACGGGGTTTTTTTGTTCCTACAAAAATTCCTACTTTTTTCTTGATCGAACTACGATCGTTCATTAAATAAAACACTCTGACGCTACCACCCATGTCAAATTATTATTATGAGCGCCGGCTCTGCGAAATAATTTGACTCAAATATGTGACACTGAGTCTTTATGAACGCACCCCAGTCAACTAACAGTACAATAATAATACGTCACAACAATAGTAGCCAATTTGATTAATATTCTGTCCATTTTTTGACATTATTCACTATTTTAATAATAATTATTATTATTGTCACATTTTATTGTAAAATTACATAAATATTCGTAGATGTGTTTTTTTATCAAAAATTCAACGTGTTTTAATAAGAATAGGCTTTTAACATTATCAAGATGATGCAGAACCAATCGATGACTGAACAAGCTATGTTAAAAAAAATCGAATATTCCAGACCTGTGGATTTTTCTTTCAAGAACATGAGAAAATTAGTAGGTAAAATAATTACGAACTAATCACAAAATTTGTGAATGTGAATCAATATAAAGCTTATTTCTTTCCAGCACTAACGTCAATCGAGGGTGCCAGAAATTCCAGAGTAGGATCTTTGCCAGAAAGAGGTAATCGGTTAAAATATCTCACAAAATCCATATGGATAAATAATAACAAATTAAGGAGCTTCAAAAACCTTGAAGCTTTCGTATCATCATTACTGGAAAGACCTGAGCTGTTATCATGGATAGATTTGTCGTTCAACGTGATACAATCGATCGATGATGTGAGTTGTAACAATTCTAAAATAGAACTCTCCTGTTTTATCAGTTTAATTTTACAGTGCATACTGAAATTTACAAATTTGAAGATCATATACTTGCATGGGAACTGCATTTCTGATTTAGACGAACTTCATAAGCTCAGAAGATTGCCACTGTTGAAAAATTTAACGTTGCATGGAAATCCTATATCAAATTTAAACGGCTACAGGAACTACGTCGTCGCTCTTCTACCAAATGTAACTATCGATCAAACTTTTCACTTTCCCATTATTATTGTTCTATACTATGCGGTCTTATTTTCGTCAAATCGGCGTGATGACGTCACAGGATCTCATTGGCGCGGGAAATTTGAATTTGTGTTGACTTGTGCATGGAAGAATTCCAATTGTACCTATATACATGCGCTCATTTCGCAAGGCATATAATTAAGCAAGAAAAAAGCTTTTGCTGTATAATTTATTCCTGATATGGTAATATTGCCTTCTGAGTTCTACATGCGGTTCTTCGAGAAGCTGAAAAGGTTGCTCGATTCCCATCTCCAAGTAGTTAGGTCCAAGAAGTTATACCAAGGGACATCGCCAAGGTTAGAATCTTTGCGTAAGTAACGACGAACGATCTTCCATCACTACGCTTCAGAGTTGGGCGTGGGACTGTCATCGGGCTTGCGTATAAATATCCCATCTAATTTACCAGAAACTTCCAGTTTACTCCCTTACAATATTTTGACAATGAGAGAGATACTTCTAGTCGAAATTGGTAGGCTCTTGAACTAATTTCTCTCGTCCCGTTGCGACCGCGGCCGTTACCACCGAAGTACCGAAGGGAGATGGTAACACTTCCAACGGTAATTAAACTTTGCAACCATTTGCAATATTTGAAAAACGATTTCATGGCTTTCAAACAATGTAGCTTCATGGCTTTCTGGTTATCTTTCATGATGCTTGAAATTGTTCCCATCCTAAACCAGGATTTTTGAGACGTTCGAACTGCTTGAAAGTCTCGTGACTTTCTCTCATATTATAGGCGGCATATTTCTCTCCCTGGGGTTTGTCGTCTTCGTCTTCCATGTTCGCTGGCTCCGGAGATGAGTTCATTTTTCAACTATATTTTCAACTAGCGTTGAATCTGCTCATTCGTGAACGACAAAAACGTTCCCAAGACCCACCACAGTATTCTGCTCTTAACGAGAATTTGAGTTGAGGAATGAGATGTGCTTCCATGTCCCAGAGATCCTGAAGTATTTTACATTCTTCTAGTAAAGAGAAAAACGAAACTCTTTTCCGCCTCCACCTCGATTCCTAGCACTACACAACATCGTAAAACTTGTATAGGTTAAAGGACACAAGAAACCGTAATAATATGGCGAAATTTAAAGACATGCCGCCACGGCGGGTTAGAATTACAAGCCATGACCCGAAAAGGGCTAAATATCTCCTGCAGCTATCAATAATAAGCCTAAGACTCCTAATAGTCATTTACTCTGGCCATATTGCAGACTAGATAAACCTATTCATACAATTGGGATGACATATGGAACCCAAAGTGCAGAGGATATTAAGAAGAAGAGGAAACTGTAGAACATGTGCTCTAACAGTGTCCAGCTTCATCAGTATCGACAATCCATATTCATATTGGGGGAACGCTGGCCTGTATGGCCAGAATTGGACAGACCCCGCCGTGGCTCGTCCCTCTGTACATCCGAGCAATCGGATGGTTGGATGATGATTAGGTAATGGGAGTGTCCACTCGAGAGGAGGTAAAAGGGGTCCGATTAAGGCCTAGGTGCCAATGAGGAGTCACTCTCTCTGCAACAATCCAGATCCATCCCCCTCGATTCCTATTTGGAAAATCAGTTATCTGGTGCGTACTACGATTTGATGAGTATCGCGGAGTGTTCTTAGCGCAAGGGTCCAGTAACCTCTTAAACTATGGCTTATTGTCCGAGGAAATGAAAGCTGTATAACAAGGGATATAGCAACATAGAAGAATTTTATTATAAGATTTCACGTATAACTACATCTTCAATCAAATTTAGCTACCTCGAAAAGAATAATTGTATAGGAGCGTGCCACTTAGGGGAGTTTCGATGCTTATTCCCCGGTTTCGGAGGACTACAATTTTCCAGACCTTTCCGGTCCTGGATACGGGGCTGATTCGCCGATAATTCTGAGGAACACAGCGTTCTTTATGTGCGCTGGTAATACTAGTTTGAAAGTAACCAGCGATGTGTTCGGTTACAGCTTTGAGAGTTCTGGATCAGGTTCGTGAAGTCCAAGTTCCCGTCGTGGAGAAGTTTGACCCATCCTTAAATAATTCTACTGCCACGCTTCGTCGTCCAGATGCAAGTGTAAAGAGTATAGTGATCGCAACTAGGACAGAGGATAGCATGTCCGGTTTGTCTAGTTAAATCGATCCTCCCGGTACGTCTGGATAGTTGAATCCCGCTAAAGATGTCTCATGAGAATTTCCTGACTTGGTTCCGATCTCTCTTTCCTAACAAAAATCACTGTTCACTGAATCCTATAAGGAAGGTCTCCTCGGCCTAACCCCCTAATCCTCGACTCGTTCAGCTTCCATAATTCAGTTCTTGCGCAACCATGAATAAGTTGAAACCAGAGATGTCAACATATTATTCATTCATTACCCATATCGCTGCTAAGCTTAAGCATTTTTATTAGAAAGAAAATGAACATTATGTATAACATTTAGGGAATAGTAACTAGAAATATTCATCTTTTCAGCTATCAAATCTAGATTTTGTGACTGTCTCGAACACGGAAAAATCTCAACCAGCTCCAGCAGAGTTGATCAGAAAAATTAAGGAAGAAAGTACCAGAAGAGGACAAGTTTGATGTCTCATGAATATTTTTGGGCTCAAGCAAATTGTGAAATTATGTCTGAAGTAAATAGGTACAAATAAAATTATAACAAATAAATAAAACGAGTTGTTTTTCATCACAAATTCGCTATTAGATATGACCTGACCTGACCTGACCTGACCAGCAAACAACTGGAGATGCAGCCCCAATCAGACAAGCACCGAGAAGGGTACTGTTTGCCAGACAAGAGGAAGCGTCCAAAATACTGAAGAGCATAAAATTTAAAATGGGAAAAGGGCGTTGTAGACGAGGAATTAACATCACCATGGTCATCACCGGTAGTTTTGGTCACGAAGAAAGATGGCTCGACACGTTTCTGCTTAGACTTCAGAAGACTTAATGATGTGTACTAAAACTAAAAAAATACTAAAAAACTAGTGACTAAAAAGGGCAGCTACCCCCTGCCCCGGATCGACGATACACTAAAAACGCTAGTGGGCTCTACTTGGTTTTCGATAATGGACAGCGGTCTGTACCAGTTTACCATCATGCCATTTGAACTTTGCAACTCACCTGCAACTTTTGAACGATCGATGGAGTGCGTTTTGCGAAGATTGACTTAGCAGAAGTGCTTGGTCTACCTGGATGACGTAGGTAATAGTGATAGGGAGAAGCTTTGAAGAACATCTGGCAAATCCTCGAGAAGTATTCAGCAGAATACGGAATGCACATCAAGACAAGTCATGTTCTTTGGTCATGTGGTGTCTGCACGAGGAATAGCGACAGATCAAGAGCAACTCGAAGCTGTGCGTAGTTGGCCACGTCCTATAAGGATGAGCATGAAGTACGTAGCTTCCTGGGTTTCTGCACCTACTATCAGAGATTTGTTGAAGAATTTTCGGATATCGCCAAACAGTTACATCGGCTTAAAGTGGATAACACTCGTTTCTTGTGGTACAAGAAATAAGAGAATGCATTTAACACCCTGAAGGTCGCCTTATGTTCCAGTCCAGTTCTGACTTACCCTCAAGATTGTGGTCAAGTCGTCATGGACACCGACTCCAATAACATCGGAATCGGTGCAGTGCTATCGCAGACACAAGATGGTCAGAAGGAAACTACTGTGTCGCTCGTAAAGAGCTACTGGCCATTGTAAAATCGGTTGGTCACTTCCATTGGTACCTTTGTGGCAGAAGATTTGTAATAAGGAGCGATCATGCAGTGCCGAAGTGGCTGTTATGACTCAAGAATCCAGATGGCCAGGAGGCAAGGTGGATTGAGAGGACTACAGCAGTACGATTTTAAGATCATTCACCGGCCTGGGACGATCCATGGAAATGCAGACCCTCTATCACGGGAGATCATATGAAAGGAAGATTGCAAGCACTGAAAGAAGATCGAATTGCAGCAATGGGCTCTGAGCATTAAGTCTATCACCCCTGAAGTCCCTGACAATTGGTCAACGGAGGAACTGCGACGAGGACAACTGGAAGATCCAAACATTGATCATAGACCGCAGAAGATACAGTCTGGCCAATGTAAACGACACTGGGCCGATAATGCTAAAAAGGGACAAGAATTTAAGGCACTCTGGGTCCAATAATGGGACTCTCTTAAGACAGTTAATGGCCTCTTGAGAATAGTTCGGGAAAGTCCAGATGGCAAGCGCGAAGTGCAACAAGTGGTGCTGCCTAAGAGCGACGGGGTATCCGGGGGGCATTTGGACACGAACAAAACCCTGAGAAAAGGTCGTCAGCGCTTCTATTGGATGAATTGTAGAAACGATGTCGAAATCTGGTGTAGGCGTTGCGAAACGGTTGCGGCGATTAACGATCCGAGGTTCGAAGTGGGGGACTAATGATGAGAGCTTACAATGTGGGGGCTCCATTCGAGCGAATCGCGGTTGATGTAGCCGGACCTTTTCCAAAAACTGACAGTGGCAAATAATACATACGCTGTGGTCAGAGTACTCATCGACATTTTAAAATGCGGTCGTTGAAGCTCCATTCTGATCAAGGCCGCAACTTTGAGTCCAACATCTTTGAGGAAATCTGTTCTATGCTGGGTATTCAGAAGACGAGGACCAACGTTCACTTCACCCTCAGTCGGATGGCATGGTTGAGGGATTTAATCGGACTATGGAACAACATCTGGCCAAAGTAGTCTGATATTTCATTTTTCACCCCTGTAGGTACCGCTAAATAATTTTGAACCCTCTACTAATTTTTTTCATGAATTTGTTGAACCAATGAGCATTTCAGAGTCTTAAAAAATTTCTAAACTTCTACTTCCGGTTCAGTTCCAGAAATTTAAAAATATTTTTGAAAGATGGAGCAGAGCGAATAATTATTATTCAAGTGAAAAATCCTTTGTCTCGTTTTCCGTAAGCCTCCAAAGGTACCATCTACCTTGTTAGATCGGCCAACCGTCAATTCGTTTCATAATTTGAATTTTGGAAAACATTTTTCTTTGTTGATTCGCAGAAAATATTTGAAGATCTTGAGGCGCAATTAGGTTGTTCCATTTAACACTATTTTTTTCTAATGTTTTCGCAGAAAATGCGGAAGTGAATGAAGTTTGAATAACGGGGTCATCGTGTCGAGGTCGACGTCGTCGTCCTTCCACCAGATAAAGTGGATGGGACTATGATAAGCTATCAGCTTGAAAATATTGCGATGAGTTTCATTTATTACATTCGCACATACAATAACTTGTTTATGTTTTTAGAATGTAGGGAAATCCTCATATTAAACAAACTTTTGAGACTACCTGCTTTCTTATATAATTTTATTACCAGAGTGAACGTATCATACCTATTTGAAGAAGAAAACGTGTTTCAGTTTGAAAGTGAAGAGCGATGAAGCGGGTCAGAAGTTTGTTTATTTATTTATTATTTTATTCAACAGCCAGTGTAGTTGGCAACGATAATGAAAAACCGCATATTATAATTATAATGGCAGATGATATGGTGAGTATATTTTGTATTTGCATTAATTTTATTTGTACCTAAACTCCTTTTATTATTTTAAAGAAAAAAGGCAGTCTTTGATTGATTACTCTTTTGGCCTGCTGTTTACACTGTCGAATTACTCTGGGTTTAACCAAACATCGAGCTGAAAAAATAGTGTTTGTTAAATTAAAAGAATTCAACATTCTCTCATCAGGTCATGATTCTTTTGCTCTCAAAAATATTATTTTTCTTTAGTCATTTCCGAGATATCCTCAAAATGTGCGCCTAAATAGGTCTTCATTTGCATCAGTCTAAACAATAGATCTGTTGGCATCAGTTGTCGAAACATATGAATAAAATTGACTGAAAAAACTTGTTTTTTACTGCTTTGAAAAAGTTTAATTGTACATTAAAAAAAGGGAAAATACTGTATAATAATCATAATAATCATCCTGTATGATAAAAAACAACTTATTCTTATCCTCACAACAGCCCCAGATTTTTCACACATACTTATAAGAAACACCCCGTACATAGTCAATCAATCCAGTCCATAAATGTCCGTTTTCAAGAATTTTCTGCAATCTGGCAACATGACATAGGCATACGGGCACCATACCCTTGTTGCCAGAATATAATTGTAATTTACCTGTCCCGGGTGCTAACCACCAACCCGTAAAAATTTTTCTCAGATTTTTGCTCATTTTAGGTAAAATTTGTTGAATACAATTTTGGGTAAGCCTACAGAAGTTATAATTATCCGAGATTCAAATAGGGATTATTCCTGCCATAATTCAGCACCGTGTTGCCAGGTTGTACCGATTTTTACTGAATAAAGGAGATGACCAGAACCAGATAAGTCAGGTAATTGGTCATTGGTAGGTTTTCCGCTGAAATTTCAAGAAAATTAAAAGAAAAGAAGTAAAATATAAAATATACACGCCTAGAACTATTTAATGAGGGACTAGGTATACAAGGATGGTTAAATTATACAGGGTGCACCATGTATCCTTCTCTATATTGCTATCTCCTGAACGCTAAGAGATACAGGGTTGGTTAAATTAGAGAAAAGTTGCGCTATTTTGTGGCCATCTCGAATCCGTCAAAACATGCGAGATATCTGTGACCGTTCCTGAAATATCCTGAAAAAACTGAAAAATCGAGATTTCTTATTTTCTTCATATCTTTTTTATTATTGGAAATTAATAAATAATTTTTTGTAGGCTTACATAAGCCGTTAAGAGCTATCCATCTGACATTTCAAAAATTTTCAAAGCCTACTAGATTCAAGAGTTTTCACAGTCAACTTTCGTTTTTCTTATGGCCGCCATATTATTTTTTTATGTCGTTCGATATTAAAAAATAATGGAAACCTAAATTAATAAACTTCAAAAAAAAAAAAAATTTTAATTTTTATTCTTCTTTTTTCAAAGAAAACCGAAAAAAAAAATCGTCGAAAAACGTCAACATTTGTAAAATAAGCCAAAATAGTGCTTGCCTTATGGTTTTTTAATTTATCTATGAAATTCGGTCTTAAAAGTTGTCTTTTTTGTAAAGAAAAAAGAAGAATAAAAATTTTTTAATTTATTTTTTTAAGTTTAACAATTTTTTGTTTTTATGATTTTTTTATACCGAACAACATAAAAAAACAATATGGTGGCCATAAGAAAAACGAAAGGTGACTATGAAAATCCTGGGATCTAGTCGCCTTTGAAAATTTTTGAAATGTCAGATGGGTAGCTCTTGCCGACTTATGTAAGCCCACAAAAAATTATTTATTAATCTCCAATAATAAAAAAGATATGGCAAAAATAAGAAATCTCGATTTTTCAGTTTTTTCAGGATATTTCAGGAACGGTCACAGATATCTTGTATGTCTCGACGGAATCGAGATGGCCACAAAATTGTGCTTCTTTGGACTTGTTTAACCGACCCTGTATCTGTTAGCGTTAATAGATAGCAATATAGAGAAGGATACATGGTGCACCCTGTAGAGAACAGCCGCACAATTTTACGCTTAATAAGATCCTGAAAAAAAATCAGTCGTTGCTTAATCTTGAAAAACTGAAAAATCTAAATCTCTTATTTTATCCATATCTTTTTTATTATTGAAAATTATGAAATTATTTTTCGTGGGCTTGCATAAGTCATCAAGAGCTATTTATCTGTATTTCAAAAATGCCCAAAGCCGACTAGATCCTAGAGCTTTCATAGCCAACTTTTGTTTCTCTTATGACTGCCATATTGTTTTTCATGTCGTTCGGTTAAAAAAATCATGGAAAAGAAAAATTAAAAACATTCAAAAAACATTTAAAAAAAAATTTATTCTTTTTTCAGAAAAAAAATTATTCATCCATAATTACCCACGTCAATTACTTGCCTTATGGTTTTTATTATTATATCATTTGGTATCAAAAGTTATCTCTTTTTTTAAAGAAGAATTTTTTTAATGTTATGAATTTTTGGTTTCTATGATTTTTTATATCGAATAACATAAAAAAAAACAATAAGAAAAACGAAATTTGGCTGGGGGATCTCTGTGGGAAAAAAACCTTGGGATCTAGTCGGCTTTGGAAATTTTTGTAACGTCAAATGGATAATAAGTTATTTTTAACGACTTATGTTATGTAAGCCTACGAAAAATCATCAATTCATTTTCAACAATAGAAAAGATATGGCTGAAATAGAAAAAATAATTTTTCAGCTTTTCAGGATATTTCAGCAAAGACTGAAATTTTCCTGATTTTTTTCAACTTCTTATTATTGGATAATAAGTAATAATAACTTTAGAAGAAAAAGAAGTTCATGCTATGCTACCATGGAGCATCATTAAAACATTTATTGTTGGAACTGGGCACAAATATTTAAGATTTGACAACATTGCAATGGCTTAAAATATTTATAGAAAACGTGTAAACCTACAGAAATGGGGATAAATTTCTACATCTGGCAATGCTGCACGGGTTAAAATGCATTGCTTTTCTAGAATCCCGGCAATGTTGCTATAAACTGACAAGAAAATTTAAAGTCCATGCAGAACTGGGGGATTAAAATAAAAGCAGCAGTGGTACTAAATTTTAGAATCCCTCGATATACCAAGAGAGTCTGGCCATACGCTCGGCGACCGCCATGTTTATCCTCTTTCATAGAAAAAATGCATTGATGGCGCTTAGCACTAAAACAATTAAAAAATTTATAGAGTGATTTTTTTTATAGAGGCTATGGGAATGTTAAAATATCTTATTATAAAATCGTTTCCACGTTATCTCTTGTTTTACCTTTATTTACTGCGTATTCTTCTAAACAATAGAATATAGAATTCAATAGAATAGAACAATAGAATAGAGAAAGGTAATGGATGTTTACGTCCATAAATGAGCGTTTGCTGCTCGACGTGTATTTCTGCTCGGTCTTGTTCCAGGTGGGAACAAGCAGGCCACGTCTTTTGAATACATACTTCCCATAAAAATATCTGTAAAACAGACTCAGGTCAGCTACTCTTCTTCGATGTTCGAGAGTGTCTAATTTTTTTGTCAAATCCGGATCCCCATGCAATCAAGTGGATGGCTCTTTTCTGAATGGAGTCGACGAGTACTCCAAGGATCGTCGGATTTGAGCCTTGTATAAGAGAAAAAGCTGTTGTGATGTACAAAATTTATTGGCCAAACCTATAACATGGTCATGCCAAAAGACATGTTCGCTCCGAGGCTCACTCCGAGCAAACGATGAGATGACGATGGTGTAAGGGAGCGTCCCGCCATCACCATTTTTTTGGTTTTTTAAGAAGACGACTGCTTGGGTTTTTCCAGCACTAACTTGGTTTCTATCGCCCCAAGCTAGAATCTCTTGTACGTCACTGTTGAGTATGGCGACGCATCTAATAAGGTATAAGAAGATAAGTGTACTGTCATCGGTAAAACTGTATATTGGATTTTTTTTTGTTTCAAGCAAGTCGTTTATCAATATTATAAAGAGAGTCGGAAATAAAATGGATCCCCGAGGTACACCGGAATTGGTGGAAAAGGTCACAGAGAGAACTCCGTTGACTGCCACCTGTAAGGAGCGCATTCTGAGATAACTCGCAAGCCACAAGCAGAATTTATCGGGCAGTTTTGCCAACAATCCATCATGCCAGACACGGTCGAAAGCTCTAGAAATATCAAGCACAAAGCATCGAGGCTCCCCATGGTGCTCGACTGCACTATAGGTAGGGTACCTACTTCTCTGGCACTAAATTTTCACAGCTTTGCACATGTGATTAGTTTGAATTAGTTGGTATTACAAAAGGCGATGCTGAACAAATTGAAATAAGAACGTCGATTCAAAATAAAGAACGTAAAATGACCTATGTATATCGATGTCTGACATGAGCTAGATCAGAGCTGCCGTGATACTGCCAGTTGTACTGTACTGGTTCTCTCACTTCTTCCCCATGGCCTACAATTCTTGCGGGAAGCCCCTGCTTACACTCTGAAATCACATCCGTTATACGTGATTACGGGGTGAACGACTCATGAGATTTTTTATGCATTCTACATTCTAAAGAACTTTAGCCGGAATACATTCTGTGATGCTGTTTTTTTTTTTATTTTTTTTTACATCCCGTTTATGTCGTCAGCGCTTCAGTCTTAAACATACTCCACTCCTATGAGGAACGCGTTCGGTAGGCATAGTGAGTTAATTTAGTTAGGCAAGACGAGTTGGAAATGAACGACTAAAGCTAAGAGAGAAGATTAGAAAGAAAACACTGATAAGCTGGTCAAAAGTGCAGTCTGGGGGTGTATAGAAGAGAAAGGCATTGGAAAAAAATATCCTGTCTGAGCGAATCTGTAAGACTGTAAAATGAAATACGACGCTGCCATATCACTGAATGGTCACGGTCATCAGGTTGTTTTGTTTGTTTGAAAATATTCAAGAAAACGCTGATTGAAAGAGTTTTTTTTTGCTGTGGACATCGGTAAAAATAACCATTAACTATTAAGTTAACAATGAGTAAATTTATTAAAATAATTTTTATATAGCTACATCAGCACCAGGTACCTTATTTGTTGTGACATCACTGCTTTGATTTTTATTTGGTGCATGACCTTCACCACTTTGTAAAGATGAGTGCAACTTGTCAGTCTTATCAGTAGCAGACATCTCCATTGTTCTATCAAATAATTTTTATTTTTTTATTTTTATGTAAATAGTTGTTATTCTTTATAACAATCGATAAATTGATTAAAAATTGTTTATTAATAATTAATGATGTGAATGAATGTCTAATAAAAAACTAGCTAAGTACTTACTACTTACTAACATCAATAAGGAGATAATGCACATATTTTTTAAGATCGCTAATTAACATATTGTCACGTGTTTTCCTTCTGCGGTTTCGTCAATAATTTGGGAAGCCCATTACTGATTTAATTACTTTATAGTAGAGAGGCTCTAACTTTCGAACCGCCTTGGACTCGAGAATTTTTTTTGATTTTTTTTCATAAAGTTGGACCCCCTCTTCATTTTGGTGGCATTTTCAAAAAATTAATCGACGCCCTGGCGGAGAAATGTGCATGCGAAGACATCGGCAATGGGTTTTTTTGCACATAACTCGCTTAATTCAACTCTGAGCATAGTAAATATCCGGTCGAAAAACGAAGAGCTCTCGAAGACGCGTAATTTGAACTTTGACTGGTCCAAATCGGTCAAACGGTTCTCGAGATATCGCATTTTCAATTTTAAGGCCCTTTCTTCAGGGTTCCGCCGCGGTGCGAATACACCGCCGTCCGTGTTCGCGTGTTTTTCATGGAAAAAATCGACTTAGGGACTTATTTTTTTTTTTTCATCGACAGACAGCAGTGTCCTCAATGATTCCTGAAATTTTGAAGTCGCTATCTCGATTAGAGGGGGAGGGGTAGGGGAAATCATAATTAAAATTCAAATTGCTATAACTTTCGCTAATATTGGGGCGTCGGGCCCAACCAATGGGAGATGACACTTTGGAATGCCTACTTTAAAATGGTATTTTTTTTTTCGATTCCGCCAATATTGGCAAGATGCCCGCAGAAAAACCGATTTCCCTCCCCCCTTTTTTTTTCTTAAAACTGTTTTTTTGCCATGAAAGAAGGGGGTGTGGGTAAAAATTTTTTCGTCATCAGACGTGAATTTTTTTATCTTTGATTTGAGCCCCAGTAGACTTCGATCGGACCATTATTAAGGTCACAGGGTCACCAAACGCGTTTGGTCCTGTAGAATGGCAAGGATTAGGATTAGCGGATTTCGCTACCCGGCATTTTTTAGGGCTAAGTGTCCCCTTTCAAGATTTTCTTACCCCATGTCGCTATCTCAATTAGGGCCTGCACGCGGACGTGATATGTAAACCAGTTAATCTAGCGTGTGTGTCTGTGAGAGAAGAGAGAAAGGAGAGGGAGCGCTAGGCTCCGCCCCCGGCTCTCGCTACTCCGCGGCTAGATTAATCACGTCCGCGTGCAGGCCATAATTGAGATAGCGACATGGGGTAAAAAAATCTTGAAAGGGGACACTTAGCCCTAAAAAACGCCGGGTAGCGGAACCCGCTAACCCTAATCCTTGCCATTCTACAGGACCAAACGCGTTTGGTGACCCTGTGACCTTAATAATGGTCCGATCGAGGTCTACTGGGGCTCAAATCAAAGATAAAAAAAATTCCCGTCTGATGACGAAAAAAATTTCACCCACACCCCCTTCTTTCATGGCAAAAAAACAGTTTTAAGAAAAAAAAGGGGGAGGGAAATCGGTTTTTCTGCGGGCATCTTGCCAATATTGGCGAAATCGAAATGTTACGTACTCAGTTCCTTAATTTTATTTTATGTTTTCCATCTCGAGAATAAGAATCCCATCCCGAGTGGAAAGTTATCTTTTTAAGTTTTTTGTGCTAGAGAGATAAGATGGAACTCTCAATAAGCGCGTCGGTTGACGGGACGAACGGCTCTTTTTCTCTCTGTTTTCATATAGTGTTACTCCATTGTTTCCCATATTATTACTAGTTTATTCGCGCTCGAAAATCACCAAACCTAGACTCCCTACAGTACGAATTAGTGCATTACGTAACTCGTGGTCCGACACCGGCAGGCCTGCAAGGACGGTAACGCGGAGAGCGGGAGTGCGCTATAACATTACCACAGATTGGTAAGTACTTCACAATACTTTCTCTTATGGTCCTTCGAACTCTAGTATTACAGCTTTTCTCATTATATGTTCATTGCGAACAAACATTGGTCCTTCGAGCCGGAAAAAAAATTAAGTCCCTAAGTCAATTTTTTCCATGAAAAACACGCGAACACGGACGGCGGTGTATTCGCACCGCGGCGGAACCCTGAAGAAAGGGCCTTAAAATTGAAAATGCGATATCTCGAGAACCGTTTGACCGATTTGGACCAGTCAAAGTTCAAATTACGCGTCTTCGAGAGCTCTTCGTTTTTCGACCGGATATTTACTATGCTCAGAGTTGAATTAAGCGAGTTATGTGCAAAAAACCCATTGCCGATGTCTTCGCATGCACATTTCTCCGCCAGGGCGTCGATTAAATTTTTGAAAATGCCACCAAAATGAAGAGGGGGTCCAACTTTATGAAAAAAAAAATCAAAAAAAATTCTCGAGTCCAAGGCGGATGAAGCCTTTTTTTGACAGACCCTCTCCACTATTATTTTCGCTTAAATTTACACTAACTTACACTACTTAACCTAATTTACAAGTTCGATAATTATAATCACACTATTTCTGTCGCCTTCTTATATCGCTTGCTTATTCCCTTCTACTTCGCAGTCTACACTACGCTGACTAGCACCCCGCTTGCCCGCTCCACATATGTAGGTACACCCCTGATGTTCTCCCGGAACGTCTCAACCACCTCCTGAATGACCCTCCCGAATCCGAATGTTCAATTTTTGGCACATTCCAGTCAGGAGTAGCTCACAGATATTCTGACAGATTCGCTGTGGAACTTTCAATCTCATGGCCAAGTTTATCCGATACAAACGTCGCGAGATACCAGGAGAACATAAAAACGCAGAGGTATGTGCAACTTCTCTAGCGTTGGACCAAGGTTCACCCCCTTCTGTGCTCGGCCAACACGACCATGGTAGGCGGAGACAAAGCTCCCTCTTACACCACATCATGGACAGGCCATTGCCACTGCAGCACCGATCAGACGCACTCAGATATCTGACTGCACTTTTCTGCTATACGTGGGTATCACTATCACTCTTATTTAACGAAGACAGAAATTCTCGGTCATATAAGGAAAAGTTCGAGAACTAACTTTCAGGAAGAGTCTACCACGATATCTAGAAGCTACTTCGTCTAGAATGTTCCAAGAGTAGAACATTCGGAACTCCAGAAAGGAGTTGCGGAAAAAGCTAATTCTCGAAGCTCGTTCCAGAAGAGCACTAAGGGTGTACAATGAAACGATGATAGATGCTGTATGTCTTGTAATGTCTCGTTTTTGACCTGGGTGATGAATGGTGTTCTTGTGTAAATTGTATCATCAATGTATCATTTTCATTCCTGTTAACGAGGACATCAAGGAATGGTGGTTTTCCATCCTTTGTTATTTCCATAGTCAATTGAATGCGACGGTGAATACTGTTGATATGGTGAAGTAATTCCTCCATAGTCTTCTCTCCATGTTGCCAAATTTCGAAGGTGTCATCTACACGTATAGCGGTACCAGCAAAAAACTTTTGTTAAGGCCGGTGCTTCAAAGAATTCCATTACCAAAAATATGTTGTGGTGACTACACGGTGGAAGAGAGAGGAAAGATGTGCTGAATGTATTGAAGGGTCTCATGAGATGAGCACCATGGTGAAGAGCGAGACGACATCAAAACTGATCAGAATGTCACTTGGATGAAAGGTTAAAGATTAAAGTTTTGTATGAAGTGACTAGTTTCTAATGTTAGATTCTGTGGATCCGACGTATGGCTGCAGTAGGTTTGGTTAGATATTTTGCCGGAGTATATGTCGGGAAACAATGGCACTGACAATGAGGCGAAGAGACACGTTAGATTTGTGTATCTTAGGCAGTCCATAATGTCTGGGTGTCCTGGCTTCGGTATTTAATCTGCCGTTTGTCTTGATCGGGAATGGTGGAAGCTTTAACTCTTTCATATCTGGTGATTGCTTTTTTGCTTTTTGCTTTTTGGTGTCTTGGCTCACTGTAAAATTCTTGAGCGTTCAGGACGAATCTCCTCAGCAGTGTCTCGTGGTAGCTCCCTTATACCGGATTCGATACTGGCAACTGTATCCTCAACTGGCAGGGTGGAAGGTGTGATTGCAAAGTTTCCTCCTTTGGCCAACATATGACAGATTCCTCAGCAGTAAAGTAATGGCCCGGTAGGTTGATTACTGTGCGAGAAAAACCAAGAGAAGGCGAAGACTCCTCAGCTTCCTCTAATCGCGGTTCTTTTGTGTAGTTGTGTTGTGGTGGTTCTTAGTTTGGCAGGCATGGATTCGTATGTGAGCTGCGGGTGGAAGTCACATACGATGGATGATATGGTTGCCAAACTTGGCAGTTATATGAAATACCAGCTCTACCACAGCTGTAGAATAAACGTTCGGAGCAAGTCTCCATGGACCCCGAAATAACAGCGCGGAATCTCAACTTTGTAGGGTTTGTAAGGACGACATGATGGTAATGGGTTACGTTTCAGTGTAGAGATCTAGAGGGTTCATTTTAAGTCTAAACGATCACTGGTTATATAAATTATCATTTATGCTTTTTAAACTAGCATGGACTTTTAAAGTTTAAAAAGTTTGAAAAAGTCATACCGTGAATTTTGTCCAGTTTCTTATAACAATAAAATCTAAAGACTAAGAGGGAGTAAGTTTAAATTTAAACCAAATAGTTTCAAGGGTGGGATCAATTCAAATATTCTCTATTAAGAGAGGCAGCCAAATATGACAAGTAGACGTTTATGACAGAGAAGTTGACAATTCAAACGTCAGAGGGATCTTCTTTTTTAAATATTCAGTTAGGACTACGTCTCGGGTCATTTAATTAGGATCGTTACATTACGCCAAGCCAATCTGGTGCCGTGATCAGGATGTTACATGACGATATTAAATTATCTCATATAAATGTGAATGCTGCCCAGGTTACTAAGTTCCCAATTTAATTTGTTGTTTCGTTCCATTTATTTTGTGGAATTTTCTGGCTATAAAATAACCGGAGGCTTCCACAATTATTATTTGGACGTATCTACATTTCACTAAAATGATTTTAAATTGTTTATAGGGCTACAACGATGTAGGTTTTCATGGCTCAAATGAAATCCCAACCCCCAATATCGACGCTCTGGCTTATAACGGAGTAGTCCTGGATAAGTTTTACACCCAACACATATGCACCCCGTCAAGGTCTGCTCTACTCACTGGGAACTATCCAATTCATCTCGGTAAATATTTAATACTTTTAATAGAGAGTAATTTATTAAATATTCTGTCTATCACGTAGGTTTCCAAGGAAGTCCTCTGTCGGCTGGAGAAAACGTATCGTTACCTTTCGATAAACCTACCATCGCAGAGAGGATGAAAGAACTGGGATATCAGAACCATCTAGTAGGAAAATGGCACGTAGGCGCCCCGTTTAGGAACAGCACACCTATCCGAAGAGGATTCGATTCACACTTCGGTTACTGGAACGGATTCGTTGGTTATTTTAATTACATGCTAACCCAGGAAATGCACGACAATAAGGTTTTTTGTGACAAAGCGATCTAGGCGTTGTGGATTTAACTTTCCTATTGCAGGATATGCGAGGCTTAGACTTACATGAAGGTCTGCTGCCTGCTTACGATTATGATGGGCATTATGCTACGGAGCTATTTACTAGGAAGGCTTTAGAAGTAATAGACGAGCATGATAAGAGCAATCCACTGTTTCTTGTCGTCTCTCATTTGGCACCCCATGTTGGCGATAACGGAACGGAATTGGGAGTGCCCGACATAAATCGGACTAATCGATTGTATGGTTATATCAAAGACGAGCAACGGAGACGTTATGCAGGTGTAATTTTTATATTATTATATTTCTTAAATCCTACTGCACGACCTTCGCTGTTCTATCATGATCTCCCGTTACTTCGCGACGTTTGTGTCGGAAAATCTCGGTCATAAAAGGTAGAGTTCGAGAACTAACCTTCAAAAATAGACTGTCAGGATGTCTTAGAAGAAGCTACTCATATTTAAGAATGTTCAGGAATAGAACATTCGGAAGGAGGATCTCCTTCCGAATGTTCTATTTCTAGAAAGAGCTTTCAGGAGGTGGATAATAATTCGTGAATGCGTTCCAGAAGCACATCAAGTGACGCGGGGTGTTGGTATATAAATTACTTTTGCCTGTAGAAATAAATTAAAGCGGAATTTCTTTAAAAGCCGCCGTCAAGGGTAACGGCCGTAAAATGTATAGGTCGATCAGATCTTGCAAGAATTCAGCTCTTGGAATTTCTCGAGTCGAGAAATAGTACTGGAACTTTTTTTTATTTATATCTTCAGGTGTCGAGTTTGGGTTTCTGCTCTGCATTCTACCTTTAATGATTGCATGGGTTAAAGTTATTCGTCTCATCCAATGGTAACACTGCATGGAGACTGTTTTTCTGTTTAATTCCGCAATGCTTAGTTTTAGAATGGAGCGATGTATTGTTTTGTTTTAATACGAAATTTCCATTTGTTTCAGATATCGTGAATTTGTTAGACAAATCTCTTGGAGACATCGTGATGAAGTTATCGGAAAGAAATATGCTTAATAATTCGGTGATATTGTTTCTATCTGATAATGGTGCGCCCACTGTCGGTGTTTATAACAATACTGGTTCAAATTGGCCACTACGTGGTGTAGGTTGAGTATAAAAAATTGCATCTTATATGTCACGCGAAGCTACAATTTATTCTGTGTTTATTTACGCAGATGAAAAATTCCTTATTTGAAGGAGGTGTAAGAGGTACTGCTGCGATTTTCAGTCCCCTATTCAAGATGCAAGGGTATGTCAGTAAAGAGCTGATGCATATCACGGATATTCTACCGACAGTGTATCAGGCAGCAGGTGCCAAATATTTTGTAACTTTATAAAATAAGAATATTAATGTTGGATATCTTACAGGCGGAAATGCTGAAAATTTGAAAGACTTAGATGGAGTGAATCAATGGGAGACCCTTTCCGAATATTCAAGATCCCCCCGAAAAGATATCCTTCTCAATATTGACGAAAAAAGGGGATACTCTGCTTTTATAGGAAGAAATGGCCAATACAAACTTGTCAATGGTAAAAATATGTTAAACATAATTTTCATTAACTATCATAACTTTGATATTCAAATGAATATTTATTGTTTATTAGCCAGATAACTTATTCTATTTGACCATCATGCAGCTTAATCATATACCGTGCATAACAATACTCTGGATCATCTTTATACATCGGAAAATTGCTACATTAAATTTCAATGAGTTACCATTAGTAGTAACCTGCCTGATTGTTGGTATCATGGTTACAAACAATCCCATTGAAACAATTTATCATAACCACTAATTATCGCAATTCGCCTGTGTATAAAAGACTCCTTAGTACTCGCACGGTAGGTATATTATAGGTACATAGTTTTTCAAATCTTTAATTTACTTCCAGGTTCATTTTCCGAATTATCAAATAAGTATTATGGATCAACGGGAAGATCCAAAAGCATCCCTCCTTACAATATCAACCAAATAATAAACAGTAATGTTAACCAAGCAATCATTAGACTCCAGAGATTTCCGAAACTGACGTCAAGTAAGATACTTAAATTAAGAAGACAGCTTGATATAAGCTGGGCGAGGAAGGAGAATCAGACGACTTATCTGGACTGCAAAGATTTGTGCTTGTTTGATTTGACGAACGATCCTTGTGAAACGACAAACATTTTAAACGATTATCCGACAATAGTTGAAAGTCTTAAACGAAATTTGAAATCGTATTATAAAAAACTGGTGCCGCAGAAGGAGAAGATAATTAAGAGAGCTGCGGATCCAGTACATTATAATGGAACTTGGTGTACTTGGTTGGATGACCAATTATGTCCGAAAACTTTAAAAATTTAGGTTTATAATGATGTAGTAAAGAAAAATGTGTAAATAAAACATCTGTGATAAAATTTACTCTACATGTGATGTAATAAATTAGTAGTTTATTTCGACTGTCCAGTTATATTATGATATTAGGAATTATTTGGGTTTGCAGTCAATTAAATCAAAGAACACTCTTTTTTCTACGTCAAGCTTTCGAATTAATTTTAATTCTTCTTCAGGACTATCTATAATATGATTAACAATATTAAATTTAGTATATAGGTGTTACAAAGATGGAAATTATATACTTACAGAATTTGAGATTAAAATTTAAAGTTTGTAAAAATTGCTAACCATAGGACTATTTTTGTATACATTCAAAGCAACTAACACCAACAAAGATAAAATTACATAACTAATGAAGTTCAATTTCAAATTCAGGCCGAAATGATAAAAAAATTTTTAAAGTTTTTTCTAATCTAAATGATTGACATAGATATAGAAAGTAACACCTTTAAAAGAACTTTTATAGAAATGATTAGAATCCAACAAAATTCAAATGCTATGAACTCCATGAAAGATGTAGAAAATCTTAGTAGCATTTACACATTTTTAGTAAAAATTGATAAAGAAAACAACCTACAATAATCTAAATTTAATCCAAAGTTTAAATAGTTTTGATTCTTCCGATATTTTTATTTTTTCCTTCAATGTTATTACAATAATATTAATTTTATCTAACAATAGGGGACTTACATAATAATGAAGTCGTCAAAAACAAATAATTTTTAGATATCAAATCATCTTTATTCAATTTTTTTTAAAAAATTTATTATTTATATGTCAATCATTTAGATTAGAAAAAACTTTAAAAATTTTTTTATCATTTCGGCCTGAATTTGAAATTGAACTTCATTAGTTATGTAATTTTATCTTTGTTGGTGTTAGTTGCTTTGAATGTATACAAAAATAGTCCTATGGTTAGCAATTTTTACAAACTTTAAATTTTAATCTCAAATTCTGTAAGTATATAATTTCCATCTTTGTAACACCTATATACTAAATTTAATATTGTTAATCATATTATAGATAGTCCTGAAGAAGAATTAAAATTAATTCGAAAGCTTGACGTAGAAAAAAGAGTGTTCTTTGATTTAATTGACTGCAAACCCAAATAATTCCTAATATCATAATGTGATGTAAAGTCTGTACACTGAGAGTTGTCTGTTGTGATAACTAAGAATACATCATCTCGTTATGTTTCTTACTCCTTCTATTGCATTGCATAGTCAATCGAGTTAAAATGGGACGTATTGTCAGAAATACGTTTGAATCGTCAGCAACTCTAAAAAGATGAGCGAGAGTGAGACGGAAGTATCGACTCGCGTCTTGATACGCTTAGATTGATACGATAAGATTGTCGTCCAGCTCGTCGGCTACCGTCAGTTGACAGTGACAGCGCTAAATATACTGATGAGATTTGTTATTTGAAACGTTTTTAATACGAAATTAGCAGAATTCCTGTGTTATATTGTACGGTGTGATAAACTATGAGTAACTTAATTTCGCGAATGCCTAAAAATCTATTTCCTTGTTTTGCCTGGGAAACGATTGAACTCCCTAGTACGTGGACTTGTGGTTAAATTGCTGGAATATTTTACTTGCAAATAAGAAAACGGAGGTGTTATTCTTTCTTTTAAACGGCAACCAGCAGGTAGGTGACATGATATTTCTATCATGATGATAACAATAATTATTATCATTCTTATTTACTTGCATTATATAATATTTGTTATTAAAAAGTTGCAAGGCACTACTTCGTCAATAACTTGTCGAAATAATATATTTATAGGATATTCATTATTCCTCAACACACGCCACTGACACGAACTGCGATACCACATCTGGTTCGACTTAGAAATAAGTGTACGATTCAAATCGAATTAAATGAAATTGTTTAGTCAGAATCAGTGTGGCATGACAACGGACAACTCTCAGTGTACAGAGAGTAATAATATAGTTCATACATAATAGGGTGTCCCAGCTTATTCGAAGCGGTCTCTGTAGGCCAAACGATGGACTTTTTCAAAAAACTTTTTGGAAATTCAAGTACAGAATCACAATGGCCATAATTTAAAATTATTTTGGAGTATACAGAGTGTCCCATATGATGGTGTTTAAATTCAGAAGTTTTTGAGTTATAAACAAGTGAAAATCGTCATTTTTCAAGTTCAAGGCCCTGTACAACGAAAACGGCTGAAGATATAGAAAAACGGCTTACATGTCCCTATTTTAACTTTTTATGTACTATCCTATGGTATAGAAACATTTGTACTTTCTTTGAATTTTTTATTTAGCGAAGCGTGGAGAAATCTCAGAATTTTTCAAATTTTTTATCACCCTGTATAAACATTTTATCTACATCATAGATAGTACATGAAAAGTTAAAATAGGGACATGTAAGCCGTTTTTCTCTATTTTCAGCCGTTTTCGTTGTACTGGGCCTTGAACTTGAAAAATGACGATTTTCACTTGTTTATAATTCAAAAACTTCTGAATTTAAACACCAACTGTAAAAACCAATCTTCTTTTCTCTTCTCAGACAATCTAAAAATGCAATAACATAGGAGCATTCTATTTAAAAAAACATATATAACTATGATATGCCACTGTCATATGGGACACTCTTTATACTCCAAAATAATTTTAAATTATGGCCATTGTGATTCTGTACTTGAATTTTCAAAAAGTTTTTTGAAAAAGTCCCTCGTTTGGCCTACAGAGACCGCTTCGAATAAGCTGGGACATTTTGAAATGTGTCAAATTTGATAGCTGTCAGATTTGCCATATGACATGACGTGTCAGATTTGACAGCTGTTAGATTTCACATTTGACATGTGTCAGATTTGACGTTTGACAGTTAATGCCTGAAAACAACCTCAATAAGTCAAACTTCAGGACTACGTGAACTTAAAACTTTAACAGCGGGTATTATAAATGCTCATTAAGTTAACGGGCGGATTTCTGTGGCCATTTCTGAAGAAGGTATCGAGTCTAAGTGGAATTTTTTTTAATTTATCTATTCTTGACCTGAAAGTCGATATTAGCTTCAAAAACCAGCAGAGAAATCTGCCCGTTAGCCTAAAATAATGAGCCTTTATAGTATTGGCTGTAACTAAATCACGACAACTGACAACAATGGCTACGTGAACGGTTTGTCTATCTGGAACCGTTTACGCTTAGCCCAGCCTGGTGACGTCACACTGACGGCGTCTATTGTTTAGGACTAGCTGAATTGTTAACAGCCGAGGACGGCAAGATCGCTGACAACTCTCGAGCTCTCGACTCGACCTCGAGTAAAGTGAAGAAGAAGAACTATTTTCATATTTTTAACCTAAATAATCAATTTTTAATTTCCATAGATAAATTTAACTTCAGTTTCCAAAAATAATAAGGAAAACCACCTAAACAACTTTTCGTTATTATTATTCGAAAAGAAATAGGATGTTACATGTTTAATTATTGCACTAGATAAACAACGAGACGTCCATTGATTGAAGATTGCAACTAAAAAAGAGGTTGGAAAAATTGTTTAAAATTTTTAAATCCCAGTATTTCCTCATTCAGTTTTATTTTAGGACTTTCAAGATGCTGCACTATCTAAAAAGCGTTCTAAATTTAGTAAAAACCGTTCCCACTAAATCGCCAATTAATGGATCGGCTAGTTATCACATATTGGCAAAACCCAACATTCTACCATCGAGTCTGGAGGAAAAATTTCTAAAGCCAGTCTGCTCAAGCATTATGCCAAGCTGTGGATTTAAAGTGAAAGGTTGGTTAAGAAGAAGATGTAAGGCATGCTATTTCGTGATGAGAGAACGACGCTTGTTTGTTATTTGTGACAAACATCCCAGACACAAGCAGATGGCCATGGTCAAGAAGCCCAAGAACACTTGGATGCTATCGCATGCAACTCAGGGCAAAGTTAGACCGTGGTAGTGGTAGTATAAGCGTAAAGTGTGTAT
Organism: Malachius bipustulatus; assembly: GCA_910589415.1. NCBI lineage: Eukaryota > Metazoa > Arthropoda > Insecta > Coleoptera > Melyridae > Malachius > Malachius bipustulatus. The sequence continues at coordinate 17,399,348 of OU342638.1, read as the reverse complement.
AGTTTTGTAAATAAATAGTAGAAATCATTTTTGGTTCTATTAACTTTTTTGGGACACCTGGCTTCTGCAAGAACAGGTATTAAGGTGCCTTAGGTAAGAATATTTTTAATATTCTTTGAAACAAAATAACCCCCGCTCAAATTTCCTTGTTTTTAATAAGAGCCCAATAATAATTAATTGCATTTTACATTTTACACTCTTATATCCAGCCCTCAACTAGTGGGATGTAGGTAATTTGAAATATCATAAAGGGCCCCGAAGAATCCTTTTGGGAATTGTTGTAAAATTTGTTGTAACTTTGGGGATCGGTCGTACTCAATAAGTAGATCAGAAGTCTCCAATGGCATAAGTCCAGAAAAACTCGTTAAGTCGAGATATTTATCTCTGAAGATGAATTTTTTCTCTCACGACAATCACACAGATAGGTAATCCTATAGAAGTGGTACATCAGAATAGGAAAATAATACGCATGCATGCCCCTCGTGAACAGCTGATGGTCATGCAGTGTTGCCAGATTCACTGGTATTTACCAACAGACGGGTATGATGAAGAAGTGTAATTGAAACTGCTGCAACAAGAAAAAGCGCCTTTGATACTACTGATAACAAATGCTTCCCGTCGACTGTTAATAAAATTGACAAAGTGTAATGCCTGCCTGACCGTGATGGTAATAATTATCAAATCATATTTCGAAGTGATTTGATTTGATCCACCACTTTTCCGTTTCAGCTAATTTTATTCTCCCGGAATAACTCATTATCTCTGAAGATGGATCGCACACAGATACTTTTAAATGTTGTCTTCCCCACTTTGGAAATAAATGTTAGAAGGATCTTTTTTTTTTGTTGAAATTGAAAAGCTGCTTCTGTTGCTGTAGTTACATTTTCAGTGTACTTAACCATTTTCTAGAAAATCATTTTGATCAAAATGGCTCAACAAATTCAAAATTAACTACAGCAACAGAAGCAGCTTTTCAATTTCAAAAAAAAAAATGATCCTTCTAACATTATATTTATCTCTAAAACAGTAAGAAGGGGAAGGTAACATTTAAAAACATAATGCATGAGAAAAAATCCATCTTCAGAGGTGAATATCTTGAGACCAAGAGTTTTTGTGGGCTTACGCCCATGGAGACTTCTGATCTTCTCCTTGAACACTTATCCATAACCCAAAGTACCATAAATTTGACCGGGAGCCAATTTCTCTGGAATCCCTCTATAAGTAACCGGCAAAAATAGCTCTTCTTCAAATTGGATCACTTCACAAGCAACCAATAAAGTTAGCCAGTTAATGTGAAATAGGATAATAGGAAATAATAACCATTTACAAAAGTTTAATTATGTCTATGGCTATAAAATATGCCCGTGACTGACAGACATTCGTTATTTTATAGAAGCTGAAAGTTTCTGTGCACATTGACTTTAGCTGGTGCTGGTAACAGCTGAAGAAGTTGTATAAAATCACTTCTCAAAATTTTGTATAAAGTTTTTTTTAAACTTAAAAAGGCATGTAGGAAATAAATGCAAAAATAAGCGAAAAATTTCCCATAGACATGGGTCGTTTGAAAGCTTTAGTTTTCGAGAAACAGGTTGTCAAAATTCTTTGAAAAAGTCAATATTTTTTGAATATCTACAAACTGGCTGATGAGATAATTCGAAATTTTTGACAGTTGTTGTTGTACTGATTGAAGTACATGATTTGATACTCCCAACAAAAAATGTTAATCCACTGGCGGAGATCTGGGTATATCTTTTAAAGCTGTAACGATTAACCGGTTAACTGACTAACCGTTTTTAACCACTCTAAATGGTTAGTATTTTTTGCTACCAGTTGACCATTTTATAGCCTAGAGAGTTTTATTATAGTTTATTTATAGTATAAGAGGTTCCCTCTCCTCTGAAATTTCAAGAAAATTAAATGGGTATGGATTTAGTGATCGAGTTAACTCCACGGTAGAAACAGATATAGCAACAGCAATTTATAACCCACAGATTCTTGCTGATGAAAGCTGAAAGGCCGATGCTCCAGTGCCGATTATTGTAGCAATTGAAGGCTAGAAACCTAACAATGACCAAATGATCTCTCCGCCAAGTTCTAATCAGTTTCTGGTCAGCTCCATGTGAAAAAATTAATTTTTAAATTTCAAAATCACCATCAGTCAAAAAAGTAAGGTGGCTTTTCTCCTTTAAACATCACGAAGTATCTATCAAAAATGTCACATTCCCATTAAGTCAGTCGTGTATAAATTATTAAAAAAAAAAGGTAACGATACCCAAATCTCCGCCAGTTGATTAATTTTTTTTTGGGAGTATCAGCCAATTTGTAGATATAACTTCTTCAGCTGTTACCTGCCAAAGCCACGATGATCCACCAAACTTCATAGTCGCTGCATTGTTCCTACCTGTGTTGGGCACAGAAACTTTCAGCTTTTATAAAATAACGAAGGTCTGGCAGTCAAGCACCTTTTTCTCTTAAGAAGATAAATGTTCTAGTTGAACAAGAAATCTTTCGATTTATTATATGTTATATGGTTATTGTCAATTTGTCATCTTAAGTAAATAATGCAGATGAAGGCATAGTAGCAGATAAGTATCCTCAATTAAATAAACAGGGACAATACTAGAGATTTTACTCTCATAAAATGTTTCTTTTCAGGACGGAAATTCTTGAGTTCGTGGGCATGGAACTTCGTTTCGTTCCCATGCAAACTTCTTTTTAGAACATTCCTCTTTATGTTGATCGTATTCTTGAATACGCGCGCGAATTTGAACCATCAACAAGATAGTTAGTTCCCTAGATCGCCGTGTGAAGCGACTGGTTAAAGTATATCGTTGACCGGTTTTCATGTGAACTCTCCCACAAACTCGAGAATTGTCCTCTAAGTAAGTACATTTAGATGGCATAGGAGTTTTCAAATAACTTGTTGTGCATTTGTGCAATTTAAATGAACTGCAGTTAATTTTTGTTTATCTTAATAAAAAATTTGAGATTATAGAAAGTAAGATTATTATTTTGTTAACACCTGGGTATAAGAGATTTACATGTTCTCGAATCCATAATTACCGGAATGGAGCGACTTTGTCTTACCTATATAGTTAAGACCGATGCCCTCATTAAAAAAAAGAGACTTACATCGCGTTAACATGATATTTCGGCAGGCTTTGGAAAACAATTCATGTCCGAGATTGAATCTGTAAAACTCTAAAATGAAAGATTTCCGATTGTTTAGTTTTACAGGGGAGTAATTCATGCAAGTCCTTTTTTTAGTGGAAAATAATGACGTTTTGATAGAATAAGAGAGAAAAATAATTCTAATTAATTGGGCCCTTGAAAGCGAGCTTGAAAGTAAATCAAAATATTTATAAAATAGCTCCAGTCAAAAATGTTTGAAAAGACGTTTCATGTTTTTGAAGAGAAAAGGCTACCTTATGGTTCGGTTTTTTTTAAAAAATGCACATTAAAATCAAGTATCATATCTATCAATTTTCATTACTAATTGCAATTTAAAAAACATTTATTAGTACCCAAGGAATATTCCAAATCCACCCCTGATAAACTTTAGTTACTGCAGTCAACCCAGATTTGATCTGGAAATACTTCACATGTCTTGGGGGTCACTTATTTATTATTATTGCCCCATTATTGAATGTTCAATAAGTATTCTGTTTTGTTAATTTGCTCAATAATTATATTAAAAATATAAAACATTTCATGGTTAACTTAGAGAGTGGCACAGTGGAAAAACTCTCACTTAAAAAGTAAAGTGACACTTTGCTGGTATCGATCATAACTCTAATACAGTAGAAGTTCGATTATCCGAAGTAATGTGGACCGGATCCATTTCGGATAAGTGAAAGTTCAGGTAACAAATTTTTTTTACCAAATACAGGATGTCCTAAAAAAAGGCGGAAAAGCTCTGCAGAACGTTGTTGGGAAGCATCATCGTAGGGCAGAAAAAATAATGAAAAAAATCCAAGTTGTCAATTGACAGCGACATGAAGAGGCAAAGAACTCAACTTTTCTGTACTGAGTACAAGGGAATGTTATACAAAAAATATGGCGTCTTTAATGGATATTTGATTAGAAAACCGCTCAAACCTTTACATTTTCTCTTCAATTTTATTTCTAATATCTGATTTTTTTAACAAAATGCTGTGAAAATGCATTTGGCAACATGTTTTCGAACTGTGAACAAATGGCTCGCGAGAATTTGTGAAAGGGTCAAAGTACCTACTGTTGAAATGTTCTTCAACAATAAATTATCAAAACAGTCAATCAAAGATCGTAAAATTTTGTAATTTTCCTAACATCGATGAGAAAAATGTACATAAATCGTGATTACAAAGATATGGTGTTGATGTTGGGTGAATCCCATGGAAATGCGCATGAGGCCGCAACGGTCTACGCCTAAAAGTATTCAATTTGCAAACATCCAAATGGTAACGTCATCAGGAGATTGGAAGGTTGCGAGAGACTAGTTCTTTAATTCCAAATGGAGGTGTAGACTGCTGTTGCCCATGTTCTGAATTGATACCTCAGATATAGAGGAAGAAGTGTTGGAAATTTTGCAAGAGGATCCAACACGCAGCCTACGAAGTATAGCGGCGAAAGTAGAGGGTATCACGAGGGCTATCACCCTTACCACTACACCAAGATGCAGGCTCTTTTACCAAACAATTTTGAACCTCGAGTCGTCAACTACTGCTATTGGTTGTTGCGACAAGTAGAAGCAGAGCACGCCTTCACTTCTCGTGTGTTATGGACCAACGAAGCAAACTTTGGATGGTTTCTTTAATTAGAACAATAATCATATTTATTATGCTGGGTTGAACAACACCATCAACATCATTTGGGCGTTTATGTGTGGGTTGGGATTCTTAGTAATGAGCTTGTGGGACCTATAATATTGCCGCAAAGGTTAAATGGCGAGATTTTCCTGGAATTTCTGAACGGCAATCTACAGGAATTACTAGAAAACCTTCCCCTAGAAGAAATACAAGATATGTGGCTGGAGTTGGACGGTGCCCCAGCTCCTTTTGCTGGCTCAGTAAGAACCCGGCTAGTGCACAATACCCAGAAAGACGGATCAGAAAGGACCAGTGAGATCCCCGGATCTCACTGTACATACGGTAATTACAATTTCGGATAATGCGGAATATTTGAAGGAGCGGTTGGTTTCCGATAATGCGGAGGAATTTTCTTTCAAATTTCAGATACGGACCACGATCATTCTGGATAAAGCGGATTCCAGATAATCGAGCTTCTACTGTATATTAAAATCCAGTTCCCCTTGACATTAAATATGTTTCAAATCAATTACACTGTACATTGTTATTCATGAAGAAGAAAGTCTGGTAACAGTCCAATAACTCTTTCAGTTTGGATTTTGAAAAAAAAAGCAAAAACCGGACAATTTTATAATTTAATTTTTTTCACGTAAAATTTCTTTTTTTTTTCTTTCTATCGATGTAAATTTTTTCATACAGGATATTTCTTGGCTCAATTATGACGATATTGTCCATTTTTTTATAGGACACCTGTATATTATTACATTTTCAGATTTTATGAGAAAATCCAGTAAGAATGGTTTTTACAATTGCAGTCTAAAATGAGTAGGTTACGAGTTATAAACAAATGAAAATCGCCATTCTCTTAAACTGCGACTGTAAAAAACCATTCTTACTGGATTTTCTCAGGAAAATTATGATAATACAAAAATATAAATATCGTCATTATTGAGCCAAGGAACGTATAAAAAAAATACATATACAGAGTGTCCGGTAAGTACCTCCTAATCTCTCGGGAGCATACAGGAGAGGTCAAAAAAAAAACATAGTCTGTCATAAAAAAAAATCCTAAAGTGTCCCCAAACGGAGGTATGGAGCCCTAAAAGGGTGCCCCGCAATTTACTTTTTTGGCTCGTAACTTTTGAACCGGCCTGTATAATTGGATGGAATTTAAACACTTTATAGAGGCCACAGAGAGCCATCAGGCCATATTAAATTCGATCTTTGACGTCGTCAGGGAAGTCAGGAACGGACACCATCATACTCGTTGAGTCAAAATTTTGATATGTGTCACTTTAAAGAGCTAAAAACTATTTTTTTGAATAGTCTAATACTTCATCTTTAAAAAAGGTGCTCTTAATTTATTTCGGTAAAACTGACGGTTTTCGAGATAAATCGGTTTTTAGGTATGCGAAACACTCAAAAGTTAGGTACTAATGCTAAACGACACAAACCGGTAAAAATCAGGTTCTTGTTGATAAACCTACCTACATAATGGATTGCTATTGACAGAACTTGATCAAAATTCGCATAAAAGTCGATTTATCTTGAGAACCGCTAGTTTTATCGAAATAAATTAAGAGGCATTTTGTGAAGATGAATGACCAGCGTATTTAAAAAATAAGTTTTCAGCTCTGTAAAATGACGCCTGTCAAAACTTTGACACAATGAGTGTGGTGGTAAGTCCGTTCCTGACTTCCTTTAGGACGTCAAACATCCACTCTGATATGGCTTAATGAGTCTTTATGGCCTCTATAAAAAAATTAAAATTTCATCAAATTATACAGGTCGGTTCAAAAGTTACGAGCCAAAAAAGTAAATCTTAGGGTACCATTTTAGGGCTCTGTATCTCCGCTTAGGGACACTTTAGGAATGTTTTTTTTATGACAGACTAGGTTTATTTTGACCTCCCCTATATGCTCCCGAGAGATTAGGAGGTACTTACCGGATACCTGTATATAAAAAAAATAAATTAAGTATCAAATTGACCTGTTTTTGCCTTTTTTTTATCAAAACTGGAAAATGTATTGAACCGTTCCCAGACTTTCTAGCTACCCTGTATACCATTCCAGATATTTTTTAATTAGAGTTGGCTGTGAAATTTGTTCGTAAAATTGCATATCTTGGACAATTGACACTTAGCTCATATTATGCCTTTGGGATTAATTTTTCTATATTACATAAAATATTTTTGAAGTATGAAAACATAATAAATTCAGAAATATGTTGCTATGGTTCAGTAAAAAGTATCCTATTTTTGGGCTTCCATTTTTGAAGTTTAAACTTCACTTAAAATTTTATTCTAAAAACATAAATATCGTATTTACCTTATTCAATTATTTAAAATGGCAAAATTTAATTGAAAATTCACAGAAAGGCGTAATATTAAATACAACATTTAAAACAATGTTAATAAGGAAATATGTGATTAATGAAACCATATTAAACAAAATTTCATACTTCATGCGTATTATGCATGTTCAATATTCCTACTTCAAATAATATTTTGCTATTCTGACTCTAAGTCAAATTAGATTAGAAACATATTTAATTTTTTTTTTATTATTTACAGCATTTCAAAGGGTACCAACAGTTCTAATTTTCCATAACCAACTCTAATTTAAAAACATCTGGCATAGGGTTAATGTGTTGTGAAATAAAAAAAAAAACATATCCGTTTCCTAATTTTATATATTTTTTTTAAAGACAGTTACATCACATTTATTATTTAAGCTACTATTTTATATGCTTTGAATTGCCTCAAAAAACCTAAAACCCATTGAATAATCTTAAATCCCTTCCTGCAGATTTCACTTGTAGAAACTACAGCAACAATACACTGACGTAAAGTAATAGTACAAAAAACCTCTGAGAAATATCAACCGTTTTATATTGCAGTTCCAGACAGCTACAGAAAAAAAAAATGTTCCGGTTCCAGTACTTGTGGAAAATGATCGAGCGATTACTATTATACAATACAATGTGTGCAAATAATCATAGACATAATTAACCTACTACTAGTATTATTATTATTATTATTAAATACTTCACCTTATAATAATATAAACTAAAATTTAAAGCAAACCTCTATCTTTACGAATGAACCGATACGTGGATAGTTAAACAACACAAAAAATACATTTCAAAAAAACTCTTAAATAGAAGAAACCAACGTATTATAATGTATGTTATATTCAAGTCATAATTTGAAAAACAAAAAGAGATAAATTAACTTTAATTTATAATTTACAAGTTGTCAAAGTCTCCATATACATTCTCGTCGGAGTAGGCGATGTACAGGAAGAAGTCCTCCTCGTGGTGCTCTTGGTAAAGTGTTCCCATGGTGGCAGAAGTGGGAGGAATAACGTTGTTCACGAAGAAGAACAGAGCATCTTCCGGTCTCAGATGGATGCGCTTCCTGATCAAGAAGTAGAACTGACCGACTGTCAGATCTGAGGGAACCAGGTACTTTTTCTTGTCAAGATCGCCGATGCGTGCTTTTGGGGCTTTCTCCACTATTACCTACAAAGATTAAACAAATGTTACTAATTACTAAAAGTCAAATTAAAACATTCAAGTCAATTATTATTATTTTGCATTTTATGTTGTTACATAAGAGGTGCTCCATTTCATCAGAATTACAGCAGTCAGTCATAATTATGAAGTGGGGTTTGAATTCGGGTTTGTCTAGAACCGACACGGTGTGTTCGGGGAAAAATTATTTGGCCGTGAATCAATTCAATATCAAAGGCAAACTACATTAAACTTGGCAAATTTGATTCTTTACTGTAGAAAACATATGCATCTGCTGTTTCACAAAATTGATACAGACAGAGGGATTTCTTGTTCAATTTACAAATTATTTTGTGTTTCCAATTTTTCAATATATGCTGTTCCAAAGTTCAGACAACTTTTCTTACTGCATGTGACAGAGCAGAAACACATCATGATTTTTGGTAAGTATCAAGTAATCCACATAAGAACTTTTTCATGATGGAACTTTCACAAAACTATTACTGGAAATCAACATTCATCAGAGAAGCAAACACTGTCAAGAAAATTTCCTTCTCTGTTAAAATTTTCAATAATTTAGCCTAAACGCTTTTCAATTGAAAATTTTATTAAACGAGAAATGTTATCTGACATAATATTGTTACGGATTTCCTAACCGTAGGCTCGACGGATAATTGGGAAACACAAATTTACTGTTTAATTTATTTATTTAATGTCCACAAGAATTTCAGATTACAATGTTACAAATATCACTACTTCTTATACACAACAACTTTACTTGGTCTATAACACTACTACTTTTCACTAGTCACTTAGGAATACCGCACTGTCTATATCGCCACTAGTCGCTTGGTTCCTTCGCACACTGCTAGACTAAAACTGACCCAGTTCACTTGCCTGCTGGCTATTTATAGGACATCCCTACCTCTGGAAGTAGCTTCTGGAGGATTTGCGGACGGCTCGCTTCTATTTCCCGAACAAATCCAAGAGAAAGATCTCGAGAATATTCCCTTCCTAGATCTTCGGCTCCCAGACACTCAAACATCCATTTCTGGAACTTCTCCACAGGAAATGACCAGAATTTTCCATTCATTTCCCGGGGTTTTCAGCGAGATCATTCCGTCGGGGTATCAGGGTTCCAGAAGTGTACAGGACGTCAGCTGTTGTTGTCGCTTACTGGTGGGCACGTCCGGCTTGACCCCCCAACCACACGCCCCGGTCAGCACAGAACGCTGTGGGCCGTCGCCTGTCGATACTCATGGCTACCGTTGCTCTGTCCCGCCCACTTTCTAAGACAGAATGCACCCTTTTATTTATTCGTAACAATATCATCAGTATAGTGCTACACCTAGGTAACTCCAAAAATAGTTTACTGCCTGCTACAACTAGATGCCTATCCTATAATCCCCCTCCAATTATTTTCTGTGCAATTTTAAGCGGATTTTTTAAATGGCAGAACTCGACGAAGCGCAGCTGGCTCATTCCTACAAAATCCAAGGTCTACTAGATCTTTATCGAAAGTCGAAACCTGTGAAGTTTTAATGACATTATAGCAAAATTTTAATTTCAAAATTTCAAGAATACAAGAATTCATATTAGAGATTAAAAAAAAATCTGGGCAGCGACTGGACTTTTCATTTCTCAAAAATACAGTTCATGAAGCCAGTCCACCATTTAAAAAAAAATCTGGTTAAAATCGAACAATAAATGAAGATTTTACAGGGTGGCTCAAAAACAAATGGATCACACTCCACTCACACTGTATTTTTGAGCATCGACTTATTAATATAAACTTGCTCAAAAAAAAGTATTTTTTGCTTTTTTTCAACTTTTAAGCTTAAGCGCACATAATTATTGTTGATTTATAAAAAACTATCGTGATTAGCATTTCAAATGCCCCAAAAGGCTTAGGATTGGAGAATGAAATTCATTCCGCTACTGATTTTTTTACTGATACTTTTTTATACCCATTTATATGGGGGTCACCTAAATACACAATTTCTAGAATAAGTCAAAAATTAATATACTGAGAAACTCTCGGAGAAACTTTAAAATTGTTTTCATCTGTTTTTGGTGTCACATCACATTTTATACCCCGGAACTTTTATTTCCAGGCCACTGATTGATGCTCTACATTTTTACCAAAAGACTACAGTATGTATAATGTATAACTAAACTTTTTTGCACTCTTGAAAAAGCGACGCATGAAAGGCAGTTTTTATAGCCCAAAATCGAAAATTACAACACCTGAATATCCGGATTCTGGATTTCAAAAAATCATGGTGGTCGTTCTGGACCCGCACAAGACGAGTTTTCATTGAGGCGTAATTTGGTTGATCTTTGTCGTGTGGAAAAATAAAATAAGAATACACGAACAGAAAAAATTATTTAAAAAAAATAACAAAAATATGGCACATTGAAAATGTGTGAAAAGTGTCTGAGAGACACCGCATTATTTTATTACCAGTTAGAGGTTAATTGAAGTTAAGTTTTGGTAATTATTTACATCCGCGGCTCCTAAGTTTCATCAATTTTTTCGAGACAGGAGCGAAATAGGGGTGCTGGGTGGGTAAGAAGCTAAAATCAGCCATTGCAAACTAATATCAAGGTCACAACTAAGGCCTCTTTGACACTATACGGTCGAATTTCTGTTTTTTCTTCACTTTCGGGGAAAGGAAAATCTTCGAGATTAACAATAGCACAGTTTTTATTTTGAATTTTGCATTTATTTTGCATTTATATGACATCGCTCGCTATTATGGTCCGACTACGTTTGAATGCGGTTCGTATGTTGCGTATGTTACCAGACCGGCCCTAGTGTTGATATTACGAGTTTGCGGTGTTTATTCCGTCCACTCGACACTCTGACCTTGCATGTTTATTGTTATTTTCGCTGTTCTAAACAGGCCCGCACTCAGGAAGACCTTCTTTTGATGCCCTTTTGTTCGCTTATCTTTCATTTGCAAAGCAAATTAATACCTTCCTGGTGTTACTATAGGTATGTCCTCCACCCCTATATAGGTGCCATAGTGAAACTGTAGGAGCCGCGGATGTAAATAATGACCTCAACTTTTTATATTATTGAAACATTTCCGCTCTTGTTTATAATATTCTTAGAAATAGTAGTAAAGAGAGTACCTGTCAGATTACCTAGCGAAGAGAACTCACGAGAGAGAAGCACAAGCGCCTATCGCCTAACCAGTAGAGATTGTCTGGAAAACGTAGGATAACGGCTTGTATGTGGCAACGCTGATAGGATTTCAGTGCTACCCGAGGGAAGAAAGTAGTGGGGAGATATTATAGGGGAACTGAAGACACAGAATCGCAACCATACCGGCACCGGCACCTATTGGTAGTCCCTGTTCAAATGTACCCCACTCAATGTACGGACGTGACCTACTATAGGGAGCGTCCGGACAATAGCAACTTTGAAAAAAAATCATTTGGAAGAAACCACATAAGTAATGCATGGTAAAGTTTATTGTAAAATGTCCCATACTTTCCAGAGTTTATTCATTTTTCCAGAATTAGGCAGTAAAGACTTCAGCCAGTATTGTAAAGGTTCATTAAGTTAACGGGCAGATTTCTGGGGCGGTTATTAGAAAAGGTATCGACCGTTGGTGGAAAAAATAGCAATTTAGTGATTTATAGCACTTGAAAAGTTATTTAAAGTTTAAAGTAGATACCTATTATTAGTTATAAAAATTGTATCAGAAATCTGCCCGCTACCTTAATGAGCCTTTATAATACTGGCCATCAGTTAGGTAGGTAGGTAGGTGGCCATTTTTATTTGTATAGCAAAGCCTGGATAGGCCAGATTACAAGTGGACAACCGTTGCATCTCAAAGCTTGGAAAGGGAAATGTCATGGCGATTTCTTTGGGCTACAAACAATGGACAATCAAAATTTCAAGCAATTACCATAAATTGTGCAATTTACAAATTTCAATTAATCATCAGTCACATCACTCTTGCTTGAATTAAAAAACGTCAATTTAAATAATAATCCTCAGATTATAAATAAATAATTAATGCACGATTTAAATTTGAATTGACGTTTCTCCAATAATAATTGACGCGAATAAACAAATCTCTTATCACCTTTTATTGCTGTACAGACAAACAATCGCAATTTTCTTATCAGTAACACAATACCAAACATTTCTCTTATCATCACCTGAAATCCTTTAACTATGCATAATTTTATGTGTGTTTAAAAATTGAAATTGCAGCAACCACATAGGTATTTACGACGCATGTCATTGCCATGAAAACTCATCCAATTTCCAAAACAGAATTGCATTTTCTTATTTATTAGTCATAATATGACCTTGTTCCGCCATTTTCTACTTCACTTATGGTCGATTGTTGTGTTGTGTTGAAATAAAACAACAAAACAACTGCCAATTTACGTCATACGAAATTAATAATTCAAGATAATAGAAACTAAGAATTACTGTTTGTAGCGTTCAAGCGACTCTATTCACCTCCAGCAATTAAATCGCAAAATTACGTAAGGGTACTAAACACAGAACAGCTGGAGCTGGTAATGTGAAACATCTTCAACAAAAATAATTCTTTGTTCCCTACAGAAATTGATGGGAAAATGAATGTCACTTACTGGCACCCTGTCAGGGTATTTCCTTCTAATTTTTTCGCCCTCGGCTTTCCTCTTTTCGAACGGGTGCTCTTCCTTGTATTGGAACTTCATTTTAATGAAATACACCGAAATTTAATAAATTTATATAAAATTTATGAGAACTAAATGAACACTTCCTATTCTTGTTCTTGCGTTTTGCGTTTGACGTTTGCTTTGCTTTTTGCTTGTTGTGATGATCCAAGCTCCAAAACAATCGATGAACTGAGATGTGAGATGGATGATGGATGGCATTGAATTTTGAATTATCTGATTGAGAACAAGTGACTTGACTGAAATGATGGTTGTCAAGTTAAATAGTTGTCGAAATTACTCATTAGCAACTCTTGTCTAGGCTACGTTCAGAAACTTACTCCGAGTATAACAGAGCATCCCCCTTGGCGTTCAGAAACTATGTCATTGTATTGGCCTTATTCCTTATTGGCATACCGGCATACCCCTGGAAATGTCAAATTAAGCGGCAAATATTAGTTATTATTCTATTCGCATTTCGCTGTTTTTTATTAAAATAAAACAAACTTAACAGCCTCATTCGGTAGTCATTTTAAAACAAAATAAACTAAAAACTAAAAAAAAAAAATTAAAAGTGCAGTGTGCAGTCGTGCGCCTAATAACGCCGCGTCCTAGCTGCATCCGGGGACTGCGTTGCGTGCGTTGCGGGGAACGATTAAAATAAAACACATGCAAAGCAATGGGAGTGTCCTCAGTAGACGCGTTGCCCGCAAAAGTCGTACGATAAAACGACACCGCGACGCACGCATTGTTTTAAATTGAAATATTTAGTATTTTCATCTGTCAAAATCTTGATATTTTTACGGCGGGCAGGAACTTTTTTGAATTTCGATTGCCTTCGTGACAAAGCGAAACATTTTGGTGCAATAAGAGAAATCTATTTTACAAGAACAAGAGTCAAGGTACACTGGGAGTGTGAAAATGTCGCGAATTTAGGTTTTTAAAGTAAGTATGAGGTCTATTAACTTCTATTGTAGACCTATTTTTATTTAACCTACCTTCTATTTATTTATCTATCAAATCTATACCTATTTCTATAGATTACTTGCGTCTTATTGTTTCTTTCTCTTAAGTACATGTTTCTTTCTGTGATTTTTAAGTCTTTCAAGTTCCAACAACCTACTGGTTTCCAAATTAAAACGTATTTCATCTGAAGCTGCACCAGAAATAGTTGGATTGGAAACCATTTTCTCGCACGAACCGCACGCATTCAGTTAGGACACACTCAAAATTTCCCGTGCGATTTTGCGTTGCGTGCGTTCCCCGCATCGCACGCAACGCAGTCCCCGGATGCAGCTAGGACACGGCGTAAGTGATGTGAGTGAAATGACGAATAACAATAAGCGTCTCGACTCGAGACGAGACTCTCAAGTTGATTGTTTAGCCAGCTTATTTCAAAAATTATACTTTGAAACTTATTGAAACGCACGATACATGTTATGCCGACTGCTTTTACTATTTTCGTCACTACTGCGCAATGACGTCATGCGGTTGGATTTTGACTTAGATAGCATTAATCGTAGCGAGGTTGTTTATAAAATAAATGTCAAATTATATTGCTTCCATCCTTCTTGCTTGTGTTTTTCTTTGTGCTAGATCTATATAGAAAAATCTTTAATTTTTTGTCGAAAAAAGTAGCATGAAATTTTTACATTTTTTTTAATGTTATTGATTTTTGATTTCCATGATTTTTTTGTACCAAACGACATAAAAAACAATACGCTGCCGGCTCTAAGAAAAACAAAAGTTGACTATAAGACTCTGGGATTTAGTTGGCCGTGGAAATTTTTAAAAGGTTAAATGGATAGCTGTTGCCGACTTATGCAAGCCTACAAAGAATTGTTTATTTATTCTCGACAACAAAAAAGATATGAGTAATATCATGTGTCTTCCAACCGCGTGACGTCAGAAGACCGGAACGCAGCTTGCGTAGTCATAGTCTATTGGTTTACCGTGTATACGTCGTGGGGCCGGTATACGTGTATCGTGATTCGTGATGAAACGTTGATAGATTGACTTCAGTGACTCGACATTATGCCAATCTGACCTTGGGATCTTGCAGAATGATAAAAAATCACTTTAATTAGTGAATTAACAAAAAAAAAACGAATAAAAAACAAAAAAGATCGTTTTAAAACAATAAAAACAAACGGCTTCAATAAAAAAATGTTTCTTTGCATCCCTATATAAGTATTGTGCAATGCAATATCTCATTTCTTTTGGTTTATTGTAGGTATTATTATGACCATGACCAGGGATGGGCGTGTAAACAATTAAATGTAAACAATTAAATTGTTTACACAGACAATTTTCATAAGCGTAAAGAACGTAAGGAATGTAAACAATGAACAATGTAAACAATTAATTTTACTATGAAATAAAACTAATGAAATAAGATTAGATTTAAAAATTTATTATACTAGTCGTCCACGGCCACTGATTGTTTCAATGAAGATATTCATAAATTAACTAATAAAACGATTTATACATATATTGATTTACATTTTTATATTAATTGGGTTCAATTGGCTTGGCTATTAACCTCTTCCTTCTTTCTACACTTCTTCTTCCTGCTCTGCTTTGCCTACTAATAAAATTTTACTAGGGACATGATCCGCCTCTGTGTATAGCATTAAAAATAAGTGTAAAAATTTTTAAGGGAATCGAAGAATTCATTGCTAAAGTAAAATGTTGCCATTTTTCGTGGAAAAAACTTGTTTACTCGGGCTCTTCGAAAAAATAAAATGTAGGTAGGTTAGGTACCTACTTTTTGAAACGGACTTGAATCGTAACAGTAGCTACAGTCTCGGACGACGTTTGACACTGCTGACAGTGAAGTTTTACAGTTTGCAGTATTTACACATAACCTTAGTAAAAATAAAAATTTAAAAATCAAATGAACTAATGTAAATTGCGGTAGAGAAAAATTAAACAATAATAATTAATGGTTTAATTGAGTGATTTAGCAGAAATCTAGAAACAAAAAAAAAAAACAAACAAAAATGCTGAGTAAACGCTTATTATCAATGATAATTAATCAACAATCAGCAATCAGCAATGCCCAGCTTGGCAGATTGTATTCCACCTCACAAGGAAAACCAAAGACTGGTATAGTTCTTCTCAATATGGGTGGTCCTGAGACAACGGATCAAGTCCACGATTATCTGTATAAAATAATGACAGACACCGACATGATCCAACTACCATTCTCGAGCACACTAGGCCCGTGGATAGCGAAACGAAGAACGCCGGAAGTGCAGAAGAAGTACAAAGAAATTGGAGGCGGATCGCCGATACTCAAATGGACCAACAAACAAGGAGAGCTGCTATGTAAGCAACTTGATCAGAGATCACCTGAAACTGCCCCTCATAAACATTATGTATCGTTCCGCTACGTACCCCCGTACACGGAAGACGCCTTCCGGGAAATCGAAAACGACGGAGTTGAACAGGCGATTATTTTCTCGCAATACCCTCAGTACAGCTGCGCTACGTCTGGATCTAGCTTTAATGCGATTTACAATCATTTCAAAACCAGGAGTCTTCCGAAAGGTTTGAAATTGAGTGTGATTGACAGGTGGCCTACTCATCCTAAGCTCGTTCAATGCTTTGCTGATTTAATACGTAAAGAATTGGTGAAGATTCCAAGTGAGAAAAGAAGCGAGGCGGTTATATTATTTTCGGCTCATTCGCTACCGTTGAAAACCGTAAATCGAGGAGATTCGTATCCTTCCGAAGTCGGAGCTACGGTAAATTTAGTGATGCAGGAGTTGTGTTATTGCAACCCGTATCAGTTGGTGTGGCAATCGAAGGTCGGTCCTTTACCTTGGCTTGGACCGTTTACTGATGAAGCGATTAAAGGTTACGTAAAACAAGGGAGAAAATGCTTTGTTCTTGTACCTATTGCATTTGTGAACGAACATATTGAAACACTGCACGAGTTGGATATTGAGTACTGTAGAGACTTGGCCGAGGAAGTTTCCTGCGAGAGAATTCTTAGGGTGCCGACACCCAACGATCATCCTTTGTTCATAGAAGCGCTGGCTGATATAGTAATGACTCATTTGAAGAATAAAATCCCAGTCTCAGCAAAGTTTTTAAACCGATGCCCGCACTGTGAGAACGCAAATTGTTCAACTAGTAAGAATTGGTACTCCAGTGTGTGCAGTATATAAGTCATAATTATTATTATTAGTGCTTTTTAATTATTGTTTTCTTGTTATTTTGGTAATCGGTAATAGGTATAAATGGTATTTAAGTAGAAACATCTTATATTTACATTATGTATAATGAAAAATTTAATTTGGATATTGTTGAAATGTATCAAACAAAATAAATTATTTATTGTTAAAAAAAAAAAATTTACTGTAATGCAGCTTGTAAGTATAGCATTACGTAACATAACAATCTTCATTCCAAATCTGGTGACTGGTGTTTTTTTTTAGTAAGCGTCTTATAAAATTTGATGACCATTGATTAACTAAAAATATTATAAATACAATGAGAATTCTTATTTTTATGTATTGTTCAATAAATTTAATGGAATTTTAAGGCATCTTTTTAAAATATACCAAATTCAACAATCTAACTCAGTACCTCAGAGCTAAACTGTATTAACTCCATTTTTTTCGAAAATAGGCTTTATTCATTTTAATATCAATTCAGTACTGCTCTGTTGAATGGTTATCAGTATTAACTCCTAGGTAATACTGTTTCGGAATTATGCAAAGTAAAACTGTATTAAGTTCCTAGTCGACTCCGAGCTAAACTAAATTATGAGCGCAATATTTCTGGTCAAAAATTAATTAAAGATTGGTAGTTAATACAGTTTAGCTCTGAGGTACTGAACTAGATAGTGACTAAAGAAAAGATTTGTAGTGTATAACGTCCTATCTAGTCTAAACTATCTCATGTGTAATATTTGAACCACGTGACGTCACAAGACCGGAACGCAGCCTGCGCGTCATCGTCTATCGGCATACCGTGTATATGTGTATCGTGGGCTTAAGGGTATAAAATGCCATCACATTTGCAGCTGAACTTGAAGTTCTACTAATGAGAGACCTCATTAGAGCTTTGATGTTTGACGAATGACGAGACAACTTCCATCAGAACTGGCAAACCTGTAAACAACGTTTGTTTGTATGGAACCCTGGCCGTTGGCCCCGCCCACTGACGTCATCACTGTCGGCGTCTATTCTTAGGAATCTTAGGTTACGTTTTTCGGATCCGGATCAATCCGTTCCGATCCTAAAAATTCTACGATTCGGAGAGGTGAGGGGATTACGGATCGCGATCCAAATCTGGTAGAGTGGGGATGAATCCGTTTACGAAAGAACACGCCTGTTTGAATCCAAACGCGTTATAACGCGTTCGAATCACGAATTTACGGTCGAAAGAAAGCAGCTATTAACCAATCCACTCGCTAGTCGCTAATCAAAGAATAGGGCTGTTTTGAGGACAATTTCTTACTTCAAACAAATACACTAGACTATAATAATACGTCCAACTTCGACTGAAAACCGGCAGCGAGGCGACACTAGCGAACCTGGCGGCACGAGTTGTATTGTTCTACTGAGCCCGGAATAATAATAATAATAATAATGAATAGTAATTTATTATTTACTCTTATTATTTTTATTGACACCGACCTCTGGCTTCTGTCCACGTTGTGATCTGTTCTTTTGTTTTCTTGTTTGCTTTTTTTACTTCTTTTTGCTACTTTATTGTTTTAAAGTCAGTCTTTTTCAAGACTAAATTAGTTTCCTTCCTGTCTTGTGATTGTGTTTTTTTACAATATCTTGCAAGAGTGGTGCAGTGTGTGCTGTATAGGCTAAACAAGTAACTATTGTGGCGCCACCAAGTAGGCAAATTTGACACTTTCATGCGGCAAGTCCTGCGTGCCCGCTATTCATTTTAATGTATTTGTTATTGCAAACATGAGGTCGTTCAGGTATAAAAAAATCGGGAAGAGTTTGTTGTACACGAGTACCTTAAATGCTTGCGATTACATACGTATTTATTACTCCTGAATCTTTTTTTAGATAGTAAATTAAAGTTAAAAATTTTAGTTAATAGTTTAAGGCATATAAGTAATACTAACAAACAATAACTACTGCTATAATTTTTTCGAGCTGTATTTCAGACGAAGGGTAACATTTTCCTGCTTTACAGCTGCAAAATATGTTCAAAACTCTTCGACTTATTATACATAAGCTGAATAAAAAACCCTAAAACATGAGCTAAAATGTGAACTTATTATGTTGATAAGAAAGGTGATATTTTTTTAATGTAACAATTAATATATCACCTGAACAATGGGACAATAATAGGTTTTTCATTTTTATGAGTGCTATGTGCACCAGGAGTCTCTCTAAAAGAGCGTTTCCTTGAAGAAAAGTTCCATGTAAACGTATTCTCTAACATCGCTCATGTGAAAACTCATCATGAGATTTCGCCCATTTCTCAACGATTTAAAACGAAAGCAGTCGAGATTGGGTGCTTAGAAATGACTTTTAATAATAATTGTAGTCATAATAAATTAAAAAATCTAGAAATACACTTCCAAATAATGATTTTAAGAAAGGTTTCATTTTATTAAAACGAGCTGTCAACGATTAGTATGCCGCACAAAAGTGCGAAAGAAATCCACGAGGAGGCGCGCGCTCCGCAAACATCCGATACTTACTTAGCGTATATGGTTGCAATAATTACAAGCAACAAAAAAAGCAAATAATTTATTCATAAAAAATCATGTAATTGATTTTTTTAATTTCATAGGGGTGGTAGGTGTGAAAAAAATGGCAATATTAAAACAATAACAAACGGGTTTATTTGACCTAGCATTTAGATAAGGCGACACTCCCACAAATTGCTTAAATACATAATAGGAAAACATATTTAGGTTTATAATAATAATTATTAGGAGTCTATTATTTAATATTTTATTTATTTATTATTTATATTTATTATTATTTAGAATTATTAGGAGAGAATTATTATAATAATTATGCAATTAAAATTATTGCAATTCACAAATTTTTTGAACTAGTATTCCCTTTTGGCTGTCATTTAAACAAAAACCAAGTTACAAGACCAAGTAGGTATAATGATTGATTTTCTTCCTGCCTTTAAACAACTCCAAATAGACAATTTTAACATTTTTACTCTTATGGAATGTTTTATTATATCCATATCACTATTATTTGATAATAATACAAAAAGTATCTTTGTTGGAAATTAAATAAAAAAAGTTTAAAGTTAGGTATATTTTCATTAGTTTCCTATTCGCGGCTTGGCGCAACAACTGGTGACTAGATGGCGCTGCGCCGCTGCCACAGCGGCTGCCTTATAGTCTTAATAATGTATTTGCTACAAATAATCGACCCCTCTCCTGTTGCTGTTCTTGTTGGATAGAAGAGATACCAGCAAACGTCAAATGTCAGTAATGTCACTTTCGATCCAGCAAGCAACAAGCACAAAGCACAAGCAACAATTCAACTCTGTGTCACCTGTCACCTCCTATAGCCATTAAAGACAACAACAACAAACAACAACAGTCAACAACAAGCAACAGCTCAACAGCCGCATTTTCATTTCAAAGAAAAGTGTAACTTTATTATAATAGTAATAGTTAACATCATGAGCTTAAGTGAGGGCAATAATTATTATCGTCCCGTTCAACAACAGGAGGCGGAGAAAATGATCATCAAAACGGAAGCCTCAGATGAGTCAGATGATGATGATGATCAGTTCGTGGAGTCCGAGGAGGAGCAGGACTTCTTGCTACTCAACTCGGCGAAGGTGAAGTGTGAAGATGAAGAAAACGAGGACGCTGGTTGCGGGGAGGCACCTGTTCCTATAAAACGAGAACCCGAAGGCTCATCGACGCCGGCCTTGAAATACGAGATCGAAATCGAAGACCACAAACTGGAATGGGAACTGTTGACCGGGAGTCGTGATAGCCGTGGAATTGTTAAGGGTGGATTCGAACCGTGTGAGTCTGTTCAAGAAAGTGGGGCACTTCAGGCACGATCTTCTGAAAGCAAGAGCGGAGGAGAGTTCAAGTATAACTGTGCACATTGCGCGTGTAAAACAAATGATAGATCTAATTTCACTCGACATTATAAACGCAAACATTCTAAAGATGCTGAACTGTTCAACTGTCAGGAATGTTCTCACAAAACAAAATATAAAAGTCATTTGACTCAACATTTTAAACGTAAACATTCCAAAGAGGCTGAACTGTTCAACTGTCAGGAATGTGTTTACAAAACAAAATGTAAAGGTGATTTGACTCGACATTTTAAACATACACATTCCAAAGATGCTGAACTGTTCAACTGTCAGGAATGTGTTTACAAAACAAAATGTAAAGGTGATTTCACTCAACATCACAAACAAAAACATTCCAAAGATGCTGAACTGTTCAACTGTCAGGAATGTTCTTACAAAACAAAATATAAAAGTCATTTGACTCAACATTTTAAACGTAAACATTCCAAAGAGGCTGAACTGTTCAACTGTCAGGAATGTGTTTACAAATCAAAATGTAAAGGTGATTTGACTCGACATTTTAAACATAAACATTCCAAAGATGCTGAACTGTTCAACTGTCAGGAATGTTCTTACAAAACAAAAATTAGAGGAAATTTCACTCAACATCACAAACAAAAACATTCCAAAGATGCTGAAGTGTTCAACTGTCAGGAATGTTCTTATAAAACAAAAATTAGAGGAAATTTCACTCAACATCACAAACGAAAACATTCCAAAGATGCTGAACTGTTCAACTGTCAGGAATGTTCTTACAAAACAAAAGTTAAATATCATTTGACTCAACATCATAAACGTAAACATTTCAAAGATGTGTAAGTGCACATGTCGTCTCCTAAATGTCACTATGAAACGAGAAATAAATCGAACCACGTCCGACATTTGCAGTCCGTTCACTCAATCGGAATGAGCTAATGGATACCGAGATGCAAATGCAAAGTGTGATGGAAAGTGCTAAGCAATAGATCTTTAGTTTTAATAGCTCTGTTAATTTACAAAGTTCATCGATGTCTTTAAAGTGTTTTATGAAACAAAAGTTGCTGATGAGGTAATTTGAGTTCACAAGCCGAGTATGTTCTAGGGAATCCTTAGGGTACCCGGGTACCCGGGTACCCGTTAAGACGTCACTCACCCGGATAAACATTGATATACCCGTTTGTAAATTTACCAACTAAACCAGCATGTATAAAACGAAACTCCCAAAAATGAAATTTAAAATCTGCATAAAGCATAAAGAAAGAGTAAATTCTGTGAAATGACTTGTGTAAACAGAGCAGCAACATAAAATCAGTTTTTATGGGCTGCACCTGCAAGAAAAGACATCACTTGCAGGAATTGGCTTGGCAGACCACCCTGCCAGTCGTCTATTCGACTATGCGCCCTTCAGTAGTGAGTGTCTCATATCATACAAACTAAAATCGAAAAATAATACCATCATTATTTCATAGAGGTCTATTTACACCTAACAGCACGAACACGCGCCGAGTGTTCAACCTGGGCTTCAATTTTTATTAATCAATGGACATTTTGAATGGACACATTTACATCAAACAGTGATGAGCCTGTCGTCAGATGTAGATGCATGCAGCCATTCAAAATCCATGTATTATTAAAAAAAAAAATATGTCAACGTTGAACTACCTACGCCGGGCCCTGGCCGTTAGATGTAAATAGACCTCAATTTCATTTAATAGATGACGTCTCGCATCTCACTTTGACGATTGTTGATACTTGGACCACCTGCGCGTTAATTCACCGTATTCCTGCTGACCCCTGATTTTCAGGAGACGACGACAATGACGAATAATATAAGCATTGATTTATTGCCGATTATCATTCCTACCGGAAATTGTATTGACTGCATAAAATGAAACAAACCACTTAGGTTCTATTACTGAGTGCCTACACAGGGCAATAAATACGCGTTGGATAATTTTTTTGCTGACTCATAAGGAAAGTAAAACCTTTAAAGAGGAAGAATAATTTTTGTTGAAATGTTTAATTTATTCCATGCAGTTTGATATAGGTAAAACAAATCGGTTAACCGTTTAAACGTTTAGTTTTCTTAAACGCGTTTATTATTTCATAACCGTTTAAACGTTTCATCCCTAAATTGTATTCAAGTTTTTCAAATTAATTTATTTAAGAAAATATGTGTCGGATACCCGCGAGTACCCGGGTAATAAAAACGGGTATCCGGGTAGCAATTTCTGCCGGGTATGGATTCCCTAGTATGTTCACATTTTCTCTATTGCAGAAACTACTGTATTCTTTTAGATTTAAATTATTAGGAAATAAGTTGTATGTACTCAAGAGAGGAAGGTGCGATCACGTCTTTCCGAGAGGATGATCATCGACATATTCTAGCAATAAGTTAGTTAAATATTATTGTAATGGGGTAATAATCAATAAAATGGATATTAATATATCTCCGAATTTTGCTGAACCGCCCTTGGCTATAATAGCGATAGCTTTACAGTCACATAATAATATATTTAAATTTGGCCACCGTCTACATCTGTCAATTATCTGTAGTGATTCGGTATTTATGGAATCTAATGAGTTAGTTTCCGGAACGAACCCAGATCATAAGGAAGGGATCATCACATGGCGATCGTGCTATACATAGTCCAATAAAGTCTAAAAAGTCATAGACTACACAAATCGATTAAGAATACACATCCTTTTGATAGTTCGATTTATTTTGTTTCATATACGTGGTTTTTATAGTAACCGTCCAGTTTGTCTAAACACTCCATCCCGCATAAATAAGTATACGTCAACATTGGTTTTGAATGAGAATTAAATGCACAACACAGAGGATAGAATGTCATTACGTGAAGAAATTTTCTGTAGTTGTCAGTGGCTCTCAAACTGACGTAAGCGCTTCAATTCATTGTTTGAATGATTTCTTCAATAATTTACGCTCGTTCACAACTTGACAATTAACTGTTTGACATTTTCTGGTGAAATTAAAAATATTAATTCGGACGGTTAGTGTGACGTCACATCTGACTTTTTAAAGTTAATCCTACCATATATCCCATTTCAGACGTTTTTGAATTCAGAGTTGGCTATGAAAAATCCGAATTATGTTGGTACCTTTCTGAAAGCTGAGTTTTGAACTACCTTTGACAAACTAAATTTTTTAAGGTTATGGATGTTTCTAATCAAATTTGACTTTGTTTTATATTTCACCTACGTTGCCAAAACAGGAATATTATCTGAAGTAGGTACTAACGTACTAATAACATTCGGGGAAATATTTATTTGTATAAAATCAGACAAGGAAGATTTCTTTTTCGATCGACTTTTTTTAACTATACGTGAAATTATTAACGATTCATTTAAATATGTTTTCTGTATTTCAAAACTTTAATTTTTACCCAAAAAATACGAAATATAAAAATTATCATAATTTATTATTTGTTTTAAGTTTAGTATAATAAAAGATAAAAATACAAATTATGTTCATTCATTGTCATTAAAATTTCTTGTAAATTCTTAAGATAAGATTCATAATAATATAAGGCACGCTATATCTTCTACGACACTTCTACAGTTCTACACTTCTACAATGCTTTATAGTGAATTGAACCATTATATTCAACTAGAAAATTAAGAAATGATATTCAGCGAGAAGTCTAGCGGCTGCAACATTATTTATAAAAATCTACATAATATTATTTCCGATTTTTTTGCTTGCGAGACTTCCTGATTTTATTCTAAAATTTTATTGAGCAGGTTTAGATGAAAATCCTGCTTTTTCAGTTTAGGAATTTTTGCTGTCTTATACTTTTTTAATTTTCCCTGTCAAAGATGAAGATTATGTCCTGGAAATTTAAAACAGGCTACTTCAACAATTTTTTTCAAATTTCCTAATAATATCAAAGTTTTTTTTTAATAGGGAGCATTGGTCTTAACCGAGTAGATAAGACCTAGTCATTCCAATCTAATAATTTGGCTCTCAGAACTAGCTCATTTGGCCAGACACAAATTTTAAATTTATAAATAGTTAAATTAACGATATGCTGAGCTGGGATTTGAACCCAGACGGTGGAAGCGTCAACGGCTCAATATAGTCAGCGACCTTAACCACCGCGCTCAAACTCAGAGTTATTAATTAATAAAAAACTCAATCACATTTACATTTATGATCTTTGATTTGTTTTCTATTGTCTTAAACAACTTAAAATGCTGGACTTCTCTCTCTCGCGTCATGTGGTCAAATTCAGGAACATGTCGTGTCATGTCGCCGACTCTTGAAATACCTAAGTAATGTTCACGAGAACATTTGAAGAATAAGTAGGTATAGTCTTTATTTCTTTATCAGCTAATTTAAATTCAAATTTTGAAGAAAGTAGATGAAATGAGCCTCATGATCTTAGGTTGCCAGTAAGTTTTTTTTTTTTCATTTTCAATTTATTGTAGGGAGTTGGAGGATTGTTTTGCTTGTTGAGGAAAGTTTTGCTAGCTCGGTTGAGGATGAGTTATGACAAATT
This sequence comes from Malachius bipustulatus, assembly GCA_910589415.1. Taxonomy (NCBI): domain Eukaryota; kingdom Metazoa; phylum Arthropoda; class Insecta; order Coleoptera; family Melyridae; genus Malachius; species Malachius bipustulatus. Next base: position 17,373,823 of record OU342638.1, on the reverse strand, counting down.
CTTATATCGTTGTCGTTTGATACTGAGGCTGCCTAAAATATATGAACAAAAATTATATTTGGGTAGAACTATAAATTTTCTGAATCCAATCGGTTTAATTTAGGCATGGTTTATAATATTTTCTGGAATTCAGTTTGGTATAAAACAGAATATGGATGCAATAGTGTGACGTAGTGGACAAGATTTTCATCTTTTCGTAGCAGACGGCGTGGTCATTCTGAAGCAAGGCATTCATGCATGGTGTATAGCCATTCACCGGCAGAGCGTGATCTAGATAGAACTCTTCTTGGAGGTAGGTACTGAGTCTCACAAATTCGGGAAGCACGATTCACTGGGGTTTGTATTACAGCTCGTTTTTGGGCTGTGTGGGTTGGAGTTCTTGTTTAAATAATGATCTCTTTGTGTTGGTTTTCGGTAGACACTGTGCCACACAAGGTGTCATTTTAATTCCTGTTAACGAAAACATCCAGAAATGGGAGTTTTCCGTTATTTTCATTCCCATATCTTGACAACAATTTCATGCATATCTAATAAGTTCACCAAAATAGTAGTTATTGATGCGACTTGCCATTCAGGGAATGGTGAAGGGAAAAAGAGGACCGGGAGGGCGCCGGACGTCCTGGGTGAAAAACCTGAGACAATGAAGCGGAAAAACAGCTATGGAACTGTTCAGAGTAGCACCAGACAAAGTAAAGTGGGCCATGATGATCGCCAATCTCCTTAGAGGATGGAGCACGCTAAGAAGAAGAAGTATTTGTAGATGACTTTGTCCGATTAATTTTGTTATTCGTTCTCCATTCATTCCATTATTAAAATCTGATTCAACATCATTTTCTGATTCAGATTCTCCTAATGAAATAATGAATGGAGAAATATTTTCCACAGAAGAATTGCCCATGTGTTTTGTCCAGTCAGCCAAAATAAGTTTTTCGCAATGAATACAAAAATTTTGGCACATGCTGGTGTGCATTTCGGAAGAGCAATCCGCCATACATTTGCTACTCTCTCTCTCTCGATGGAGGCTGCGAGTTTATGATCTTGTTGTAATATTGCTTGCAATACCCCCATGCCATTTTAATAGGATTGTACTGACAATGGTAAGTATATGGGGGCAGCCTAAGCACTTCATAACCATGTTCTTTCAGCAATTCGTCAGTCGCAAAACGTTTTTTTTTATGGCCTAAAAGGTTTTATCAAGTCCCATAACTGTTTTTTTGTTAGCTTGCACTCAAATTTAATATTTTGGTTACGCAACCACTCCTGCATTTGACTCTTACTGGAAGAAAGTGATAGTGATGGTGGTTTATATCGAGTTGCACCGAAAGATATGGAGCGTTGTCCATGATTACCACGCAATTTCCTTCCAGCTTTCGAACTTGAATTCTCTTTACAACGATATCCAACATTTTGGTTTTCGCTCACATACAGGTGTCCCAACGAAAACGTAACTGACTTATAAAGTTTTATTATTGGATTGTCGAAACGTAGAAACGTCATTATTGTTTAGGCAAGGCATGCTATTTTGTGATTAAACATTAACAATTACTTGAATTTTTACTGAAGAATTTTAGAAAACAACGTGAAATTAAATTAATTTCTGATGTCAAGCGTTATGCGCAATAATTTTAGCTGCATTTTGATACCAAAACAATTTCTGTCAGTTTAAACGGCGAGCAGGAATCCTCAAAAACCACTTTTGCAATGCTAATGCTAATCCCCTATGGCCCGCTTTGAAAATCAACACCCTGTATATAAATATAAGTACACGTTGATTAATTTCTAGATAGTCTACCAAGGTCACATGAAAATTCAGCAGTGATGTCAGATCTCGAATTTTGTAAGTGCAATGAGGATGAGGAATCACAGAATAAATAGACATAATTTATTACATCATCAACAATAATTTTTGTTTATTTGAAAATAAAAAGAATTTAAGGTTTCTTTTTGAATATAACGATGATGTTAATTCATAAAAGGTATTTATAATGAAAAAATAACAAGCACCTGCTATTTGTAAAGAACATTTTATTGAAAAGTTATACACAAATTACAAATAATATAAATTAAAGCAAAACTTGACAATTGATAATTTAATATTCAGCGTCATATAATCAGTTTCTTAAATTAATACCTAATTAAAACATTCCACATTTCTGCCGTAACACCAGTATGATGTGTATTTCGCCAAAGAGAAATAACGTCGGTACTCTCATCGCTTAAAGGACGATTGAAGTTCGGCTTTGCTATACCCCACACATGTTCGATTGGATTAAAAATGCAATGGTATAGTGGAAGTCGAAGAATTTTGTGTCCATACTGTTCAGCTAGCTAAGGAATCCACTATATACTGCTTTGGTTTCTTTGTTCCTGTTGTGAAACCAATAAGCATTTTAGTCATATAAAAATCATAAAGTCAATACAAAATATACTTATTCACAATGTCTAGGAGCTGAGCTTTCAGCGAAAAAGGCTCGAAACCAATGTTCTTCCTGCGCAGCGCATTCGTCAATTTGTTGTTTATTTGAAGAAGAAATTGGTGGTTTATTTTCAACTGCACTGTGGTAAGGCGCATTGTCCATAATATTCACAGAAGGTAACTTGGCTTTAACTGGTTTTCGAACCACTTGGTAAAATTTTCATGATTCATCTCTCCATGATAATCTGGATCTTTTGTTGATGAAGAGAAAATCAATTCTGCCCCCATCAACAAAACCATTTATCTTACCTGCATGCAAAACTATGTACCTAAATAATGAAAATAAATGATATTATATTTAATGCCTAATTATACATCATTATAACATATAAGTATTTAAAACACCTTTTGCCTTCCGTCTTCTGTTCAGTTTCTTGACACTGCGTGGGTTTTTATCCTGCCAAGACCTTCCCATTGTGCCGTTTTGAGAGATCCATGTTTCGTCTATATACACAAATTATTGGTAAGATGCCTTCTCTTTTGTAATCTACATATGCGCGTAGGAACTTCACTCTTTTAACAATAATGTGACCTAATTCCAGGAGACCTCGACGTGGATTGTCTTTTTTCCATTTAAATCCAATTTTCTTTAAGATACGCACAAAAGAGAAGATTTGCTGCACTCAAATATATACTTGTCTTTGAGGACGGTATGTAGAGTATGTAGAGACGGTACCAAAGCGACAATTTCAGAGCTTCAGCTACCCTCTAATAAATCATAATATTTATTACTTGATGTCAGTCATAGACCTAGAATATAATGGACTGATAGTTGTCAATGCTTTACTGTACTAAGTTTGTTGCCAGTGTAAGAGTAGTTTTTGCCCTTACAAGAAATGTTGGTTGCCTACCTTACAGTGTAAGGTAGGCAACCAACATTTCTTGTGCTGTAAGGGCAAAAACTACAATGATATATATGAAGAAATAATACGAAATTCAAATTTTTTGTTTTTCTTACACATAGGTATTTTATAGGAAGAACATGGTTATTTTTAAAGAATAAGAAAATGAATGCATAAAAATTATAATAACACGACTTTATTATTTGTTTTTATATGGTGTAATTCTAATAGAATAATAGAATAACTATTTATTACAATTACAGAGATAAAATGTTTCACTTACCTATGAAAAGATATATCTGTTAATTTTATAAGCTGCACAAGACTCTAGACCATTAATATTAAATTTTAAATCGACAGAGAAGATATTTAAAGTAAATATTAATAATATGCTTTTAACCAGTATGGATATCAAAATCAGATCTATTTGTTATACACCTACAATTTCCATACAAGGCCAATAATAAATATTTATTTATTTATACTAATGTCAGATAATAATATTAACATTAATTATTGTTCTATCACTCAAAAAACACCAAGAATGCGGAATTTTTGATTATTCTTTGTTTGAATTTGTTTTGTTGAATTGAATACGTCTCTTTGCCCTTACTAGTATGTATGGTTGCCTAACTTTGGTTGGCAACAAATTTTAGTCTCAAGGGTTCGTCCATTATATTCTAGGTCTATGATGTCAGTAGTATTTGAACCTATAAAATAATTTTTATACCTTGCTCACTGATGTTAAGGGTATAATGGCCCCCATTCATTGATTCGTTTCCAAAGTATTCGAATAAATTTGCCACCATCTGCTGTCGCGCTCCTTTATTACTTATATGTTTTGGCATTTTGCTTACTTTTAAAGATAATCTATCACTTTTTAGATAATTCTAATAATTTTTAATTTATTTTATAAAATTAAAAATTAACTCTTAAAACTGACAGACGTAAACAGAACAAAATCAGTTTATTATTTTGGATAGAAAAGTTGACAACAAAGCCAGGGCGATGTTGTCATCGATTATTAAATTTATTGTTTTTGCATCTTCCTAATGTCAAACATTCTCATTTGATCCCTTTAATAACCTTCAAATTCTAACTGTCATTTTTAGTGTCATAATGTTCGACGTTACAACGTAGCGTAAACAAATATGACCTTGGCAGACTATCTAGAAATTAATCAACGTGTATGATCCTGTGTCATGTGCACAATTCTTTAAATGTTATTGCCCCCGGACTAAAATGTCCCAAATCGAAAGCCAAACTGAATGATCTAAAAAGACGAACATCTGACGTTTGAAAAGTCAAATTGTCTGTCATGATCATGAATGTCTGTGTTGAATTCCCGCCCTGACTTCTAACTTTGAATTTGAGATTATCCCGCCCCATCTTTAGATTATTATTGAACTGATTGAAATTCTCCGGCCCTGTGTATCTCTGACTTCGAATATTTGAAACATAACGACTGACGTAATTCTAACCCCTTGAAACCCCTGTTTTGTGATCTAGTCTTCTAACTTCGTGGACCTTCTATATGCTGTGTTTGTTGTAACCTTACCTCATTTGTTCGTTCGTAACAAATTTTACAAAAATACTTTATAGTTACCCAATTTTTTGGGAGAAGAGTGTACAGTGAAAAAGTAAAGTAACTCACTTATATATTTGAAGTGAGTGTCACACTGTCACGTTCCAAAAAGGGAACAGCTAGATAAGAATGTGACGACATATCAAGCATTTGCTTGGGCGTTGAAGGCTGATGAGAACTAAGTCTTATATTATGGTAACATTTGTTTTAACTTTGCGAATCCGACAGCGCCAACGGATTAGTAGACTGTTCTTCTAATCTACTGAGCTACCAGCCCCTCCCAATATAAGATTGTGAGCTGTGGAAATAAACTAAGCTCGATAGTTGATAGAAACCATGCAGCGGAGCTACTGTTGCTTCAGTGGTAAACCTTTACGTACACACTAATAAGCACACGTTATGAATGAATGTCTCAACCATCAACCAGTTCAAAAGTACGCAAGCGGCTATAAAACTGGTAAAGAACCAATAGGGGTAGCTAGGAGGTGTGACTTATTGGCAAAACCAAGTTGGGATTTAAATAAACGCGTTTGCGTTTATGCCCTAAAACCCTAAAAGAAGAAGAACCAGATTGCTAGAAGTGTTAGTTTAGGCTACTCATTTTGTGTTTTTGTTTAGTAAAAAATTCGACTAATAAATACAAATACGCCGGTAATAATATTGTTACAGTCTTAATAAACTTTATCAATTGCAAATTAAAGGTCTTGCAACATTCTTTATTCTTGAACACAACTATAACCTATAACAATATAATCTCCAAATCTAAATAATCAGAGCTGTTCTCTTATTTACACGCAGTTATTACTAACACAACTCTTTCACTTCTTTTGTCACAATAACTTCACTCTCACTCTGTTCTCCTTAATTTTTTACTCTAGGGCACTTTCCCAATTAAAATTTCTAATCTACAAGTCTACAACTGACTAAACTACCGCGGCGCACGCTTTAATAAAGCTATCTGAGGCTGAGGTGCCATCGAAGTCTTTTGTTTGGCATATCTCTAGATTCTACAATTAGTTATGGGACACGCGCAGAACGCAGAACATTTCTAGCATTTAGTATAATGTGAGTTAATCTGTCAATATGTCATTTCTATCATGTCAACTATAAATTGTGGCTGTATGCACAAGCGTGTCCAAGTCATAAAAATTAAAAATAGAAGAAGAAATGTTCGCGAAAAGAAAATGACATTTTCTCTGATGCTGGAATGGAATTTGAAATTTACATAGATATAATAAAATTATTAATTATTGTTGATGTTGATTGTTGTGTTATTATTGTTACACATTAGTTGAATGTTTAAAATAAAACCCACTTGGAACCTGATGTTAAACTTAATTCTGTGAATAAATATTTTCTAAACCACTTAGGTATTCTACAGAATTTATACAAATGTTCGAATCTGAAGATGTAGACACCTTCGATTTTGGTGATGTAAATCGAATCACTCGGATTCAGGACGATCACAATAATTTATAGGTAATATCTCTGCTTCTAGGACATCGTTATCAGCTCGATTAATCCTCCGGAACAAAGTACGTTTAAACGCACAAATGAAAATGTCGACACAATCGAAGCAGAGTCCAAAATCGATTGGAAGAAACCGAAATTCAATTCCACTCGCAAAACTCCAGTCGGCTGTTCGACTCAACGAAACGTCCTTAGCAGAACCGATAGTTTCCTGAATTCTGGAAAAAATGTAGTCCGAAGGAAATTCCCTGGCCCAGCTGGTCTACTACCGGATCTGGGAGCTTCGGTAACTTTGGACGAAACCTTACTTCAAAACCCTGATGAGTCGTTGAATAACAGTGATGTAAGGTTTCAAAAAAATTAAACCTGCTGTTATTATTGTAATAACTAAATGTTGCTTCTAGGAAATCATTTGTTCACAGCGTTCGGCATCTGTATTTACAGACAGTCCCTGGATGGAAATGACCAAAGATTTAAAAAACTTTTCGCGTGAAGGTTTAGCCCTCATTGAGGAGTACAACATAAAATGGATATATAATCAAAGGCAGCAAAGGAAATTGTGTAATGAGAAAGTCCCTTTTTTAGTGTCGCTTATTGATAATATCGAACCAGACGGCAAGAACACTAGCATACGGTTTACACTCAAAGATATGACAGGTAATACATTGAAGGTGGAGTGCTAGAACGCTTATTAAATAAATCCAATGATGGTCCATCATTTTACATGTAAATATATGGATAATCATTTTTAATAAGCATTCTAGCACTCCATTTGCAAAGGGACTACCAGATAAATATTACAGGTCCTTATTGAACAAGTTAAATAAGTTTTGATTTTTGTGTTAAATCGTACGTAATTTGGCAGTTTTTCAAGCAGAAGAAGACAAACAACAAGTATGTACCTACAATGTAGAATGTAGGTAAGGTTAGGTTACTGCATAACCACAACCAGTTTCCCTCCAGTAGCCCTCACTACTTTCAGACAGAAGATTTTGTTCTAAAAAATGGTCTTTTAAATGCTCTTAAATGTGGTGTTGCGTGTAATTAAGAAAATGCGGTAGTGAGAATAATGGGTCTGATGATCAAATGAATAATTAGATAAATTAGGAAATGAGGAGAAATAAAGGAAAGCGTGTAAACTTACGTTTTGAAGTAAGTTGTTCTGCTTGTCGAATTTCTTGATAGCTCAGTGGATGCGGTGATGCACGTATTAACTATTAATTGTCTTTGCGTTTAACTGCGAATATTGCGGATATTATAAATGTGTAGGTATATACCTATGAACAATTGCGGAGACGTGGAAAAGTAGTAAATGTAGACACTCCCGGTATGATCCGGACGGAGTCAAACTGCGTGTGTGCTCTATGAAAGGCAAATTGAGAATATGTTCTGCATTGATCCTGTCTTTCTTCCTGCTAAAGACGAAAGGTCCTGCAACTGTCCTTCTTGTGGGTTGTTCAATCCAATTTTGCAGTTGTGGGTAGATTACCAGTAAAACACCATTGTAAAAGTTCACACAAGGAAGGGCACGGAAAGGACAGGATTAAAAATGAAAAATGAGAAGCGGGACACAACATGTGGTATTAAAAATAAGAAGAGACATCTAACCATTAGGTCATAAAGTGTGATCAGAACAGTTAAGTCTCGTTAATCTGAGCTTCCGTACACGATCCTTCGTATAACTCAAGCAACACTAATAACACTATACTGCATTCCAAATTTATTTGGACCGCGGTTGGCCATGAAAAATCAGCTGATTTCGCCTGATATAATCTTGCAGTTTTTGCCAATAAACTATTAAAATGAATTTTGACAGTAGATGTCAGCCAGGCTGACATCTACTTTTTTTTAACTTCTTTTGACCGGTTTGATCTGTGGAAGTTGTCAAGTTTCCATAAATTTAATTATTCACAATGTCGTAAATAATTATAAAGGAAAATGCAAAAAATTTCGACCAAATACACTGAAATTGGTTTTAAAAATGCTTTCGTTGCTTGAATACAGGGTGTTTGGTAACTGGGTAGTCAGAATCGAACGTCATATTATATAAAATTGTATTTTAAGCATACAAGAGAGCATAAATTTTTTAAGATCAGGGCCTCGTTTAGGAAATATTTCCAAAATAATTGTTTTTCAGTTACCCAGTAAAACATTTTTATTGCAGCCTTAGTTTTAAATTTTTGGAGATATTTCCTAAACTAGGTAGGTAGTAGGTATGAATCTGCAATTTCCATATGAAAAAAATTGGGAGTTACAATAAGTCATGATAAGCACCTATTATTCTGTAGGATGAACTTCAACAATTTTGAGGGGGGCCAAAGTACGAGTATGTATATGTATGAAAAAAAAACAAAATGGCGGCAATTCCCCCTCCCCCCCCCAAAAAAAAACTGTTTCTAACCTGATTTTTCTGCTTTAACTCAAAAACTAGGATGGCTAGAGGAAAATATTTAAAAGACATAATGTTCGCTATAAAATTATCTACAATTTTGTTTATTATGCTTTTAGCAATAAAATCGATGGTTCGCAATAAAAATCTGTCACAAAAACTATCAATTATTGTAGTCTAAGATTCGGGATTAGAAACATATACCCTCATCTGTTATTTGATTATGACTAAGATTAAATGTTCGATAATATAAGATTGATAAATCGCACACTGAACCGAGATATTTACCTCTGAAGATGGATTTTTTCTCTCATGACAATCACGCATATATTTATAAGCATTGTCCCCCCTATTTATTCCAGAGAGAAATGACAAATAAATAATTTGTTAAGATTGAAAAGCTTCTTCTGTTGCTTTAGTTACATTTTCTAAGTCTGTTGGGCCTTTTTCTAAAAAATCGGGGAAAAGTTTTTAATTTGTGGTGTCATTTTTTTAATAGCCTTGGCTGTGACTTTAAAATTGGATATTTTTTTAATTGTTGACGTTTTTGTTTGTTGTAATTTTTATTGTTAAAGTCAATGCAAATATGAAAATTATAACACAAAAATGAAAACTCTTGAAAGATAATGAAAAAACTCTAAAAAAACAAAATAAAAGATAACGGTTATCAGTGAACACGAGGAGTGATGATGAACACCGCTGATGATGTCTACCGCAGCTGTAAACGAAACGTTTGGAGAAAATCTCCATGGACCACGACACAACAGCCCGGAATCAATTATGATTTCAATTAAAATTTATTTGATAGTGTAGTTCAGATAAAAATCTGGAATTTAAATTAAATTAAATAATAAATTAAAGCTTATTTGAAGTTATTTGAAAACCAGCTCGCGCACATGGAGTCATTATACAGGGTGTCCCGTAGCGTTATGTTCAAATTTTGTGAGCATATAGTAGGCTTATTTCTAAGCCTAAAAAACCTAAAAGTGGCAGGTCTATCTGCATTCGTTACGAAGTTACAGGCCTAAGAAAATAATGTCTAGTAAATACCAGATTTAACTTTGAAAACCACATAAAACTTATTTTATTGACCAAATCTTTAGTTATTGACCAAATGTGTTAAAAATGTCCTATTCCTTGCTGAATACAAGCTTATGCTCGAAGACATATTGCAAAAGTAACAGTTTTCTCGTCTTTTTTCGCGTACCTATCTCTTGACCAGCTTGCTGAATACGATCAAATAATAATTTCTCTCTGGTATTTAGTTACAAACACCAATTCCGAAATTTGCTGGTGCCGCATCTATTTGAATCCTAATGCCATTTCGTATGAGCAGGGGAACCTCTACTCTCTACTAATGTTTATTTTGGTGACGTTTACTCATGTGTGGCAATTTGTGTGGCTTACAAAGTTGAATCTTGTTATTTACTAGTCATAATTTTCTTAGGCCTGTAACTTCGTAACGAATAAAGATAGACCTGTCACTTTTGGGTTTTTTGGGCTCAAAATTAAGCCTACTATATAATAATAATAATAATAATAATAACGTTTATTCGCTTCCATACAATGGCAATAGTATTACAACTACAACAACATTGCAAATTAGTTCACTAAAGTAAGAATTTAATCAATTATATTACTAGACTATAACTCAGAGTATAGCATCCATCATTGAAAGTCATTGCAACCACACCTACCAATTAGATTACGAATAAACAAAACAATTGTGTGTACCTTTACAACCATAATGTGACTTAGATAAACATTAAGTACACTATTCATTTATATATTTCTGTATCCATTGCCCAAATCTCTATATCAGTCTCATAAGCAGTGCTTGACAGAGACCGAGATAGAGCCAGGCAACAGTAACTTAGTACATATAGTAATAACAGCAATAGTAAACCAGGCATATTTTATTCTTATAAAATCGTATGCAATATCAATCACAATAATTAATTACATATTGACCAGATCTCACAATTCCGTATCCCCTCTCAGTATTATTCAGAATGCCTCCAAAAAGAACGTGTAAACAGTGTTAATAAGTAAACAAAATTTAGTTTCAATTTAATAAATCAACTCGACGCAATCTGTCTTCAGGACTATCTTGAAAAAAAAAAAGAAACAAATCAAAATCAAAAGCCTAGTCCAGTCCTAGAATTTTTCCCATTTTATCCCTTCCTTCGCCCCATAGCCAGTTGTTTAATCTATTCTTAAATATATGCACTGATTGTGATGTTTTTATTTCCTCTGGGATGTCGTTATAAAGTCTAGGTCCTATATACAGTTGATGTCTTGTGCCTATACTCTTTGCAGCCCGAATTGTCTCGCTCTTTTCAGAGTCTTTGTTTCTTGTGGAGTAGTTATGACAAATTCGTCTTGTAGAACTTCTATTTTTAAATTGATGAATTAATATTATTCGAGCATAGAGAGATCTCACATCATATAGTCTTGACTCTTTATATAGTAAATCTGTTGGGTAGAAGTAATCTTTTTTGTATATCAATTTTATGAATCTTCTCTGTAGTGACTCCAACTGATTCAGATATTTCTTCCTTACGCCCCCCCAGCCAATAATTCCATATGTTAACTGTGATTCAACAAGTGTCTGATAGAGAATCCTTAGATATTTATCCCCCATTATATTCTTCAGTTTTCTGAATCTATATAGTAAACCTCTTAATTTATGTTTTATGGAATTAATCTGATCTTCCCATCTGAGATGAGTATCCAGAATAACACCCAGATATTTAAATTTACTGACTCTGCCTATTTCATAATTGGCTTGTTTTATCGTCACACTTAGTTTAGTAAAATCAGGTAAGTTATTTTTATATAATGTAAGGGGAAGGAATTTTGTTTTCTCCCAATTAATTGTGAGTAGTTTACCGTCGAGCCACCCCTTGATCAGTACAAAGTCTTTCTCAATATTTTCTTTTATTGAATTCCATGATGTAGCCTCATAGTATACTGCCATATCATCAGCAAAAGCTATAATTTTACCCATGCATGATAAGCTAAAAATGCTATTTATGTAGATGTTAAATAAAATTGGCCCCAACACGGTTCCCTGAGGTACGCCACACTGTACAATCTTCACACTACTCGTCGTATTGCCTAGTTTTACTTGTTGATTTCTATTCTCCAAGTACGAACGCATCAACTCTAGCACTTGACCTCTGAGACCAATACTCTCCAGACTTTGAAGTAGCAAGGGATGACTCACCGTATCGAAGGCCTTTCTTAAGTCGATAAAAACACAAGCAGCATTCATTCCCGAATCGAGAGATTTATATGCATAGCTAGTTAAATCCCTAATTGCGTCCTGTGTGGATCTCCCTCTCTGGAACCCATACTGACTTGGTGATATCATCTTGTTTTTATGGATGTAATTAGTAATCCTTTCACTTAATATTTTTTCAAAGATCTTTGCGAGACATGTTATCACCGATATTGGTCTATAGTTGGAAGTCAACATCGCATTTCCACTCTTAAACACTGGTGTAATTATAGTGTGCTTGTATTCCTTTGGGAAAACTCCCTGTGACATAGCCAGGTTATAAATGCCAGCCAATGGGAACTTTACATAATCAACGTATCGCTTCAGAGTTTCTGACGATATGCCGTCGACTCCGATAGCCTTTTTGGGTTTTAGTTTCCCTATTTGTCTACCCACCTCTTGTTCATCGGTAGGCAACAGCAGCATGGACTCTGCATAGTGTTTCTCCCTGATTGGACCGCAGCTAGTTACCTTTTTAGTCAACTCCATCCCAATACTTGAGAAAAAAACACTAAAACAATCTGCAATTTCTCTTCTCTCGCTCAGTTTTATTTCGTTGCCATTTGGTGCGGTGATCTTCCCAATTTTCTCTTTCTTCTTTGTATTATTCCCACAGAAGTCGTTTGTTATCATCCACATCTCTTTCGGTGATGAGCAAGTAGCTATCTTCTTCTCATAAAATCGTTCTTTTGTCTGCCTAATTATTCCAGTTAAGCTATTACGATACTGTTTGTAGTTATTAACCAGAGTTGCATTGTTTGGGTGTCTCAGACTTTGTCTATACAATTCATTCCTTTTATTTATTGAGACAACAAGATCGTTTGTTATCCATGGAGTTCTTCTTCTATTTTTGCCCTTTTTTTCACTGCATGAGAGGAAAGTTGTAGAGTCACTCACAAACGCTTGCACTGTGGAAATGAATTTATGTGTGGCTACATCAACATCCCCAGTATCAAGACTATCAAAAACATCATTCCAGTTCAATTCATTTGCTCAAGAATTTTGAACATAACGATACGGGACACCCTGTATAAGTAGGTAACCGTTCGTACAGTCTAATCAAATAATATTTTTCTAAGGAGAGATATCTGACCGGCAATTCCTGGCAATGATCTTTTAGGTCAGGTTCTGGTCAGTTCAGAACATCTTCCTTGAAACAACTTGTGGAGTTCAGGGGTAGTTCAATTTATGAAGCGAATGAATAGTTCCAATGTTAGGAATTGCACATCGAGGTAACATTACAAAATTCACGGTCATCACAGCCGTCAATCTTTTTTTGTGGCTCACTCTTTAGATTTACAGGGTGGGCCAATGAAAACGAAATAGGTCAATTTTTTTTATCGAGGAGGACACATTATTAGATTAGATTATCTTTATTTGACCACGTATACATAAAATTATGTTTGTAGCAAGTCAAGGCGTACTACATGCGCACAAATATTAGTACAATGTACCTAATCACAGATATACAATCTAACAAAAATGTAGTGTACCTACATCGAGAAAATAAAACATATACAATAATAAAACACAGAAAACTAGACATAATAGTGTATAAAACAACAATAAAAACAAGTCAAAGTTTCAGGTCATATGCACATCGGTGAGCGCCGTCCCAACAGACCACCTCGTCCAAATATTCATTAATTGAGTAAAAGCAGTGGCTTAGGAGATAGGATCTGAGCGTACTTTTGAACCTGTTGGCGTCAAGAAGCCTTACACATCTAGGCAGTGCATTATAGAGTCCATAATTTAAACTATTCTTCCGCGATCTTGTCAATCTGAAGCGATCTGTCCGAATGTCGTCCGCGCCACGTGTGAAGTAGTTATGGACGTCTGACTGCTTTATTAATTGGTCAGATTTTTCATGAATCTTAAGCAGAACACTAAGTACCTATATACAGGGATGGTAACGGAAGTATCCTCAGCTTTTTGAACAATGGCCTGCAGTGATCATTGAAAGGTGCATTAGCCAATATACGGATTGCCTTTTTTTGCAATCTAAAAATATGTACAGTCTCTGTAGCAGCGCCCCAGAGAACAACAGCATAACTCAGGCTAGAATGGAATAAAGAAAAATAGACCACTCTCAGGGGGCCAGGACCAATGCTGGATCTCAGCCTACGAATCAGGAAAAGAACACTAGATAATCTGTGTCTTAAATACTGGACATGACAGTCCCAGGTCAGGGTGTTGTCCAAGGTAACTCCAAGCAGTCTCGCACTATCTATTCTGGATTCAGAACGACGCGTCAAGAACTGCAACTTTTGTGTTTTACCAGTGTTCAGTTTTAACCTGTTTGCTGTAAACCAATCCTGTGCCCTCCTTTCGGTCTCGTCAGTATTTGCTGTTAATTCTGACAGATTTTTTCCCGTGCAAACGAAAGTGACATCGTCCGCAAACATTACATTACATTATTTCTCTAGATCATTTATATATATGATAAATAATAAAGGACCCAGCACCGACCCCTGAGGTACACCATGTTTGATCAATCTGAAATCAGACAGGATGTTATTACACCAAACTGCCTGAGAACGCCCCGTCAAGTACGAGCGTATAAGAGACAGCGGGATCCCGCGAATGCCATAGTTCTTAAGCTTGTCCAGTAATATATCATGCGAGATGCAATCAAAAGCTTTGGAAAGATCACATAGTGTAATCGAGGTGCATCTACCCGCCTCAAGGTCCCCGACCACACCATCAACAATGTCGAGAAAAGCATCTGCCGTAGAGGAGCCCTGACGAAACCCAAATTGACTCTCACCAAGGAATTTGTTCTCTTCAAAATAACCGTAGAGAGCTCGTTTTATTAATTTTTCCGTAATTTTTCCAAATATGGAGATGATGGAGATCGGTCTGTAGTTATCAATAACAGAACTGTCACCTTTTTTTAAAATAGGTATCACTTTGGTAGTTTTAAAAGCATCCGGAAAAATACCAGTGCTTAATATAAGATTTATAAGGCGAGTTAAGGGCTGTACCATTGTACTGGAAATCTCTTTGATTACATAACTATTCAGTCCATCTACATCTAGGCATCCCGAGTTTTTTAGCGAACGTATAACATCCAAAACATCCGCCTCCATAACCGGCCTGAAAAAGAAGGAGTTTCTCGGACTCGGGAAATTTTTGTAGGCAAACAGAAAAGCATCTGATGCTAAGGGAAGAGATTTTATGATATTCTCTGCTATATTTACGAAATACTCGTTCAAAGAGTCAGGGGAAATGCGATCATAGTTATCATTGAACACATTTACATTTTTATTTCTCTCAAAATTAACTATCTTCCAGCAAGCCTTTGATTTATTTCCAGCTGACAGAATGAAGTTATCGTAGGCCAACTTTTTTGCATTTTTTATGCGTTTACTATATTCTGCCTTGTAAGATTTATATGCTTTCACATCATCGGAACTTCCCGTCATATCAGCTATAAGTTTGATGCCAGACAGTGTATTCCTCATTGCTCTTAGGTCGTCTCCATACCAGAGAACTGGTGATTTTTTATTCTTTAATTCCAACACCTTCATTGGAAAAAATTTGCTCACCAAGGAACCAAGTGTGTTGGTTATATAAGATGCAAGAAAATTTACATCATTGCTGACGCAAACATCACCCCAATCCAGACCGGCCAAAGCATGGGTCAATTTCTTTACGCCCTTCCTAGTTATGACTCTATTGAACGTCGTGTAATCCCTCGCTTTTTGTCTCCCCTCAAGTATTATATATTGACCACGGTGATCAGCAATGCCGAGTTCAACAACTCCAGTCTGAATGGACTGTGTATCAAGGTCAGTAAAAATATTATCGACACAGGTAGCAGACCGGGCTGTAACTCTGGTATAGTCGGAGATGGTGTGAGTTAGGCCAAATGAACTCAACAGAGATTTAATCTCCCCCAATGCAGGCGAATCAATCATAAAATCAATATTTATGTCGCCCATAATTACAACTTTCATGTTGGGTTTCATTATATCTCTCAACAAGTTCTCAAAACTGGCAAGGAAGACATCTAGATTTCCCAAGCCAGATCTGTAAAAACCAATCACAGCAACATTACCTTTATTTTCGCCTCCTACTCCTGATATGGAGATTCCACAAAACTCTGCATTCTGTTCAATATTGAAGCGCTTCAGATCCAAAGTCACGAATCTAAGACCTCTCCTCACAAACAATGCTGTCCCACCATGCCCCAATTTCCGCCTACAAAAAGCGCTGGCAAGTACATAGCCGTCCAGGTTCACAGCACCCAGCTCCGCCTCATCCATCCAGTGCTCGGAAACAGAGAGTACGTCAAATAGATATTCCGACAAAAGTATGTCGAATTTTTCGATCTTATTGGACAAACTTTGAGCGTTCACATGTAACATGCTCACCGATGTGTTACAGTTTATGAGACCCATCAAATCTACATCTAAGTTAAAATTAACCTTGTCACCGATTAAGTAATTATTACTAGATATTTTTAAGGAATGTCCGTCGAATTTTTCACCTTCTGAAAATTTCCTCCAAATCGGAATCTTCTTATTATTAGGGTGACAAATTTAACTGTGCAATCTTGGTGATCCAAGTGCGTTATCTTGGCAGGGGTAGCTACTTCTTTGTCCTTTGAAAACAGACATAAAAATTTGAAAATCTGAGTAGGTATAAGTAGTAAATACCTGTACAGGGTTATCCTAAATAAGTGCGAAAATTTTTAGGGGGTTATTCCTTGGCTCTTTCTAAGGAAAAAAGTTCCAATTAATGAGATATGTATAGGGTGTCAAAGAAGAATAATTTTTCCGGTTTTTTGAAGGTATAACTGGAATCATTTGAGATACAGAACTCAGCTTTTGTACATGTCATACTTTTTTAATTCCAATTCAGTTTCTTTTATGTGCCATTTGCAGAGATCTTAAAAATGAGCAAAGTTCATTTCAAATTTTGTTTCAAATTCTTAATTAGAACAAAATTCGCAACTTTTTTCCTATTTAACCAACCCTTTTTTTGCCATATAGAAGTTATCCATATATGTCCATTGAAAAAGTGTATATCCTAAAATATGTAGGATAAAATTGACTTTTTTCAGTTCATATCTGTCTGACAGGACATAATATGTTCAAGCGCATGGAACAGATCACATGATTTTGCGGTTGTGTCAAAGTACCTCAGGGGTCTGTCATTGGCCCATTTCTCTTTGATGTCTACATTGGGGAAGGCCTTCAATCATTTTATCTCTTGTACGCTGATGACCTAAAGATTTTCTGCCGAGTTGAAACTGCTCAGGATTGTTCTTTCCTTCAGAATAATTTTGTACGATGATACTTCTTTCACCTACTGATTGTAACATTACAGCGCTGTCGACTTGAACGTGTCATTTGTCTACTTCTCTGTTGCAAGTTGTAAGTGTTTCAAAGCCAATATAAAACCGGCTATTGAATAATAACTTGTTCAATACAATTTTGTATTTGTCCTAACACAAACCAAGGACTAATCATATAAAGTCTAAATTAGTGCATTTGTTCGCAGGTGAAATCGAAGCAGTTATGTTACATAATTTGTACGAGAAATACTCTGATGATCTGACCGTCGGTTCCGTGCTAATTCTGAAACAGTTTGGGGTGTTCTCCACCGGCAACACTCATTGTTTAGTGATCACACCTAAAAATTTAATAACGATATACACACAGACTGATCACAAAGAAAACTATTTTTCTGGCAACAGGGAAGGTAGTAGTCAGAGAAAAGAGGAAGAGGTAACATCGAAATCAATATGCAGAAGTGGAGCTGGAAATGTTAAAAAAGTAAGAGTAATAGAAATTAATTTTACGGATATCATTAAGAGTATCCAAGAGACCAAATCTCGGCCAGGTGTGATAAAAGCAACCGCCCTAAGTAAACACAATAGCCTAGTGGAAGAACCAAAACGACCTAGTCTTCAAAATCTTCAAAACAATTTTAACAGTAGAACTAGTAGAAATCCAGTTATTGTAAATAATTGTATAAGGCACAACTCTTTAGAAGATTCAGATATTCAACTTAATCACCTTGTGAACTCTAGGAACGAGAGCGTTTATCCGGGACGTCCGGAACCCAGTAGTTGTGCCGAATATAATGTCGCTAACAGCTGCAAAGAAAGGGAAAGTGGAGGTTCAAAAAGGTTTAAATTTGTCTCAAAACCAAATGTTTTATTCAACACTGATCTCGATGATTTTAATATTTCTTTTGAACGAGATGATGATTTTGGTCAGTTGTCAAGTGATAAATCAGTCGGACAAGTGCCATTCAAAAGCAATATTCTCCAGAATGATTCGAGTGCAAGTAAAGTTTCCAGTACAATTACTAAAGAAAGTACAAATGACAATAAACAAGAACAGATGATAGATGATGGGAGTGTAACGGTCTCGAACAGTCAAATTTTGATTAAGTCGAGTAATCCAGAACATACGCAGATAGCAAAGAGTATATTGGATGATATCGATGCTGATTCACTTTTTGAAGATTTTTAAATTGTACATTATGAATATCATCACTTAATTTTTTTAATAAACATTTTTACAAGTATTTATTATTGATTTATTTTTATTCTTATAGATTAGTTTGGACTTGGGTGGCCTAGTGGGCGACTCCTTTGACTTTATAGCCTGTAAAGTGATTTTTGATTATACTGGTATCAGTATCAGTGGTATCAAGTTATTTATTAGTGTATTTTATTTATTTTATAAAAAAAGTCATTATTTAGATCACTGTCCACTCGCACTCAGGTATACTATACACTGTATAGTATACAGGTTGAATGATGTTGCAGATCCTGCAAACAAAGAATATAGCGAAATTGGTTGTAGAAATTAACCACTCCTATCATGTAAGACAGTCTTGCTGTCTTGTGTGTCCGTTCGAGGACATTGATAGTTAGTAATAATGCCTGCAGCATCATCTTTAACATTTGACACATCCTTTTTATGTCAAGAAATAGTACAGATTCATGTCATTGGATTTAAGTTGTAAGTTTAAGTAATTTATCTTTTTTATCAAAGTTCTATCTCAGTCTCAGGGTTTCTTGGGGGTGGGGAGTGAAGGACTATCTGACATACAGGCTGTCAACATTGAAAACTAAAATAATTTTTGTGTAGATAATTAAAAAAGGTAGGTACCTCTAAAATGAGGTCTCATGCTCATGATTCCATGCAGTTTAAAGTTTTCAGGGGCTGCAACGTCATCTTTGACATTTGACACATCAGGTTTTAGTCAAAAAGTAGTAAAATTCATAACATTTCTTTTTACTTAACTTGAAGTTTTAGGGGAAAAAATATAACTGATCAAATGACTAGTCCACAAGGTGCCAATCAACTTCTGGTCACCTCCATATGTGGAAAAAATTAACTTTAATTTGAGAGTTGTTTTACGTTTAAAACAAACAGTAGAGTCTCGTTCATTCGAGGTAAACGGAACCGGACAGTGCTGAGATTTGCGGGAAACTCAGATCTTACTGATGAAAAAAGAATCCGTCTAGACCGAACGTCGTTGAACTTTGTTCCTCTTAGATCGATACATACATAATATGCATGCTGTATGTACATATTTATATTAAGTAATATTGAACCACTTAGATTTATGTAATATTTGAGAAATTTTTGGGATTAGGGTTCTAATTCAATTGCCACTATATATATACTTAGGTTCTTTGTAGAACAAATTAGAAATATTTCCCACAGCATGTGAGGTGCAGCTGAAGACTGGATGGTCCCGTTTCGTCCTTATTATGGACTCATCAGCATGTAATATCAGTCAGGAACACACTATGCGAAAGTTTGGAACTAATATTTAGTCTTAACTGGTGTCCGATAGTTGTAGTAACTTGTAATTTTTAATGATTAGTAGACAACCAGAGAAACAGATGTGTACCATAAACGACTCTTGTATAATTTCGAGACGCCACGTGTATGTGGCTTTGACTTCAACACAGAGAACTAAGTGGTTCAATATTACTTGATATAAAATCTTAAGACCACGGTGAAAAAATGAGCCATAACTCCTCAATTCTTGTATTCCACTAATAAATACACAGAAAATTCGATAAACAACATAGATATAAAGTAATATAAAAATTAATGAATATAAATAAATTTACATAGATATAATTTTATTCATAATCATACCAATATTTGAAGGGTACAGAAATAAAACCAGCTGAGTCCATTTTTTGTAATTTTTAGTTTAAAATGCCACCTAATGTCAATTAATTTTCCTAATTTACAAGACGGTACAATTTTGATCCAGTGAAACGAACCATTCAGCCGCAATTTTTTCCATTATAATACAAACTTATTAGACTTCAAAACAAACTTTTTTTTTCTCAAAATATGTACATAATTTGAATTTGAGTGGTTTTGTTCCTGTACCCTTCAAATGTTACATTTTATCATCATTTAAATGTTTAGATACATGTAAGAGGAATCAAAAAACCTTTTTTTATTTATACATCTCAAATATTCGGGCATGATTTCCCATATAATGTGAGATAAGTACCATTTAATTCCTGTTTTATTTTATGAACATCCAGTAGCACATTTGTAAACTCCACCCCATTTGTATGTTTATAATGTCCAGTCGAAACATGTTTAAATGTCGTTTCAACATAACATTCCATTCATTTGTACAATTCCACTTCTGTTGTTTCTGCATGATTGTTTATGTTTATATAGCAGTGTCGAGTCAAATCATTTTTTCTTTTGGTTTCATATGAGCATTCCTGACATTTGTACACTTCTGCATCTTTCGAGTGTTTACATTATTTATAGTGCACGGTAAAATGGCTCTTACGTTTTGTTTCAAATGAACATTCCTGACGTTTGTACACTTCAGCATCTTTGGAATGTTTAATTTTATGTTCAGTGAAAGTATGTTTATATTTTGTTTGAAATGAGCATTCCTGACAGTTGTACACTTTTGCTTTTTTGGAGTGTTTAGATTTGTGATGCTTAGTAAAAGCGTCTCTCCACTTTGTTTCAAAAGAACATTCTTGACATTTGTACAATTTTGCTTCTTTATCATGTTTACATTTAAAATGTCT
This sequence comes from Malachius bipustulatus, assembly GCA_910589415.1. NCBI lineage: Eukaryota > Metazoa > Arthropoda > Insecta > Coleoptera > Melyridae > Malachius > Malachius bipustulatus. The sequence continues at coordinate 17,352,726 of OU342638.1, read as the reverse complement.
GGTCAAATCACTTTTATTTTTTGTTTCATATGAACATTCCTGACACTTGTACACTTCAGCATCTTTGGAATGTTTACATGCATGATGAAGAGTCAAATTACTTTTACGTCTCGTCTCATAAGAACATTCCTGACACTTGTACACTTCAGCATATTTGGAATGTTTAATTTTATAATGTTCAGTGAAAGCATATTTATATTTTGTTTGAAATGAGCATTCCTGACAGTTGTACACTTTTGCTTTTTTGGAGTGTTTAGATTTGTGATGCTTAGTAAAAGCGTCTCTCCACTTTGTTTCAAAAGAACATTCTTGACATTTGTACAATTTTGCTTCTTTATCATGTTTACATTTAAAATGTCTGGTCAAATCACTTTTATTTTTTGTTTCATATGAACATTCCTGACACTTGTACACTTCAGCATCTTTGGAATGTTTATATTTATAATGCTGCACAACATTACCTTTTAGGTTTGTTTTATAAGGACAATGTACACAATTGTACAGCTTCTCCCATTTAATCGTTACATCTGAAGGGCGTAACTCACTTTCCTTAACAGAGTCACACTGAGCCAGTCCCAATTTAACATTACTACTACTCCCGATCAGCAGCTCACATCCAGGTTTATGTTCTTCCACGTCAATCTCTTCTACTTTTAATGGCAAATTTTCTGCAACCACTGGTTGAACATCATCTCCCGAGTCCTCGGGTTCTTGTTTTATTGGATAAAGTGGAATATTATTCTCAAAATTGTTAAATTCAGAGGGTCGGTCGTAGCTTGAATCATCTGGTCCATTTTCACACTCCAACTTTGCCGAGATGAAGGAGTTATCCTCATCAGATTTAATAAACTCATCGTCTTCTGTTTCCTCATGTTCTTGAATATCAACAGGACAATATTTGGCTTCATTTAAACTCATGGTGTTAATTTTTCTTTGAAATAGGCTCTTCTTATCGACACACTGCGCGAACTTTAAATTTAAATTACATCCCTACATCGGGGATCAGGACGGTTATTTGTATCGCCTAATAAAGGTAATAAAATAATAGCGTATTTTGAATTAGAATTCAATTATTCTGTAATTGTTTTTCTTGATTTGATTCTTATTCTTATTAGATAATGGAAAAGAAAAAGCATGTGATTTGAGAATTTGAGGTTGAGGTTGTGGTGATTGTTTGTTGTAAAACTTGTAAACACGAGACACTGCTTCTTCTTCTTTAGTTTTGACGTTGTTCCTTATGGATTCTGGACAATTCGCCAGCTGCTCATTCTGCATTTATCTGGCTCGACTCGGATCGGAAGCGGCCCGGCCGGTCGCAAAATGTTAATTTTTACATACAGTTGCGCGTTGCGATTGCGAGTCTTCCCTAGTCTTTCTTCAATTCAATCAAAGGTATATAAGTGTGTTTTGTCTTTACAGACAGGACGGAAAGGATAGAGTAGGTGCCGTTAACTGTCAAGTGTCATTTCGTCAGTCAAATAATTCGACATTCAGTCATTCACCGTTTTCTCCCGCTCCGGCTCCAGTCTCCAGTTAATAGTTTAAAATTAAAAGTCATTATCCTCCATTTTCATTATCATTATTCATTCATTTCATTTTCATCTTAATTCTTTGAAGTCGAAATTGTTTATATTTTGTACCAGAAAATTTGAGAAAATAACGTTTGAGAGTGTATGAAAGGAAAACATTAACATCATGAGCTTAATTAATATTGAAGTGAACAATAAACAGAGTAGTGGTCGACAACCTCAGCGGGACATGATTATAAAAAGGGAAACAGTAGAAGCACAAAATAGATCAATCTATTGTGTGTTAGCTTAACAGAGTAATGTCTTGTATTTAACAACACCTTTATTAACTTAGATAAGTGAATAGTATTGTAAATAATTGAAATTGAATATAATAATAATAAGGTTCGACTAGTAGCAGGTCAGGAATGCCTTCGCAGCGGAAGCATTCACGGTACGTGCAAGACTGCCAGACTGGTCTGCTGCTGTGTCGCATTGCCCCTTCCCGGCCTCGCCGTCCGAGTCGGGGATTCCCCATTCAACGTCTGGCTCCCTGGCTGGCTTTCACGGTCAGAGTCGCCACGCCGCTGTACAGGACCGCACTGGTGAACTAATATCTCGAACATTCGGCCATCCTGACTTGTTATTCGTCCTCGAATAAGGGACCTGTAACGACAAAAAAGATGCGCCTTCGAATGGGCAACGGAAGCAGACCACCTTAGTAGAGGTGCAGAAGCCACACTCGGCAGCGGAGTGTACCACCTCATCAGGTGTAGGAATGAAATCGCACTCAGCAGATGGAGTGAACCACCTCATTATCAGGTGCATGGGTGGATGGAATCGCACTCAGCAGATGGAGTGTACCACCTCATCAGGTGTAATGAATGGAACCGCACTCAGCAGATGGAGTGTACCACCGCATCAGGTGTCCGAATGGAATCGCACTCAGCAGATGGAGTGTAGCACCTCATTAGGTGTATGAATGGAATCGCATTCAGCAGATGGAGTGTACCACCACATCAGGTGTATGAATGGAATCGCACTCAGCAGATGCGAGTGTACCTCCTCATCAGGTGTATGAATGGAATCGCACTCAGCAGATGGAGTGTACCACCGCATCAGGTGTATGAATGGAATCGCACTCAGCAGATGGAGTGTACCACCACATCAGGTGTATGAATGGAATCGCACTCAGCAGATGGAGTGTACCACCGCATCAGGTGTATGAATGGAATCGCACTCAGCAGATGGAGTGTACCACCGCATCAGGTGTATGAATGGAATCGCACTCAGCAGATGGAGTGTACCACCGCATCAGGTGTATGAATGGAATCGCTGCTGCTCACCTATTGCTTCAAGGTTTTGTAGGGTTTCATACTCTCAAAAGCCACTACTGCTTCGTATGGAATTTGAGACCTTGAGGTGAAGATGTCCTCCTTCACCCTGTATCTATCGTTTCGGAGGACTTCCACTACTTTGAAAGGACCTCTGTACTTTGCCAACAATTTCTTACTCGTCCCAGTAGCTGGGTGACTAGTAATCTTCGTTAAGACAAGATCACCAACTGCATAGGTACCCGCTGCGCACCTTTTCTTATTGAAAGAAGCATTTTGTATAAGCCTATTACGCTCCAGATTACGGGAAGCATCTCTGCGAATTTTCGTAACATCCACTACCTGATCCTCAACATCGCTGTCTGGTAGATCAGTGCCTGATCGTAGTTTAACACCAAGGAGAAGTTCAGCCGGGGTGTGGTTGGTACTCTTATTAAGAGTACTATTAATGCCGTGTTGAATTTGTATCAGATTTGTATCCCAAGTACTTGAATCTTTGTTGAAAATACTGGTTCCTAGAGCATCAAGAATAGTTCGATTTGCCCGTTCAACCTGTCCATTACCACGGGCCATTCCCACCGCAGTAATAAACAACCGTATTTTCTTGTTTCTACAGTACGAATGGAATTCTTCGGAAGTAAAAGCACTACCAGCATCAGTAATCATCCTTCGTGGATAGCCGACAATTTAGAAAATACTCTCCAAGGCCTTAATGACATTCACAGCTTTGGTATCGGGTACAGCTCGGACAAACACAAATTTTGAAAAAGCATCAACAACATTTAACAGATAAGCATTGTTATTTTTGGTAACAGGGAAGGGTCCAAGATGATCCAAGTGGAGGGTGTGCAGGGGTTTTGCAAATTGTGGGATTGAATGCAGGAAGCCCGGTTTTTTACCTGCAGGAACTTTATGATACAGGCAGGGTAGACAACACTTAATATATTTGGAGACAAATCTACGCATCTTAGGAAACCAATAAGTGCAACGAATGCGTTCCAAGGTCTTATCAAGAGCAAAGTGGCCAAGGTCATCATGGTTCAATTTGACTATCTGCCATCGGCATTTCTTTGGAACTACCCAGCGTCGTCCATATGCTGTTTGGCGATAAACCTTATTACCTCTCAAATCGTAGTCATTGAAAGTTGATTTATTGTTTTCCATGTCACCTGACAAAAGAATTTCCTTAATGCTTTTTATGTCAGCATCTGCCTGTTGAGCATGCAGAAGCCAATCCTCTTCGGAAATGTGACAAACTTTTTCAATTAAACCTTCAAGTGGAGGATTTCGACTTAGAGCATCGACATGCTTCATGTTTGTACCTGGACGGTGACGCATTTCATATTGAAAATTTTGTAAAAATAAAAGCCAGCGGGCTAAAGAGGCCCATGATCAACAAGGGAAACAAGGCTATTATCAATGGCCTTGTTTGCAAACTTCAATTCGTTGCCAATCTTAGAATATGAAATTGAGGTATGCTCTGAAAAAGTTCGACCAATTAAAACTTGATGAGTGAAAGAAATATCGTTCAAAACATATAATTTACATAGTAAAGCAGCATCATCGACTTGGACAACAGTTTCGACATATTCGGACACCGATGTACCAAAACCTAAAAACCCTGATAAATTTACATTTTCTTTTAATTTTAAAATATGAAGCTGCATTTTCAAAGCAAGATCTTTTTGAACCAAGGAACAGTCACTACCCAAATCTATAAAGGCGTCAACAGGCTTATTGTTCAGAAAACATTTTTTTTGTACACAGATTTGGGGTAGAGTCAACGAAACGAACTTCTAGTCAAGAGGTCTTTGTAACGTTTTGAGAACAGACGGCCTGCAGGTGACCGACCTTTTTGCAAAGTCTACAAATTTTGTTTCGATTAGGGCAATCCTTTCTAAAATGATCACTAAGACCGCAAGAAAAACATATTCGAGAACTAGGAGTAGTGACAGCATTTTGTATATAATTTTCAGGACGGCCCTGGACTTGTTTAGGGTTAGTATCCGTGAGCGTTAGGGGGGAAAGTTACCAACTTTCCGGGCGAAACTGCCTCTGAGGCCTGAATACGGCCCTGGCTGAACGGTAACATGCTAAAATTACTTTGGTTTCGTGCACGAGTTACACCCGCACTTTGGTTTCGTGCACGAATTACACCCGCACACCCCACACTCAATCTTGGATCGAAGGAGCCCTGCGGATTAGCTACTTTATTTTTTAAAAAGTTTGATAAGAGATTCAAGTCGGTAATATTGGCAGCTTCAACGGAGGAAGACAATGAGTGATATTTTGTCTCTATCAGAGAAATTCAAAATTAATTCGGAAATTTTTGATAAATGGTTAAAATAAAATTCATAGAGGCAAGCACCTGGGGCTGGCCTATGTGACAATAAGTTTGTTAACAATGCAAACATATTCCTCTTAACAACAAAAGTTATTGTTTGCAGGAGCTCCTTCCATTTTGCCCATGAAAATGCGGACCAACCAATTTCAGTTTTAATAATACTAGTATACCAAATAAGAGCTGTACCGCGTAATTTACTGTGCGCCTGAAATATAGTTGAACTTTCATTCCATTGATACGTATATGGGAGAGATGATCAATAATTTCGAGCCAGGCGGTGACATCATCTTTCAATGGATCGAATTCAGGCACAATTGAATTGATGGCAACAGATTGCGTAGTAAAATAATTAGGATAAGTAGCACTCACCCTGGCTGAAGGAGGTAGTGGAGGCGTAAATGAACGTGGACGTTTTCTTCCAGGCTGCATAGTTCGGGACCACTTCTGATGTTAGCTTAACAGAGTAATGTCTTGTATTTAACAACACCTTTATTAACTTAGATAAGTGAATAGTATTGTAAATAATTGAAATTGAATATAATAATAATAAGGTTCGACTAGTAGCAGGTCAGGAATGCCTTCGCAGCGGAAGCATTCACGGTACGTGCAAGACTGCCAGACTGGTCTGCTGCTGTGTCGCATTGCCCCTTCCCGGCCTCGCCGTCCGAGTCGGGGATTCCCCATTCAACGTCTGGCTCCCTGGCTGGCTTTCACGGTCAGAGTCGCCACGCCGCTGTACAGGACCGCACTGGTGAACTAATATCTCGAACATGTGTGGTAGAAGACGATAAGTTTGACTACGACTCCCTGCTCGCGTCCCCGAAGTTGAAATGTGAAAATGAACCGAATCATTCGAGCTGCGATCGATCTTCTGAATCCGACAATTATGAGAATATCCCTGGTCCGGTAAAAAAAGAACCTGAAGACTTATTAGGAGCAGATGGGGTTTGTCGAGTGCAAGTAACTGAAAATCTGGCACTAAAAGAAGAACAGATCGACATCGAGGACCACAAACCGGGATGGGAGCAGATTAAGGGGAGTTGTAGTAATGTTGGAATGTTGAAGGATGCACTCCTTCGGTGTGACTCTGTTCAACAAAGTGAGTCAGGATCTTCTGACAGGACCAGGGAAGAACAAGCGAAGTATAACTGTCCCCATTGTCCCTATAAAACTAACAAGAAATCTCATTTCATTGACCATTATAATTGTAAACATTCAAAAAATGCTGAAGTTTACAAATGTCAGGAATGTTCTTACAAAACAAAACGGAAAAGGGATTTGTCCAAACATTATAAAATAAAACATTTAAAAGATCCTGAAATCTATAAATGTGAGGAATGTTCTTACGAGACGAGATATAAAAATTATCTGCTGATACATTTCAAGCTTAAACATTCAACAGAAGCAGAAGTGTACAAATGCCCGGAATGTTCTTATGTAACAAAAGATAAAAAAAATTTTACTAAACATTATAAATGTAAACATTCCAAAGATCCAGAAGTGTACAAGTGTCAGGAATGTTCTTACGAAACAAAGTGTAAAGGTTATTTGATTCAACATTTTAAATGTAAACATTTCAACGATCCAGAAATGTACAAGTGTCAGGCATGTTCATTTGAAACAAAATATAAAAGTAGTTTTACTCAACATCATAAAATACATCATTCAGCAGAAGTGTACAAGTGTCAAGAATGTACTTATGAAACAAAATGGAAATCGCGTTTGACTCGACATTATAAACTTGAACATTCAGCAGATGCAGAAGTGTACAAATGTCCGGAATGTTCTTATGTAACAAAAGTCAAAAGTGCTTTGACTCAACATTATAAAATCAATCATTCAGCAGATGCACAAGTGTACAAGTGTCAGGAATGTTCTTATGTAACAAAAGTCAAAGGTAATTTGACTCAACATTATAAACATAAACATAAGGAAGTAGTGGAAGTGTATAAATATCAGGAATGTTCATATCAAACACCAGATGAATATAGTTTGACCACACATCATAGAATCAAACATTCAGAAGATGCTGATGTGTACAAGTGTCAGAAATGTTCTTACGAAACAAAGTATAAAAGTAATTTGACTGTGCATTATAAACGTAAACATTACTAAACATAAGGAAGTAGTGGAAGTTTATAAATGTGCTGATTGTCAGCATGAAACTAAAATGAAAAGAGACCTCGTCAGACATTTAAAGTCTGTTCACTCTGTTAGAAGAACATAAGGTAATGTGTCAGTGTGTGAGTGAGTACTAAAATGCAACTAATCCGCGGTTCATAAATATGCAAATGAAAAACTGGAAAGTGTTTTTTGAAATGTTTCGATTTGGATTCGAAATGGTCTCAGTTATTTGTATCGAAACCGAAAGGAGAATTAAACATTCTGTACTACTGTAACAAAACTTTGTAGACTTGTAAAATGCTTTTTCAGTTGCCTTTGTTCTTTGTTACCTGCTAAACTTATCATCCCACCATATTCCTACAGAGTGTATCTAAAATGAACCGAGAAAATTCAGGGGGTGATTGATGAGATCATTTTGGGAAAAAAAGTAAGTATAAACGTATGTCCTAAGAGGCGTAACTTTTTAACTACGGGGTGTTGAAGTTTCAAGAAAAAAAATCGTTTTTTAATAATAATTTTGATAACAATCAAGAAATTTTCGTGAAAATTTGTGTACACCTTCCATGCATCAAGAAGCATTTCCCAACGTATAACTTTCAGTTATTGTGGCAGTAGCGTTCGTGCAAGTCGCGTTACACTTTTTACAATAATACAATATTTTTGAAAAAAAAAAATAGTACTCCACTGCTTTTTTATGAAAAAAAATTATTTTTCAAATCCTCTTTCATTTCTGAGTTAATATGATCCTTCGACTTTTTTTCAGATGCAAGGTTTTCTGATAAAAAAAAATAGAATACATTTTTAGGTTGCCTCTTTCTGAAACTTACAGAACAGCAGAAGTTCGATTCAATCTGTACTCCGATAGAAAAAAACGTGGTTTAAATTCTAATACAGGGTGATGAAAAATCGGATAATTTTCATCACCCTGTATTAAAATTTACTCCACATAATAGTGGGATAAAACATGAAAAGTTAGGATAGGGAAAACATAAATACTGAATCTGATTTCTCCACTTAAAATAAGCTAAATAATGGAATTAATGACTATAACTGGCTAATTCTAAATGTAAATATAAGAAGACTGAATGTGAATACTGCTCTTCTGGAAACCTATATTGCTGGATTAAGTAAAAAACCTCAAATCATAGTCTGTTCAGAAACTTGGGTATGTATAATTGAAAGTCCAAGTGTGTTTTCTATTGAGAATTACACATTATACTATGGTTGTGGAAATGTAAATAGTGCAGATGGGGTTGCAATTTATGTACCCAATGATGTTGTACATAAAACCAATATAAGTAATTGAATATGACTCATTTAAAGTCTGACGCCCGTATTCACAAATGATAATTTTCTAAATAATTACGTAATCAATTATACCCGTCTCACTCTAACGCATAAAAACTGCATATCTCCATCCCATTTATTTAATTATTTTCGAGATATTACAGGACAGAAATGCTTTGTGAATAGGCGGGGCCTTTAAACTGTAAAATATTTTTTGATGGAAATGAAAGCCTATCAATTACAGCTATTTATCGTTGTCACGACTATAAGTAAAACTGACTTCATAAATGTAATTAAAAAAATTATTGACGACAAAGAAAAAACCACATAATTATACAGGTGACTTCAATATTACCCACACAGCACCAAATATCTCAGATATATATCTCAAAAAGGTCTCATATTGATCACAATATCTCATCTATTTTGAGATATTCCTGAGATGTCTCTGAGATTTATAAAATTTTGCATAAAATTCTTGTAACTTTTGCGACGTTTTTGAGATATTCTGAGAGATTACCTAATTTTACCAAATGATTCAAAAATTATCTGATACTTCTATAGATGTTTGCGGAATATTATTTTATTTATAATGTTTAATTAGGGCGCGGTTTAATGTCTCAGAGATATATCAGAGACTTCTGCATGCGCAATGCGAAAATAAAGAACTTCTTGAAAGAGAAGAAGCAAGAGTCTTATTTGTGCGCATGTGTAGCTTCTCACATCCACTTTATTTCTCTTTCTATTCCACTACTCAACTCATTTCATTGCTCGTCTCCGTTGATCCGTCCGTGGTCGTCGAAACAATAAAGCGGAAGCTCTCGACTCAAAAAGACTCAACAAAGCGTGTTTGGGGCGTGCATTATTGTGTGTTGTGTTGTGAGCACTTTTAATATTATTAAAACAACAATTAATATTTATATTATTAAAATTCTTTTGTGGAAACAGGTAAGTGTGTTATTTTCAACGAGTAGGTATATTTTTTATTTTGTTTACAAATTTGTGTTCTAGATAACGTGGTAACCTAACCGACAATTTTGGCTGCACACGTGGCCTCAATTTCTAAATTTAGCCTTTTTTTTAGTATTTAGGGAAGAGTCAACTAGGTACTGTAACGGGATTTTCAGCTGGGTTGAGACGATCACAGGGTTAGGTATTTGCCCCTCTTTTACCCGTAACAAGTCAATCAAAATTTTAAAAGCATTTATTTACAGTTACACATATTTAAATACGATGGCATATATTAATGTTGCGCGATGCGTTCGGAGCAATGTGGGCCGTCCTCTTCTCTCGGCGGTCTGTCTGATTGGATGTAGATATCGACGTTAGAGCGCGCCTCTCCGTCAATTGGTCGCCCGGACGGGCTATCACTGGAATTGATCTCACCACGTCAGTTGCTCCACTGCCATCGCCCGTTGCGTGTCGTGCTAGCAGCGGCCGTGGCCTCCGGCCTCCGGCATACGCGCCGCGGCGACTTCGGGGAGATATCATTCACGGACGCCTCAATCTGAAAAATATAAGCCCACTCACGGAATACCGAGGAGGGTATTATTAAATAGCTCAGGGTCGACAACTCAATACGTTGCGAACCCGACGCTTGTGACGCCTGGCCCTCAATGCAGGCCTGGCGCCGTCTGAAAGGGTCCGCCCGGGACCTCACTACAGTCCCGTTTGTTACCCTGATGTGGTCGGCAGTCGACTGGAGCTCAATTCACTCCTGTCGAGCTCCCGTTACCGTGTTACAGACAGGCTCAACTCAGTTCATTGGCTTGCCGTCACCGGTCGGATGGATGTGGCGGAGTGCACTCAATATGCATGCCTCCTGCTGGGGGGTTTGGGGCCTTCTAGCTCAGTACACTAGAAGGGAGAGAGGTTCTCGAGTCAGTTCCTCGGAATCTTCTCCCTTGTTTGGCCGCTGGGTCTGCTTATATAGCCGGTGCGGGCGAGATAACCCGCTAATCACTGCTGTAAAAACTGTATCTTTCTGATAAACCCCTCGATTAATTAAAATAAATAATAATTAACTGCGAATGCCTCGGAATTCGTTACATCCCCGGTCCCCAGGTAAAAAAAAGAAAAAGAAAACTGAAGAAACTCTCTGAAAATAAATAAGAAATTAACGCTGAAAAGAAAACTACCCGGTGAAACCCATTTTCTGCCGGTTTGAATGTTTCTTTTTTTTTTCTTCTATCCATGATTACTGCCACGGAATGTTCCATCGCGAGGCTCCATCTGTGCGAGTTTGCCCTTGCTATTCCTCGAAACCGTATCCCCCTCGTTCGGCTGGTAGTTTCCGAAGTTGAAAGATGCCGTCGACGTCTCGTTTAAACCGCAGCACCCTTCCGGTGTTTAGCTGGATTCGGTACTTGCGGCCCGATCCTTGCTGGATGTGCTGCGGGACGAGGGCAAGTCCTACCCCGTACTGTTCTGGCTCTGGGCCCCAGGCTGTCGGCGGTGTCGGTGCGGCGCGGGCGTCGATGCCTGTTGGCGTTCGTGCCTTCCATTCAGGCGGTGTGACTGGCCGGGCTGGCGTCCGATCTTTCCGGGGTGGCGTGGTATTGGCTGGTGCGCTGCTTGTGTCCGTCCGCAGCGGCGAGGTCGTCAGTACCAACACGTCGGTGTCTAGTAGGTTCGGCATATCGAGGGCTTGCTTCGTGCTGCTCATGATGAACTTCTTACTGCCGGTGGGCCCGGTGCGTCCGTATTTATACTGTCTGTTATCGCTGGTTTCAGATTCTTGATATGCACGACTTCTGTTTTTCTGCTTCCTGGTGTGTGCAATCTAATCAATACTGGCGATATTATTTCCTTGACCACGAACGGGCCCTCGAATTTCGGTGCTAGTTTTGCTGAAAACGTATTTATGGCTGATGACAGGTGATGCTCCTTGCGCAACACTTTATCTCCTTTCCTAGGCTTCCATTCCCGCCTTCTCATGTCGTAGTATCGCTTTTGTGTGACGAATGCTTGATTCATATGTTCCTTTTGGCGATTTCCCGGACGTCGTTTACTTCTTTTAGTGTTTCTATGTATTTGTCTGCGGCTATTTCGGCGTTGCTGTTTAGGGGCTTGATCCTGTCTATTTCACGGCCGTAATTCAGCATTGCTGGGGAAAATCCGGTGCTCTCATGCTTTGCTGTGTTTATGGCGAAGCAGAATTCGCCTATGTATCTATCCCAGGCCGTGTGCTCCCTTCCGACGAACATCGCTATCATTGTTTTCAATACTTTGTTCATCCTCTCCACTGGGTTGCACTGGGAGGAGTATGGCGGTGTTAACTGATGGCTGATCTTCCATTTTTCCAGGAACTCCTGGAACTCGGTGGCGATGAATTGTCTTCCGTTGTCCGAAATTAATTGGGCCGGGGTCCCGAATTGTAGGAAAACGTCCGCTCGCAATGCTTCGGCGATTGTTCTCGCGGTTGCCTTCCGGAGCGGTCGTGCTATTGTCCATTTCGTGTAGCGGTCTTGTATGACCAGTAATACACCGTATTGCCGGACTTTGATCTGGGGAAGGGGCCCATGATATCTATCGAAATCGTGTCCCAGGGTCCCTGTATGAACGGCGGTTGCATCTTTCCTGCGGGTTTCAGTTGGGACGACTTGTACTTCTGGCATTTCTCGCAGCGTCTTACATAATTTTTCACATCTTTTATGACTCCCGGCCAGTGGTAGTTCCTTGTTATTCTGTTGGCTGTTTTAGCGGCCCCGAAATGTCCTGCTGTTGGGGAGTCGTGGTTTTCCTCGACGAGTTTTTGCCTCTGGTGCGTAGGCACGCATAGTTTCCATGGGCTGGAGAGGTTGGGCTCGGCCGGGTTTTGGTTGTCCCAGACGTGTTTCCAAAGCTTCCCGTCGATCAGTTGGTATCCGGGAAATCTCTCGGGGTTAGCGGATACCCCTGCTGATATCCGCTCGTACCATTGGCATGGCGGTTCTGCGCTTATCATTAGGATCTCCTCCTCCTGTTCTGTGCTGCTTAGTGGTTGCCTTGATAGGGCGTCCGCTACCTTGTTGAGCACTCCTTTTCTATACTTTATGTCGAATGAATACTGTTGGAGCTCTAATCCCCATCGTGCGAGCCTGCCGGTCGGGTTTTTCATGTTTTGTAGCCATTTTAGGGATTGATGATCTGTAAGTACGTGGAACCTGTAGCCCTCGATGTACGGCCTCATCTTTTGTACCCCATATATTATTGCGAGGCACTCTTTTTCCGTGGGTGTGTATCTTGACTCTGCTGGGGTTAAACTTCTGCTCGCATAGGCTATGACCCTTTCTTGCCCGTCTATCCTCTGCGTGAGGGCCACTCCCAACCCGCAGTTCGATGCGTCGGTCTGCAAGCAGAACGTCTGCGAAAAGTCGGGACAGGCGAGCACCGGTGCTGAGGTGAGCGCGGTTTTTAGTGCTTGGAAGGCCTGTTCTTGCGGTTCTCCCCATGTCCATCTCTTGTCCTTCTTCAGTAACTGGCTTAGGGGTGCTGCTTTCGTGGAATATCCTTCTATGAACCTCCGGTACCAGGATGTGATTCCCAAAAACCGCCTGAGCTGCCGCCGGGTCCTCGGGGCGGGCATTTCGGTAATTGCTGAGATTTTATTCGGATCTGTCTTTATGCCCCCCTGTCCGACGATGTGTCCTAGATATTGTAATTCTGCTTGTGCGAACGCGCACTTGTCCGGGTTGAGTTTTAAATTTGCCTCCCTTAGCCTCCTGAAGATCTCTTTCAGGTGACGTTTGTGCTCCTCCTGATCCCTGGATATTACCACGATGTCGTCCAGGTAGCTGAATGCGAAACCGACGTCTGGCGTGATGACTTTATCGAGCAACCTCTGAAATGTTGCGCCTGCTGAGCTTAGGCCGAAAGGGGTGGTTTTGAATTGAAAGTGACCTTTTCCGGGCACGCTGAACGCTGTTATCGCTTTACTCTTTTCCTCTAGCGGGACTTGAAAGTATCCTTGTTTGAGGTCTAGCGTGGATATGAAATTCGCCTCTCTCAGGCGGTCGAGGATTTCCGCTATTCTAGGTAGAGGGTAAGCGTCTTTTTTTGTATGCTCGTTGACTCGCCGGAAGTCGATGCAGAACCTGTGTGTTCCGTCCTTCTTCTTGACTAGGACGATTGGCGAGCTCCATGGGCTGTTTGAGTGCTCAATAATTCCTTCTTGGAGCATCTTGTCCACCTCGTCGTTGATTATCTTCAGCCTTGCCGGGTTATACTGCCGATATGGTTGTCTGATGGGCCTGCACCCTTTTTCCAGCACTATTTCGTGTTTTATCCAGTTTGTTGGTCCTGTTAATTGGCGAAACAATTCTAGTTCAGCTTGCAAAAATGATTCTATGCTGGCGGTACATGATGCCGCGGCGCATGACGTGACTGCGATTCTGCCGGTCCTCCCGGACTCTGTCTGTTTAATCGAAATTCCGCTCCGTGTTCGCGCAAGAGAGCGGCCCCGATGATTGCGTCTGTTTCTAGTCTCGGGAGCACCCTGAACGTGGTGGTGGTGTTGAGTCGGTCAATTTTACAGGCCACTGTGACTGTGTGTGTAATGGCGTGAGATGTCCCGTCGGCTAATTTTACGCTTCCTGTATGGTTTCTGATCCTTCTGTGACAGAAGTCCGCTATCTCAGCTCCAATGTAATTTTCCGACGCCCCTGTATCCAATAGCGCTTTGAAGTGTCGCGTCCCTATTGTTAACGTCACGAAAGGCCTGGGGTCTGTGTCACCCCCTGTTGATGCTGCTACTGTTTTTTCTGAGGTGCGCACGCCTCGTTTCGGGGGTCGCACTACTGTGGCTGGGGGCTGTGCGGGTTTTATTCCCCCACAGCCCTGTTTTCGTTTCCCTGCTGTCTGCTGTTCTGTGGCCTGTTGCAGCACTGAATGGCGAGGATCCCTTCCTTGCCGCATTTGCCGCAGAACTTTTTGGGTGCGTTTCGGCATTGGCTCCGGAAGTGCCCCTCTTGTCCGCATCGGTAGCAGACCGTTGGGCCGGCCTGGGCGGTGCTAAGGCGCTGCGGTGCTCCCCTTCTTGCCTGCATGCTTTGCAGTGCCTCTTGCTCCTTCTGTAAATTTTCGAAGGCGCTGGCTGCCTCCAATAATTTGTCTATGGACGTCACTCTGTGGAGGTGCAGATGAATTCGATATTCCGGGCGCATGTTTCGGATGACCCTCTCGAGTTCTTGCTCTGGGGCCATTGACCCGTCCCGCCGTATTAGCGTTCGTATTGCGGTTACGTATTCCCTGATTGGTTCATTGGGTTTTTGTTTGCGGGTCCGGATCTCCTCTTCTAGCGCCAGCCGGTACTCGTATGGGAAGAATGCTTTCGAAAATTCCCTGCTAAACTGGTTCCAGTCTTCCCATTCGTCCTTATTATTGCGGTACCATAGTAGTGCTTCTCCTTTGCAGTAGCTCGGGGAGCGCTTTTATCATGGCGTCTTTTGGAAATTCGTAGGCGCACCGCAGCTCCTCGAGACGTTCTGTGAATAGGATCACGTTGTCTCGTTTTGGGTCGAACTTCAGTCCCCATTTCCGGGCGTGGTTGACTATTTCCGACCCTGTGAGTTGAGGTGCCTCCTCGCTGACTCCTGCTGCCTGTGTTGCTTCCCGATCCGTTCGGAGGGCCAGCTTCAGGAGCGCTATCTCGGCTTCGAGCGCGTTTATTCTATCTCGTTCCGTTCCGGCGGGCTGCTCCGGCTTGACTTTTGTATTCGTCTTGGGGATTGCCCCTCCTTGCTGCTGCTTGACGTGCTGACTTATACGCGCCCTGATGTCGTCCAGGGTGCCTGTCGCTTCTAGGCCCCGTCTCCGCGCTTCTTTCTCGGCCTCTTCTTTGCTTAGCTGGTATATCCAGCTTAGCCCTGCAGTGGTTGCGTCGTCTTTGGTCATATTTTAATTCCCTTTCTGTAACTGTTACTGTGACTGATCTCTTGGCCTGGCTGACTTGATCTGGCGGGGCGGAACTATGATCGTGTAATTAACGTTGGGCGCCAATCTTGTAACGGGATTTTCAGCTGGGTTGAGACGATCACAGGGTTAGGTATTTGCCCCTCTTTTACCCGTAACAAGTCAATCAAAATTTTAAAAGCATTTATTTACAGTTACACATATTTAAATACGATGGCATATATTAATGTTGCGCGATGCGTTCGGAGCAATGTGGGCCGTCCTCTTCCCTCGGCGGTCTGTCTGATTGGATGTAGATATCGACGTTAGAGCGCGCCTCTCCGTCAATTGGTCGCCCGGACGGACTATCACTGGAATTGAACTCACCATCACCACGTCAGTCGCTCCATTGCCATCGCCCGTTGCGTGTCGTGCTAGCAGCGGCCGTGGCCTCCGGCATACGCGCCGCGGCGACTTCGGGGAGATATCATTCACGGACGCCTCAATCTGAAAAATATAAGCCCACTCACGGAATACCGAGGAGGGTATTATTAAATAGCTCAGGGTCGACAACTCAATACGTTGCGATCCCGACGCTTGTGACGCCTGGCCCTCAATGCAGGCCTGGCGCCGTAAGAAAGGGTCCGCCCGGGACCTCACTACAGTCCCGTTTGTTACCCTGATGTGGTCGGCAGTCGACTGGAGCTCAATTCACTCCTGTCGAGCTCCCGTTACCGTGTTACAGACAGGCTCAACTCAGTTCATTGGCTTGCCGTCACCGGTCGGATGGATGTGGCGGAGTGCACTCAATATGCATGCCTCCTGCTGGGGGGTTTGGGGTCTTCTAGCTCAGTACACTAGAAGGGAGAGAGGTTCTCGAGTCAGTTCCTCGGAATCTTCTCCCTTGTTTGGCCGCTGGGTCTGCTTATATAGCCGGTGCTGGCGAGATAACCCGCTAATCACTGCTGTAAAAACTGTGTATCTTTCTGATAAACCCCTCGATTAATTAAAATAAATAATAATTAACTGCGGATGCCTTGGAATTCGTTACAGTACTTTTATTAAGTATATCTTATCTATTATATCTTTTTTAGATTCAGTCATAGTAAAAAAGGTCAGGAAATGGTAACTGATCTGGAAATTTCTGAAGTGGCGACAAGAACTGGCTCGATTGGCAAAATTGATGGACTTTTTCAAAAATTTTTTTGAAAATTCAAGTACAGGATCACAATCGCCATAATTTAAAATTATTTTGGAGTATACAGAGTGTCCCATATGAGAGTGGCATATCAAAGTTATGTTTTTTTTTAAATGGAATGCTCCTATGTTATTGCATTTTTAGATTGTCTGAGAAGAGAAAATAAGATTAGCTTTTACAGTTGGTGTTTAAATTCAGAAGTTTTTGAGTTATAAACAAGTGAAAATCGTCATTTTTCAAGTTCAAGGCCCTGTACAACGAAAACGGCTAAAGATAGAGAAAAACGGCTTACATGTCCCTATTTTAACTTTTCATGTACTATCATGGCATAGAAACATTTGTACTTTCTTTGATTTTTTTATTTGGCGACGCGTGGAGAAATCTCAGAATTTTTCAAATTTTTTATCACCCTGTATAAACATTTCATCCACATCATAGGATAGTACATGAAAAGTTAAAATAGGGACATGTAAGCCGTTTTTCTCACCGAACCGTTTTCGTCGTACACAGGGCCTTGAACTTGAAAAATGACGATTTTCACTTGTTTATAACTCAAAAACTTATGAATTTAAACACCAACTGTAAAAGCCAATCTTATTTTATTTTTTCATACAATCTAAAAATGCAATAACCTAGGAGCATTCCATTTAAAAAAACATAACTTTGATATGCCACTCTCATATGGGACACTCTGTATACCCCAAAATAATTTTAAATTTTGGCCATTGTGATCCTGTGCTTGAATGTGCAAAATTTTTTTGGAAAAAATCCATCGCTTGGCCTACAGAGACCGCTTCGAATAAGCTGGGACACCCTCTGTATTACGAGAATTTTATTTTTTATTTTTTAATAATTCTATAAAATCTTATATTTTTTAATTTCAATTAAATAATTTCATAAAAAATTATTTGAAATTTTTATTACCTATTATTATTCCCAAGTGATGCGATTCTTTAAATACTTCTCCACTTTTTTACGATTTGCATCACAGATTATAATATTATTATGTGTGAGATATGACATCTCAAATATTTGTATCTCTGTGATCTCTAAGTTAGGTTGCTGAGACATCTTGGAGATAATCTGAGATCTCTCAACAAAATCTCAAAGACGTTTAAAAGGCGGACATTAAGATATCTCTGAAACATCTCATTTATGTCTCAAGTATATTTGTAGATATTTCTGAGATATACCATCTCTCAATCGAGATATATCTGATATGTCTATGGAACGTGATTTTGCTGTGTGGGTAATATCTTAACAAAGGAGCCCGAGTCTGAAGAACTATTGAATGAATGTTTCTCTAATGGCTACTTGCCCTTATTTAACTCGATAACTAGACCAAATGAAAAAAGAGGTAGGTACTACTTGTATTGACAACTTTTATGCCAAATCTAATTTCGACCTTAAAGCTATTTCAGCACTTACAAGTGCTTACAGATCACTATCCACTTTATTGTGGTTTTAATAATACATATAAACAAACCCTCTACAAATAAAATAATACAGGTTCCTTCCATAAATTAAAAAATAATAAACTGGTTGCTGCGTCGGAAGGTATTGACTGGCACAAGGCGCACAAGTGCTTAGTAATTATTATTGATGATCCTGAAGTCTCTACTAATCTTTTAATCTCAAATATTCAATATTGTATTAATGAGGCAACAGTAAAAATTAAAAAATTAAAATACATATACAGAAAACCCTGGATGACTTCTGCAATTTTTAAATCTATTGAGCATAAAGAGTTTTTATATAATGTCTGGAAAAATACTAGATTGGATAGTGATAAAAATATTATATACCGAGACCACTCTGGAAAAATTCTAGTAAATGCTTCTTTAACATTCTAGTTCTAGTCCATAGTCAACCATTTGCTTGTTTTGTTTACATTCTTTTTTTATACAGGGGACAGGGGTACGTTCATAATAAACGCCGTGTGCACACGGCGACGCCCTAAACCGTTCATAATAATGCCCGGTTTACACGTATCCAGTAATTTAGTCGAGCGGTCGAGTAATTTAGTGCTCGACCTGTGTGAACACTTGTGTTTTAGTCAAGTCAGCTGGCTTGGTCGTGTGATACCGCCAGGCCATCGCTAAGGTGCCCTTTGCTCCAGGGGCCTTTCTGGCGGTATAGGCGCAGAACGTTTCATCTTCCGTTCTGCGCCAGGATCGAGAACAGAAGTGCAGAAAGTCCGTTTGCCCTGCCCGCGCTCTCATTGGTCGGCATTCTTCCTTTCTTGCCGGCCAATCAGAGAAGACCAACCCCTAGCCACTATAAAACTAGGGGTTGAAGTAGCTTTTGTACACCACACGAAAACACACAGCCCCCTCAATCAAACACCCAACCCCCCCAAACAAACACTCAACCCCCCCAGCCCGCCACCTCAAAAACACAACCAACCCTCCCAGCCACAAAACCAATCATTCACCACACCCCACAACAGCCAACAAACCAAAAACCACCCCCAATCTTTCTCCACAACAAAGACCAGTGGAAATCACTCTCAAAACTTCACACAAAACAAAATCAACATCACACAAGCATCCAACACACACGAAGGCATCAAAATCTTCCCCCAGACAATCCAAGACCACAAACAAATCACAAAAATTTTCACACAAAACAACATCCAACACCACACATTCCAACTCCCAGAGGACAAAACGTTACACGTAGTCCTCAGGGGAGTACCGGAAAACATCACGACACAAGAAATACATACTGAGCTGACGGAGAAGGGCTACAACCCGAAACCAAACAGCATCAGGAGATTCACCCGCCCCGACAAGACACCCACACCTCTGGTAGTCATCCAACTACCAAAAGAGGAACATCAAATCTTCAACACCACACACATCGGCGGGATAAAAATCCGCGTAGAAACACTGAAATCCAAAACACGATTCACGCAGTGCTATAATTGTCAGGCCTTCGGGCACTCGCACAATTACTGCACGGCCACACCGAGGTGCCTCAAATGCGCCCTCGAACACAAGACATTCGAATGCACAAAGCCTCCGCAAATGGAGGCCAAGTGCGCAAACTGCGGGGGGAAACACCCCGCAAACTACACAAAATGCCCCAGACACCCACTACAACAAACACAACCAAAGCCCACACCAAGATACACAACACCCACAACATCCTACGCCCAAGCAACACAACACAAAGCCAAAAAACCCACAGAAAATCCAACACAAACCACAACAAACCCTACAGAAAATTGCCTAGCAATTTTCGAGACACAAATGAAGCAAGCGCTTCAACACATGATCACCTCACTGAGGACCGCCCTCAGACACTAAAACAAACGTGACACTCAAAATATCCACCTGGAATGCCACCTCAGTAAACAACAAACAAACTGAGGTGGAAAATTTCCTAAGACAACACGACATCGACATCGCACTCATACAAGAAACATTCCTCAAACCAGCACACAAATTCACCATCCCAAACTACACAGTCGTAAGAAACGACAGACTCACACAGAAGGGCGGGGGCACCGCCATTCTCATACACAAACACATCAAATTCGACACAATCGAAACACCGCCAAACCTGGAGGCCACCCTCATCACCATACACACACCAGGCAACACACGGACCCTGATAGGCTCAGTCTATCAGCCTCCACAATCCATCATCCACCACAACACATACATCTCACTCTTCAACTCACACGACAAAGTCATGCTAGCATGACTTCAACGCCAAAAACACCGACTGGAACAGGTCCAACAACAAACCCAAAAGGCCTCAGCCTTGAATACCTCTCGCAACTCCTCAAATTCCAAATCCTCCTCCCAGACGAGCCAACCCACTTCAACGACAACGGCCACAACACGACAATAGACTTCTTCATCATCAAAAACATCAAACAAAAACACAACATAGAAGTCGTACACGAGCTCTCCTCGAGACACCAACCGGTGATAATCGAGATAGAGGGATTGTACGCAACACACCAAAACACAGAAACCACCAAACTCAATCACACCAAATTCAAACGAATTTTGGAAAACACACCACCAAACATAGGCACTCTAAGTTCCCCACGGGAAATAGAAGCCGCAATAGACACACTCACACAACAGATCCAAACGGCCAAACTCCAAGCAACACACACCCACACCACCCCAAAATACAGCAACAAAACAAAACTCCCACAATACTTGAAAAACCTCATCACACACAAAAACAAAGCACTCCGAAAAGCCAGGCAAACCCGAGACCCTTTTTACAAGGCCATCGCAAACCACCTGGTCAACAAAGTCAAAACAAAAATACACGAACACAGAAACGAAGAGTGGCGAAAGACACTCGAAACACTCGACACAAGTGACGGCTCTCTCTGGAAAATGACGAAAGCACTCACAAAAACAAAACACACAGAAATCCCCCCCATCACACACAAAAACAAAACCGCACACACACTCGCAGAGAAAGTGGAACTCTTCGCAGACTCCCTCCAAGAGCAGTTCGAAATCAACCACTTCCCAAACAGCGAAACACAAGACACAGCCACAAAAGCCTCAGTCCAAAAAATCATCAACACACCCACACAAAACCACATGACTCTCACCGACTTCGACGAAGTCAAAAACATCATCACACACCTCAAAAACAAAAAAGCCCCGGGAAAAGACGAAATTGGCAATATCCTTTTGAAACTACTCCCGGACTCATACACCCAACACATCACACAAATCTTCAACGCCTGCCTCACACAAAACTTTTTTCCACAACAATGGAAAAACGCCACAATCATACTCATACACAAGTCAGGAAAACCAAAAAAACACGCAGACAGTTACAGACCGATCAGCCTCCTCTCCTGCCTCGGCAAAACACTCGAAACCATCATCCTCACACGACTCAAAGAAACACTCGACGAGAAAAACACACTCCCCCCGGAACAATTCGGTTTCAGGGAGGGATACTCCACCACACACCTAGCCGCAAGGCTCACATCACAAATCACCACGGGTCTCAAGCCTCAAAAACCACACTACACGGGCGCCGTCATGCTAGACATTTCGAAGGCATTCGACAAGGTCTGGCACGACGGGCTGTTGTTCAAAATGAGAGAACTCGGCCTGCCCACACACATCATCAAACTCACACACTCCTTCCTAAACAACAGATCCTTCCAAATTCGAATCAAAAACCAACACTCAACCCAAAGAACCGCGAAAGCGGGAGTCCCTCAAGGTTCCCCATTATCCCCACACCTCTTCAACATCTACACAGCCGACATACCAAAACACCCAAACACACAACTCTACATGTACGCCGATGACACAGCCATCGCGTGCACAAGACAAAAAACAGAATACATCGCAAAACACATCACAAAACACCTCGAATACATTTCCGACTGGGCGACCAGGTGGAAAATCAAAGTCAACCCCGACAAGACACAAGCCATCCTCTTCGGAGGAACAAAACACAAACACTTCCAACACAGAGTGGAGTTTGAGCACAAGATGCTCCCATGGGCCCCAACGGTTAAATACCTGGGGCTCACATACGACAAACAACTGGTCTGGAAAGACCACACACAACACAAAATCAGACAAGCCAGAGCCGCCCTCGGGCGACTCTACCCACTCCTCAACAAACACAGCACACTAAACACAAAAAACAAACTCCTCATCTACACACAGGTAATCAGACCCGCCATCACATACGCCGCCCCCGCTTGGCACACACTCCCCAACCACACACTACACAAACTCCAAGTCATCCAAAACAAAACACTCAGAATCATCACAAACGCCCCGTTCACCATGAGCAACGAGCAACTCCACACAGAACTCAACACACCCACACTCAAAACATACATGGAAAACATCACCAACACATTCAAACAAAACACACCGCTCCACGTTAGCGAACTCATACAAAACATAGTCATTGACTAACACACCACTCAAAAACCACACCCCACACACATACAGCAAACACAAAAAACCCACCTCAAGAAAGACACACATCCCACACAACAGGAGTCACAGTAAATTTTACTAACTCAATATTCATTTATGTTCACAGGTAGCTTTTGTACATTACCTTTCGCCGCCGAGCTGCCTGCGCCCGCAGCAGTTCCCTCACTTTTTCGACGCCGAGCTGCCTGCGCCCGCAGCAGTTCCATCGATAACTCCGCAAGCACTTCGACAACGCTTCGTCACCCACTTCGCCAACGACCTGCCAGCGCAGTAGTTGGCCCTCGCCTCTCTCTCTATCTCTACTTCTACTTCTCTCTATACCCGTCTTAGCCGACTCCAGGCTACACCTATCTTTAGTCCTTAACCCTCTACGCTTTTCCTTCCTAACTTATCTCGCCTCAGCTTTGCTTCCTTCCAACGTTTTTCCTTTCCTTTCCCAACAATAAAACACACAAACGGCTTAGCGCCCTCGAACGCTGGCCCCGTCCACTTGGGTCAGCTCGAGGGCAACGTCGACGACCGCGTGCCGCTGTAGCGTGTACGCTCGAAGCTCCGCCCACTGCAGCTGCCGGCCAATCACGTACCGTCCTGGCTGCTAGCTGCCCAACTAACAATTTTGCTGTATAAAATATTCATAAAAGAACTGATTTGTTTTATAATTATTATATTGCGGCTTCAAGAATATAATTTTGTTGTATTTAAGCTGTGAGGGAAATCATTTTGCTCTTGGGAACAAAATTGTTTTCTTAGACAATGTTTAGAACGTTCTTAGTGCTAAATTATAAAACACCTTATAAAATAAATATAAAACTGTTTAATAAACGTTTATGCGACTATCGTTATAGGATATAAATTATTATAAAACGAAACTGATTTATAGGAGTTATTTAGCAGTGTTTAAAACATAATATGAAAGCTCGGTTACATAATTGCTTTATACAATTGACATTGTGTTCTAATGAAACTGTTATATAAGTGATCTTACAATGCAATTTTGTTATCGCAGCAAATTTGTCTTAATAGAAGCCGAAATATAACTGTTATATACCAACTAAAGAACCTGCAAAAAGGAAATAATAATAAAACTGTTATGAAATAAAATAACCCTGTAAAGGATAACTACTTATAAAAAAATAAGAAATAAATAAAAGTCTAATATATGTGTGCCTGTTCAAAAGATCAAGGGTGCTTATTCTTACAAAAATCAAATAAAATGTCGGATATTTTAGTCGCTGGAAAAAATAAAACGCAGTGGCGAAAGGGTTCCTGCTGTCGAAATGGTTGTAAGCGAAGGACATTTTGTACTCAATAACAACTGGTCTAGTCTCAGGACAGAAAATGAAACAGAAGCGAGTAGTTTAGCAAATAATGACTGGCTTGTAAAGTTAGAATGCACCGAAGAATTAGATATTCAACTACCTATCAGATTCAGAAGCGAATAAAATTGTTCTCTAAAGATATACTTTCACATTATAATAAAACAAATCTGTTTTATAACTGCTGAAACATTACTGTTATAAAACTAAAATCAATTTTGCAAATATCATAATTCTTTAATGGTCACCAAGAACAGGCTTATAAAACAAATTTGTTCTGTAATTGTCACGCAGTTCAGTGTTATAAAACAGATTTCTTCTGTATATTACTTAACTGGCAACCTGTTTGCCTTATATTTTCTAATGGTCACCGAGAACAGGATTATAAAACAAATGTATTCTGTACTTGTCTCCAGTTCAGTGTTATAAAACAGATTTGTTCTGTAACTGTCATACAAGCCAATGTTATACAACAAATTTGTTCGGTAAGACTTGCATACCAACTGTATTATGCACAACAACGTATTTTGAACACAGCATCTTATGGAGAGGGAAATTGCAGAACGTATTATTATTTTTCTATGGTGGGATATTTAAATACGCGATTTTACTCATATTTTGCAATTCAAAGTTGCCGTTCTTCCCTAGTGTCGCTTAATATCGCTTGAGCAAATAGAAATGAAATTTACACAGTTAATAATAATCGAATAATTTTTTATAAATTATTTAACGGCATTTAATTATTATAATATTAGGTATATTTAAAGTAATATTATAATTTTAATGATAAACATTTTACTGCAATGGCACTTCAAGTAGTATGAACGCCGGTACTTCCCAAGTACCACCTATTCATCAACAACCTGATGTATAATATAATACTGTTTTTGTGTATTGTGCTATTTATTTGGATTTCAATTGTACTTTAACTGGTCGCTGTAACTGGAAATTCTATGTTTCTGTTGGGTAATTTAAAAATAATAATAATAACATACATAATAGGTATCATTATTATTGTTTGATAAACATCGAATACGGTCCTGTATTTTGGATATGTTGAATGTCGTAACTATATTGTTTTATAAAAGTCACTAATTCTGCTTTCTTGCCATATAAGGTCGACTTTAGATACAAAATTGTTTTATTAGGTACCAGCCATATTGGATACAGAATTAAGCACCTATGAACAGGCGCCATTGTTGAATTATGTGTAATTTTGAGTCAGTAGTTACCACCTTTTAACAATAAAAAACATATCAGTTGAAGTATATTCTTAAAAAAAAAGTTTACACGTACCTATTATTATATTATCATATATTTTTTTTTTTTTATTTTTTTATAAATTTTTAATATTTCTAATATCAATTTTAACTGTGGCGCGTTGAAATATTACCACATATATACTATATATTTCACAATAAAATTTACTTCGCAAGTAAAATTGACTTTTAGGAGATCTTATAGGAGCCACGATAATTTGACTTGTAAGTACGAAAGTGAGTAGCTATACAACATCCCGTTTTCATTAAAATACCCAGTCGTAGCATTTTAGTTTCTTTAAGGATATATTATACACTCTACCTAATAGTAAAGGAATTGTTTAGCACCTATGAAACAAATATATTTTATGCTTGCAGTGATCCATCACACTAATAAAACAAATATGTAACTTGGAAGTAAGTTATAAAACTGTTGCTTGAAAATGTTCTCTTTATTTTATAACCATTGCATAGTGGTAATAGGTATAACCTTTATAAAACAGTTTTATAAAGATGTTTGACTTTGTTTCTTAAGGCTTGAGTAGACGTTTATATAACTATCCGATATTAGTGCTACGCTGACCTTATAGAACAAGTTAAAAAGCCAATATGTTTTATAAACCTGCGCCCAATTTGCGTTTATAACTGCTGTATAGACGTTTTAGAAATGTTCTCAGGAATAAAGCTGTTTTATAAATTTTGTTTTATTAACATTCTTACAGCATTTATAAAATATAAAATTGTTAGTTGGGTGTCCGCTCGTCCGAGCACCCGAAGACGCAAGTCACCCCGAGTCTCACCGTTACCTGGGGATCTCCCGTCGCCGCATCGCCGCCGTTCCCGTGCGAAACCCCTTCGTGCCCCCCCCCCCCCCCCCCCGGTAACAGATGGCGCCCAACGTGGGGCTAATACTTCGCAGACGCGAAGGATTCACGACCCTGGCTCAGCAAAACATCACGAGTTCTTGGACTCATTAATCACCAAGTGGCGCCCATCAAGACAACATGACATCCCCGACGAACCTGGACAGTGCCCTCCGAGGAACTTCGACGAGCGATTCGTCGCCTTCGAGGTGCCATCGACCAGAATCAGAATAGCGTGATACCGGAGCCTAATCAGGAGGACCTAGACCCGAACGACGTTCAACCAGAGGTGGACTTGGAACTTCTACGAGCGATTCGTGGCCTTCGAGGTGTCATCGACCAGAATCAGAATAGCGTGATACCGGAGCCTAATCAGGAGGACCTAGACCCGGACGACGTTCAACCAGAGGTGGACACCGAACCAGTCGATACTCTCCAAGAAGACGACGCAGCCGAAGTCTTTGAAGAAGATTCGCCCCAGCCTGCCGCTCTCTTCACCACCGAAGCCCAGCGTCAACCATCGTCACACCCGCCTGACGAAGACCCCCATGGTGCTTCAGACGACCCTCCCCTTGAAGATGCTAACGAACACGTCAGAGCTGACTCGCCCCAACCAGCCGTCGCCGGCTACGACGAACCCCGGCCAATGACATTCTCCCAGCCGATCGCAATCGAAGCTGCAGCCCCGACATCGACCTCACCGACGACCGCGTCTCCAGCCCCAGCACCTGGAGCACCTAACCAACGCCGCAAGCCCGAACTCCAGCCGCCCAACTTCGAACGCCTCCGGACTCCCGCACTTCTGTTCTGCAAAAAGGGGGCGACTGATACCGCCAGGCCATCGCTAAGGTGCCCTTTGCTCCAGGGGCCTTTCTGGCGGTATAGGCGCAGAACGTTTCATCTTCCGTTCTGCGCCAGGATCGAGAACAGAAGTGCAGAAAGTCCGTTTGCCCTGCCCGCGCTCTCATTGGTCGGCATTCTTCCTTTCTTGCCGGCCAATCAGAGAAGACCAACCCCTAGCCACTATAAAACTAGGGGTTGAAGTAGCTTTTGTACATTACCTTTCGCCGCCGAGCTGCCTGCGCCCGCAGCAGTTCCCTCACTTTTTCGACGCCGAGCTGCCTGCGCCCGCAGCAGTTCCATCGATAACTCCGCAAGCACTCCGACAACGCTTCGTCACCCACTTCGCCAACAACCTGCCAGCGCAGTAGTTGGCCCTCGCCTCTCTCTCTATCTCTACTTCTCTCTATACCCGTCTTAGCCGACTCCAGGCTACACCTATCTTTACTCCTTACTCCTTAACCCTCTACGCTTTTCCTTCCTAACTTATCTCGCCTCAGCTTTGCTTCCTTCCAACGTTTTTCCTTTCCTTTCCCAACAATAAAACACACAAACGGCTTAGCGCCCTCGAACGCTGGCCCCGTCCACTTGGGTCAGCTCGAGGGCAACGTCGACGACCGCGTGCCGCTGACCCCGAGTCTCACCGTTACCTGGGGATCTCCCGTCGCCGCATCGCCGCCGTTCCCGTGCGAAACCCCTTCGTGCCCCCCCCCCCCCCCCCCGGTAACACGTGTTAACAGTCGAGTTTAGTAAATAGAATCCTATTCTATTTTTCCAGTCGAGTACAAGTCGAGTAGCCTTCCCCCGCCCTTTTTTCAGCTGAACTAAACGCGTGTAGACGCGTCTCGCCGCAGGTGATTATCAGATTAGTAGAGTATTCAGCAAAACAAACCAAAAAATTTGAGTGTTTTATTATTACTGTTGCGCCCTGTGTGAACAGAAAGCTCACTCTACTAAAGCACTGGATACGTGTAAACCGGGCATAACATTGGGTAAACAGTTACACCGTTCAGAATGAACGCCGTGTGATCGCACGGTAGACAACTTTTCGTCCCAAGAAATTATATGGATGAAAAACGCCCGTCATGCGCAGTAGCAAAAACGAGCGGTTCGTGATTTATTAAATATGAAATTATGAAATATTAAGTTAGAAATTATTGGAGAATGGAGATGTAGAAATAGAATCTGATTCAAGTTCGATTTAATAATTATTATTGTTTGTTCCACCGTCCGTTTTTAGTTTTAATTAGGTATATTATTTGTTGTGTTTATAGTTTTGTTAAAATACCTATAAACCTAAATAAATGGAAAACATAAAAAATATAAGCCTCTAATAAGTACAGAGTCACATTCATCATCACTATATCTTCGAAGTCATCATAAAAATCTGATATATTGTAATAATAATTACGAAGCTACAATAGCTACCTTGTTTAATATTCAGATCAATTTTAATTTCTTGACCGAAAGCTGTTATACAGGGTGTCCCATAATATGTGGGCAATCTCCCGGATTTGGGTAAATTTCGTAAAAATAAATGAAAAAATATCTATAAAATTAATTCCTCAGAGACACCCCTACAAAGATATTAGCTGTTGAAGTTGAGAGTTGAAAATCAATTTTTTGCAATAACTTTTTTATTTCTTGACCGATTTTCATAATTTTTGGTTTTATTTTGTATTATTTTGGACTGTTTAGAATAGTGTTTCATATAATCTTTGGTAGCACATACATAGACCTCGGGATGGCATAACCCCCTCATTCACTTGAAAGAAAACAATAAAAATAATAATTTTACAGTTTTTTAAGGTTAATTTTTGTTATTATTTTACATTTTTTACATAAAAAAATGTATCTTTATTTATTTCGATAGAGAGAACCGTTATCGAGATAAACGTCCTTCTAATAGGTGATGCGCCGCAGGAACTTTCGAAATTTCAAGTAAATTTTAACAAGATGGCTGACCTATGACAGTAAATTGAGCAGGAAACAAAACAATAACTTAATTAAATACACGTCAGTGTCAAAGATTTCATTTCATGCAGATTCAATTCTAACTGATTTTCAGCGTTATTGTGTAACTCATTTTAAAATCAGTTAGAATTGAATCTGCATGAAATGAAATCTTTGACACTATTTGACGTGTATTTAATTAAGTTGTTGTTTTGTTTCCTGCTCAATTTACTGCCATAGGTCAGCCATCTTGTTAAAATTTACTTGAAATTTAGAAAGTTCCTGCGGCGCATCACCTATTAGAAAGACGTTTATCTCGATAACGGTTCGCTCTATCGAAATAAATAAAGAGACATTTTTTATGTAAAAAATGTCAAATAAAAAGAAAATTAACCTTAAAAAACTGTAAAATTATTATTTTTATTGTTTTCTTTCAAGTGAATGAGGGGGTTATGCCATACCGAGGTCTATGTATGTGCTACCAAAGACTATGAAACACTATTCTAAACAGTCCAAAATAATACAAAATAAAACCAAAAATTATCAAAATCGGTCAAGAAATAAAAAAGTTATTGCAAAAAATTGATTTTCAACCCTCATCTTCAACAGCTAATATCTTTGTAGGGGTGTCTCTGAGGAATTAATTTTATAGATATTTTTTCATTTATTTTTAAGAAATTTACCCAAATCCGGGAGATTGCCCACATATTATGGGACACCCTGTATATAAATTAATAGTATATTATGCAACGAGCTTATAATGAAGGCTATTAATACGCGAGTATGATGGTTAAGATACGAGCCGTAGGCGATAGTGTCTTAACCATCATAAGAGCGTATATTAATAGCCATTATCTGCGAGTTCCATACACTATTTTTTCTACGACCCTTTTTTATTTCATAGAAAAGATTAAAAAATTATATATTTTAACAATGACCCGTGTACAATTGCGGATCATTGAGGTTAAGATAGGTTGCTATTTGTATACGCGTATTACCAAATTTTCTCTACGTCGCTAGGATTATTCTGCTGTTTTAGTATCAAGTTTAAAGGGCACTACTCACTACTGCGTAATTTTTATTATGCGAAGTTCGAATTCTGAATTTTACGCTTCGATTTTGAGATTAATTAATAATTTTAATAACATGACAGCCGTTAATTACGATATTGTTTATCTGCGCAACGCGGGTCGCAGCGTTGCCGCTTTGAATACTATATCACGGAGCGCTACGAATGATATAATACTTTATCTTCCCATCTTTTACACGATATACCTACCTATCAAATTAATTAAGGTAACATAAAATCTTGATAAATTTCCTTTGAATGTTACTTATGTTCTAAATTAAATAAACGTTCAGAATTTTTTTTCAGAAATACAGAACTTATATCACAAGGCAATTTTTGTAGTGAGTATGACAACTCTGTGACTTCGGTTGGCTTGCCGACCCGATTGTTAGCGAAAAGGAACCGATTCGATTGCAAATGCTGCTCTGCCATTGGATAGCTTGCTGCGGTCGGTCTAATTAGAGTTGCCTTCGGCTAATTAGAATTGACTCTTGGCCAATTAAAATTCGATCGTTGTTGAAATAATTGCCGACTTACCTTCGTTGGGCCGAAGTATTAATTGATGCACCAAAATCTCACCCAGATTTCGTACGACTGTGGTAACATCAGCAGCATAAAGCGGTACAGTTTAATTTCCTCTAAGATAAAAGATAGTGGGATGCCAGTGCCTTATGGTTTTTGAATAATTGATCTAAAGTAACCTGAACTATAAAGGCATCAAAATTCACTCAGGTTATGAGATGTTAACTATTTCTAACTACTGTAGTATCTACCTACTGAATAATAAAGTTGATCTTTTAATGAAAAGTATATTTATGAATTCTGTTTACAAAATAAATGATTGAAATTCTATGGTTATGAAATTACTAATTAATTGATCATGAAGTTAATTGCAAAATATCTCATTTAACAGTTTAACTGGTAGAGAAAATAGATATCTATCTTTCCTTCACACAATAAATGACAAACTCTTTCAAGTATTACTTGAATAATAATGGTAATGATTGTATATCAGGTAATTCAAAGTTATTATTAATATAAGTTTTAATTAATAAAACATCAATCTCACGACAAGATAAGGCAATAAAAATACACAAAACTCCTAATAGATTTCTCTGATATCACTCTGAGCAATAAAAGGTTATGTCACACTTTGCTTACTGATACGACATTTTGCCTTCCTTGGAATGTCGTGCCGAGACTGGAGAGCGGGGCCCTGGACGAAATCTCAGGATAAGAGACCGTGGTCTCCCTCTGGGGTGGCAGAAAGACTGGTGGACGGTGTCGCGTCCCGTGGGAACACGTGCCTAACACTGGTAGCGTGGTCGTCCTTTGAGGTTAGATAAAAGATGAAAATATGAGGCTCCGAATGATGAGATCCAGTATTTAGGGGCAGGTAGCAGCAAAACTTTCAGATAATGTAAAAGATTCCTTCCATAAAAGCGGATATTCGGATGCAGTAAATATTGAAAATCAATATGGCGTCCGTGAAGACAGGTGGGGTTCCACTTCGTAGATAGATTTTCCGATGAGATAAGATAGTGCCCCGATTGATAGGGTAGGTAGAAAGAACTATAACAATATATAAACTCTATTAGAGAAAGTTTCAGATAGTTTCAACAATTTACTTACCCGATTAATTAATAATCGGTCCTTAGATAAAGAGAAAAGGTAGGGGTGCGACTGGTCGCTTCAAGCACCGAGATTGGAAGATCGCCGAGCCTGTTCCAGACTCGCGAAAAGGACCAATCCTTTTGCGCAACTCAAAAGGGTGTTAGTTCATCTTCCTAAACTACATCACAGCGACATCTGTGTTTCTAGTTAATCGAAAAGGAAGATTGTAAGAGAAAGAAGTTACAGATTGTACTACAAGGTAGGGATCTTGAACTTGCCTAGTTTAGTTAGTTTTACCACTCGGCAACAGGTGGCGATGTTAGTTCAAAATTCATATTTTCGGAACCTTAATAGCAAGGATTTAGACAATGATATCTTATTTAATAATATTAAATGGAGCTAATTAAAGAATAAAACCTTTAACGACGTTACACACCTCTCTTTACCGGGGTAAGGAAAGGATTAAAGATAAACCAACTGGAAAAAGCACAGGCGTGTTTCAAGTTGTTACTATACCCGAAGAAGGGTATGTTTGCGGGACAACTAGGTGACGATAAGCTTAGAGAATATTATTCAGAAATCACGTTCATAAATAACATGAACCTTTCGAGGAAATAAGATAACAACTCTGAACGAACAAATTGTCAACGACATCGTTGATCTGTTTCATTGAATGAATAAAATTTCTCTTGTATATGCTTACTAAGGTAACATGCAACTTTCAAAAAGGGAATAGCGTTAGGTTTACTAAAATTACATGCAACTTAAATATTAAGCACCAGGTAATAATTATTCATAAGGTATAAAAATAAAATATTCATGCTTCATTGCAAAGGCAATAAAATAAAAGATATGCTAGTAACGGTAGTAATAAGATAATTAAGATAACTTTCTTAAATGGTAATTGTTCTCGCCGAACAATGTCGATAAACAAAGGAATAATTTCTAGATAACTAGATATGAAGATACGATAAGATATGGTTAGATAATATAAGATAAGATAGATAATGTAAGATAGGATACATACTAAGGTAACAAAATCAATAATACTGTCAGATATTACAGTAATGAATATTCTGAAATAAATTAAATTAGAATTCCTAAGAAGGAAAAATCTCCTGAGGTGGGCACGAAACATCTCCCTTGCTGTTGAACACCGCTTCCCCGACCAACGACAACCCGCGCTCTGCTTTGAAGCATGCCCCGCCACTGAGACAGTGGGGAGCGGAAAAGTCAGAGGTAAAATCATCATGATCGAGTGGCAGATTCAAGTAGCAAACAGGGAGAGTATCGATCCTCAAGGGGGTCGATGCTATAGAAAATCTGAGCATCAGAAAATTAAAAGATAGGTAACCTTCCTGGGTAAAGATAATACAAGGGAACTTGGACTCCCAAACGAGTTTGACTATGAGATAAAGAAACATCAAGGTAAACATCTCTTTCTAGAGATACCTCGAGGAATGGAAACGGTTAGGACGGTTTCTTGGAAACCATAAAAAGTTATTAAAGTCGTCTTCAGGTTCCCTATTCAGGACACCGAAGTGAGATTCGAACCTTCTCCACATTCGACCATCGTTCACCAGGCGTACTAAAAGTTGTCCCAACACAATCCAGTGCTCTTGTCCCACAGGTGTAGGCACAAGAGTGTCTGCAAGGGTGATTATCTGGATTGCGCTTATGTCAATCAACGGGGAAAATTTAGGGAAACTTTCTCGCCATGGAGGAGAGATGTCTTTGCTCCTAGGGGAACAAGAAGAATTTTTAATTAAATGGTCAAATATAAGAGCGGTCACGAAAAGATTATTTTTGATGATTCGATATGAGAGAAGTTGGCAAACACACCTATTTTTGAATATTTCCGGTAAGGGAAATTTCGAGTCTAAAAAGAGTGGAATAACTAGATGTTTTAACGGATGTCGACGTCCCGTATGATGAATATCAGGCGTAATGTCGCGAGGGTAGTAGATTCTTCTACTATATAAAGGTATGGGTGTCTTACAAGGACTAATAATCATAGTTGTAGGGTAGGCTATCGCCAACATGGCCCTCTCACGACAACGAACACGACTAGGTAACAATTGTCCTAAAGTAATCACCAACTCAGTCTCTGGTTCAAATCTCGACTTTATAGGTTTAATTGGACGGTTAATGCTAACTCGCTCAGGGTTTCCTTGTTTTTGGAACTTTGTCCAAGTGTTTCTGTGCACTTGTAACCAATCTTCGCTGGGCTTTTTATATGAACCTAGAATTCGAAACCGTTGTTTCTCATCCTCGGCCATAGGATTTTCAAAGATAACTGCCTCGGTAGAAAGGTGCCTGGCATTATATCTGAACAAAGATGCGGTCACGTCCATATTATCTGCGTCACACCTTTCTTGTGCGACTTCACAGAAATGGTCTAAAACATCTATGTCAGGGTGGCGGTGTTCCAGAACAGCGTGAAGAGATAGAAATTTAAAATATCTGTCCTTTTCAATAAGAAAACATTCTTTATTTGCTTTTACTTGCCAAGCCCTAATATCCGGGTTTACTCCGAATTCGGGTAGGAGTTTCATCTCCTCCCAAAGTCTGAAATTGAAGGTAATCTTTTCGTCTTTAAAGCCAGCGAAAATTTGGCTACGTCGTCGCCTACGCGACTCCATATTGCACGGGTAAGAAAAAGGGGAAATTTACTCTGCCTTTAAGGCCAGGTAACAGATAACAACGTGAAATTTTTCAAGCAACGTAAACACACTGATTGCTTAAAAGCTCACTATACGCACGGAAAAACTGTCAATTTCCTGGATTACAATAACTAATAAATCGCCTGGATTACAACAACTAATAAATCGCCTGGATAAATTCTCATTAATCGCATGGAGGAAACATCGATAATCGCCTGGATAATCATTCAAATAATCGCATGGAGGAAACATCGATAATCGCCTGGATAATCATTCAAATAATCGCATGGAGGAAACATCGATAATCGCACGGAGAAAACATCAATAATCGCCCGGATTATTAGATAAACATTAAGGTAATGGTAAGATAATTTATCTCACTCGGTAAGATAAGAAAAATGGAACAACCATTTTCATCGCTAAGGTAGGGGACATTCAATATCCGTGTTCAAATTCATTTGTGTTAACACCGAATATCTAAAGTCATCTTTGCAAATTCAACACTAGAATTCACATAGATTTTTATTTTCCATTATGGAAAATATTCGCAGAGAAGATAAGTATTAGCTACCATTCTAATATGGTACTAATAGATATAGATAACGTAAGATAGGATAATTCCTTTTCTTTGAAAAGAAATTAAAGATAAGAAAGGCACGAAGCTTTGACTAAAGCTTACGCCTGTCATTTTTCAAGAAGAAAATTGCAAATTCAATTTTCGTTTCCTTGAACGGTAGATAAGATAAGGTAGAGATATTCTGTTGTCTTCCGTTGAGGCAACAGAGGGATTTTTCACTTTAGCCATGCAGGGCGGAAAATCTTAAAGCACCCAAGCTTGGAAAGATGGTAGATAAGATAAAAGAGATCTGCTGTCATCTGATTGGACTAGCAGAGCAGTTTTCACTTTAGCACGTAGCAGGGCGGAAACTGTCGGGAAAGCACCCAAGCTTGGAAAGATGGTAGATAAGATAAAGATAAAAGATAAGATAAGGTAGATACAACGGCAAGATAGCGTTTTCTTTAGTTCACTGAACATAAGAAAAGTTAAAAGATAAGATTAGACCTGTAAACATAGTCAGACAAGATAGGCGAATAGTTACTTTTCAAGGTAATGATTTCAGATAACCAGAAGGATATGGGTTCTCAAAATTTGAGCGATAAAACAGAGTGAGAGCCTGAGGATAGCAAATACCGATCCCAAAATTAGCAACATTTATACTTTGAGCTCACATTCACACAGCTAGTTTCGAGATCCTTGAGAAATGCTTTGAAAGATACGGTTTTCATTCTGCATACATTCTTCATTCATTCTAAGATACAACTAGAAACGGAGCTTTCTCAATTTTCGTATTGCTAGGCCTCATTTTCTAAAGGGATTTTTGTCAAATACAAAAAGAGAGATAAAGATAGGTAGGAAAATAAAACTAAAGAGAAGATATTACAAGGAACTATTCGTCGCTTTTCGGCGGGTCTTCGCCTCGATACGCCTTCAAATCTTTAGAATGCCAGCGACCTAGGGGATTGCCTTCTTGGTCTTGTAATTCGTACACTAATTTAGACACTACTTTAGATATCCGGCATAGTACGAATTTTGGGGCCAATTTAGCAGCAAAATTCTTTGCGGCATTCGAAAGTGGGTAGGTATGTTTCCAGACGAGGTCACCCTCGGTGAAAACATCGGGGCGCTTGCGTAAGTCGTAATGTTTCTTACTTACTTCGTAAGCTTTCTTAAGTCTATCACGTATATCGCTGAAGATAGGAGGTAAATTAGATATGTCTTGTTCACGATGAACATAAGACAGATCATCAGGTAATTCTAGATAATTATCTGAGACTGGACCGTAGAAGGTTCCGTCTACAGGGACATTTCTAGCGAAAAGTAGGAAAGCTGGAGCGTGTTTAGTAACTTCGCTCACCGATAAGTTAATTGCTTGTGCAATTTTATAAACATTTTTATCCCAATCTTTATGATTGTCACGGATGTAAGATGAGATGGCTGTAAGGATGGTACGATTCGTTCTCTCGGTCGGATTCACCTGAGATAAATGCCTGGCGCTATACCACAAGTTAACTTCGTAGTTTTTCAGCAAATTAGTAAATAAACTGCTTTTAAAAATTTGAGCGTTGTCACAAAGCAGAATTTGGGGCACACCGAAAATTAAGAACACTTGGTTCTCAAGAAATCTTGTAACGGCAGCTGCTGTAGCATTAGGCATTGGTTTAACCAAAACGAACTTCGAAAACCAATCGGTGACGACCAAAAGTTGGGTGTTTCTAGCCTTGGATCGAGGGAAAGGTCCCATGAAGTCAATAGAGAGAAATTGAAAGGGAAAATTGATTTTCTTATAATTACCCATGAGTCCTACGCGAGCAGTGTTTGGGGCTTTGTGTGCACCACAAACCTGGCAGTTTCTCACGTACTTTTTGACTGAGATAATCATTTTGGGCCAATAATAAACTTCAGATATTCTTGCCAAAGTCTTACTTACTCCAAAATGTGCGGAAGTTGGAGGGTCATGAAATTGAGCAATTATTTCCTCCCGATTAGGAGTAGGGACAACAATTTTCCAATCAGATAGGTTAGACACGACTTCCACTCGAGGCTTAACATGTTTATAAAGAATATTGTCTTTGATGGTAAAGTCAGGGTATTTCTCAGGAAACTCGGTAACTTTGGAGACCATGTCTTTATACCAATCATCAGGTACAAAGTTTTGGAGAGAGATAGAAGAAATAGAGCGGGAAAGATAGTCTGCCGGGACATTGCAAGTGCCTTTTCGATGTTTAATGTCGAAATCAAACTGGCTGAGGCGTAAACACCATCTAGCTACACGACCCATAGGATCTTTTAACGTGCGAAGCCAGAGAAGAGAGGCGTGATCGGTGTAAACTGTAAAATTTGCACCTTCGACATAAGGGCGAAAATATTCTATACCAAAGAGGACACCTAAACATTCTCTTTCGGTAACGGTATATTTCTTCTCGGCTTTCGAGAGCATTCGACTAGCAAAAGCAATGGGGTGTTCAAAATCTCCCTCAAGTTGAAAGAGCACTGCACCTAACCCGAAATCACTTGCATCCGTCTGTATGCAAAAGGGCTTCGAGAAATCTGGGCTAGCTAGAACGGGAGCTGTAGTCAGTCGTTCCTTGAGAAGTTTAAAAGCTTGATCAGCTTCTGAGTTCCAAGTTATTGACTGTCCCTTTTTTCGGTTATGCAGCAGAGCTGAGATAGGAGCACTGATTGTAGAAAAATCCTTTATGAAACGCCTATAATATTGTAAGATACCTAGGACGTGTCTTACTCCAGTGGTGTTATGAGGAACAGGGGACTCAATAATCGATTTAACTTTCTCTTCACTAACTCGCAATCCGTTTCTATCGATAATAAAACCCAAAAAGGAGAGAGAATCTCGACAGAAGTGACATTTGTCGAAGTTGACAGTAAGATTAGCGTCTTTTAAACGCTCGTATACTTCCCTTAAAATTTCCAGGTGTTTCTCGAAACTATTCGTGGCGATAATTATATCGTCAAGATAAACGAAAACAAATGGCTCCAAAGCTGGACCTAAAATTGTGTCCATAAGACGTTGTTGGGTTTGAGCACTGTTTCTCAGTCCGAAAGGCATTCGTCGGAATTGGAATAAACCTCTCCCGGGAACTACAAAAGCGGTCTTTGGGCGGGATTCTTCGTCCAAAGGAACTTGAAAGAAAGCCTGCTTTAAATCGATGGAGGTAAGATAATTAGCGTCTTTGAGCTTGCTCAAGATAGTATCGATTCTAGGCAGGGGATATGAGTCATGTGTGGTGATCTCGTTTAGTTTCCGACCATCAAAACACATACGGTATGTTTTGTCTTTCTTGCGGACCAAAAGAACAGGGGACACCCAAGGAGAATTACTTTTTTCGACAATTTCTAACTTAAGTAATTTATCTACCTCTTCATTTAGATATTGTTGAAGGGTTGGAGATAATGGATATTGTCTCTGTCTAAAAGGCTTAGCGTCTTTTGTTTCTATGGAATGGCATAGCACATTGGTTTCAGGGAGTATATCAACACGGGCCAAACTTTTGAATTTGTCTATCGTCGATTCAAGTCTAGACAGGTCGGTAGGAGGTAAACAAGAGATATCCTGAATCTTATTGATAGCGCAAACCGTAAGTTCATTAGGTAAGATAGAAGGTAATGAAGACGAAGGATCACCGGGATGAACTTCGAAAGATTCATTTACGAAATTAATCATCATGTTGAAAATACGAGCTACGTCTATTCCCAAGATAATTTGTGGTGAAATGGAAGATACCACTTGGAATTGGACTTTCTTTGTGACGTCATCTATGGTCAGATCAAGTTCAATTATGTCGATAACAGA
Organism: Malachius bipustulatus; assembly: GCA_910589415.1. Lineage (NCBI taxonomy): Eukaryota > Metazoa > Arthropoda > Insecta > Coleoptera > Melyridae > Malachius > Malachius bipustulatus. Next base: position 17,314,157 of record OU342638.1, on the reverse strand, counting down.
CAGAGGGGAACCGTCAGCATTTTTCAGAGAACACAACAAATCCGAATTTTTGGAAGGGATGGGTAGTTCACCCAGAACTTCCTGCATGGTTTCCAAATCACAAACAGAGATATTGGCGCCGGTGTCAAAGAGGGCTGTATAAGGTACGTCACACATTTTGACAGCTATAAATGGTCTATTGTCAACAGGGTTAGATAATAAGATTGGAGCTATAACAGGTATTAAAGAGTCAGCACTTGGTTTGGGTATGTCCTTTTTAGGAGGTATTCGAAAAGATTCGAAAAAGTTTGCAACTTTTTGCAACCATGATTTCCACTGTTCCTTTTGAATAGTGAAATCAACAAGATAACTGGAAGATACTAGTGCTGGTCTTTTGGAGAGGGAGGAGACTGATCGTCCTTTGACTTCAAGCTCTTTTCTACAAGGGCTCGCTTTGGGCGGCTTGTCTCTAGTTGTCGCACTGCACCCTGTTGTGCAACTTCGTCGTTTTTTGAACGAGAAGTGACTTTGAGAGAGTTCAGGAAATCTGCCGAACATGAGGGACATTTAGACTTGTAGACATTTTTATGACCACAGCCATAACAAAAAACTTTTCTAGGGAGATTACACCTTACATAGGTATGACCTTTGTTGGAACAATTCCAACAGGTGACTGCAGAAAGGTTAGTAACTGGGATCTTGGAGTTACTAGGTGTAGGTGCACCTTTAGTTGGTGTGCCTCTGGCTTTACGAGAAGAGAAAGAAGCTGGTTCTCCAGAACATGCTAAGTCTGAATTTAAGAGACTTTGAACCTTCTTAGAGGGAGGGGGACGATATTGTTGGACTATAGTCCTATTATCTTCTAACTTCTTTCCAATTGAAATTATGTCCTGAATGTTGTTTACCTCAACAAGGGCAAGATGGTTTTGGAAGTAGGGATGAAGATTTTTCTTGATTATTTTAAATTGCTCCACTTCTGATGGAGGAGTAGACAATCTCTTAAATAAGCCTTGCATCGAGGCAACATAGATAGCAACTAACTCAAATTCACCATGAGTTCTTTGTTTGATTTCCTCTAATAGGTCATCATCGTAAGAGAGGGGGAGAAAAGTAATTTTCAATTTATTCTTGAGATCTTCCCAAGAAATAATTGAGCTGGCAACACTGCGAAACCAAATCAGAGCCTTGTCTTCAAAAAGATCCATTGCCGAATCAAAAAGATCGCAATCTGAGACATTTCTCGACCTTTGAAGTTCTTTGACCTTTTCTAGAAATTGGATCAAATTATCCTTAGAAGAGCCAGAAAATTTAATATTCCATTTATAAACTGGAACACTAGGTCTAGAATGAGTGGAGACAGTAGAGCTTGATGCACTCTGAGAATTGGGTGAGTTATCAGTTTGGTCTAGGGACTGGTCGTTTTTCAGAAGCCATTGACCTTCTAATTCTAAAGCCTCAGAAAATAAATCATCAGCTAAAGCTTTTGCTTCAGGATCTTGATCAAGTTTGAATCTATTGATTCTAGAGATCACATGATTCAGACGACATTGAATTCTTTGACAGATAGGGTCATTAAGAGACAAGGGAGCGTCCTGTATTTTGATTTTCAAATCTGCAAGAGTCTTTTTCACCTCTGCAGAATCTTTGTCAAAAGGGTAGACAGATTCGGAAATAGAAAGAGAATTTTCTTCCCTATTTAACAGGGCACGAAACTGAATTCGTCTTTTCTCCTGTGTACTAAATGGGACTTGTTTTCTAATCGCTATTTCGTAAGCGAGTTCTTCACTTAATAAAGCTAGAACGGGATTCATGATTGAAATCTACTAAAGTCGGTAAGGTAGGGATCGAAAAAGCTATGTGACGCTATGGTGTATCTTTACACGTAAAGAATTCGTTTTCTACGTTTGACGTAAAGAATGCCAGGGATACGTCGCAACACTGCTCGTAGCTTTAGCGCTTGTCGGCACTATCATCAGCAGCTGACTGGAGAGTCAAAGATTAATGGAAACCTAACCTAACTTAATGAGAAAATGGTAAGGTAATTTTCAGGGAAAGATTTTTGGATACAGTTTTCAAAGACAGCTTAACTACAGAGCTCTCGTATCGAGTATCCTCTCCGTACGGAATTAAGCTTCTCTAAAACTTGCTCGAGACATCGCGACGGTATAATCAACCACTCCGTAAAGCTCCCTGACGGGTTACCCTTTAGCGGCAGTGTAGCGGTAAGAAAAAAGTAGGTATTTTCGCGACACGGCACTTTGCACAAAGATAATTAGGTAGGTACACATATATTAGGGAACAATAATGCTTAAAACTAAATCATGCAAAAGCTTTCAATAAAAAATTCATGCAGTAAGCAACAAGAGAAATTTATATAAATATCAAGTGATATCGCAGACAAATCGTAAAGTTCAAATAATTATGAGATTTATTTCATGAAAATCCTAGATACATAAAAGCCAAGTAAGATAAAGATCTATTGGATTTCTAATTCAAAGAAGTAAACGTTCCACACCGGGGAGTGCCAATTGCTGCGGTCGGGCTAATTAGAGTTGCCTTCGGCTAATTAGAATTGACTCTTGGCCAATTAAAATTCGATCGTTGTTGAAATAATTGCCGACTTACCTTCGTTGGGCCGAAGTATTAATTGATGCACCAAAATCTCACCCAGATTTCGTACGACTGTGGTAACATCAGCAGCATAAAGCGGTACAGTTTAATTTCCTCTAAGATAAAAGATAGTGGGATGCCAGTGCCTTATGGTTTTTGAATAATTGATCTAAAGTAACCTGAACTATAAAGGCATCAAAATTCACTCAGGTTATGAGATGTTAACTATTTCTAACTACTGTAGTATCTACCTACTGAATAATAAAGTTGATCTTTTAATGAAAAGTATATTTATGAATTCTGTTTACAAAATAAATGATTGAAATTCTATGGTTATGAAATTACTAATTAATTGATCATGAAGTTAATTGCAAAATATCTCATTTAACAGTTTAACTGGTAGAGAAAATAGATATCTATCTTTCCTTCACACAATAAATGACAAACTCTTTCAAGTATTACTTGAATAATAATGGTAATGATTGTATATCAGGTAATTCAAAGTTATTATTAATATAAGTTTTAATTAATAAAACATCAATCTCACGACAAGATAAGGCAATAAAAATACACAAAACTCCTAATAGATTTCTCTGATATCACTCTGAGCAATAAAAGGTTATGTCACACTTTGCTTACTGATACGACATTTTGCCTTCCTTGGAATGTCGTGCCGAGACTGGAGAGCGGGGCCCTGGACGAAATCTCAGGATAAGAGACCGTGGTCTCCCTCTGGGGTGGCAGAAAGACTGGTGGACGGTGTCGCGTCCCGTGGGAACACGTGCCTAACACTGGTAGCGTGGTCGTCCTTTGAGGTTAGATAAAAGATGAAAATATGAGGCTCCGAATGATGAGATCCAGTATTTAGGGGCAGGTAGCAGCAAAACTTTCAGATAATGTAAAAGATTCCTTCCATAAAAGCGGATATTCGGATGCAGTAAATATTGAAAATCAATATGGCGTCCGTGAAGACAGGTGGGGTTCCACTTCGTAGATAGATTTTCCGATGAGATAAGATAGTGCCCCGATTGATAGGGTAGGTAGAAAGAACTATAACAATATATAAACTCTATTAGAGAAAGTTTCAGATAGTTTCAACAATTTACTTACCCGATTAATTAATAATCGGTCCTTAGATAAAGAGAAAAGGTAGGGGTGCGACTGGTCGCTTCAAGCACCGAGATTGGAAGATCGCCGAGCCTGTTCCAGACTCGCGAAAAGGACCAATCCTTTTGCGCAACTCAAAAGGGTGTTAGTTCATCTTCCTAAACTACATCACAGCGACATCTGTGTTTCTAGTTAATCGAAAAGGAAGATTGTAAGAGAAAGAAGTTACAGATTGTACTACAAGGTAGGGATCTTGAACTTGCCTAGTTTAGTTAGTTTTACCACTCGGCAACAGGTGGCGATGTTAGTTCAAAATTCATATTTTCGGAACCTTAATAGCAAGGATTTAGACAATGATATCTTATTTAATAATATTAAATGGAGCTAATTAAAGAATAAAACCTTTAACGACGTTACACACCTCTCTTTACCGGGGTAAGGAAAGGATTAAAGATAAACCAACTGGAAAAAGCACAGGCGTGTTTCAAGTTGTTACTATACCCGAAGAAGGGTATGTTTGCGGGACAACTAGGTGACGATAAGCTTAGAGAATATTATTCAGAAATCACGTTCATAAATAACATGAACCTTTCGAGGAAATAAGATAACAACTCTGAACGAACAAATTGTCAACGACATCGTTGATCTGTTTCATTGAATGAATAAAATTTCTCTTGTATATGCTTACTAAGGTAACATGCAACTTTCAAAAAGGGAATAGCGTTAGGTTTACTAAAATTACATGCAACTTAAATATTAAGCACCAGGTAATAATTATTCATAAGGTATAAAAATAAAATATTCATGCTTCATTGCAAAGGCAATAAAATAAAAGATATGCTAGTAACGGTAGTAATAAGATAATTAAGATAACTTTCTTAAATGGTAATTGTTCTCGCCGAACAATGTCGATAAACAAAGGAATAATTTCTAGATAACTAGATATGAAGATACGATAAGATATGGTTAGATAATATACTGGATCACAAACTGGAATGGGAACAGTTGACCGGGAGTCGTGGTATCGTTGGAATTGTTAAGGGTGGACTCGAACCGAGTGAGTGTGTTCAACAAAGTGGGGCACTTCAGGCACGATCTTCTGAAAGCAAGAGCGGAGGAGAGTTCAAGTATAACTGTGCGCATTGCGCGTGTAAAACAAATCATAGATCTAGTTTCATTGAACATTATAAAATTAAACATTCCAAACATGCTAAAATGTACAAGTGTCAGGAATGTTCTTTTCAAACAAAATATAAATCTGAAGTGACAAAACATTATAAAAGAAAACATTCCAAAGATGCTGAAGTGTACAAGTGTCAGGAATGTTCTTTTCAAACAAAAATTAGAGGAAATTTCACTCGACATTTTAAGCATAAACATTCCAAAAATGCTGAACTGTTCAACTGTCAGGAATGTCCTTACAAAACAAATGATAAAAGTTATTTGACTGAACATCATAAACGTAAACATTCCAAAGATGCTGAAGTGTTCAACTGTCGGGAATGTTCTTACAAAACAAAAATTAAAAATTATTTGACTAAACATTATAAAAAAAAACATTCCAAAAATGCTGAATTGTTCAACTGTCAGGAATGTGTTTACAAATCAAAATGTAAAGGTGATTTGACTCGACATTTTAAACATAAACATTCCAAAGATGCTGAACTGTTCAACTGTCGGGATTGTTCTTACAAAACAAAATGGAAAAATGCTTTAACTAAACATCACAAACAAAGACATTCCAAAGACGTTGAACTGTTCAACTGTCAGGAATGTGCTTACAAAACAAAATATAAACAGCATTTGACTCGACATTATAAACGTAAACATTGCAAAGATGTGTAAGTGCACATGTCGTGTCCTAAATGTCAGTATGAAACGAACATTACAATGGACTTCTTCCAACATTTGCAGTCCGTTCACTCAATCAGAATGAGCTAATGGATACCAAGACCAAGTACAACATGCAAATGCAAAGTGTGATGGAAAGTGCTGAGCAATAGTTCTTTAGTTTTAATAACTCTGTTTGTGGTAAATATACATATACATCCACGTTTCGTAAGTTTTAATCAATTTTTTCGGCACCGAGGAGCAGAATAGGGGTGCTGGATGGGTAAGAAGCTAAAAACACTCATTGCAAACTAATATTAAGGTCACAACTAAGGCCTCTTTGACACTGGTCGAATTTCTATTTTTTTTTCTTGACTTTCAGGGCAAGGAATATGACGCGGTGAATTCGACACTACTTGATTATTATGTGTGATATACTAGATGAGCCAGGACCGGGCTTCTATACTTAAACAACTTTTAGACACCGGTTTTTTCGCTTATCTTGTATTTGCAAGAGCAAATGAATACCTTGTTGGTGTTACTATACAGGGTGTATTATAACGTCCGCATAATATTAGCACCACGTGATTCTACATCAAAAACGACAAAAACAGAACAAAAAAGTCCTTCACAGATTTTAAGGTATGGACAATTTAATGTTCTTAAATTTTGCAACACTGGCGCTGGTGTAAAAATTAAGATAACTTAGACGTGAAGTCACCTAACTGGTATGGTGTGCCGTTGCTATGTAATCGAAAAAAAAGGTGCAACAAGACAAATGTCATGGTGCGAGGTGTCACTCAATGATGCATTTTTTACAGATTTTTTATTTTTTCAATTTTTTATTCAACAATTAAAACGCGCAGTTGCAATATTGATTGGAACTCAGGAAATCAAATAATTCCTAGTTTTAAAATGTTAATTAAAACCATTTTTAACAAAAAAATCTAAAATTTTGGATAATTTTACTATTTTACTTCTTACTTAAGAATTTTTGGTCATTATGGAGATGAGCGGCATTGGTATAGGGCGATTTGGCTTATACTATCGGATAGCTTGTGTCTCTAGGAGTATCAAGGTACCATTGAATTTTTGCGCCGGCAAGTAATAGTCGAGAAATAAGACCTCAAAGTTTCATCCTTGCCCTAATACGCGTATATTCGTACATAATACGCTCGAACAGGAAGCCGCACTCCGTCGGACACACGACTCTGAGTGCGTGCTTCCCGTCGAGCGTATATGTACAAACACACGTAATGACACTTTAAGGCCTTATTTCTCGACTATTACTTGCCGGCGCAAAAATTCAATGGTACCTTGATACTCCTAGAGACACAAGCTATCCGATAGTATAAGCCATTTCGCCCTATATCCATGCCGCTCATCTCCATAATTACCGAATTTTTTAATAATATTAAGCAATATTTTTGAGTATTAAAAAACTTCAAATTTAAACTACAATGGTCGATAACTTCGTTATTTGAGTTCTAAGAGCTAAACGGTATTAAAACTTTATGTTCTGTTTTTAATGTAGAATCGCGTGGTGCTAATATTATGCGGACGTTCAATACACCCTGTATAGGTATGTTCTCCACTCCTATACATATAGGTGCCATAGTGAAACAGTAGGAGACGTGGATGTATATAATGACCCTGTTTATTTACAAAGTTATGAAACAGAGGAGTTGCTGAGAAGGTAATTTGAGTTCATAAGCCGAGTACATTTCCTCTATTGCAGAAACTACTGTATTCTTTTAGATTTAAATTATTAAGAAATAAGTTGTACACAAGAGAGGAAGGTGCGATCACGTCTTTCTGAGAGAATGTATTAAACTTTTCATTCTCCCCTTGCCATATTGAACCACGGATTAAGAAGAAATGAGTAAAATAATACGATTCAGTGATAACAATGGAATTATTATAAGGTGCCATGTTTTTAACATTACCATAGTAACGATAGTTTTAAATTATTAATTTATGACACTGTCAAGTTTAAAACTCTGTGCACCGCTATAATTTTAGAATCTTTGATCGTAGTTTAGTTCAAAATGAATTTCATTCAAGCGGCTGAAAATTCCGGTAAATCTTTCTGGAACATACAATAATAATTATTTGTATGTTCCAGAAAGATTTACTGCAATTTTTTATTGTAGTTTTACATTCAATTTTCCATCTAAATAAACGTTAATCAAACTGACATTTCTACTTTTTTGTCCAGGGCACGAAAGTTTTTCATAGCTAGCAATCACCTAGCAACCTATCACGTAGGATGTTTTACTTTCGCTTTCGGTTGCCTTATCAAGACAGAAAGTTACAATTTCGTAAAGGGGAGAATGAAAATAACTATTTTTTGTTTTTGAAATCCGATAAAGAAAAATATTTTGTTAGCATAATAATGATAATAATAATTGTTACAATAATAGATGTCATGATTGTATGAGGATTTCCCAATAAAAACAAATAATAAAGTGTTATTACTGTTAATATTATTTTTTATGCATTTATTTTAGTAAGTTAATACCTTAATAGATAGTTTGAGGTATTAATTCTAGGTTTAATTTCTTCATACGATAAAAAATGTTGTTACTGAACGCAGGAGCTATTATAGACATGGATGGATGGATACTTCTTCATTGACACTTCTTATGCTCGTTCATTGACTGTCAAAATGCTCCTTGACAGTATAAAAAAAATAGTGTATAAAAAAAGACACAACTTTTTTCGAGAAAGTTTAATTCGTGTTCAAATAAAAGTCTAAATAAATAATTAGTTTAGTGTGTAGTGTTCAAAATAATTATTTTTCTTTATAAAATATAATGGAGTCTGAATTTGTTTTCTAGACGAGCTTTTGTAATGCCAAATCTGTTGCATTAATAATAATATGACTCACGAATTTTAATGGATTTTATACTCGCGCTTTAATTTTCTCGCAGCGCCATATTTATGTCACCCTCTAGGATAGGGTAGATTATTGGGAATTGTGTAATTGGAATAGGACAGGAGGAATACAAAATAAGACTGACGCTCAAGCTCAAATTATATATTGCAATGCAACCAACTGCTCAATTGTACCTACATATATTATGAAAGCTCTTATACAGGGGTTGTTAGTTATTATTAGTGCATCCTGAAGACTGTAACGACCTTCTGTACCCTATATCTTACACCGTGCCTGTACCTCATTAATGGTATTTGATGGAGTTGGTTTGGTCTTGGTGGTACTTGATTTTACTCGCTATCATCGTATTCTCCAAAGTCAATTGTAACTGTTGAATTCTTAGGAGCTAATTGCCTAAAAAACACCATTCAAATTTTTGTAACATCATCAATCCATAATGATTATATTTATAATTTACAATGTTGTTTCATCAAAGATGAGGTGATTAGGGTGCCTGTACTATCGACACTAACGCTACTACATGGGTCGGTAAAACAGGTGCCCTAAGCTAAGGAAGCTTCCTTAGTAGCCCTTTTGATGAAACTTACAAATCCAAAAATCTCACCTACTCGATTGTAATTTCGGCCGCATCTAGCATCTTTTTTGACACTCTAGCTGGTGCTCTATTTGCATGTTTTTCGGACAAGTAAACAACTATTTTATCCCCGACTATATTATAGCTTTTGCGCATTCGTTACATGGAAACAATGAAACAATGTTTTTGGTTTTAATTAGGTATATTTGTTATGTGGATAGTTTTGTTAAAATACCTATAAAACCTAAAATGGAAAACATAAAATATAAGCCTCTAATAAGTACAGAGTCACATTCATCATCATTATCTTCGAAGTCATCATAAAAATCTGATATATTATAATTATTATAAACAAAGCTACAATTGCTATGCCTTGTTTAATATTCAGATCAATTTTAATTTCCTGACCGAAAGCTGTTATATATGAATTAAAATAAATTACAACATCAACATTGAACGACGAACGGGAAATTACACGACTCGCGTGATTGAAAAAGTATTTATTACTAAAAAAAAAATAGGTTATGGTTATGTACAACTACTGTCGAAAACTTCTCTGAGAGCGTTCACTTTAAAACAACACACCAGGAACGCCCGGTAGGTTGTTTAGGTTGAACGCACTCCTGAAGTGCGTTCATAATAAACGCCGTGTGAATGATAAACAACCCACCGGGCGAATTACCGAGCGTTCCTGGTGTGTTGTTTTAAAGTGAACGCTCTCAGAGAAGTTTTCGACAGTATAGTTGTACATAACCTATTTTTTTCATTATCAAATCAATAATAAATACTTTTTCAATCACGCGAGTCGTTGTAATTTCCCGTTCGTCCTTGAATGTTGATATTATAATTTATTTTAATTTATATAATATAACAGAGCTTTCGGTCAGGAAATTAAAATTGATCTGAATATTAAACAAGGTAGCAATAATAATTGTAGATTCGTTTATAATAATTATAAATAATCAGATTTTTATGATGACTTCGAAGATAGTGATGATGAATGCGACTCTGTACTTATTAGAGGCTTATATTTTATGTTTTCCATTTTAGGTTTTATAGGTATTTTAACAAAACTATCCACATAACAAATATACCTAATTAAAACCAAAAACGGACGGTGGAACAAACAATAATTATTAAATCGAACTTGAATCAGATTCTATTTCTACATCTCCATTCTCCAATAATTTCTAACCTAATAATATTTCATAATTTCATATTAATAAATCACGAACCACTCGTTTTTGCTACTGCGCATGACGGGCGTTTTTCATCCATTATAATTTCTTGGGATGAAAAGTTGTCTACCGTGCGATCACACGGCGTTCATTCTGAGCGGTGTAACTGTTTACCCAATGTTTATATTATGAACGGCTTACGGCGTCGCCGTGTGCACACGGCGTTTATTATGAACGTACCCCCTGCAAGTACATGGGCGGGTGGAGCAGCGGTTAAATGAGTAATGACATTGACTAATGACAGTAATGACAGTGACACTGAGCATTATTTACATTTTTTACGTCCTTCATTTCTTGACATTCATTACCCCGAAAAAAGTCCATGTAAAGAATGAATTCTTTACCCGTAAAGAATCGCGTAAAGAATAGAGGTAAAGAATACGGCACATCACTGATTATGAATGCGGCCATAATGACAGTGAGTGACCGTTGACCGACCACTGACGGCGCGTAGCCTGGACTCGAATCATGCGATCAATCGATGCGCTGATGTAAGCACCTGAATCCTGTCCTGCGCTCCTGAGTCCTGAGTTTTGCAGTTCCGCACTCCTGCCCCTGCCCCTGCCTGCTATCATCGAGAATCTGTGCTTGGCTGGGTGATCATGTTGAGTGCTGTGTCAAAATTAAGTTCCAGCCTTTTGGCTGGAAAATCGATTGAAAAACTTGGCTCAGAAAGCTTGAAAATCGTCGCTAACTACAATTCTTCCAGTAAGTTTCCTCATATTTATGTAATTTTCGCAGGGTCTTCGGGTTCCATGAGTGACCGACCGGGGCTGTCATGCGGGCGTAATCTCATTTATACTTTTCTGATATTAGGTGCCAACGAAGTTTTCCTCTAATTACGGCAGATTCTTTATCGATATTTAATTTTGTAGCGATTTTTTAACATTCCGATTAACTTTTAACCCTAAATTAAGTAACTTTTGAGTTACATAATCCGTGACATATCGCCATCTTGGTTCTATTATTACCGTATTATTGGGAGTCCTGACACTGAGGGAAATTTAAATTTCATTTTTTGGATTTAGTGGTTGAATTATTTTTACACCCGATTGTCTCATTTTATTCATATTATCCGATTTAGGTTTGCTTCTGATGCTTGAACTAGTTAAATCGTAATGACATTGCTTGGAAGTAAAGTCATTGGGAATTTTAAGTGTTATGTAATTATTGTTCAGGTGTACCTATTCAATCAATTTAACAAAAATATTTTATTAACTGTGGGGCCAGTGGCCAGAGCCAGTATAGACCCCACTATTAATCAGTTTCGCTCGCTACTTGCTGCTTGAATAATGAATGGAAATGGAAATTTAGAGACCGAGTAAAAAAACTAGACCTCTCATGTTCTCTTTTAAAATAACCTGAGAAATGGATCCACACTTCCCTGTAACTCTTCTCGATCATACAGGGTGTTTCACAAAAAAGTGGCCCCCTTTTCTAGGATAGGTAGAACAATGAAAAATTATTGGGGTTCGGTTAGCAAGAAAAATTTGGGTGAATATCTAGATGAGCGGCATGGGTATAGGGCGAAATGGCTTATACTATCGGATAGCTCGTGTCTCTAGGAGCATCAAGGTACCATTGAATTTTTGCGCCGGCAAGTAATAGTCGAGAAATAAGGCCTTAAAGTGTCATCCTTGCCCTAATACGTGTATTCGTCATATGATTGCGCTCGAACAGGAAACGCTCGATCGTCGTGTTTCCGACGGATAAGCGAGCTGCCTGTTCGCGCGTATAATGTTCGAATACACGTATTAGGGCAAGGATGAAACTTTAAGGCCTTATTTCTCGACTATTACGTGCCGGCGCAAAAATTCAATGGTACCTTGATACTCCTAGAGACACGAGCTATCCGATAGTATAAGCCATTTCGCCCTATACCCATGCCGCTCATCTAGATATTCACCAAAATTTGTAGTAAGGGCATCCGTATTAACTTTTATTAAAATGTTCAGTTAGAATAGAAAGCCCATAAAATGAGCCAGTCTGAGACAAAATTTAAGAAAAAAAAGTCATATAAATTCTGTAACAATTTACTACCAACATACATAGAACGCTTCTTTGACCTAAGTGATTCATGATTTTTTTCAATTATTCCAGAAAGGAGCTATGCAGCTAAAGCTGCACCCCTCAAGGCATCCGGTAAAGTGGTCGCCGTAATTGGTGCCGTCGTTGACGTCCAATTCGACGACAACCTACCACCAATCCTCAATGCTTTGGAAGTACAGAACCGTACCCCAAGGCTGGTCCTCGAGGTACGTCGTAGTCTACTCAATATTCAATCTTAATTGTTATAACTTTGTAACATTTCAGGTTGCCCAACATTTGGGAGAAAACACAGTGCGTACCATCGCCATGGACGGTACCGAAGGTTTGGTCAGAGGTCAGCAAGTCGCCGACACTGGATTTCCCATCCGTATCCCCGTCGGTGTCGAGACTCTCGGTCGCATCATCAACGTCATCGGTGAACCGATCGACGAGAGGGGCCCCGTTCCGACCGACAAACTGGCTGCCATTCACGCAGAAGCGCCCGAGTTCGTCGACATGAGCGTCGAACAGGAGATTCTGGTCACTGGAATTAAGGTGAGATCGATTTTTTGATGAAATCGTCGGAGCATTTAATTAAAATTTTTCCTCGTGCGTAGGTAGTGGATTTGTTGGCCCCGTATGCAAAGGGAGGCAAGATCGGTCTGTTTGGTGGAGCCGGTGTCGGTAAAACCGTACTCATCATGGAGCTGATCAACAATGTCGCCAAAGCCCATGGTGGTTACTCCGTGTTTGCCGGAGTGGGTGAACGAACCCGTGAAGGCAATGATCTCTACCACGAGATGATTGAGTCCGGCGTCATCAGTCTCAAGGACAAGTCCTCCAAGGTAGCGTTGGTGTACGGACAGATGAACGAGCCCCCAGGCGCCAGAGCCAGAGTAGCTCTCACTGGACTGACCGTCGCCGAGTATTTCAGAGATCAAGAGGGACAGGATGTGCTGTTGTTCATTGATAACATCTTCAGGTGGGTGTCAAGACGAACTTAATAAGCAGGAAACTCTGAAGTAATGTTGTTTTTTCCATGCAGATTCACCCAGGCCGGTTCAGAAGTATCCGCCCTGCTGGGTCGTATCCCCTCCGCCGTCGGTTACCAGCCGACCCTGGCCACTGAGATGGGTAGCATGCAGGAACGTATTACCACCAGCAAGAAAGGTTCCATCACCTCCGTGCAGGCCATCTATGTACCTGCTGATGACTTGACAGATCCCGCACCTGCCACTACATTCGCCCATCTTGACGCCACCACCGTACTGTCGAGAGCCATTGCGGAGCTGGGAATTTACCCGGCCGTCGATCCTCTCGATTCTACCAGCAGAATCATGGACCCCAACATCATCGGCAACGAGCACTACAATGTTGCCAGAGGTGTACAGAAGATCTTACAGGATTACAAGTCGCTGCAGGTGAGGATTTTTTGTCTTTTTATAACTTTTATACAGCTGCTCGTGGGAATTTTTTTGCTTCCCTATTAGTGGGTTTCATTTTGATCCATGATTTGGGACCCTCTCACACTGCATATTAATTCTAGTGGAAAATTCTACTGAAAAATTTACTGAATTTAATTTTGGTTGCAGGATATTATTGCTATTTTGGGTATGGATGAATTGTCTGAAGATGATAAGTTGACGGTATCCCGGGCGCGTAAAATCCAGCGTTTCCTGTCACAGCCTTTCCAGGTAGCTGAAGTTTTCACCGGTCATCCCGGAAAGCTAGTACCTCTTGAAGAGACCATCAAGGTAACAATATTGTTTGGTGTTGGAGAAAACGGTCGATTAATCTACGTGTTTTATTTTATGCAGGGATTCCAGAAGATTTTGAACGGCGAATACGATCATTTGCCGGAAGTGGCATTCTACATGGTCGGCCCCATTGAAGAAGTGGTGCAGAAGGCAGAAAAATTAGCTGAATCCTCTTAAAATGTTTTATTTCTGTAAGATATTTAACGTCATATTCGTACCATCTAGTGTCACATGAAAGGCAAGAAGCTGTTCCTTTTTTTTATATATAAATATACATTTGAAAAACTTTTGTTGTCCAACATCGTTACAATTTCACTTCTCTGGTGTATTCTAATCTAATTTAATTTTTAAATAAATAGATTTGTTTCGAAACATGAATTATTCTTATTTAAACTGAACTACCATTCTTGTTCCTTTAGTTACAAGAGGATGGTTGGTCAAAGTTCTCACTAGTGAGCAATTTTTTTTTATTATTTTTGTAATATTTGTGTGCAAATGATTCGCACCATGACCGGCTCTGGTTTTACTAATGCATGTTAAAACGACACAAGGGATGTTGCCTAATATCCAAATGTTTCCCGAATTAGATTATAATTCCCACAGACCTCCAGAATTTTTCAGTCATCTTGACTTGTCAAATACTAAAAAAGTAGAAGTGATGGGTGATTGAAAAATATCATAAGTGAGAGAGCAAAACTCAATAAATCCACCTGTTTTAGTACTGATAAAGGAGCTGGCCTTACAAAATTTTGGTTTTAATAATTGAAGACTACATCATGAAGAACAAAGTTCAAACAACCAATTATGGAAGTATGTAGGTTCGGAAGGCTCTTCTCCAGTTGCATATTTTTCTCCTTCCAGATGGATTTATGAAGTTTTGAAACCAAGCCAAGACTAGCCTGACTCTTTTACTTGCGATTGTTTTGGCACAGAATGAGGGCGTTCGTTTATACAAAAAAAACCTGGTAGATATCATTGCCAATGTGATTTTTATGAAAAAAAAAATGTTTTATTGACTTTTGATCCCAGACCCCTCAACTATCTTCTACAAAATTATTATCCATGTTAATTTTATATTTAAATTACAAGATGTCACTCATTAATGGGTACCTAAATGAACAATTATGGAGTCCAGTACTTTTTCTTGGCCTTCAAGAGCATCTCTGTTAATAGTCCAGTCATTGAAGGTAAAATACAACGATACTGTATAATTTTGCACAAAAATTTGGATTCAGGTTCTTTAAAATTGACCATGTGCTCTGGTTTACTCACCCTGATTGTGGATGCCACCCCTTCTAGGGGTGTAAATAATTACGCGAATGGATAGATTGATTAATTCTAAGAAACTTTTGTTCTGATTATTTTTCTGAAAGCTAATACTCTTACAGCCAATATTATAAAGGCTAACGGGCAGATTTCTGTGCTCGTATTTGAAGCTAATATCGACGTCAAATTACTTTTATTGACATTTTTGTAATTACATTCATGTCAAGAATAGCTAAATTTAAAAAATTTCCACTTGGACTCGATACCTTCTTCAGAAATGGCCACAGAAATCTGCCCGTTAACTTAATGAGCCTTTATAATATCCGCTGTTAGACTAATAATTCTTATAGAAGTTTCTAGCATTAACACTTTTTTATTGAAAATGCACTGCAGGGAAATCCCAATGACACTCTGGGAGCGGTGCATGAGAGCGGAGATTTAGATTCATGTTGGCTTTGAATCGCTGCAGGTTGTATTTGTCAGGAAACACGCCCTTTGGAATGCTATTCCAAAGTGATGCGATGCAGTTCTATACATAAAAGAAGTCTTCTCCTAGCTCCCCACCCACTATGAAGCCCGCAATTGAAGGCGGCCGTTTATATTGGGGGAGGGGGGACTTGTCGGAACGGCCACAGAACAAAACGCGCGGCTAGTGGGCCACGTTCTCTTCTTTTCCTTCATTTGATGATCACCTACGAGGTACACGTGATAAACCACCCAGTATGTGGCGGTCCACAGCGCGATGCGTTTTTTCGACACCGAAGACACGTACAGCTGAATGTCTTAGATCCTTTAATCAACCCTTAAAAACCACCCCTTATACATTGCACACCGTATTTTTGCATATTTATGCGTATTTTGCACAAACAATTTTCAAATAAATCATTTATTAACATAACAAGAAAATAATATTTACTGATAACATATTCACAACTAAAAATTTTGTACAGAGTATTCAAATGGCAGTTATGCATCTATAATGCAATTATGAAGTCTGTAAATGGATGAATTTTGATTGAAACTTTCCCTCCCCTAATGAGATGATTTCAAATTTTACCTAAGGCAGTTTAAAGCTAAGCGATGGGAGAGCTTTTAAAACTTTACATAGGAACGGCCTGGCTGTTTCGGTTTACCAGTAAAAATGTTCCTCAACTTTGGCTGATGGAAATTGTTTGAGATGAGAGATCTGTTCTGGGCGAATTCAGCCTCTAGTCGAACCCAAATGCCACCTGCAAAAAAACAAAACAGTTGTATTACAAAACAATACCTCTTAGTAGATACTTGAAGTATTATTAATCAAAAGTAATATCATAAAGTAATATCATTTATCATTTACTCAGTTAAATTCTCTAAAAAAACTACTCAGTTTTTGCATAAAAAAATGTTTAGATTTGATATAAATCAGAAAGCAAAGCTTGCGGATTTCAAAAATCAGTGGAGAACCAGTTCCTAGAAATGTTGAGCACAAAATTTTAACAAGTCAAACGTCATCGTGATTTCTTTATTAATAGGTGCATAATATACGTATATAATTCGAGTGCTATTCGGAGAATTGCATCAGAAAAGAAAATCTTGAACTAAATAAATAACAAGAACTTGAAGGAGGGAGATTTTTTTTAAATAAGGTCAAGTGTGCAAAAAAATTTGATTGATTGTTGTCCTGGGCCTGATGAAGTTTACTGTTAATTTTGAAATGAGCATTTCAGGTGAACACTTTGTATAGTAAATAAATGTCATTTTGAAACATTTGAGGGCATCTGAAGTAGTGCCACTCATAGAAATCGTACCTACATGTTCCAATAATGTGAAGTTTAAATCACAAGAGCCAGTACCTATTGAAGACACGCACAAGAACTTTCTCGTTCTTTCCAGAACTCATCAGCATACCATATCAAAGCACACTGCAGAGCATGTATCAAGGGTATATAATGAGGACGTTTATAGTCCCGCCCTGACCTTAAAAATCTTAACCCAATTCTTAACTTTAAAACAAAATCAAATGTCATAGATTTAGCTACTTTATGTAACATAAACCTGATCTGTCAAATGTCAAAGATGACGTTACAGTCACTGTCAAATTAAATTTTTAAAATGGCATGGGGGGTCATGTGAGACCTCATTTTAAAGGCATGTACAATTATCTACACAAAAATCATGTTAGATTTAAATTATCGAACAGGCAGTTTAAATTTAAGGAGGACTATTATTATAAACATCGTCGACAAAAAATTCTCAAAATTAACATAATTTTTGTGTAGATAATTGAAATACTTTTAAAATGAGGTCTCACATGACCCCCTCTTGCCCCTCAAAATTTAGAAGTTGACAGCGACTGCAACGTCATCTTTGACAGATCAGTTTTATGTCAAAAAGAATCCATGACTTTTGATTTAGTTTTTTTTTTTTACCAAAGTTCTATCTCATTCGGATTAAAAATTAAGGGGGAGGGGCCCTGTAAACGTTCCCACTGATACGAAGACTGTCAAAAGTCAACTACTAAAATAACTTTTGAGCGGATAATTGAAATACCTTTAAAATGAGGTCTCACATGACCCCAAATGCCATTTAAAAAACTGAATTTGACAGCGATTGCAACGTCATTGTTGCATTAACATTTAACAGATTAGTTTTACGTCAAAAGGTATTAAAATTCATGACATTCAATTCAGTTTTTATACCAATGTTCTATTTATTTCATTCAGATCAAAATTTAAGGTCAGGGAGAACTATAAACATCCTCACTGTATGAACTGAGAGCCCATTCACTCTTATTAGTTACGGCTCACTTTCAAATTTCAGTAATATACTGTTCTCTCTTCTACACAGAGGTCAAGGTATGAGAGGATAATAATTCTGAAGACAAGTACTCCCATGGACAACCCATCCTATATAGATACCATGCATGAGTCTTATTGTAATAAAATCTGATTTATTGTTAGTAATTCCCTTCACCTACAACTCTGTGTAAGTTTTTTAAATGTAAGTTATTTAAATGTGTTAAAAGTACCGGTAATTGTAATTAGTAAAAAAAAATTGTAATGATGCGCTAAAAAATCAACCCGTTTTGACATCCCGCCGAGAGGTCATTAAAATTAATGAGGCGGTTTCCAACCGAAAGAAAAAAAAAACAAAAAAAAGCTTGTTTTCTTTTTCAGACAATTAACACGAAGCCAGTAAGTCCCTGATAAGAAAAAGCTTTAAATATTAGACATATAAATTAACCTATCCTTGAAAAAAGCTGGCCGCCCTATTTTTGGCTGCGAGCTGCCTGGCCAAAGAAAGAAAAACCCTCCCTGTATGAATGGTTCCGGCGGGTGTTGAATGCTAGAGGCAGGGCCGAATTATGATTATTTCGGCCCTTTAAGTTACTCCAAAATTAGTAAACTGTGTGAGTTCAATTCTGATCACTGAAGTGATTAATAAGCCAGTGATGATACGGTCAGTTATTGGGGAATAATTATTATTTTTGCATACCTAAAGGAGTTACATTCCTAGCGAAACCTTTCCCAACTTTCAGCGTCCCGTCGCAGGTTCTCTTCTCCAAAAACGCTGTGATCTGTTTGAGTGCATTTTCTTCGTACGCTCGTTGAAAATCTTGATTACTTCTCGCAGACAAATTGTGCTGCCACAGGTGGCCGTCCGCCTTCTTCTTGCTCCTCACCCTTTTGTGAATCCTCCTGGGGCTCAACTTCTAGAAACAAAAATGCTCTTCATTAATTAATTACTTTAAATCATCGCCGCCTAACCTTTTTGAAGCCGCTCGGAGGCGGACTCTCTGGTGGACTACATTCTTCCGTGCAGGGCGAAGAAGACTCGCTGGACGAAACGACGCTGGCATCTTCATCTGTGTCTTCGTCCGCGGTCGTCTCTTCGATCTTCTCTTTTTCCAAAACGGTCTCCTGGATCTCCTTGCAACGTTCACCGAACACACTCAGCAGTCCGAGTTTCGGACGAGGCGGGATTATCTGCAGTCCGTCCCACCAAAACGTCTCGTTACACAGAAGCTTATCACCGGTAGACGGCTCTAAAATCAGGACATCTTCGTTAAAACGGTAATATCCAGACAGCCACCCGCTCACCTCTCGCAACCAATCGGGTCAGTCTCTCCGGGAACATCAACTGAGGGGGCTCCTCCTCGATTAAATGCCGGTAGCTCTCGAGCATTCCTAGAACGGCAGAGTCCTTGACATTTTTCGTGCAAACGGTGTGCTCCCTGAACTGACAGCCGCTGTAGTTTTGGAGCAGCTGGAATCGATAAGCCCGCTCCCCGCAGCAGGGGTACCGTCCGACTGGCAGGGGTGTCTTCTGAGTGTCGATGGTGAAGAACTGCGGAGGATCGGAGTGGTACCGGCACCAGCCTATCTGGTACACGGGAAAGTAGCGCTTGCAGGCCAAGCAAAAGAGGTAATGCGCGTAGCCCCATAAACGCCAGTATACCTTGCGCCAAGTCTTCAGGGATTTGTGAAGTTTCAGGATGAAATCGTTGATGTTCCAAAGGGGATCTCTGGAAGCGGAAGCATTTTTCAATCAATAATAATTATGACCGAAACCTTAAATGTAAAATCACCCAACACTCGGTGTGTCATTTTGCATGGAAAACTGTCTCAGTATTTTCTCGAGTACTATATTATTCACTTTGGTGTACCTCAGGGATCTCTGATTAGGCCTTTAGAATTAATAATTTATTTCTATAGTCAAGAGATATCTGAAAAGAAACTATACAGTGTTCCGTGTGAATGACCTCCACCTTAATAATTGGTCAACACACTAGTCTCTTTTACAAGAGGTAGAAACTTGAAGTAGGCTGATATGGCATGCTGATGACTAATGAGCTCGCAAAAAGGGGGAAATAGCTATCCACGTCTTAAGCGGTGTTTTTCGGTCTCTGAATGAGATCAGTATTCCTTCTCTTTGTTTTTATAACTCTAAAACCCAATAACTTCTTTTATTTTTATTTCCATTTATATATTTACAGTTTTATTGTATTGCTCTTAAATGATCGTACCACTAGACATTAAAGCTGTTATGGTGGTGATTATTATTATTATCATCATCTACTGTAACATGGAACACCTAGGTATTACCCTTGAGAAAATCCATGTAAATTTGGGGAAACCCCTATATTAATTTACAACGCTAAGAAATCTAGTTTAGAAAAACAACTACAACTACATTAAAGACAACTACACTCACTGAATAAAATTCAACAGGAAGAAAAATGAAAATCGCTTCACAAAAATCTCAGAAAAAAAAACATTTTAAAATAACAACCGACCACAGATTCACAAGACAATGCAAACATTGCAAACTCTTAGAAAAGCTTAGCCTATAGACTAGAAATTTTACACAAATACATAAAGCTTAAGAAACCACCACTCGAAAGACGATCACAATCACAGCTAGGGGAATCACAGTCACAGGTAGGGAAATCACAAAGAAAGAGGGGGGGGGTTAAACTACGCGCCTTTATTGACAACAGTGACAACATAAGTAAAAGAGATGAGAAGCTGGAATACAAGAAGAACAGCTATAGTCCAGTTCGAGGTACAAACAGAGCATTCGGGGAGACTGGCTTAATGAGATGTTCCACAAAGCATAAAGAACCCATCAGAGGGAACTTCAAGCAAGCGCTCTGTGGAGGCATCAAGAGATTGATTCAAGCAAATCAGAGGACAACTGCAGCATCAAATTCAAATGAAATGTTGAAACTTCAAGCAGAGGTAGTTCAAGTCCGAGAAGTCATTCGACTACTCAAAATGATATTCCTACTACAATGGGGATGATCAATCCACTTAACATTCCGGCAATCATTTTAATTCAAATCGACAATTCGCCTAAAGGGGCATTCAGGAATTTTTCTGAAACTTCTGGTCAACTAAAGAGCAGAGCAGGCTGAAACATTTCATTCACTCCACTGTCTGCTGGGACAACCATTTATTCATGTGCCATCACTTGCGCACTCTGTCAGATTAGCAAAGTTATACTTACTGATCTAATACCTGAGGAACACCTTGTCGCTATTTGGTCTAGTGAGATATTTCCCGAACCACAACCAGGCTCTTCGGTGATTAAATTTGACATTTGACAAAACTTATTGTGAAAAGATGAAAGATGAAAAGATAGTGAACTTCAGAAGTCCAACTCCTTTCTTCATCAAGATGAACTCCTTACATTCACGTTTCACCATGCAAGCTAGTCATTCCTCAAGTCTATAGTTCATCTCCAAACCACCACGACAAACCAAAAACCATCCAGCATCAGAGAAGCTTGACCCAGCTAAACCGATCCAATATTTCTACACCCTCCACCCCATCTTATCATTCAAACCAATCAAAACTTTCTACCAAATCAATCTAAACAGGCTATGTACCATTCCCCACCTATACATCGGTTCGGAAATTGTGTACAGTAACTGACATTTCCAAAAAAGAAATTTCAGAGAAGCGGCAAGCAGAATTTTTCGTTGCGAGAAAAATTTTCCGCTTGCCGCTTCTCCGAAATTGCTTTTTTAGTACTGTCAGTTATTGTACATAATTTCCATACTAATGCATAGGGACCATTGATTCCTGTGAAAACCCATGTAAATTCGGAGAAACCTCTATATAAATCTAAAACAAAAAGAAAAACTAGTCTAAAAAACATCTACAAGAAAGAAAACTACACTCACCAATAGTCAGACAACAGATACGACAAAAACTTGAAGGGAAACCTCCACTAGATCACTGGCGATCACGATCACAGCCAGAGGAATCCCGGTCATCCCAGCCAGGGAAAATCATAAAGAATTAGGTTGGGGGAAGAAGTTATATTAAGTATTATGATCCATGACACATTTTGGATAGAATTGTGCAGACCACAATAAAGAGAAAATAATAGTGACTCAAAATTTGATCCCTGAAGTACACCTGACATTACTGATTAGGAACAACAGGTAACTCGAGTTCAAATCAAACTACAAAGTTTGAAGAAAAGTAGTCTTTATGATAATTTAGTTGTTGTACCTGGAGTGAAAACTGACAATCGATCCGTCAGTTTGTAACCGCATCGCTGGAGGTACGCACGGAATTTTCATAGAAACGGCAGGACTGATGTACTGCTGACACTTCCCGCATTGATAAGTCTTCGCCAAAGAGCTCCAGTGACCTCTCATACTCTCCGGTTCGGGCTCCGCCATCGACTGAATTAATTTACAAAACAACCGAGACTGTATCTTATCCTTCCTGTCTCGAATACCCTCCACTTCTGTATTCGTATACATCGCTGCTAACCTAGAAGCGATTATTGTTAATTATTATTGAAGTGATAAAAATTACATTTTTATTTATTTTAATCCACGCCTGCCTACCTGGTTAGGAGGGAATCGTTGATGCAGGATAAATTAACGGAGTTTCTCAAAATGTCGTTCATGTGTTGGTGACAGTACAACAGGCAGTCTTGTACGAGCGGATCCATCTGGAGGAAAGCGGAAGAGACGAGTATTTGAACAACATTCAGGGAATCCAGCTTCGGCCAGTCTTCTTCCAGGAGTGCTTCTTTTTTCACCCATTTCATGAGCCATTCGAAAACATCGATATCGCAATGGACCGATATCTCCATGTCTTCTAATTTTTGTCCTGCAAATTCATTAAGTGACTCGTTATTCTTTTTTAAAGGGGGAATAGGAAAGCGATTACTTAGTACCTGAAGTAACATCAGCGAAATAGGCCATTTTTTCCACAAGCAACTTCTGATCGCAGTGGAAATCTTTCTTGATACTTTTTATTTCGTCGCATACGTGGATTTCGATTTCTGCATTAGAACTTTAAGAAATATTAAGAATCGTTAAGAAAATTATTACACACTTAAACATAAGAAGGCAATTTTAATATATCGCCCTCCATCTGACTAATTAGTAAGGTTTTGCACATTATGCAAATAAATTTAATAGGGCGATGAGTTGTACCCCATGCGCTGCAGACGTAAAATTTTTCAATGTTCAAGATCACGCAATTTCCCAGGAGTTGAAAAAGCCATGCCTGCGTTTTGAATTTTCAAAAAAAATTACCATTTTTTGAACCTCTTTATAAGCAAGAAGGGAAAAACTTTAAAACTAAATTAACAGGATGCGGGAAATAATTAATTAAAAATACACTCATTTAGGGAGTGATGCGCGAGAAGGTGTTTTATGCCACCAGTTGGGTTTGTGATTGCGAATCGTAAATAATGATGCAATACAACAACAAATCAGGCCACGGCGCAACTGTGTTTTACCTCAGGGGAGGGTTGTCTGACAAGTATCATCACTTCTCACAGTTCTCACACATTGTGATTTATGGCTCATTAGAAGCTTTCTCCATAATTTTGTTGGTATAGAGACTAATATTATTATAGAAACTTGATTTTTCGTTCTGTAATGAATAATGTTTACTGAGTACCGCGCCCCCCAAGTCGTTCGGCGCCCCCAGGCAACTGCCTATATACACTTATACACAGGGTGTTTACGGTAAGGTTGGCCAAACTTCACAGGCTGATTCTTCAGACTAAAATAAACAAAAACTTTCCCATTAACGTGTATCCGGAAATGCATCGTTTTTAAGATACAGGGTGTCGAAGAAATATTATTTTTCCAGTTTTTTGACGATATCTCGTGAACCGTATGAGATACAATCTTCAGCTCTTATACACACTATGTGTTCACTGATCCTTTTATATTCGCCGTGAAATAAAGGTTTTAAAAAAAATCAGTGGCGTAGATTTAGGGTATTTTGAGGGTTTCGACCCTCCAGTATTTATTTTATTTTATTTTTATTGAACCGTCCATGTTTGTTACACCAAAAAGTTACTCTTGGTTAACGGCTCTAAAGTGAACCGTTTCCGAGAAAAATGTCATTTTATGAGAGAAAACGTTATTTGATTTTTCCAAAATGCTGTTGAAAAATCGTAAAAAAAAGTGATGTTTTCTCTCATAAAATGCCATTTTTCTCGGAAACGGTTTATTTTAGAGCTATGAGTACTTTTTTGGTAGGTATAGAAAACATGGGCGGTTCAAAGGCGATGCTTAAAATCGCATTTATTCCAGTGGCATAGAAATTAGGGGGTCGAAACCCTCAAAATACCCTAAATCTACGCCACTAAATTTTTTTTTAAACTTTATTTTATGGTGAAAATAAGGGGACCAGTGAGAACATAACATGTATAAGAGCTGAACATTGCATCTCATACGGTTCCCGAGATATCTTCAATAAAAAATTGGAAAAAGAATATTTCTTCGACACCCTCTGTATCTCAAAAACGGTGCTCTTCCGGACACACGTTAATGGGAAATTTTTGTTTATTTTAGTCTGAAGAATCAGTCTGTGAAGTTTGGCCAACCTTACATAGTACACCCTGTATACATGGTCCAGCCTGACTGAAAGGGACTTTGTGACGTCATTTTTATTGTTTTTATTTCATTGTGACATCATTTTGCTCATTTAACGTCAATTTTAATTATTGTTAAAGTCAAGTCAATAATGAAAATGACGTCTTTTTTGAAACCTTTTTCAAGATTTTCCCGAAAACAGCTGAACCAACTGAAAACAATTTTGATATTTGAATTAGAATTATCTATGCTCGGAAAATAAAATGACACAGTGTGTAACCAAACGACAGTAAAAAAATCTAACAGAAAATGATCTATAAAAAAATTTAGTATACGTTCAAGCTGAAGAAATCAGTATTAACAAATAATAACTTTATCTGATTTGCCAAAAACAATAAACCTCTTTTTTTCAATAAACTTTTTGAAAATTTATTTTCTACACAAACATGTTAGCATCAACACAGAACTTTTACCACTAAACAGATTATGAACATTCACTGAACATTTATTTTACATTTTAATGTCACTTCTTTGGAGAATTTTAAATGTCCGAATTGGCCCCTCGTCCTAAACCCACCCAACTCTCCCCTGTATTAAAAAAAATACTTATTTAAACATTAATTTTCTGCTTTTGTGTGGATTTTTAGTTTTTTCGGGACTTCAAAAATTCGTCCAAACGGACAGACAAGAAAGCGGGTTATTGTTTCATCGTCATCAAGTTCTGAGGTATGTTTAAAGTTTCAAATATCTCGCTCTTCGGCAGTTAGTTTGCAATCGATTGCAAGATTTGGACTGCAGACAGACAGACAAGAAAGCGACTTAATAAATAAGTAAAAAAAAAAACGTGGTAACGTTTAAGTTAAGTTAAGTTTGCTAACTTGGGGACTAAAAACTCGAATTTTTTATCCTGCATTGGTAACTTTTTCATTTCCCTGAAATCGGAGTCACACTGTTTACAGTTAATAATTCAAACTGAATTCTAAAAAAATTAGTCACATGATATGAAAGTTCTTCATACCATATTTTGCAGCGAGGCGGGATGCTCTGGAGGTAGTCCGATTCGAATTTATCAAACTGATTTGGGAAGTTGAAGTGTTCAGCTATAAAATAACAATCTTCGTTTTCCATTTATATGCTGAAACATAGGTAAAAATTGCGCGCAAACATGAGCAAAAACGGCCGTGCTCGCGAGTGTGGGGGTAGTAGAACAGCAATTGAGGGGAAGGCATAATACAAGCGCTGTTGTACCCCTTATCTGCTGTTCTACCCCCACTCTCACGCGCCGGGCTGTTTTTGCTCATGTTTGTGCGCAGTTTTTACCTGTTTTTCAGCATTTGAATGGAAAAAGAAGATTGATTAACGTTTTATAGCTGAACACTGCTACTTTTCAAATTAATTTTATAAATTTGAATCGGAGGACCTCTGGCCTCGTTGCAAAATATGGTATGAAAGAGCTTCTGATTGTATTTACGCAAAAACGAATTATTCGTTTTATATGTTTTTAGTACTTAACGATTAAAAAGTATACCATTATTTTTAATAACTAGGGAAATTGTAAGATTTAAAACGAAAACTGTGGAGTATATGAAACAAATTTGATGCTTGAATAGTTACACTTAATTTTCAAGGAAAAGGCGAGTTCCTCTAGTTAAAATCAATTTTATCCTCTATCTCTACACACCTTACTATTATCGATTGCATGCGCCCCACGTTTTTTATTCTAATATTACAAGTAGGTAGGTATTTCCATAGTCATTGAAAATTATTTCATCTTTTTAGTCAATGTTAAAAACGTGATAGGGGAGAGCAATCTAGAGCAAAAAAAGAGCAATCTAGACACTAAAATTAAAACGTTCATAAAATCGTTAATTTTCATAATTCAACGTCCGTTTTTGTGTTTAAAGAAAATTCAAAGATTTTACATCTTATCAAGCCTATCAGACTGTAAATTTTTGTTAGTTTTTTTCAAAAAAGCGCTTACAAAATGCCCCATGGTGAGACAGTTTCGGACAAGAGTGGGGTACTTAGATTTCTTAGATTTACAATTGAATAACTTTATCATTCTGAAGCAAACGTTTGCATGTATTCAGTAAGAAACACACCATACAAATAAATTGTATAAGTAGTAAGTGCTCGCATTTTCAAATTTTTTGAGAATTCAATTACAGGATTTTTGTGGCATCAGCAGTCAAAATTGAAAGATAGGTACCCCTATCTTTCTAAATTTTAAGTGTATTAGATAAGAATTCATTAGTCCGAACCTACCCTAATTTGTGCCAATACCAATTGCAAATACCAATTACTGTAAATAGGCATGAGCTAATTATTTTACAGTAAAATGTTAAATGTAACACTTGTTGAGGAAAAAAGGTGCATCGGAAGCATCAAGCAAGTATCATTGAAAAAGATGGGTAGGCTGATGAAGACAAAAGAAGAAACAAGTCATGAAAGAACTCTATATGCTCTGGAGTGATGGCAAAATCTTTACAAATTCCCAGATTGAAGAATCTAATAAGAGAGGAAGGAACAAAGATTGTCTATTCATTTATATTCTTATCCACGAAGAAAATCATGATGACATTTGACTTGTTAAATTTTGTATCTGAATATCTGGTCAAAAAATCATTTAGCTCCACCCCTTGAAACCTTTAATAGCCAATCGGATATCAGAATATATTAATAAGTCAAAAGTAATCGTGGGTGTCTTTGCTAATATGATGTAAACCAATAACAGATCTGTTAACATTTATTAAACCAATATGACCAAGACTGTTTTAAACAAACTTACTCTTTTTCTTTTAACGCCACAGACGGCTTAGAGGTTAAACTATCCAATGATTTCTTCCTGGTTAATTTCTCATCTGATTTCGATATTGTGGTAAGATTTGTCATGCTGTTTGATTTCTCTGCTTGACAAAAAATAAAAATAAATTCTTTTAAACTGTACTAATAAGGGTAAAGTACAAGTACCTGAGAGTTTTGCATGTGAACAACTACTTTTCTTTGATATTAATGATGATGAAGGTACCAGATATGGCAAGACAGAATCGAGTAGACCCTCTGACAAGACTTCTTGGACTTTAATCTTTATTGTCTCACTCTCCGAGTCACTTCGTTTTCTGTTTACTTCTAAAACAAATAAATTATTTAATTTATTAGTTTTTTATTATTAAAAGTGATATTGGTAACCTTTTTTATCATCGACTGTTTTTAATTTTTCAGTGGAAGTCTGACAGGAAGCAGTTTTAACGAGATCATTTTGCATTTTTAGCCAATTTACAGCTTCGGTCATTCCGCCTGCTAGAAGAAGACCTTCGACTGAACCCTCCACCTATGTTAATGTTAATAATATAAATAAATAAATATTAATTATTTATTTTTATTTATTATAAATAGGAATAAAAAAAGGTCTAGGTCTACTAACCTGATAGGCAGTTTTAAGGAAATCCAGGAACTGCTTGACGGTGATCTCTGAGCATAATGAGGTCGGTTTAGTCATTTTGGAGACTTTGTTTGTTATTGGTGTCTTTATGTGCGGTTCACCGATTGATTCCATTGTTCCTTAATAAATTAAACTAATTTAATTAAAGTTTTTGCTATTTCTGAACCTAATGGTGCGTTACTGGGGAATTTATTGATCAAACTTTCGAGGAAATATTGATTCTCTACCAATAATTGATTGAAACATACAAAACAGGAAATTCTCTCCTTTTGACAGATGTCTACAAAAATGACAGTGACTGACAGAAACAAATTAAAACGATGGATCTTAAAAATTGCTTTAGAGTTCCTGTAATGCAACTCATGTTAGACCCTACTGTTACAGTGGATAAAACTAATTTTTGTCTTACGCTTGTTGAATTTCTATGAAAATTTATAGCACGTTTTTATTTTCCCAAAATTATTTTTTTTTCTGATTTAGTTCTTCATGCCAATTATAATTTTTTATAAAATTATGATTGCTGTTATTTTTTTTAGAGGAGAAATTGTTTTTATGAAGAAACTTACCAACCAGTGTGAAAGGGGACACCCATCAATTATTAGGCGAGGTGTTTTTTATTTATTTAATTTGAACTCCCCCTACCTCTTGGGTGAGATTTGGTAAGATGTGAGGGGGTCCCCTTCCCCTCGTCTGAGACTTTCCCTATATTTAGCCATTATAAAAAAAAATTGGTTTCATTATTCCCTGAATTAAAAAGTCAAGGTGAGTTTTTCATTGGGCCCTCCTTCATTTAAATGAGATTTGGTGGAACTCCCTCTCCCCCACTTTGAGCTTCCCCAAAGCAAACTCATTAATTTGTATCTCTTGTTCAATTGCCAAACCAGATAGATTTGTTAATCTCAGTGTGGTATATCCTAAATAATTTTTGTTTTATTCCAAAGCAGAACAGATCAGTAGATTAATTTTTTTTCTTTATAACATTCAAGGTCACTATCTTAGTAGTTCAAAATTTATCAACATAAAAAAATTAATTGTAAAAAAGGGATTGTAGTTTTTCTACTCTTAACCTTCAATTATGCATAATATGCAGGGCTGGCGAAACAGTTTTAGACCCAAGCGGTACAGATTTTGAGGCCCTTATTATTTAACAGAAGTTCAAAAAATGTTTTATGATTACTTTAGGGGGCCTCCGGAGGGTCTTTATTTATTAATCGTTGAGTATACTTGCCCTTTTCTCTCGTATAAAATAAATAATACAGGGTGTTCCTAAATTCATGAAAAGTTAATATAAACATAAGTCTGCAAACGCTTCTTTACTGATCTAGAGGATGTTGAAATTTGAAGATTTTTTTATAGCTCCTGCAGTTTTTGAGATATTTAGCTCAAAACGCTTTAGGGCTTACATCATTGGGCATGCCAAATGGTTGTGAGAATCTACAGGGAGATTTCCTTTTTATGGCTATTTATTGTAATAAATTATTTCTACAAAAACTTCAAAAAATTTAAATTTCATCAAAGTAGCATCTAATAGATAGTTTTTTTCTTCATAATAGTTCCTGCTACAAAATTAAAAAACAAAAAAAACAGGAAACCAAATACTTTCTAAATATAACAAAAAATTCATATTCTATTTTAGAATCTACCAGCGGCAGCGGCGCTTCAGAAAAAGTTCAAGGGGAGAAATGGAGGCATGACCCCTGAAAAAACAACCCTGTAGATTCTCACAGCCATTTGACAGGCCCAATGATGTATGCCCTACAGTTTGCAAGCCTATTCCAAATACTTCAAAAACTGTACGTTATAAAGAAAAAATCTGCAAATTTCGACACCCTGTGGATCAAAAAGAAGCGTTTGCGGACCTATGTTTATATAAACTTAGTCATGAAATAAGCCATGAAACAAACCTTTTGCATAATA
Source organism: Malachius bipustulatus (assembly GCA_910589415.1). NCBI lineage: Eukaryota > Metazoa > Arthropoda > Insecta > Coleoptera > Melyridae > Malachius > Malachius bipustulatus. The sequence goes on along the minus strand of OU342638.1, from coordinate 17,284,170 downwards.
ATATGTACATATTTAGGAATACTAATGTATACAGTGCACTAGATTATCTTGAAAAGGATAAAATGCCACTTGGTTCCTTTCTGATATAAACTATTCTGTAAAAAAAATTTCTATATTTTCCACCGTAGATACCTTTATAATAATTATTATTGTAAAAAACAATGTTTCTGAGGACTAATAAGTGCCTAACCGGTTACACAAATTTATTTTGATAAATTCATCTATTTTTTTCTATTAAATCTCTCTTCATTTTGAAAATTTTGTGAAGCAAAATAATGATAATCCTGTTTATTATGGCCTGCAGAATGCAGATTATAAAGTCACATTGTCATTACAAATGTACCTACAGGAACAAAATGGGAACCTATCCAAGCACATCTCTGAACAGACTGCATACATTCAATTGTTAAAGCGGGGTAGTCTCAAATTAATTTCACTTCACTATTAAAAATATTAATAATTTGATAAGATAACTTCAGTAAAACATTGTTTGTTGGAATTCAATTCAATATACTCGACTTTATGTGTGTAGGCAGGCTATCACAGCTGACTTCAACTGAAATCATAAGCAATCCCGATCTGTTCTGCTGCGCTCCTTTAAAATTTGCTCTGAAAGTTTCTTCCACAACTACGACAAACACAATCAACGGTTACAATGTACGCAACGCAAGCAATGCTTCCACTCCAGGCGCTCACCGACAACTGCCTGGACGACCGAGAGCCAGTTGTCAGTGAGCATGAAGTTTGAATCATTGATGATGTCTACCGCAAAATTGTGGATGAAACGTTTAGAGCATATCTCCATGGGTCATGGCAAAACAGACATGTATAAAGCCTCTATAAAACAAAAAATAAATCAAATTCAAATATATAAATCCATAATTTATTGACTTTGTTAAAATTATTTATAATCAATCAATAAACGATGGCCAACTTAACTTAAAACTTCATTCTATGTGGGAACTGCGACGACCTCAGCGCAAACATAGATTTCAAGTAAGCCTTCAGAAGTTTCCTCTCCGGGTTCTTATTAAAAGCTTCAATTAACTGTTTATCTACAACCTTCTGATCGACCTTCCGTTGATCGCTGACCTTGTATTTCTAAAAAATTAAAAATAAATCAATTACCATCAGCGTTTTTGAACTAGACGAGCTCCTTACCTCTTTCTTCGTCTGGAAAATATCGCCTTCCTCTTTCTTGGCTCGCTTCTGCCTGTGTCTGCGGAAGTACTCGTCGTTCATGTTTTCCGGCAATTTAACGCTACTGATATCTACCTTGGTTTGGGTGGCTATGACGTAACGTTGACTTATACGTCTCAAGGGACACCCATTGATCGAGAAAGGTCCTATACAAGGATTAAATAAAATCTAGCGCGAGTGATATCCGACAAAAATCTTACCAGTCACCAATAAAAGCCCAGAGTAAAGTTGTTTCAGGAAGACTGCCCTCTTTCCTTTGTGGGAACCAGCTAAAAGAACAACGACAGTTCCGGGAGTGAGAGAGGATCTTAGATGACGGGCGTGGTGTTTGAAGCACTTCTTCGCCGGCCTCTTCTGGATCCTAAAAAATCGAATACACGATTTAAATCAGTTGTCATGGTAGGAAATTAAGACATTTTTATTTTTGGATCATTCAAGATAAATAATTGAAATTTGTTTTCTTTTCGGCGCATAACTTGGGTATCTTTCAATATTTCAATTTCCAATCAAGAGGTTATTTATTATAATTTAGAGCAGAGTAAGTTAAACATGTGGAGAAAAAATTAATAATGGTGCGGATACAGGGTACATGAGCCCTTTTTCGCCCATGGATTTACTCATCAGCATTGGATTCCCTGGAGCTTTTTTACAACAAAGCGTACCTATACTTATAAATGTTTCAAGTTTCCCATTGTTTTTAAGTAAATTGAGTCCAAAACAGAAGTGGTACTCCAGATTCAAAGTTTAAAATGGTGCAGCCGGAATACATCCCAGTGTTGCCAGATTGCACTGATTTTACGATACCTACTCATTTTTTACTGAATAATGGAGATGACCAGAAACTGAGAAGTCAGATCATTGGTCATTGTAACATTCTCTCTCCCTTGAAATTCTAAACAATCTACTGAATCAGCCAACACTGTACGACTAGAACCTCTTCACAGTAACTTGTGCGTTATTACTCTGAAAATATGAGTACCAATTCTGTATATTTCTATGTTTATGCCTCTACACGTCTACGATAAATGAACGAATACATTTAAAAAAAAATTAAAGTACATACTTGTCCTGAGTAGGATAATAGTTCCTCCTTTTCTTCAGCACAACAAGACGCTTTCCTCCATTCTTTTCGCCTCCGATTTCCTTCTCGACTACTCTAGACTTTGTAGGCTTCTTGGTAGGTTTCACTTTCTTACCAATAAACTTATAAAGGGCCTTTTTATGGAACATTTTCGCTTTAGAAAACCGCAAAACGCCATTACCCAAATCGTAATTTCTAGGCCTTCCCTGTTTCTTCTTCTTGTCGACCCCTTCGGGCTTCTTCACTTCCTTCTTGGCCGTGGGAGCCATCTGGAAATTGATTCACATGAGTTAAATCAGAAACCAAAACTCTCATGAAAGTAAGGTTAAAATTAACATTTCAATCAGATATTTATATCAACATGGATTTTCAGAAGTGTCCTAAGGCCTATGTAAAAGTATCATCATTGTAGTGATTTTGGAAACTATGAAGGTGTGTATTTTATAAATTATTCGTTTTGCGGCAATGAGATGTGGGAAATCAATTTTTGTAACTTCCACTCCATCAAGATGTACTTTTAATGTTATTAAAATTTTTACATATAACTTACGAATAACTCAAAAATATACAACAATTACCACAAAACAATGTATGCTAAATTATTTTCAATTAATAATAATGTTGAAAAGTTCAAGATTAAACTGATTTTAAAAGAAATAAACAGGAACAATCCTCACCTTTTCGTTTTTCAACAATCAAAAGGTAGACATTTGCAAACTGTTCAACTTGAATTGACAATAAAAAGTGACAGGCACATGTAAATATAAAAGTCATTTGTCTGTGTCAACTTTACCTTCATCCTTCGTACGATAGGGGGGATTTGATCTTAGATAACGTAAGCTGTCAGGATGGTTAATGTTATGATGCGGATTGCGGAGTGAAGCAAACTCTACTACCCAAAGATATTGTGCAGAGGTATGACATGATTGTAAGATAAATGGGAAAAATTGATAAAGTCGAATTATGAAAATGAAATAATTAACAATAATATTTATCGTTTATAATATTAAAATAGCACGAAATGGACGTGGTAGTTGTACCCAATTGAAAACGTAAACATATATTCTAGAAATTTTAGGTTACGTTTTTCATGCCTAATAATGACAATGAGAATTTCCTACAACACCTGCCTGTCATCTATTAATTTTTATTTACTTTACTCGAATTTTTTTACCCATTAAAAAAATACTCTAAATTAATAATATAAGTAATTTTGTTGCTTACATAAGTACTTATTTCAATACAAAATACTTATTACTCGTACGAAGAAGTACAATTTCACTACTCGAGGAATATTACTCGTGAATTACGGCTAGTTTTACGCGTAGAAACACGTCATCAGGGAACTGAACTGCTAAAAACAAGTTTACCGTTCTGCGCACTTCTGTATTGTTGTTAAATACTATATTTATTTAACCTCCAATTCAGCTCAGCAATCATCATTAAGTTCTAAGTAACCTCCAATAGTGATAAACTAATTAAAAATATTGGAACAAAAATGCAATAGACATCGAAATAAACCACTAATTCACGTTATGTCACAAGCCTGACGTCATAGGCTGCGCAATGACATGTTTGTATAATGATAATGATTATATATACGTGTTTTCACTTTTCACGAGTAAGTATTACTCGTACACCTGTCTGTGCCAAAGTACTTGTGATGAGTAAATACTTACGAGTACATTTTCTGCGTTTCGCACCACACACTCTAGATAATTTTATTATGTCTGTGAATATATTTAATATTATATCCGTGCTTTTCATATCCGCTTGTGTAGTTAACCAAAGAAGAAAAAAGCTCAGGAAAGAGTATATGCGATATTTTTGGTGACCACCGGAATGGACCACCAATATGGCGGATGATACACTTTCGCCTCTGTCCGTCATGTAACAGCCAATCACCGGCCGAGCTTTATGGTATGGTTTAAGTTAAGTCAACTGTCAATGTCAAATTTGGACTACCAAGATGGCTGACTTCCGTCGCATTCATAGGTTAGTTAAAGTAACATCACGATATACATATATATAGGCTAAGTAAGTATCGGATGTTTGCGGCGCGCGCGCCTCATCGTGGATTTTTTTCGCACTTTCGTGCGGCAGTATAACCTTGCTTTGCAATTTTTGACAGCTCGTTTGGATAATGAAACCCTTTTAAAATTATTATTTGGCAGTGAACTTATAGATTTTTAAATTTATTATGACTACAATAATTATTAAAAGTCATTTCCAAGCACCCAGTCTCGACTACTTTCGTTTTAAATCGTTGAGAAATGGGCGAAATCTCATGATGAGTTTTCACATGAGCGGTGTTAGAGAATACGTTTACATGGAACTATTGTTCAAGGAACAGCGCTCATTTAGAGAGACTCCTGGTGCACATAGCACTCATAAAAATGAAAAAACCTATTATTGTCCCATTGTTCAGGTGATATATAAATTGTCCATTAAAAAAATATCACCTTTCTTATCAACGCATAATAAGTTCATATTTTATCTCATGTTTTCGGGGTTTTTATTGAGCTTATGTATAATAAGTCGAAGAGTTTTAAACATATTTTGCAGCTGTAAAGCAAGAAAATGTTACCCTTCGTCTGAAATACAGCTCGAAAACATTATAGCAGTAGTTGTTATTGTTTTATTAGTATTACTTATATGCCTTAAATTATTAACTAAAATTTTTAACTTTAATTTACTATCTAAAAAAAGATTCAGGAGTAATAAATAGGTATGTAATCTCAAGCATTTAAGGTACTCGTGTACAACAAACACTTCCCGATTTTTGTATACTCGGAACGACCTCATGTTTGCAATAACAAATACATTAAAATGAACAGCGGGCACGCAGGACTTGCCGCATGAAAGTGTCAAATTTGCCTACTTGGTGGCGCCACAATAGTTACTTGTTTAGCCTATACACGGTATGCCGATAGACGATGACGCGCAGGCTGCGTTCCGGTCTTGTGACGTCACGTGGTTCAAAGACTACATCATGAGATTCCTCATATCTTTTTTATTGTCAGGAATAAATAAATAATTCTTTGTGGGCTTGCGTAAGTCGGCAACAGCTATCCATTTACCGTTTAAAAAAATTTTAAGGCCAACAAAATCCCAGAGTTTTCATTGTCAACTTTTGTTTTTCTTATAGCCGCCATTGTTTTTTTATGCCGTTTGGTACAAAAAAATCATGAAAATCAAAATTCAGTAACATTCAAAAAATTTGTAAAAATTTCCTTTTATTTTTTTCGAAAAAAAATTAAAGATTTTTCCATAATAGATTTAGCACACAGAAAAACACAACAGAAAGGATCGAAGCAATAGAATATGACATCTATTTTATAAACAACCTCGCCGCGATTAATTTTTTAAGTCAAAATAAAACCACATGACGTCATTGCGCAGTAGTTGACCAAAATAGAAAACGCTATCGGCATTCCGTGTATATGTTATAGGCAATGTATATAATCCGGTATTGTATATAATACCTAGTCATTATATACATTGCCTAAAACGTCCAGGCAATGTGTGAAATACGATTTATTTCATAGATTGCCTAGGTATTGTATAGAATACCAGAAGCGCATCAAGCAATGTGTATAATGAACAACAACGGGCAGCGAAACGTGCACCCTACTACTAAGGGCTAAACTTAATTTGCCCTCCAATAATTCATATATTCGTATAGGTATAAGGTAGTCAAGTTTATTTATTTTTTTCGTTAAATAAGTAGGTAGGCACCAGTTATTACAACAGGTATAGGTACTTCCATTACCTATGCAGTTAGGTACGTGAATAACGCTTTCCTGATTGTTGATATCATTATCTAAAGGGACAGTCAAAGTAAATGACCTGACCTGACCTGACCTGACCAATTTGTAAAACATATGTATACCTACTTAATTGTTTAAAAACTCTATTTCATACATTGCCAATGGTTCAACGGGCATTCTATACAATGCCTAGGCATTGTATACATTACCTAGGTAAAGTATGAAATAGTTTAAGAAATTAAAATCATTTCATACATTGCCTGAACGATCCCGGTATTGTATACATCGCCTAGGTATTGTATAGAATCCCTGCACTATACACATTACCTATAACATATATGTGTATCGTGAGTAACATTACACTCTTTCCTGACCTTTTTTCTTCTTTGTAGTTAACCGAGTCATTCGATTCGAGTCGAGATTCGAGGCCCGATTAATGAATCCGAGCGAATGAGCTAATGGCAATGGCAATTGGCAATTGGCAATGGCTGCCGTTCACCGCTGGCCGCTGATCCAAGAGTTGTTTGTTGTTTGTGACTGTGAGTTTGTTTTGTTGTTGGAGACTTGGGCACTTAATAAACATGAGTTTAAACTTTAACGAAGCCAATAAGATGTGTTGTGTTCAAAAACAACAGGAAATGATTATCAAAACCGAAACAGAAGATGATAAATTATTTAATGACTCTTTAATACTATCCTTGAAGTTGAAGTGTGAAAATGGACAAGATGATTCAAGCTCGGATCAATCTTGTAAATTAAACAATTTGGAGAATACTCTTCCAACTTGCTCTATAAAAAACGAACCTGAAAACTCACGAGATGAGGTTCATCAAGTGAAAGTGGACAATTTGGAATTGAAAAAAGACATCGAAATCGAAGAACTCAAACCGGGATGGGAGCAGTTCGTTGGAAGGACAATAAGTAAAGTTGTAATATTTAAGGATGGTCTGACTCACTGTCATTCTCTTCAAGCAAATGAGTTACAACAACCTTCTGAAAGGAAGAGTGAAGGAGAGGCGAAGTTTAACTGTAGGCATTGTCCATATAAAACAGACAGGAAAGATGCTTTTACCGTTCATTATAATCGCAAACACAAACAATTTACTGAAATAGAAATTTACAAGTGCAATGAATGTCCTTATGAAAGTGGAATTAGATGTGACCTTATCAGACATTATAACTGCATACATAGAAAACAAAATCGAGCGTACAAATGTGAGGAATGTTCTTTCGAAACAAAAGTCAAAGAGTATTTGACTAAACATTTTAGATGTAAACATTCACAAGACACCGAAGTGTACAAATGTGAAGAGTGTTCTTATGAAACAAACTTCAGAGGCTATTTGACCAGACATTATAAATACAAACATTCAAAAGACGAGGAAGTGTATAAATGTGAGGAATGTACTTATAAAACAAAAGTTAAACAAAATTTGTATCAACATTTCAAATATCAGCATTCTAAAGAAGCAACAGTGTACAAATGTGAGGAATGCTCTTTTGAAACAAGGATTAGAGGTTATTTTACCCAACATTATAAATGTAAACATTCTGCAGAATCTGAAATATTTAAGTGTCAGAAATGTTCCTATGAAACAAGAAATAAAAGTAATTTTACACAACACAATAAATGTAAACATCCAACCGGAGCAGAATCGTACAAATGTGAAGAATGTTCTTTTGAAACAAGGAATAAACATTATTTGACTCAGCATTATAAAAATCAACATTCTAAAGATGCAAAAGTGTACAAATGTGAGGAATGTTCATATGGAACAAAAAATAAAAGTGATTTGACGCGACATAATAAACGTAAACATACCAAAGTAGTATAAATGCTTAAATGTAACGAATGCCAGTGAGAAATTAAAATTAAAAGTGACCTGCGATATTTTCACTCTATTGACTCGGTGCCCAGTCAGGATGAGCTAATGACTACCAAGATGCAAGTAAATGTGCCCTTATATTACAAACAAAATAAGAATTGGTAAATCTTATATTTCATTAGGCTTGAGGCCTTAGACAATCCATGCAAATTGAATAAAGGTTTGTTCTGTTCTTCCAATATCAAGTTGGCAGTTTTGGAAATATTTGGCTCAAAAATAAATTTTCATAGGATGTAATAAGAAATTACTGATTTATCTGTAAGAATTTCAGTTTATTATTATAATACTCCAGGTTTTTGTAAATTTATTAATAATTTGTCGTTTGCATTTATCAGAAGAAATTCTACTGTTAGTAAAATTATTAATTAATAACTGACTGAAAAATTGAGAGATTGTATTTAATGTTTTATTGGAACTTATTTCAACAGCTATTTTGTTTATGAAAAAATTTCTGAAGTAAGTTAATGTAAAATGTGTTTATAACTATACTGCCCTCCTAAAACAAGAGGTCCTATCTGCAAAATTGTAGTTTTGAGATAATTTCATTTTTAACTCTTTTTGGTAGAAAACTTTTACTAAGAAATCTACAGACTTCATTTTTTGTACAGATATAGATATAAGAAGTCAAATGTAGATATTTTAAAATTAACGGGGAAAACTTTTTTTTCAGACAAGTTTTTGGACAAAAATACAAGATAAGACAATTTAGTTATGTAGTGGCAACCAAATTTATGGGATAAAACTAGACAAAAACATGAAGATACATACATAATTATTGATAATTGACATAAAGAGGTACCTACTTATTATTAATTTATAAGTAATATAACTTAACATTAATTTGAAAATTATCATTCATTTTCATCGTCGAGTATTTCAGCACTAACAGGCAGCTCTCTCCAAAATTTCATACGATTTTCAGGAATGTGTGATTTTAATTTTGATAATAAATTATTTTTTCTAAGGCACACCGCGATTTCGTTCTTGTGGCTTAGTTAATTTCTCTTTGACATACTTGAGCACAAAAATATCTTTCAGGTCATTAAACTGTTAAACGAAAAAAAATTGTTTCCTCTTTTAAAAAAGAGACAAACCATATCCTTCAAATAGACGCAGTTTTCGAGCTTTTTCAATTTATACTTTGAAGTGCAGTAGAAGCTATGATTAGTTTTTATTTTAGTTTTAGAAAAATTAAATTTATTATTGTTATTTTCTTATTTTTATGACTTTCAGCAAATATTTTTATTGTCTATCATTATCATTGAATTATAACCTTTCATATATTTACTATTTGTTTTGTTTATTAAATTCCTTTATTGAAATTTTCATGATTCATTTCTATCATAATACCTACAAGCCTACCATTTTAATTGATTACCCTGAATAATTTTTTCAGGTGATGTGAATGAAAAAAGTTGTATAGTTTGAAGGGGGAACCCCATGAAAAAATATTGATTTTGGGATATGTTCAAGGTAATTGGAGGTCAACTAAGTGCTTTTAAAAAAAAAATTTTAAAATTTTATGAATATTATAACGAGACCAGTCTCGAAAAATTTTATCGTTTGTTTCTTAAAGTTCTAGTTTCACATGTTGTATTGTTTGTCTACTTTTTTATAATGACTTTAGCCCATTCAGGGATATGACACTTTATGAACTATTAATGCATAACTATATGAACTATTAGTGCTAGATCTATTATAGAAAAATCTTTATTTAAAATTTTTACAAATTTTTTTCAATGTTATTGATTTTTGATTTTCATAATTTTTTATGTACCAAACGACATAAAAAAACAATTTGGCGGTTATAAGAAAAACAAAAGTTGACTATGAAAACTCTGGGATTTAGTTGGAAATTTGAAAATTTTTAAAACGTTAAATGGATAGCTGTTGCCAACTTATGCAAGCCAACAAAGAATTATTCATTTATTCCTGACAATAAAAAAAGATATATGACATATCTCATGTGCAATCTTCGAACCGAGTGATGTCAGAAGACCGGAACGCAGCCTGTGCGTCATCGTCTATCAGCATACCGTGTATATGTGTATCATAGTCCCAGCCACAGCTAGTAAGCGTTAATGTCGGTAATGCAGGTTCCCTAAGCCACAGCTCATTCACAGCAGTCTCTGTAGGCCAAACGATGGACTTTTTCAAAAAAAATTTGCAAATTCAAGTACAGGATTACAATGGCCATAATTTAAAATTATTTTGGAGTATATTATGATAATGGCATATCAAAGTGATGTTTTTTAAATGGAATGCTACTATGTTATTGTATTTTTAAATTGTCTGAGAAGAAAAAGTAAGATTGGCTTTTACAGTTGGTGTTTAAATTGAGAAGTTTGTGAGTTATAACAAGTGAAAATCGCGATTTTGGAAGTTCAAAAAAGCCCTATACAACGAAAACGGCGAAAACTTGAATTTGCAAAAAAATCCGTAATCTGTAAAAATCCATCGTTTGGCCTACAGAGACCGCTTCGAATCAGCTGTATAGTGTTTTTGATAGTGTCATTTTCATTTATTTCCAAAATAAAGCAATGTTGCTCAACCTACTAAAAAATCAGGAAATTGCTCTAAATATCTGAAGATTCATGTAAAATTATTTTCCAGAAACTTTTTAATTTTCAAGAATGGTATCTCAACTTATTTTTGTGGTAATGGTAATCTTCGTTTTTTTTTATAAAGTGTGTCCAAGATAAGGAAGGGATATTTGGATATTAGAAAGGGTACTTATTTAACCTCTATGTATTGTCCAGGTGGACGTAACTGAAGGACCACCTGTGCAGTAGCTAAGAACAAATAAAACTTCATTTCTTCTTCAATACCATGTACCTTGGAGTGTGTTTTACATGAATCTATTGGCCAGACTTTTTTCACCTAATGACACACAGCAAAACTGCTTGCTTCGACTCACATTCAACTGGTCACATACCATACAAGTCACTATTTCAACCTGTACATCTTGTTTTTGAACTTTCAAATACATTACGATCTGCCGGGTTTGTACAGTTGATTCCTAAATCTGCATTGGAAAAAAAGAAGTAAGATTTTACTTTACATTGCTATCATAAATACAAAATTTATTTATTAGACAAAAAATTACAATAATAAATAAAATAATAATTCCTAGATCCTATTACGCTAAAATACAATGTTAGTTAATGTATGTATAATAGTTCTCAACTACATTATCTGACTAGTAAAATAAGTTTTTGATATATCACATATTACTGGTTACTTAGCTACATGAGAAAATTTTTCCTAACACAGATAAAAACATTTTATAAGACACAAACAGTGAGTGGGATGAGTATGAAATTTCACTAACTTTATTAATCTACAATAATGGTAGGTATGACTTCTAATAATTATAAATTCACGTAACCTCTATGCAACAATAAATAAAGGAGACCACAATGTATCATTGGTATGATTAATACTTTTTCAATAAAATTAATAAAAAATATATATACGTATATAAAATTGCACAAACAAGTTAATAACATATCATAAATAATAATAATTATTGCTTTAACAATTTTTTATTTAGGCTAGGTAGTTGGATTTAGTATCTTTAATCAAGAATATGAAAAATAACATAAAACAGCACAACAGATCAACTACTTTAATGTGATGCAAATCCAATTTTCGTAGATGAATATTGCTTTTGAGTATTATTATTGAGATAGAAAATTGTTTTAAATCTGAAACTAAACCTAAAAAGATCGACATGACACCGATTAATGGTATGGTAGGAATGATAGGGTGGAACCTAAACAAATTAATCACAGAAACAAACAACAGTAAACAAATGATAGCTGAAAGGCGAGTGCCATAATCAACGTTGTAACTGTCTTAATTGCCATTAGATGTGAGTTGCACATAAAATGAAAAATTCTTATGGGTTCCGAAAAGATAATAAAATTCATGACTTCTTAGAATTTGTAGTATTGCGACAATCCGATGCACAGTTGGACACCCAGATCCCATTATAGACATCATGAAAATGGAAATATATGAGGCGATTTTTAAGCGATTGAAAAATAGTAAGCGAAGGGATGGAACCGGCATAGTCAGTGTATGAGAGAGTCTTGCCAGCTGGGCTCTGACCTCTTGCTTTTACGCGTGCAAATTCCCACTATCAGGATGTCATGCTACTCTATTTTATTTTTTCTGAATAAGTGATAAGAAAAAAATGGGTAGAAAGTGTGTTGTGTCTAATTGTGTAGAAGTTGATACGATGAAACTACCACAGGTATTTCATTGATTAGCATACCAACATTTAAATGTTAATAAAATTAGAACATAAGAACAAGCATTTATCAGTGAATATGCGTGAATTATTTATGCTAACGCTTGCCCGAGAGCAACAACACACTTGGGTCAATCTGGGGTAATGTGACGATATCTGCTCGCGCTTACATCTCTCGTTCTGCCACCTTATATATCTTACACCGTGCACAAAGCACATATATCTCTGAGCATGTGATGAATTGATTTGGTGGTAGGACCGAACCATGTAGTCGGATTCATTTGAATGAAAATTACTGCCAAATTATGACATTCAATATAATTAATTATTTGCGAATGTCATTTTTACGATAACCGAAAATTTCGATTTGTGTTACCTAAAATCGGTATATTATTGTGCATATAGTTATTTTGTGACATTAGTCTATGATGTTAAAACATTTTCCGAAGCTTTTATCGTGTAATTATTACCAGTTCGACTCTAAAATTCAAAAAGGGTTAATTTTAGCCAATTCAAAAGTAATGGTGCTGTCTTTATTAGCTTACTTTGAGCAAGAACGTGACTTTGAAGGAGCAATATGTTACCTTTGACGTCTGCAAGAGAGGTAAATACTTCATTATTTAACTCTAAAATGAATATTTAGATAGTTCAGTTGTCAAAATTTATTCTAACTTTCATCAGTGTGTTGAATCGACTCTAAAATTAAGTTTAAAAAGTGTCGCCCGTGTTAGTTAGTTCTGCGGTGAATGCTGGAGCAAAATGAATCCGGGCCAAAAAGAAAATTTACCAGCAGAAAACCTGTTAGCGATGTAGCCGAAAGCACAAAAAGTGAAATTCGTAATATTATTATGTGAGATAAACGAACAAAATAAGTTGCGCTTCTTAAAATATTGTCATAAACTTCAAGTTATATTTGTTCATGCTTATAGAGGTATCTATAAGCATGAAAAAATCATAAAAAGAATCATAAAAACACATTTATGTGTTTTTTAATTGAATGTCAATATTTGAGGGGGTGATTTTTGGGTCCATTTTAAGAAGAAAACTTCATAAGAACGTATGTCCTAAAAGTCTTAACTTTTGAGATACAGGGTGATAAAGTTTTGTTAAAATAAATCATTTTTTCGTAATATCAGGAAGCAGGTAAAAAAATTGTGACCAGTAAAAAATAGAAGAACACATAAATCATATTGGGAAAAGTTCTTCAGGAAGCTAGAAGCCGAAAAGGAGATGGGTAGCTGTTGCTGTTATAAAAGAAGAGAAGAAGTAAAGTTTTAATTAATAGCAAAGAAGAATTTCGTTAAATAATAAAGAAGATGTACTACGAGAGTTGAAAAGAATACAATAAGTAGAAATTATATAGAAAATAAGAAGCAATTGCCAAATAAATATATTAATAAAAAATTGTTAAGGGCTATAGGCAAAAAGTCTTTTTTTAAAGTGTGGTCTTTATTATAAGATCAACGTTTCGACCGAACAATTTGGGTCATCTTCGGGATTCTAAAATGACAAAAAGGAAACAGTTAACGATATAGCAGATACTTACTAAAGATAACTTACAATAATTTGACAATAATAATTACCAAATGTTTCCAGACCTATTGAATTGGTCAAATTATTGTAAGTTATCTTTAGTAAGTATCTGCTATATCGTTAACTGTTTCCTTTTTGTCATTTTAGAATCCCGAAGATGACCCAAATTGTTCGGTCGAAACGTTGATCTTATAATAAAGACCACACTTTAAAAAAATACTTTTTGCCTATAGCCCTTAACAATTTTTTATGAAAATAAGAAGCTATACAACAAGAGCTGGTGAGAGAACTGAAGGGGAATTGGAGAAAATTTCCTGGAGAAAGATGCAAGGAAGTTTGATAGCTGAAGACAACACAAAATTGAATGTTATTTAATTCAAATTATTTATAGTGATTGATTTTAAATTATTATTAGGTAGAAAATAGTAAGATTCAGAGCTCTATAGGTAGGTTAGACTTTACTTTATTTTGTAAAACAGTTTGTAAGTTACAAGATATAAAAAAAAGAATTTCACACTAATTAATCTACATTTTATTTTGGTTCAAGCTTGGAAAATAACACTGAAATATTTATCTGAACCCACCTGAGAGAAAGAGTACCTTAATATAATATTAAGATATAGTTTTTTTTAATTTATTATGGGAGAAAAAAAAATACATCAGGAGTAAGATAAAAGTAATTAGATACCATAACAACATATATGGCGTAATGACATCCGATCTTGAAAGCTGGCAAGCTTGCGTTATCAATGACGTCATGGCCGCTTTGGCTGAAACGTACCATAAAGCCTTAGTGCTGCCATTTATTGGTAAGATACTCATACAAAAATCTGGTAAAATTTATAGAAAACTGTAGATAATAATTGTAAACTGATAATAATTATACACAATTATGCCCTAGCTCCTGATGAAAAAATGTATTGTGTGTCCACTGCAAATACTACAGACAATACTAGAATGGGAAATTGATAGAAAATCAAGGTTGACAAAAATTAATGTCATGTGTCAAGGAAAGTGAATGCTGAGGTTATACACGAAATTCCCAAATTTAAACAAAAGTGTGGTTGACATATTTTTTCAATAATTTTTTTATACTGCTATGACGCTTAGATTGGTTTGGTATATCAACCGAGGGCTCTAAAAATTAATTCAAAAACAAACAATATATTTGAAATCTAACCGATCAATTCGGTTCCAATTCAATTGATTATAAATACCTTGTGCTTTTAGTCGTATGTCTTTTAGCTTTATTTCACTAAACTGTCAAAGTCAATCATAGGATCCCCATTCTTATAAGGTGATGTCTCGTTCAATTACATTAGAGGTTATAAAACCTGTCAACATTATCAGAGTCCCCGTTTCGATATGCGTGGTTTTTCAAATAAATCAAAAAAATTACATCAAACATGAAAATTCACGTTGCCTCTTTCCACACTACCAAGCCCAAATTAACAATAAATTGCTTCTTACATGCAACTGTAATAATTAATTATTATAACAAAACAATAACAGTCTTTGAAAGCTTCTATCACCAAATGAGAATATTAAGACAAGCGAGTACTGGTACCGGTACTGGTAATTAATAATATTAATGAGTTTACTAATAATTAATCGGCATGAAAAATAGCAACCGTTTTTAATCAACAAAAAGGTTGACGTTTACTTTACACCATTCGGAGGAGTCACATTTATTTTATACTTAAGTAAACCTAAGATCAACATACCGACTGACGTCATCAAGGGAACAACATCGGATCTAAATTTTCTACAAATACTAGCTGCGGAGAGATCTACAGGAGCCTGGTACTGATCTGCGATTCGTCCAGTAAATCGATGTTCGTGCTTTGCTCCTGTCTTTCAGCGTCGGCCAGCCACTGAGCTATCTCGGTAGAGTACATGTGACGCTGCAGCACTTCCCTGGTTCGTCTTCTTCGTCCCATATAGCAACAAACGCCCTGAAAATAAATGAAATTTAATTTTTTGGGGACAACACATAGGGGGTAACAATTCCTGGTAAAATAATCTTCTTTTTTCTTATTGGTTTACTAATATGTATTTGCCTATTGTCTATTTAATTCAACATTAACATCATTCCATTTTTATTGTTAATACATTTTGTTAAATTTACCTTTGACCTCACTCTATTGTTAATGGAGAGAGAGAGAGTAAAAATGTGTAAAGATGGTATCAAGAAGAGGTAACTTATGAGCAATTAATTGATTAATGACAATTTCACTCACCCCAGGAACAAAATACACTTTCAACTGCTCCAGCAACCTATTATCTTGCACTTGTCGCTGCAGAGATGACCACTCTACAATTACCTCTTCGTGTAACATTTGTTCCTCTGGAAAATGATACATTTTAAAATAACGAAAACGAAAATAAATAAAATCGAGAACTCACCGTCCCTCTTGGAGGTCTGTTTCTTGTACTGAATTCTGAATCGGAACGCCTCCAGAACGGATGCCACCACAATCGTTAAAACAATCATCGTAAATATGTAAAACAGCATGAAGTAAAACCTGGAATAGTTCCCAGCTTTCGAAGCGTACGCGTTCATGACGATGAACCAGTTGTTCACCACGGTCAGTTCGAACAGGGTCACACCGGACGTGAGGATGTTCGAGAAGTTATTCAAATAGTAGTAGCCCATGCCGCTGCTGCTGTTCGCGCTGAATCGGTAAAAGTCTTCGACGGTGGTGTTCCTGGAAGAACAGTGAGAAAGACAACATGAGACTAAACTAGAGAAGACTAAACTGGTGGCATATCTAGCATTGATTTTTATTTAATTTTTTGTTAGTTGACTACAGTTGGTAGAGAAGTTATCATTACATTTTTGCTGTCAGGTGTCCCAATTTAGGAAGGATGGATAGTAGCGGATTTATGACTATTTTTAACCTTTTCCAGTGGAGAACCCCTAACAATGTACATAAAACAAAAAATTATTATGAAATCGCGACCCATTCTTTACTGTAGGTAAACTGTTGGTATGGATCAATTGATTTATTCAATGTAACGTTCCACAAGTTTAGACAGGACATTATGGCTATATTAGGGAAACATGAGCTCTGAACTGGCCACTTTTGTTGGATTATAACGTTTATTCAGTAAATAAATCGGTTGTTTAAATGAAAAATAAAAACCTTTAATGTTAACAAAACAAATGCCCTCGTACAACTTACTATATTTATTATTTAACAGGCCAAAAGATGAAGAATACATTAAAATTAAAACCAATTTGACATGTATGCCAATCACATGACCAGTCAAAAGAACTTGTTAAATAAGCAACCTATACTTTAATTATCTATACAAATATAAAGTTAGTTTTCAATTTTGACAGTCTGTGTGTCAGTGAGCATGCTTAAAGGTTATAGTAACATCATCTTTGACATTTGACACACCAGTCTTATGTCAAAAAGTGGCAAAATTCATGCCGTTGAATTTAGATTTTGTACCGAAAGTTTGCACAACTCATTATGAAGGGAATGATTGGGGAAAGCGAGGGATAGGAAGAAATTGTCATGGATGAGGAACATTCGACAATGGATGGGCCTGGACTTTGAACAGCTTATAAGAACCGCAGAAGACCGTTCATTGATTTTTAAAAAATCATTTTACCATCTTTAAAAACAAATAGAAAGAGACATCAAAATTGAATTTTATGACAAGAGAACTCTCGGAAATATTAAATCAAAAATACTCTTGTCTTTCTGAATGCACCAAGCTAAATCGACATAATATGACTGTCATACCGTCAACAATAATAGTAACCCGTTCTTACTTGCAGCAGTTGATCAAGTTGTACTGCGAGAACAATTCCATCCCCAGGATAGCGAAGAAATAATACATAACCATCATAACGATTGCCGTTGACCACATCAATGGAGACAGGAGTACCAGAGTTCCGAATATGTCACGGTAACGCTTTTTCAACTTGAACAGCCTTATCAATCTGAAAATAAAAAATCGTTAAAACATCCAGTTGAGTTCCGATTGTTTCGTTTTGGAAGCAAGGGATGTGTGAGCATGTGAAGTGTACATCCACAAGGGACTTAGGAGAAAGTATCACATTGCAATAGTTGTTATTAATTTTGAACAGTATGAAAGACCTCCTGGAGATCGTGATCGCAGTGAAATTTTGATTTAGTCGACCTAGTCAATTATTCCATTCCATATCAAGATGGCAGACCATTTATCGATCTGTTCTTAAATTAATTCATCCATTATTTTTGTTTTTTATTAAAATTTTTAAAAGTTGTTTGAGCACTGAAGCACGCATGGTTTGAACATCTTTAATGATTAATTTTATTCACTAATAAGTGCTGAGTTGTTATTTTCTCAATAAAATTCGTTGATTTAATAGTGGCAATTCAGAGAGAACAACAAAGCTTACAATGGAAAGGACATTTAAAAAAGAAGGCCTACATAAGTTGTCAAAAGATATCCATTTGACATTACAAATATTTTCAAAGCCGACTCCAAAGTTTTCATAATCAATTTTTGTTTTTCTTATGACAATTTAAAGATTTTCAAATTCCCCCCCCCCTTTTTCATTTGTTTTTTAACTGAATGCCACAAAAAGTCGTAAGAAAAACTCTGGGATCTAGACGGTCAGTCACATATCAAACTTTGATCTCTCAAAAAAAAAAAAAAGGAGTAAGCGACAAAGTCACACCAAATAAGATGTTCTTGCACAAATGAGACTTCAGATGTGTACCTGCGATTCAACATTTATTGGGTGTGACTCTCTTGGGAAATAACTCCAATGGGAAATCAATGTCATTTTATCTACATATGTCTGAAAGGAACCTCAAGTATGGTCACTTTTATTAAACTTTTTCTGAAAAAATACTTTATTGTTAATTACTGAAGGTAAACAGTTACACACTGTTTTTTTTCTGTTGGATATTAACGTTACACGTGTTTCATTACTTTTAATGTAGCATCTTCATGTATATACAGGGTGTTGATTTTCAAAGCGGGCCATAGGGGATTAGCATTGCGAAAGTGGTTTTTGAGAATTCCTGCTCGCCGTTTAAACTGACAGAAATGGTTTTGGTATCAAAATGAAGCTAAAATTATTGCGCATAACGCTTGACATCAGAAATTAATTTAATTTCACGTTGTTTTCTAAAATTCTTCAGTAAAAATTCAAGTAATTGTTAATGTTTAATCACAAAATAGCATGCCTTGCCTAAACAATAATGACGTTTCTACGTTTTGACAATCCAATAATAGAACCAGACTTTATCATTACCTACCTACTGACTTATAAATTTTTATTATTGGATTGTCAAAACGTAGAAACGTCATTATTGTTTAGGCAAGGCATGCTATTTTGTGATTAAACATTAACAATTACTTGAATTTTTACTGAATAATTTTAGAAAACAACGTGTAATTAAATTAATTTCTGATGTCAAGCGTTATGCGCAATAATTTTAGCTTCATTTTGATACCAAAATCATTTCTGTCAGTTTAAACGGCGAGCAGGAATCCTCAAAAACCACTTTCGCAATGCTAATCCCCTATGGCCCGCTTTGAAAATCAACACCCTGTATGTCAAATTTAATTTATCAGAAGCAGAAGATGCTACATTAAAAGTAATGAAACACGTGTAACGTTAATATACATCAGTATTCAGTAGAATTTTTTAAAACATTAGTGTTTCAGTTACACACTGTCATAAAAAAAGTTAGTTACCCTTGAAGAATGCCTGTAATGTCCCCAAAGAACAATTCCAGGTCATCTAGACTTGGCCAAATAAAAAAAAAACTTTCATAATAAGACATTTTTGCTTTCCTTCAGTACTCCTTGATTCCAGTCAGTACAAGTCGAACTCAGGCAATTTTCTCAGCCCATTAAAGAGTGACTTAATATTAAATACGGCAAAAACTTACCTCAAAGGTCGCAATATAACAACAACAGTTAAATTCGGTTTAATCAACAACAACAGCGAACCGAGCAAAGCGATCAGCGTAACGGAGATGTCAAAGAAGTTCCAGCCTGAGGATATATACTCGAGCCAACCGAGTCCGACTATCCTTAGCAGAGCTTCCAACAAAAACACTGAAACAAATCAACGATAACCTCATCAGTATTCAATCAATATAAAAACTTACAGGACAAAAACAGATAAGTGTCCCAGGATGCGCAGAAATTTCTGGCACCCTCTTCCAACGAAACCGACGACTCCATTACTCTCACCAGCATCGCCAGTCCGTTCCCAATTATCAGAACATCTGAAAGATATAAAACGAGACACGTAATCGAATAAAATTAAATAAATCTACAACTCACAAACAACATATTCAAAGTACGGCCAGGTAACGACGGTCCGCGCCATTCGACAGAACATCCTCAGAGGGGGCCAGGCGGCCGTGAACCATGGATCCGGCGGGTCTTTCAGCCTCCATCTCAGATTAATCGAATCGTAGATCCCCAGGAACTCGTCTTCCGTCAGCTGTCCAGTCCCCGCAGTGTTTAACTGACGGAACATTAGAATCACATCGCGAGGATCTGCGGAATAAAGAGTTACCTGGCGGAAATGAAATGAAATGAGAGACAAACGAAAGACTTACGCGTTCTTGGCGAGTAATATCTCATCACGCCCTGGAACTGCTTAAATCGAACGGACGTGGGCGACTGTTTGCTCACCAGAAGCCGGAACGCCAACTGGCAGGCTTTCCTTTTGTGCAGCAGCAATTTCCTGAATTTATCCCTTTCGATGCCGGTGAATGTTTCGTAAACAACGGCTAACATCTGTCGATAAAGGAAATACACACACAATAAGAACAAGTATGTGAAAATGTGTCTAAATTATTAAAAATCCAAGTCTGGATAGATATAAATTGTCATAAATAGGACCACTAACAAAAACTTACCAAATTCATCAAGACGTAAAGCACTGTAGAAATGTAGGATATGAAAAAAACAGCGTACCATCGAGATATCGCATACGAAGGCATCATGACGTCAGGGAAACTGAAATATTAAATAGAACAATAATGATTATTCTCTCGGCTAAATACGATCAAGTCTAGAGTTACATATCGACATCAACAGAGCACACACATCAATAGGTACTCACTTGGCGGTAGTCAGGAGCACAAACATACTAACAAAGCTATCCCCCAAACTTCTGAAGTACAGGTTATTTTCGTGGTTAGAAAATAGGAAAAAACCCAGCAGGGCGTAGCTGCAGACGAAGAACAGCAACAGCACCAGCATGTCGAGAATGGGCGGCAACGATTGGAGGATCTGCCTGATGTACCGTCGAACCGCGCCGCAGGCCCTCGTATCGACCAAAAATATCGGTCGAAGGGCCCTAGTTACGCGGAAGTGGTTCGACTGGCGTATTAAAACTGTGATGGCTTCTACCACCATTATGCAGAGAGTCCCGCACTGGAACAATTCGCCGGAATAATCAAGTAAACGAACCGAGCATCTCTCTTACCTTGACCATGGTCCTTTTATGTTTCAATATGGTCCCCCAGCCGATCCATCTTAACTTTAAAGCCAGCTCCACTCCGATTACGCACAACGACACGAGCTCCATGGCACCGTGCACGCCGACTGGAAGACGGAAGTTCTCTACGGCCGGGTCCTCCATGAAGGCGAGCATCAGGAGCACCAAGGAGAAGGCCAGGTCCAGACCGTAGTACCAGCCGTTGTGGACGAGCAGGTAGGCAGGCAGGGCGGACGGGTGGCGGGGATGGGAGTCGAATTTCTCATTGTTCTCGCCCTCCTGCAGAAGACGGTCAAATTGACGATTTTATTTCAAAATTAAAAGGAATACGTGTATGCGAGGATTGGGAATGAGTCTGTTATTCGTTGCAAATTTAAAAAAATAGTGTTAAGAAGTTGGGTATTATGAAAAGCCAGTTTAGTTGAAGAATCCAGTTAGAGTAAAGGTCCGGTTGCACAAACGTTAATTACAGATTTGCCAGATAATTACTGATTTTAAAATACCCTGTATTATCAAAATATTGGTCTGATATTGCTGGAATCTGCTCCCTTTTAGAAGAGTTAATTACTGATAAAAAATAAAAGGTTATTCAAAATATTCACCCTATTTTCAAAATTTGCAATTTAAAATCAGTAATTATCTGACAAATCTTCAATTAACGTTTGTGCAACTGGCCCAAAAAGATGAAGGCTCCAGTAAGAAAATAAGAGAGCAAGAAACTATAATTTCTAAGAAATATGAAACACGAAATGTACTCTCACTCCTAGACATGGCAAAATGTTTGTTGTTTCACGTTTTGCAAAACTTGTTTCACGTTTTACTGTTTCATATTTCTTTGTTTCCGTTTCCAGTCTCTTCCCACAAAAGCTGCAGACTTCTGGGATAAGGGGGATTACTAGCTTGGGGAAGTTGATTGGTATAGCTGCTGATTTGCTTTGAGGGTTGCGTTGTGTGTTAGATAAGATGTCTTGACCACATTTGTATCTCTGTACTTTTATATTTTATATTTTATATTTTATATTTGTTACTTTATATTTTTTGTTACTTTAGATTTATTACTTGAGTTGTTTTAATTGGATTGGTACTGCAATTGTATAATTCTGTTTGGTTGTCCTGTAATTGGGTATCTACCTGTTGGGCAATAAAGACTTATTATTATTATTATTATTATTATTACTACTGCCTTCGATTATGACGTGGGTGTGTTCTGGCAGCGAGATATACTCTAATCAGATGTTTCTGTCCAAGTGTCTTTTCACCTCTGCTAGCAAGGGCACCGACACGTTCACTGATGGGACACACACAAAAGATGGGACAAGCAGTAGGAGGCATTCTTATATGTCATGTCATATAAAATACGTCATAATTTTGAATATTAATTTAAAAACGTTACCTCTAGGAATATGGCAGCTTCATGGTAGTTCATCTCCCAATGATCAGCTGTTTCGTTATTGTCTCTGCTGAGACTTGACCTGCTACCCATTTCATCGAGAGAGTCTGCAAGGAGTAAATTTCAGCTGTTAGTCCCAGTTCAGTTTAGAGATTCAAGAAATCAACAAGATAAATTATGAGGCAATTAGTTAATTATTATAGTTAAAAACTTAATCTTAATTAGGTAGAGGTTATCTTTACTTAATACCCTATTAGGAATAAATGAGAGTGAATAACTTGAAAATAATTAACGTAATCCAAACTAGGGACTTACTTGTGCTGTTTGAACCGTAAGACACATTTTGTATGTCCTCTGCGAATCTTTTATATCCATCATCATCTGGCGAACTTCTAGCTGAACTAGACGCCATTTAAAAGTTAATAATCGCCGATCAGCGGATCCATTATTATTGTTTTTTTGAGTTTTGACAGTTCGACTTACGATCATAGAATACATAATTATAAAACATATGGCTTGTCCAGTGAGTGTTGTCCGGTGAGATGCCACACTGATCCTGATTCCTGACTATAAACGATTTGATTTTTTATGTTTTAATTCGTACTAATTCAAATTATTATAATTGTATGAATTAAATCTCAAAAAATAAAATCGTTTATAGTCAGGCAGGATCCTGGGTAATCTTTAAGAATAGGGACCTGAAGGTTGACCTTGACGGTTCTGCTTGTGCATGCATAGTGCTGACTTGCATTGTTGCCAGATGTATGAACTTAGAAACGAATTTGAAGAAAATCGTAATCAAATTTCTCAAACTACAAAATAAACAAATAATACAAACTAATTTTTTGCACAATTTTTTTGGTATACTTAACGAAAAAAAGTAAATAATTTCAAACCTGAAGAAACGTAAACATAATATTTTATCCGCAACCAGCGTGTTATAAGGCCATAATTACAATGTTTTCAGTTGTATTATGGTGTCTATAAGACACTAGTGTTCTATACCTATGGAAATTTGTATTTTATATTGTTGAAAATAATTAAATATACAGGGTGTTAGTTAAGTACGGGGCCAAACTCCAAGGGGTGCTTCCTTGAGTGATAACTTAAAAAAAATTCGAATGTTCGTGAATATCTCTAAACTCTTTCAATCAATTTTGTTGAAATTTGGCAGTTCTGTTTGTAATAACAAGAGGGTAATTTAGCCCCAATTAGATTAAAATTATTAATTCCAGTGGCGTCCCGGAAGACAGTCTAACTAATATTTTTGATTAAAAAATTGGGCGCCACTGACTTTTTTTAATTTTGTATTTTTTTCGAATTAAGCAACTAGAAATACAACTATTCTATCTCTTGAGTTTTTTTCATATCTTGCTTTATTTTCGAGAAAAAAAAAATTTGACACCCTGTATCTTGAAAAATTTGCATTTTCGGACCCATGTTTATTTGAACTTTTCTTCTTAAAATCACTCAAGGATGCACCCCTTGGAGTTTGGCCCCGTACTTAACTAACACCCTGTATATCAAAATGTTAGTCGAGAGCTTTCAAATTTTTTATTAAAACATGTTGATAATGATCGCATAATTTTGGTTGGGGATAAAATCTTGTATGTATCGAATTGTGTCTTATTTGGCATATAAGACACTTATATACAAAATAAATAAATATTTTTTTGTACAACTGCCATTAAAAGTCACACTTTTAACGACACCCGACAGTGTTAAAAAAGTGATTGTTTACATGGAAGCGTGTTAAAAATATTTTGTAACAGTGTTAAATACATTACAACACTCGTGTTAAAAGTAATTCTATCTACTTTTTCTGTACCTACTTACATTCTCTTTTTAAACTACATTTTCTCATGATGAAATCAGACAAAATTATAGGTATATGATTTTTTTCATATTCTTTTTATTACTGGCATACATAAAATAAGTACCTATGGTATGATTAAGTTTAAAAAGTCATATGTGACGTCATAGTAACAGTCCGAATTAAGATTTTTAATTTGTGTAAGAATCTGTGTAAGATACATCTGACAACAGTGCATACAAATTGCACATTGCCCTGACATGAAGCAGGTCTGTTGATTTAACCAATAAAATTCTTCACGTGTGCTAACCCAATGGCGGTAATTTTATTCATTCACCAAATATGGCCACCCAAATGTATAAATTTATTTACAATAAGTACGTATCATATATACTAAATATATTACGGGCTCTATTTGATGTATAAATAATGTTAATCTCCCGTAAAATGGTGAATATATCCACGGAGTTTCAATTTTAAATATTCCCCCCAGTAATAGTGCAACCTAAACGTGTGAATGCTATTGGTCCGTTAAACTGTAAATGCTTCAAGTCAGGTCAATGCGAATCGCAACTCCTTCCACTTTTAACGCAAGCGCATAACCTAATATCTCAGGTCCCTATTCTTAAAGATTACCGGATCCTGGATCAGTGTGGAATCTCACCGGACAACACTCACTGGACAAACCGTAGCAGTATGCGAATTCACGAATTCAAATCCACATCGATTACAGCCGCGCACTAATTGGCCATAACGCCAATAGGTATGATAGTCTGTGACGCTAATTAGAATTTGCAACCAGTTGGCGGTATATTTGAATTACAATTATTTTTGCATCAATTTTGAATTTGATGTCTGACGACTATTTCATTTTAGGTTTCAGACCAAGCACAACTTTTTATGGAGAATTAACTTTTTTTATTAAAATGGATATTAAAAAGATTCCCATAATATGACTCCAACTTACGTAGACATATACATACAGAGGGTAATTCTTACAACCTGAAATGTTCAAATATCTTATTGGATGTAGTAACAATAAAAGTATAAGCACTCTGCGAAAAAGTGGTTTTTGTTGGATGAAGGACACACATCGTTTGAACGTATAAAACGCGCCCTGCACCCCCCCCCCCTTTGCGGAG
This sequence comes from Malachius bipustulatus, assembly GCA_910589415.1. NCBI lineage: Eukaryota > Metazoa > Arthropoda > Insecta > Coleoptera > Melyridae > Malachius > Malachius bipustulatus. Next base: position 17,258,626 of record OU342638.1, on the reverse strand, counting down.
TGAGTGGATGTAACTTTAAAATTTTAAATAGCAGCCCCAATTTTTTATTGCGAATTCGTATTCAGCGACAAAAAAAAGCGTAATAAGACTTCCCTGAAACATTTTTGCGCATATATAAAATAGGGGTGTTTTTTTTAATTTAAATGTTACCTTAGCAAGGGATGAGGGATGTAGGGCATTTTTTGTGTTTAAACGATGTCCCCCACCGAACTAAACCACTTTTGTGGAAAACATTTTTTCTCATAGTGCTTACTTTTTGAGATATTGGGAGAAATAAAACAAAATCAAATTTCCCTGATTACAGCGCCATTAATGAATAATTATTGCAAAAAATGTAACAGAGTAAAATCATTCGCATTTTCTGTCGCTGCAAATAAAGTGACCCCTACTCCCTCGCAAAAGGTGACACATGCAGGGTGGATTTTGTGTTTAAATGATGTCCCTCATCGAACAAAACCACTTTTGTAAAAAACTTTTTTCTCAGAGTGCGCATTTTCGAGATTTTTTGATATTTCAGGTTATAAGAATCACCACTGTATATCTTGCAAGATGGAAAAAAAAATACAACTAAATTTGCAAAGGAACAAAACCGCCAAATTCCTACATATATCCATTTATTGCGTTTTTTTTTTCATTATAGTAGGAAGAAAATGGGTCAAAATTGACACATTTTCTATATTATCCATTTTAAGGCTCATTTTCAAAGACTTTATTTCAGATCAGAAGATTTCTATTAAATTTTATTTCTATTAAAAAAATTATTACAAGTCAGTTTTTCGAGCTCAAAGAATGTGTTAGATAGTGTTTACTGGGTGATGATGCCCCGTGCCCTCAAGCTGTCGGTGCCCCTAGGCAACTGCCTATTTTCTTTATGGATAAATCCGGCATGATCGTACGTACCAAGCGACGGCATTTAGTGGTGCACGATACCACTTTTGTCAGAAAGCTCTACTACTACTGTTTGCATATAATTTCAAAAGATTTTTAAATACAATAAAATTAAAATATACATCAATGAAAGCAAACAAACATTTACAAGTATCTCCCTCAGTGACTAAAAAAAAACCCCTACAAAATATTAACAACCAGATTATATAGCTTTTTCAATTTTGAAACCAGTCGTGTATGTTCTGGCCTGGTCAGCTTGATGTATAGCTGCACAATTTATTGAAAGGGACACCTTTGAACATTTCCTAAAATAAAATTACAAGAAAATATTTTTAATGACAGATGGGGGGAAGGGGGGTAACAAAAGTGTCTCACCTCACTGCTGGTCAAGTTTTTACCTAATCATGATTAAATTTAGAAGCAGCTTTAAAGCAATAATTTTTCGTTCCCATTTCCAAGAGAGATGTTATAAATTTTTCTCATACCTATAGTTTCTAATTTTAAATAAACCATCAGATATTTTAGCAGTAATTTGAACTATGTGGATTAGAGCTGGTTTAGCTACATAGAACTGACTATTAATGAAGAAACATAATATGAGAGTCAATCAGATTGCTCGGAATTTTAATCTAATCTAAAACAATTAATAATTGATTAAACAATATACACTCAACGTACCTACCTAATATGTATACTTCACTCATGAAACCAAAATAAACCAATTTTACACTACAAAACGCACCGAGTATTCGATAATTTTTATCCGGCACTATTTTTTAAGATGACCTAATCTCTAGTGCTAGTGAGTACTATGAACTGCAGCACTCCGGCAAACGGTAATAAATTTAAAAGACAAACAGGAGATAACACAGAGTTGATTAATTGTTAATAAACAACATTATCTGTTAGTCAGTGAAACAAAAGGAGTGATAAAAAGCTTTATTTAATTAATAACAATAATTATTATGAAAAATCTACATTTTTAGTGTATAAGACGAATGTTACGTAATACAATTTATAAACTGTTCACGATGCTGTTAAGAAATTAGGGCCATTTTGCTTAACAATGTTTTAATAAATAAATTTATTTAGGTGATTCTCAAACAACTTTAAGACTTGATTGTATTTTTATTGTATTTATTTATATACATACCTAGATATTTCATACCAACAGACAACATAAAACTCTCACAAACAATCTTGTCCTGGTAACATCGTAAACAGTGTATAGATGGCACTAAAACTTTACGTACGTACATATTTACATCGTAATCACAAGTTACAATAACAGCTATAGAGGGGACGTCGTAAAAGTCTTCTTGAAAAGCTCACCGTGTTCCCTAATAAAAGAAAATCAACAACGATTAATTATTTAAATTTTTATACAGTGAGCGCCAAAATAATTCAACAATAAATATAAAATTAACATCAAAAGTGGAATGTTTTATAGATACTTAAATGATGCATTGGAATTTGAGGCAAAGCGAATTTACTTTTATGTTAAATGTTCCCAAGACGTTTTTCTAATCATGTCTACCCAGCAAAATGTCCAGACTAATGCCCGTATTTACGAACGATAATTTCCTAAATAATTACGTAATCAATATCCCCATCTCATTCTATTGCAAAAAAACTGCATATCTCCATCTCACTCATTTAATTAATTACGTAATTATTTAGGAAATTATCGTTTGTAATACGGGCATTAGTCTGGAAAAATCAATGAGCTAAAAAAATAGTTCTGCCAATCACTCCACATTACAATGCTTTAATGCTATTGTTTCTTCTTCTTATTCTTTAATGGCTTGAGCACTCTTATGCTTATAGCTTATAGCTATTAGCTACTGCTACTTTTGATTATTATATTTAAAAGCATTTACGTGAAATTGCCCATTAGAAATTAAAAAAATCATTTCAGCGCTTACTGCACTAAGGCTTTATCCTCATTTAGAATAACTCATCTTGATTGACATATTTATATTTCCTAACAATTTTGGCAGTGAAAACCTTTTCCAAAATTACATATAGTAACTTTTCATAATCTTGTAGTCTCAAGAGATTAGGTATACATTGGACATACGACAAATGTCATAACAGCTAAATAAATGGTTCCATGAAAGTCTCCTAAAGTTACTTGCCATATACTTTGGTAGTAACTAAAATTGGATGAAAAGCTGCAGTAACTTTCAATTAACCACTGATGACTGCAAGATTTTGAACAAAAAAAATATTACGAGACAATAATTATGAAGGTAAGTAATACAAAAAAAAAACAACAATCATCAAACTTGAAACAACAGAAATTTCCAAAACAATAAGTTTCAAACTTTAAATAACTATTGCACAAGGTGATGGAACGAAAAATACAATTACAAAATAATTAAAGCAAATACAGAAATGTAAAAAAAATCACAAAAGTTTTATCAAGTAAGTAGATTAGTAAAAAGAATAACTTGTATTAAACTCTATCAGTGACATAACATGTATAAAAATATTACACCTAAAACTAAACTCTTTTTACACTATCTTACAAAATCGTGCTAAATACGTATCCCATATTGTTAGAGAATTCCTAGCTGCCCGAGCTGAAAAATAAAATTGCATACAGTGAACATAAACTACTTAAAAACAATAAATAAATAGATAAATAAACACTTTCAGGTCATTCTAGAGCACTGTAGCAGCTATAGGAAATAGGAAATTTTATAAGAAATTTGAATTGCATTTGGTTTTACAATAGGCTAAAGAAAGTAATAATGTTTTTATACTCAAATACACTTCATTAGTTCCATCCTATGCAAGAACATTATTGAGATTAGTTTGCAAGGGTAGATCTCCATACGGTATAGAGCAAGTTTCAACTGTAGGTACAGCAATGACACATTCATTGCCATCATTAAAAATATTGAATAGCAGTGGTCCAAGGGAAGTTTCCCTCTGTACTTCAATGTGGTAGATTGGAATGTAGATGTTTTTGTAGAAGACAATAAGGTCATTATTGTTTTCAATTTATTGTTTATTGGTGTTTAGGTTCTTGGTTAAAAAAAGCTGCTAAAAGATTTTTTTGATTGAAACGTTTCAGGGCTGATTGGTTCCTTGTTCACCCATTTGTGTAAAACTATAATGTTACGAAGGTCAACAGAATTGTTTCCATAATAAACGACATGACACAATGGAATTTACACCAAACAATTTTCAAGAGATAAAAAAAATGTAATAAAAGGTAATTTGCTTTTTCAGGCGTTGATTAGAAGTTCTTATCTACACTGAAATAAGCTACACAGACCACAGACTCCAATCTGTTATTATGCAGAATACTCCCATATTTGAATCAACAAGCCTCTGTGCAATCCAGCAAAACATAAAAAAATTCTTATTGTCAGCAAAACAGTTTTACTATTTCCTATTTCCTGGTCTACTTCCATAATCAATGGATGAGAAATATTAAAAGCTGTTTACGAGAAAAAAATGTCAGACTGATACTGATGTAGTACTGTCCATTTTAATATAGTCTTTTACCTAAGGTGAGTTTACAAAAATTCAAATTTCTTTCAGATTTAAAGTCCCTGTTATAAGATGACCGTCTCCGCCAAATAATAACATAACAGGAGCCTATTCATCAGGGCTCATAAATGTCAGATGTTAAATATCTCGTGTGATAAATCTCTGCATTTCATGGTATGAGTGATTCCACTAAATATTGTATTCAGAGATTTGATCTCAAGTAAATAAGAGTTGCAGGGAGCTTCACAGGTCAATCTATGTATTGTTGAGAGATCACATTGTCATCAGTAGTTTACATCATCAATTCCTCTGTAATAGAGGTTTTCTGATTTTTTTTTACAAATCATAATATGGTATTTGTTCCAGAGACTATAGTAGACTTAATTATTAGCTTATTTTTATCATGGTTCAATTGATTACTTACTGTGATATGAAATGCATTAATTTACATCCTTATTCTATTTTTATTGTTAAACGTTAATAATTCTTTTTAAATTTGCCTTAGTTGTTTTAATTTTTCAGGGACGTTACCCACACATGTGTTCATTACCAATGCAATTAATTGAGCTGCTGGTAGTGCTGGTACCTTCTCGCTCACCCTATTATTAAAAAGGCTATTATAGATCTATAATTCTTTTGAAAAAAGGAAGGCATCTTAACCAGTCACTTTGTCTGCCACTAATTTTTACAGTAAAACAATTAATTCATCCTCAGTAGAAGTTGAGGAGCACTTGAGGAGTATTTTCTCAAATGTGGAAAGAGTTATAAGAGTGAGTAACAAAAAATAGACAGGCAGCCAGCCCTGGACGAATGAGACAGAAGATGAGCTGTCTTCTACAAATCAATAGACGCCGACAGTGATGACGTCAGTGGGCGGGGCCAACGGCCAGGGTTCCATACAAACAAACGTTTGACGTTTACAGGTTTGCCAGCTCTGATGGAAGTTGTCTCGTCAAACATCAAAGCTCTTAATGAGACTTCAAGAAACTTCAAGAAAAAACACGAGAACTGACAACAATGACCACGTGAAGGGTTTGTTTGTATGGAACCAGAACCGCTTAGCCCCGCCCTGTGACGTCACACTGACGGCGTCTATTACAATTAGTTGTTTGACAGTAGTTCAAATAAACCCCTGTAATTTAATTTAAGGTTATGGTTGGGTTCTTCTGTCAGTCTTTTGGTTACAGATCGATTGATATTAAATTTGATAAATCTCTAGCTTTTATTTTGTGAAGTTGTTTTACCTCAACACAACACAAACAACCGGTTCTTTTCAAAAGAGGGAATTTTTTTTTTAAGACTTGGTTTGGTAATGTTTGGTGAATTAGTTTTGGGGAATTTCTAGTTTTGTTACCAGATTTACCAACAGACAATTTGGCTTGCTTCTATGGGTGTTTACTATGTAATTTACAATGTAGATACTTTTTCTGGTATTTTGGAACATGTCATTGGCTTAAAATTCGTAGCGTTCGTAGGGTTTGAGCAATAGACCAATCAGCCGGCAGAAAATTCAAAATATAACCCCAGAGTTAAATTTTGAAGTTTGATGAATACGGACAATAGTGATCTAAATTGGCTGAGCTGCCAAAAAGCCAGGCCAGCTAAGAAAAGTGACTTAAGTAGCTCAAAGTATGAAGTGAGTAGTTCATTTCAAATCAACATACGTTACAAAACTGAGAGCCATTCAATTTTTTGTTGCTCGCGAATAATAATAAAAAAATTTCCAACCCTTATCGTCCTTACCAGAGTCTGTTTCTGCTGCTCCTTCTGAAGTACGGTCTCGGTCTGCTTGTCGTCAAACTTGCAAACGGCGGCAATCACCCGAGCTAAGACCAACCCCTCCTTGCCCAGCATGTAATTGTACAGTACGTTCCGCAGGTACTCGATCTCGGTCGAGCTCGACAGCTCGGTGCAGTGGTTCAGCGTCACCAGCGTCTCGTCCAGCTGCCTGTTCAGCTTCTCGTTCTTGTTCCTCATCTTCTGCAGCTCGCTCTCGTAGAACTCGATCGAGCTTTTGTTTGTGATATCGAGCGACTTATACTTGGTCACCTTGTCTCGCAGCAGCTCGATCTCTTGCAGGTACTTCTCGTCTGGCTGCTCGTTGTCGGCGTTCAGCAGCCTCTCCTGTTTCATTATCGCCAGGTCGTCGAGCTTCTTCTCGCAGTTCAACGGCATCGTCTTCAGTTCCTGGACCTCGTCCTGGAGCAGCTGTTTCTCGTTGACTAGTTCGTTGTACTGCTGCTCGAGTTCCGTTATCTGCGTCCGGTAGTCCTTGTGTATCTTCTCGATGTCGCGGCTCTTCTCTTCTAGTTTCTCCAGGTCGAGCTTGAGAGTTGCGTTTTCAGCTTGGAGATTATCGCAGGTCGCTTTGACTTTGTGGAGTTCCTGCTGCGCGAGTAATAATTCGCTGGTCGACATCTCGACGGTGTTTAGGTTGTCAGTCGCTTGTGAGTGATCGGTTTGTAGCATTTCGAGTTCTTTTTTCGTTTCCATGTACTTGCTCTCCAGTTCTAATTGTTTGATCTGTAAGACACTTTTGACGTCTTCGAATTTTGCCATCTCCTCCTGCAGGGCTTCCACTTTTAGTTTTGTGGCTTCGAGTTCCGCTAGCAGGCTGCTGTTTTCTTCAGTCACGATTTGGTTGTCGGAGAATATTTGGTTGTTACGTATTTTCAGCTGAGATATTTCGTCTTGTAATTTAATGTTACTTTCTTTGAGCTGCTCGTTCTCTTGAGTTAATCGATTGATTTCCAGCTCGAGGGAGGAGAGCTGCGATTTGGTTCTTTCGAGAGTTGATTTTTCTTTGTTCGAGCTCTCGATTGCTTGTCGTAATTCGTCTGATGCTGTTTCAAATCTGTGCTGCAGTTCATCTCTTTCTTTTTTAATTGCTTCAGTATCATTCTTCAAAGACTCTAGTAACCTTTCCAAGGTAACTTTTTCTTCCCTTATCTTGTTACATTCTTCCAGATCTTGTCTCTTTTCAGTTGCTACCATAGTTTGTAGTTTCGCTTCTAGTGACGATTTAATATTCAACAATTCCTCTTTCTCTTTACTTTGTGTGTTATAGTCATCGAGGATTCTGTTTCGCTCCAAACTAATACTTTCTAGATTTTGTAGTAATTCTTGCAATTTCATATAATTGTCTGATTTCTCCTTTTCAGCCACTTCAAGTTTATTAGTTAGATCCGTCAATTTTTCTTTTAGATTATTATTTTCATCAAAGACTCCAGAATATTTAATTTCAATTTCCTTCAGATTCTCCACTTTCACTTCCAATTCGTTTTTCTCAGCGAAATACTTCTGCTCGACGTCCTTCAATTTATTTTCCAAAACACTAAACGAATCGTTCCTCAAAGCGTCTCTCTCTTCCAAGTCCCCGATCCTCTGCAACAATTCATTCTGGTAGTCCTTCCCTCTTTTAATACTGTCGTTACATTCCTTCTCTTTGTCGCTCAGACTGTTCTCCAACTCTTTCACTTTACTTTCGTTCATCGCTACGGCGGTCAGGAGCGACGTCTTCATCAACGCGAGCTCCTCCATTTCGTGCTTCCTCTTACCCAGTTCCTCGCAGAGCGAACCGATTCGTTCTTTATCTTTCTGTATCATCGCCTTTGCTTTCTTATTTTCCTTGCTCAGATTATTGATTTTGTTCTCGTAGTCTTTCTGTTGGTCCGTCGAGTTGTTCCGGTACTCGCTCAACCTCGTCCTGGTCTCCTCCAGAGATTCCTTTAGGTTCTCGTTCTCTTTCCTCAGCGATTCGCATTTCTCTTTGTAAGGTTTGTGTTTTTCCGCTTCCGCGATCTTCTCTTCGAGGTCTCGAACGAGCCGCTCCACTTCTTTCGTCAGTCGCTCCGTATCCATTTTTAGGGAGTTCGATTCTTGCTCGAGTTCTCGTTGGTTGCTTTCGAGAGACGAAATCGTTGCTTGGAGGGTTACTGATTGAGCCTTTTCGTTCTCGATTTGTTGTTCCAGGAGGTTAATTTTATCTTGCAAGTTGTTGTTTGTCTCTTCCAGTTTTAACGAGTTGTTTTGATTGATGCATAGTTCTTCGTTTAGTTTTTGATTTAAAGTTTTTATTTCTGATAGTTCGTTCATCGCTTTCTTCAGTTTGCTCTTCAATTTCTCTTTAATTTCAACGTTTTCGCTTTTCAATTTTTCAATAGTTTCAACCAAACTTGAATTTAATGCGGCTTCATTTTCGTTACTACTCCGAGTCGATTCTTCAATCTTGTGCTCTAAAAGTTGCTTTGTCTCTTTTAACGAATCGTTTTCTTCCGTAAGCGCTTCGCAAGTTTGCGTAACTTGCAACAATTCTTCTTTCAGAGTGTTTATATTTGCTTCTAACCTCAATATCTTATCGACAGAATTTGAAGATTCACTTTTAATATTCGCTAACTCTTTCTCCAAATTTGAAACTTGGCTTCGGAGGCTGGTCGATTCGGCTATCACTTCCAGGTGATTCTTCTCCAGTTCGTTGTAACTCGCCTCCTTTACTTTAAACTCTTCCTGCAATTTCTCGTAACGGCTCCTTAAATCTTTGATGCGTTCGTTAGTCTTCAACAAAGTCAGATGAATTTCTTTAGAGCTGACCTTATCGGAGGTCAACGATTCTATTTTCTGTTCAAACGAAGCCCTCATTTCCGATTCCTTCTCGGAAAATTTCTTAGTCAAGTTTTCTCTAATTTTACTCTCCAGTGACAGGAGTCCCTCCTTAGCGTTATCTCTAATTTCTATTAATTCGTTGTCGTGCAACCGTTTCTGACTTTCTAGCTCATCTTTCAGCGATGAGTTTTCAGCAATTAATGAATCGTTATCTGTTCTTAGTCGCGTCAAACTTGATTCCAGTTCATTTACTTTATCGTTATTGTTTGAAGACTCCAGTAATTTTTCTTCGAGCAGCGCGTTTTTATTGCTTAAAGCGTCGTTATCTTTTTGTAACTGAGCCAAAGAGGATTCCAGTTCCTTTAGTTTTCCTTCTGATGTTTCCAGTACTGCTTGTAATCTTTCTTTTAACGATGAATTTTCAGACGTTATAAACTCGTTATCTTTATGCAACTGAGTTATACTGATTTCAAGTTGTTTCACTCTTTCATCGTGATTGTTTGACGCTTCCAGTGTCGTCTGTAATTTTTCTCTCAGAGATGAATTTTCGGTGTTTAACGATTCGTTATCCTTTTGTAATTGTGTCAGACTCGATTCCAGTTCTTTTATTTTCTCGTCATTAACCAATGAATCATCGTTCGTTTTCTTATATTCTTTGAGTTTTTGCTGCAAGTTCTCGATTTCGATTTTGTACTGCTCGATTTTCAACAACTCGCTTTCGTAATTGCTGTACTTCTCGTTCAAGCTTTCAATTTTCTCAATCAATTTTTTATTCTGAGCCTGCAAGTTTTTCACGCTGTTACTATCGAAAGACTCTATGATCTGTCGTAAATTTTCATTGTCTCTTTTCAAGTTGTTTATCTCGCTCTCCTTACTTATGATCTCATTATGGAGTTCCATTTTGTTTTCCGCCACCTTCAAATTGTTCTCTTTCTCTCGTTCCGAGAGATCGTTCATCTCCTTCTCCAGCGTCGCTATCTTCGACTTGAATTCTTCTTCTTTCGAATGCAATATGATATTATTGGCCTTCGTTTCTTGCAGTTTCGCGTTCAAAGCTTCGATTTCTTCTCTCGCCTCGTTCAGATACTTACGCAAACTGTCGGTGTTCTCTTTTGATTCACCATCGGTTTTAATCTCACTAAGACCGTTACCATTGTTGCTTTGCAATAATCGTATTTTAGTTTCCAACGATTCTATTTTGAATTTATTCTCGTCCAACTCGTCTCTCATGGCACTTTCTAAATGAGCTTTGGCTTTCTGTTCCAAGGAGCACTGCTCTTTCAATTCTTTCACTCTCCTTATCGCTTTGTCCTGAGTCTCTACTAGAACAGACTATAACGAAAAGTTAACAAGTCGTTTAACGTTTACAATTCACACAGCCTTACCTTAATTTTCTGATTATCATGCTCGAGGTCTTTGTAATGTCTCATTAGATCTGTAAAACGGCCTCTGTACTTATGGTACCTCAGTTGAGACTTCTGGAACGCGGAGTAGATCTGTTCTTTACTCAAGTGGCCCAACTGGGAGGACGTGGAAGTGTTATCTTCGAGCTCGCTGGCGGATAGATCCAAATCCGACTGAAAGAAAACATCAATATTTCAGTAAAAATTAAGCAAGTTTAATTATTTCAAAACAGTTTATAATAATTATTGAACTCAAAATTTACAAAAAGCTATTTGTTCTTCGTTATTCACAAAGTAGTTAAGGCTTGATGAAAAATGTTCAATCAAAACGTCCATAAATTTTCTGGCATAACAGCTTGGCTATTTATATTCGACAATCCACAAGTAGCTGGAGTAATTGTTTTGTTGGCAACAGCAAGTTCAGCAAAATCAGAACATCAAGTTAAAAAATCCCTTTAAATTTCAACTGGTTATGGGCCCTCTACAGTGCTGCTAGTATCTCCTGGTGAACATCAAATAACAAGAATTTGAAGATTTAAAAACGGTATCTCCGACTCTTTCTTGTAGGTGAGCAGCAGAGGACGGATTAAACCTAGAATTGTGGGAATTTGAGTTAAAGCTGCTATAAAAAAAATCGCCAGTGAAATGTGGGGCACTGTTCTGAACTACCTTCAGAACCTACGTCCCTCTGTGACTGTACATACAACTCCAGCACAGATGTGGTACAGAAAATCTGTCCCGTATTAAACTATATTGAGCTGAGGTTGGCACCAAAGTCCTTGGTCATCTGAAGAAAACTAATTTCAGAGGAAAAGTTGGTAGAATATTGCTATGAAGATTGCGTGAAAAGCCCAGACAAAACACATTTGTTGAAATCTATAAAGATGGAAAAAAATTGTCTTGCTAAAAACAAAACTCGAGAGCTGGCAGACAAAGATTGCGCTAAAGACAAATAAGTCATTACCTGAACAGCCATTCTGCTGGGTGTTCAAGAAGAAAACGGGCGCCACAAAGTATGCAACACTATGGTTAAGTGATCAAATTGTGTTTTGTGTTAGAAGATACATTGTACTGATGAGTTTCAATTAAGATGAAACACGTGTCTGAAATTTCCACTCTATTCACAGCACAACATGAATGAGCATACTGTTTTACAATAATATGTCATTCATTTCTTGACTACAAAGTAAGACTAGTTGCTTGAGGATGTCAGCAGAAGGCTGAAAAACTAAATTATGAAGACATTTATACATCTGTTGTGCAAACTAATACTTTGAAATTGCTGTTGGCTACTGTTGCAGCTTCTGAAGACTTAAAAATTGCAACTTTAGACATCAAGTCTGCACTTCTGTAATGAGATCTGTAAAGAAGAGATTTATTTGCAACTACGAGAGGCACCTAAAACAGGCACCTCAGTAATGGTTTAGACGACCTCAAGCAAATGGAAGCCCTCGTGAAGAAAATTTAAAAACAATTTGAAATGACTGTCATGTCAACTTCAAGCCAAAGAATTATTTGGTAATGCAACTCTCCTAAAGAGAAGATGGCATCTTCATAAAACAAGCTAGATAATTTCAATATGGAAATTTCAAGATCTGCCAAGACTCCAACCTCCCATTAAGGCAAAAGAGAAAACCTCATGCAAGATCAACAAATCAAACTTTCCATATCAAAAAGCAATAAAAACAGATGCGGTCTGGGCAATTATCGCAAAACTAGTGTATCTTTAATTTGTATTTTTCAAAGACCAAGTCAGATCTGGCCTTTGCAGTAAACTTTGCAACCACGATATATGAAAAATTGCACAGAGCAGGACCTGTTAAATGCCAAGATAACACTCAGATACCTCAATGGATCTCTTCGTGAAGGCATTTCCTATTCCAAACAATAAAATCCTCCTCTGGAATCCTTCACTCACCAATCACGCCGGCGATAAAAACGATTGCAAGAGTACTTCCGAGACTGACTACACTATCTGCTATGCTGGTGCCGGTGCCCCAATGGCATGGATTTCTCGAAAACAGACTGGTGTTGCCCAATCGTCAACTGAAGCAGAATATGTAGGCGCTTCTATGTGCTGTAGAGATGAAATTTGTCAACACTGTCATTGACGATATTTCTAATCTAATTTAATTGTATTGAAGTCTATTTTTATTTATTTTTATTTTTTTGTAAAAATATTGGTTACCCTTGAGGGTAAACAGTGTTATAATTGCTATGTTGGCAACAGCAAGTGTAAAAACCTTTTTCAAACAATAAAATTCAAACTTTTGATTCTGCTAATTAGGCAGTTGAAAAATGCTTCTCCCATATAGATCAAGATAAGTAGAGGATCCTTTCAAGAGGAACCACATCAAGGATGTGAGGGATGAAAAGTATCAAGTAAAAATATGACTCAGCTCAGTTCTAAAATTTTTCTATTAACCTTGCAGTGGGCGCGCCGTGGAGTATGAGTCCGCAGGAAACATTATTTAGCTGTAACTTAGAATCCCCTTATTTCCTATGGATGGGGGTTCTAGTATCTTCATAATTTCAGGGAATATGTGTTAGTATCAAATTTTACGCCGATAGGTTCAGTGCAACTGGGAAAATTTTGAATTTCGGACCGACGGTCCGCGCGCGCCTACTCGTGTGTTGTGGTTTTTCACTAAAGGTTTGCAGTTGGCGCGCCGCGGAGTATGAGTCCGCAGTGAACATTATTCAACTGTAACTGGGAATCCCCGTATTTCGTATGTATGTGGGTTTCAGAATCTCAATAATACATGGGAATATGTGTTAGTATCGAATTGTAGGCCGATCGGTGCAGGGTAACTGGGCGACTTTTGAAATTACGGACCGACAGTCCGCGCGCGACTACTCGTGTGTTTTTCTAAAAGGTTAGTACGTATTTTATATAAAACAGACCTACATTTTTTCAATAATTGTTTTCATTATTATTATTGTTTTTGAAACAATTGTTGTTTATTACTGTGTACCAAAATCAAGCTCACAAAGAAATGCGGACTGTGAGTCCGCGCGCGCTCACTGGTGTTAAAATTATTGGCGCGCCCACTGCAAGGTTAAAAATAAATTCAGTACAAGATCCAGCATCTTGTGGCCGGATGGAAATCAGTACAAAGAGTACCTTTACCCTTCATCAATAAAACTATAAACAAGGTAAATATTATGGTCAGCAGTTCATTGAGATAAAGTAGAAAAAGTGTAGTGACGATACTGATCTAACTAAAAGCTTGGAGACGACCACGAGTTATATGGCACATTAGCTAGCCAGAATGAAGTCAGTGAAGGGACTTGTCTCAAAGTCAAAATAAATAGTGTACTGCAGAATAACGTGTTACATCCTACACATTCAACAACATAATTATTAAATTACAAACAAAATGTTTCTATTCTAATGCAATAACGACGAAAGGCAAAGATTGTACAAACCTGAAGCTGATACGTGTTGTAGCTGGACTCATATCGTGGTAGGAAAGATACGTCGCTAGCCATGGATGAATTAGAGTTGCGCCGGTATCTGTTTTCCTGGGGAGAGACTAAAGGGACACTTGTGAATCCTGGTTCCATGTTTGAATTTGTTGATGTGTTGGCATCTGGAATCAGCAATATAAAAGGATGTAAGTTAGTAAGTTTCTGAGACGTTTTATATGGAGGTCGAGTACAATAACTGTATTTATTTTGCGACAACATGATTTAGGATTGGAACTTCTGTACTTACCGTCTTCGGTAATGGAAAAGAAATTATCTTCGCTCGGTAACGAATTTTGTAATCTGTCACTAACAGATTGGGTGAACTGTTGGAGTCTTTGTGGAGAGCTTTTCACTTCTTCCGTAATTTTTTCTTTCAGTTTTCTAAACATTTTTTAAACTGGTTGCTAGTTGCCAGCAAACACAACTTTTATATTATTAAATAACACTTTCATTACATATTACTTCCCAACCCATTCAGTACAAACATTTTATTAAATTATTAATAATTTTTATTTACACCCAGACTGACATTTGATGACAGGGACAAGTTTGTTTTGCAATCTTCTTCTTACTTTATGACTTATGCAATTATGCATTTGTATGTCAGTTACTTTAACTGTTTTGGTCACTGCTGCGCAATGACGTCATGCGGTTGATTTTTGACTCAAAGCATTAATCACGCCGAGGTTGTTTATAAAATGAATGTCAAATTTGATTATTTATTAATTCTTGCTTGTATTTCCTTTGTGCTAGTTTTATATTATGTTATATGGTATATTGTTATAAATATTACGGTTTTATCATTGTATTATTACACTGGTGTCCCATTTAAAAAGAACTAAAGCGATACAGTCAGTTAAATTAGAGAAAAGTTGCACAATTTCATGCTTATTAAGAATCTGAAACAAAATTTACGAAAACGTCAGACGCTACTGAAGTATCTTGAAAAACATGGAAAATCGAGATTTCTTATTTTATGAAAGAAATTATATTGTTTTTTCATGTCATTAGGTATTTATAAATCAAGGAAACCAAAAATCTATCACATTAAAAAAATCAAAAAAACCATAAGGCAAGCAATGTGACGTCATATTATTTCGACATCATAAAACGTCATTCGATGAAAAAACTTTCATTTTTTTTTTCGAAAAAAGAAGAATGTTATTTTTGCAAATTTTTTTTAAATGTTATTGATTTTTGGTTTACGTAATTTTTTTATACCAAATGACATAAAAAAAAACAATATGGCGGCCATAATAAAGAAAAGATGACTATGAAAACTCTGGGATTTAGTTGACCGTGAAAATTTTTAAAACGTCAAATGGATAGCTTTTGACGACTTATGCAAGCCTACAAAAAATTATTTATTTATTTCTGACAATAAAAAAGATAAGTATGAGCAATCTTATGTGATGTAGTCTTCCAGCCGCGTGACGTCACAAGACCGAAACGCAGCTTATTGCGCAGTCACATTTAAAAAAAATTCTATTTAAAATTTTTCCATTCATTTATTTGCCAATTTTTGTTTTCATATTTTGACAATTTATTTATAAATTGTATTTATAGGGAGTTTTACAAATTTTTCTTTTCTTTTTTTCAATCGATATTTGTTTATTTTGTCATTTTGTCACATGAAGTGTTTATTTTATTTATTTTTATATCTTTTACCTACCTATTTATTTATTTAGTTTCTTTTAATTAAATTTACTTCAAAAATAACGCTTACACTATACTGACATTATACTGCCGCTATGCCATCGATTCTCGGACATGCGCGTAGAACTGGAAGTAGTTACGGCAGACATAGATAGGCATCTAGATTAGGCATATATGTCTGCACCGTTATGATTTCGTTCCTCTCTAACAATAGGTACAGTCCGTACGATATATGAAGAGCCAAAATCCTCAGAAAATAATAAATCGATACCGTTCTCTTATATACACGCGACCGTCTGCCATCGCTTGATATTTGTAAGCAGTGGCGGGAGGATCGTGAAACGTAGATTTTAAACAGCAAGAGGTAATAAGCGTGAACTGGTGAAAGACGTGTGCCGCTATTGTCTTTCCGGCCAGTGGCTCTAGCTCTTCTCGACATAATCGGCCGGGTTCTATGACTGTATCACAGAATAGATAAGTACAATCAGAAGCTAAACTCGCCGGCGGCGCCTTTGATCTTTTAGAGACAAGCCACACCTCTAGTGGCCTTTGCTTCAGAGTAGAAACGCAGTAGAAACATGAATATTATGACGTTTTAGATGACATTTCCTTGGACGCTTGTATTATTTATATTATATTATAGCTCATCTCAAATCATGGCGAATCTCTATGCGCCGAGTAGATGCGCGAACTCGGTATTTTTATTGAAGTTTATATTCTGATTGTATCTGTTCTGTGACTGTATAATAATATAAGCTGTCGTATTGACATGTGACAGTGACATCTAAAAAACTTAGGTTATAAAACTTGACAAATTGAAGTTTGAAGCTTCCTCCGCTGCTGAGTGATTCAACATTTCGGAAGCAAAACCTCAAAATTTTTAATTAATTTCTAGTCAATTTCATTTGAAAAATTATTTTTTAAAAATTTCAAAGTCACTCACTACTTACGCTTACGATCCATCTTCACTTTTTCCACCGAACCCATTGATTCGACGCCGATCTCGGAGCCTCGAGCTCTTGACAGGAACTTGGTTTGGAAAGGATAGGGACTTCCCCGATAACCACCGTCACACAGCCAGTCCAGTGTCAGCGCTATACTAGGTACATCTGCTACACTAAATTATTATATTACAACTAAATTATGGCGAAATGCAGCGTTAGCTCTACCGTTGCTCACGCCAGCACTAACATTACTTTTGATAAGATCCTGGATATCAAAGTTACTGGAAAAGAGTCGCCTGCTGGAGAGGAACGCAGAATTAGAGTAACAGTTCGAGATTTCTCTTCCTATCTGGTTTGTAAGAAATCATTATTACCACAATTATTTATGTTCAATGGTTATTAATTTGATTGAAAATTAATTTTTGTTTCAGCATGTGAAAATTAGAGACATTAACTTGGTAATGTTCAATTTTAATTTGAAGATCGACGGCCTCGTTTTCGGGTTGATGCGGAAGGAACAGAGCCTTGAAGTTGGTTTCGATGAGTTCAGAACTCATTTATTGGAAATGTTGCAACAAGTTACAAACAAAGACATGTAAGTGTGTAAAAAAAGTGTATATTATTCAGAAAGAAATTAGGATGACATGTTATAGACCTGGTTTATTTTGTCTTTGGTAGCTCTGGTGATTGATGGAAAGTTGCAAAATGGGTAGAATGAAAATCAATTATTTTACTCCAATATGTTAATCCAATTCGTCAAGGTCATTTCTTTGCGAATACAATGGTGAATATCTAGATGAGCGGCATGGGTATAGGGCGAAATGGCTTATACTATCGGATAGCTCGTGTCTCTGGGAGTATCAAGGTACCATTGAATTTTTGCGCCGGCACGTAATAGTCGAGAAATAAGGCCTTAAAGTTTCATCCTCGCCCTAATACGTGTATTCGAACATTATACGCGCGAACAGGCAACTCGCTTATCCGTCGGACACAAACGACGATCGAGCGTTTCCTGTTCGAGCGCAATCATATGACGAATACACGTATTAGGGCAAGGATGACACTTTAAGGCCTTATATCTCGACTATTACTTGCCGGCGCAAAAATTCAATGGTACCTTGATACTCCTAGAGACACGAGCTATCCGATAGTATAAGCCATTTCGCCCTATACCCATGCCGCTCATCTAGATATTCACCAATACAATTAATTTAATACTCTTCATTTTGCGTGATTGTTGGTCAATTGTTGATTTAAGGCTCCTAAAATGTGATGTAAGCGATGATGACTGCAAATTTATATTCTACGAAAAATCAAAAATCAAAGATCTCATCCTGCTCGTCATATCTCTTGCCAAGACCGACCACGACGAAATATTCGAGGAAATGAACGATGCCATTTTACAGCTCCAGGTAAACTTGTTATCATTAATTTACCAACGTTTATGGATTTTGCGTTTCTAGGAAGCAAACAAAAGCCTCCAAGATCAACTCAGAGATTCAAAATCGAGCCTCGTCAATGATCAGAGGGATGGATGTGTTGATCAACAAATACTTACAGCTTTTAGAGTAAGTTCTTCCTGCAATAAGTGGCTCACATCTGATATATCTGCATTTTTTTTATAGCTCTTTAGTTTATTTTTGTCATAACTATAAAATTATATGACTTGACTATTATTGTCTCATTTTTAATAAAAATTAAGAGCGATAGAAATTATTAAAAAGTTCAGTGACAACTGCCAAACCAGCATGCACGCCATCATGAATGCCTTTTTCTTTGTTTCTAGCAAGTAGAGGAATTCGAAAAAGTCTACCAGACCTTCTCCTCAGATTTCACTTCGAAAGTCTGCAGGAAGTTCAACGAGTTCGAGTTGAAGCTCAACAATTTGAAGTTCAACACCGAAATTGTTAGAGAGGAGTCTGTGTTGGAATCGCCCCCGAGCACTCCCACCTTACAGAGCACGGAAACTTGGCTCTGTTGTTGGCTGAAGTGTATCAACAATGCGGAACGAATCTTTGATTTAACAAAGGAGCTCCAGGGTTATCAGAAACAGAACGTGAGTTCCTCTTCGTTATACTAATGCCCGTATTCACAAACGATAATTTCCTAAATAATTACGTAATCAATTATCCCCATCTCATTCTATTGCAAAAAAACTGCATATCTCCATCTCACTCATTTAAATAATTACGTAATTATTTAGGAAATTATCGTTTGTGAATACGGGCATAAATCAATAGTTTTATTTAACATTTAATTTTAAATTCAACTAATTGGGTCACCTTGAAGACGGATCTACAAAAAGCCACCAAAACAAACAATAATCTAGCGGAAGATCTACGCCAGACGAATCAGATGCTTGTGACCTTGAGAGACGGGTACAACCAGATAGTCAAAGAGGTGGGTAATACAATACATCATCATAATTACGGATGATCGTTAATCAAATCCTTCCTATCGTCATAGAACGAAGAATTAATGGAAACCAATGATGAAAAGGATGATGCTTTAATTGAATCAGGCCAAGAAGAGAAACAATTGAAGGTCTGAAGAAGCAGAATCGTGAAGAAGTCACCAGCTGGGAATCAGATTATGAGTTTGAGTAATTTTGAAAGAAAAGTGAACTGAATTGTCTAATGACGAGTCGTTTAAGTTTAAGATGAAAACATTTTCAGTTGTGAAAGAAATATGAATAGGTTATGAAGTTTATCTTTGAGAATTTAGTTTTGTTACATTTCTAATTATTGAGATAAGCGATAATAAAAGAAGGTTTAATTTTTCAATTATTTGTTTATGGCGAGCTAATAAAATGAAAAATTGCTTCAACTCACCCACAGGGAACTGATGTGTCCTGGAGCTTACCTAGTCTAAGATTTATAGAACAGATGTGTCCTGAGAGCTTACCTAATCTAAGATTTATAGAACAGATGTGTCCTGAGAGTTTACTTAATCTATGACTTATAAGTCAAATGTCAATAAAAAATATTTAAGTCAAAAGTTAATTAAAAAAGGGGTAGAGGTTGAGGTTTGAGCCTGGCGTGGCCTCGCGGTTAAGTAGCGAGAACTGCTTGATCGTTGGATCCGTCGGACTGAGTTCGATTCTCAGTGAAGGCTCTGGGTGTCTGTGTTGTTTCTACTATTTATTTGGTATACTTGGGGCTGGGTGTATGAGCAAGAGGCTCCAAACCCATATTACCGGTGTAGAGCGACTTTGTCTTACCTACATAGGGAAGACCGATGCTCCCCCTTTTTTTTTTTTAAAAAAAAAGAGGTTGAGGTTATAATCAGTTTCATCACTGTGGTTTTGGTTTGATGGTTTGTTTACGAATTTTAGGATGTTATTATATTTTTTGCATTCTTCAATATTTGGTTTATTTAATTATTTCGTAAGTCACCTTAAATAAAACGTTCACCCTGGTTAAAAAAAAAAATGGATATTCTGAGAGCCGAGATCGCAAAAAAGCGCAAACAGCTGGAAGAAAACGCGCTGCTCGCTCCCGAGAAGAAATTCTTCAAGAGAGCCGACCTCCTGGCCAAGGAACAAGAGGAATACCAACAGAAGTACGGCCGCAGCAAGAGCGAGGAATTCGAGAAGTCGGACAACGAAACGGAAGGCGCCACCGTCGACTCGCAGGTCTGCCACAACAACCTGCCCAGACACGAAGTCATAACACGTCTGCGAGACCGCGGAGAACCGATCCTCCTATTCGGCGAGGACGAAGGCGACTCCTTCAAGAGGCTCCGCAGATGCGAGCTACTCGAACCCGAAATCAACAAGGGCTTCCGCAACGATTTCCAGGAAGCGATGGAACAGGTCGACCAGGACTACTTGGACGAACTGCTCGCCCAATCGCAGGACCCCGAGACAGTCAAACCCACCGTCGACTTGGACACCGTTAGCTACGAGCAGATCCGCGAGATGACCAAAAAAATGGGGAGAGGTAACCGAGAACACGACATGACCGTCATAATCCACTTCATCGACCTGATATTGAAATTATGGAGCGAACAGCTGCAGAATCGACTGCCGGAAGAGAGACGGGGGACCAAGGGGAAGCTCATCCAAGCCACTTACACCCAGACGCAAGAATACCTGAAACCGCTCTTGAGGAAGCTGAAATCGTTCTCCCTCCCGGACGATATCTTGGAGAGCCTCACGGAGATCGTCGTGCATTTATTGAACCGGAATTACCTGAAAGCGAGCGACGCTTATCTCCAGATGGCGATCGGGAACGCGCCATGGCCCATCGGGGTGACCATGGTCGGCATACACGCCCGAACGGGTCGAGAGAAGATCTTCTCCAAGAATGTCGCACACGTTATGAACGATGAGACTCAGCGGAAGTACATTCAAGCTCTGAAGAGGTTAATGACAAAGTGCCAGGAGTTTTATCCGACCGATCCTAGTCGATGCGTGGAGTATTGCGGTACGCAGCAGCAGCCCAGCAAGTCTAGTTGAAATCCGGGGGTTAAAAAATTATGTCTACAGAAAGAAAGGTGTAATTTATTTATAGTTTTAAGTATGCACCTATTAAACATTCGATTTGACATTATTATACCTTTGGAGATCTAGCATATCTTTACGGTTTATACATTTCACTGTCTGCTCGATTCCGGCTGAAAAATAATTGCAAAATTACCGCAATTCGTGAACTCCGTACTTTACAACTTACCTAATACTTGACATAAGATCGCATCGACATCTGTCATTATGCTGAAGACATCTACACTGATGGAAGGATGAAATTTCAGGGGAAATTTCGCTATGATCACTGATCAGTTAGTGGAGTTTATAGGAGCAAGAGAGAGGCCTAGTGAGCCAGTGAACAGTAGAGTAGTTTGGAATGTTATCAGAGTGCAAGTGAATATGAGAAGAGCTCTGTTTAGTATCGGTACCAGTACTAGTTCTCGTGGAGCAACAGACTGACATGGTTTAAGGTTATTTGTTTTTTATTTTAAGGCTATTGTAATTTGTAATGTAAATAGAGCTGAAATTAATTGTTATATAAACTGTTGTAAAAGATTAAGAAGTGTATTGAAAAAATCAACAACACACTATTATAGTACGGTGCTGTGGGATTTCAAAAATCAAAACCAAAAATTGCATCTTCACTTGTTTTCGAGGTATTGGTTCTTCTCCCTTCATTTGTAAAAAAATTCCTTCAACAATTGACAACAACAACTGTCAACAGAGTCAGCCGGTCGCGTCCAGACAACATGCAGTGGAGGTAATAGAGGGGAAATTTAGCAGTTATACCGCCACATTGTCATGTTCCTTCATATAAATGAGTTATATGACCCATTTGCCCAAATCGCCCTTATGCTGTGTTTTAGTGCTTATGAAATAAAAATTTCGGTAGTTATTCCTTCCGGTAGATATTGGTCCTCGAAGGTCAAATAGAAAGATTCCATTTTTTCAATTTTATAAATGGTGGAAATTTTATCTTTCAGGTGCGCTATCGTCGGTGTTCATTCGGTTATGTAGAGCACAGAAAGAGACCCCTGGTCGTTTAAAAATCTGCTCATCTTGAGAGTAATTTTAAAATTCTTGAAGGGATCTAGTTTCTCACAGTTGGACCAGTTTTCAAATATTAACCTGATTCTAATCCTGATGCAATAATATAACAATTAACAAGCACAGAAACAATCGATAATAATTAAACAACCGGCAAAATTTAAACATGTACATCATCCAGCGAAATAATTGAGGTTATGTTAATTTTAGAAATGGTACTGACTTTTCTATGATTGACGCATGACAGTTTTGTAATGACATGTCATGATATGGATATGAGTTAAGTTAAGACAAACGTAAAGTTTAGGACTCTAACGGCGGCCATTTGTTAAGAGGGCAAATTTCTCCGGAAAATATGTTGTTCATATACATATTTTTGGCGGATAGCCGCTCGCTTAATTTTTTGTTGTCATTAGAAAAACTACTCCTGTGTTTGTACGTCTATGCTTAAAT
Source organism: Malachius bipustulatus (assembly GCA_910589415.1). NCBI lineage: Eukaryota > Metazoa > Arthropoda > Insecta > Coleoptera > Melyridae > Malachius > Malachius bipustulatus. The sequence goes on along the minus strand of OU342638.1, from coordinate 17,236,190 downwards.
AATTTTGGCAACAGCCAACAGAATCTCGCCGTGTCGCACCTTTACCGAGAAAAATGTAGATAGAGGGGGAGGGTTCTAAAATTGTCGGATCCACGATACACATACACGGTATGCCGATTGCTGTTACTATTTTGGTCACTACTGCGCAATGACGTCTTGCAGTTGTATTTTGATTTAAAACCTTGTGTTTTTCTTTGTGCTAGATCTATTAGGTATAGAAAAATCTTTAATTTTTTTTCGAAAAAAGTAGAATGAAATTTTTACAATTTTTTTTTAATGTTAAATATTTTTGATTTTCATGAATTTTTTGTACCAAACGAACGACATAAAAAACAATATGGCGGAAAATTTTTAAAACGTTAAATGGATAGCTGTTGCCGACTTATGCAAGCCTACAAAGAATTGTTTATTTATTCCTGACAATAAAGAAGATGATATGAGCAATCTCATGTGTAATCTTCAAACCGCGTGACGTCAGAAGACCGGAACGCAGCCTGCGCAGGCATAGTCTATTTGTCATTATACGTTATACGTGTATCGTGGTCGGATCCAGCTCATTTTCAATATGTCGTATTTGGGGGTGCCGAGTACTAGCAAATTAACAATAATATTATTATTATCTATTCCCGAATTTACCTTCAACAAAAACGTGTAATGCGCATGCCAAGTTTTCGGCGCTTTAGCATCTACCTGACTGACCTGACTCTTGACCTTGAGGCATTTCAAAAAAAAATTGCAGTGTTGTTGGTTGGTTGTTGGTTGTTGTTGAATTGAAACCTGTTTTCGATGTTAATATTTTTAATATTATATCATTGATATTAATTGTTATTTTTTACTACCAATTTTGAACTAGCTTAAACTTTATAACATCCCTACAAAAAACGAGCATTGAAAAATGAGTGCCGAAGCCGATGATAAAGATACAATAACCAATAAGAGATCTCATGAAAGTGATTCAGACTCATCTGCTGAAGACTTGGTGGGGCCGTCTGTAGCGGACGCGTCATTCAATCAGCCCAAAAAACTGAAGAAAGTATTACCTTTCGAGCACCTTTATATAGAAAATTTACCATGGGCCGAATCCTATGAGAGAAGCTATATGCATCGAGACGTCATTACCCATTGTGTTGTATCTTCAACAGACTTCATCATTACTGCAAGCAGTGATGGGCATATAAAATTTTGGAAAAAGGTGGAAACTGGGATTGAATTCGTGAAACATTTTCGAAGCCACTTAGGTATAATAACTAATTGTAAAACATTAATAACACGTTTGCTGGTTGTGTTTGTCTTAACTAAATGTCGATCTACCCCCGTTACATGTAGAAAATCTGTAATTCTACCATTAGGTACTGTGTGAAGTAGGTATATGAAAGATTCAGGAAAAAAAATTAAGTTGTTAATTGAATATGAGCTAAGGAGAGTTATTATACTTTACGATAATCTACCTGTTGACTACTAAACCTCCAGTTTTGAAATGCTGGAAATGCTTAACCTGGCAATGACCTGACCGGTACATTGGTCATTGTTGGGCATCTTTCCCTTGAAGAAAACCCTTTAGAAAATGTTCCATCCGAGATTACTGAAGCTGGAGGTGTCAACAGCAGGATTGTCGAAGGCTTGGCCCTCATGAGACGGCACGTGACCTACCTAAATCTGGGAAATCGTCCACTACTTATGGGACCCCATATTGTTGGCTTTATTACAAATCTGGGTAATCCTCCACTTGACGTCGCCGCTATATTGCGCATGCGCGGAATATCAGATCAGCTGGCAGTTTAGAACACCAAATGCATGCATAGTTGCCAGCTTTATTTACAATATATTTGTAATATTTACAATACCTATATTTGCAGGATCTACCTATTATCAAATAATGAACTTTTTAATCTTGATATTCAGGTCTTTGGTCAGGGTAGGTTTTTTTTTCATTTTAGGGACATTTGAAGGAAAAAAAAAACTACCCTAACTAAAGACCTGACTTATAGTGATCCGCATTTTTTATTCGGCTGGCCAAAATTTCCTTAAAATAAAAAAAACCTACCCTGACCAAAGGACCTGACATGAAATGTGTTTTTATCATGCATTAATAATAATTCGTTGATTATCAACAAGGTAATTAATTATTATCATCAAGATTAAAATGTTCATTATTTGATAATAGATCCTGCAAATAAAGCTGGCAACTATGCATGCATTTGTTGTTCTAAACTGCCAGCTGACCTGATATATTCCGCGCACGCGCATTATGGCGGCGACGTCAAGTGGAGGATTACCCAAATCTGATATCTATAAATTTTTTGTTCTAACTACATATTACACTGATCCAGTCTTTTTTTATTTTTATTTCATATTATGTTACAGGACCAATAACGAAAATTGCTTGCAATTCGGAAGGTAGCTACTTCTGCTCTGCCTCCACCGATAAGTCTCTCAAGATATTTGATGTATTGAATTTTGACATGATTAACATGATGAGGCTGGATTACACCCCGAATATTGTGGAATGGATTCACAGTGCCTCTGATGCCATTAAGACGTTGGCCGTTTCAGATGCGGAATCGAATAAAATCTATATCTACGATGGTCACGCCAGTAGCGATCCTCTTAAAATCTTGGATAAAATACACACGAAACCGGTTGTTTTGATGAAATACAATCCAAAATTCAACGTGGTTGTGTCTGTGGATAAAACTGGAATTTTAGGTAGGTAAGTGGTGTTTCATGGTGTGAATCTGGTGGAGTAATTGGAAATGTTTAAATATGTTGAAGCACTTTGGGGGGGGGGGGGGGGGGAGAACAAATGCGACAAGTTACTCACTGTCAGCTTTCACTTCTTGTCCTATTAGAGCGAATTTTGCTAAACATGGGAGGTGAAGTCAGTTTTCTGTTATTTTTTTGAAATAGACGGGAGGAAAAAAGGGCGAAATTTTGTTTTGCAGATAGGAAACTTTTTTCTAAGATACTTTTGCTGAAAAGGAAAATATTGTGACTTCATGAGTTTTCTTTTATTTTTCTCGTCAACGTTTTCTCAATCAGAAGTTAGGTATTTAGAAAAATTTTTTGCAGAATTAACAATAGAAAACGGTTCGCGATCAAGTAGAAATCGGTAGGAAATCAAGTAAATCAGTAGGATTAGAACTGGTGCTTTGCTAATGGTGAAGCATCATTTACAGGGTGATCAGTAACTCGTGCCCTATGAGCATGCAACTTCACTTTTTAATTGTAATTTTTACCGCAATGCCATAAGTTCTTTTTTACAAAGATGTGGCCTTTTTTTGTAAACATAAAAGTGACAACACTGCACTGAACATATGAATAAGTTCGGGTTAGATATAATTTCCATGGTAATGAAGGCATTTCGATATTTTATATACTAAGGTGAGTTGCACGGTTGCCAGACTTCAAATTTCTTTCAGACTTAGGTATGTTGTTATTTTTTATCATTTCAAATTTCTCTTTAATAGAGGTTTTGTGGAAGAAAAAACTTGTATCATGAAGATCAATATACTTCTGAATCTACTGAATAAATAAATGTATTTGCCGGTACTTTTTTTCATAAAATTGATTTTGGGGAAAATACCCAATAACGATCAAATGACCTGTCCAAAGTTTTAATCAGTTTCTGGTTATCTCCAAGTGGAAAAACTCAACTTTTAAATTTTATTCGCCATCAATCAACAGTCAAATTGGGAGGCAAAGTTCACGAAAACGGGTAATACGAATACGGAGTAGTGTTGAGTCATCGGCGCTTTAGTAACGACGCGATAGAAATGCGAACCCTCTTGCACTTGCTAATACTACCATGGAGCTAATTTGCTCACTGAAATTTTCGGCCATATGCGATTATACGTTTTCATAGATAATTTGCATAAAATTTGGTTTAATTGAATTTAAAAGTCGATTTTTTTACCTGGAGATGACCAGAAACTGATTAGAGAACTTGATAGATTAGCAGGTCATTGCCCGAGGGTGAATATAGCAACGGAATTTTAAATATTCGATGGATTATCACATTCCAAACAGCTCTCCACTATCCACTTACCAGCGTTCTCTCTTTAACTGTATAAGTTGAGTAGCTTGAGTATGTACATATTTAATTTACTACTACAAATCTCTTTTACTGGTCAATTTAACCTGAAACACCAATTTTCAGAATATTGGAGTAACTTGAAAAACGACTGTGCATTCCCAAAAAACGTCAATTTCGATTCTAAACTGGACACGGATCTCTTCGAATTCGCGAGAAACAAGACCGTGCCGGTGGGATTGGCGTTTTCGCCCGACGGTAAGAAATTCGCGACAATTAGTATGGATCGACGAGTAAGGGTTTTCAATTTTTTGACAGGAAAATTGGTAAGTTTTCAGTAGTAATCTGTTGCAAGTAGATTTTACATTTTTGTAATTTTGGTAATTATTTTCAAGGCTTTGGTACTGGACGAGACCCTTCCAAGATTTACGGAACTGCAACAAACGACTCAGCAGTTGCCCAACATGGAATTTGGAAGGCGAATGGCCGTGGAGAGAGACCTCGAGAAGACCGAATCGTTGAGCCTGTCAAATATAGTTTTTGACGAGAGCGGCTATTTTGTAATGTACTCGACAATGCTCGGCATCAAAGTTGTAAATATATTCAGCCATAAGTGTGTTAGAATAATCGGGAAGAACGAAAATCTTAGGATATTACACATCGCACTGTATCAAGGTAATTATTATTATTATTACATTTTTAACAACTTTTTTTATTTTTATTTAGGTAATAATTTTAAAAGAAAAAATCAAGAACCAATGCTGTAGTTGGCAGAGGGGACATGGTTATTGTTCTTTAGTGAGTCTGTTATATGGTATTTCTGATTTTTGTCAATTGTCAATAGTCAGGTAAGGTGTCAGCTTGTCAACTAAGAAGAAAACTACCAATTTTACTATCTTGAGTCATCTACAAAACAAGCCTGATGGTTGGACATGACTTCTGTAATGTCTGTCAATATGCAATTCTCAACATTGGAACTATTCACACCTTGAATTATCTGGTATCACAAATGTATATCTCACGACGCTGGCCTATTTGAAGCTAAAAAAAGGTGTGGCACTCTGTTCTTACTAGACCTGCTAACTATTCTTTACTCTAATCTAATAGAATAACAACTAGATTGTTTCAACAGCATTATTCCCATTAGCTACCTCCAATAAAGCATACCTGCATATGTCTGCTGAACACCACCTTTATATGATTGTCAGAAAGCGGAAATTCTCAAAACATCAAGAGAGCTTGCTGGGTGTCACTAGTTAACATAGATAACTAACTGTCTAGAACAGCTATTCTTTGGAATGTTTACATGATCCAGCACTACCTCAGATTTCTGTTCTTATCAAGACATTTCATTGACTTACGATATTATTTGCTTGAGAAAATTGGAAGTGGTAGAAGAACAAGAACTGAAGTCTTTTGGAATATTTTGTTTCATAGACAGTTTCTCTCGAGAGTTCCTTTACATTTCATGACCTACTAGAGCCAGAATCTCAGATGACTTTAGAGTGAACAGGGGCTCTCAATCTCGGCCATATTATGCCGAACATGACAGTTCACTACACTTGATGTTCCGGAATGTCAGTCTATAATGTCACCTGTTAATTGACAAGGAATTAGAGAGAGCTTCACCTGTGTTTAGTGCCGAGTGTTTAGATAGATAGAAGTGACAGATGATTCAAGGGCAAAGGAGAGATTCCTTTAAAAAACAAGCTAGAACATGCACATAGAGACTATGACACAATGAATATTATTTATACCTTTGATTCTCTCTATCACAGGGTCAAGTTTAAATATAACAAATTTACTTGTTCTTTTTGATCACTCTTCTTGTTAAGCTTCCTTTTCAAATTCTTTCAGTGCACTCTAGACCGAGACATTGTTTTTATTTCAATGAAAAGTGACTTGAATTATGTTGTGTTAACGAAATGTAAATAAAATGCTTTAATTTTTCAGGTTCAGCAAAAAAGAACAAGGCAGCCGTGACCCTAGAAATCGAAGCCTCGAACAATCCGACATTAGAATCGATCCAACCAGACCCGACCTTAGTTTGCACGGCCTACAAAAAGTCCCGATTTTACTTATTCAGCCGACGAGAACCCGATGACAGCCAGACGGATCAAGAACGGGACATTTTCAATGAGAAACCGACCAAGGAAGACACGCTCGCTGCCACCGAAAACACGATCGTGCAAAGGTTGTACGAAAACGCCACCATCCACACCTTGTTCGGCGACATCCACATAAAACTGTTCGTGAAAGACACACCGAAAACCGTAGAAAACTTCTGCGTCCACAGTAAAAACGGTTACTACAACGGTCACATTTTCCATCGGGTCATTAAAGGGTTCATGATTCAGACGGGCGATCCTACCGGAAACGGAACCGGGGGCGAGAGTATTTGGGGAGGGGAATTCGAGGACGAAATAAGGCCTCATTTGAGACACGACAGGCCGTATACTGTCAGTATGGCGAATGCGGGGCCAAATACTAACGGTAGTCAGTTTTTTATCACTCTAACTCCGACTCCTTGGTTAGATAATAAGCATACGGTATTTGGAAGGGTTGTAAAAGGGATGGAAGTTATACAGAATATTAGTAATGTAAAGACGAATGCAAAAACTGATAAGCCCTATGATGATATTCAAATTGTGTCTATAAGTGTAAAATAGTGTAATTATCAGTGTAACATTGTAAGATATTAATTTTTTTAATTGAATGATTTCTTTAAAGTGCAGTTCAAGTACATCTATTATGTTTTTTCACCCATCAAGATCAAATTATTGCCACACTCGGCTCTATTTTTTTAACAAATATTCTGTCATTGATGAAAATAAATTGTTACGTTTTTGCAGTGAGATTTCATTCATAAAAACAGCTGTTCAACTCTGCTGTTCTCCTCAGTTAATCCCCCCTTCATGTCATTTAGTGAAATTAAGAATTGTATCCGATTAATTTACATTTTTATGTCGTGTGAACTCGATTTTTGTAAAAAATATTTCATCAACCATCAAATTCAGATTTTGAGCCTATGGGAAAGTACACTAGCATATTTGCAGCGGAAATCCACATTATCGAATCAATTTAGACAGGAACTATAGAAAGAAAGAGATCACCGCAAGCTGAAATAAAAGCACTGTTCATTTGTCATCGGTTCAAAAATTGAAGCTAAATAAATTAGTCAAATGAAACAAAGTAGGGTGCCTTTTGTTACAGAAGGACCAAAAAGTTTTTTTTTTGTGATCATCTTTAGCTGAGAAAGATATTGGAGATAAACGGTTTAGAGGGAGAAGTGCAACAATCTCCCTGGAACAGTTGGAAAAATTTTTCTTCCGAGAATAAAGAGTTATCCAAACTTACATATTTGTTCAGGGCCTTACACCCTTGTAAAACAAACCTGTACAAACATCGCGTCAAGACGATGATATTTCAAGAAGTCAGCTATCTAGGACAGCAGAATTTTTTTTTAGAAATGAATCGTTCAGGAGTTTATGACACATTCAATATGCTGAAAGTTGAGGGTGAACCAATTTTTTGCTTGTAAGTGTATTTTAAGTGACTCCACAAATTCATCAAAGTTTTTCATTTATTGAGTTAACTCTAAACATTTCCAATTTATTTTCTATAATAAATTGGAAAAATGTAATACTCTGATTTAAAATTTAAAAATTATACTCTTATTCTACATACAGTGTCCTCAAATAGGTGAAATGACTTATAAAAGATTAAAAATTCTTGATTTGAAAATTATAGTTGGCCAGTGATTTTGAAATTTGACATAGAAGCCTAAATGTTGATGCTAAACAAAAGGTTTTTTTCAAAATTTCTAAGGCATATCACTTGATTTTTCAAAACTAAAATTATGTTAGAAATTAGTCTTTAACTTTATTTTTAGATGCTAAATTTTCTTCCGAGTCAAAAGTTTTCTGTAAACTTGGTATTTTTCAACCCTTAAACATGTTACAGCTATTCTTTAATAGTGAGTAAACTTTACAACAGTATACAGGGTGAAACTTAGAGGTATGTATTAAATTTAAGGGCGTATTCCTGGATCAATTTTAAGTACAAAAGTTCATATAAACATGAATGTGTGTCTTAAAATGACTGGTTTTCAAGATACAGGCTGTTAAGTTTTTTTTTTTTAAATCTGTTTTTTATTAACATCTAAAACATTATCTTGCTGATATTGATGAAATTTGGCAGTGTTATTTTTGTACTAATAAGGAGCTCCTTTAGCCCTAAGTAGATTAAAATTGTTATGCCCGTATTCACAAACGATAATTTCCTAAATAATTACGTAATCAATTATCCCCATCTCATTCTATTGCAAAAAAACTGCATATCTCCATCTCACTCTTTTAATTAATTACGTAATTATTTAGGAAATTATCGTTTGTGAATACGGGCATTAGTCTAGTGGCGTCCAGAGGGACACCCTCACCAATATTATTGCGAAGAAAAATGTACGCTACTTAAATTATTGATATTTTTTTCAGATTAAATGAATGTTAAGGAGTTGAAAAAATACCAAGTTTATAGAAAACTTTTTGCTCAGAAGAATATTTTCTATCTATCTAAATATAAATTTAGTGAGGAATAATTACAGTACCCCTTGCAGTAGTGGAAAGATTATTAGGTTCACAACAATAATTATTGCAACTACAAAGTTTCCATATAGAGACAGCTTATGAAGTTTCTTTTTCCACAACTGTTAAATGACTCTGTGAGTAAAAGTACACTCTTGATTCATGCTAGTTTTTTTTTAATTAACTACAGCATTACATAAAGTCATAAAATGGTTGAAAAAAGTAATGGGTTCTAGAAACAAACTCATTTCATGCCAGAGGCAAAAAAACACTCACTAAAGGCATTTTGCAAGAGGTAGAAACTTACACACAAGGCGGATACGGCGTGCTGATGAGCTCAAAAAAGGCGGAATTGATATCCACTCCTTCAGTGATGTTTTTCTCTTTGGTATGCGATGAGTATTTTTTCTATCAGTCTAGAACTAATTAGCTACTTTTATAATTTTTGTTTAATATTCTGACTCAAACATTTTTCTTGTGGAAAATGCATAACAAAAAGGTACGAGCTAAAAAAAAGCTTTTCAAAAGCCTAAGAATGGTCTAATTTCTAGTTCAGTGAATTCCCTATTTAAATTTTAATGATATATTCCGGGTTCTCTTGTACTTGGAGACACCAATGGCATCTATGAATGTAATAAAAAAGATGTTCTTGAATTTTATTTCAAATTGCTAAAATGCAACCCTTCAGTAGAAATGGGGGCCTTCAAAAATTACAGAGAGATTACGAACACAGATGAGATGCAACAAGCGTGTAGTCATGGCAGGTTTGGAGGAACTATGAGTGTAGGCCACAATGCAAGTTTGATGTTTGAGGTGGTGTTGTCACCTTTCGCCATACCTATATAATCTGATTCTGTTCACATTGTGTCCCAGTCAAAAAATTGCTATTATCAATGCTTTTGTCAAAATACAGAATTCTGAAAGATTACCTATGTGCTTGTTTTAAAAGAGATATTTTTAAATGATGATAGGGGTTCTGTGATATTTTAGCAAATTGTGATTCACCAAACATCAGGGCCGAAATAACGTGTAGTAACTGACGTTACTAAAAGTAAAAAAACAGTTACTGCACGTTATTTCGGCCCGGAGGTTTAGGTAGCGTACTAACTCAAAATGGTAAAAGGTACCAACATAATTAAGATACTTGAATGAAATAAATGTTCGCTACACCCTATTTAGTAGGTATGTATTATTATTTGTAATTCTTACAATTACTTATTTACCTATTATACTTAATTAATAATACAACAAACTATTTAACATTATTTTAATCATTATCTAGTCTTTGCCGTGTGTTTTTTCTACTCGTACCGGCAAATTTACGCTTCTTAAAAGTTGTTTCACCTCCAACATTCAAACTCTCAACAGTTTTCTCCTTAAATTCCCTAACGACGGGTTCAGGTTCAATTTCTTGAGGTAGCTCAATTTGCTCATACTCTTGTTTCGGTAACTGCAAATCGATATCGGGTTTCTTCTCGACTGTCTGCCATTTCCCATAAGGATCGATCGGACCAGGCTCTAAAATCGGACCATACTCCACGGGTTTAATCTCATCAACCACTCTCTTTTCTTTCATCTTCTCTCTCGCCTGTCTGGCTCGCTCTTCCATTTCTTCTTTCTCTCTGGTTTGTGTGTTTAAAGCTTCTTCTTTCTGGCGCATTTTCTCTGCGCTTTTTAGCTGGTTCTTGAACTCTGAATTCTTCTGTTCTAGTAAACTGACATAACCTTCTGGAGGTGGCTCCCAGGACGTCTCGCCGCTTACAGTGTTCCAGAAGTAAGTTTTTTCATCAGACGATTTTATCTCGTGCCAGGGTTTATCACTCCCAGTGCCGTCGATTGTGAGGTTTTCCTCTCTCAATTTTTTATTTATGGCTTGCGATGTTAAATCCGCATTGTTGTCCACATCTTTTCGGTATGCCTCCATAGCAGCTGATTCCATTTGTTTTAGGACCCCGTCAAGTTTTTCGGATTCCTTGTGTGCTCGTTCGCTGTTTTTCGTTATTGTTCTCAGTTTTTTCTTGACATTTTCTTGGTGTCGTCTACCTTTTTCGTGGAAATCTACGCTGGGTCTGTTGTCGGTTATCCAGCACTTGCAGAAGTCGCAGTACTTTCTGTCCTGAGATTTCCAGTAATCAGCCATTGTGTATCTTTTGCTTTAGCTTGTCTTTAAAGTTAATAGGTAAAACTTGGAGACACAAAGTAAGAACTAATTTGGTTCACCTAATCAGCTGTTCACCAGTAAATAATGTTACCCCACAAATAAACATGGGATTTTATATCCTATAATTATTATTCTAGATCAATTATGGTAAACCTCAATTATTATTAATTTTTAATAATAACTAAGCACTCCACTGACTACTTCTTTTAGTTCTTTTAATTTTCTTTGTTTCTTGTTTCAGATTATGAACTGAAACTGAATCTTGCAAAAAATGTCTCTCACCGAAATTGAAATTATTATATTTTTCTTTTTCCTTGATGAATTTCCAATTTCCGTGCGAAGGCGAACCGATAAACAAAAATAATAATAAAAAATAAGAAGAAAGTATAAGCTGTCAACTGTCACAATTATTATCTTAGAATATAAAACATCCGGAAGGACTGTAACTTATTTGGCGAAAAAACATTGATGGATGTAGTAAATTCGTCATATCTTATGTTGAACGGTTTCGGCGATGAGATAATAAATAAAAATCTTCGTCGGGTCCCAACTTTAAGGGACTATAACTCAGCGGGTAAGCATTTTCGGACCCATGTACCAGATGTCCCAACACTAGTGTCCACCCCCTAAATAGAGCTTAATTTTGAAGATAAAAAATTGAAAGTTTGAGGATTTGTGTACTTGATATATGACCACGGAATGACATAATTAGTTTCATTAAAAAAATTTAATAGCTTTTTAATAATCACCTTTTCGTGACTCCATAATACAACACTGTCCAGTGCAGGTTCACTGTGCCGGCTAGCCCAGCAAGAGCCGTCCTTCTATTTATTTGGGCCCTTACTCACTTTGTCATAAAACTTATTGCACCTACCGTTTTCAGTTTACCTATATTGATCACCCTATTGCGCATCATAAATCAGTTTTCTATCTGTCATTGCTATAAAATTATATTTTATTTAATTAAAGCCTTATAATTAGTTTTTTCACATTTCTTTCAAGCGATTTTGATTTTATTAATCGATTTCTATGTCTGCATTGAAAAAAAATCGATTTTTTTTCGACAATTTACCACCATATTACAGTTTTTTATCACTGGTGCCCGAACGAAATTTTTTGTAATAAAACTGATTATGCCATTTTCGTGGTCCTATATCAAGTACACAAATCCTCAAAGTTTCAATTTTTTATCTTTAAAATTAAGCTCTATTTAGGGGGTGGACACTAGTGTTGGGACACCCGATACATATGAACTTTTTTTCTTAAAATGACCCCCTGCTTGAAAAATCTTTCGCAGTACTTATGTTACACCACACCCGGTATATAAATACCTATACATGCATTGTGAAATAAAAATTGTAAGTAATAATAGGTACATTACCTGTATCAATTCATATTTAACTAAATAAATGAACACATTTTTGATTTTGATTAATTTCCTCTCATAAAAAATCACATCATAAAAACATGAGTTTTTATTTTTTAAATAATAGGTACCTACCTAATATTATTGACCATAACAACACGTGACAACGTCGCAAAACATTGTTGACATTTCAATTATAACCTCACGGCACGGCTTATTATTTGTTGTGATTGTGAATTCTTCAACTTATTAAAGGTTATCGCAAAGTAGACTATATAGTAGGAAGGGAAAGTACACAAAGTAGACACCGCAAACCTTGACAAAAGCAGAAGAAGAATAGAAAGTCAACGGAAGCAGGTGATGGATCCAGATCCAGACGTATAGAAATAGACGCCGTCACTGTGACGTCACAGGGCGGGGCTAAGTGGATCTGGTTCCATACAAACGAACCCTTCACGTGGTCATTGTTGTCAGTTGTCGTGTTTTTTCCTGAAGTTTGACGTGATGTTTTCTCCCCCGCCACCGCGAATCGCCATTGACATCGTGATTAGTGAATAGTGAAGCCATTACTGAAGTCAAATACGCTAAAATATTAATACCGGACACTCCTATACCTATAGCATTGCAACAGGTTGCGTCCATTTAGCAGCGCCGCCAAGCATGAACTGGGACCACTAAAAATTAAATTTGGTGAAACATAGCGGGAGTTTTAAATATCAACGCTGAATAGGAAAGCTCTTAAAATTAATTAGACGGAATAGACGGAGGAAATTGGGACGAAGAATTAATACAACAATAAACAACAAAGTTTTCAATATGTTTATTATATTAACAATAATAATTAACTACTATTACACACAATATTATTAATATCTTTAGGTAGGTATATTTCAAAAAGATTGAATCGCTATATACCTAAGTGTAAGCCTTTTATTTGCCGCAATTCCAATAATGTGCTTCCTTGCAGTTTTAAAGGTCTATTATTTGCTGGATTAACAAAATTTTCCTCTTTGAAATGATCAGTAGGTACAAAATAATATGGTGAGAAATCGGCTTCGACACTCCACACTTTTTCAAAATTTCGTCACTCATCGATGCTATTATAACCTATTGCTTGTTCCTATTTCCATCAGCATAGTTATAAAATATTAATAAGTTTATTTACGCGGCTTCTAAAGTTAACTTTATACATAATTCTTTATTGCTGCTTGGAACACCGTGGAAAGATCTGGACATGCTTAACAATTCATAGTCGGAGCAACCGCACACAGCACACAGCACATATTTTCCAGACATAATATGTTCACTTTAATACATCGGTACATTATAAATGCCTATTTAACTGGTACGCAACAAAATTATCCGCTGATATAATGCTTTGAGAGTAACTTTAAATTGAAATTATACTTGAAACTAAAACGTTCAATTACTAATGACAAATTATTAATAATTATGATTGACTGCATCTGTCAAAACCCGTGAAAAGTTACCTAACTTTGAATTTAAAAACAGCTTTAGTGGTCCCAGTTCCTGCATGAGGGCGCTGTAAAAATGGACGGAGGTTTTGAGAGGAAGTGTCCGGTATTTGCTGAAGTCATTAGTGATGCCATTAGTGAATGAATACTGAATATTTTAGTTTCAGTTTAGCTAAAACTTAAAATTAGGCAGTTAAGTTACTTTATTTATTAGCCCGTCTGTCGGTATTTATATATTTATTGATTGAGTGGTTTGATTTGATGGGTGTTCCTCGTAATATTCCAAGTTTATAATGTCGGTGAAGTAGGTGAATCCAACTAATAAAATAAAGGTACTATGGCTGGAAAACATTTAATAAAGATGTCCACCATCCTCAATTTCTTTTACGAAGAAACCAAAGCATTTTCCAAAGGTGAAAATGCTGTGCATGGAATCTATGGCCAGTACACGCCAACACGAAACACAAAACCTAATATAGCGTTGAGGTAAGAATATATTCTGCTAGCAAATTCAGTAGGTATATTGATATTGATATTGAGGGTGTCAGATGCGCTGCGACCTTTACAGATCTATTGTGCCCCCTCTTCTCTGCTCCTTTGGAGTATATTCCCTTCATTGAAGCAGCCTCTCCAACTCCGCTTCCCTTAGGAATTTCAGGATTTGAAGGGGATCAAGGCCGGGCAAAGCCCCCCCGTTGAGCTGGTGTTGACCCAGAACATCGTTTCTTTCACGTTCTAGGGCTTCGCAGTTCATCAATAGGTGACGAGGCGTCTCGTTTTCTTCCCTGCAGAGTCTGCAAACGCCATCTTTTTCTATACCAAGTTTCCTCAGGTGTTCATTGAGCTTGCAATGACCTGTTAGGAATCCTGTTAGCATTCTAAGACTTCCTTTGTTGAGGGTCAGGAGTTTCCTTGACCTTTCTCGGTTAAAGTTCCCGAGGAGCTCTTTGGATTGTCTCAATCCTGAGAGGTTATTCCAATGGATTTCTCTCAGTTTTTCTTCTTCTTTCCGAAGTTCTGCCTTGAAAAACGTTTCTTCAAGGCTACAGAATGGTTCTGGTCCTATAAAGGGCGTCGATGCTCCTTTTCTTGCCAATGAGTGGGCACGTTCGTTTCCCTCAATCCCAGTGTGTCCTGGTATCCATTTGAGGTGCATTTTGTTCTCTCTGCCTAGTTTATTGAGTTTTTGTCCACCAATTTTGAAAGATGTCCACCATCCTCAATTTCTTTTACGAAGAAACCAAAGCATTTTCCAAAGGTGAAAATGCTGTGCATGGAATCTATGGCCAGTACACGCCAACACGAAAAACAAAACCTAATATAGCGTTGAGGTAAGAATATATTCTGCTAGCAAATTCAGTAGGTAGTGGCAATGGGTTAATTTTTTTTTTCTAATAATTTACAGATTGAATTGAAGGATGATTATCTCATTGGGAAAAGTAGTTGTTGTCCTAAGGGTATAAAATGCCATCACATTACAGCACTTTTGAAGTTCTACTAATGAGAGATCTCATTAGAGCTTTGATGTTTGACGAGACAACTTCCATCAGAACTGGCAAACCTGTAAACGTCAAACTTGTAAACAACGTTTGTTTGTATGGAACCCTAGCCGTTGGCCCCGCCCACTGACGTCATCACTGTACGTCATCACTGTCGTTAGTTACAGCTTGCTCCGAAATCCGAAGATATCAAGAAAGTGAGTCTTGGCTAAATACATGGGTCGAAGCCAAAAAAGGAAAGAAAAAGAAGTATTAATTAAGGTTATGTCAGTTGATTGTTGATTTCTGATTTCGATTTTTGTCCCGTGTTCAGCAGTTTCTTCTTTCTTATCATCGAAAATTATAAAGCATTTTAAAAAGTTATCCTACATATTTAAGAAATAAAACTGGTAAAACGTGTTCAGGGAATGTATTCTAGTTACTTATTTAAAGAGAGTTGACAGTGGAGCGCTATACTTTGCCAAGAAAATCCTGATAAACGATCATCAATTTGGAGCCAAAGTTGAGCTTTAAAGCGTTTTTTTTTTTGTAAATTTAATGACCGTCTGCATTTTTGTTGCTTATAATTATCGTCTATAGAAATTTTCCCAAAAATCGGAGTGAGTTATAATGCACTGGAAGTACTGGAACTGATGTTTATCAAGTGAGTGCAGAAGATAGTGTGAAATTAACTAGAGGAGATTGACATCAAAGAACATAAACCAGGGTGGGAGCTGATTTGAAGAAGTAGTACCTAATGTTGGAATATTCAAGGATGGTCTCTCTAGATCAGTGCCACTCTGTTTCTGTTCAAGAAAATGAGTTGAAGTCTTCTGAAAGTAAGAGTGAAGAAAAGGTGGCGTTTAACTGTGCTCATTTTTGCTCATATCAACAATCAGGAGAGATACTCTCATCATGCATTATGATCGAAAACACAAACAATTTATTGTAATAGAAATTTACAAGTGTGAAGTGTGATGAATGTACTTATGAAAGTGGAATTATTAAGTGTAACATTTTCAACCATTACTAACTTGAACAATCCAAGCAAAGCCAAATGTACAAGTGTGAGAAATGTTGTTATGAAACAACAGTTGAAGACTATTTGACCAAACATAAAGTTAAACATTCCAAAGAAGCAGAAGTGTACCAATACCAAAGTAAGGAATATTCCTTCGAAACAATACATAAAGACAATTTGGCAGAACAGAACATTATAAAATTACACATGCAAAAGAAACAAAAGTGTATCAATGTCGGGAATGTGCATTTGAAACAAGAATTAAAAATCGTTTTACTGAACATTATAAATATAAACATTCAAAAGGTTCAGAAGTCGAATGCTGTTTTGAATAACTAAGTAAAAGCAATTTGATAAAGCATGCAGAAGAAACTTCATGAAGTGTGAAATGTCGTTAATGTTAATACGAAACAAGAGATCGAGGTTTGTTCACCCAACATTGACCCAATAACATTGATTAGGTTTTTGGTAAAACGATTGACGAAACAGTGTTGCAAAGTAATGCCCAAGTTTAATATGTAGACTTGGAATATACATGGACTGATTGTTGCCAATGCGTTACTTGTATGCAAATTAAGTTCAACTTTGGCAATTTTACGTGGATTTGGACATCAACCTCTACAGCAGCACCATCTAGTGACAGAAGTTGCTGCGCCAAGCAAACAGGAAAGTAATACAAAAATATCTGATTTTAAATTTTTTTTAGCTCATTTCATAAACAATCTAAGTCACATTTTGGCCATTTTGAATTTATTACACCAACCTGTATTCTTTTAAATTTCGTAAATATTTACAATGCTTTTGTTTAAGACAAACTCTTACTTTTGGGGTGATTTTAAGCTTCAGTTTTACTCAAAATCTTAAACTCACATACAAACCTGTTTTTTCACCTCCTAAAAAAATGTCAAAATGTGATGTTGGTTGTTTCTGAAATTAACGATTCAATGTTGAAATTGCTTCTTTGTAGTTATTTAAAGGCAGGGAGAAAATCTATGTGTGAAATGTTTAACTCACCTATTATCTGGTTTTTGTTGATATGACAACAAAAAGCGAATAATTGCACTTTCAGAAAATGTGTGACTTCCAATTTAGGATACCTGGTAATATAAAGGTAAACGTAAATCCTCCTAAATGTATAAGTTTTCATATTATTAATGCTGAAAAATGATTTATTTTTATATTCATATTTAATTTGTAAAATTGTTGCCTTGCTAAATGATAGGTCGAACGATTTATTTTAAAAATTGTCATTCAATTGCAACTAATTTTGTTTTGTTTGAAAACTGTATCCAAAGTTGCCCCTCACTAAATTCTGATCTTCAGTTAGCTCCCGGATTGAATTACCACTAACACTAAAGTGACTGTATTTTTGAATTTTAAATGTGGGACTGTTATGTAATTGTTAATTTAATATTCTGGCGAGTTGCACTCTCATAGATACAGGTATTTAAGTGATTACATTTTGTATTATAATTTTGTGATTTTGAAAAAAGTGATTTTGAAAATGTTGACTTAGGGGCTTGTCGAAACATAGGCAATAATCAAGTGCAAACTTTTATTAACACGTTCACGACGTCGTGTACCACATATAATACATACCGGTTATTACCAACAGCCGGCATGTACCACATGTGGTACATTCTATATTGAATATAAAATGTTTGATAGAAACTCAACGTCTACTTGTAGGGCTTTGATAGCATAATACGGCTGTAGGTAAAGGTCATGTACCACGCATGGCACACCCGTTTCGAGATCGGAGTAATTCTTTAGGTATTACAGCATATTTTTTAAAACATAACATAACATTAATTTACAAATTTTGTAAATTAACATTTACCTATTCAAGTGAAACCTAACGCCCCCGGGTGAATAATTTTTCTCTAAAACTCCACAACAAGGTAGTACCTATTACCTAAAATCACGTGAAGAAAGATTATCAGAAGAAAAGTGAGGTGAAAATGTTCAACGACGTAAGCTAAATATCGCCTAAACAGATGACCGGAAATTAAATAAAATACAATGGGAACTTCATTAATACAAGTGATAGAAACACGACGAAAAATGTCCCATATAAAGGAAAAGCAGTTTAATCAAATGACATATCCACCATTTAGTTCACACAAGAGGAAAGCAGGGAAATCTACCATAACGAGTCATTGGATAAAGGAACGAACGGGTGAAAGCGCTGACCTAAATAGACACAATAGACCACGAAGACAAGGGTTGGCCATCGACTATAAATACAGGCAGAGATTTCGGCGCGGGTAGTCAGTCTTGATTCAGCTTCCTGAGCGTAGACTACTACTCCTTTACCATTACCTAACCGTCTCGTTGAAGAAATAGCCGAGAATCCTGTCTTGTCTTAACCCTTTCTGGTTGAAGAAATTGCCCAGAAATATTACCTAACCGTCTCGTTGAAGAAATAGCCGAGAATCCTGTCTTGTCTTAACCCCTTCTGATTGAAGAAATTGCCCAGAAATATTACCTCGCTCCAACAATGCCACGAAAACCCCTTAAGCCGCAGCCCGTGCCCAGCAAGTCAGTTACGCAGAAAGTACGCAAGTTGAAAATACCGCCAGTCGTCCCCATTGTCCGGAAGTCGAGACGAGGCCGTCCAGCTAGAATCGAGCACGCTGTTGCCATGCCGCCCGCCATAGCCGACCCGAGTCCAATTGCAGCACCTAGCCACCTCTACTACGACGATGCCCTAGAGGAACCGGAACCTGTCGCCCTGTTAACCCAAGGGGCCATCAATTCTACAGGTGAAGTAAATTTTCACAATTTCAAATTTTGTAAATAAAAAGCTTAGTTTTATCTTTATAAGTTTACTGCCTCTGAAAATTTTCTCGTTTTGTCTCAGGTATCCAGACTGCGTTCTTGAGGAGCCAGACGTACGACGATATCAGCAGTTCAAATACTTAACCCCGACTTTTAAATTATTCTTTGATTCATAAGAAACAGTCTCCGCAATTTTCACGACAACTTTTAAATTAAGGAAGGGTTTTTAAAATTTTAGAAAAGTCAAAAGTCTCAAAATTCACAAAGAAAGAAATCAAATCAAAATTCAGAAAAATTCACGAATTGAAAAATATTCAATTCATTTTCAAAACCACGAAATCCACAAAATTTGAGCATTCGAGAAATCAAGGAAATTAGGGTACTTTTTATTATCACGAGCTAGTAATTTGATTGGGAATTTTTTAGATGTACTGTCGAGTGAGGCAATATAGAAACAAGACAATCAAACAATTTCACAATGAAATTGTACCGAAAATCATAAGTTCGAAATTGACCTTGTACCGATAACAGGACTACCACGAAGCTGGTGCATCTTTTCTCTCTACACACACACATTATAATAGGGGAAAATATACTGAGCGGAGTCCGTCTTGTCCCATGGCCAGCAGGGTATGCAAGAAAATACGGCACGTTCAAAGTACGTGTATGGCATTCTCTTAGGGTTGAGAAGGGTCTGTGTATTGGCTTTTCGGTCAAGAATCGTTATCTCAGTACAGAAACAGGTCCGGGAGATTCGCGGTCTTGCCTCTGTATTTGAATTACTAAACAGTCATCTAATTAGCCACCGCCACCCATCCTGTCGTAAGGATACCAATCGAAACACATCGGGAAGCGCGGATTAAACCGCCTTCCAATCTTCAACCAGGCAAAGATCGAAGCACCTGGCTAAAACGCCTTGCTGCATCTTATTAGCTCGGGAAGATAAAAATAAAACTCTGATATCCTACAATTGTCACAAGCTGACAACCTCGCTTCCGCAACGAATAACGCTTAAACCCCAGGGGGTAAGAAAGTAAGAGTGAAACCAATTATAAAAGGCCAACAATATGCCCATAAACCAGCTCCAGGCACCAGACCCAATTCACGCAACAAAACCACAAAACAAACAAATCATAAAGCGACTGGGTTGTATTTGAACTGCAGGTAACAGGTTGTACCAACATAAAACTAGAATTTTTAATCTTGAAGAAATGAATTAAATAAATTGAATAATTAAATAAAATTGTAAATAAATAACATAGAATTTCATAATCATTTTGAATTGTAAATAATTAAATTAGGAAAAGGCGGTAAATCAGGTGTTTTTGAAATTACGTTGTTTTATTTCCCATTCTCAACAAAATCTCTGCGACCCCATCTTTACGAACTACTGGGTGCTACAAGACGTCACACAACAAAAAGGGTCCTACCAAGAAAAGGGGGAGGGGAAATTCTAGAGATCACCAGGCCAGGGGGGTTGGAGGTTACACAAGTCATATTTTAAGATAAAATAAAACATTTTTCTTACAACTAATTAAAATGGAACACGTTAGAAATTCTCTTCAAAAGAACTTGCCATATGATTGGTCAAGATAATAAAAGAAAAAAAAATCATTCAAAGATATGGACTTAAAATTCATTGCCTAAGAACTAGGTATGCATATTATTGAAACAGTCCAAGCGCATTGGTGGTTTGCCATCACAACTGTCACAATACGTCATTATTCTCTTTGTCTTCAATCTTGCCTCTTTACTTCTTCTTTCCTTTTGTATTTCCTCATAGCAAGAAGATTCTTACGATTTTTTTTACACTTCCTTCAAACTTTTGTAATTTGTGAGTTATTTTTTTCATACTCCTTTGATTATTCTCAACACTTCGATTACTCTCTACTGTGTTTTCGTGATCCAGGAGGTTATTTATTAGTTCTTCTCTAAATTGTAGAATGTCCAGCTTTTTTCTATTATTTCTATTATATATTTCCCATGAATTTACTACACTGGTGCCTAGAATGACTTCCAAAATAGCCATCTTACACCACTTGATCGTCTTCCGAAGGCAAGTGTAATAGGTAGAAGACATCTGGTCTGAAATGTCCACTCCCTTTTTGGCCTTATTATAGTCTTATAAACTGGCCGAAGCGTCATTAATTTTCACTGTTTTTGAAACAAAACTTTCTTCATTTTCTATTGCTACATCTTCGTTTGATTGAACACTGTCGATAATATCTTGCTCATCCAAGAACACATTTTCGTTATCTCCTTCTAACCAGGCACTTAAATCTTCGTTATTTATAACATTGCATTCAGCTAAAGATCGTAAAATATCAACTAGGGGTAGGTCATCTTCAGCATCCCATGCTTCGTTTTGTCTTTGATCGCTTTCAATCTCATACGAACAGTTCTGAGTTTCTATGTATGCAAAGAAATCTGCTTCTTTGAAGCACCAAAATGAACTGCTTGTATTTCAGTGGAATATTTAGCTACATAATTTTCAGAAAAGTCAATTTGATTGATAATTTCTTCAGAAGTAAGGGACTTTTTCTTTTCTTGAATCTGTTGCATGTGGTGGTTCATTATGAAGCTATGTTTTTTAAAAGATATTGAATATTTAATTTTTGAAACAGATTTAATATGGTACATTGCCTTTCTAGCTTCTCAGTTCTTTTAATCATTTTTATTTCATTTTTAATTGTTCGTTTTTCTGCTACACTTTCCAATTGCTGGTAAGTACCTAATCATTTGACTTTGATCGCCGCACTTGGTCAAGAGAATCTTACATTAATTTATTTTATTATTTTTACAAGAAAAATATACAGTTCTTATCACCAGAATTGCAAACCAAGGAATCAACTAATTCATTAACATTACGAGTATTTAACAATAGAGTCCAAATAGTTTCTTAACTATAAGATTTATATTGGAATGCTAGATGCATGCACAAGTTTCTCGGTCACTATACTCTTAGGAGAAACTATCCAGAATGGCCTGTGACAGCGAAATGAATGATAAGAAATTTTAAAGTGATTATTATCCTCAATAAATTTCTTGTGCAAATTATGATTCTTTTGAAAGTCTTTTCTGCTTTGTAATTTTGCCATTCCTAATGAAATCCTTCTTGCCGGGACACATTTTGGAATTATCATTCCTTTCCAGAAAAGTCTGAATTTGTTTTTGAACGGCTATAGTTTTTCTCTCGTTTCTACATTTTCTCTCATATTGCTTGAGTTTCAGATTGTCTCTCTGCTTTTTATGAATTCAGTAGGATATAATTTCTTTTGTTTCTCCAATCAGCCTGTATTTCTTCATAATGGGACCACTAATTACTTTGGCTATTATCTGTTTATTATAGTTGTTCCGTTCCCATGTTTCCCTTTTCCATATAATTCCCTCCTTATTTTGAATTATGCACTGGGGGGGAGGAACGTGACAACATGGTGCGCGAGACCATGTCCTATGGGCATACAGCCAAAGGGTGCCTGCCTACCACTTCACCCAAGAGAATGAGATAAACCGCCGTGTCATTCGGTCCATGTCTGTCTATACAGACAAGAAGTGTTTACATTGCAATCCACAAGTGCTATGCGACGCGATAGTATCTTCGGCCCTGGTCGCCAAATGAAAGCTCACTAAGCTGTCTACATGGGATATTTAAGGTAGGTGCATAATTATCATCCTAGAAATTATACCCCTTAATTGCTCCCCTAATTATTTTCCCGCTGGTCCTTCGAGTAATTAAATTAATCAAAATTCCAAACCGCGTGACTTGCTATACAAATAGAACAATTGAGTTCTTGGCAGTAAGTCTATACGCAACAATAGTTTTACTTTTTATTTAATAATTTATTAATAAGACATTGTTAAATAATGATTCTTTATTAGAAGCTCACACATCACTTACATTATTACACTTCTAGCTCCTGTGTCAGTACAATACACAATGGGCGCTGGTCGAGGCCAACCTAGCGGTGTTGCCACACCTACCTAAATCTCCCTTACATCCCCCTTTTCTTAGAGAATCTATTAAGTACAAATAAACACTTGAATTCTTAATTTTAATTAACAAGTATTACTTTCTAACACCTATAATAACTAACTTATTACAAATCAAAACGTTTGGGCTTATTAACTTTTATACCACGCGGCATTGTAACTATTTCACGTGATTTGTTATTTTCATCATTAAATGATGATGTAGATTTACTAAGAAATTCATCTGGTTCGACATCATAATAATTGATAGGAATATCATTATTTCTCCCACTCATTGATTATTTCAATTGCAGTATCATTATTAATTAGAGAACTTTCAGTCGTCTACCAAAAGTAGAAAGTATCTCGAACCTCCCAAAGATTCTGCTTCCATGGGTCCACCCACACAAGTCTCCATGTAAGTACAATCTCTAGCTTAGAAGTTGCTCTCTTGCCTTTATTCTTGAAAGGAAGTCGTGTTTGTTTTTCTCGCAACAAACTTCACAAAAAACATTTTTGCCGAACTCTCCCGTGCTATCCAAACCTTCTACAACGGATTCCTTCTACATCAGCTTTAAATCTGTGTAATTAAGATGTCCAAAACGACGATGCCAAACTTCTCCCTGTACAGCTAAACCTAGGAACAGCTCATCTTGTTTGACAAAACGAAGTTACTGACTAACTGATAATATGAATTTCTCACTATCTACAAGTGTAGTCAGGTTTATATCTCCTGCACAGTCAACCAAAAGTTTGTCTTTATTCGTCACCGTTATTTCTCGAAATTTCACATGGCTTTGAATATTTGTGAGCCAATCCTTTCTTGCAGTTAAATATGAACTGCACCCTGAATCTACGTACCATTCAGTGTTGTTGAATTTCGTGCTAAAAAAAAACAGCACTAAAAGTGTGTGTCGCTTTTTGATGCTTGACAGGGCACTTATTTTTAAAACGACCTTTCATTTTGCAATTGTAGCAGATGATGTCTTTGACAACGACATGCGAACTTCTCGAACCTTTCTAAACTTTTCCTCTTCCAGCAAATGCACCTGCAACGCTATCTACCTGCATGTCAAGTAACTTCTGCTTGATGGTGTTGGTGGTAATGGATATTCCAAGGTGTTCAATCACCATCAACATCGGCGAATACTTTTCAGGCAAACCTGCCAACAATAATGAACCAATCCACTCGTCGCTTATGGTGAAACCAGTTTTACGTAACTTCTGCGATGTTCCAACGACTTGATGAACATAGGACTCCATGTTATCACAACTGTCTAATCGCAATGAAATTAACGCTCGCAGTAAACCAATTTTTCGTCCACAACCGGTATCTGCATACATAGTTTTCAATTTGTCCCATAATTCCGTGGCAGTCTTCGCATCCTTGACGTGGACATAAAGAGATGGATCCAATGTTAAAGTCAACTTTGCTTTGGCTTTCGCGACTTGCACCTAATAATTAGCCGCCTTGATGCACTCTGAATATTTTCGGTGGCCACCTTACAACTCACTCCCCTCTCCCAGCCGACCGTTTCAAGCTAGAACAGCCCTTTGGCAGAGGAGAGCTCTGTTGCCACTGTTGCCACGTAACAATCATCATGAAGTTCAACATTGTACTTTAACTGTAGCTTCATTTTTGCTATTTGTAGTTTCTGCTCTTTAAGTCGAACTTCTTTTTCTTTTAATTTTATCAAAGTATTTAACTTTTCATCAATGGACTTTAAAATCTCTACATTCGTAGACTGGACATTGCAACTTTTCTTTAATTTCGACGACACTTTGTTTTCTTTCACCTTATCTTCTTCGGTTCTTTCTTCATCGATTGCTTTTTGAATTTCAGTGGCATTTTCAATGCCAATTTCTGGAACCCCTTCGATCCCCTTAACCTTTTCGCTGCGGGAATTAATTAGCGTACTTTCACGGTTTGCGGAAGTGGTAACTTTCTTAAAGGTAAGTAATTTTTTGTCCAGTGACCTCAATTATGACAAATATAACTGAATTTGACGACTATTGGTTTGATTTTTCTAAGACGCGCATGTGCGCCGTCCGCATATTTATAAGAATTTATGCAATAGTGCGGAAAGCGCGCATGTGCGTCCTATTTTTTTGAAGGTAATAATGACTTTACTCATATAAAACATTATTTTATTTGCATAAAATTTATAATAAAAAAATAAACATTCTAACAAAAAATCTCATTCTTCATTTATAAAATCTTATTACAATATGTCTTCTTATGTTTCCTAATGGTAATTTATAAAACATGCGCCTAAACACAGTCCAGGATTTCCAGGGCACGCTACACAATGGTATGTTGTGTCTTTTCTGACTTTTTTTTGGGCGAATGCGCGACATTTTTTTCGGAGAGTTTTGCCCTTTTCGTTCGTCCCCTGGACTTTGGTAGGCATATGTTCCACAGTAATTGTATTTTTTCTTATTTGGTGTGACGCCGACGGCTCTAGTAACATTTTTTCTAATACTGCCAGTCTGAACTCTTGCAATGTCATTTTTCTGCCAGAATATTTCTTATACAATGAATGGGAATTCAGTAACAAAAGTTGAAGAACATGGATAGCAAGTTTTTTATACCATCGCAATGTTTTACGCAAAATGGGATAATAGGACATCAATTGATCTTGACGGTCTATTCCGCCCATGTGCTTGTTATATTGCACGATAGGTAAAGGCTTCTCTTTTTCCACGGCTCTTCGGTTTTGCACTACTACCATTTCACTTGGAAATTCACTTGATATGTAGGTGGCATCCCTCTTATCATGCCATTTACCTATAACTACGCCATTTAAATATTTGTATTTATGTTCGCCCCTTTTTAATTTTGCTTTCACTACATCTTTTGGTGCTCCTTTTCGATCTCCACGAAGAGTACCGGTGCAGAAAGTTTTGTTTTCTAGTAAGATTCTAGCCAACTCGTAACTGTTGTAATAGTTGTCCATGTAAATAGAGTGACCTTTATTTAACTTATTGCGCATCAAATGCATAACGACCTTTTGAGCATGACCTTTACCACCAATTATGTCAAGCTGACCTGTATATACAACAAAATCTAGTATCAGTCCATCCGGTTCGGTTAGCATATACAGTTTTAGCCCGTATTTATATCTCTTATTGGCAATATATTGCCTAAAGGCAAGTCTACCCTTCCATAAAACCATAGACTCGTCTAATGAAAGATTTTTGCCCGGATAGTAGACTTCATTCATCTTACTGTTAAAATAATCCAATACGGGTCTTATTTTATATAGACGGTCTTCGGGTTGCGGTTCGTTTTCCTCTAGATTTTTTGTGAAATGTAAACACCGTAGTATCAATAAATACCGATCTCTACTCATATAATTGGGAAAGCAAGTCAAAAAGAGCCTATGTGATCGCCAGTAGTCACTTATTTTATTGAGTTTTATGGTTCCCATATGTAGGGTCAAACCCAAAAAAATAATGAGTTCTGAAACTGTCAAGTCCTTCCACTCTGAAATTCGCGACCTCGCGCTTCCACTGCTGACAGCCCAGTACATCAATTGCATATGAATTGGTTTCCCTCACTATCAGTTCCAGGAAATTGTTATCTAGTAGTAATCTATACCAGTCATATGGGTCATTAGTAACAGGAGGATCTACTAATAACCCATTATGTTTCGTGAAAGGAAATTTTTTCATCTCGCTAATTAGTATCCAGAACATCGTCAATTTCAGGCATGCCCTCCACATTTGTTTCCGGAATATCTTCATCATCCGAATCCGAATCACTTTGATCATCATTTGCACTATCAGCTGATTCGTGTTCCTTTTCGTCAACATCCGAATTATACAAAAATTCCATCATTTCTTCTATACTCAGGTTGTTCTCGTCTCTTACTGTAATTATTTTACGCTTCTTTATACCTGACGGCCCAGGCTGACATAAATCATCCATTTTAACTATTTTATAATGATAACACAAAATAACCGACACACAATGTAATAGATAACACTACTTATTTTCTAATACACAACGTCACGTCTTCACAATAATAGAGTAAACCCACAGAGAACAGAGCGCTGCAACCCGCAACAATAACACCGGACAACAGAATTGCAGAACCGCGGAACTGTGAACGGTTTATGTTTTTAGGTCAATAATACACTAAACTATGTGCAGGAAAATATTCGTTCCCTTCCCGAAAATGCGGAGTTCATATTAAGCTTATAACGCTTCAGTCTAGCAGAGCGCACATTTGCGCCTTACGCACATCCTGAAGTACCGGTCGAACGCACATGTGCGCCTTCCGCAGCGAAAGTGTTAACCACCACATCACCAGTCAGGTACAACAGTTTTTTCTCCACCTCCGTCATTTCCTTTTCAGGTTCTCCATAATTTCCAATTTCTCTTGAAGAATTTTTTATTGGTCTTGCTTTGCGTCTAACTTGACTTTTCCAATCAGTAAAGACCTATAAAATAATAAATAGATAAATATGAGTGGAAGGACTACAGTATTATATTATATGTATATAAATGGGGTTGTACTTTCGATTGGGCTAAATACTATTTTTAACTGATCGAGCTTTCGAGAATATTTTATTGCTTTCTTCAAGATCTATACAAATCGTTCTTGAACAATTAATCGAACAAAATTAATAACACAATAAAACTGTCACAATAATAATAATTATAGACAGTACCTACAACTACATGAAAACAATAATTAAAACAATTTAATAACTTATATTATTACCCTTTTCCATTCTCCTAAACTCACTGACAGCCACCAGTGGAGTTTAGGCTTTTCACCAAGGTTTCCCAATTCTCTGCCAGACTAGTTGGGTTCTTCAGCGTAATTTTATTTTCATGAAAGTGGACACTATTTTCCAGCATGTCGACGTACAGCTGGTACTGCTCACTAGATGTTTTCGTTTTCTTTTCTTGATGGGCGGCGATGTAATTAGTCTGGTCAAAAACAAACAACTTTAGTGGGTATTGTAACATACAAAAGCAGATTAGTTAGGTAACATGTGCAAGTTATTTTGACACACGTGGTAGGTATCCATAAACTGGTTACCTCCTAGGTACAAATAATTATAAATTAATCAAGTGGGACTTCAACAAATAATACTTTATTAATTTATACTTACGCTTTCATTTTATAATAGGTGCTATTGAGACTTGTTAACAATAAAAAATAGTGTTTTTATAAAATTAATAAACGTATACTAAAGAATATTAATAAAGCTAACCTAGGAGAGGGCTCTTAACATACCTGACATTCTTTTTGCATTCTCTTGATGAAGAATTTAGCTTTTTTTTTCTGCATCCACGGTCAGTGTCTCCAACAACAAATAAAATAAACATCTACAATGACAAAAATTATGAAATAACACACCAGTTCACCCTAAGAACAGATCACTTTGCTGTTATACCCAGTCAAACTGAAGTTTGTCCACAATTTGTGAACATAACGCGGTTTGTTTGTCCACTGCGTTGGACAACATGCGCTTTGTTTGTCCAAGTGATTTCTGGTTGGATTGTAATGCGGTTTGAATGTCTGCTCCTTCCCCTAAAAACTTAAAAACTATAGATAGTCATTCTACAAAAATAAATAAGCAGATAGGAACATCATATTTGGCAAAGAAATATCAAAAGTTGATCACAAAAAAACTTGATACCTAAACAAAAAAATAATACTAAATAAAAAATCACAGGAGTTTAAGAATACAATCTGATCCAGAGTTTTAGGAGCAAGTCTATTTCTTCTCGAGTTAGTAAGTTGTCCAGTTTTTGAGAAAACCCTCCTTGATGGCACTGAGGTACTAGCAACACTACTAGCACATTTATTTGAAGGCCAGTTCTGCCATTTCGGGTAAAATGCCTTTATGTTTGGACCAGAATGTCAAAGGTTTCTTGTTAAAAGGGGCATTTCCAAAATGGCCTAATCATCAAAGTTACCATTCTTAATGGAGTTGAAAAGATTTTTTTTCAGATAACTTTTGATCAAAATAAGACCATATTATGTCATCTGAATTATTAACAGATGGACTTTGAGACTAAGATAATATGTCTTCCTCAGCGTCAACTTCACTTTGCTGATTGGCAGTCATTTGGTTTAGTAACCGACTTTTGCGCGTTTGAGGCATTTTCCTCTAAGCCAAGACCGATTTTCTTGAACCTAGGGTCAAGGAAAGTTATCTTGGCTACAATTTTATTTTTTTCCAGGATTCCCAACCGTCAAGTTACAGTTTCCAATAGTTTCGTTTGAAGCATTCCACCTGCCTCGGTTTTGGGCTTGACGTTTTTCAACGTTTGCTGGCACCCGCGTACCAGTGGAATCACTGCAGAAATTGTTGGGTACCTACTTCTCTGAAGATAAAATTGCTGTTAAATTTTCCGCTGGAATCTCACTCCCCGGCATCAAAAAATTCTGGACATTTCGCCAAGTTGGCCACGACAACGCTTTGGGGGTCTTTAATCGTAACCAACCTGTCTAGCCTCATGAAACAGGAATTCCACCGCATGGGAACATCTTGTTTGATTTTTAGTTCGGGCAGATTCATTTGCCTTTGAGTGGTTTTCAGCTTTTCATTGGCCACAACACTGTGTTTAAAATGTCCAACTAGACCTCTGCGTTTCTTTAAAATTGCACTTACTTTTTCGTTGCTGGTGATTGCCTCAGTCACACTTGAATTAAGAGCGTGTGCCGCACACGGCTGGTGGTGTTTTTGTAGATTTTCGGCAATCGCTTTTTTAATATTTGCGCCATTGTCTGACACCACTGTGACAATTTTATCACCAATGTTCCACTCCGCAAAAACTATTAATAACGCTTGTGCAATATTTTCACTCGTATCGCTCCCCGACATACTCTTTGTGCATAAAACCTACGTGGAAAAATTTATCTTCATGCAAAAAATGGCACGTCACTGTGATATAGGCGATGTTATGTGCAGAATTGAGTAGCACCAATGTTGTTTATGATTTTATTGATTTTAAATAATGTACATGGTTATTTGAATGAATTATATGGCTTACAAATTTTATGAACACCATGAAATCACCTGAACATGAACCATGAACACCTGGCATGCGGCATTGTCACGATGCATTTCTCAACATACCGCCCCCCTTGACATTTCGTAGGCGTATGTCAACTTTGTTGCGGCAGGATGCAGAGCTTCGTGGTTGGTCTTTTAAAAACAGAAGTTGAAGTTCTCAGCGTGGCTGCTCTGACGCTTCCATCTCTTCCAGGATGAATCTCTTGGACTACTCCGAGTTGCCATTTTAATGGTGGCAAGTTGTCTTCCTTGATGATGATTATTACACCTGCAGCTAAGAGTTGACTGCAATTTTTGTTCCATTTGACGCGTTGTTGCACTTCGGAAATGAATTCCTTGGACCATCTTGCCCAATGCCCAAAAATGCTGAACAATCTTCTGCAGCAGTTGATATTTAGACAAACGGTTTAGCTTAGATTCAGTGTAGTCACGATCGGGAATGGTCGTTAATTTGTCGCCTATCAGGAAGTGCCCGGGTGTGAGAGGTTGAGGATTGGAAGGATCACAACTCATTTGTAGTTTCTAGTAGATCGATCGCTGAGATTAAAAGGGATCCCACAATAATCGATTCCAGTATTTAAAAATGGTCTCGAAGGCGTGATACGATTCATTGGTAGGTCACCCATTAAATATATGAATGGAACAGGATCCAATCGAAAGCAACGGGTGCAATTTCTGACAACTTCATAAAGTCCCGGTGGATCATCCAGCCGCCCCGGATTACCGTGTTCACTAACTCTCTCCTATCGCTCTTCGTTAGAGAGAGGTGTTGGCATAGAACTTCGTTTTCCCTGCACCATATGCCCCTCGCCCCGATGACTAAGGGGAGCACACAGATCTGCTTGTTAGGAAATTTAATTCGCAGAACCTCAAGGAACTCGGGCTGGTTGTAGATGTTCTGTTTCATACTGTAGGTTTCTCCTAGGGTCCTGGGAGCCTCCCAGGAGATCTGCAGGTCCGCCACCAGAACCAGTTCATCTTTTTCCAGTGTAAGATCTGGTTTCCTGAGGATCCCTCTGGCGTCGCGGATGTTCTGCTCCACCTGGACACTCCATCCCCTCCTCACCGCAAACGCCCTGATCCTACTCACTAGATGGTCGTGGTGTCGGATACGTGCGTAGTGTGAGACCGGGCATTTTTGTAGAACGTGACATAAAGTTTCGTTCCTCCCGCACCCGCCTCTGCAGTATCTTTCCCCAGGAGGGTTATACGGTAGTGATTTGGTAGGGAGGCAGTTGTAGTGTAAGTGAAGGGCTCTTACATAGTCCTCTCTGTTCCAATATACCAGAGGCTGGTCGATGAAGTTGTAAGCAGCTTGATTGTTTTTAACCTGGGTCAGTCCCCCGCCGAAGTAGGACTCCTCGAGTCTTTGGCCAGCCTCTCTATCCACCTGGGCTTTGTTAGTAAGGGAGGGGAGAATCATTTTCCGTATTCTTGCCATTCTCCGGTCAGCGGCATCGAGGATGGCATCTAAATACTCCGCCTTGCCTCTCAAGCGGTTCCATCTGCTACACATTATAATTGGGATCTTCTGTGAAAAACAGAAGACTCCGAGGCCTCCTTCTTTTAATGGGGCATGGATGACCTCATTGGCTATGTGTGTCGGCAGATGTAGGATTTTTTCACTGCTCGTCTAATTTTTCTGTCGGCCTCTTTTAGGGTGTTCACATGAACGGCCGGACTCTGTAGAGAGTGAATATATCTGGGCAGAAGATAGTGTTTAATGATGTCACATCGGCGTTGTCACATTGCATTTCTCAACAGGCGATATTGCTGTCCGATGTCCAGATATCTGTAGTAATGGCAATTTTTTTACATTGCCTAAAACTGATTTTAACTCCGAAGATGGCTGGTTGTAATATTTATGCAATATTTCAGACGGCAATCTCTTTCTGCTCGGGGGTTGATAAAGGGGTTGTGTGTAGGTATGCCAAAAACCCTTTATCTTCTACTATAGACAGGGACTGGTAAGGTCACTAATTTTAACAACTTTTTATTGATGCCGCAGACTTCTGGTTCGCTTAATTCTTGATTGTTCTTGGCACCAAACAGTTTTAATTGCTTTCGAGGTCCTTTATTTTCAATCGTCTGATCTTGATCAGCGCTAGTCTCTTCCGTTGGGGGTTTATTTTCATGCAGCTGAATTGGATGTTTTCTCAGCCTATTATTATAATAATACAGCCTACAATACTAATTACATAATAAGAGGTACATTAGTTTAAATTTTTATCTTCTTTGCCTTGGTTTTGGCAAAAGTGGAAACAATGTCCCTTATTTCTACTGTCGCTGCTATTTCCTGTTCTATAGACAGTGTTGATAATCCAACTAATCTTTCCTTCGTCTTTGTAGAACGCAGATAAGTGTTGATTAATTTTAATTTTGAAAAACTGCGCTCACCACTGTGCTCAGTTGCATCAATATCCTTAGAATCTTCGTGAGTTAGAGATTCTTCTAACTTGACACTCTGTTCCAAAAATCTTTGTCAGTCTTACTCTGCAATTCATGAATGTTGTAGAGACATCCGGACTAAACCGCTCATCTATGGAGTTTATATCGGTATCCAGAACGGCAAAATAAAAATGAATTTTAAACGGTGCTTTCTTTTTCCTTAAGCGAACCGGCTCTGCCTCTGATATGAAGGCTGTGGGAATGTTGAGTTCTTCTGAAATGTCTCTTGCATCTACCAACATTTTTTCGAATCCCTCATCACTCCTACATCTCTCAAGCAAAGTCTTGGTTTTGACCAGTGCGTCTATGGCTTGCTTAGACTGCAGAAATTTACTAGTTGAATTAATTTCCAATAATATATTGTACCACACTATAAGAGATGCGATAAATTTAAAATCTGTAATTTTTTTGCCATTGACTGATCCTCAATTCGCGAATTATTTCCAGATGGACTAGTCAAAGTATGGTCTTGGTAAATATCCATGAGCGCATCATGCACATCAGCAAGTTGAAACCGTAATGGTCGCAAGGCATCAATTCGACTCTCCCATCTAGTATCGCTCAATGGTTTCAGTGTCAAACTAGACACATGATGCAGTTGGACATTCCAACGTTGAGTTGAAGCAGAGAAGTACACATATAAATTTTGTACCAAATTAAAAAAGGTTGTAGCTGCCAGACAACATTTAGCAGCATCGTTCACCACAATATTTAATGTAGGTATGTGAACTGAGCAGGATACGAAAAAAGCTCGTGGATTGGTATCTAAAATTCTTTTTTGAACACCACCACTGTGCTTACCTTTCATGTTATTGCCATTATCATATCCCTGTCCACGTAGATTTTCCAATGAGAGTGACAACTCATCCAGCTTCGCAAGAATTTTCTAAGCTAGGCCAGCACCAGTGGTGTCGGTGTCCGTAAAATCCCAAAAAATGCTCTTTAATTTCATTCTCGGTTACAAATCGAACGATGATGGTCATTTGCTCAACGGGTGTATCACCAAATCTATCAATTCGTTTTGGATGGTTTTTCCGAGGTAATGAATGTGAGTCTCTTTATCACGAACTTTTGGAAGATGTTCACACGTAGGATCAATCATAATTTGATTTGAGAACAACCAAATTTTCAAAATTCCGATCTGAAAAATGCTTTCTTGGCAAATTAATAAAAGTTGCAAAAGAAAAAATATGTTCTACAGGAGCTGACGAAGGCATTGTGGTATTAAACTTGAAGAACACATTCTTTATATCGCGATATCTATCCAACCAATATTCTTAGTTCTACACTAGGATCTTGTAAATATTGGATTAACTGTAGCTCTAACTGCTCTCGAATCGCAGACTTTATACCACATGGAAAATTTTCATTAACCACATTTTCATTTTCAAATTCAAAAAAATTGTTATCATTGAGGTTGTTGTAATTGAGGCAAGTAATTCCATACGGTAAACGTTTGTATTTGTAACGTCCGAAAGGTGTACCGAAAGTGCATAAATTTGAACTTTGTTCATCAAGTGGAACTTGATGAAAGGCGTGACTAGCGTCTAATTTGCTCCAGATTTTTGCTCTTGACATGCGACTTGTTATTTCGTCAAATGTGTCTAATTTACTGTGTTCGCGCTTGATCGCTTTGTTTAAATGAAAAGGATATAGACAAATTCTCAATTTGTCATTTTTTTTTACTAGGACTAGTGGATTTACCCAAACACTAGGACCATTTACTTTTTCAATTATTTTATTTTGTTCTAGTTCCTGTAGAGCGTTTTTCAATGGATTTAATAATGCGAAAGGTACTTTCCTAATAGCCGTGATTACCGGTTTTACATTAGGATCTACAGTGATGTGATATGGAGGATTAATTATGCCAATACCTGTAAACAAATCTCCATATTTACTTTTTATATTTTCTGTATTTGTGATTGTTTTATTATTATTATCAGATTCGCCACTTTTGATCTCATTTATGTCAGTGCTTTTTAAAATATTCAATTTAATGCTGTCAGGTAATCCTAATAGTGCTTCTGCGTTTTTATTTACAACATAAAATTTAACATTATAAAAAATTTCATTCTTTTTACATTTTAATTCGCAAGTGCCTAAAATTGGAATGCTTTCCCCTGTATATGACTTCAAATTAATTTTTGATTGTTTTAAAACATTTTTTGATAATTTTAACACGTTTAAGTAAACATTGATAGGAATTACGTTGACAGAAGCTCCCGAGTCGATTTTAAATTTTTTCTTTTTGCCATTAATTTCTAGGGTGGTCTTCCAGGAAAAATAATCTGTACAGTCTGAGTTAACATTATTATGATCATTTGAAAAACTATCAATTGTTCCTATATACAGAGAGTCATTTTGTATAAATTCTACACTACCAGCACTCAACGTGTTCACTTTATTATAATTATTACGACACATACTTAAAAAATGGTTGCTTTTATTACAACTACCACATACCTTTCCGTAGGCTGGACACTTATAAATTGGATGTGATTGGCCACATCGCCTGCAGGTATTGATGACACTTCCAGTTCTGTTGTGTGATGGTGACCTGAAGTTGGCTCTTTGTTTGCTGCTACTCCTTTTCCAGGAAGCACTGTTGTTTCTCCTTCTTGGATCTTGATGGTATCTGGAACGACTCCTGCTTTGACTTTCAGTGTTCCTCGATTTTATTTCATTCACTGGAATTTCCCTTTGGTTATTATGATGGTCAATCTTCTTGGATTGGAATTTTGCTTGTTCCCAGATTGCACATAATTTAACTGCATCTTCAAGTTTCAGGTTTTCTTGCTGCAACAGTTTTTCTCTTGTTTCCGAATTGTTGGTTCCACTAATTAATGCACACAGGATTAGGTCTTCAGTTATGTCACCGAATTTACAATAGGCAGCTTGTTTTTTAAGCTCGGTAATAAATTGCTCGAACGAAGTGTCACTTTGTCTCGAAGTAAAAAATTTATAACGTAAGAAGTTTAAATTTTCTCGCGGTTTAAAAAATTTATTAATTTTTTCTATCACTATGTTTAACTTTTCTTTCTCTGCTTCTAGAAATGTAAACGTATTGTAGATTTTTTGTAAATCTGGACCCGCGAAGTGTAAGAGTTGCGCGATTTGTATTTTTTCCTACTTTTTATCCACCTCCGTGGGAGTTAAATAGATGTTAAATCTATTAAGCCATTGTTCCCATTTCTCCACGGGATTTCCTTCGGATAAGCACAAAGGCGGTAAAGCATTAGCGGTCATTTTTAAAATTAGTTTATTTAAGTATTACTGCACACTTTAATTATCATTGGCACTTTGATTTAAATTATTACTGCTATGCACTTCAAATTTTAATTATTAATGAGTCGCGCTAGTTTTGAATTATATCCGTCAAACTCTCTTACGCACGTTACACTTTCACTAACTTTTATTTTATTTTTAATTATTTATTTACTTGATTCATGACTGCGCCATGTTGTGGTAGAGTATGGATAGGAACTAGAATATTCAGAATGTTAAGTATTAGGAAGTATATTACGTTACGACTGTCGATACATGAATGTGAATGGATGATCCATAAAGGATCTTAAGGGTAGCTGTGGAGGCTGACCCTGTTGTCAGATATTACAATTATTATTGTTATATAGGTACATCTACAACACCTTATTGCTTGGTATTCTGGTATTGGCTCGATGGCTTTTTTGTTGTTGTTCCTTTGATTGTTATGCGACTGGTTAAAGATGCATACACAGGGTGTGCAACATGCTTTCATTAGTCACGATTCCGGATCCTTTGGTTCCGGTTCCTTGGTACAGCAGAGATAACGGCACAGAATTGTCCAAATTCTATACCATTTTGCTATGTTATAAGCTACGATCAATGAGGACTCCACTAATTAGTGACAGTAGGGTGATGAACCAGTTGGAATGTTCTGTGATGAAAGTCTTGTTCAATTGTTGTTGCAACACTTCGTCGAACTGATTAAGCTGTTAGTTACCAACACAGTCATATTCATAAAATGTGCAAAGTTCAATATAAACAAATGGGTTATCACAAAATAAGGTTGTGTGATAATAATCTATTGACCATCAATTGGCAGTGGGCATATGTTCACTGCTCGTTTAAAGTTGCCATTTTTCGTTTTGACTGTTACCACTCTCACTTCACCGTCACTGCCTTGATGAAGGTGAATTACTCTACCAAGGTTCCATAGGAGTGCAATCTTCTTTGAGAATGACTAAAGTGTTTATCTTGAGAAGGTTGTTGTCAGAATTCTTCCATTTATATCTAGTTTGCAACTGGTTTAGATACTTCCTGCTCCATCTTGCCCAGAAATCTTGTATGATTCTTGTAGGTAGTTGGTATCGATTCAGATGTCCAATATTTAGGTCTTTGAGATCGTTTTGAGGAGGAGACAGTAAGGAGTCACCAATTAGGAAATAACCGGGTGTTAATGGAAGAAGATCATTGGGATCGTTTGATAATTATTGATATAGTGGTCTGGAGTTCAGACGTGCTTCTACTTGACAAATTATTGTTTTTTCTGTAGGACAGTTGTTAGGGTCTAGATCAGAGCCAGATGAACTATCTTCTTTTGGAATTTGATTTCTTTTCTGGGTTTTTGGAGTAATTTTCTTCAATTTCTCATTTTGATAGAAATTCTGTACTTTTCACTGGATACTACGAATGGAAAAATAGTTCGTTTTCGTTTTGGTGTTTTTTTTCTGGGGTTTTTGATTGCGTTCAGAATGGGTTAAAGGCAGAGCGTTTATTAATTGGATGATCGAGACCACATCTCGTACAATTTTTAATATAATTATTAATCCTACCTTTTGATTGTGATCGACGGCGGGTTTGTGACTTGGATTTGTAGTGCTGACGGCGGTATTGCTCCCGTCGATGGTTCCCTTGTGGTCTCTGCTGTTTGGAAAAACTGTCTGATTTTCTCGTGATTTCGTCAACGAAGTCCTGTATAGTTTGCTGATCCATTTTCTTGGCCTGTGATTTCGATTGTTCAATTATTGATGCCAATTTAATTGTCTTCATCCTCTTGGAGGAGTCTATGCCTTACTTCGCTGTTGTTTGTTCTGCAGATTAGCATCAGTTTAATTAGATCATGTCTCCGAAGTTGCATTTGTTCGCTTGATTTCGAAGTTCTGTGACAAACTGCTCCAGCGTATTATCATCACTCTGATTTAACCCTTTCATGCATATTTTTGAAAAAAGTAATTTTTTTCGCAATAAAATTAGAAATAGTATCGAAAACTTTATTAGAGAGCAGTACAGTAACTTTTATGTAATAAAAAAAAAATTATGTCAAGAAAAAAACATGAATTTATATTTGTCCACTGGAGTGGTCACCATGCATTCAAGACAACTCTGTTACAGAAAATTAAAATTAAATAATTCATACTAGATAATAATTTAATTATTTAGGAGTATGAAATATTTCAAAACAACTTGGACAAATAAACTCCTTGCATTTCTTGCAAATATACTTTGTCTTGCGTTTGCATGCTGAAGACTTACACCTGTTGGCATTTTTTATGTCAGTAAGATTGGGCCAGTGCCCCGAATTGTCAAATCTCACTTCAGCTGACGCATGCTTTACTCTGCTTTTTTTTAGAATAGGAGGAGGAGGTGATTTAGATCTAGGTCTACCCACACGGTTTTCTTTTGTTTTAGCTTGAACTATCAAAGACTTGGCCAATGTTCCCTTGAACTGTAGGAAATCCTTATCTGTCTTTCCGGAAGCTGTCCATAAAATGTATGCATTTATACAGGCTACATCCAAGAAATGCATAAATACTTTTATGTACCACCTTTTATTTTTCCTTCTCATTGGATACATGGACAGGTACTGGTCGTGTAAGTCCACACCACCCATATGTGCGTTGTAAAACTTCACACAAAAGGGTCTGTCTATTTCAATCATTTTTTTTTCTGATCTACTAAACCTTCTTGCTTTATCTTGTGGTTCCCTTCCAGCACATGCAGAAGCCACTAGCATGGGTGCCCTATCGAACCACTTGGTCAGTGTGATATCATTTTTTGTTACCACGTGTGAAGTTCCACGAGGCTGTTTTTTCATATTTTTATCAATGGGAAGAATTTTGTTAGCTCCTTGCTGCCTGTTTGCTCGCAAAGTTCCTGTTCCGAAGATACCCTGCATTTTTAGCTTCTCTAGAAGATTGATTGAACAAAATAAATTGTCGAAGAAAACTTTATGGTTTTTTTGCTGTATGTCATCACACAATCTCAAAACCAAGTCAGCACACATTCCAAGTTTACTTACTTCAGCTCTTTGTTTGGCACCTTGATAAATTTCAAACCTATACATGTATCCACTGGTACCAGCTCTAACCCAGTTCTTAACTCCCCATTTTTTAGGTTTTTTGGGTAAGTATTGCTTTATACTTATGCGACTTTTCATGGGAATAATCTGCTCATCAACAGATTGATATTCTTCAGCATCCATCACAATTTGGAAATTTTGCTGAAGCTTATCTAAAAACGGACGTAGTTTCCATAGTTTATCATCATTCTTGTCTATTTTATTTGTGGACTTATTCATTTTGGATTCTCTATTTCGATCACCAACAGGATTTTCAGTGAAGTGGAGGTACCGGAGTATTTCTTCATATCTGTTAACTGACATTGTATCTGCTATAAGATCCATTCTTAACCCTTCTTCACTTGACCAATAAAGTCTTGTTCTGGGGTACCTTATGTATGACATCACAAACGACATACCGATAAAAGCATATAAGTCTCTCTCGGTAATATTGAAGTGGCTTTTACCATTTTGTCTTGCGTATAAATTAGACTGGTACACAATATCTTCAATCATGTCTTTAGAAACTAAAGATAAGAAAATTTCAAGTGGCGAATTTGTAGGTATGTTTATTTTTGGTGATCCTAGAAACATTGGTAAGGTCGCTGGCCCTACATTAGAGCCTCTAACACGCCATTTTACTTGTCTATTTCTGAGCTCTGACAGAGGTATTTCATATTCACTCTCAGATTCTGAAGAATCTTCATAATTATGATTTTCATCTATAGGCACTACTACACTGTCAGGTTCTTCTTCTGATGAATTCCCGTCATTCAATAGTTCACCGTTTTCAGATGCATCGTCTTCCTCAAAGAGGTCTTCGAATACTACATTCTAAAAAGGAAAACATTATAATTACAAAAAATGTTTACGGAATTTTTACCTTTGCAGCCGGTAACCCATAGAAGGTTCGTGTGTTCATGGGCTTAAAATCATCCATTTTCTTCCAATTAGTCACTTCCTAAAGCTCACTAAAAATGAAAGACATTTTTGTAAGCAAGACTGCATGATGTCCATTGTCCAGTACATTGGACATGTCAAAATAATGGATTATTTTCGCAAAAAACTTAAGGAATTGATAGTTTATTATAAGTAGGCAAGAGCAAGAACTTATGTAATATAATGCACATAACATAATATTTAATACCCCTTTAATAACCTTTTCCAAGACCAATTTCTAAAAAGTTACAACACTTTTAACTGAACCTCAAAACATCAACCGTCTCAGGTGCTAAATTTCGTTCTAGCTAGAGCTCAAACCAGAATATATCGCCCTTCTACCACTTTTCAACAGAGGGCGCATGTATAGAACCAATGAATAATGTCCACTAGAGAGTCTTTCATGCACTTCAAGAATCAGATTTGAGTACAATCATTACAATAAAATAAAAGTGTTGTGTCCACTATAGAGGACACTATGCATGAAAGGGTTAAAGTGAAAAACTTGTACCGTTGATTGAAGGAATAGGGAAGATATGCAATCCCATGTAGAATAGTGTGCCCGGTCGGTCGAGCTACCTCTTTCTACTCCTTTCCTTTACCCCTTTATCCACATATCGGTTAATAAGAATGTGCTGCCACTCCGCACAGCGTGGTAAAATTTTAAAACTATAATAGACGAGGGTTTTTATAACCAGTTTCCGGTCCGGTTTAACGTTTTATTCCGACTCGTAGGAGCCGAGGAGCGTTTATTATTATTTCATCTCAATTATCAAGTTTAAAGGACAATTCCTTGGTCTCATAAAAAATTAACTGAAATAAAAATATGAAATGATTTAAAATTTAGGTTTATTTTACATATTATTATAAATTAATGGTATACAATCAAAAATTTTGATCGTTGATTAATGACTACGATCACATAAAATAATATAGAATAGGTAATTAGCACATAAACTAGATATAAAAAATGCAGAAAATAACTATTAAATGTGTCATAATAATATGTCTGGTTTTCAAGATAATTATAGGGTGTTAAAGTTTTTATTTAAGTCGGTTTTTTATTAATACCTACCTATCTCAAACATTCTTTATTTAGCGGTGTCATTTGTAATAACCCGAGTGGCTTTTGGATCCTTGTTAATATTCACTGTAGCGTTTTCCACAAATCCTCAAAGTTTCAATTTTTTATCTTTAAAATTAAACTCTATTTAGGGGGTGGACACAAGTGATGGACCACCCTGTATAATAGGTAGGTACGTTGAAAACCAAACATTTTAGTACACATGCTCAAATTAACTTTTCTACTTAAAATTGGCGAATGCACCCTTAATTAATTTGTACATAGCTTTAAGTAACATCCTGTATATTTTCACTAAAAAATTTATTTCAAATTGACATTTTTAAAAGAAATTTCATAGACTATTTCGCAATAATTATCATTCATTCACAACAATCTGGTTTAATCAGTTGTTGTGTAATAACTGAATGTGATTTTCTCGATTTTATACATCGAAATACCTCATAATCGCATGTCAAATACTTTTTTACAAACTTTCAGAAAAATACTTGCCTTGGTACCCATTACAAATAGCACCTACCTGCTTATTCGGTTAATTTAAATATTGAACGATATTTGAATAAATTGTATAATATTAAAATAATTATATATATAATAAAAAAAATATTTTAGCAGTTTAATATCTTTAATTTTCGATGCTCTTTTCTCACTTTGTTTGCATTGACCCTTATAGATTCTATACGTTCCGATTCATTTTTTAATGTTCCATAAATTTTTACAGTAATCAACAAACATATATGGCTTCTTCGATATGTGACGGGCAAAAATTTTCAAATAATTGTGCTGTCTCAGATGTTAAATCTTTTCTAATTTTTTTTGCGACAAATAATGCGCACTTATGACGTAAAAAATATAAATTGAATAGTTTTAACAATTTAGACAGGTAAACAATACTGCAGGATTCCAAACTTACCTCCGAAATATCTTGCTGAGATTGTTTCGGTGGGTCCTGTTCATTTTCCACAGCTGGTTGATCGTCTTCAGTGGTTGTCATATCATCAGTTGAATCAATGGTTGTGGGATCCGGTTGGTACTCGACTTCAGACTCGACGAATGTTTTAGAATCCAAACCTTGCTCGTTCAGATCCATTAATTCTGCTTCATCGTCTTCGCAATTTGCAGAATCCACACCCTGTTGTAGCCTGATGAACATATTGTGCTGCATGGATATCCGAAATTGCCTCACAGAAGGCATTGCGTTGTATCCGCCCCGACTTCTTACAACGGAATTAAAATTTTCTAACGCATCCTGGTTTATGAATCCAGTCAACAAATATTTGACTGCTTGGTTTTGCAGATCATCCCATAGTAATAAAATAGACCGAATGGTCCAAACGAAACCGCCAATGCAATGTATATTATTGCGTTTCGTTCCATTTGCGTAAACCTCGGTCCCTTCAAAGTACTTTAATCCACTTCGAAGATTATCCATTGAAGTGCTAGCAAATATCGACAATGGTCTTCTCAACGGATTGTGATTTAGCGAAATTCTGCTATTCAAGGAATCAAATATATTGTTGACCTTTTCAATAAATTCTGCAGTACTTTCGGCTGATTTACTGTCCAGTTCCTTCGAATTTGCAGTCGTTTTTATCGCAGAAGCTACGGAGTGACTGAAGATTTGGGCAGCTAATTTGACGCGCATCTTCTGAAATGTGTTTGGATTCATATGGACAGGAGTAATCTTAGTTAAGGCGCGCCAATTTCATGATGAAAATTTTGATTGGTGTGACGCCTAGTTCGTTGTGGAGTTGAATGTTCCTAACAAACCACGGTGCGTTGACAGATATTCGTAAGACCTTGTTCTGCAGTCGTTGTATTTTTTCGTAGTTGGTTTTGGATGTGTTGCACCATACTCCACAAGCGTAGGTTACTATTGGTCTTATAAGTGACGTATACAGCATAAGGCTACATTTGGTTCTCAGGTTTGACTTCCGATTAAGTAGTGGGTATAACTGAGCGAGTCTGGCGTTGGCTTCGTTTAATTTTTTGTTGATGTGAGACGACCAGGTGAGCTTAGTATCCAACAGAACGCCTAGATATTTGACTGCCTCGTTTTGTGCTTTCCAGGGAATGTTTGTTTCGCTGACGCTGAGGGTTGACGTTTCTCTGATACGTTTTAATGTAAATATTTTGGATTCGCATTTTGACTTGTTAATATTGATACCCCATTTTTCACACCATCCTGTTATTATGTTTGTTGCCCTTTGTAGTTTGTCGACTGCTACCTCTAGATCTTCGTTTTGGGTTGCTAATGCTGTATCATCGGCGAAGAGTGCTATTTCTGTGTCATCTGGATTTGGTATATCATGCATAAAAATATTAAATAGCATTGGTTCTAATAAGCTGCCTTGTGGCACGCCTGATTTTATTGTCTTATTTTCTGATAATGTATTGTTTATTCGGACTGAGAATTTTCTGTGCTGAAGAAATGAGATGATGACCGCCGTCAAGTAGGAAGGGAGGTTTAGCTTCATTACTTTATAGATGAGTCCGTTAATCCATACCTTGTCGAACGCTTGCGCTAGGTCGATAAATAATATGGGTGTATATTTCTTGTTTTCGAATCCTCTTTCGATTATTTCTGTTAGTCTTAATAATTGATGGCTTGTTGAGTGTGATTTTCGGAATCCGTATTGTGTGGGTGGTATAATATCTTCAATTAGTGGGTATAGTCGGGTTTGGATTGTTTTTTCATAGAGTTTTGATAGGGTATTTAGAAGGCTGATAGGTCTATAGCTGGAACAATTATTCTTGTCTTTGCCAGGTTTGTGAAAGAGAATTATATGTGCATGCTTCCATTTCTTTGGGAAGTAACCTAATCTCAGTGATGCGTTCAGGGTTGTAGCTATATAGGACACATATTTTGGTGTTAAGTGTTTCAGAATTAAGTTGGGAATGAAGTCTGGTCCTGGGGATTTTTTTACTTCTAGATTCTTGATATATTTTGCAATTTTTATTTTGCAAAGACTAAAATGCAAGCTACCCCAAGATATCTGCAATTTTCAAGCTGACCAAGAAACGGAAGTTTTGGAAAACAATTGAAGCCATAGTTATGAAGAATTTTTATTATTATTATTTATTTTTTTGTATATACATATACCTACCACTATTAATCTTTAAAACACATGTTATTACCCGGACCTTATGTTGTTCCCATACCGTCATGTTTTATATTGTTATTTTAGTCAAGCATCTAACTGTGTAACTGTGTCCTGTAAAACAAAATTAGTTTTGTTGATCAGACAAATAAATTATAAAAAAAAAAAAAAAAAAAAAGTTAAGGCGCGAGAAGACTGATTATTCCTATCAATTTCGTATGTTCTTGCCACGTCATTCCAAGAAACGGGCTTGCCATCAACCAAAAAGTTTAATTTTGGGTTCATAAAATTATTTCGTAAGCTTTTTAGTAGATGAGGGGTGTCGAAGCAGACGAAAATCTTGCAACTATTTACATATATAAGAGGACTTTCTTTTGTGGCACCTAGCTTTGACAGCGCACTCCTATTGTTTGTTCCCTGATCACAAACAAGAATCACTGGTTTCAATAAAATGTTCATCAATTCGTTGAGGACCTCAGTGATTAGTTCTTGAAGAACATTGCTGTTCATCGGACCGGAAGATATATAATAACAAAATGGAATTTTCCACTTATGAAGAAGTCCTCGAATATAGAACACCATGGCAGTATTTCCGATTTTATCATGGCGTCCTATGTGACCAAGATCTTCGTAGCCCTCAATTATATCCTGGAATTTATTATATTCCAGCTTTTTTTTTAGGGTGATTTCATCAAACATCACCACACACATTCTTTTCATATCGCTCATGGTTTTCACTTTTATTGCTAACTTTTTGGTGAGATTAGTTTTAACACCAGTTAGCAAATTTGAAACTTTCAACCACGACTGGACAGTTCGCACAGACGGTAAAACCACGCCCAACTTATTGTGCATATACTTGTAAGACCCGGGAGACTTGTAATACAAAGATAGCGCCA
Organism: Malachius bipustulatus; assembly: GCA_910589415.1. Classification (NCBI taxonomy): domain Eukaryota; kingdom Metazoa; phylum Arthropoda; class Insecta; order Coleoptera; family Melyridae; genus Malachius; species Malachius bipustulatus. The sequence goes on along the minus strand of OU342638.1, from coordinate 17,191,498 downwards.
ATTGCTTCTCGTTGTACGACCAAGACGTCTTTTTTCTATGAAATAATTGCATATTCGTTAAGCTTTTCACCGCTTTGCTCTTATCCTTTAGTAAAGTTTTGCGTGACATTTTATTTGATATTTTCTTCAGTTTTGAGTTCACTCTCCTCTTTTGAATAATAGCTGCCCTTGCTCGGTTCTTGAGCACTTTGATTTTTAATTTGTGCTTCCTGCATTCCGGTGGAGTTAATTTATTCGCTTTATTAGGCGAAGGCATATTTAAAACTCTGGAGCTAACAACAGATGCGGAAGAATCGCTTTCCCACGACTTGCACGATAAGAAGCGACGACTTGTTAATGGCGATGGCCGAGGCGATGGCTTCTTGTTTGTTTCCTTATCAGGGAAGCGCTGCTTGTTGGCAGAATAGGTTTTAATATTCTGCGCATTCTGTAGACCGCTAGGGCCTGCCTTGGAAAAGTTATGAACTTTTTCGTGTGGAATAACTGTGGAAAATAGTGCAAATTATAATCAATTTTATTTTCCAACAATTTGTGACACTCGAACTTTCGGGTGCTAATTAAGTGATACAAACAAAAAAAAAAAAGAGAAATGTCCTGTTTGACAAACCCCATTGATTGAATAAATTCCCGATATAGCCCAGGAAAATAAGACAAAAAATGTCAATATGCAAAAAACCTTGGTGGGGGTTTTTTACCGATTATTATCTTATCTTTGCCATGAGAAAATGTCTCTCAAAATTCGATTACGAAATTATGTGCACAAAAGAATAGTTTTTAGGTTGACGTTCGCTTAGATCAATTTTCCGCGAATAACTCATAAACTGTTGATTTTACGTTAATTTAGGTCATTAAAAACTTATTTGTTATCAAAATCTGCACCGTAAAAGTTTCAGATATTTATTGCAAGAATTAGAAAAACGATATTTAATTCATTTTGTTAAAAATCCTACTTTGTATACGTACCACTGTTCACATTTGAAAAGACAAAATCTTGTTGGTGCAAGATTTTTCTGTCATTTAAATTTTTCTGAGCTCAATTTGATAAACTTTATCAAAAGTTATAACGAATTTAGTGCAGCGCGCACGTGGTCAAGCGCCCCTCGACCGTTGCCCTGTTTCCTATTTCCGAATGTCAGAAAACAAATTCTGCAGCTTACAGTTTTCATTTTAGAAAAAAACTTTATTAACATTTTTGAATTAAAGTTGCCTATTCTTTCGAATGTCTATTTTTTTTCTTAAAAAAATGGATTTTTCGACATATTCCGTAAACAATTGAAGATTCAACCACTAATTTCTTCAATAAAAAGTTAAGCTATGGCTCAAATTTTGGTAACTTTTTATATGTTGTTCCTAACATCCTGACAAACGTTCAGTAAAAAGTTACCCTTTCCGCCAATTTTTCTGAAGTGAAAATCTAACTTGACTCCACTAATTATTATTGTTTTCAAGTTATATGGGAAAACTCGATTTTCCGATTTTACGCCTTTCCACTCTCTCAATAACCGCAACAGAGCTTTTAGTTCCATACTTAACAGCTATTCTGTATATTATTTATAATGTTAACAATGAAGCCCATAAAAATCTTCGTGTGGCGATTTTTCTCGGAATAAGTATTTTCTACTACTTCGAGGACCTAATATTGGTCCTACATAAATTTTATAGAAGAACTCTTTTGTGCAGAATTAGGTAGGATAATGAATAAAGTTGCTAATAAATTAAATTGACGTGAAACTAACAGTTTACAAGATGTTCGCGAACAACAAATTTTCGTGATCTTTAACTTGAACTTTTGAGACAATATATCTGATGTCAAAACGAAGATACTCCTGGTGAGAAAATCTTCACCAGAAATTTTTTGGCAGAAAGTTTTATTTTCCTAAACTACGAGGAAGTTCCTTATTAAAGATTATATGGCGTACAGAGTATTTTAAAAGTGTTTGTGCTTACCTTCTTCTGAAACAACATATCTTATCGGTACTGAACATTTTTTCAACATTTTTCTGACAGAATTTCTGACAATATCTTCAGCTAAGAAATGCTCTTCACAAATCACATTGTGTCTCAGTTTATTATTGTCCATTTGTGCAATAAGGATATTTCCACAGTTTTTCTTCCACTCCTCACATCTAAATGAGTTTTTCACAGGAAACTTGAAAAAAGTTAAATTGCGCTTATTTTTCAATGTGTTTGTACAATTTACGTACACGCAAGTGCGACTTAACGTAGAGGTGGACGACATTCTGCTGTTATCGAGGTGGTTTTCTATTAATCTACTATAAAACCAGTACTGATAGGTAGGTACCTAACTACCTCACACAGATTATATGCATAGAAATTCAAAAAAAGACACTCACTCGTTACCTAACAACTTACAGAGACAGAATTAGGTATAGGTATAGGCGTAGATTTTTTCTTATAAATAACTTAAAAATTCCCTTAATGCAATAAGTAGTCAGGTCAGTACCTTATACCTGGATTGGGTGAAACCCACTCTCTGTACCACTTTAAGATATCAGCGGACCTTTACCTGTGGGGTCTCGGTGTGGAATTTACCTATGAGATTACAGGTACTTAAATATGTCCAAGTTGTAAACGGATTACCTACCTACTGGTGTGCAATTTACTTGTGTTCGTGCAATTTACTTGTGTTCATATGAACTGAGCTAAATGACTTTCAGCTCGGCAAATAGTCTATTGTAATTAGATACGGACTTGACATTTATTGCCCCATCATAAATAAAACCCTTAGCTTCTTGTCTATCGCTTAGGTATAGATGCCTCACTATTTCTATACATTCATATAAGTGAAGCAAGTTACCAAGACTCCCTGAAATCAACTTCAACTGAGCTGAACCGAGATCCAGTTTCACGAGTTTCGGTTTCGGAACAGATATGCGCGAACGCCATCTATATGTCGGTGCATCGTCCTGAGCACACTTTCGTCCATTTGGTTGCATAATATCTTCCCTATTCCTTCAATCAACGATAATACTGTTTGAAAAAATTGACTTATCCACAAATTATATATTATTAAATGTAAAATAAAAACTTTATCTACGATGTTATGTGTCATATAATACATACATAAAATATATTATTTACATGTTGCATTAAATTTGTCACATAAGTATTGCCTAAAATAAAGTACTTTCAATCAATTTAATATGAATGTTAATAATTATTATCCTTAATATTCTTCGAAATATCTATAAATTATTCAATTTCATTCTATTTATATTCAGAAAATCATTCAGCACTATAATACTGATATATTATGCAAATCACAATGATTTGTGATACTGCTGTATAGAGTCTCTCCTGAAAAGTAGACTTCCTACACCGAAAACAAGTCCTATCTTCCTTATTAATAATTATTGTTTCAATTCAAATTTGCCGCCAAAAAAAAAATCTGGTGATTTAATCTGGTGACTTTTAGTGGTGTAAATGATACTTTGCAGTTTACTCCTCCTAGTTATTAAATGAGATATAATACCCTCGTACTATTATACCGCTCAATCAACCTACTCCATGCTAGTGAATAGTTTTGGTCACAAAAATCTATTGATTTGATTACCTGAGCCGCATCCCCCTCCAAACTTGCTCTAATATAATGGAATTTTTGGATATTGTCCAAATGGAAATTGTTATCTATTAAGCTAATAAATAGGTCTCTGAACTCTAGCCAATTTTCGCTATGTCCATTGAACTTAGGGAGTTGTATGGTAGGAAGCCGTATGTTTTGACTAAAACTAGCATTAGAAGTTATCGAGTTGCGATCATCATCATTTACTACTGTCCCGATGTCAGGGTTTACCTCAGGGACACCAGGGAGATTCTGTAATTCGGTGCTTGGGACATTGACAACTAACTCTGGGTTTAGAACAGGAGTACTGGTTGATACTTCATGAGTACGACTCGACCTCGAAGAGAGGAGTGATTCTGCGCAAGAAACTGCCTCGAAATATTTGTCCTGGTATTCGAGAATAACCTTGATTGTATCTTCCTCTGAATCATCAAGTTCAATTTGTGTTTGTTCAAACCTGTGAAGCCACGGTTCAGCTTCGCTCAACCTTTTTTGTATATTAATGAAAACCGATTGGTCCAAAATTTCACCTTGCTTAATCCTATCTTTCAAGTCATTCAAAAAATTTGAAAAACTAGTCAATTTACTTTTTAGGACAGTTCGCTGTTTTTTAAACGCCTCCATTATTCAAGAATATTTTATTTTTATTTTTTAGCAATTACAAACAGATCAATTAATTATAATTCCAACTAGCAATTTGACCTTATTTGTAACAACTAATACCTTCCAACATTACTTCCAATATTAAATTGTCTATGAGCTACCAATTAATCAAACTAATAGATCAATTTATTTAATTTAATTCACATAGGTAGACCAACTACCCCATTTAAATATTATAATTGTTATTAATTATTGTTTCTTGCCTTGTTGGGTCTATACACAAAAAATTAGCCACTTGGCAACCCTGCGCGAAACTTTAATTCAAATTATTACCAGTACCAGATATTGTTTTTATTACGAGAACCAGACGACGGACGGTAGGTATGATATCGATCGACCAAAAGCGCTGCAACGCTAGACCAGGTGCAATCCACCTGTATTGTTGAAATTTTATTTTTATTTTACCTTGTCCGTAGTCAAGCTATCCCGTTTCCTGCCAATGATACCTCCGAAACACTCTATCAATCAATTCAACAATTAACTTAAACAATGATTGAAACAAGTATTCAAATCGCAATACTTAATTATAGGTACAATTTGAAGCAAGAAAGGAAATTTATTTTATTTAGGATAAGTATTATAAAAGGGAGCTCACCACGTTGTTCTTCAATTCTAATGTAGTGTAACTGCCTTATTACTTTCGGAACTTGATTGGAACTGATTGCAGTTTTCCATTATTATTACCAATAGTCGTTCAAACAACCATTATTTATATTATTATCTCCGTAATTGAATGACTCTGTCTCCTGGCTTATCCGGCTCGAAGGACCATGTTTTGTTGTTTTGCTATAACTAGGTAAATTCACTTCTGAACTGCCTATTAAAAAGAGTGGACTGTATATTCTAATGGTATATGTTGAAGGTACGGAGTTAAATGAGTAATTAATCAAGAATTTCAAACTTTTACACATTTATTAATGTAATAATTGCAGAAGCTTTAAAATTGCAACCGCTTTAGGGAAGCCGTAGGTAGACATTATTTTTAACTTGATGCGTCGCGCGCACACCCAGCCCTCTCGGGGTCAACACGGCAGCCAAAGCAGCGGCCAGACCGGTGAAGCCGTGGCTACGTCCCAATATAAGGGATTATTTCTAAACAATAATAATAATAATATAATAATAAAAAAATGTCTTTATTAACATCCTCACAAATATATATATAAAAAATTAAATGAAATTAATGTGGGGGCGAGATTCAGGTCGTACATTAGTTTAGAATGTAACCTTTTGTGCTCAACATTTAGACAATTAACATACGTCTGCTCTTCTGCAACTACCCCTTCCTGGGTTTGTAAGCTTCTGGCAATGAACTCAAAATTTTTGATATTAGCATCTCATCATTGATTTTCTGATCTAGTGCATTCGATCGATAAGCTAAATTTTCCAAATTGCTTATATGAAGTGAGATGTGAGATAAAAAATTCTTGCAACAGTGCACATTTCTGCTGTTATTTACATACAGGCATCAGCTCTTTCTTATTTACTGAGGTAATTTTAATTTTCACTGCTCTAGCATCCTGTTTTTATCCATTTTTGTTTGTCTTTATCTTTTGTCATACTTTCCAATTTTACTTTCCTATTTACGATATCATACAATTCACGGGCTTTGAACCAAATATTTATTTGAAACTTCCATAACTGAAACAATTCCTGGTCACACTTCCTGGTGGAAGTAATGATTAAAATTTTTTTTTTATTGCAGGTACCTTTCTCACAATAAAAATGTAAATTAATTGATTAAAATATTAATATTTCAAAAATAAAAAATAAACTAAAATAATATTTTAAAAGAAATATTCTAATTTATTCTATCTAAAAAATTCTTATTATTAGAAATGTAATGTAGGTACCTATGTTAGGAATTGATTCATTTCGGGAACTGACTTGTGCCCCTCTTGTGTTAACACCTGTAGGCTCATTTACTTTCATAACAATGTCTCGTTTTTTGTGCCAAAGCAGATCAGGTGAATCAGGCCATTTCCAGTAACATACTCCAATTTTTTGCATTGCACAACAGTAATATTCATCATTATCCTCATTAACATGTTAGCAGGATAAAAATTATTATCATATTTGTGAATCACAAAATATCTTCTTCCTAAATATTTTCTTCAATAGTCTTCTTTACAATATTTTCCTTAGATTTTGTTTTGTCAAAATTTTTCTTAACAGTCTTTTGTTTAGCGGCTCTTTTTCTAACACTTGAATGTTACCACTGATGGAAGGCTAATCTTTTTCCTTTTTGTTTTTTTTTGTTTTTTAGAAATCGTATTTTCGTCAGGCCGTACCTTAACTTCTTTAAGGATCTTACTAACTGTTCTTTTTTTTTAAGAACCTCATATCTTTATCGGATTCTCTATTAGTGGTCAAGACTCCACCACTTGGTCCTGGACCTGGCTTAATAATAATATCCTCCAGAATATTAATTGTTTTCCCCCTTATGGGTTTTGTTGTCTCTGGGATATTCACTTCAATGCTTGGATTTTCTTGGATCTTCTTGTTGTAAATGTTTGTATTTTCTTGAATCTTCTCACCATTGTTTGTATTTTCTTCGATGTTCATCTGTGCTAATATACAAGTAACTTAGTTTAGGAAAGTCCTTTATTTGGCGCTTTAAGCATTTTTATTGACATTTTTCACTTGTCTTCACTCTCTTATTACCTTCAAGGGGTTTTGTTCTTTGGAGCTCTCAGTTGATCTCGTAGATCTTCGGCTTGATATTCTGTCATACCTTATTGCTTGGTATTCTGGTATTGGCTCGATGGCTTTGTTGTTCCTTTGATTGTTATGTGACTGGTTAAAGATGTATACACAGGGCAGGGTTGGCAGTTTAAAACAAATGTGCTTTAAACAAATGTTTTAAAACAGTTTTAAACTAATTGATTTGTTTAAAACAAGATTTGACCTTGTTTTAAACAAAATGTTTTAAACACTGTTTAAAACTTGAATTTAAAACATAAAAAACATATTGGGTTTATCCTCGTATCCCTTTTATTTTTACTATTATCATAGTAGTTTTCCAGTGCTGTAGTATAGCAGGATCACATAAGGTATTAAAACAAAAAATTTGATAAAGCATTTGATTGAGGGTTGGTATCACAAGTTTTTCTAATAGTACCTAATCCTAATAGTGGAACTAAACCTTTTTTCTGTCTTCCTCTGAATATTATTAGCTTTAAGCTTTAAAAGCAACTCATATACAGGGTTACTGGTAACTGGATACATTCCTTTGGTGATCTGATAAAACAAGAGGTAAGGAGTAAATTAACCCCAACATGCACTATACAAAACTCAATAGATTTTGAGATATTTCGATTTTCAACTTTTCTTAAAAAAATGGTTTCAGATGTATTGAAATGTAATTTTCAAAAAATCTACTTTAACTTTTTGATTTTTTTTTTGCTGGAATACTTGTCCAATACTATGCTTCCTTCTGGAATAAAAAATATCCTGAGGTATTTCGATCGTGTGAAAATTTCAAAGAAAAACTTTCACAAACTATTTTTTTTTAAATAAGATTTAAAAGCTTTTACAAGTTATTCTCGCAAAATTGTCAAGGCACCTTGCGTACAAATTGTTTTAAAAACTTCCCTAGTGTAGTAGCTATCTAACAAGGTACGAATCTTGTACAAGAATAACAGAATCTCCCCGCTATGTACCGTTACCGAGGAACAAATCCTTAAGTCGGGACGTTTTAAAAAAAATACGGCCCTGAACGGGGGTCTTAAAATTCTCGGATCCGGTCCATTTTCAATAGGTCGTATTTGGGGGTCCCGAGCTTCGTCCCTACCAAGTTTCGTCCCGATCGGTAAAACTTTCAGACACTTAGAGTGGCTATTACTAGGCTATTCCCGAAAAATCCCGAAATTCCCGAAAAAATGACACTTCCCGGGAACGAATCCCGCTCATTTTCAATAAGCATCGTGCCACGGTGCGCCTCTTCAATCAAGCCAAATTTCAACTTTCCCACATGAAAACTGGAGGCTCTAGAGTGTTTCCTAGCAAAGTCACAGACAGACAGACCGACAGACAGACATTTTTCGGGCACAAGAATACGTATACCTACGAAACTTCTGTGACTTTGCTAGGAAACACTCTAGAGCCGCCAGTTTTCATGTGGGAAAGTTGAAATTTGGCTCGATTGAAGAGGCGCACCGTGGCACGATTCCCATTGAAAATGAGCGGGATCCGTTCCCGGGAAGTGTAATTTTTTCGGGAATTTCGGGATTTTTCGGGAATAGCCTAGGAAACACTCTTAGTGTCTGAAAGTTTTACCGATCGGGACGAAACTTGGTAGGGACGAAGCTCGGGACCCCCAAATACGACCTGTTGAAGATGGGCCGGATCCGAGAATTTTAAGACCCCCGTTCAGGGCCGTATTTTTTTTAAAACGTCCCGACTTAAGGATTTGTTCCTCGGTAACGGTACATAGCGGGGAGATTCTGTTATTCTTGTACAAGATTCGTACCTTGTTAGATAGCTACTACACTAGGGAAGTTTTTAAAACAATTTGTACGCAAGGTGCCTTGACAATTTTGCGAGAATAACTTGTAAAAACTTTTAAATCTTATTTAAAAAAAATAGTTTGTGAAAGTTTTTCTTTGAAATTTTCACACGATCAAAATACCTCAGGATATTTTTTATTCCAGAAGGAAGCATAGTATTGGACAAGTATTCCAGCAAAAAAAGAAATCAAAAAGTTAAAGTAGATTTTTTGAAAATTACATTTCAAGACATTTGAAACCATTTTTTAAAAAAAAGTTGAAAATCGAAATATCTCAAAATCTATTGAGTTTTGTATAGTGCATGTTGGGGTTAATTTACTCCTTACCTCTTGTTTTATCAGATCACCAAAGGAATGTATCCAGTTACCAGTAACCCTGTATAAAATCTCATAAAAAAAGGTAAAAATAAAAGAAACTGTACGCTTCACTTTTATGTTTAAGTGATAATAAAAAAAAATAAATAAATATCTTCGTTTTCTCAAAAGAGACAGTATATGCTTCACTTTTATGTGATAATAAATAAAAATTAAAAATAAATATCTTATTTCTCTTTTTCTTTGGTTCTGGTTAAAATTCTTAAACCTGAAAATGAAAGCCATGTTTAAAGTAACAGTAAGCATAATCAATTTCTAATTATTTTTCACTTTATCCTCCTCATCATCACTGCCTACGGTCTTTCCACTGCCAGTATTGAGTTCTTTGAAAATTGCTACCAACTTTGCAGAGAGACACAGAGAGACAGAGAGACATTTGACAGATTGACTTTTGACATTTAATATTGTTGTTATATATTCCCCTAAGGGCAGCTACACACATATAAAAAACAAGTTTAAAACATTTTAAACATAAAACACGAAATTTACACATTTGCTCAAATTATGTTTAAAACAATAAAAACTGTTTTAAACAATAACAAACAGGTGTTTTGTTTAAAATAATTTAAAACACGGATTTTGCCAACCCTGACACAGGGTGTGCAACATGCTTTCATTAGTCGCGATTCCGGATCCTTTGGTTCCGGTTCCTTGGTACAGCAGAGATAACGGCACAGAATTGTCCAAATTCTATACCATTTTGCTATGTTATAAGCTACGATCAATGCAAGGACTCCGCCAATTAGTGACAGTAGGGTGGTGAACCAGTTGGAATGTTCTGTAATGAAAGTCTTGTTCAATTGTTGTTGCAACACTTCGTCGAACTGATTAAGCTGTTAGTTACCAACACTGTCATATTCATAAATGTGCAAAGTCCAATATAAACAAATGAGTTATCACAAAATAAGGTTGTGTGATAATAATCTATTGACCATCAATTGGCAGTGGGCATATTATTTTGTTCACTGCTCGTTTAAAGTTACCATTTTTCGTTTTGACTGTTACCACTCTCACTTCACCGTCACTGCCTTGATGAAGCTGAATTACTCTACCAAGGTTCCATAGGAGTGGAGAATAGTTATCTTCTTTGAGAATGACTAAAGTGTTGATCTTGAGAAGGTTGTTGTCAGAATTCTTCCACTTATATCTAGTTTGCAACTGGTTTAGATACTCCCTGCTCCATCTTGCCCAGAAATCTTGTATGATTCTTGTAGGTAGTTGGTATCGATTCAGACGTCCAATATTTAGGTCTTTGAGATCGTTTTGAGGAGGGGACAGTAAGGAGTCACCAATTAGGATATGACCGGGTGTTAATGGAAGATCATTGGGATCGTTTGATAATTATTGATATGGTGTAAAAATCAAAAAGTAAATTTTAAAAGTAAAAAATAAAAATTTTCACCGAGTGATAAGTGACGAATCAATTAATTTAATTGATATGGTGGTCTGGAGTTCAAACATGCTTCTACTTGACAAATTATTGTTTTTTCTGTAGGACAGTTGTTGGGGTCTAGATCAGAGCCAGATGAACTATCTTCTTTTAGAATTTGATTTCTTTTCTGAGTTTTTGGAGTAATTTTCTTCAATTTCTCATTTTGATAGAAATTCTGTACTTTTCACTGGATACTACGAATGGAAAAATAGTTCGTTTTCGTTTTGGTGTTTTTTTTTCTGGGGTTTTTGATTGCGTTCAGAATGGGTTAAAGGCAGAGCATTTATTAATTGGATGATCGAGACCACATCTCGTACAATTTTTAATATAATTATTAATCCTACCTTTTGATTGTGATCGACGGCAGGTTTGTGACTTGGATTTGTTGTGCTGACGGCGGTATTGCTCCCGTCGATGGTTCCCTTGTGGTCTCTGCTGTTTGGAAAAACTGTCTGATTTTCTCGTGATTTCGTCAACGAAATCCTGTATAGTTTGCTGATCCATTTTCTTGGCCTGTGATTTCGATTGTTCAATTATTGATGCCAATTTAATTGTCTTAACCCCTTAAACGCGGAAGACCTCTTTAGAGGCGTGACGTAATCGTTGGTATGGCGCGGAAAGCCTATAAATCGGCTCGCACATTGAATCAAGTTAAGCGCGTCGGAATCTCAGCTGGTCTGTTCGCCCGGCGCGGAGCGGCATTTCGAGCTCTCAAATTTAGGGCGTGTATAGCGTCAACGCAAAAGGTTTCAGAAAATAAAAAATTAAATTATGGTTAAAATTCCAACACCAAATTTTTCAGCTTCTGTAATAATAATAATAAAAAAATTAGCAACAATTTCAATGTCAAAAACTAGTCACTACCGTCACATTTTTAACATTTTATTGTGTTTAAAAAGTAAAATTTAACAAAAATTTTAATATTTTGTTGGGAGTGAAAATTTAGACCTCTACAGCAAATTTCAAAATCATTGATCAACTACGGTTTTTAATTTATTTAATGTTTATTTCTCAACGTATTATTTATTTTTATTATTTTTTTTTTATATTAAAAATTTGCTATTAGGTATAAAGCCTTGATTCTAAACAACTTTTTCAAGTAACGTATTTATCTCATAAAAGGCACTTTTTTATCAGAAAAATTGATTTTTTTTAAGTTTCAAGGCATACATTAATTTTTCAAAACTAAGAATCTCCAAAAATAAAAAACAAATCGAGAATTTTCATATAGGTATACATAAAGAAAATTCTTAAAAATTACTTTTTGTATTTTACAATACTATAGAAGGTAATTATTGCCTAATAAATTAAAATTTGCGCAAATTTTTCAACACAAATAATAAATTTGAAATAGGTATATGTATTTTTCACTCTGAAAAAATACTTGAAGACGACTAACAAAACTGAATTTTAAAATAAAGGAACAGAGAAGTTGTAAAATGCAAGATGTTGACCAATTTCTGGTATTTATTGCCCTTTGTGTTCAAAGGAATTTTTAGCAAACAGGCTAGAATAGATCCTGTTTGATCATTTATTTATATTAGAACCTTTCAATATCACTTTCATAAATAGTAATTATAACGAAGCATAAACAGCCTACATTTCTTAGATACGTCTAAAATTTTAAAATTTTAAAGCCATTTTTTGACAAATATTGTACTTTCAAACATCAAACTACTACAAATGGTACACCGGGTGCCATATATATCTAATATGTAGCAAATCAATTGAGATACATTTAGTACAACAGTTTTGTGTTCAGAAAATGGGGCAACGACACTCTTTCCTTTGTGCGCCACTGGATAGCGCTGCATCTTACGAGTTTGGTACTTATCCGTTGGAATTTCACCGTTTTTTTTTCACAATTACCTCATCACTAGATGGCTCCACCAGTCCTACAATTTTTGTTTCGAATTTATGGATACAAACAAAGATATACGTCAAAGCCTCTTTAGAGGCGTTCCGCAACAGAGTGACGATTACCAAGAGCCTATATATAGGCGCGCCGCGCTTATCGGATGAAATGATCGTATCCAACTCCGCGCCGGGTAAACAAAGCAGCTGATTTTACTCCGCGCTTAAGGGGTTAATCCTCTTGGAGGAGTCTATGCCTTACTTCGCTGTTGTTTGTTCTGCAGATTAGCATTAGTTTAATTAGATCATGTCTCCGAAGTTGCATTTGTTCGCTTGATTTCGAAGTTGTGTGACAAACTGCTCCAGCGTATTATCATCACTCTGCTTTAAAGTGAAATACTTGTACCTAGTGAACGTTAGGTTTTGTCTAGGCGTTAAATTTCTCAATGACGGTATTAAATTTATCTTTTCCGTCTTCAGTGAACTGGAAGGTTCCATAAATCTGCTGTAACTCAGGTCCTGCAAAGTGGAGAAGTTGGACGATTTGGACTTTCTCCGCTCTCTTATTAATTTCTGTTGCAGTCTTGTAGATTTCGAAACTGTTGAGCCCCACTGAGCCCATTCTTCAGCTTGATTTCCAGAGTTACTTAAAAGAAATAAATATTTTAGTGACAAAGACTCGTCTATAAGAGAGTCTATAAATTCTGTATAGTTATAAGCTTACGGTTTTTCGTCGATTTAGTGCTTTGCATGTCTTTAATGTCTCTATTAATGTATTTCAACATATAAAATATTCTTAAACAAATAAAAATACTTATTAAGTGTTGGTGGGGAAAATTACTGCAGGGATGGATAAAATTATTTGATTTTAAAATATCATATAAATTTTTGCTTACATTAATACCAACAATTAAATTACTAATATTTTTTACAAAAATATCTTCCAGTTTATTGATAAAATCCCGGAATGACTGATGTGGCATTTTTAAATTGCCAAAAAGGTCGTTTTTATTATTTTGGTAGGCTTTGAAATAGCAAAAGAAGTTTTGTTCTTGAAGAGATGTAACTTCTTTCGAAAATTAATCGCATACCTGACAGGTGTGAATTTGCAGGCACTTTTTAATTGAGTAGCCACATACATAGTTGAGGGCATTAACCACAGGCATGTTGTTATGATAATCTGTTGTGTTGACTCGTAATGCCATAAACTAAACAACATTGTATCGTAAGACTGCAATTTGTAATTTCAAACGAATATACAGGGTAAGTCATTGATATGGGAAAGCTCGATTACACCTATACCATTAAAGATATCGAAATGAACCAAAAAGTGCTGTAAATGGGAGGGTAAAGTGCAGTTTGTAAAATTATTTTCAGATACACAGGATGGCCCAATATCGCTGTACGCCATACAACTTTGTTATTTTAAATAGGACACCCCCTATATTATTACATTTTCAGATTACTTGAGAAAAGTAAAAAAGAATGGTTTGTAAAGTTGAAGTTTGTAATGAGCGATTTATGAGTTATAAACAAATGAAAATCGCGATTTTCCATTTTCAAAGCAGCTTATATTGAAAACGGCTCGAGATATGGCAAAACGGCTTACATGTCCCTATCTTAACTTTTCAAGCGGTATCCTATTGGATGGATGAAATTTTTATACAGAGTGGTAGAAAATTTGATTATTTTCATCACTCAGTATAAAAATTTAAGCTACATGATAGGATACCAAATGAAAAATTAAGATAGGAACATGTAAGCCGTTTTCCTCTATCTTGAGCTGTTCTTAAGAAAAGCTGCTTTGAAAATGGAAAATCGCGATTTTCATTTGTTTATAACTCATAAATCGCTCATTACAAACTTCAACTTTACAAACCATTCTTTTTAACTTTTCTCAAACAATCTGAAGATGTAATAATATAGAGGGTGTCCCATTTAAAATAACAAAGTTGTATGGCGTACAGCGATATTGGGCCATCCTGTGTATCTGAAAATAATTTTACAAACTGCACTTTACCCTCCCATTTACAGCACTTTTTGGTTCATTTCGATATCTTTAATGGTGTAGGTGCAATCGAGCTTTCCCATATCAATGACTTACCCTGTATATATATGCCGTGAACAAATTGGATTTTTTATCTGCTACTTGCATTCGATATGGAAATATCATTGATTGTCATTGTCAATACAAAGGGTTGAACGAGCTACCATTCTGCTGCCGAACTGTGCAAAAATAATTTTCCAAACAGTCTTGGTTTAACCGCCTCGTCAACAAGTAACTAAACTTCTGTGACTTCACAAAATCCCATAGCTGCAGCACTGATGCGATAGTCACTTGAAGACATTTTTGGTATTTGAGAGCTTTTGACATCTTTGACGTTTTTATCAAAAACTAAAATTTTCTTGAAAAAGGTCTGTGTCTGGTGGAAAAAACTTATTTGGTAGTCAGCGCAGCACGTGCGAAAGCAATATGGGCTCTTGAATTTCAATGAAATTCAATGAAAATTGAAATTCGTGGAGAACATGTGCGCATCAGATAATTTTGATAGCAGTCTTAGAGCTTGTTTCAAAACACCGTCTTACCGTTCACTTCGAAATATGGTGTTTCCTCAGACGTATTTAGAGCAATGGACAGTTTAACAAAATTGGAACCCATATCGGATACCATGCTGCACACAAAAAGCCCAATTTGTTGTAATTGACCTACGCAAGAGATTATTGTCTGAGTCAGTGTTTCTCCGTTAAAGTTTGAACTAACAAAAAAAAATATGCCAAGGCTGGAAACCTCTTGCCATAATAACAGCAACAGTTTTTGCTGGTAGAAGTGTTCTTCTACCTCCTACCTCCTCTAACCTTACAATTTCATCTCTTTTTAGACAAAATAATAAATTAGACTTCAAGGACATTTCATCAACACAGATAACACAATATCTAGAGGTTTTGTCGAGCCCATCTATTTTAAATTTATTTAAATAAATTTAAACGCCTTTATCAACGTATTATGTATTCCAGCACCAAAATTAAAATTTTCAGTAATCCTTCGTAAGGAACGTTTTGAAGGTAAACAGAACACTTTTTCTAAAAATGTATAAACTCTGGGACCAAGAAAATATACTGTCAGAGCAAACTGCTTGAACTCATTCGAATACCGGTTGCCTTTGGAGTTTGTGGCTTCAGGCTGACCTGCATATTTGTGAAACGGGAAATGTTTGGTGATAAAAAGTTATCACAAACGGCCAATATTATAAACGCTGGTTAAGTTAACTGGCAGATTTCTGTGCCCGATTTTGAAGCTAATATTGACCTCGAATAACTTTTATTAATATTTTTGTAATCCCTTTTATGCCAAGAGTAAGTAAATTGCAATAATTTCGACCAATAGTCTATATCTTCTCCAGAAACGACCACAGAAATCGGCCAGTTAACTTAACCAGCGTTTATAATATTGGCCGAAAGTGATTTAAACATTTCAAGGTCACAATCTTTAGTGACAGTGCTGGCTGATGCTTCTATGACTAATGTCAGTTCAATTTCTCCCTGGATGATCTAATATTCCTTGAAACTTTTCTTAACAGGTTGACTGCCATGTCAACCCAAATGGGTAGACACAAGGTCCCCTCACTGGTGCCATGCCTAAACTATTCGAAATGCTCCTGGCTGTCGAAGCCAGATTTTTTTATTTATCATCGTAAAACAATTTTATAGGTATCATTGGGTTTCTCATTGCATGAAGAAGATGTTGGGCCTTCCAAACTTGTCCACCCAGTTGGGTCGACAAGCAAACTTTCCAAAGTGACACTAAGACAGTGTCAACCCAAGTGGGTGGACAATAAAAACACAATGGATTGAATAAAAAAGCTATTTTTTTTTTTTGTGGACATCTTCAAAACAATCAAAACATAAAAATGGTTTATCAGGGCATGTATTGCAAAATGTATTCACTTTTTTAGATTTGCTCTTTGCTTCTTTTCTCCCAGAAACAGTAGAAATCTTCTCATAGCAGTATTTACACATTCTTCTTATCGATCGTTTTGTTTTACCAGCTTGAACGATATCAGTTTTCTGTAAATAATGGTTTGTTAATTTAGCTGACCTGGGTGTTCGGGATCTTTCTTCTTCTTCCGTAATATTGAGTAATGCGTAAATGACTTTCATCCTAAACTCAACAAGTTGCATTTTCCTCTGCTCTTTCTGCAAAGAGGCACGAACTAGATAGGCATTTACAATAGATGTACCGAAAATCAAGTCGTCAGCAACTTTGTGATACCATCTGATTGATTTTCTTATAGATGAATGATAAGAAGACAACTGGTCAGAGATATCTATTCCTCCTTTCATGCTATTGTATTGGATAATCATTTGTGGCTTCAAAATATCTTCTTCATTTTTATTTTTCTTCCCAGTAGGCACCAAGCTGGCAGAAAATTTTGATGACATGAAGTAAACGTCTCTCTTATCCCCCATTTTAAAGCTACCATTCCTGTAGAGCTCTCGAGTGATTTGCATTCCCCACGTTTTAATTTAGCACTAGTAACTTCTTTTGGAAACCCCTTGCGATTTTTGCGATAAGTACCTACAAAATAAGTTTTTTGATCCATTAACTGTTCCACAAGGGGCACGCTCGTATAAAAATTATCAGTGCATAATATTCTACCACAACCCAGATAGGATGTCATCAAAGACATTGGTGACTTTATGTCTGCTGATGACTTATTATGGCTGATTGCTGCAAGGGAAGAAGCACTTGAAGGAGCTAATTGAAAATGTATTTGGTTTTTCTGGTTTATTATAATAAAGAGAAGGACCGGTGCGGTGAAGGGCTCTCCGGTTCGACCGGGATCTGAATGTTGAATGTGTCGTCTCTCTCACCTCTTACTTGAAACTTGCCTTACCTACGTACCTGCTGCCAGCTCTTACATTTTCTAAGCGCTTAGGCGTTGTTGCCACGTTAGCCATGAGTCCTGGCAGCAGGATTGTCATGTAAACTTCACCAGACATTACAACATTAGTTGCAAGACACCCGTAACTAAGGTCATTTTCATTTTTTTTTTCCCAGCATAAGGTATAATTTTATATGTGTACCCAACTTGGTCACAAACTTTAAAAAGTTTTATGCCATACTTATGAGACTTTCCGGGGATGTACTGTTTGAAGTTTAACCTTCCAGTGAAAGGCACCATAGATTCGTCTATAACCAATTTTTGACCTGGTGTCTTTACTTCTTGAAATTTTGACTGGACACACTCGAGTAGTGGACGAATTTTACAAAGTCTATCCCCTTGTACATCTTCACCAAAATGCCAAAATCGCAACAGAAGTTGAAAGCGGTTTCTAGTCATAAATGATGCCATTTCATTTTTATATATTCTTTTGTCGGACCAATAGGATTCCAGAGATGGCATGTGCACCAAACCCATCCACATTCTAATACCTAAAAAAATTTTCATTTCTTCGGTATGTGTTTCTGTCCACTCTTTATACCTGCTACTTCTTCTTATAGTATTTTTCTCCAAATAACTTTGTGCGTTTCTATTTGTTTCCCTTGTCATCAACTCAATTACATCGTCAGATATAAAAAGTTTGTAATAATCAATGGGCTTGGCATTAATTGGTTGGAATGAAACATTTATTTTCTCCTCACTAGTAAATTCAAAAGTAGGTTGGTTTTCGTAAGTGCAGTCATTCCATACCACATCAATATTATGTGCATCATCAAGTATTTTATTTTCAGCATCAGAAATATCATCACTTACATGTTGGTCTTCTTCACTACTCATTTCTTCTCTTTCTTCTTCACATTCCGACATATCATTACAGGAGTTATCACTGGCATCATATTCACTACCTGAACTATCTGAATCTTGAAACGGCTCTTCATCAGTACTTTCGCCAATTGCAAGTGCCAATTCTTCTAATTCCTTTTGTGTTAGACTTTTCTTTAAATCGTTTCCTTCCAAAATAGCAATTTTCCGCTTTTTTCGCTCCATTTTATAATAATAAATTAACTTTTAAAACCGAGCAACAACAAACTGTGTACTATTTATTATAGGTTAGGTGTTCTCTTATGAATACAAAAATAACAGCTGCCTACCCATTTGGGTGGACAACTGGCCTTACAGTTAGGGTTGCCAACTTTTTTTACAAAATATAAAGTATATTGAGGTCGAAGAAGGGAAATAAACAGTATTTTAGAAAAATGAACAGTATTTTATTTTTTTAATGTTTTGAACATATATTTCTTAGTGCTTCTCGCACAACTTATCAATTTTGTGTCATTTTTGAAAGCTTCGTAAGCCTCATTACAATTAAATTCAAAATTAAAATAAATTAGAAGCTCATTCTTTATTAAATTTATTGATGCTCTATTTCTGTCGTCCCGCCACTTTGCATTCATTACAGAAAAAACTCTTTCTGTAAATGCTGAGGTGGCGGGAACGGAAAGTAGGTATGAGACAATTAATAGTGATATTTTAAAATTCTTCTGAAGTGTTTACTAACAAATGTCTCCACTTTTGGCCAGTACTCATTTCCAGAAAATTTTTGTCTTCAGATAGTTTACTCTAGTGATGTTTGCTGAAAACAGTATTTTGCATACTTTATTTTTGTTCAACAGTAAAAAGTATTATATCGTGAAAAACAGTATAATACTGTTTTTAACAGTATAGTTGGGAACCCTACTTACAGTTGCCTTTTTTTCACAACTGAGATCTGTACATTTACCGGGTTCTAATACCCATTAACCTACTCTATGATATAGGTACCTACAGGGTTTCTTGTCATACATCAAGTTCATATTTCCATTTATAAACACCAGATGTCATCACATTAGCATAAAAAACCATTGATTGATGTCAACCCACTTGGGTAGACAATTGGAAAAATTTGAGTTTCCTTGTCTACCCACTTGGGTAGACAGTGGCACTATTTTGAGTTTACTGAAAATACGTCTGGCAGTTAACCTATTAAACGTTCTTTCCTTGGGGTTTGATTGGTCAAGACTGATGTTGTCTGCGTCCACTTATCATTATCTATATAAAAAAAAGTAACACAAGACAACAAATGAATGCAATACAGGACAAAAAAAAAATTAGTCAATATTTCATTGTATGTTATTGATTTGTGAGAGCTTTATTCGGGTTTCATTTCTTGAATCGTTCAAGAACCGTCCTGGGATTGCGCAGAACTAGTTGCGCAATCGTGCAGTTCTAGGAACCGTTCTCGGATTGTCCTGGAAGTGTCCGCGACTTCACAAAACTCGAACAATTCCGAACTGTTATAAATCTTGTAAATGGAAATCTTTAAAACAAGAAGAACTTAGAACCTAACCCTACTTTTCAATATGTAAAATTCAAATAAAAAACGCAAAGCAAAGCATATACTGCTCAACTTTTCTTTTAGTGAGAAAAGCGCTTTTGTTTGCGACACGCAAAACACAGTTTATTTATGTCTTTGTTTATAATTTTTGTGAATTTACTCAATTTTCTGATAACCCAACCAGTACCTAGGTAGGTACTTAATAATGGAAAGTTCATCTTGCTCTTCCGAAGAGTCTGATGAGGATAATGATGAATTGAAAAGGATATTTTGTATGTAGTCATCCAGTATTACCTAGGTATGCCTATTACCAATTACTTATCTAATAATTAACCTGATCAAAAATAGTAAAAACAAAACAACAAGTCCAAGATCAACAAACGCCAGCGAGTACCGTCCTACCGTCGTCGTGTATCGTGTAAAATGAAAATGGGCATGCGTGAATTGACAATCCGAAATCAGTTCTTACTCCAGAGCGAGGACTGGTTTGGACGGTTCTTGAACGGTTCTAAAACGGTCCTGAGTTAAACCAAAACAGAGAACTTCTGTCTCAGAACTAGTTCAGGATTAGTTCTACAAAACCCGAACGCATGAATTTCGACTGCGCAAACTCCTGACAGTCCTAGAACAGTAATAGCAAAAACCCGAATAAAGCTAAGATGTGCCAATAACAGTGAAAACAGGTCGGTGCTTTAGGTAAAGTGATACTTTTTATTAAAATGGTTTTGGCTCGAGAACCTTTGTCTGGGAAAGTAAGTCTGGTTTGCTTTCCCTCGTTACATGTCTCGCAATTGTGCTTGTTTATTTTAATTTCACCTTTGCGTAACATTCCATCAACAGCACCCTGTGACATTTTTCTTAGTTCGTTTTCATTAAGATGTCCTAATATTCGATATCAGGTTTTACGCGATACTGCACTCATGAAACACTTTTCTGAACTGGCCACATTTAATTTATAAATCCATTAACTTCGCAGTTGCAATCAATTGTCCGATCTTATTGTAAATTTTACAGCCCTCATTATCAAATATCACTTTATTGCCTCTCTTAACCAACTGACTGACAATAAATTTGTAGCTACATCCTTTACAAGAATATCAAATTTTTTATAATTGACAATCGTAGAAATGTTCAACTTTCCCACTGGAACTTTTGACTTATTCGCAACCATTAGTTCACTTGGTTCTTTTTTGCACTTGCACCTGAGTCTAAATACCGCTCATTTTTCTTGAAACATTGCCCATTCAAGAACATGACACTAAAAGCATTTGTATCATCGGGTTTATTTTATTTAAAACTCATACACTGGCTTTTATAGTGCCCTTTGGTCTTTTTTGCTAACAGCTGATTCATGATATTGTAGTTGCTACTAACTTTCAATAAAATATGCATGATTGTCTATTTTTTTTTATTAACCAACTGTTCTTATTTAGAAAAACCAACATGTCAACATTTTTTGGTTTTAACCTCGCCCTTCTCTCGCTGTCTATTTGTCCAGTCTTGCTAAATATTCTTTCAGATTCTACTAATGATGCTGGGATGCACAGATATTTCAGGATAATAATCAAGGACTAATGATAATATTTCAAGGACAATAATAATAGCATTACCTTCCAAAAAAGTAGTGGCTCTGTGTCTGGAGCTGAATAATTACATCAGCTGTTGACGATTTTATCTTCTGCTGTATTTTAGTATCCATAAATGTAACAGTGAGCTTGATCCTGAAAAACTTGCAATAGTATCTGGAATTCGAATCGCAGCAATGTCACCTTCCTGTAATGAAACCCTTGAATTTGGATTAATTTCTGCTTGCTTTTTTTCTATGTAGTTCATTTCCTGTTCCAAAAAAAGTGATGTGGATTTGATAATATTCTCTTCACCTCTAAAACCATCGAGTTTAAATCTAGGATCAAGTAGCGTTCCCATTTGAGTAGCTGTTCTTCGTTCATGTGGAAACAAACGTTTCTGCACAGAATCCAGCAATTTTAAACAAATTTCTTTTCCCTCATCTGTCTGTTTGCACTTTGGATAACTGGTTTTGCAATGTTCTGTGGATTCCTTGAATAATGGGTATAACAAGAGAAATTGTTACATATTTAGCACCTGATACTTTTGTAGTTGCCTCATCAAAACATAACAAAACATCAACAACTTTTTTCAAAACAGCTATTTCTTGTGTTCTTGTGCAGCCAGACGTAAATTACTTGTGATTTCGTCTAATGTCAGTAATTTGCAATGTTCGCGTTTGATGACTTTATTTAAATGCACTGGATCTAAACAGATGCATAAAGAGTCATCTGGTTTTTTCACAATAATCATCGGATTGATCCACTCGCTTGGACCAGTTAGTTTTTCAATTATTTTCAGATTTTCTAGGTCTTTCAGAGCTATCGGTACTTTTCTAATTGGACACACTACTTTATGAGCGTTTGGTTCAATTTGGATATGATATGGTGTTTTCATGCAATCTACCCCTGAAAATACGCCCTTAAAACTTTTTAAGATTTTTGCTTTATAGCTTTCCCCTGTATACCTAGTGAATCGCGTTAATTGAGTTTTCATTCATGTCATTAATTGTTGTATTTTTACAAATTAAATTCAATTCTACACTCGTTTTCAATCCTAATAACGATTCACTAGTATTGTTTATATTACTAAAAACCATTGACATGTTAAACTCCATAGACTGCTCAGACACATTGAAATAATTCATTAAACAATAACATAACAATGACCACATCTACTACAATCTTTGTTCCTACCTTTTGACTGTGAACGTGGACGGGACTGTGATCTATGTTGATGATGCTGGTGCTGGTGATGCTTCCTAGTTGATTCTTGAGCTCTCTGGTGGTTACGTGTTCCACTTCTTTACCCTTTGAGGATTTCACGTACTACTTCTTCGTTACTTCGACTGTCCATTTTCTTTGCTTGTGACTTAGTCTGCTCGATTATTGAAGCTAATTTTATTTTATAATCCAGATCTGATATCTTACGTTTAATACAAACCTGACAAACTTTTTTCAAGTTCTCAACTTTGATTCTCTGTTGTTGATTTAACGCTAGAGACACAAGTAGCTTTCCCCCATTATAAATTAATGTAGTATTCGAGAAACAAACGCCACAATAATATAACATACAACATACATTATGCACAACATGTGAACAGTTGTAGACATTGTAATCATAATCTCACACGTTGCCAACAGACCGCGCAATCGCATACCAATTGTTAAGAGTAAAAGGCGTATCTGCGTGTAAAATCTGCAAATATGCCCATTCGACCTTTTTTTTCACTTACAAATTTTTCAATTACTTTTGTATTGAAGTCCGTTATATTTTTAATCATGTCTTTCTCAATTGACAGCATAGCTAAAGCATTTAACCTTTCCTGGGACATGGTGTTTCTTAAGAAAGTTTTTACTCTTTTTAAGGTCGAGAAACAACGTTCCGCCTCTGCAGTAGACATTGGTGTTGTAATCACAATTTTCAACAGTTTTGCCAAATCAATAAAAGTGTCTTCTATATTATTGCTTAAAATAAATTCCAAAACAGGCATAACTCCATCCAAGTTGCGAAAATAATAATAATAATAACCTTTATTAGCAATGCTATCTACAATAATACAATACAATTTTATAGCTTCACCTATCCCCTACAATACACAGTAACAATTTCACCCTTATTCCCATTTTTACAATACATTTCCTAGACATTAAACTATATATCATTATCCTAAATAAATACTGTCCTTCTTATATGTCTTCTACTCTTTGTTTTGAACTCATTTATCCCTACACTACTTTTAACCCATTGTGGCAATGAATTATATAACCTTAGTCCATTATGATACAAACTTTTCCGACCAAATGCAGTTCTTGATTTAGGTAGGTAAACCTGTACAGTCTGTCGCTGACGTATTGCGCATGCGTGAATATATCGATCACCTGGCTCGTATCGATGCCCTGTTGCCAGCTTACTTATATTTACAGTATTCACAGGATATATTAATGCCGTCAACTACTTACCCCTTCACTCAGTGAGACGGAAGATGATTATTGTTAGTCATTCAGCCAGCACTCTCTCCTTGAAAAAACTATCTCACAGTTCACAGTAATGTGATCATTGCCAGAGGAAGAGGAATACAAAATACAACACAGGATTTTCAATACACCAAAGTTCATTTTTAAAAACATATTTATTGAAAAGGATATTGACCTGCCACGCAAATTATAAAAACAGAAAATAAATTTTGGTTGCTAAAACGATTTCTCCAAATAAATTCATGCAAATACGAGGAAAATAAATTGGGTGACGTTCCAAATTGCCTTCTTAGCTTCCTTTTTGCACGCATCCACATGTTTTCCACGGTTTGCGTATGAATATTTGCATCATGTGGATCGACGAAATTTTCCTGGTGTATAATCACGTGGTGTTCATACACACCACCGTTAATTGTGTTTATATTATTATATGCCCTCCAACCATCGGACATGATGATGGTTCCCGGAAGAATGTACCTATAGATGTTTAAATAATGTTTTTGATTTAAAATATAAAAAATAAGAAACTTAACACTGGAATTCTGTAAGAGAAAAAGCGTGCAAAATAAAAACCCCTTCTGCAAAACATGTTAGCAAACTGCATCACTAGTATTATTATGCATTATGAAGTGAACATGCATAAAATTTAAGAAATAATAAAGCTTACTGCTGAATAATGGCCGTTAATGTTTCCGCAGTTCTATCTGGCACTTCTACCAAGAAACATTTCCCTGTACCTCTTTCTATCCCCCCCAAAAACCCAGTGACCCTCCCGCCATTGTCCACGATGGTACTTTCTGTGAAAAAACTTTGTTTCGTCAATTTCGACGATTTTCGAAGTACCATCGTCATTCAGGCCGCCTGTCACCATGGGATGATCAATTAAATATTGCTCGCAGACATCCCTACAAAAATTACACCAATCGACCATTGTCTTGAAGGATGTCTCAGGGATGCCTGCTTCATAGGCGATGTCTTTCTGTTGAAAATCTCTAGCCCAACCATACATTATAATTATAATTTGTTGAAGAGTTAAGTTGCTGTGCGCAAAAAAAGAATCCCTTCTTATTGAGACCGACGAGTTACAAATTTTGCATTTCCATGTAAATCCATCTGAGCACTGCCCTCTCCGGATAAACAACATTGATTGCTAAAATTTTATTTTTCATTCAAAAAGTCTTCCATGAAATATTACGAAAACTTACCTGACACGCGAGACATATCAATGAATTTCGCAACAGTCGTCTTTTTGCAAGCCACTTAATTAATGCTAAAGTGTCCTCTTTAATTAGATCAGCCATTCTTATTTGCTCATTTCTGATCACTTGTTCATTAAGGACTTCGTCAACATTAACTATTACGGTCGGTACTGGCATTTTAAAATATTTTTGCTTATTATAATCACCGCCGTACACCGTACACCACCGATCATGAAGTACCAGAACTGATAAAAACCGCGAAATTGTCAGCGAATAATAGGATTATAAGTCTGACAACAGCGATTACATTCACGCTGAAATTCAAAATAAGCAGCCAATGAAATTGCACAAGGTCACGACCTGCGCATTATTACTACTAGACCAGCGACAGACTGTAAAGGTTTACCTTTAGGTATATAAAAGTCTTCACTACTTCTTGTTTCATGATCATGTACATCACTCACCACCCTACATTCGTCCATTAAATGCCCAGGCACAAGGCCATTTAGCATCTTATACACAAACACTACTGTCTTGTATACCAATTGTTGTCTTATAGTTAACCATCCCGTCTGCTCCACCATGTTTTTTATGCTTGTGTATCTATTGCAGGCCAACACCACTCTCATAGCCTTGTTTTGCGTTCTCTGTAACATTCCAAGGTCAGTCTCATTCATCATGTTCATCACTGTCGAGCAATAACTGAAATGGGGTCCTACAATTGTATTGTACATGGTCATCTTGCTTTCTTTGGTAATTATATCTCCCATTCTTCCTATCATGTTTACTTTTCTCGACACTTTCTTTGCAATAAACTCTGCATGCTTTGTAAAAACCAAGTTTTCATCTATTATTACACCCAAATACTTCATTTCATTTACCTCTTCAATTCTCACTTTATTTATCTCTACTTTTATTTGATTTAGATGTCTTCTGTTATACCTACTTTTCAGTATCATTAACTTTGTCTTCTTTATATTTACTTTCATTTTATTGTTCTGCAGCCATATTTTAACCAATTCAAGATCACTGTTTAATTTATCTGCTATTTCATCTTCACTCTCTCCCACTATATATAACATTGTATCATCAGCAAACATCTGTATAGTTGGACCAGAGATATAACGAAACGACTTCTGTCATTTTATCAATTTTTGGATTATTGAAATATTGTTGAAGTCATAAAATATGACAGTTTAACAATTAGATTTTTTCGTTATATCTCTTGGTCGACAATACTGTACTATTTTTGACTGTATGTACCATATCATTTATATAAATCACAAACAATAATGGTCCCAAGACTGATCCTTGTGGCACTCCATACTTATTTTTTCTTAGCTTTGATAATTCACTTTCATACCTTGTTCTCTGGTATCTATTACTTAGGTAATTTCTCACCCATGCCAATGCATTTTTTGTTATACCTATTTTCTCCATTTTCTTTACCAATAGATCCCTGTCTAATATTTCGAATGCTCTTTGAAAGTCCAGGAACACCACTGCCACTATCTTTTTCTCATTTATAGCATTTTTCCACCTTATCATAACTGACTGTATTGCTGTCTCACATGAATGGCCCTTTCTGTACGCTGCTTGATATATGCTCAGAATATTATTGTCCTCTATATAACTCTTCAACTGTTCTGCTATTACTATTTCTAGTAGTTTCTCGTACATTGGTAATGTATTAAGTGGTCTAAATTCATTTAAGTAGTTTGTTTTCTGCACCTTCTCCACAGGTACTACTGTCGATATTTTCCAACTATCAGGTATTTTACACTCTTTTATACTTAAGTTGATGATTTTCACAACTTTTTCTCCAATACTATTACACACCATCTTCATTATTTCAGAACTTATCCCATCATCATATGTTTTTCCACTTTTTATTTTCTTTACCATCTTCTGTAGATCAGTTAGATTTATTTCTTTAAATTCTTCTATTTTATTTTCACATATCTTTACATTATGTAATATGTATTCGTCTTCATTTATTTTATGTATACCTTGCACTATGTCTTGTATACTATCAATGAAATAGTCATTAAATGCTTCTGCTATACTCTTTTCATCATCGTAAACTGTACCCTCATGTTCTATTTGTGCTTGTTTTCTGCTCTTTTTTTGTCCCATTAATTGTTTCACTGTTCTCCACATTTTTTTTTGGTTCATTTTTATTGTCATCAATATTCACTTTATAATATTCTCTTTTTCGATCTCTAATTAGTTTAACTACTTCGTTTCTTTTTGTTTTGAACACTTCCCAGTCACATTCGTTTCCCGTTTGTATTGCTCTTTGGTATCTCCTATCTCTTTCTTTGATTTCATTTTTTATATCTTCAGACCACCATTTCTTGCTATTGCCCTTTCCGTTTATTTTTACTTTCTTCAGTGTAGTATGTTTGTCTAGTTGCATTTTAATTTTACCAATCACTTTCTCTGTTATACTATCCAGGTAGAGTTCATCTTCTTTCTCTTCTTCCCATTTTTCATTAACCAAGTCTGACATAAATTTAGTCTTATCAAAAGTTTTATACGATCTCATTAATACAGTTTTTAATGGCTCTGTTGTATTATTTTGCATTAATTTTATTTCTATGATTTCATGATCTGACATTTTTGGTTTACTATGTATTTGTACGACTAACTGTTTTTCATTTGTAATCACTAAATCAATTTTTGTAGCACTTTCTTTTGTAATTCTCGTGTACCCTTCAACTTTTTGTATCAAACCTGCAGTGTCTATTATTCTCATTAATCTTATTGCATAATATGTATTTTCACTCATATCAATATTAAAATCCCCCGTTATAATCAACTTTCCTTTCTTGCTGGCCCATTCATTTACAATATCTTCCAACTTTTCCAAGAAATCAGCATGACTTGCACTCGGTGAGTGATAACATCCCATCAGAATATTTTTCTCTTTCCCAACCGTAAACTCAATTCCCAACACCCACATGTTCATACTAATTATTTCTTTCAATATTATCCTACATTTTATATTTTCTCTCGTAAATTATGAATGTAGTATATATAATTTTTTTATATATAATATATAACATATATAATATATATAATATATATATATATTATATATGTAGTATATATAATTTTTCTCTCGTATATCGTCGGCTTTCCTTAAAAACCTAGTATGTCTAAAAACTAAAAATGTTCAGGAGAGACTTAAAACTGTCACTAAATCACAATTTTGGTTGGAACTTGTTTAAACTTTTTTTTTTTAATTTGAATTAAGCTATTCTATTGTATTATTCCAGAAAATTTGCCTAATTATTCATAGAATTGGTTCAAAAGCTTAATATCTGGACATACAAGGTTTTTATCATAATAGAGCTCTCTGCTTTTAGACATACAGAGGTTTCCAATTGTGGATGTGATTGCACTGATCATTCATTTCAACTGAAAGAAAGCTGCATTCAGAAATTTTCAAAAATTTGAGGAAGCATAACAAGTAAGGCAATGAAAGTCTAATAGAAAATAAACTTTATTCTGACTCAATCAAAAATAAAATATTACTTTGCAAAAAATCAACCTGGAAAATAATACATTTTATTCTTATAAAACTAAAAACAAATAAGTACTTCTTGGTACATTCTTGAAAACGAAAACTTTAAAAATGAGGTAATGAGTCATAGAAATTGTGATGTTCAGGTTCTAGAACCCCTTTCAAAATTTGAAGATGATCCCATTTTTCCTTTTTAATTTTTAGCTGAGCATTGTACTGTTTAGGAATGTCGTTGTCGGGACGACTACTGTTAGCCGTACTATTTTTGCGTTGTGGTAGAACTTGCCATTCATCGGTGTGACGTAATTTATAATAAATCGTCCCGTTTGGACTGCAGCGAAGTGCTCTGATATCGGTCGTAACTGGATCTCCAATCTTGTTTCCTGGCCGAATGGATTTGTAAAAATTGCATGATTCGCTGTAATTTTTGAAGAAATCATAACGAAGATATTGAACTTCATAAGGCCTTGGCTTTATTCTAGCATGCTTGCAGGCATCTATATATCCAGATGGAGTGTAAATATCTTTATTTCTGAGTCGCCTTTCGATGGTCGAGTGCATAGAATCACACTCCATCTGGGTATGACCCTTTTCCAGAATCTTCTGTGTAATAGTTATATTGCACTGGATTGCTAGATTTAGTAGTGCATTCGATAGTGTTGTATTCCTATTTTGGTAGCCACACCCGTCGCTAAATAGGATAACTTCATCATTAGCCTGGAATGGTACCTGGGTAGATATGAAATGACAAATAATTGACGCAAACTCATTCGCATTTAGAGAGCCTTCAGATTCATCCCAGAGATAGCAGTAACCCGCTTTATTTTTTAAGTTGAATATAGTAAAATTGTGTATAGCTAGTTTCGTTTTATAGTAAATTGCTGATGCTTTAAGTACGGGACACAGGAGCACCGATTGTAAGTCCATGGTATACACGAACTTTCCATTCACTTTATCTTGTTCTTTTTGTTGCCTTGCCTCTTTCTTCTTTTTTTGATGTATATCATATTGCTCTTGGGACACGTTGCTTGTATTAAACCCAATGCAGATGTCACATTGGTCTTTTTTAGGCAAAAAAATGCTCAAGTTCAGTTCGTTAAACACATCTTCAAATACTTTGTATTTGAGCGACTTAATTTCTTTTTTAATGCAATAGTTTTCATACTCTCTAAATAGGTCTGTTTTAGTTCGCCAAATTGGTTCCAAATACAACTTTGTAGAAGATGATCGGCAATAGTGCGATTCGACTTTCGGTAACAAATTAAAAAAATCTCGTATTTGTTGCCTTCCTTCATTTTGCCGTTTCTTATTTTTCGTCTCAATTTTTTCTTCCTTGTCATCTTCAGTGTTTGCATTGCTTCGTTCATCTATCCAATGAAGTACACTCCATTGCTTAATTCCTAATGTGCCTAAAAACATTTTCTTACAAACTCGAATTCTGACTCCCTTGTTTTTTAGATGAAAAAATAAAGTTTTAGTTCGTCTGGATATGTCATTTTGTTTATTCTTTGTATCTACTGGTTTTCTTACATCGACCAACATCCTCACAAAAATTTTCTTTTCATACCATGTTAATTTCCAAAAATGTTTGAAAATACTTTCTCTTGTACTTTCAGTGAATTCATTGCATTTTATTTTAGACTTTTTCCTACTTGATGCACAATTACAAGCTGGGCTTATCTTACGTTCTGCTCGAGGAATACCGTATTTCCATTTGCCTGCATTATTTTTTCCAAGGCCATTGTAAGCTGCACCTTCTTCTCTTTTTCGCTGGTTTTTAGTTATAACCCATTCTTCTGGATTTCCATGCCCTTTTCTAGGTTTTTTGTTTTTCGGCTCGTCCTCTGGCTCAATTATATTAACTTCGTCTTCCTGTTGTTCTTCATCTGCTCCCTGTTGTTTTTCTTCTTCTCCTTCCTCTTCTTCACTGCTAGATGGGTTATTGTTAGCTTTTGATATTTCTCCATAATTGGATGGAGTAGACACATCTGATAAGTCGACATCTTTTTCACTGCCTGACAAGTTTTCTTCTGCTCCATATTGGATTCCTTCTACTGCTTGCTCACTTTCTGTAGTTTTACTTCCACTAGTTTCGAAATTTTCTTGAAACCTTTGGAAGTTATCAAAAGTCGATAGTTCATTTCTCAATTCATCATCGTACATTATTATTTCATTATTTAGGGTGTTAGTTACAACTTGTTCTTCTTCAACTGAAATTTGTTCATCTGTAGTTTGAATATTATCATTCTTAGAAGTAAAATTGGTAAACGTAACAAGATTATTGGATTGTTGGTTAAAACACAAATCATTTTTTTCTGCAAATGAAATAAAGTATTATTAAGTAATGAGTATAAAACCAAAACCTATAAGAGTGGTGTGTCTTACCAGTGTTTTCTTCTAAGGCCAATTTCAAGAGAAGTTTTCCTCTACTTAACATTATTAGGCCTGTTAATTTGGAAAATTATCCACTTCCAATCACAATCAGACACTCACTTTAACTATGATTAAATATTATAATATTACCTAACCTCACCTTGTATGTCTACTTGATTGCATGCTCGCGCCAATATGTTCAATCATTAAAAACCCTGTAAGTCAGACTTACAAGGTCTTTACACTAAACTGAGATTCAGAATACTTACATGGTTTTTAAATTCAAATATAGAGGCGCTACTGTAAACATTGGATATACAAGGTTTTAACAGAAGTTGCAGATCAATATTTCAGTTTAAAAACCACTTAAAACAAAAAATCACAAAAAATCAGACTTACAAGGTTTTTAAGGAAAGCCGACGATATATAATTACTCCCCCCGTATGCCTAGACTCTGTGTACACACACCAATGTCTATAACCTTCCATTTCCACTTCATTATCAAATATTTCTTCTGTAATATGTGTTTCCGTAACACATATAACATTAGGTTCTTTTTGTTTTATCAGCTCGATCATACAAAATTGTCAATTCTGTTCTCAACCTATTTTTATTTAGTTGAGGATAAGTTTCCACGGCAGTATTTAATAATTGATCTCTGGGGAAATTGTTGAAATTTGCCAAGAAGTCGGCACTATCGATTAATCTTGCAATGTCAAAATGCTCAACACTTTCAACATCACAAACTTCTTTGGCATTTGATGATAAGGAATCAGTTTTTCTTGAACACTTCGAAGAGCCTGCAAAATTGTCCTGGACACTGGTTAAAAGACCATCCACTTCATTCCGACATTTTTGAACAATATTTATGAAGATATCTACTGATTTTTTTATAAACACTGAGTTTGACCGACGAGATTGAATCTGTTGGTACAAAATATCTAGATGGGGCATAATTTTGTGAAACAATGTGAGCCAAAAAGAAAATTCTTCGTCTTCTGAATACTTCAAAAGAGCACTTGCCTTTTGGACCGTTTCTTTTGATTTGCAGTCCTGCAATTCTTCAAAGCATTCGCGAAGTGCTTCCTTATGTTCATACACAACACTGATCAACCTAGAATTAAAATTCCATCTGGTAGCATTTACTCTTGGAATTCTTCGGGCAACTGCTTTTTCGAGTGCTGCTAGCCGCAAAGGAGAATGTGTAAAAAAGGTTTGTACTGCACTGAGGTTTGAAAAAAAAATTCTCGCAGATTTATTTTGTGAAGCACATTGAGTCATAATAAGATTAAGTTGATGTGCGTAGCAGTGGACAAAGCGAGCGTCCTTACAAACTTGCTTAATTTTAGCTTGAACGCTATTTATGCTTCCACTCATTACTGCTGCCCCATGCGTTGACTAATTCAGGTACAAGACACGGGAATAGTCTTCTGGTAATTCCATGCATTTCTTTTCCATGAATCCGAAGTACTGATCGTTCATTATTAGGTAGGGTTAGGGATGTTGAGGAGTTATAATGTGGAAAGTTTCTTCGTCATCGAAGGAGATGGGAAAGGAGTATAAATTATAATAAGAGTAGTCCGATTTCTCTATTAATGGCAAATCTAATATGAAGATTATTTGAAAATCTTTCCTGACTACCTTAACTTCAAGAATCAGTTCATTTTTATAAATCTCCTTTTCAAATACTAGAGATGAACTCTCAATATTTTTCATAGCTTTTAAAATTTCGTTTTCTAACAATTTTGGTTCTATTTCGTGGAACATAATATTTGTTTTTGCAAAGGTTAGAGCTCGCCATCTTCTGAATCTAGGTTACCTGTGATAGATTTGAATTATACTACCTATAGTCTGTAACGGGATTTTCTGTTAGGTAGAGGTGATTTCCCAGGGATGGATGTGTGCCCCTTTGTACCCGCGACAAGTCAATTAAAAATTACAAATCTTTATTTACAAGTATTCTATTTACACGTATCTATATTTGTCTTGCTAATACTGATAACCACTGTATCCTATGGACTGGCTCTCGTCCTCCACAATCCATATAATTAGTTGCAGATATCCGCGTCGGGGCGCGTACTAATGCTGATTGGTCGTTTACCTACGGCCACTCTTGAACGGTTCGCGGCCGGCTCTTCAGCGCCAGTCGCCCGCTCGCAGTCGCACAGTGCGTGTCGGTTGCTGTAGTTTCCGGAACAAGCGCCGGAAAGAAATCTGGGAGGATATTCTCCGGTGGCGAGGCTACCTGAAACAAAGTCCGTTCCCGATGCCTCCATATGACCTCGGGACGGCTGTTACTGAATCCGGCCCTCAATACAGGCCGGATAGGGACTGAAGGGATCAGCCGATACTTCAATGCAGCGCCGACTGATACCCTATACTGAATCGGTCGCCGGCCAGAGCTCACTCCACTCTGGTCGGTCTGCCGATACCGGGTTACAGTGAGGTTCGACTCATTTCATCGACCTACTGTAGCCGGCTACGTAAATGGATAGGGTGCACTCAATACATGCCCCAGGCGATCTCCGAGCTCAATTCACAAGGAGAGAGAGTGGTTCTCGAGTCAGTACCTCGGATCCTCTGGTCAGCTCTTCATTTGGCTCTCTGTATATAGCCAGTGCTGGCGGAGATAACCTGCTAATCACTGTCGTAAAAACTGTATCACTCCTGATAAACCCCTCTAATAATGAAATAAATAATAATTACCAACGAAAGCCTTTGTATTTCGTTACAAGTCCGTTGATTAAACCTCTTTTGTTCCTGGTATTTTTAGTTGGGAATAACCTATTTCTAGTTTTATTTAAATTTTTAAGATTAAATTTTAATACGATTAAATAATAATTTAGGAAGTGATTTCGGTATTCTGGGGGGCTGTAAATTTTGTAGGTCATGTATGTGAATAAACGTACGTCCATTGGTCGTTAACATGTTTTGCGTTGCCAATCTTTTTGGGAAGAAGGCCTGGGTTTTCGGTAATTTTATTGATGTAGTCATTATCGCTTTTAATGATTTTGTCCAGATGACTCTGAAACAAATCGTAAATTGTCAGCATGTACTGTCTCAGTCTCGTCCGTGTCTGTTTTCTTAATTTTAAATTTATTGGCAGCTATCTTATCAGGGTTTGGCTTTATACCTTCGGGCGTTACTATATGACCTAAAAATGCGGCTTCCTTTTTCAAGAACTCGCTTTTGTCCAATTGTATTTTGAGTCTAAATTCCCTGAGTCTATTAAATACTTTCTTAAGTCGTACCATATGTTCCTGTAGAGAGGTGGAATAATTATGTCGTCCATGTAAACTAGACAAATATTATTTTGCAAATCTCTTGGTACATTATCCATCATTCTTTGGAAGGTACTAGGAGCGTTTTTCAATCCGAAAGGCATTCGAACTTATTCGTAATGCCCATTTTCGGTAGAGAAAGCGGTTTTCGCTATGTCTTCAGGACACATTTCAATTTGATGGAAACCTGATGCTAAATCTAGAGTTGTGAAATAATTACATCGGCCTAATTTGTCTAAAATATCTGTAATATTCGGAATGGGGTATTTATCGTCTACGGTTTGTTCATTTAATTTTCGGTAATCGATTACAATGCGCCATTTTTGTTTTTCTCTAGCGTCTGGTTTCTTTGAAACTACCCACAAAGGCGAGGCCCATGGGGAAGTGTTAGGAATAATCTTATTATTCCTTGATTCAACATTTTTTCAATTTGTTTATTTACTTCCTCTCTATGGATATGAGGATGCCTATAAATTTGATTAAAAATCGGGGTTTCGTTTTTTAATCCCAATTGATGCTTAACAGCATTCGTCGCTGTTAGGGGTAAGTCGTCATGGTGAAATATATCTATATATTCACTGCATAACGTGGAAATTTGTTTTGACTCTTCTTCATTCAAATGTTCAAGTCTTGATTGACTTGGTATTTCATATTTCATGTTATTATCCATCATTTTCTTATCGAAGTTAGGCTTTGCAATTTCGAAGTCTAAGTCGATACTCATAGGCTCGCTTATAGTACGGCAGCCCGTTACCAAAATTTTCTGTCATCGCGCCCGAATCGAGTAAACTATTAATCGATAGTTTTTTTAAAACTAAGAAAGTTTTTCCTGATCGAAAAAGTCGTACAACGTTGCCGTAACCCGTCAGAGTAATTTCAGTAGGTAAAAAAGTAAACGGTAATTTTGTTACTCCGCCTGCTCCGTTCTTCATGTAATCTTATTAAAAATTTACAAAAAAACATGAATCCATAGAGAACGGAAGTTTTTGATATTGAAATATTTCCATTGTTTAAAAAAAACATGTATAGAAAAATTGTCTGAAAAAGTTTCAGCGCCCGGTTCAAAATTTTTTTTAAATTATTGATAGGACATCCAAAAACGGTAAGTAGAGTCGAACGGACGTTTTCCGTGCTGCAATGCTCCAGGGAATGCTACGGAGTCAGCACTATATATTCTGTATGGTCCGTGCTCGTGGTACACGGCGCGCGTTGGCTTGGTTGTCTATAGCAATATAGCGTCTATGCTATAGTCCAATAAAGTCTAAAAAGTCATACGTATCGATTAAGAATACACATCCTTTTGATAGTTCGATTTATTTTGTTTCATGTACGTGGTTTTTATAGTAACCGTCCAGTTTGTCTAAACACTCCATCCCACATAAATAAGTATACATCAACATTGGTTTTGAATGAGAATTAAATGCACAACACAGAGGATAGAATGTCATTACGTGAATAAATTTTATGTAGTTGTCAGTGGCTCTCAAACTGACGTAAGCGGTTCAATTCATTTTTTGAATGATTCCTCCAATAATTATTACGCTTGTTCACAACTTGACAATTAACTGTTTGACATTTTCTGGTGAAATTAAAAATATTAATTCGGACGGTTAGTAAGACGTCACATCTGACTTTTTAAAGTTAATCCTACCACGACAAAATATTATGTTTATACTCTCTTGAAAAATATCACGCGATCGTGTCACATCACAATCACATCACAATCACATCGCAGATCACGTGATGATTACGTGAGAAATATTCTCACGTGACAAATTTTCTCATGTGGGAAATTTTCTCATGTCAGAAATTTTTGTCATACTTTTTCACGTGACAAATTTTCTCACGTGATCATCACGTGATCTGCGACGTGATTGCGATGTGATTGTTATGTGACATGATCATGTGATCTTTTTCAACAGAGTACTTTATGTCCTTCTCTATATATTAAAAAAATTGGTGGCCTTAGACTTACTGAAAGGTTTCGTTTCTGTTCGATTCCAGATATTGATGAAATTGACGATGAAATCGAGGAGTCCACGGATTCAGAGAGTGATGATACTTATGAGAGCAGTTCAGAAGACGACGTTTGATTTAGTATTTTTATTTTGTATTTATGAAGTTTAATAAATAAACGGGACAAAATTTCGCAAACAAAAAAAAAAATCAAAAATAAAAATTTTTGATTTACTGAAAATGACTTGACACACCAATGCAAGTATAACAATGTCCGTTAATATTTTTTTCTCACTTTTCAAGACACAAGAAATAATTTGTACCAGAAAACGGAGCAGGCGGGATAACTCGATCAGCCTTTAAAAAAAAACACATCTGAAATGCAACCCTTCATTTGCGCAACAATGAAAACGTCCGTTCTTATTTTTTTCTGTTAACGAAACATTCAAAATTATCTATGATCAGGAAAACGGAGCGGGCGCGAAAGGTTTAATTCCAAACTGTCACGAAATTTAGATTTTTAACGAACCAAAACCACTCACAACTCGGAAAATGTCAGTAACTATATCTATCCTATTGAAATGATCATTCTTCGTAAAAATAACAAAAAAACGGACCGGGCGCGATAACTTATTTATTCCCTTAATCTTTACATATATTCAGGTGTTTTTCAACCACTTCGCAACCTTGCCTAAGTCAGTACACTTGAACTTTTCTTCTCAAAACTTCATGAATCAACCGAAAAAACCAAAAAAATTGCGGGCGGGATCAGGCGAAAATCTTGGTAACGGGCTGCCGTACTATTAGCTCGAATAATTGTTCCTCCAAGCAAACATTTTATAAGTTTTATCATGCCTTGATTTATTATGAGCTGTGCGGATTTCGAAAGGTTCTTTTATTAAATACTTTCTAAAATTATTTGCTATTTCTTTATTAATTAGATACCTAGAGCACACATTTTCTGTATCAAGTAAAATTTTGCCTCGTATTTCAGGAATTTTGATATATTATGGCAATTTTACATTTAGTGAATTAATTTCGATTGCTTCGCGTCTTTTGACGGGTGATCGTTTTGAAAATTTTGTTCTTCGAATTCCGGGTACCTACTGGTTGGAGGGTTTTTGTTTCCCACTTTATTATTGAACAGTTCCTCGACGGAATAGTGAGGTGAATTTTTTGTTACGTTTTTAAAGAAATTTCGGGTTTGCTGCGTTCATTGCCTTGTCATTCTTGAATTAGAATCTACCTCCATTGGGGTAGGTTTGAAATTGTTAGGACTTTGGTTATTATTGGTCCTTTCTCGAAAGGCATTTGGATTTCTATTTTGGAAGTTTTGGAAATTCGGTCTTGGGTTATTCTGGTTGGAGAAAGTAGGGGTTTGATAATTTCGGAAATTATATTAATGTTGTGTTGGATTTTGGTTTCTCGGACCAGAGAAAACTATTAAATTTATTAGAATTGGCATTCTGAAGGGTAACTGGTTTATTATTAAAGATAGTATTAATCTTCGGTTTCAATGTTCATCTTGCCAGTACTACGTTGTTCCGACACTTCTGACTGTGGCTGTTCTTCAGTAGCGGTAGAACTTATCCAACCCATATTATTATGTTTTAAAATACTTAAACAAGAATACCAGTTCACTGTCTTTAATGGTACCTAATCTATTGCGCAATTTTGAATGTACCAGCCCAAAACTTGAGAATATTCTTTCTAAACCTGCTGAGGTGGCATTATCGGCTAAGAGTTTTGATATAAAATTCAGGAATTGTTGTTTGTCCGGCCATTCAGATTCTTGGATGGAAACTGCCTTCCACCCTATCAGTTGAAGAGTTGTTGCAAATTGGGGACTAAAAAGATGTCTAGCAAATGGCTTAGATTCAGATGTCAAATTCATAACCCGTGGTATCAAACTGAGTTTTACTGTGTTTGAAATATTCATCTTTTCTTTTTGAGAATATTTTAAATTCTTTCTTAGAAACTGGTGGTCAAGTATATTTGCTAAATATAATGCACTGCCCCAGTGCCATGTCCCTTCTGATTCTGAATTTCTCTCTAACCGAATCTGGTTGGCATTTTTGATCTTTCTCTAATTTATTTCAAATCTCAACTGCAACTGAAATAGTTGTATAGTCCCTTTGCATTCTATCCAGTGAGACTGCAACAGGTGTAAGTCAACTAGAAGTACCATGGCGTTATTGGCAATGTTAAATATGCTATTGTCTATGTCTTACTTATGATCCTTGCATAGTTGCACTAATACTACTCGATTATCTAAGGATGATTTAATGCCTTCCCTTTTGCCTGTTTATAGAATGCAGCAGGCATGTGTTCATTTCAAAAGTATTTTATAACTTTGGTGATATTCTCTGATATACCTGGAATATGTAGGTCTTGCGCTAAATGATTTAAAATATGTGCGAAGCATCCATATTGTTTTCCATTCTAATATCTTTTCTCTGTTCCTTAACAAGTTCCCTTCGCATTTTGGAAACATTGCTTACATTGTCTGTTACAAAGCTCCCAACTTTCACTTTAAACATCTCTTCAGTTTTGCTTATGGCATTACAGTATCCACCAAAAACGAATTTCCATCTTGGCACAAAATCAAGCAACATATAATAGGCTTATTGTGAATATTTGACCATCCATTCAAAGACATGGATACAAATTCTCCTTGCACTTTCGCTTTACATTCATTCAAAGTTGATTCAAAAACTTTGTGTTCCACTGGGAAACTGGGAGGTACTACTGGTAGGGGAAGGATGTCGTGGAAAACTAATGTGTCTGCAGCCGTCTTTTTCACTGGTGGAATAAAGTCAAGAAGGGTTGATTTTTCCCTATTCCTTCAATCAACGATAATAGCCTCCCAAATATACAATTACAGGCATTTCTTGTTTAACATTTTCAAGATCAATTTCAGTGATATCTACATCAGGAGAAAACCAAGTTGATGTGGATGCAGATGCTTCACTTTGACAATATTCATCATCATAAAAAGAATCAATTGTGATAGTACCAAAACAGCGAGATTTTAACGACATCAGTGACTGAATTCTGAGTTTTTCGCATTCGTATAGTTGTCGAACTGAAATATTATAATGGCCCCAGGTCTGTACTTGCCAAATCTATGTTCAAGAGGATCAGTTTGAAATTTCCCTAATAAAACATACTTCATTTTCAATTCTTGTACTGCTGTGTGAGTTTGAGCTGTTAATTTTTTTGTAAATCTATCTAAATTTTTTCACGTTTCTATTAAAAAAAAAGTATTTTACAATCATCTGCATTGATGGATTTACAGGTCACTAGCTCTTGATATGTGTCCTTTAAACGTTGTCCTTTATGTGGTGTTTAAACGTTGACTCTCTTCCACCAGGTTAATATAATATTTATAAAATTTGCAGTTTGTTTGGAATTATCAATTTTTTCTCCAAACTGTAACAAAGCTTGAATAACAAAAGGATTAAAAATTTTCAGAGACAATTATTGGACATTTTGTTTTTCGAAGTTTGTTGGGAACAGTGACTTTAAACTTAACTTATACCCATGTTTCAAGAGTTTATCATTTTTTGGTATTATGAAGTTCCACCAAACTTTTAAAAGAGGCAATTTTCGTTTCAAATGTATCAAAATCTGAGTAAGTAAGAATGTGATCAGGTTTTGAATTCATCCAGTTATTTTTGATACATTTTATCAAAAAAATTAGCAATTGCTTTGCTATTTATAGCATTGTTATCACTTACAATGCAGAAAATTTTATAGCCAATGTCCTCAAGACCAAGAATGATAGATTTTATAAAATTATAAAGAATGTCATGGTTAATTTTTCTGACTGGTGAAAGTGAATGACTTCTTTAAAATTAGATGAGACACTATTAATCATAAATATGAAAGCTGAATTGGCCAAGGTACTATCATTAATTATTGCTGTTCCTACAAAATTTCCCCCTTTGTAATCAAGGTATGGTCTAATGTGAATTTCATCCATGAGCAATATCATAAATAATTCATGCTCTTTTAAAAACTTATTTTTTTTTGCATAAAAAAAATAACTCCCTTTCTTCGAGAGTTGGGTCTGTTAGAAAAGAAATACAAATGGCTTTCAAAGTACTAGGGTGAGGTAATATTATGCCTCCGTGCACTTCGCAAATAAATATAAGCACGTGAGCTTATTGAATTTATGACAGAACATAATATTATTATGTCTGGTGAGTATCGGTACCTTTCCTTTAGCAATATCGACAATTTCAGTTGCTGAGAGACAAATAAAAGTATGTAAACTGTTATTTACGCAATTTGCATCTTCCATACCCTCGAAAATATTGCAAATCGTCGGCCTAATATGAAAATGGCCTAAGTCACATTTTACAAATTTCACAGGAGGAGTAAAAAACATCTTATTAATCTGAATTTGGTTCAAAAATTATGTTTTTATGTTTAAATCGGTTCAAAATTTAAATTGGTAAAAAGTAATTACGGGTAAATAAATTTTATTTCAATTTTTTATGAAATACATGACTTAGGCAATTTTCTGCAAATGTTTCTGGGACATAGGCATTTTGCTTTCTATGTAAAAAAACCAGAGATGTACCTAGTAGTTTTACTTTATTAAAAATACAAAGAAACATTACAATATTTCATTAACAAACATTAATATTACAAGTGATGGAGACCATCGCAAAAACTGTGGTAATCCTTTGGCATTGTACCATAGAGAAAGATAATATAATAGAGTGTTCGATTACACGTTAGACTCTAGGTAACCTGCGACGGTGGCGACTACCTGGGCTACCGGAGATATCATTGGTAAGCGCGGGACATTCAAATTTAAATTTATACCTAATTATTATTTGAAAAATTATGTTTACGGTTGAAGTGTCGCCACTTCAGCAAATAAACTTCGAAGCATTAATATAAAACTTCTTTATTCTTAATAGTTGCACAATATATACTAGTATACTTAATAATTGTAACAAATGCTTCCTACAAAATTTTCTTCACATAAATTAATACAGGTCCAGTTTTTACAGAAAATGCTTCTATTTAACCAGTTTTCTCAACATGGAAAGACTTTTCCAGGAAAAACATATTATTATAATAATATTCTTGTTAATAATTTTAACATAAAAGGCATTCCAGCCATCATCTGCTGGATCGTGCACCGCAGACGCCGTCGCTTGGTTAAGATGTGTATACCTATAGCTCGATCTACCGAAGTGGTAGGTCACGTAACTGGGTCCTCTTCAAGAGGGAAGCCGAAAAAGCCGATCTATCTGAAAAAAATTATAAAAAACTAAATTTTTTTGATTCATTAGTTTCACGTGAAGCAGCAGGTGTTTTAAAGAAAAACTCCCAGAGTCAGAAGGCGATTTATCCTTCTACAGATAATTACCCCTCTTATTCTCAAAAATTATGAAAAAATTTACGCATATTCTTTAGACAAAAATAAATAAACTTTTTCTTCATACTGCTACCTTGTTTTGTAAAAAATACCAAGACAAATAATGCATAGACCTTCATTTGATGATTTTACTGAGAAGGAAGACTTTTAGCAGAGAAACTCCAAGAAACAAAAAATACTTATTTTTATCAAAGAATATGCCTGAATTTTTTCAGAGTTTTTCAGGCAACAAAAAGCGACCCATTATTTGAGGTTTCCAGCTCCGAAGAGGGCCCGCCGGTTACGTGAACTTCTTTACATAATAAAATGCCCAATAGTATAATGTACCAAACTAAATAAGTATAAACAGAGAAGATAACACACACCGAAACTCACCGCATAGTGTTTTAGAACCGCATAGTGTTTTGTGATTAGAATTGCTTTTAAACCAAGACGCAGACAGAATGTGGTTCCTAAAACAATTATTTCGCATTCAGAAAGAGTTTTTTCGATTTATTTAAAATAATTTTTATTACTTACAAGAGCATGAAACAGCATTATTGCACTTACCTTTCAAAAAGTCAACAAATATGCGAAAGTTTTACGTTATACTGTTATTAATTGGGTAAATTATTATAAATTATATTTCTAAATACTTTCAAGGTAAAGTTTCATCTAAAATTTATTATTAGTTTGATAAAATACTCAAATTAAATAAATCAAATTTTACACAATTGCAAAACTAAACGTCAGCTTATGTCAAAATGAGAATTTAGATCTAAAGGCAGCTTCATTTTAGTTTAGAAATCGTCCGCAATGCGCGATGCGCTACCGGAATGCGCGTGAACAGTGTACCCATTTTCGTCCGTCGATCTGACGGTCTCTTTATAGTATGTTGTCTCTGCATTGTACCTTTAAGTGACATTAAATGTTGATATTTCTCTGCCTTGATCGGAAGTGGATTTGCATATAAATTAGGTAATTCATGGTAGGCAATAACTGATCCTTTTTTTGTAGAAGCTCTAAACGGTAGAGGTTTCCATTCATCACGGTGTGATATCTTAAATAAAACAGATCCATCTGATTGATACTTTAGAGCTCTAATATCGGTCACAGTGGCTTCTCCAGCTATGCGTCCTGGTCTGATTGATGGAATATATTTCAGCACTCCAAAATTTTTAAAGAAAGTATGGTCTAGATATTGCACAATGTAGGGCTCCGAATTCCGACGTGCCGTTTTGCATATTTCAACGTAATCGGCAGGAACATTGATAATTTTGTTACGCAGTTTTCTTTCAATCGTGGAATGCATTGAATCGCATTCCATCTGCGTGTGTCCTTTCTCCAAATATTTTTGCTCAACAGTTATGTGTTTTTCTTGTGCTAAATTAACTAATGCATTGGACAAAATGGCGTTTCAGTTTTGACACGTGCAACCATCACTATAATGATAGTATCACAGGTAGTGCTGCTGTTTCATCAGATCCAATTACATGAGTGAGCAAATGATAATAGATTATTGAGGCAAAAACACATGATGTTAATCCGGCTTCCCCCTCATGCCACAAGTAACAATAACCCTTCTTTGATTTTAGGTTGAACAATGTAAAATTATGAACGATTAGCTTGGTTTTATAATATAAACTAGACACATTCGATTTAGGGCAAAGTAAAACAGACTGCAGGTCCATGGTAAAAACAATTTTATTTTCAGCTGACTTTCGCACTCTTTTTCTGCACGAGCCTCTTCTTTTTTAGCCAAGTGGCTTTGATACGTAGCTTCATTTAAATTTTTAGTAGCGTACGACGTGCAAACATCGCACTGATCCTTTTTCGGGGAAAATAAAGACAAGTTTAAATCATCAAATACATCTGAAAATACAGGATAAGAAAGAGGCAAAATCTCACGTTCTTTACAAAAATCATATTTGTAGAAATGGTACAAGCTACTTTTTGATATCCAATTAGGTTCTAGGTAAAGTTTGCTGCTTGATTTTCTGCAGTAATGAGATTCAAGTTTGGGTAGGTTTTCAAAGAAATTTTTTAGGCACATTCTTCTTTCATTATATTTGGTACTTTTCAAAGATACCGTTGTATCTGCTTCAGCTTCCGTTTCACTATTATTTTCCTCTGATATTATTTTTTTTATCTCTTGTGAGTCGTTGAGTAGCCAGTGTCCTATAGTTCTTGGCGGAATTCCAAATGTGTTACAAAACATCGTCTTGCAAACTCTTATTTTTTCTTTAGCTTTTAAATAATACTTATAAGAAAATTCTCTTCTTGACTCATGTTCATTCTTTCTATTTCTAGCTCTGTTTGTCGTTATCTTATCCACCAAAGTGGTAAGATAAATCTTTTTTTCTGCCCAATCTAACTTCCAAAACACTTCAAAAAGTTCTTCTCTTTCTTCATTCGATATTTGATTGCACTTCGTGACGTGTTTTCCATTACAGTTACATCTTCCTTTGATTTTTTTTGCACTCTTCTTAACGGAATATTCCCATTTCAAGTCTTGTTTTCTTTTGCCGAGATATTCTTTCCCCGTTTCTCTTTGAATTTTATTGCTTCTTTCGAGCCATTCATTTTTATTAACAAGTCGTCTTTTCTTTCTTTTCCTTACCTTCAAATCTTCTGAAACTTCGATAGGACTTTCCACTCGAATGAGCTGAGACTCAAGATTGGTAATTGGTGAAATTTCTTTATTACATTCCTCGCTAATATCGTCTATGGTGTTACCTAAATCTTGAATTTATAATTATTATTACTAAATGGTTACTAAATCTTGAATTACTATTTCTGCTGGCTGTATATTCGAACATGAACTTAACGGCATGACTACAGCAGTTGTGTCTATCGCTTTGCTCTATCTCTTTATCTTTATTGTCAGTCTCATTTTGTTCTTCAGGAGACTTATTTATTTTATTTACATTATAAACCGTTTGACCGTTTTGTTCGTTCTCAAAGATAAAGTCGTTGATTGATAATGTATCTACGTCTTGAACTAAATATATCGGCTCTAAATCGGAACATAAGTTTGAAGGCAAAACTACAGCACTATTTGTTGTATTATGGCCTTGCTCTATATTATCCTTTTCTTTACTATCAGTCTCTTTTTCTTTGATAGCAAGCTTAGTACTCGTATTAATAATCTCATTTTCTTTGGTGGCCAGTTTAGTATTATTAATCTCATTTTCTTTATTATCACCTTTGCTTTCTTTTTCCTTCGCTATTTTCAATAAATTTATAATTTTCCCTACTCTTGGTCCGTAATTCATTCTGAAAAAATCAAAATTCAATAAAAAATAAATTTCTATTTTTGTAAACAATTAAATTTTAATCAAATGTATGCACTACTTTATTTTTATTGATAAAGAGATGCCAACAATACATAG
This sequence comes from Malachius bipustulatus, assembly GCA_910589415.1. NCBI lineage: Eukaryota > Metazoa > Arthropoda > Insecta > Coleoptera > Melyridae > Malachius > Malachius bipustulatus. The sequence continues at coordinate 17,146,620 of OU342638.1, read as the reverse complement.
TTGGCATTGCCTAAGGCCGGCTCCACACATGGGGGCCAGTGTTGGCACCAATGTTGGCACCAATGTTGGCCCGTGATTAGCGATATTTTTGTAGAACATCCTCACATTGGTAGTGATTGGCGCCAAACTCAGTTACTCCCAAGTAGAGCCAACGTGAACATGTCGTATATAGAAGTACCGTGGGTGCGTTTACTGTATTATTGCCTATTATAATATTTTATTGCAAACACAAAAAAAAAACGTCCGCGCAGAAGAAGATGTAAAACTGTTTACTAATAGGAAATGAATAATTAATAAATTATAAAAAAAAAAATATTTACTTATACCTCTGTGTTTATTGAATAGGTATTCATTTTGTTATAAACTGGTCCAAGAAAACTATCCATAAATTCGTAAGCAAACCAAAGTTGTCTTATATATTTCGTCTCTGGATGCTCCGGAACGAGTTGAGTCTTTAATTTTCTTTTTGTACAGCCTATAAGTGGTCATTAAAGATTCTCGTTTTTTTTTTCAAATCGGCCACTGCATGTTTCAGATCCAGACTGATCTGGATACGTTACCATGCATCAGCAATAGCATTTCTATTTTTATGTTATTGTTTAGCTATTGGGTTCCATAAAACTGGTTCGGTTTGATAGAGCTCCAAAAACTCTAGAACGGTTTCATTAGACCATACTTCCTGCGGGCCATTATTTTATAGAAAGACAAGATGCTTACGTGTACACACTAACAGGCCGACTGAGAAATGAGATAACTTTAGAAGATCATTTCCGCGATAATTTCTAAACCTTACACGCACGTTGACTGTAATTATTATTATTTCATATGTCCCCAGTTAGCAGTCTTAATTATTATTTTTCTTTATTATGGATCCTTAAAAAAAATACTTGTCGCTTGATTTCTGTAATTTCGAGTCTTAACATTATAGATAAGATAAGATAAGCGGCGTTTTAAACGATCAATGTGTGGCCGGCAACGCCAACATTGGGAGAAATCTCTTTGATGTGTCTTCGAAAAACCGACACAAAACGGGTACCGTCCAACGTTGGCGCGAACATTGCCGCCAACACTAAATTCCCGATCCACACATTGGGTGAATGTTATTGGCGCCAATATTGGCCCCAATGTGTGGAGCCGGCGTAAGTCCAGGACCCCTTTCTCTTTATAAAACATAAATTTGCCTAAGTCCATAGTGATTTATTTGCTTTTACATTACATCAAGAAAATATATTAAAATTACGTTGCGATTTAAAAAGACGATATAATGACACTTTAAAATGATTACCTGAACTTTCTCAACACTTATTTAATAAATTTACCAGCTCTATTGTCCAAAAAAGTAACACTTTACACACCTAACCTCGAACTACATGGCAATGACACGGAGAACAGGGACTTGGGCCAATTGCGTTTTAATCAAGACAACTTAGGATTTGGGCCACTTTCTTAGAACAGTCTAATGCCATCTATGAGTGGAAAATCGAACTCAAACAATTTACTAAGCGATGAGTTAGGCTCTTCCAAATGATATTAAATCTCATTTTGGTGAAAAATGACTTAGGCCATTTTCATATTAGGCCGACGAAATGTGAGTAAAAATACCTTGAATTTCATTTTTTTTCGGTTCGTTCATCTGATTGATGGCCTTGTAATTTGTAATTTATTATCAATAAAGAATTATTTATCAATTTCGTTTAGCACTTCCAATAGGTCATTGATATTGTTTAGCAAAAATGGAGCCCTACATTATTTATTAATGTATAACGATATTTGTTTGCTATATAAAAAAGTTTCCAGCTTTAAATCTGAGCCAATATTAATCGAGTAAGTAATTATTACAGGTGCAGGAGAGTACTTGAAAACTTCATTTTGCTCATTAAATGTTTTATGCCACTTGCCTGATAGATCTAATGAATTTAAATTAGGTAAAAATTCTTCAAAATTTTGAAATGACGTGGACTTTTTATAGGTTTCCTACTCTTCCATGTTCTCCTTTATTGCCTGTGATAAATTTTGTTGCTCTAATAAAATATTTTTCTCAGTTCTACTTTTTCTATTATCCGGAGCAGACTTTGTCATATATGAAGGACAATTAGGAAAAATGACTGGGAGAGATCCCACCTTTAATTTAGGATATTTTAAGGATACCACTATTGTTTTCCCATTTTTCTCATCAAAATAACTACTTGACCAGATTATACTTTCCTTTTGAAAATGCTTCTCACACACTCTGCTATTTTTTGTAGGCCGAAAGTCCTACAGAAGCTGTGGAATAGCTTTGAGCCAGTTTCTTACTTTGATTGTAGCCATAGATAACAGGATCTGGGATTCAGTCGTACAGTTCATTACAACATTGTATGAGGTTTCATTGTTCATGTTACTGTTATAGCTAGATGATTGACCAGCTTGATTAATGTTACTTGATGTATTTTCTTGATTTGAGTGCATCATGTTATGTTTTTGTTTCATGATTATCTCTCAAACAATTCAAGCAAAGTTTCAAATTTTGAACCTTAGCATGTCTTTCTTTTATGTTCAATTTTAGACATTCTTGACATTTAAAAACGGAATGATTTTTATTTTTGCAAAATGTACAAACTTGCGGTATAGCGACAAACGACTTTACAGTTGATTATTTTACTTTGATTGATTACATTACTACAAAGTACTGTAGGTACAATGGTTCCTTAACTACAGACATGGAGAAGGTAGAGGGATACATTGTTGCACGACTGTGCATATTCTCCTGACAGTATCATTTAATGTAACCATTATAGCTGATTAAATTGAATCTTTTACATCTTCGAGTTTTATGTTGTGGAGTTCCTGCCTCTGATATGTTCCCATAATTCCAAAAATGCATACCTATGTATAAAAAATTATTGGTAATAATAGGTCATAGGCGTAGGTATAACGGTCATATGATTCGTGGAATTACTTTTGTCAACAGATACTTTTCTGGAGCTTATTAATAAATGTTTTAACTCTTTGAGTGAAAATATTTTTGACTTCTTCCCGATTACTTTCGTGTCAATAACGCATGCAACTTAGGGTATTTAGCAATATCAATTTGATGCTGAATATTCAATGTAGACTAATATTGAATAATTTGTCCATAAACTAGGGGGTCTCAACTTCATTGACATTTCTTCAAAGTATAGTCGGTCTAATTATTATTGTTTGTTGAGACTATTAGTATTAAGAATAAGGAGAAGGAGTGGATGCCACGACGATATTAATAAATAATATAAACTGTAATTTTATTCACTGCTGAACATACAAAGACAAAGCTTTGTGCAAATAATGTGGAAATAAAAAGTATTTTCCGTAATAATATAATGTATCCTCTCTCAATCTAAAAAGAAGAATCAACAGAGCAAAATTATTTCTTTTTCTGCAGAGTGCTGGATGTCAATGTTGAGATCTCCAGTCTAGGTTAGATCTTATTAGTCCTTTGTAGACATTTAATAGGATCAATGGGTGAGCGAAGGCTTTCAGAATGTTTATTAGTTTTGTTTTTCAATATTCTTTGTGTGAGCACTCCAGTTGCTGTCTAAAGTTATCCCCAAGTATTTAACTTGATTGACCATTCTTATTTCATCGTTTTGAAGCAGTAACTTCAGTTTATTGCGAGTAATTATAGACTTCTTAGATTTCTTGCTGAATATCATGCCAAATGACTTACTACTAGGTTGCGTCAGTGATATACTGTCCAGCTTATTGTTAATTTCATCAACAGCTTGATTTAGATTGACGAAGATTTCCTTGATGTTGTTTGATGAGTTATAAATGGCAATGTCGTCTGCATACATTATAATTTTAACATTTTCAGGGAGATAGGACGCGAGACTCGAAGTATAAATATTGAAGAGGATAGGGCTGAGAATAGATCCTTGTGGAAGGCCTTTTTTAGTTGTGCCAGTATCCAGTAGTTTTCCATCGTTGTATGCTGTTATTATTCTCAAATTAGTCAGATTGTAAATAATTTTTACTAGGTTTTTAGGTACATTGATCCTTAGAAGTTTGGCTAATAAGAAAGGGTCATCGGAAGGTAAAATTTTCTTAAGCTCTTGCAAGTGCAGCCACTAATCTTTCTTAATGCAGAGCCTTTTTGAGTATAAGGGCTGTAGTAAGTAATCTTGATCAGATATATTTTTTTGCCTATGTGGAAGTTCTTGGTAATATTTAGAGTACTTATTGACTTTGTACATGATTCTACCATCGGGCAAGTACTTCAAACACCGTATGTCGGTAACTTTATAATCATTCTTCATTTTTCCTGGCTGAATAGACTGGCATTTTTTTATTCCAAATATTCTACTTGGAGCGGGCTAGGTTTTTTCCTAGCAGTTTCAATAATGTTAACAAATCTATGGGTAAATGCATCTTTCTACCCTTGAGTCTTCTTTCTATAAGACTATGTGTGGAGTCACACTCCATTTGAGTATTCCCACGTTCCAGATATTTCTGCTCAATTTCTACTTTGTATGTTGCAGCCAAATTTAACAATGCATTTGACATGACTACGTTTCGGTTCTGGTATCCACATCCATCCAAGTATATGACTACTGCAGTAGGCTTTTTGGTCTCACTGAATATTTTTTTCAATTGCTTCACTATTATGGCCGTGAAGAGCTGAAGACTGACGCATATAATTCAGCTTCACGCTCGTTCCAAACGTAATTTGTACTTTCGTGACTTCCTAAGTTATAGATAGTAAAATTATGAACCTGAAGCTTCTTTTTGAAAAACAAGAAACTTGCTAGTATCTGAGAGCATAATTTCACTGCTTGAACATCCATCGTGAAGCAGATAATTTCTCCTCTGATAGCTTTCTCTTTGTTGGTGCCTTTTTCCGCTCTAGCAGAATCTTTAGCTATGATGCGATTTCTGTAAATTTCTTCTTCAATTTTTTTCATATTGTAAGAAGTAAATAAATCGCACTGGTCTTTTTTTGGCTTATATAAAGTCAATTTCATTTCATTAAACATGACATTAAATGAGGATCTAGAGAGTGGAATTTAAGAGTCTTCGGAAATTAGTTTTCCGTAACGTTTTGAAACTTGCATGGCTGGATACACTTGGTGGCTTTTTCCTTAAATCTATATGTATACGCTGGTTGTAGAACCAACAATGGGTGTTACATCTAGAACCTGGTTAAACACCGCTTATTTTCTTATTAATGTCAATCGCATTTGATTTGACATCTGGTATAGAGCTAGGTTGTAAATCTAGCTATTTAGTATGAATAGTTGTGTAATGCAATATTAACACTTGGTTATGGTCAATGTGAGATGAATAAATTTAGGTATATACAGGGTGTCTGCTTAAGGCTGGCCACCGGCTATATCTCGGAAACTAATGGGCCTATAACCTCAAAATAAAAAATTTCCAGGCATAAGTGATCACAAGAAATTCAATGAAAATATTTTCAAGATGGCCGCACTTCCGGAAATACCGGAAGTTGACACCTACTTCGTTATTTTAACGGAAACACCCTGTAAAACTTTATATTTTTTAAATGTCTGAAGAAATCTAATACAGGTGGTTTTCACCATTGGAATTTAGATTGAGCGGTTTATGAGTTATAAACAAGTGAAAATCGAAAATTTTCAACTTCAAAGCAGTCTAGAACTAGAACGGCTCAAGATATCTAAAAACGGTTTACATGTCCCTATCTTAACTTTTCACATAGTATCCTACTATGTGGTTTGAATTTTAATACAGGGTGATGAAAAATCGGATAATTTTCATCACCCTGTATCAAAATTTACTCCACATACTGGAATAAAACGTGAAAAGCTAGGATAGGGACATGTAAACCGTTTTTGGATATCTTGAGCCGTTCTAGTTCTAGACTGCTTTGAAGTTGAAAATTTTCGATTTTCACTTGTTTATAACTCATAAACCGCTCAATCTAAATTCCAATGGTGAAAACCACCTGTATTCGATTTTTTCAGACATTTGAAAAATATAATAATATACAGGGTGTTCCTGTTAAAATAACGAAGTAGGTGTCAACTTCCTGTATTTCCGGAAGCGCGGCCATCTTGAAAATATTTTCATTGAATTTCTCATGATCACTTATGTTTGGAAATTTTTTATTTTGAGGTTCTAGGCCCATTAGTTTCCGAGATATAGCCGGTGGCCAGCCTTAAGCAGACACCCTGTATATTAAGTAAATTATGAATTTATTATGTTTATTTAAGTATTAATTTTATAGATTTAGTTTCTCACAGGAAGTAGGAACTTACTCTCCTGAGAGGACTGTCTTGAGTGAGTGCTTACTTGCTACTCTCGGCCCGTCCAGCCCAAACTCGCAACCCTGCATGGTTATTTCCAGTAGGGTGGGAGCGAACACTGGACAGCGACCAGCGATGTTATACAGGGTTATACACTATAATTATCCCTTTAAGGGGCAGATTTTTCCTTTAAGTAAATTCTAAATGTTTTTACTGTATCTTCATTATTAAAACATAATGACCACATTCCAATCTTAAATTTGGATATTTTTTTTCATTTTGCACAAAAAAAAGTGTGGTCGATATATTGACCACAGATCCTTTGGGGACACGCTTACTATGAGAAAATTTGTGGTCAGTTTATTGATCACAAAAAAAAAATCAGTAATAATAGAGAGAATATTTATTTCGCAATAGAAAAAATAATACAGGTCAAATCAATTGCCATGAAATAGACCGAAACAATTAATACATAGAGCTACATTGCAGTCATTGCACTGCTTGCATATTGTAGTTGATCTTTTGGGCTTCTCTCTGGTACTACTGTAAGCACACCTCCTACATGTTCCCTTTTCAGGCAAGTGCTTACCCACATTCTGCATTTCAAAACTGTTTTGAACAGTTATGTTTCTTCCACTCAGTTTAGTAGCTGTTTTACTAGCAGTAATGCTAGACTTTCTCCCTGCATCTTTGCGACTACAAAAGTTTCCAATTAATTGATTTGCTAAAATACTTCTAAAGGTTATCTGGGGTATAGTTTTTTCATTCTTCTGGCGTTTATTTTCATTATAAATTATATAGGTATTTACAATTGCTGAATCAATCAGAAAATAAAATATTTTCATCCACCATCTGCAGGATTTCTTTGAAATTGAATAATATTCTCGCAACTGATCAAAATGGTCGACACCTCCCATGTAACTATTGTAATCAAAAACCGGGAAAGGACATGTCACATTCTCTTTTATGCCCTGTTTGTTTGTCCTTTGAACTGTTGTAGTTTTTGCAGGATTGTGGTAATTACTAGCTAGAACAACAGGTTTCTTTCCTCTGTCTCGCCAAACTGTCACCGATATATCACCAGACATTGCAAATTTCGAGTCCCCCATAATCATTTTTTGTTTGTTTTCCAACAGCTCTTTGGGAAAGTGTTTTCTATTCACCCGCAATGTTCCACACGCAAATGTATTTCTGGTCAATAATTTAGACATCAGCTCAAAATTGGTGAAGAAATTATCAAAAAATATAATATGACCTTGGTTTTGGAAATTATGTGATAACTCCAGAACTGTTCTCTCTCCAAGTGAACCCTCTTCCACAGTTGTTGACTTTCCTTCATAAACGCTGAATTTCAGTAAATAACCTGTCACACGCTACAGGCCAAAGCCCACACCTTGAATCCGCGTTTGGTTGGTTTCATGGGCATGCATTGTTTCATTGTAGATCTTCCTTTGAAACCTACCATGCTCTCATCTACCGACAAATACCTACTTGGATAAAAGGCGTCTTCAAATTTATCGTTGAGTTTAGTTAGTAATGGTCGTAATTTGTAAAGCCTCTCATAGGAATTATCACCTTTTGGTGGCATCAGATCATTATTATTTATGTGAAGGAACCTCGCAATCTTCAGAAATCTTTTGACTGTCATGGTGTTTGCTATTCTTGGTACATGAAAATTCACGTCAGACGACCAATACATTTTTACACCAGGTAGGCGATGAAACCCCATTACCATAAGGATTCCAAAATATGCAAACAATTCTTCTTTTGTGAGCTGAAGTGAAGAATTATTTTGCTCTGCATAAATATTCGATTCACTCACAATTTTATCAATAATTTCGTCATCCAGGAAATATCTAAGCAATTCCAAAGGAGAATCTAAACTGATATTTTGAGTTTTATTACCAAAACTTTTGCTATAAGTGGCTCGGTTGAAAATTTCTGGTTCGGTTTCAAATAAACTCCATTTATAAGAATTATTTTCATTAGTTGATTCGAGATTATCAGTATATGTAAATTTTCCCTTGTTTCTTGTAAAGAATGAATCTCATCATCATCATCATCATCGCTAGTTGATACTATTATTCTATGTTTCACTTGCTGAAGAGATTTTTTTTTATCCTCTTATTGCGAGTAATAATTACATCCTCGTCAGATCTGCTATCAGAAAATGTAATTTTTCTAAGAAAACTGAATTTTGAAGGAGTATCGTCGGGATGAAAATCGGGGTCAGCAATACTGTCATCAGAATCATAGTCTATCTCTGTACCTCTAGAAGTGCTAGGCCTCGTGTTAGATAAACTATTTATTTTCATGTCCTCAGCGTCTGAATCACCATCAAACTCCGAACTACATGCATGCTTATCTGTTATAATTATATCCTCAATCAAATTATATGCACTTTCGGAATCTAGTGTAGAAAGATCCATTTTGACTGTAGTTTTGTGACTGAAATGAGAAAAATTGACATTTCAGGAAGTGTAAAAACAACAACTGAAATTAGATTTTTTTGAATATTATCCTATCGGAAAAAGATAGCCACACGCTGTTTGCTATCATTTGTACTATAAACATTCAGGAACAAAATGGTGCAACATCTTACCTTTTTCTATTATTTCTTGTTTATGAAAAATCACTTTTACTTAAAAATTATCACTCTTGCACGTGTACACTTTATGCACGTTTAAAAATCAGTGGTCAGTATACTAACCACATTCTGGATTTCTACCCCTCCAACAACCGTAACTGACAATGCCATATTCGTGAGCCAATCAGCTAGTAGAATTGTATACATGGTCCAATATCCAGCGTTTGCCCTGCATTGTAGTAGGAAGGATCGCCTTAACAAAATGTGGTCAGTATACTAACCACAGACACTTAAAGGGTTATAGTAGCACAGATCATGGTTCCTTGGTCTCGAACGGGATCGACTTCTGCTGCCATTGTATGGTCTTTGTTGTAGTTTACTGATTTCAATTTTTAATTCTGCAACTTCTTTAACTAATTTGTTTACTAGTTTCTTCTGTGGAATTAGTCTGCATAACCGCACAAGTTTGTGGTTGGTCTATTTAGGAGATTTTATCTGCCATTTGGGATAGATTAGCCAAGCTATCAGAGCTGGTTGCTAATTTTGACTGGATCTGAAATGGGAGTCGCTGCAGCCAAAGAGTTTTAAATCAGGTCTGCAGGCACAGAGGTACCACCAAGTCGCTACATTTGGCTCAATAGCTGGGATGGTTTTCGATCCCTCAATTCTATCTCAGAAAGAAGTTGTTTGGCTTTTCTTTCGTGAGAATCATGCCGTTAATTATGCCGTTCTTGATGCCTTCGTACTTATTTTCAGTGGGCGGCTGGATGATGAAATCGGTCACTTCTTGTGATATCTCCATGCCCAATGAAGCGATGACATAATTAAACTTTGTTAAATCTCGGGATATACCAGAAAGTGCGAACTGCCCCTCTAATTGGATAAACCAAAGCTTTGGGTCCTTTTTCCAAAATGGTGGGACCTTGAGACACTGAGACTATTCTGAGTCTGAGACATTTTTTCGTTTCACATTCAGGAACTCATCAACTGTTTACGTAATAACTCATATAATATCGTGAAGGTATAATAAACTTTCATTTGATTTATAAACATCTAACATAAAATTCTGCACTCAGCAGAATAATTTTGCGAACTTTGAGGAGGTTAACCATAACATTGAGGTATGGATTTATTTATTGACCTTTGATTTGTTTTAAATTGTTCTAAATAAAATAAACGTTTAGATTTTTTCTTTTAAATACAGAATTGAATGCACTCAAGCCTTGCAGGCATTGAGTTACACCGGCTAAGTACTTTTTAATGGTAAATTCGTTATGAGAAGGAAATAGTTTAAACCATCAACTTTTACTTAAAAAAGTTTCGCTAATTTAAAATATCGAACACGTTTGTTACCATACAAAACTTAGCGGTGTGCTCACTGTTTATAAAGTCGGTTCATTTACAAATAAAAATTTAAAAAGTCAAGTACATCAAGTGCTGCTAGTGTAACTTTCATAAATTCATTCTAGAATTTTATGTCTTGAAGATAATTTATTTGCAGCACGAAGTCCCATATCTTCTTTACATTGAACCAATTCCTCAAATAAAATTATTTGATTATTTTCTCACCAATTTTAGCATTAGGCAAGCATCCAAAATCACACGAACACGTTCATTATTGAATGGATGTGGAAACTGAAAATTTTCCACCTAACTATGTACATGAATTCTCCACTTTTAATTTTTTTTTCTTTTTTCTAAAACTGATTGCTGTTTTTAAAAATGGTACAACGCATCATTTTTTCTCTGAAAATCAATTTTTTATATACTTGAGAGGGCAACTTAAAAGAAATTTGGATAGATCATTTTTTTAATTTGTATTTTATAAGTTCAGCTCTATACAGGGTAAGTCATTGATATGGGAAAGCTCGATTGCACCTACACCATTAAAGATATCGAAATGAACCAAAAAGTGCTGTAAATGGGAGGGTAAAGTGCAGTTTGTAAAATTATTTTCAGATACACAGGATGGCCCAATATCGCTGTACGCCATACAACTTTGTTATTTTAAATGGGACACCCTCTATATTATTACATCTTCAGATTACTTGAGAAAAGTAAAAAAGAATGGTTTGTAAAGTTGAAGTTTGCAATGAGCGATTTATGAGTTATAAACAAATGAAAATCGCGATTTTCCATTTTCAAAGCAGCTTATATTGAAAACGGCTCGAGAGATGGAAAAACGGTTTACATGTTCCTATCTTAACTTTTCAAGCGGTATCCTATTGGATGGATGAAATTTTTATACAGAGTGGTAAAAAATTTGATTGTTTTCATCACCCGGTATAAAAATTTCAGCTACATGATAGGATACCAAATTAAAAATTAAGATAGGGACATGTAAACCGTTTTTCCATATCTCGAGCCGTTTTCAATATAAGCTGCTTTGAAAATGAAAAATCGCGATTTTCATTTGTTTATAACTCATAAATCGCTCATTACAAACTTCAACTTTACAAACCATTCTTTTTAACTTTTCTCAAACAATCTGAAGATGTAATAATATAGAGGGTGTCCCATTTAAAATAACAAAGTTGTATGGCGTACAGCGATATTGGGCCATGCTGTGTATCTGAAAATAATTTTACAAACTGCACTTTACCCTCCCATTTACAGCACTTTTTGGTTCATTTCGATAGCTTTAATGGTATAGGTGTAATCGAGCTTTCCCATATCAATGACTTACCCTGTATTCCTGTATAATCCAGAATATATTTCTGAATCAGAAATATCTGTGTAACAGTAACAGCTCGGTGGTGTACTAGCTGAACGTTACTCTTTCATTAGAATGTCGTGGTTCCGTATGTTTTTTTGTTTGAAAAAATGTGACTTTAAAATTGCTACTTGGCCTTAATTTGAAAATTTATGCAGGATTTATTGATTTCTCTTGGGCCTAAGGTGTTGTTGATTTTTGTGAATTCAGACCACATGGCTATAGAGAATAAACTTCTTTGGAAGAATTTAATAAAATTTGTTTTTTGTTTTATTTTACCAGGTATCTTACTTAGGTATTTCACAATCAATCTCTAAAAGTACGTATACAAATTTTGTAAAATTATTTATTTGTTCCTTCTGTTATTAAAAAATTACATATAACTATGTACCTATATTAAGATTGACTCATTGAAAATCTATTAAAGGAAATAAGGGAATTAATAATAAAAAGAGAAATAAGGGAAAGTGAATTTAATTATCTATAACCAGCAATATATCAAACTTTTTTCCCTGTGCTGTAACCTGTTGCTACATGCTATTTTACATTAATTTAATGTAATTTCTGTTAGGTATACCATTACACTCAGTTCAGTTCAAATAAACATGAGACAACTTTTTTCTCAACAAAAAGGAAAAACAAAAATGAGAAATATAATTTTTATTTTTTGAAGTTTTAATTTTAGACAAATAAAACAGACTGTCATCTTTGCTGACAGCATGGAAACCCTGAAAACATTACTCAATTTATAAACCACATTTACATTAGGAAATTAAAATTGTCCCAGATTTATTTGAACACAACTGTACATTTTTATATCTTTGCTAATAAGTTATTGTTATATTATATTATTTATTATTACTTATTTATTACTTATATATTATTACTTTACATACTGTTGAATAGTTTTGTTAGTGTATTTTTTAATAAAAAAATACACTATTGAGGACGACATCACTTTTCGAAAATCACCCAAACTCATCAAATGTCCACCGATCATGACCCCCAGATCACGAAAAAGTGGTTTTCCAAAATTCACCTGCCCACGATATATATATATATATTTATATATTTATATATATATATTTATATATTTATATATTTATATATTTCTCCAAAATCGCGAAATTTCGATTTTAAAAACGCTCCTGTGGCTTTATCTTTCAAGATTAGTGAATGAAATTTTGGATCCTTGTAAAACCTTGGAACGACGTTAGATTTTCGTTGAAAAAAATTCCTAAAGTCGCGTTACTTCTACAGGGTGTCCTTTCAAAATTCCCCATATCCCGTTTTTGTCATCTCATTTCAGGTCGCAGTTTTCAATCTAGGGGACTGAAATTTTTGTGGGAGTAAGATATATATAAGAACTGGTCTGGTATTGTACTTGAGCAAAATCGGCCGAGCCGTTTCAAAATGGCGGCCATTTGAATTTTTGTAAAAATTGCTTTTTTTTGAACCCCTGTATGAGTAAGATGGAAAAATAACTTTGAAACTAAATCAACATGATTGGAGGAAAATTAATTGAAATTTGATTTAATGTTATAAAATTTGCATTACTTTTATTAATAAGCCAGTGGCGTGGCTAGGAAAAGGGTAAAAATCGCTCAATTTCTCTAACAATTTATGAGCACATTTTTGAAGGAATTAAATTGAAATTTTCACAGTACGCAACTATACTAATAGCCTCTAGCCCTTAAAAATTTCAAGAAGTAAATAACAAAAATGGCGGAGTTATTTGAATTTTTTTTTACATGATGTTTTATTTCTCTAAAATTTTAGAAACGCTCCTGTAGCTTCACCTTTCAAGATTAATGAACGAAATTTTTTACTCTTGTGAAACTTAGAGATGACGTTTGATTTTCGTAAAAATAATTTTCCTAAAGTTTTGTTACTTTTACAGGGTGTCCCTCCAAATTTCCAAAAAAAAAAACGGTCATGAGGCACGGTTTCTGGTCGCAGTTTTCAATTTAGGGGGCTGAAATTTTTTTTGTAGTAATATAACTGCAAGTAGTCGGTCTTGAGTAAAATCAGAATAGCCGTTCCAAAATGGCTGCCTTTTAAATTTTAGGAAAAATTGATAGATTTTGAACCTCTAAATAAGCAAGTTAGAAACAAAAACTTTTAAGCAAAATTAGCATTATTGGAAGAATAGTTATTGAAATTTGAGTTATTGCAATAAAATTTGCATTTTTTATTATTAAGCCAGTGGCATGGGTAGGAAAAGGGTAAAAAAGGCTAAATTTCTATAGCCGTTTATTCTATTTTTCTATTTTTGTACGAATCGAACTGAAATTTTTCCAATAGATAACTATACTAATAACCCTTAATTCTGAAAATTTTCAAGAAGCAAATAAGAAAAATGGCGGAGATATTCGAATATTTTTAAATTATGTTTATTCCTCTAAAATTTCAAATTTTCAGTTTTCAAAGCTCCCTTTTCACTTTTTCAGTTCTATTGAAGGTAGTGTAAAAAATAATATGTTTTAGGTAAAGTCAGCCAGTGGCGGGCAAAGGAAAAGGGGCAAAATTGTTCAATTTTACCATTTATTTTGGTTTTGTTAAATTTAAAAATCCATTCTAAGGCACGTTTTCAAACGAAGTGAAATGCAATTTTCACAGTTAACCACCACGCTAATATGACCTGACTAGGGAAATTTTCAGAAAGCCAATTTAAAAAGCGGTGAAAATATTTATAAATTGGATCGCTTAAAAATACACTATTTATGCGATTGATGCGCAAGAAGGTTTTTTTTTTTTCAATTTATTAATAATAATTTTATATTGTGTTATATGTTTATATGTATTAGATAAGTAAGCTGTGTTGTAGCAACCTACCGAAAGTAGGAAGAATAACTTTAATAAACTTCAATAGTTTTTTCCCTCTTTCTTTTTCTCTGTGACCAAAAAAATGTTTACATATTATACCAGAGCTGGACAGGAGTTAAGGGCTTGTGACTTTGAAGAGGCCTTCAAGCTCTTATAGGAATTTCAATTTCATGGCTTGAAGCCCTTTTAAAAATAAAGGCTTGTGGCTTTGGATTTTAATTCCTTTATAAAAGAGCTTTGGAATTGTGAATGCAAAAAAGAGCTTCAATTATATTTTAGGGTTTTCAAAGCTCTAATTACCCTTTTGCATTCACAATTCCAAAGCACTTATTAAAGGAAGGCAGAAATAAGCTCTTTTTAAAACAAAGGAGTGTGAACATTCTTGCGAGTTCGGATCCTGCTGCTGGGAAGGCGGAAGATGGTGGGAAGTCTTGAATAGAGATGTGCGATTTAAATCGATTCTCAAAAGAATCGATCTTTTGAGCGAGGATTCTCAAATTTTTGAATAGATCTTTTCCCCCGTGATTTTTTGTCGAATTGATTCTCTGAAACAAGATATTTGGGAAAAAATATATTAACCAATCGAGAATAATCAAGAAAACAAAATTATGGATTCCAACATAATGGATTCAGATATTAATATTGTCCGAGACTGAGCCAGAAAACGTAGTAATAACAGAAACCGCAAGGGAACCAGAAAATCTATCAGCAGTTAAATCGAAAGAAAAGACAAGCAAAGAGTCAGTTACTAATGTTTTGCTTTGAACGCAAGAGCATAAATATACAAGAAAATGGAACATACGGAAAAGAAAAACATATCTGAAAAGCAGAGCTGAAAGAAGTAGCTATTTGTTTTAAAAACAGAAAACTGGGCACAGTGTAAAAGAGCAATGTACCTAATGAAAGCTGTAAAAAAAATGTTGCATAAGATTTTCAAAGGGGATCAGAGAAAAAATTAACAAAAACTACTGGGTACTGAATTTTAAAGAGATAGGTACATGATTTTTAGCGAATCATATACAAATTTCGGCAACAAAACAAAAATATTTATGTTGAAGTCCGGAAGAAAAAACAGAAAAGAGGTCCAGAAAAAAAATTATTATTTGAATGCGAATTTTCATATTTGTTATTAGATCAAGCAACAAGAATAATTGCATAATATATTGTTGTTTTGTTTTTAGCATTCGACAAGGCCGCCCTTGATAAACAGCCATAGATATATCATTCCTGTCACTGTTAATTATAACATTTGACATAAATGTGACAGATATAAAATTGCCTTCGCCACTTTAATAATTAGTTTCATGAGCAAAAACCAAATTTTATAAACATTGATAAACAAACAAATGAGCTACGACAGAGAAAAGAAAAATCGATTTTTCCGTCTTTTTACGATATTTCACAAACCATTGAAGATATTCCCTTTAAAAAAAAAAAAATACTCAGGTAATAAGTTACACAACTTTTATGTAATTTAAACCAGGGTTCATGATTTAAAAAAAATAAAAAATCAACAATTTTAATTGAAAAAATCATGATTTGTTCTCAAAAAAAAAAAGCAAAACGAACACTCCCGCTAATCTGCTCAACTTTGTCGTTCAAACAACTGCAGATAAAAAAGAACAAATAGACAAACAAATCGCAAAAGCTATTTTTGCAACTAATACTAGCTTCAGGTATTTAGATAATCCACACGTAAAAAAGGCTATCGATATGCTACGACCTGGTTATCAGCCCCCCTCAGGAAAAACCATTTCCACGAACCTTTTAGAACAAATCCATGGGGAAGAAAAAGAAAAATGTTTTGAAAGTATTCCTGGACAGAGTACATGTCTATTGATCTATTGATAATATAATAATCTAATCTTTTCTATTTGAAACAATTAACACGTCTGGGAATCCCCACACAGTGCGATTATTTATCTGAGATTACTTGCAATTTAATTTCATCTTGTAACACTAAATACAACTGTGATGTAAAATCTTTTGTACCTGATAATGCAGCGAACATGGCACTTGTGAGAAGAACTTTGACAGAAAAACTAGACTCGAAAATAATATTAACTTATGGATTATGGATGCTCAGCTCACCTGTTAAACTTACTCTGCAAAAGATCTGCAAATAGAAGATGTCAAAGAACATGTTTCGCAAATTATCAAGTACTTCAGAAATAATCATCTGGCTAAGGCAAAATACATGCAGGTTAGTGGGAAACCATTAGTGCTTCCGAGTGATGTAAGATTGTTTAGAAGTAGGTATATGTGAGCCAATGGGAGAAATTATTAAAAGTATGTGAAGAGAATAAAAAAGAGATTTTCAAATATTGGCCTCAAACGATTACCTAAACATCTTGAAACCTATAGCTGTGGGGCTTGATAGATTACAAAAAAAAAAAAAACGCTTTTCTATCCGATGCAGTAGAAGTATGGAAGTAAATATAAACAAGCACTTACTCCTTTTCATTTTGTAGCTTATATCAGAAAAAGATCAAGCACTAAATATAGTTCAAGAAATGTATGGGAATATATTTCTCATTATAAAACTTGGAAGCCAAAATGGGACCATTTTCAGCAGTTATGTTTTCAGAAGAGGTAATAAGAATAAGCAATGTTAGTGCCTTACAGTGATGGATTTCACAAAATAACATTCCTGATATTGCAGAACTTCTTCCTGTAGTGAAGCAATTTTTATGTGCTGTTTCTGCGTCAGATTTGGTAGAAAGAGTATTATCTACATTTGGACTCGTTCATTCCAATTTACGAAATAAATTGGAAATGGAGAAAGCAGGTAAATTAGTATTTCTATACAAAGACTACAATGAAAATCAGTAATCATAATAATTATTGATTGTTATAATAATAGTAATATAATAATAATCTCATTGTTATAGTCCAATAAAGTCTAAAAAGTCATACGTATCGATTAAGAATACACATCCATTTGATAGTTCGATTTATTTTGTTTCATATACGTGGTTTTTATAGTAACCGTCCAGTTTGTCTAAACACTCCATCCCGCATAAATAAGTATACGTCAACATTGGTTTTGAATGAGAATTAAATGCACAGCACAGAGGATAGAATGTCATTACGTGAATAAATTTTATGTAGTTGTCAGTGGCTCTCAAACTGACGTAAGCGGTTCAATTCATTTTTTGAACGATTCCTTCAATAATAATTACGCTCGTTCACAACTTGACAATTAACTGTTTGACATTTTCTGGTGAAATTAAAAATATTAATTCGGACGGTTAGTAAGACGTCACATCTGACTTTTTAAAGTTAATCCTACTATAATAATAGTATTTTTTGGGGTTTCCTCTTTTGTAATTACTTTTCCTATTTATGTACAGTGACATTATAGTAAACATTGGAAAAGCATTTGATATAAAGGGAATCCAATTTGACAAAAGAGGAATTTCAATTGAAAAATCACACTGACGTTTGATAAATTTGGAAAAGCAATTGACAAAAGACGAAAACCAAAAGAAAAATACTGTAATAAGAATACTTGGGTAAATATAATAATAACTTGTAGCTGTGATTGTGTATTCTAATTAGTACATACCTACTTTAGTACTTAAGTACCTATAATTTTATTTGAATTTTGTAACATCTTTAATTTTCTTTATACAATAAATCTTTATTAAAAAAAACACTTTTTTTTTGCAATTTTTTACCTTTCCTGTTTAATTTATTAAATTTACGTTGTGTAGTAAAACAACATGTCATCCATCTCTTGTATAATATTTATTGTTAGAAAAACTCTTGAGATTATTAATATTATAATTTATTTAAAACAAAAAGTTACAATGACATGTTGTAAAACAACATGCCATTCATTGATGTTGTGCTGTGAGCAGAGGTGGAAATTGTAGACACGTGTTTTGTCCTGTTTGGAACTAATCAGTACAATGCATCTACCAACATACAGCACAGTTTTGAGAACAGAATCCCGTGAGTGGATCAATCTAGTGAAATCAAAATGATAATAAAATTAAATTAATAATAAAATGTTCTTTATTCTATTTTATATATTTATTTATTGACTTTTATTTTGATTTCTGGTGGAGTTTATGTGGTGTAGTTTATGTGGCAACCCTGCTGGGCCGGAGCAGAGTGACAACAATGTCTCCTTAGAGTGTAGCTTTCTGTGCTTAGGCAGGGTACCTTCCACCTTCCTGGCTGCCGCCACTGTCATATACAATTCATTCATCAGCACTCAGCACAGCAACACGATCCCTTCAGGGTTGCTTCGAGTAGTGCTCGTGGTTATTCTCTAATATACGTTTAATTGAGTACAGAGCAGACTTTCATTTACATCGAATCAGCGTGATCCTACATCAACGTAACAATTTCAATAAATATTGTTTCTCTAGCATTATTGTTTAGATACGTTGAAATCTAATATTCTGCTTATTAGAATTGACTTAAAACTTTCAATAGAAATTAATGAATGCTGTCTGAGTCAATAATATTAAGATACAGTGATTTGATGAAGGAATGCTCCTATATTTGCTAAAAAGAAAAGCCTTATCATTTAAGTTTTATACTTTCCTTCCACTAACATTGAAGAAATTATTTTATTCTACATTGAAAGCATTAATTTACTCAAATTCATTGAGGAAAATCGCTTGGTTTAAGGACAGGGTTTGTACAGACCGGGGAAATTGGGAAAAGTCAGTGAATTTGAAAAAAAACTTCAAACAATCAGGGAATTCAGAAAAAAAAGTTACAAAGTCTCAAGAAAAATTTTGACTGTCTCTTATTTTTCGCATTCTTCAATCTGTTTTACATTTATTAAAAAAAAATCCTATATCACTGCCTATAAAAAATTGAGAAGCCCGATCCTGTACCTAAAGCTTCGACTTTACCTTGTCACTTTCCATGAATGCCATGACCGGCCGTGCTTGCAACTCGCTTGATTCGTTACCATGTGTTCTCCTTCAAACACTACTTGCTCGTGAAATCCGACAGTGCCCGAGTTTGCATAAATGCCAATGAGGAATGAGAAAATAAATCTCTCTTGCTTTATTGCAAATTGCATAATAATAATAATTGCATTTCAATATCCTCTTCTATCCTTCTCTCTTGAATCTTGAATCCAGTTACCTATCTTATAATATTATGTATGAATAGCATAAGAAGAGTATAACTAGTAAATTAACTAAGTATATAAAAGAAGAGTATAAAGAGTATAAATAAATATATAAATCATACGTATTTTTGTTCATATATTAATTGGGAGTTGGGAGCTTATGAAAAATTACTTTGGGCTTATCCAGTTGATATCCACCAATCCTCGTCGTGTCATGTTGTATTTGGAAACTATTTTGTTTAAGTCGGGGAAACCTGGAAAAGCCAGGGAATTTTTTTTAGGAATATGTACAAACCCTGAATAATAATTATTAACCAAAGTATAAGCCACAATGAATTACCATATTTTTGTTAGCCATTATCTTATTTAATGGCTTCTAGAAGATACAGCTTTTCGATTAAGCATGGCACTATAACGACTGTTCAAAAAAGTTTTCATTCTTGTTTGATAACAGCATTGCTCACATTTACACGGTTAAAGTTGTCCGGATGCTTGCGTGAATAATGCTTTGTCAAGTAACGCTTTGTTTTTGTTTGAAATGAACATTTCTGGCATTTATAATCTTGACTCGCGTGTTTCCGTTTATAATGATTGATCAAGTTATATTTAAAAATTGCTCCATAGGAACACTCCTTACATTTAAACAGTGTGGTTGGTTTTGCATGTGTACGTTTAAAATGATTGCTTAAATAATATTTCATTGTCGTTTCATAAGAACAGTCGCTACATTTATACACTTCATCTTGTTTTGCATGTTTACGTTTGAAATGATTGATCAAGTAACGTTTTTCTTTTGCTGCAAATGAACACTCCGCACATTTATACATTTCATCTTGTCTCGCATGCTTGTATTTGTAATGTATCTTCAAATCGTTGATCCTTTTTGTGTCATAGGAACATTCCTCACATTTAAAAATGGTCGGGCTCACATGTATCCGTACGAAATGCTTGGTCAAATAACGTTTTATTTTCGTTTCATAAGAACACTCCTCACATTTATAAACTTTACCATGTTTCGCATGTTTACGCCTAGTATGCTGAGTCAGATCACTTTTCATTCTTGTTTCATACGAGCATTCCTCACATTTAAACACCGCAACTGGCTTTGCATGTTTCTGATTATCTGAATGTTTGCGTACGTAATGCTTGGCCAAATAACTTTTTGTCGTCGTTTCAAATGAACACTCCTCACACGTATACCCTTCATCTTGTTTTACGTGTTTACGTCTAGAATGCTGGGTCATGTAACGTTTCATTCTAGTTTCAAATGAACACTCATCACATTTATACACACGAACTTGTCTGGGATGTTTACAGCTGTAGTGGCTGATGAAATAACGTTTGTTTCTCGTTTCGTAAGAACATTCTTGACATTTATAAACTTCATCTTCTTTCGAATGTTTATTTTTATAATGTGCGGTCAAATAACATTTCATTGTCGTTTCGAACGAACATTCCTCGCACTTGAACACTTCATCTTGTTTAGCATGTTTACGTTTGAAATGACAGATCAAGTAGCGTTTAATTTTCGTTTCATAAGAGCAATGCTCACAGTTATACTTTGCCTGTTTTGGACGTTCACCTTCCACCGAGCAACATAACTCACTTTTCATAACAGAGTCGCACTGATCTAGCCCTTGACCAAACACTCCGCTGTTGCTCGAACCAGTCAATTCATCTCCTGGCTTATGTTCATCCACGTCCAATTCCTGTTTCAATGTCACATTGCTCGCATTTTCGACTTCCAATGTTTCAATGTCGTAGCCTTCCGGTTCATATTTCGAGTCTTCTGGTTCGATTTTTACAGGGTAAAGACAATTAGGTAAGGGAGTATCACACATCTCAAATTCTAGGGATGCGTCGAAATTTGAATCATTTTCAAGTTTCAAATCTGGGGGTACACAGCATTCCGGTTTCATATCTTCTACACTTTGACATATTATCTTCTCTTGATCTTGGACACAACAATTTGAACCGCGAGTGCTCATATTGTTTTAATCCTATCAATAATTATTAACACTTCAATGGCCAACAATCAATATTTTCATGTTAAGATTGATTGTTAATTGTGTTGTAGTTGTTAATTGATTTGATAATGATACGGATACAGGATAGCATTTAGATATGGAAAGATGTATTGCTATCTCTACTAACGGTTCAGTAAATTGAATAATAAAATAAAATTAATAATTCTTAACTCTTCATGAACCAGTTTGTTTTGTAAGTTGTAGTAAGTAACAGTAACGTAACGTAACTAATCTAATTAATAACATAACAACTAATGAATGATTTATAATGTAATAATAAAATAAAAATGAATCATACAGAATGATGAATGATCTACCAGAAACGTCATGGCATGGTATTCTGATTCACAGAATAAATGCCACACAGAAATACAGAAGACAGATCTACTCAGGAAGTTGCAGGAGCGGCTAAATGCTGACCGCCGTGCACTAATAATAGTTCAGAATAACTACGCATGAGGGCGCAAGGTTTGTCCATTCCATTCCTTTATTGGCCATTCCATTCACAGTCCACGTGTTCCTGTTCACGTTTTCATCAGCATTATTAATTTCTTATTGTTACATATCTCAGACAATACACACCAAAAAACACTAACAACAATACCGAACTTTAATGAAAATTCTAATGAAATTAGAACTCATTTTAGAGTATTTAAGTGAACATTTTGAAGTAAAATGAATTAAAACAAAATCTTCTAAATTAAAAAATTACAGTAGGTATTCATCAAATGAAAATTTTATGTCAATTAGTTTTTTGATTATTTAAAAAATGCCAATTTATTATTATATATTTGAAAGTAATTCAGACAATCTTCACCTTAATAGCGAAAAATCTGGCAGTGTAAATCAAGTGCCGGTAAATAAAAATGTTGAAAGACACTTTGTATTTACCTTAATTCTATTAAGAAAAAACATACAGGGTGTTGATTTTCAAAGCGGGCCATAGGGGATTAGCATTGGGAAAGTGGTTTTTGAGGATTCCTGCTCGCCGTTTAAACTGACAGAAATGGTTTTGGTATCAAAATGAAGCTAAAATTATTGCTCATAACGCTTGACATCAGAAATTAATTTAATTTCACGTTGTTTTCTAAAATTCTTCAGTAAAAATTCAAGTAATTGTTAATGTTTAATCACAAAATAGCATGCCTTGCCTAAATAATAATGACGTTTCTACGTTTTGACAAGCCAATAATAAAACTTTATAAGTCAGTAGGTAATAATAAAGTCTGGTTCTATTTAACCCTACTGTAACTGGCTACACTATAGTAGGTTTTCACCATAAAGACTATTTCTTGGTTTGTATAACCCATTTTTAAATAGAGCCAGACTTTATTATTATACCTACTGACTTATAAAGTTTTATTATTGGATTGTCGAAACGTAGAAACGTCATTATTGTTTAGGCAAGGCATGCTATTTTGTGATTAAACATTAACAATTACTTGAATTTTTACTGAAGAATTTTAGAAAACAACGTGAAATTAAATTAATTTCCGATGTCAAGCGTTATGCGCAATAATTTTAGCTTCATTTTGACACCAAAACCATTTCTGTCAGCTTAAACGGCGAGCAGGAATCCTCAAAAACCACTTTCGCAATGCTAATTCCCTATGGCCCGCTTTGAAAATCAACACCCTGTATAAATCCAACTCGATAAAAGGGCACCAAATCTACACGAAAAGGAACATCAACGATATTGTATTCTTTCAAACCTACATGTTTTGATGGCTTTAGTACCTACCAAACATTCATTATTAAGAATTTGAAATGAAATTCTGAGTAATAACCCGGAGATGTTCGATGTATTAGCGTAAAATTCCGAGTTTTCTCTGAAAAATTCACTAAAATTTCGTTTTATAACTCGGAATTTTTTCATTTGTTTCCCGATTCAATTAATTTACATGTCCTTATATGGTGCATTTTTTTAAGTGTTGACATAGAGAGAATAGCATGTAAAAAACACACCCTGCGTTAACTTACGTGTATTGAGACAAGTATTTGACAATTTTTTTTATTGCCAAATACTCATCTCAAAACAGCGCAACTTTTTTGTAATTTAACCGACTTCGTATCTCTTACCGTTTTCACGCAGTTCATTTTACCTAAATGGGACATCCTGTATAATTAAATTAAACAACGACCGGCTTTTCTGGAAGGTCGTATTGTGTAGATGACATGTACTATTATTGAAAATTAAAAACGACTTCCAAAGTACAAGACAACATATAAGCTAACACAGGGTGTATTTTTTACATGCTTCCCTATGGCAACACTTAAAAAAATGAACTGTATGTATACAGTTACATACCTTTATTACTCAGTATATTACTCTGTAAAAGGTATTTAAAAAATGGCGCCAGGTGTCGGGAGTAAGAGACATCTACCGTGTACTATTGGGAACTACTAGTGCACGGCGGTCAGCATTTAGCCGCTCCTTCCTGATCTACTCAACGTCGCTACTCGCTATAGGGAACCTGCATTACCGACACTAACGCTTACTAGGGTTGCGCATTCACTCGTTGACGTTTACTAAACACGGTTATGTTTGAACAGCTGGATGTCATATTTTTGGCACATTTGGTCACAGGCGTAAGTAATCAAGTAGAAAAAAACGAAGTTTGAAAAATGAAACAAAATAATAACACTAACGCCGCGTCCTAGCTGCATCCGGGGACTGCGTTGCGTGCGTTGCGTGCGTGCGTTGCGGGGAACGATTAAAATAAAACACATGCAAAGCAATGGGAGTGTCCTCAGTACACGCGTTTGCCCGCAAAGTCGTACGATAAAACGACACCGCAACGCACGCATTGTTTTAAATTGAAATATTTAGTTTTTTCATCTGTCAAAATCTTGCGATTTTTGCGGCGGGCAGGAAATTTTTTTAATTTCGATTGCCTTCGTGCCGAAGCGAAACATTTTGTGCAATAAGAGAAATCTATTTTACAAGAACAAGAGTCAAAGGTACACTGGGAATGTGAAAATGTCTCGAATTCAGGTTTTTAAAGTAAGTATGAGGTCTACCTATTAACTTCTATTGTAGACCTTTTTATATTTAACCTACCTGCTATTTATCTATCTATCAAATCTATACCTATTTCTATAGATTACTTGCGTCTTATTGTTTCTTTCTCTTAAGTAACATGTTTCTTTCTGTAATTTTCAAGTCTTTCAAGCTCCAACAACCTACTGGTTTCCAAATTAAAACGTATTTAATCTGAAGCTGCACCAGAAATAGTTGGATTGGAAACCATTTTCTCGCCCGCACCGCACGCATTCAGTTAGGACACACTCAAAATTTCTCGTGCGAGTTTGCGTTGCGTGCGTTCCCCGCATCGCACGCAACGCAGTCCCCGGATGCAGCTAGGACACGGCATTACCCGGATGCAGCTAGGACACGGCGTAACGCCGTGTCCTAGCTGCATCCGGGGACTGCGTTGCGTGCGATGCGGGGAACGCACGCAACGCAAACTCGCACGAGAAATTTTGAGTGTGTCCTAACTGAATGCGTGCGGTGCGGGCGAGAAAATGGTTTCCAATCCAAATATTTCTGGTGCAGCTTCAGATTAAATACGTTTTAATTTGGAAACCAGTAGGTTGTTGGAGCTTGAAAGACTTGAAAATCACAGAAAGAAACATGTTACTTAAGAGAAAGAAACAATAAGACGCAAGTAATCTATAGAAATAGGATAGATAGAAATAGATTTGATAGATAGATAAATAGCAGGTAGGTTAAATATAAAAAGGTCTACAATAGAAGTTAATAGACCTCATACTTACTTTAAAAACCTAAATTCGAGACATTTTCACATTCCCAGTGTACCTTGACTCTTGTTCTTGTAAAATAGATTTCTCTTATTGCACAAAATGTTTCGCTTTGGCACGAAGGCAATCGAAATTAAAAAAATTTCGATATTACGACGCGGCGTTACGCCGTGTCCTAGCTGCATCCGGGTAATGCGTTGCGTGCGATGCGGGGAACGCACGCAACGCAAACTCGCACGAGAAATTTTGAGTGTGTCCTAACTGAATGCGTGCGGTGCGGGCGAGAAAATGGTTTCCAATCCAACTATTTCTGGTGCAGCTTCAGATTAAATACGTTTTAATTTGGAAACCAGTAGGTTGTTGGAGCTTGAAAGACTTGAAAATCACAGAAAGCAACATGTTACTTAAGAGAAAGAAACAATAAGACGCAAGTAATCTATAGAAATAGGTATAGATTTGATAGATAGATAAATAGCAGGTAGGTTAAATATAAAAAGGTCTACAATAGAAGTTAATAGACCTCATACTTACTTTAAAAACCTAAATTCGAGACATTTTCACATTCCCAGTGTACCTTGACTCTTGTTCTTGTAAAATAGATTTGTCTTATTGCACAAAATGTTTCGCTTTGGCACGAAGGCAATCGAAATTAAAAAAATTTCCTGCCCGCCGCAAAAATCGCAAGATTTTGACAGATGAAAAAACTAAATATTTCAATTTAAAACAATGCGTGCGTTGCGGTGTCGTTTTATCGTACGATTTTGCGGGCAAACGCGTCTACTGAGGACACTCCCATTGCTTTGCATGTGTTTTATTTTAATCGTTACCCGCAACGCACGCACGCAACGCACGCAACGCAGTCCCCGGATGCAGCTAGGACGCGGCGTTAGGGGTTTATAGGATCTACGAAGCTGTAGACTTTAGTATTGTGGGTATAATTTTTAACATTTTAACTCGATACCTGTCTGACGTACGTAGTTACTGAGAAAAAGCGTCTTGGTAGACAAGTAGACACACGAGAACGGCAGTGTGATCTTATAATACCCCTATAATACCCTCCCATAACCGATTCTTAAAAATAAGATTCATCAAGATGTATAATAAAACCTACCTGACAAACTTCCAGGTATACGGAAATTCTGAGCTCCGTATATTTTCTGCTATCATTACGGTCTGCTGATGGGGCAGGGTGCATTTTTTGTCCAGAAAATCCCAGTAACAGTAGGTAAGTATTGATAGAGGACAATTAATAATGAGTTTAAAACATTAATAAGAAAGTTATCTCTAGGCAACGCGAACAAGTAGAAATAAGCCCTCTTTTTGTGGTTAAAATAAAACATCGTCTACATTAAGAAAGTTATCTTTAGGCAACGCGAACAAGTAGAAATAAGCCCTCTTTTTGTGGTTAAAATAAAACATCGTCTAACGCAAACGCAACTAACGCTGCAAAAGTTTACCATTTTTACTAAATACGCTGACTAACTTCAAATTGTTCAAATTTTTATAGACAGTTGTACGTTCATGGAAAATCTGACGTTTTTGAGCTTAAATTTGACATTCCCAACTTTTTGTGAGAATGAGAATTCACTACCCTAGTAAGCGTCAGTGTCGGTAATACAGGTTCCCAAACTCGCTACAGATCGCAGCGCTGCCGTGCTAAAAGAATAAATTAGTGGTGTAGTAGAGAGGAGAGAGGTTATCTGATGTGATCTTTCCAAGTTTCTAGTCTTGGGACAGCCTGCTGTATACATACAATTCTTTATTCCTGCTTGGAAAACTGTGGAAAGATCTGGACATGCTTAACAATCCATAGTTCGAGCAACAGCACACCACACAGCACATATTTTCCAGACATGTTCACTTTAATACAGCGCTAAGCTACTAAAATAAATCGCAACTTTACGTGATTATTAGTACTGCCTGTCTGTCTAATCGCATGTATCATGTATCTATCACCTGACTGACGTCACACTCGTCACAGGACTCACGTGTGGTGTAGGGAACCTGTATTACCGCTTTACTAGGGTAGCGCATTCTCATTCTCACAAAAATTTGGGAATGTCAAATTTGACTTCATAAACGTCAGATTTTCCATGAACGTACAACTGTCTAAAAATTCACATAATTTGTTATTAAGTCCGCATATTAAAACGTATTTTTCTCAGTAACTACGTGTTAGATACTAAAGTCTACAGCTTCGTAGATCCTATAAACCCGTAATTTTGTTTTTAATACCCACTGAAAGAGGATTATCGATTTCTATTCATGTTATTATTTTGTTTCATTTTTCAAACTTCGCTTTTTTCCACATGATACCTACGCCCTACGCCTGTGACCAAATGTGCCAAAAATATGACATCCAGCTGTTCAAACATAACCGTGTTTAATAAACGTCAACGAGTGAATGCGCTACCCTAGTAAAGCGGTAATACAGGTTCCTTAGCATAAATAAGTATATGTCAACATTGGTTTTGAATGAGAATTAAATGCACAACACAGAGGATAGAATGTCATTACGTGAATAAATTTTATGTAGTTGTCAGTGGCTCTCACACTGACATAATTAAGCGGTTCAATTCATTGTTTGAATGATTCCTTCAATAATTTACGCTCGTTCACAACTTGACATTTAACTGTTTGACATTTTCTGGTGAAATTAAAAATATTAATTCGGACGGTTAGTGTCACGTCACATCTGACTTTTTAAACTTAATCCTACTATAGTAGCTTATTTCGATGTTTGAAAATTTTAATTAGTTTGACTTGAATACCTGACACTCTGGCGGCAAAAACGGTTTGTTATGCGATAATTAGTGCGTGTGAGTCACCCAAGAAAAACGAAAAGGAAAGAGATATCTTTTTTTAGTTTGCTAACATAGGCAAAGACAATTATTATGTATAAATGATTTATATCATATCACAGTAAGCACCAGCACTTTTCATTACACTTACACCCCACAAATATTAACTTCCACCTTCAAATAATTTCAATGCTGCCGTTAGCGCTCGGATTACAATCACCACCGTGACGTCATGCGCAGTGAGGACGAGTTTTAAGTCTCACGCACTCACGCTGACATACCTTATGTAAGAACCAGAGACAACATTATATTATCTTTCTCTATGGTAAGAACTCATTATTCTGATATTCTGTGCTTGTATCAGGGTAGTGAGTAGTGACAGTGACAGATGATAGTTTAAGTGTATGTGCAATGCAATGTGCATTATCATTCCATTTCCCCATTCCCCATTCCATTTAATCCATTTCCATTTCCATTCACTGCAGTCACTGCACTGCACTAATAAAATAAAAGCAAAGCAACATGAGTTTAGAAGATGAAGCCAATAAATTTTGTGTCCAACATCAAGAAAAGATTATCAAAATGGAACCAGTAGAAGATAGCAAGTTTCATAACTCTCTACTCTCCCTAAAAATGAAGTATGAAAATGAACAAAATTATTCAAGCTGCAATCAAGCCTCTGAATTACATAGGTTGGAGAATAGTTTTTTACCTTCCTTGATAAAAAAAGAACCTGAAGACCATGGAGTTGATGTTCATAAAGTGCAAGCGGAAAATTTGCATGTAGAAGAACTTGACTTGAAAGAAGTGGAAGAACATAAACTAGCAGGTTGGGAGCTGCTGACTGGGAAAAGCAGTAATTGTGGAATATTTAAAGGAGAGAAAAAGTACAATTGTGCCAATTGTCCATATAAAACGAACAAGAAATATTACTTCACTGAGCATTATATTCGTAAACACAAACAGTGTACGGAAATGTACAGATGTTACGAATGTCCATATCAAACTAAAATCAAAAGGGCCCTTGTCTTACATTCTAAACACATACATTCAAAATATGCTGAAGTGTACAAGTGTCAGGAATGTTCTTATATAACAAAGAATAAAAATCATTTGACACAACATAATAAATATAAGCATTCTGAAGATGCAAAAGTTTACATGTGCCAGGAGTGTTCTTATGGAACAAAATGGAAATTCAATTTCATTGTTCATTATAAACGTAAACATTTAAAAGAAGAAGGTGTGTATAAATGTGAGGAATGTTCTTATCAAGCAAGATATAAAGGTGATTTGAACATTCATTATAAATATAAACATTCAAAAGATGCGCAAGTGTATAAATGTCGGGAATGTTTATATGAAACAAAAAATAAATCTCATTTAACTGAACATTATAAATATAAACACTCACAATATGCAGAAGTGTATAAGTGTCAGGAATGTTCATTCGAAACAAAATATAAGTCTCATTTAACCCGACATTATAAATATAAACATTTAAAAGATGCAGAAATGTATAAATGCCAAAAATGCTCCTATGAAACAAGAAGAAAAGGTAATTTGACTCAACATAAGTGTAAACGTTCAAAAGATGCAGAAGTGTACAAGTGTCAGGATTGTTCTTATGAAACAAAATATAACAGTGAATTGACCAAACATAATAAACGTAAACATTCAAAAGATGTAGAAGTGTACAAATGTCAGGATTGTTCTTATGAAACAAAATATAACAGTGAATTGACCAAACATAATAAACGTAAACATTCAAAAGATGTAGAAGTGTACAAATGTCAGGATTGTTCTTATGAAACAAAATATAACAGTGAATTGACCAGACATAATAAACGTAAACATTCAAAAGATGTAGAGGTGTACAAATGTCAGGATTGTTCTTATGAAACAAAATATAAAAGTGATTTGACCAAACATAATAAACGTAAACATTCAAAAGATGTAGAGGTGTACAAATGTCAGGAATGTTCTTACGAAACAAAGTGTAAAGGTTATTTAACCAAACATTATAAATATAAACATTCAAAAGATGCACAAGTGTACAAATGTCAAGAATGCTCATATGAAACTAGAAGAAAATCTAACTTGACTCGACATAAACATAAACATTCATAAAGAATCAAATAAGTGAGGGCTGTTGACGACTTATGCGACAAATTTTATACTTTTTCTCCATGTGCCCTGTCCTCCGTTGCGGATGTTGACTATTACCATGGCAATTCTAACCTCAACAGACATGAGGCGAACCACTGCCGCAGGTTTTGGAGCCTTGAGTGTCTTCTTGGACCCAGTTTGCTCTCTCTCGTCTCTTGGATAATCAACTGGAACAGGTGCTGGTGCTATTTATCGTGCTTCAGTATTTGACCCAGGTATTCTATTTTACATTGCTCGATTATGGTAGTAATTTCTTTTCTGTTTCTGCGGAGTACCTACCTGTGCATTGGTTCACTCCAGGATATACGGAGAATGCGTCGGTACACCCAAAAAGCCTTCAGTTTCCTTATCAGATTCTTGATGAGACTGAAATTCAATTCTCTGGCGAATCGAGAAGGATCCTGTCAGATTTGCGTTTCCTACACAATCTGTTATTGAGAGCTATTCACTCCCCTCGGATATCTTCGTAATGATAGGCTTGAAGATTAGCTGCCATGGGACCAGATCGAATGAGACTTTATATTAAGTATCATTATCGGAATTATGGCTACTAATAGTCCGGTGACAAGGATAGTGAGGTGCGCAAATGGGGTGAATCTGGACTCATTTGGTTCAGCTGTTCAAGAGGAATTATTATTGGTCAATGCTCACTTGATGATCCCCTGATTATGATAAATTAATATTGTGTAGTTTATTGCTGTATCTAAATACTAACATGTGTATATTTTTATATTTATTAAATACGATAATAATGAAATTAAAATACAAGCTTATCTTAACTTTACTTCTTATTTTTGCACCTGGCAGCAGCAGTTTTTTTAATGCCTCTACTACGTCATTTTCTGTGCAGGTTATTCTTCCCGCTGCATTCTCTGCTTCTACATCGATCCTTCCTGCATTGCTTTTTGCAACAATCGTTAATACTAATCAGTAAGGCTTAATTATCAAATAAATTATTATATTCATTTTATGAAAGGTGTGCTGATTCAAAATTTTTAATGTTATACTTATCTAAATTAGACGTTTTAACAAGTTTTAAACAATTTTTTTGCATATGCTTCACAACCAAAAACACGCAAGTTATTCAATTTTGGTTGAAAACCTTCCCATTTTTTAAAAGGTGTACAGTTTATTGCTTCAGAAGGGCTTCTATTATGCAAATATGCTGCTACATGAAGAGCTTCTCCCCACATTTCTTTTTCTTGATTTGATTTAAACATAAAAGCCCTTGTTTTATCCAAAAGGGTTCTATTCAACCTCTCGACTTTGCCATTAAGTTGCGGAGAATGAGACACTGTAAAATCTTGAAGTATGCCTCGATTTTTAATCCAATCTATGATTCATATTCTTCGATCAAATCAGCCACTTCATTTTTATGTTCTATTAGATATATCATGCAAAAAATACTGTAATCATCTTAGAATGTTACAAAATATTGTTTTCCATTCCATAAGTTTCAACATCTGTGTTGGTCTGCTCTGCATACATCGGAGTGTATTATTTCTAGAGGTATTGTAGCTCGAACTTGAATTGTGTTGAATGCTTTTCTGGTTTGTTTTGCATCGGAACAGATTTTACAAAATTCGTCCAACATTCTTACATCGTTTCTACTTAGACTCATACCTTTGGACATGTCTTGTAATTTTATCATATTTTGTACTCAGATGACCAAGTCGTCTATGCCATACTCTTCTTCTGGTTTTTTTTTAACTGAAGTAGATGCAGCTTCATCATTCCTATTTTAATTTTCATGCAAGAGTTTTACTACATATAGGCCATCATTTTGCTTTTGACCTTGTAAAATTATTTCATTGTTTTTTCATATTTCAACCAATTTTTTTTTTGTAAATCTTATTTCTCCTCCTTTCTCAGTTATAGTATTCACCGACAATAGATTCTTCGACAGTTCTGGAACGTATTTAACACTACTGAGTGTACATTCTGAGGATTCAATTTTTCCTACAACTTGATGCTCATACTACTGTTTCGTTTAGCTAGTTTTATTTCAGACTGACTTTCTTCTTGTTCTATTTGCTTTAATATACTTCTGTCGTTTGTTAGATGTGAAGTACTTCCTGAATCAACAATCCATTCACTTGCTCTTACTTTTTGAGATATTTTATAATCATTATTTGCCAAAAATGTTGCTTCACTGCCTCTATTTTTACTTTTGTGATTACTTCGGTTTCAAAATCAGTACTTAGACCGACTCATGTGAAGTTGGCGCCCGAAAGTTGGAAAATCGTAATTTTTCTTAGAGTTCTGGGAAGACTACGCATAGTTCTGGAGTTCTCCGAAAAATATCCAATAGTTCTGGCTTAATACGCCCAAAAATTCATCATAAAAAATGTCGGCGCTAACTTCACGCGGCGCCCACTTTTTCGCAAAAAAGAATTCTGGATCGGTTTTCTAATAAATTATCAAGAGTTCTCGAGTTCCTGAAAATATTATCAATAGTTCTGGTGTATTAAGCCCAAAAAACGACTCCAAACAGTATGGCGCCGATACTGCGCCGGGAATGGGATTTCATTTTTTTTTGGATTTCGACGGTTCTGAAAGGAGTTCTGAATAGCGCCAGAAGAGTTCTAGAGATTATCCAAATAAAACTTCTCGCTAAAATCATTCGCCTTCCATTTAAAGCGAAAAACAAGTTCCGTTTCCGAGGACTTTAAAAAATTTATTATTTAGTACTTATTTCAAATTGATGTTATTGAACAGATTATAGTTTTAATATCGTTTTACAGAAAGCTGATGTTTTTTTTTTAATATTGATGTTATATTGTTTTACATCTATTTGTTAAAGCTTTTCCTATGTTATCTGATACAATTTATTTTTTATTCCATGTCGTGTTATAAATTTTTAACTTAAACTAAAGAATTTTTTGCATTTATTTAACCAGAACATTTCTTATTTAGTTTAATTTTGAGCGACAGGGAACTTTTTTCTTGTAGCCACCACAAGAGGTTTCTCCGTTTTTTTGTTTTTCAAGTCCTGATTTCGTTTGCATATTTTTTCGTTTCATCACCCCTGTGGTAAACAACAGAAAAGTTACAACTCTGTGTATAATTAGATTAATATTAACAAACAGGTGTTTATTATATAAAATAAAATGTTGAAAAAACCCTTCAAATTTATTTTATTGGTATTTATTTTAGATTATTTGCGAAACTCTTCCGGCGCTATTCAGTTCTCCTTTCAGAACTGCCGATGAAAAAAATCATAATTCAAAAAAATTCCAAAGTCCTCGGAAACGGAACTTGTTTTTCACTTTAAATCGAAGACGAATGATTTTAGCGAGGAGTTTTATTTGGATAATCTCTAGAACTCTTCTGGCGCTATTCAGAACTCCTTTCAGAACCGTCAAAACAAAGAAGAAAAAAAATCAAATTAAATTTTTTTTCAAAGTCCTCGGAAACGGAACTTGTTTTTCGCTTTAAATGGAAGGCGAATGATTTTAGCGAGAAGTTTTATTTGGATAATCTCTAGAACTCTTCTGGCGCTATTCAGAACTCCTTTCAGAACTGTCGAAATAAAGAAAAAAAATCATATTCAAAAAATTTTTCAAAGTCCTCGGAAACGGAACTTGTTTTTCGCTTTAAATCGAAGACGAATGATTTTAGCGAGAAGTTTTATTTGGATAATCTCTAGAACTCTTCTGGCGCTATTCAGAACTCCTTTTCCTTTCAGAACCGTCGAAATAAAAAAAAATCCCATTCCCGGCGCAGTATCGGCGCCATACTGTTTGGAGTCGTTTTTTGGGCTTAATACACCAGAACTATTGATAATATTTTCAGGAACTCGAGAACTCTTGATAATTTATTAGAAAACCGATCCAGAACTCTTTTTTGCGAAAAAGTGGGCGCCGCGTGAAGTTAGCGCCGACATTTTTTATGATGAATTTTTGGGCGTATTAAGCCAGAACTATTGGATATTTTTTGAAGAACTCCAGAACTATACGTAGTCTTCCCAGAACTCTAAGAAAAATTACGATTTTCCAACTTTCGGGCGCCAACTTCACATGAGTCTTAGACCGAGCCTGAGATCATTTCTTCTTGTGAAGAAACAATCCTTATCCAGTATGATTAGTCTTCTTACAGATGCTGCATGATTTTACTTTATAGTTGTTATAATTTTTACTTTTATTTTTGCACCGAAACTTTAAATGTCCTGCTTTATTACATGCAAAACACCTTCTCTCTGCTGACACAAATGCAACTTCTTTTTCTTCGTTTGAGTCTTTCATTCGATCTTCTTCACGAAAGAAGTCTTGAAAATAAATTAGTTAGTGTTTTGTCTTCTTTACTGGTTGATTATATGAATATTCATGTCAACTTCTAAATTATTTTACACATTTTTTGGATAAACTTATGTTATTTAATTACTGTTTAGTTCATATTTTGTATTTTTATCTTTAACTAATCCATGAAAATGATTAACTTAGTACATAACATCTTCACATTAACTTAATTTCTGTAAGTATGTTTTATGTAATTTTTAATTTCTAAATTTTTTCTTGTATACTTACAATAATTATAATTGTTAATCTTTTCCCCTGACGAAGAGCTAAAGAAAAGCTCGGAAGCTTGGGTTAATTTAAAGAATAAAGAGTAAACCTATGTTATTGGCTGCAATCCCAACTTATTTATCAATATTTCATATAAATAGATATACAGTGTGTGTCACAGTCATGGTACACCCCCATTTATTTCTTTATTTTTGGAGATAATTTTTTGAAATTTGGTATGTCGTATACTCTCAATAGAGCGCACTTTTTAACAGAAAATTGAATTTTTTCCCACAACCGGTTTTTCCGGAAATGTTACCAAGTTTTTATTTTTAAATGGGACACCCTATATATTATTATATTTTTGGATTCTATACACTTGTACGAATCCAACAATACCACATAAGTGCCATTTTAAATGTCAAATTTGTTTTTATTTAATTTTTTATTTCTCAATTATAGTGTGCCATGACTTCAGTTGTGTTCGTCGCAGATGCAAAATGGGTACACCAAAATGTCCCTTATTGGAAGTAGTAGTAGATGGTACCATTTGAAAAAAACGAATCCAGCTCAAAAAATCATTTCGGTGCGCATTATTTATCCATAAATCACTTAATTTAGTACTTTGAACAAAAATTCGATTTTTCTAGCATTAGATGATCCAATTGGAGTAAAACGAAATAGTCATGGCACACTATAATTGAGAAATAAAAAATTAATTAAAAACAAATGTGACATTTAAAATGGTACTTATGTGGTATTGTTGGATTCGTACAAATGTATAGAATCCAAAAATATAATAATATATGGGGTGTCCCATTTAAAAATAAAAAGTTGGTTACATTTCCGGAAAAACCGGAATTTTTTCATCCATTTTCTGCTAAAAAGTGCGCTCTATCGAGAATATTCGACGTACCAAATTTCAAAAAATTATCTCCAAAAATAAAGAAAAAAAAGGGGGTGTACCATGCCTGTGACACACACTGTAGATATGAAACCTGAAATATGATTTACTTCAATTCAATAATTGATGGCGATTGCAGGTCAATGCCTAAAAACAACCTCAATAAGTCAAACTTCAGGACCATATTCACGACGTGAACTTAAAACTTCAACTAAATAACGACAACTGACAACAATCGCCACCTGAACGGTGTATTTATCTGGAACCATTTACACTTAGCCCCGCCAAGTGACGTCACACTGACGGCGTCTATCACTTCACTATCATATTGGCTGCATGCTGTAGGATGTCCGAGGCCATTAAAATAGAAGAAGGAAATAAAAGGAAACAAGTAACAACCTAACCTAACAACAACTACAATTTGAATTCAATGTTCAATGTTTTATTTTGTTTATTAAAGTATAAAGATAACAGCCTTATTGCAATAATAATTATTACAAACGTTGTCTCCTCGAGAGAAATACTTTGTTAATGAGTTGGCAAACTACAAAAGTACCGCATCATGGAGAAAACGGAGACACCGGATGATGGCGATTTTCCCTCGAAAAGTTTCACGAAGATCACGAAACAGGAGGACGGTTTCAGAGCCCCGGGAAGCTCCAAGGAGGAGACCAAGAAACAGATGTGCTACGGAACCCAAGTATGCAACGCATTCGAGCTAGACTGCCAAGTGTTGCTGGGGCGATACGAGACCCTCCAGAATGTCAGCTACCAGGCGTTCGCGGATGTCTGGAAAGAGTTAAATTTCACTCTAATTTATGGGTAAGACTGCGCGGCAAATGCCGGGTGTTTTCAGAATACTGTTTCAAGAATTCTATCGCCGTTGATTGAAAAGCAATAGACTTGATATTTAATACATAGTAGTGCATGTGCCCAAAGGTTTTAAAATTAACTTAGGTAATTATGGAGATGAGCGGCATGGGTATAGGGCAATTTGTCTTCTACTTTGGGATAGCTTGTGTCTCTAGGAGTATCAAGGTACCATTGAATTTTTGCGCCGGCAAGTAATAGTCGAGAAATAAGGCCTAAAAGTGTCACGAGACCGTAATAGTAGGTACCGGTTCCGTCAGGTCTTTGGTCAGGGTAGGTTTTTTTTCCTTCAAATGTTCGTAAAATGAAAATGTCGTAAATTTTTTTATTTACGACCCTGACCAAAGACCTGACTTAATGCAGCAAATAAGTGTTTTTAATTCTTGTTCGAAGATACGTATTAGGGCAAGGATGACACTTTAAGGCCTTATTTCTCAACTATTACTTGCCGCCGTAAAAATTCAATGGTACCTTGATACTCCTAGAGACACAAGCTATCCGATAGTATAAGCCCTTTCGCCCTATACCCATGCCGCTTATTTCAATAATGACCTTAACTTAAACCTGTTCTTCTGGCATTTCCTGTTTGACTGGAGCGATGAAATCTTTTTATTTGTAAAATGGGACACCCTGTATATTATAACAAGCGACAGTAGACAATGACAATGACACTGTTGGTCCAGTAACCCTGTCGCTTATGACGGAAAGGTACCTTACCAGTTGAAGTTTCTAATGAAGCCTTTATGAGTTATAGTTATACAGGGTGTTAGTTAAGTACGGGGCCAAATAAACTCCAAGGGGTGCTTCCTTGAGTGATTCTAAGGTAATTGTATACATCCGCGGCTCCTAAGTTTCATCAATTTTTTCGGGACCGAGGAGCGAAATAGGGGTGCTGGGTGGGTAAGAAAGTAAAAACAGTCATTGCAAACTAATATTAAGGTCACAACTAAGGCCTCTTTGGCACTACGGTCGAATTTCTATTTTTTTTTTCACTTTCAGGGCAAGGAAAATCTTCGAAAATAACAGTACCACGATTTTTATTTTGAATTTTGCATTTATTTTGCATTTATAATCCGAAAATCATTGCATCAATCTCTGTGGACTGGACACGTTATGTGAAAGCGGATATATCGCCCAGTCCGCCTCTGTAAACCTCTAACACAGAATAGAATACTTGGCAATTATTGTGAAGTGGATTTATCCGGGATCGCAGCATCTAATCGGTGCCTCTTGTCAGGACCGCACTCCCTCCGCACTCTCAAAACCGTTTTTTTACACCGTTTTGTGGCTTTCCCTTTCATTTGCAAAGCAAATGAATACCTTCATGGTGTTACTATAGGTATGTTCTCCACCCCTATATAGGTTCCATAGTGAAACTGTAGGAGCCGCGGATGTATATAATGACCGATTCTAAGAAGAAAAGTTCAAATAAACATGGGTCCGAAAATGCATATTTTTCAAGATACAGGGTGTCAAACTTAAAAAAAATTCGAATGTTCGTGAATATCTCTAAACTCTTTCAATCAATTTTGTTGAAATTTGGCAGTTCTGTTTGCAATAACAAGAGGGTAATTTAGCCCCAATTAGATTAAAATTATTAATTCCAGTGGCGTCCAGGAAGACAGTCTAACTAATATTTTTGATTAAAAAATTGGGCGCCACTGACTTTTTTTTTATTTTGTATTTTTTTCGAATTAAGCAACTAGAAATACAACTATTTTATTTCTTGAGTTTTTTTCATATCTTGCTTTGTTTTCGAGAAAAAAAAAGTTTGATACCCTGTATCGTAAAAACTATGCATTTTCGGACCCATGTTTATATGAACTTTTCTTCTTAAAATCACTCAAGGAAGCACCCCTTGGAGTTTGGCCCCGTACTTAACTAACATCCTGTATTGAATATGAAGTCTATTGTTTTTAAATCAACAGAGATATGTCATTGAAACAGGACTTCTGACACATCACACATCCCGGACATCCAGTATAAATTGACAAATGTTGTTGATTTACAGCAACCTGGACGAATGTTTCAAGGTGATGGTGTTTGTGGAGAATGTCTTCAAGGTCACTAAGCGGTTCGTCTCGGTCCTCACTAACCGATTCACCAAAGTTGGTGCTTTTTATCTCTTATACGGACTGTATTACAAACAACCGTACGAGTGAGTATAAATATTTTTGATTAAATTATCTGAATATGTGTACAGAGCGGTTTATTTATTTTTTCTACCTCTCTCTCTGTTGGGATCTCGAGGACTAGCAGAGATAGGGTTGGTTTAATTAGGGAACAGTTGCACAATTTTATGCTTATTAAGAATCTGAAATAAAATTAGAGATTACTTCAGTTGTTGCTGAAATATCCTGAAAAAAAATAATTTCTTATTTTTTTTAATGTTCTATAATTAAAAGTAACATTTGTGTCAGTAGTCTGGACAGTAAAGGTGTTCGCAGACCAACGGACAGCTGATGAGATCTGAGCGTGCGACGTAATTGTTCAGCAGGAAATAGAGGAATCGAAACTCGCGAATTTGTGTTCATGCATTTCCCGCTGCACAATTACGTCCTGCGGTCAGATCGTTCCCGTCTTGCAAGTCCGGTCTGTGAACACCCAAAAGCTATAAAGCCATTGCTTGCCCATTTAATTGCTAGTGGTTGAACAGCTTAATAATAATTATAACTTATTTTCTGCAAGCCCGTAATAAAAATGATTGGATAGGAGATATATGCAGTGTTATTTTTTCGGTTATTTTATTACCTACTCCACAAAAACAGCTCAATTTTATATGTAACTAACTATAGAGTAACTAATACCGAGTACTGGAAGCAATTATTATTTATTCATTACCGGAATATAAAATCGTTTGTTACATGAAGAAAGTTACTAAACTCCAGAAGTCAATTTTAGTTACTCTTACGAGTTACTAAATAACAATGTCAACAAAATGAAAAAAAAAATTAGTAAGTGAATGTTAGTGAATGAAAATTAGTAAGTAAGAAAATGAACTCTCAAGTTAAAGAAATACATAGGTAATACGAATTCTAATGATACTGTTACATGTGGGTTCGACGATAGTTTGGAAAGGCAAACTGAATTAATTACTTTATTGATCGCTTACTTGAATTTACAATTCACACACTAAACACTACTAATAGTCCAAAAGTAACAAATGTACCCAAAGTTCATGAAAAATCTTATCTAAGATTTTCTTTCAATAATTGTTAGTGAAGAAGTTATAGAACATAAATCACAATAATCAGTTCTGGGGGGGGGAGGGGTTTATTCGCAAAAAACGGCCACTTTGGTGAAAAAAGTATTTTTTCGCTAATAACTCGTTAATTGTTGAATATATTGAAAAAAATATTTATTAGAATAAAGGAAGCTTGAGCGATTTTTAAAAAAAGGTATCATGTAACTTTTTTGTATAATATGTCATGGTTTTCGAGTTATTCAATATTTAAGAAATTGCAAATTTTGTAATTTTTGATGCGCGCGAATTTTCGTTTACTGAAAATTGACGGGGCTCTACAAAAAATGAAATTTCTCGAAAACCAAACAACCTATGGACAAAAATAAAAATGGGTTTTGAAGGGGACATAAATAGCAATATTTTTTGCCATTCCCATTTGTTGTTTTTTTCTCTTTTGAGTATTTGCAGGCGTAATAAAAATAATTGGAACTGTTATAGATGTATTACCTTTTAGGTTAAGGCATTACCTTAATGCTGAAAAAGTTACAAATAAAAATATATAATATTTTGCAATTTTATCAGCATAATATGAAAGTTATCAAAATTTTTGCTAATTTTTTCAAAATTAAAAAAAAAAAATAAACAAAAAATATAGCTAAAAATTTTAAAAAATATTACGAAATATTGTTGCATGATAAGTGGTACTTAAAAAAAAATTAGCTACATTTTTAGTTTGTTGTGGTCTTCTTTTTAATTTTTAAAAAATAATAAAAAATTAGCCAAAATTTCGCCAACTTCAATATGCTGCTAAAATTACAAAATATTATTATTTTTTTATTTTTTAACTTTTTCAGCATTGAGGTAATGCCTTAACCGAAATGATATGCACATCTATAACATTATATTATAAATTATAAAAATTTTTTATACCCATTTGAGTATTTATGCAAATACTCAAAATAGCATAAACCAACAGACAATAATAATTGTTCTATATTGGTATTTTATGTCTCCTTCAATAAGCATTTTGATTTTTTCCATATTAGGTTGTTTGGTTTTCTAGAAATTTCATGTTTTTCTAAAGGCTGCGCACCAACAATTTTAAATCACGAAAATTCGCGCTCATCAAAAATACAAAATTTGCAATTTCTTATAATATCGAATAACTTGAAAACTATGATATTTACGAAAAAATTACAAGATACCTTTCTTTTAGGAAATCACTCAAGCTTCCTATTTTCCAATAAATATTTTTTTGATATATCCAAGGGATAACCAGTTATTAGCAAAAAATACTTTTTTCCCCAAAGGGATATGGTTTTTTTTAGAGGAACGCACTGCATCACTAGAACTGATTTTTGTTCCATAACCTCTTCACTAACAATCATCGCAGGGAAAACTTAGATAAGATTTTCTATGAACTTTGAGAATTCTTTAACACTAGTATCACCTTCTCCAATAGCACACTGTCTACTGTCGCTCACTTGTAGCCATTCGCTTCTCTTGTCACTTGTTTATCATTTTGCAGTCGTCACTGGACTCTCCTCAACTGCCTGTTTGCTCCGCTTATAGTATACACCATCAGTGTTCTTCTGGACCACGCTTCCAGAGTTAACTAATTGTCAATTTTTTTTACGGAGTTCCGAGCATTCTATTCCTAGAACATTCTAGACAGGAGTAGCTCCTGGAAATCCTGATTTTTTCGTGTTCTCAACCGTCATCTTCAAGAATTTCGTCACAAATTGCACACTATATTGCTTCTTGTTTTATGATTTGTGACAGCATCATCATTATTTGTAACATTAGTATTTGTGACCACCATTTCTATTTTCTATACCTCTTCTTTTATTTTTCTTCATAATGCCTCCTCCACACTTCTGAAGATATTTGGCAGTTTTTCTCTTTTCCGCTTACTCGCTGATTTTTCAGTTGGTTTAGAAATTTTAGATGTTCCCTAAATACTGTTATGGTATTACATTCTATCCCTTTCTGATTTATTATTATGATTATTTCTATTTTTAAAAATTTTATACCATAAACATTTTTTATTAATATTGTTATTTAAAGTATGAGGGCACTCTCTTTCCCAGTTGGGTTCAGTTGCAAAAATTTTGGTTTAAATTTAATTTTAATCTAAATTTGAAATTTTATAAAATAAATCGTTTAATTTACGACTTTTAACTTTACAAAAATTTTATAAAAAAAAAAAATACTACAAAGACCTACCTCGAGCTCTCTGAATTTTAAAATTTGTTATACTCTAAATATTTAAACTAAATACATGACTGCCAAAATCTTACAATATCCTTCTTCTTTATAAACCTTTCTCTAAACCGTCCTCTGCTTCTCTTCTTCTTTACTTTTTCTCTCACAACACTTTTTCAAAAATTCTCAAACTGCTTCTCCGACACCGTCTCTCGTTATCCCTTGGCCTTTCCAAATAAAGCTTCTCTCTCGTTCTCGTAGTCTCTTTCTCTTTTTCTTACTGCTTGTCTGTCTTCCGTTTACTAATAAATCTTTGCTTTATGTTACTTTATCTTCTTTCTGCTTTCAAATTCTGCTCTATTTCCTTTTGACAAACTCTCTTCTTTAATAATTTAATATATTCTTCTATATTTTCTTTATTATAAACATAATTCTTCTCATATACTTCATTTTTATATTTAATATTATTGAATTCTCTCTTTATATTCTTTTCTTCTTTCCCACGATAATTCTGTATGACAAATTTTATTCGTCCTTCTTTAATTTTAGGTAATTTATTTGGAACTTCTATTTTAAGCAATTCATCATTCCCCAATACCACATTTTCGTTAATATATTTTTTATTTTTATCTTCTGTTATTTTCGAATCCCATTTCTTGATAGGCTTTCAGAAAATTTCTGGTCAAATTCTTCCATTTTCTCTTTTCCACTTTGTATTTCTTTTTTAACTTCTTTAAATTCTTCCATCTTCTTAAAAATGTTTATCTATCATCTTTAACATAACAATGTTTGTAATGTCTTGTTTGGCTTCTGGTTTTGTTTCTTCCATTTTATCTTGTTTCTGATTTACTTCTAATTTTGTGTTATATCTCCCTCATTTTCTTTATTATAATCTTTCCTTAGAACCATTCTATCATACTTTGTAACATAACTTGGTTTTCATATTTTATATTTTCTAATTCTTTCTTTCTTGGTTCGACATTTTCTATTTAATTTTAATGCAAAAATCTTGTAAATAATGCGTAATTATTTAAAAAAACTACAATTAACTATTTCTACCTATCTTTTAGAAAACTACCATTCAATATTCTAAATTTCTGTGATTTATATTAATTTATCTAATGAACTAAATTTGATTTTGAAACCTTTGAATAATTAAAAGAGAGTGCCCCACGTTGGGCGCCAATTGTTATGGTATTCCTTTATCCCCCTTTCCTTAATTTATTATTA
This sequence comes from Malachius bipustulatus, assembly GCA_910589415.1. Taxonomy (NCBI): domain Eukaryota; kingdom Metazoa; phylum Arthropoda; class Insecta; order Coleoptera; family Melyridae; genus Malachius; species Malachius bipustulatus. Next base: position 17,103,497 of record OU342638.1, on the reverse strand, counting down.
TTACTTTTATTTTTAAAAATTTTATACCATAAACAACTTTTTATTATTATTGTTATTTATGAGGGCACTCTCTTTCCCAGTTGGGTTCAGTTGCAAAATTTTTGTTTTTAATTTTATCATTTTCGCTAATTTGTGTTTGGTTTAGACCAGATTTTTCCCATCCCTATTTCCATTCCTTTTTTATCTTCTTCTGAAAAATAGGCCTGAATTATATTATATTTGATATATTAAAATATTTTTTTTGGGAGTTGGAATATCAGCTTTCAATCTTGTGTTTCTATTTTTTTTTTTAGCAATTTTGGTATTTGTTTCTTTTAATATATTTTTTATTTTTTCTGATAGTTGTGGTACCTAAGGTAAAGCAGGTGTGTACATGATGCTTGATGTAGGTTGTCAGGTTGTATCAGATTGCTGCTATTGTGAGTGGTTTTGGTTTTATTGTTGCAGTGGAGATTAATTCTTGTTGCTATGAGTCGGTTTATTAAGGGTCGTTTGTAGTTCTTATTTTTCTGTCAGTATTACAGTGGCTTTGTTAATGGTTTCTGGTCTGTAAATTGGGTTTGTTAGTTTTATGGCTATCTGTCTATTAAGGCTGTGCTGTGATTACTGTTAGATTAGCATCAAGCTAATCTGGTTGTTATTTTCTTATTCCATTCCGAATTATTGTATTTTGGGGTGGAAAGAGTTGATCTGTTTGTATCTGTTCCATTACTATCTTAACAATGGTGCTCGATATGGGGCTGTTCACTTCTACTTCTCTGTCTACTTGTTTGTAAAATTTGTCATTGTATTGGAAACATCTGGATTCCAGTGTGAGTTTTATCATGTTTAAATTATTAATAGATTTTACTTGTTTGGTTTGGACCCTTCTTTATTTTATCTCGAGTCTAGACGCACCATTATTCCTGTCGGTAATAAAGACTGGATGGTGCTGCACTGCTGCCTAACCATGGGCAGAGGAGCTCGTCGTTGCTCCCCACTACAATCCACGATCGCCCTTCGATGCGATGTCGCGACGCGACGGTAAAATTGTGATTGTGAATTTCATTATTTTCATTATTATAAGATTTGGTTGTAGCATGAACATGCACGCAAAATCTCGCATGAAATATTTGCATCGTGTTATAAGTTTATTTCAATCATTTATACAGTCCACTTTTTAAATAAAATCAACCTGTGTATACCTACCTACGTGGTAATCACCGCCCACAGGCCCAACACTACTTACATAATTAAATTAAGTACATATAGTCCTAGTAGACAATTGTTTTTGACGGAAAAAAATTAAAGAGTTTGGTGAGAGTATGGTCCTTTTTCCAATTACGTATGTTTATTTAATTACTTACCCTAAATGACATAATTTTGAATTCATAATGGTTCATTCAACATAATATACAATTTAAATACATATGTGATTGCATACAATAATAATAGGCAAGTTTATATAATAAAATTGCAAAAATGAAAAATGTACCAGAATAGCATTGAACTTTAACTTTAAAATGTAGTACCAGCGTACCAGCAAAAATAAAATGTACCAAATGTGGTACAAATGTACCACCGCGGCAACACTGCACATCGAAATCTCTGGTCTCTGGTTAGAATCTTTGGTCCCGCCCCCACTGGGCGTTGACCTTCAAGTACAGAATGGGACCGTCTTAAATACAGGCAAAGTTGCTATTATACCTATCTCGCTCCAGCACATAGGCAAAGGCATCTTATACTCTTTAAACCACGGAGGTCAACTGCTTCCTTGACCCACGTCCCAGATTCTCGCCATTATCTTCCCGGGAATTACAAAAAAAACAACTACCTATATAAGTAAAGTTAATTACTGGAATTATTACATAGTTATAATTATTATTATTAGTTTTACTTTATGATACAGTATAAAATTACTTGAGTTGGTTAATTTATTTGGGAGGTCATTGACCAAATGACCTAATGGAGAAACCGCCACTGCTAAATTAGTATCAATTGCTGCTTTTTCTAGTTGGTGCCATAGCTTTCTTTCAAAAAAACTTTCTTGGTGCTTCTAATATCTTCTTAAGTGATCTCATCATTGTCGTATTTCTGAGTTACCTATATTATTTTGAAACAGTCGACAACTTATATCATCCGTTCTTGCAATCATAGTCAGCTTTGAATTTTGAAGAATTTTCTGTAAAATGGGAAAAAAATCAGACTTTGTGACTACTTTTTTTGAACATTTTCTGTTTGCCAAGCTGGTACTTTTTGATGCAAATAAAATAACAATAAAATAATAAATCTTGACTTGATTTATTATTTAGGAATATAGGAAGAGACTATTTACTCTTCCTACTGTTTTTTTTTCAGTAGAATCTGACGGATTTTTTTTTTAATCGAAACAGTGGCTGGATTAAAGTCAGGTTAACGATGGCGGAGTATAAAGCCCTGCTCGATCTGACGCAATACGAAATGGGGGAGGGCAACGTGGAACCCATATTCATGCTGGCCAAGATGAAACGGGACGGAGCATTGGTGCATGTCGCCACGACCGATGCGATGAAAGTTTACCGGGCCGGCAAGGGATACAGAACGAGGTACGGCAATCCAACTGACTCGTTCAGGGCCCCCCAATTGACGGCGGTCGAATCGTTGGGGAAGCTGCTGATGATGGGCGAGGGCGGAGCAGTGGGGCAGTTCGAGCGGATCAGTCAGGAGTACGAGCAGGCCAAACTTGAGAATCCCGGTGAGTAAAATGAAAGGTGTTTATCGAGAACGGTAGGATTATTCAAAGGTGTCTGTGTCTTTCAGATGAATGCAAGGGGTTCCTACCTGTTCAGTCGACCATAGTGAAGGACCTGAATAAGTTGTATAATAAAATGAACGATATCACGGAGGAGGTGGATGAAAATAAAAAGGAGACACAGGCGACGATTGACGAAATCAGAAGACTGAAAATGAAAGCGATGCAAATGGTAGGGACTACCAGTCGTTTCAAGTTTAATAACACCTGACTCAACTATTGATATCATAGACTACGGTGTAAATAAAGATATAAATAATATAATATACAGGGTGTTTTGTAATTGAATGTTAATATTTAAGGGGGTGATTTTTGGGTCCATTTTAAGAAGAAAACTTTATAAGAACGTATTTTCCCACTCGTACTGGAAAATATTTCTGTTAAGAAGTTACATCAGCACATTGCAAATAATATCAACTTATACCTATACACTGTATTTCTACCATGTTTCAAAATTCAAATTAAGTTAAAATCAATCTCACGCCACCTCCTCAATTAATTAATTATATAGGTAATCAATCATTAAGTACTTATTCTGTAATTATTTTGGAGCAAGATTAAATTATATGCTTAATACATGAAGGAAATCGAAATATACGCCAGCAAACAAACATTCTCAACTCATTCATAGTCGTGCTCAAGACAACAACATTAATATAACGAGAAACAACGCAAATAGTTGTTAAGCTGCAAAATGACTGACTATTATTTATATAATACAATATACGTCGTTTATTCACTGTGCAAATACACAGGACTCTCCTGTTATTCCATAAAATTTTTGAAAAATCCCGATCGGATTGTCAAGCGAATAACAATCCTGGACGTTCTAATCAATCTCGTTTCAGTAAGCATCATTTTAATGGCCGTTTATTATGGAACATACTGCTTACCAGGAGATGAGTCGGGACTTATTGTGCAAATCTCGTTTTTAATAATTTTTCTTGCATTTGCCTGTACCATGATCATAGTTGTTGCATCCATGCAGATTTCTCAAACAAATATTCTAAACATGCTTAACAATTTATTTGAAACAAAGAAAGTTGTAGATATCTATAAGACAAAACAGAAATATTATAAAAAAATAAGAAGTTCGATTATTCAAATAATAATTCTTCGTATTTCACACATTCTCATCTTCTTTGGCATAAACATAGCGTTTACTATAAATGACAGCAGAAGTGTGATCTGCATGGCAAGTCATTTTTTATGTCATTTGATAATGATGAACGTCGAGATTCTTCTGACGTGCTTCCTACTATTCCAGAAGGGTTTCCTCAACATCTCCAATACGGCTATTGTGAAACGAATCAGAAATAAAGATTTAACCGTGAAGAATTTAATTTTGCTAAGGAGAGACGCGGCTGTACTCAGAAAAATCAACGAGGGATGCAAAGGGAATGTTTTGTCGCTATTTCGTAGCCTCCAGTTTGTTTTTTTGGTCAAATTTTGCTACGATTTTGCAATCTTCGCTGTCGTTTCATACTTTATTATAACTTATAGTCGACTTTTCGATGCGGTTAGCTTCTTCAGCATGTGCGGATATCTAGTCTTTTCTGTTCTGGGATTTACCACTCCTATTTATTTGTTTGAGGATTTTGTTGCAGAGGTAAGTAAATCACTACCCCTTCAAGCCGTCGGTATAAAATGTTACTTAATTATGTTTCCTCATAGACTTATTTTTTCTTAAAGAGCAATGAATCCGTGGAGATTTTAGATGAGGCGTACAAAGTTTTTAAACTATACAATGCATTTCAGTACAAAGAGGTAAGTACACTTTGCTAATATGTAATATGTTTAATGTGAGGTAATTGGTATGATAAATTCTTCATAAGTTTTTTTTTATAAGTTCCATTATATTTATAAAAAAGAATGGTTGACTTTTTGAAAATTATTCACCCTGAATAACTCCGTTGGTGTTTTGTTTTGAAAGAAATCCTGAGACAGCTCAAGTTTTGTTTCTCACGGGACACCTTTTGACACCAAATTTAACCTTGACACAACAAACCCCTAGCCTCAGCAGCCCCCGTCTCAAGAATTTCAAGTGGACATGGGGGGGTCAAGTGATCCCTCATTTAAAAACACAAACCTTAAAAAAAATAAAGTCGCATGGAGAATCAGATTACCTTTTAAATGAAGGTTCACTCGACCCCCCCCCCCTGTCCACTTGAAATTCTTGAGACGGGGGCTGCTGGGGCTAGGGGTTTGTTGCGTCAAAGTTAAATTTGGTGTCAAAAGGTGTCCCGTGAGAAACAAAACTTGACCTGTCTCAGGATTTTCCTCAAAACAAAACACCAACTCTGACTTCTCCTGAGATACTCACAAATTAATAAATTTATTTGTCACAAATGGGATGCTTGAATGTTCGATGATACCCTCCTGGAGAATCTTCTCGCCTCCTCACTGATGACTTTCAGCATCACGGGATTGTACTGTCTGTATGGTTGTTTGATACATCTGCAGCCTCCCTCTAACATGATCAATTAAACTTGCCGGACCTGTTACCTGCTCGAACATGTGCAGCTCCTTGAGTATGAACTCGTCCATGTCGTTATCGTCCTTCAGAACTGCAAACGTGAACTTTTTCTCGCGTCATCAGCCGTTTCCCGAAATTGGTGGTCGAATTTGATGGCTTTTTGTGTTTCGCTAAGAAAACGGCTCCTATTAGTGCCTCAGCGTCGAGTTCGAGAAGTACTCGAAAAGTTTCGGTTGTGTTCGTACCGTCAATTTGGCATGCTGTCCTGATTGTGCTTCTGGTGGTGTGTCAACCACACGAGACCCATCATGGTGTTCGACTACGATCTTCAACGTAGATCACCAGTTGATCCCTGTTTGCGGAAGCCGCACTGGCGGTTGCTGATTACATTAGCTCCTTCCAAGTACTTTAAAAGGTCTTGTTTAATGGTTGTCTTCATGATCTTACATATTACTGAGAGCAGTGCCACCGGCCAGTATAGTTGTTTGGTCTTTCTTGGTAATAGACTGGGCTCAGTATAAAGATCAATATAGGGACATTTATGTAAATCTTTTTCCGATATTTGAAGCCGTTTCCGATATCGATGTACACTACTGTTTTGAAAATGAAAAATTGCAATTTTCATTTGTTTATAACTCAAAAATGACCCTATTTAAACTCCAATCAATAACTGTTAGAACCACCTGTATTTGTTTTTCTCAAGTAATTTTAAAATATAATAATATACAGGACGTCCCTGTTAAAATACCAAAATATGTATCTAATTCCGGTAATTCCGGAAGTGCGACCATCTTGAAAATTTTTAATTGAATTGAAAAAAAAAACAGTTCCCGGGAAATAAATACCCTTAACTGATCATCTGTATAAATATCAGCTTAGTACTGTCCTGATCTGTCTTTCTAATTCAAATTAAATTAATCAAACGTACTTGCTGTCTAATAAATTAGATAATCAATCATTAGTTCTCTATCCTGTAATTATTTTCCCTTGAAGTGGAATTAAATAAATTAAAACATGCTTAATGCAGAGAGAAAACAAAATTTATTCCAGAATACAAACATCTTTAAATCATTCATTAGCCGTGCTCAAGACAGGAGTTTTCAAATTTTTGAGCTGAAAAATGAGTGTCTATTACTTATGTAATATAATATGCGTTGTCCATTCGCTCTGTAAATACACGGGACTCATCTGTTATTCTATTAATTTTCAGAAAAATCCCGATCGAATTGTCAAGCGAATAACAATCCTGGACGTTCTAATTAATCTCGTTTCAGTAAGCATAATTTTAATGGCCGTTTATTACGCAACATACTGCATAGCAAGTGATGACTCTGGCGAACTTATTATGCAAATCTCATCTTTTATAATTTTTCTTGCATTTACCTCTACTATGATCATAGTTGTTGTGTCCATGCAGATTTCTCAAAACAAGGTTTTAAACATGTTTAACAATATATTTCAAACAAAGAGAATAATCGATATTTATAAGACAAAGCAAAAATATTATAAAAAAATAAGAAATTCGATTATTCAAACGATAATTCTTCGTATTTTACACATTCTCATCTTCTTAAGCATAAACATAGCGTTGGTTATGAATGATAGTACAAGTCTGATTTGCACGGCGAGTCATTGTCTTGGTCATTTGATAATGATGAACGTGGAGGTTCTTCTCACATGCATCATACTACTTCAGAAGGGGTTCCTCAATATCTCCAATATGGCGATTTTGAGACGAATCAGAAAGAAAGATTTAACCATGACGAATTTAATTTTGCTAAGGAGAGAGGCAGCTGAACTCAGAAAAATCAACGAGGGATGTAAAGAAAATGTTTTGTCGCTCTTTCGTAGCCTCCAGTTTGCGTTTCTGGTCAAATTTTGCTACGATTTCGCAATTTTCGCTGTAGTTTCATACCTTCTAATAACTTATGGAAGATATTTCGATGCTCTTGCTTTCTTCGGCATAAGCGGGTACCTAGTCTTTTCTGTTCTGGGATTTACCACTCCTATTTATTTGTTTGAGGATTTTGTTGCAGAGGTAAGTAAATCACTACCCCTTCAAGCCGTCGGTATAATAAAGCTTTACTCAATTATGCTTCATCATAAACTTATTTTTTCTTAAAGAGCAATAAATCCGTGGAGATTTTAGATGAAGCATACAAAGTTTTTAAACTCTACAATGAACTTCAGTATAAAGAGGTAAGTACACACTCAACTTTGGAAGGGAAACAATGAGATGTAACAAGCTGCTTTTCGGATGCGGTTCAGCGTGTTTCCTTTGATGGTAAATTGAAAATAAACGAACATTTACTTTGACTGACAGAACCGGTGATGTGACACACATACTAATTTATCATGTACAGTGCGCGAGAAAAGTAAGGAATAAATTCGATAAAACGGAGAGGGCTGTTTTTTTGAAAAAATAAAAAAACAGGTCGATTTTGTTTTTGAGTTGTTCAACTTTTAACATAATATTGGGGTATACAGGGTGATGCGCGAAAAAGTGGTGACGTCATCGGTATTCTTTTTAAATGGCAACCCTTATTTTTTATTCCATTTTTTGATACTACATTCAATTGCCAGTATGGTAATGTTATCAATTTGTAACCTTAAATAAGGAAAATTCTGAAAAAACAGCTTGTGAGTCGAAATTGTGCACTTTTTACTAATATGAAAATCGGAACATTGGCGATAAAAAAAAATATCAAATAAAAATGACTGTTTCCATGATAATTTTATAAGATCTGTCTATTAAATTAAGTCTATTAAATTAAATCTGTTAAATTAAATTAAATTAAATCTATTAAATCTGTCTATTGAATTGAATGTCTCCAAATTAAGTTATTTTCACAGAAATTTCGTCGTTTAAGGTTACAAAATGATTACATTACCGTATTGGCAATTGAATGAAGTATCAAAAAATGGAATAAAAAATAAGGGTTGCCATTTAAAAAAAATACCGATGACGTCACCACTTTTTCGCGCATCACCCTGTATACCCCAATATTATGTCAAAAGTTGAACAACTCAAAAACAAAATCGACCTGTTTTTTATTTTTTCAAAAAAACAGCCCTCTCCGTTTCATCGAATTTATTCCTTACTTTTCTCGCGCACTGTATAATATTCCTCTAATGTCGCTTTACCATTTCGAGGGAACCACAAACAGAAATAAGAGCTCTGTTGCGAATGCAAACAAATAAGGTGTAGGACGCTATAACAAATACGAACGAACACAAACAAGCATTACGCGCAACAATTCGCGGGGTTGTCGGTAGTTCAAAGGAAATCCATTCGACTATACATGGTGTCCAGGTATGAGTGTAAGAGCTACACGTGGCGACCTTCCTTGGACTATTTTGAGTAAAAAATCTTAATACAAAAATGCTCTAAATGTCTTCACGGTGCCACAGGAGGTCATCAAAGTTAGAAATTCTGGGTCACAAATATGCATATTATTGAACTTCTATTTCCTTTTGCAGTTACGGTTAACATTTTCAAAGACTTTTGCAAAGTCTTATTTCATTTAATTTTCGTAACAGTGCAATTATTAACTTTTTTAACATTTCTAAAAAAAAAAAAATTTAGGAAATGTTAAAAAAATTAATAATTGCACTGTTTCGAAAATTAAATGAAATAAGACTTTGCAAAAGTCTTTGAAAATGTTAACCGTAACTGCAAAAGGAAACAGAAGTTCAATAATATGCATATTTGTGACCCAGAATTTCTAACTTTGATGACCTCGTGTGGCACCGTGAAGAGGTTTAGAGCATTATTGTATTAAGATTTTTTACTTAAAATAGTCCAAGGAAGGTCGCCACGTGTAGCTCTTACACTCATACCTGGACACCCTGTATACTGTAACGAAATCCGAGGCTGTCGTTTATAATTATTCTAATTAGTTATTTTTTAGCGACAATTTATTACTTTAATTAAAGCAAGAAGACAGAGTTTTTGCGGCGGTGATAGCGACGGCCTCATCACCCCGCCGCCGGCTATAAAAGCACTGGACATCCGAAGAACGGACAGTGCTTGTTTGGGTATTGACCATTCTGCCAGGTGTACTGAGCCTGCAGGAGCCAGCCCCCTGTGGTGGATGTACAGAGTCCATCGACCGGGTAAACAGGCAGCGAGACGCGAACCGGGCACTGACCGGCGCGTGTTTCATTTCTCTGATGGGTGTAGTGAGCCCCCAGAGACAGGACAGGACCGGGCAACCGACGTGCGTGTACTGAACGCACCGAGGGGGAAAGGTCGATGCATTGAGTCGGCCTATCCTAGTCCGATCATGAAGAATCGATCGCGTGTCCCGGTACCGCGAAGCGGGTGACGCGTAGCAGCGAGGTGTCGAAGGTGTACTGAAAGACGGAACCGGACGGAGCGGCGGCCCATTCTTTATCACCCTGAATTGTGATTAATTGATTCAGGAATCCGAGCAGGAGCCAACGGAGATCTCCGATGGTTATGATTGGCTCATCTAATGAGAGGAGCGGCTTGAGACTACCATCACCCTTGCTAATATTATGTGATTTGTGTAGATGTGTGAATAGAAATAATTTTTAAATATCTTAGTAACGGGTTACTTGGGGACTGAATCCACGCTAGAGTTATTTAAATTAAAATACCCGTTACAATACATTCGTGTCATGTTTATCAGGCTGCTGTTTCAGCTCGTTTGTTTTTCTTTAAGTTCGTTTGCGATGTTTGCAATGGTTTGACCACTTGCGTGTGCTTTTTGATTCATTCGCGCGCGTTCGTTAGACGAGGACGAGGCATAATTTTACATTTCATATTAAACTTTTACAATTTTACCTGTTAGGTTTCGGCAATAGGAGATACATGCTAAGCCACTGGATGATTTGTCCTACATATTTAACTCCGTTTTGTCTGCTCTAAATTTTAATACATATCCTCTTGATGCATCCCTGTATAGGTAATCAATCAGTGACTAAGCCGTTGAGCTCTGAGAGATCGATGCCGGGGGCCAGATTAGCATCGAACAATTATAATTTATAGTCACTAAAATCATTTTAAAGGCTGCGCAAGCACTATACCTGCATCGAGGGGTAAGACATTGGCAATGAATGTGTACAACACTGCCAAATATTTCCAAAACATTGCCAAATATTTCCAAACATTGCCAAATATTTCCAGATATTTCCAAACATTGCCAAATATTGCCAAACATTTCCAAATATTTCCAAACATTTCCAAATATTTCCAATTCCAAACATTGCCAAACATTTACAAATATTGCCAAACATTTCCAAATATTTCGAAACATTTCCAAACATTGCCAAATATTGCCAAAAATTTCCAAACATTTCCAAACATTGCCAAACATTTCCAAATAGTTCCAAATATTTCCATTTCCAAACATTGCCAAATATTTCCAAGCATTCCAAACATTTCCAAAGCTGTGTACAGACATTTCCATAGAGTGTCCTACCCCTCGACCTGCATGGACCGGCATAGTCGAACTGATGACCTCGCACAAACCAGTAACTTTATAGTCCCAAGTGTAACAAACAATTTTCGATTTTTTAGAAGTGTGCCAGTTCGGAGGAAAAAAATGTTTGTTGTAGCTTTGTTGTTTGTCGAGAGACACAAAACTGCTCTGACGGTCGTTTCTGGCTCTGGTGACGGTACGTGCTGGTCTAATGTGCGCTGCTCGATTAAATGACATGGGTGCCGTCACGGGCAGATTTTTCTGATCCCATTCATGCAGGTGTAGTGTGCGCGATCTTTTAAACTCGTTGGGGTTGATAATGCCTGCCGCGATTTGGTTGAAACAACCAGAGTAAGATATATTGGACCCCTGTGTTTCAGACAGTTATTTATCTCTTATTATTTCAGTTTTATTTTTTTAGAATGAACTCTTCCTACTAAATACAAATATTAACACATTTGAACTATCCATATACGGATTGTTTTCGGTAAGGTGGTCATTACTCTTTTCGGTGAGTTAATTTAATTTGCATTCTTTAAATTATGAAGTTTAAATATGTTATAATGATTGTTTTAGGTCGGTTCTGGTGTGGCCGCTTATATTATTTTAATTCTGCAATGCTCTAAGCTCCAGAGCTTACAAGTGACACATACTTAGGTGATTCACTTTGAATAATCTGTTAATTAATAGTATAATGACTAATTTTTATCTTGTTGAAATCCGCAGATAGCAGGAGAGAAAAACAAAACGCTCCCAGAAAGTAATAATTCTCATCAACTCAACAACAACTGGCAGCTGACATTGTTGTCTTGATGTTCAACGTTGGGTATTTAGAAACTCACCCATTGGTTCTGTTTGATTATACTGCAAAAGCACTCTTATTAGAAACTTGTTCTGTTGTAGTTGAAGATACACGTATCTTAGTGTCAATATTAACAAGAATTTTGTGGTTTCAATACAAAATATTCAATTTCTTTAGGTTAGAGGCTATTGCATGATTATGTATTATAGAAAGGAACTATCAAAAGAGTGGATTTTTATTGCATGAATCCTTCAAATGGTCATTAGGGTTTAAAAAATCGCAGAGTGCTATTAAATTTTCAGCTTTTTAATTATATAGGGTGGGTTTTTGAAAACGAAACAGGCCTTAATAACTTCGAAACTGAAGGTGTGCGCGAAAAACGCTGAAACAGGTCAATTTTGTTATCAAGAGAAACATCGAGAGAACATTCAAATTCATCCCCTTGGCAGGGGTACCTACCTCTTTGTTTTTCATCATAGAGGGAACAGATATCGAGAGATACATCATTTGAAAGCTACTTGAATTCCCTCTACAACGATGACTCACTTTTTTGGTTTCGCCTGAATGTTACAGAGGGCGAATGTTTGAGCGGCTTCACCTCAGTCAGATTTTATCCAAAAAATAATTTTTAACCCACCATTTTGAGGACAATTTAATCTACTTGTTTTTCTGTGAAGCAAGCAATGCATAATACCTATCTCACAGAAAAAATTATAAGGAAAAAGAAAAAATAATTGATTCTTTGCCTTTTTCCAAGTTACCTTTAATTTTTGACAAGAAATGAATGGTGTGCAGTTTCACCCCTATCTCCAATTCCCACCCTCTAATTTAATAGAATTCCGCGATTTTTTAATCTTTAATGATCATTTGAAGGATTCATGTAATAAACACCCACTCTTGATAGTTCCTTATTATGATATAATGTTTATTAGGACGTAGGTAGTCAATAGCCTATTATTATTAAGTCGTGTGAAAATTTAACTGAATAAAAGACTATGTTCATATTTATGTAGTTTGTTTGTTGGATGTTGGATCTTTGCGTATTATGTAAGAATTACTATGAACAATGAAAATACGTCTCCCTCTTTTCATGCTAACGCGCAAAAAAGTAGACAAATACGCACTTCAAATCAAGGAAACCCAAAATCTATCACATTAAAAACAAATTTTCAAAATTTTATTCTGCTGTTAATAAAAATAAAATACACCTTGATCATTTATGGCTCCTAATTCCTAATGGCACATTTGAGCACATGAAAATTCATTTGACTTTAATATTAATATCCAACTATAAGAAAAAATTTCACAGACAATTATTTTAATTTAAAAACATTTAAAAACAGGCAAAAGAATAAACATGTATAGAATAAACATGAATAAACAAATTTACAGTGGAATCAGAATGGAACAAAAATGGGAGAATAATATTTGTAAGATATTTGTAAACAAAGGATAGTCTCCAATTAGATATGCACTTGCTTTTAAATATCAAGCAGGTCCTTTATTACTTGAATATGCTTTGAAAAAATAAAAAAATTGTTACTGGAAGTAAGAAAATCAATTAACACGAGGACACTAATAGACATTATAGTAGCTGGTTTACCTAATTAGGTATGTGACTGATAAAATTAACAGAGAACCCTTAAAAGCAACAAAAGATCTCTACAATGAATAAGGAAAATTGGAACACCTTGTTGTTTTCATGCTGTCATGGTATAGAGCTTTAAAATTAAAATAATATCCCCTTTATTCGGTTCGATTATCTCAACCTTCTCTGAGATAATGGTCAATTAAGTTTGAGACAAACTTATTTTTTTTGAAACTGATTTTTTGCCAATAACAACTTATCTTTAGCAATAAAAATACAACAGAAGAATAATTGTTGAAGTTATGTTCTTATATTACATACTCTCAAAGACAATAGCTCTATTTTATTTTTTGTAACTGTCGTTTCAGCTTGTTTTGAACGAGCGAATGGACTTTTAAAACTGCTCGTGACTGGATGACTCCTCTCAGCCTTGACACATTTAATTCGTTCTACTACGTTCTGCAGACAATGTCGGCCAAGCCAAGGCACTACATAGAAATTTCATATAATTAAACTTAAACTATATTCCCCTCACTTAATAATCTTAATATCTAATTAATAAACTTGTAATAGTAATTCTTATTAACTTCATCATATACCCGTCTGTTGGTAAATACAAGTGAATCTGGCAACACAGCATGACCATCAGCTGTTTACAGTGACATGTGACATGCGTATAATTTTCCCAATCTCATCAACATCAACCACTTCTATAGGATTACCCAGACTTCTATGGATAAGTAACGAGTTACGTGCGGCAACGCTGAGAGGATTTCAGAGCGACGCGATTGGAAAAAGTGGGGTGGGCTGGTAAGGGAAAACTCGGAAAGCTATTTAGAAGGTTAATCAATTTTCGTTTCATATAGACAATAATTATTATGAGCTACTTACTTTCACTACTTTTTAATGTTTGCGTTTACAATGTTTGGTCAAATAGTCTTTAAACTTTGTTTCAAAAGAACATTCAACACATTTGTACACTTCCAAATTTTTTGTATGTTTACACTTAAAATGTCTGGTTAGAGCACTTTTAATTTTTGTTTCATATGAACACTCTTGACATTTGTACAAGTCCGAATCTCTTGCATGTTTATGTTTATGATGCTGGATAAAATTATATTTAACTTTTGTTTCATATGAACATTCCTGACATTTGTAAACATCTGAATTTTCAGAATGTTTCCATTTATAATGTTGAGTTAAATGACCTTTACTTTTCGTTTCATAAGAGCATTCACGTTCCTGACATTTGTACACTTCAAAATTTTTTGAATGTTTCCATTTATAATGTTGGGTTGAGTGACTTTTGTTTTTTGTTTCGTAAGAACACTCCTGACATTTGTACACTTTCGCATCTTCTGAATGTTTCCACTTATAATGTTGAGTCAAAAGACTTTTATTTTTCGTTTCATACACACATTCCTGACATCTGTACACTTCCGAATATTTTGTATGTTGACATTCATAATGTCTAGTCAGAAAACTTTTGTATTTCGTTTCATATGAACATTCATTGCATTTGTACAATTGTATACATTGGTTGTGTTCACAAATACAATGCTCGATATAATGACCTCCCCTGTTTGTTTCATATGGACAATGCGCACACTTAAACTTAAACGCCTCTCCTTCACTTATACTTTCAAAAGATTGTAGCTCCTTTTCCGTAACAGAGTCCCACCGATCAATTCCAACATTAAATAATACTTCACCATTACTACTTCCCGGGACCATTTCCCAGCCTGGTTTATGTTCTTTTATGTCAAACTCTTCTTTTAATGCCAAATTATCTGCCTGCACTTGATTAATGTCATCTCCGGAATCTCCGGGCTCTGGTTTAATTTGAAAAGACGAAAAAGTATTCTCAAAATTGTTTAATTCAGAGGGTCGGTCGTAGCTTGAATCATTTTTTCCATTTTCATACTTCTTTGAAGGGATGAGTAACAAGTCAACAAAATGATCACCTTCTGTTTTGATCTCCCTTTTGATAATCTTTTCCTGATTTTGAATTTGAAGGCAACACTTATCGTCTTCATTTAAACTACGGTTCATTTTTCTTGCAAATTTGTTTTATTTATAACTTACTTAACTCACAAATGTTGTTATTATTGCATAATCTCAAACATGAAACATGAAACCAAAACCAAACCAAAACCAAAAACCAAAAATGAAAGTAATAAAAATAGACCTTTATCGGATCCCGATCGGGAGATCGGAAGTCCCGGTAGTTAAAGAACCTGTATTACCGACACTAATGCTTACTAGGGAACCTGCATTACCGACACTAACGCCTACTAGGGTAGCGCTTTCACTCGTTGACGTTTACTTAACACGGTTATGTTTGAGCAGCTGGAGCTGGATGTCATATTTTTGGCACATTTGGTCACAGGCGTAGGTATCAAGTGGAAAAAAGCGAAGTTTGAAAAATGAAACAAAATAATAATACGAATAGAAATCGAGGAATCCTCTTTCAGTGGGTATTAAAAAATATTACTGGTTTATAGGATCTACGAAGCTGTAGACTTTAGCATTGGGTATAATTTTTAACTCGATGTCTAACGTAATTACTGAGAAAAAGCTTCTTGGTGTGATCTTGGTACCCCTATAAGACACTCGCCATACTGATCCTTAAAAATAAGATTCATCAAGATAAAGTAATAAAACCTACCTGAAAAACTTCCAGGTATGCGGAAATCCTGAGCTCCGTATATTTTCTGCAATCATAACCCAGCTGATGGAGCTGGGTGCATTTTTTGTCCAGAATATCTCAGTTAACAAATAAAATAAGTATTGATATAGGACTATTATAGTGAGTTTAAAATATTAAAAAAGTTATACGTTATAGACAGGTATCGAGTTAAAAATTATACCCACAATACTACAGTCTACAGCTTCGTAGATCCTATAAACCCGTAATATGTTTTTAATACCCACTGAAAGAGGACTCATTGTTTTCTCTTCGTGTTAATAATTTGTTTCATTTTTCAAACTTTGTTTTTTTCCACTTGATACCTACGTCTGTGACCAAATATGTGCCGAAAATGTGACATCCAGCTGTTGAAACATAACCGTGTTAAGTAAACGTCAACGAGTGAATGCGATACCCTAGTAGGCGTTAGTGTCGGTAATACAGGTTCCCTAGCCAGTTTATCCATTTACAATAATCTCTCTCTCTTGTTTAATGTTCCTTTTGGGCAGCGCAACTCATCCCTCTTGGAGTCTATCTGTTTTAGGAAATTTGTGGTAAGTTATCTCTTTGCCTTTCGTTTTTCTTGTGTGATTCTCACACCCACACAACACACAATTAAGTATTTTACCGTCAGATAATAAAGCACTTGAGTCAAACTATGTAAAATTACTGTAACAAACACAATAAAAATTTAAATAAACTACTAATCTACATTGTCCTTACTGACGTATCATGGATAGTTACCAAACGCCTGACGTCATAGGTTGCGCACTGACATACCTTTTTTAGTTGTGTCTTGCAATTTCTATCATAAACAACGCATCTGTCTAGTGACTACTATTTTAACTATTTTTAACTATTGAACGCAGCCGTAGTGTACTACACAGACAGCGAAGCTGCCGAACAGTACAAAAACTTATCATTCCGTACCCTACCAACCAGTAATAAATAGGTAATGTAAAATCATAATATCGGTTTTCTGTTTCGTTCTTTCTGTACAACGATTAATTCTTGCGCCGACGCCGTCGGCCGTCACGTTCGCGTTGTCTTTTCACTCTTGTCCGCTGACATGGCGGATGCTGATAACGCTCGATGATGTGTTTTGAGTTACGTGATCGTGACAAAAATTGAGGACAACTTCTTGTCAAGTCAAGAATGTCGATATTACAAGTCGTTTTATCGTGTTTAATTCCCAAATTATAAATTTAAAGATTTTGAAAACAAACTCTAAGGTAATTTCAATAATTTGTTTCTAAAAAGTATAATTTCCCACCTTGGACGAGGAAGACCCAAGTGGAGCGTCTATAAAAAGAATCCAATTACTGGAATTTTTGGCGCCCAGAGGTAAGCAGGCTTCTTCATTTTGTTTTAAAAATGTTCTTATTAATAAATAAAAGTTTTCCAAGTTGCATTATGGTTCTTAAATAATAAACTTTCTAACTAATATTTCTATTATTTATAAGGTACCTTTTCATTGTTGGATTCTGCTAGAAATCATAACTCCACTTTCTTAGAGAATAATAATTATTCATTCATTGTTGCAGTAAATCAATCCAAACAAAAAATTTACACCGTTTATAATAATTTTTGCCTTCAGGTCCCTCGCCAAACCCTTCGACTAGAAATAACTGTCTAAAAGTGAGGCAAAATGGAAAGGAAAAGCATGAACGATTCTGCTAGGTTAAAGCCGAACAGTTTCAGAATAAAGAGGGAAAACCAAGACATAATCGTTGTCACGAAAGACATGTTGCAGTCTAATTGCGAACTGAAATTCCTGACGACAAATGATGCAGTCGAGCCTTGCGCTGAGTCCCCCAACACCGAGGCCAGTAAAGTTAGTGTCAATATCGAGGAACATAACACAGAAGAAAACTTGGAGGACCTCGAGTACACTTACAACCAGTTGATGGAACTGGATGACGGCAATTTGGAGAATTCAAATGTGTATGTTTCTGGAGGGCCCCTGAATGAAGAATCTGCTGGTAAGTAATAGTGACAATAATTTTGTAACTTATTAACTTTTAGATTTAAGATTTCAATGATATGGGGTATAATGATAGCACCTTCCAGGAATAGATAAATGCACTTTATCATATTTGGTGCAAAATAATGGAAAAACTGAATTTTTTGTGAATGTTGGGTGGTCGACGGTGAGTCTAAATCCAAAAATGCAATCTCCTAGGTAGGGTCAAGTGGTGTAAAAATGAGACATTTTATAAAACTTTTCATTATTCGACGGGTTGTTTTTTGATTTAAATTTTCAAAAAATTACCATACCACGAAGAATACGATTAGGAATAATATAAACACCACATATTTGATGAAATGATTAGGGTTCTTGAAATAAAAATAAAAAACCTCGTCTCATTTTTACCCGCCATTTAGGGTAAAAATGAGACAGGGGCTGGGTAAAAATGAGACAATGTGTTTTCAGGTGTTTATTGAAGAGCGTTTGCTATTTATCACCTCTGGGGCAATGCTGAACCGGTCTGGCTGAAAAATGAGACATTAATAAATACAGTTTTATTACTTTTATTTAAAAAAATAACCAAAAAACTCCACAATAATAGTAGAAAACATTTCTTAAATTGTATATGAACACGGCAAGTCAAAAACTGTTGACACGAGCTCTGATGATTGCAGTTCGCTAACAAACTAATGTATAAAAAAGATAAATATATAAAAAGATAAATAAAGATACATATTTTTCATTATACCAAATCAAACGACAACGTAAAATAAATTGCTGGTCTTTATACTTGATTTACGAGTGATGTGGGTGGTTGTTTTTGGTGATTTTTGCCCTGTGTATTGACTGGGGTGTATACCCTATAATTATCCAGTTGAATCTGTGATCATTCACATGGTTGAGTAATTACAACATCTTATTTATGCGCCTATATCCACTTGGTGTAGTTTTGTTAGTTATCTTATTTTTTGTTCATTACATTAATAATTGATAAATAATTAATTTTAATATCCGTACACTCTCGCTCGCAAGTTATTTTAACTGGCAACACATTATACATCCACGACGTATGTCTGGGTGTACACTCAAGCATTTTGCAACATGTGGACCTGCAAGGTGTGTAATGGTAAATACTCCCCCCGATTTGACGACGTCCTTGAGTGTTCCAAGTGCGAGCATGCATTTCACATTATGTGTGTTAATGTGGATCAGGCCACCTATCGGTCACTCCGGGACACTAAGTCTCCCTGGTTTTGCCTGACCTGTGCTGGAGATTCCGGACAGAATTCTCCCTACTCGAGTCAAAGACGGGATGATGGTACTGTACCTTCGGCTGATGTTTTGCTGTATTTGAAACGTATTGAAACGACATTCTCCACACAATTCAATGATGTTAAGAACGAACTTTTTTCAATACAGTCGACTTTGCGAACTCAATGCGAGGTCAATGAAAAGCTGTTGGAAGAGATGAAGCTTATCAAATCTGAGAACCAGGAGTTGAGAAAAATTCTTGCTTCTACACGTGGATCTGGTTCGCCGACCATATCATGCGCTGGCACGGGGATACAGCGTCCACCTTTGTCCTATAGCGAAGCTACAACAAAGAAAATTCCAGTCGTCATAAAACCAAAAGACCCGAAGCAAAAAAACTCCTCTACGAAGATGGATCTGTTAAAGTCAATTGATCCGGTGGCTTCAGATGTGGGCATAGTCGGGGTGAGGCATGTCTCTGGTGGGGCGCTGGTTGTTGATTGCTCCTCTGCTGAACATGCTGATAGATTGAAGAAGATGACTAAGGAAAAGCTGTCTGATAGATATGATGTCAATGAAGTTGCTAGACTGCACCCTCGGGTCAGGATTGTGGGCCTGTCTGAGAAGCTCGACTCGGAGTCTTTGTTGCGGTATCTAACAGCCCAAAACAATACCTTGTTTAATAATGATTGTAAAGTCGATCTTGTCTCTCTAACACCAGTGAGGAATAGGACTCAGGTTTATCAGGCTGTCATTCAGGTGGATGTATCTACCTATAAGAGAGTTCTTCATGCTGGTAGGGTGGTGGTTGGATTCGATTCCTGTCCAGTTTTTGACGCTATTGACCTTATCCGTTGTTACAACTGTTGCAGTTTCCACCACGTCTCTAGAAAATGTAGGAGTGAGATAATTTGTCCTAGATGTGCTGGTAGTCATGCCGTCAAGTGCTGCACATCCACTGACTTACAATGTATTAACTGCATCAACTTTAGTAAAATTGTACCTGGGATCAGTGTTACACATGCTGCTTGGGATCACGAGTGCGAGGTCTATAGGAGGAAGTTACAGTTATTGAGGGGGGATATACTGGGTGATTCATAGCAATTATCTTGTAATCGCGTTTCCTCTGAGCCTGCTAATCCAGATAGTCTATTTGGTTCAGTGAGATCCTCAATTCGAGTAAATGGATATTACCAGAATGTCAGAAGCCTGAACAATAAGTTTTTATCCTTTTTCAATAACACCATTGTGACTGAATATGATTTCATTGTCTTGAGTGAGACATGGCTCGTTTCTGACACCCAGGATGACGCTTTCGTGGACACGTCCAGATATAATGTCTACCGTAAAGATAGGAATCTTTCTGCGGTGGGGGTTTCTCGAGGAGGTGGGGTTCTGATTGCGGTAAATACAAAATTTCATTCAACCCTTGTTCCTTTAGCACGTGAGCTGTGTGTTCCATCTATTGATATTGTGTGTGTTTCTGTTAAATTTTCTCGTAGCCCCACCCTCATATTATCTGTGTACATTCCACCTAGTTTATCTTCGCATGAGTATCTGTCCTTCTGTGATTATCTCATCGATCTTGAGGCCCTTTACACCAATAACCGCGTAATAATAGTAGGCGATTTCAATTGTCCTAGGCTGGCTACTATTAAAACCTCTTCAGGTGGTGCAACTGATTCCAACGTTAGACATTTATACCAAACATTTGAAGCACTAAATCTTGTTCAGCTTAACTCTGTGAAGAACTGCAATAATTGTATTCTGGACCTCGTTCTCTCGGATTTCCCTCTGGATTCCCTTAGAGCTGAGGATCCTCTGGTTAGAGAGGATAATCACCATCCTGCTCTGGAAATTCATTTCCCATCTGACTCGGTAGATTTACCTACAAACACTAAGAACCCAAAGTCTTCTGTCCCTTCGTTCAATTTTAAACTGGCAAATTTTCAGGGCTTGTATGAACATCTCTCTGCTGTTGGTTGGAGCTCGATACTTGATGCTTGTACGGATGTTGACGCGGCGTGTGATCTGTTTTATTCAGTACTGTTTAATGCATTCGAATTATTCGTCCCCAAAACAAAACCTGCTCCTAAGTATAGATATCCACCTTGGTTTACGGATTCAATTATAGCCGACTTAAAAAGGAAAGCCTATCTTCATCGTTCTTTTAAACGGTCTGGTAACTGTAACGCTCATAGAGAATTCAAACACCTCAGGTCATCACTTAAGCGTGATATTGCACATTCGTATCAGAGCTTCATTTCCCAGACTGAAGAACACTTAGTTAGTGATCCAAAAAAATTTTGGTCGTTTGTCAATAAACGTCGAGGTCCTCCCGGCCCTCCAGATACTATGAAATGCAGTGGTAGCTCTGTAACTGGTCTTCCCAATATTCTTATGTCCTTCCGCGACTTCTTCGATCAATCACCGGTAGCTGTGAACAAAAACACGTATGTGAATACATTCTCGGCATCAAATGTTTCTACGCTTACCGTGTCATCATTTACTGAGTCTGAAGTATGCCGTGTTCTGAAAGCTTTCAAAAACTCTAAAACTACCGGTCCAGATGGCATTCCCTCTTTTCTCCTACGTGACTGTGCTTCAATATTCTCCTACCCCCTCACCAAAATTTTGAACCTTTCAATTGTTTCTGGAAGATATCCGACTCGGTGGAAACGTTCCAAGGTGATACCCGTCTTCAAGAAAGGCGACAAAACTGAGATCTGCAATTACAGGCAAATTTGTATAGCACCCAACTTTGGGAAGGCATTCGAGGAACTTTTATACAGAGTGTTATACCCGCACGTTAGATTTCTCATCTCTTCAGGTCAGCACGGTTTCATGAAAGGTCGGTCCACTATTACCAACCTGTTTACTTTCTCCCAATACGTCTCAGAGATTATCGACTGTCGTTCCCAGGTTGATGTAGTATATATGGATTTTTCTAGGGCCTTCGATAAAGTAAACCATGACTTACTTCTTTTAAAACTATCAAATTTCGGTTTTTCTGATGCCCTTATTAACTTTTTCACAAATTATTTATCCGACCGATCTCAATATGTTTCGTATTACGGCACTAACTCTACCGATTATCCAGTCAAGTCGGGTGTCTTTCAGGGCTCTAAATTAGGTCCGCTATTCTTCAATTTATTTATTAATGACATCGTCGATGGTCTTGAGGTCAATCATCTTCTCTATGCAGACGATTTAAAAATTTACTGTGAAGTGAAGTCGCTTGAAGATTGCCAGCGGCTCCAACGCTCCCTTGACCGTCTCAACACATGGTGCAGTAGTAACCAATTACCATTAAACACTTCTAAGTGCTATGTTATGTCCTACAGCCTTAAGTGTAATATGCTCCAAGCGTCATACTCAATTGGGGACCACTCTCTCCAGAGGATCTCTGAATTCAAAGACCTTGGTATAATATTTACTCCCAAACTCTCTTTCAATAGACATATTGAAAATACTTGCTCCTCTGCGTTTAGGGCACTAGGTTACATTATTCGTAATACTTGGGATTTTAGAAATGTCACTACCCTCGTAACTTTATTTCATGCCTTCATTCTACCCAAGCTCGAATACGGTTCGATTATCTGGTCGCCTGTATATAGATGTCAAGTTAGTGATCTGGAGAGAGTACACCGACGTTTCCTGAAGTTTCTTCATTTTAAATTCACAGGTACTTATCCTCCTGTAGGCTTCCCGCACTCTGATCTTCTTGCTGAGTTTGACTTCAACAGTCTTGAAGCGAGACGTACGTACACCTCTGTGCGTTTCCTTTGGGGTTTGTTGAATGGACGCATTGACTCTCCTGATATCCTTTCCCAGATTTCTTTCCATGCTCCCCAAGTTACACTGAGGCAACAACATCTTCTGCGAGTTAAAACCGCAAGGACAAATACTCTTTTGTTTTCTCCTTTAAATCGCATGTGTGACCTTGCTAATAGGGTTGATGGGAACCTTGATCTGTTTTCGTGTAGCGAACTTCAACTTAGACGATTTTTACTGGCGGCGTCTAGTTCTTCTAGTCCTTAGTTTGCCTTTACTTTCATTTATTATTATTATTTTTTTTTTTTGTTGTTTCTTTTTTTAACTTAACACATTGACCTGATATAGCCTGCCTCACCAGCTGGTGTTTGAGTAGTCACAAGTAGTCTTTCTGTTTTTTTTTTTAAATATTGTAAACTCTTAATTACGTTTTTTATTTCATATTGTTGTAAGTTTATATTAATTTGTGTACTTTTCCCCATCCGATATAAGCTATTGGCTTGTTGATGGGAGTATTAAATAAATAAATAAATAAATAAATAAATAAATAAATACCTAATTCTTTGGTAATAAACACAAA
Source organism: Malachius bipustulatus (assembly GCA_910589415.1). Lineage (NCBI taxonomy): Eukaryota > Metazoa > Arthropoda > Insecta > Coleoptera > Melyridae > Malachius > Malachius bipustulatus. The sequence goes on along the minus strand of OU342638.1, from coordinate 17,080,151 downwards.
ATATAATAAAATAAACTTTATCAAAGTATGGGTAGCCATGCAATAACTCTCTTTAGTTTACATTAAATTTATCAAAGGCAATTGAAAACACAAATTTTTGTGCAACTCTAGCAGTACCTCCATGGAATGCTGGGGCAGGTTTTTTTACTTATGACATTACATTATTGTTACAAAGATATGAAAAAATAAGCCAATGAATAAATCATTTCTGATAATTCTGCCACATAGCACGCTTTATAGGTGGCGATGGTGTTTAGCACTGTTTTTAAGTTTTAACACAATTTTCGAATTTTGGGCACTTATAGCCCAGTTTTTATTTCAAGTCTTCAATTATGTATCATTTTTACCTCGTGGTGTGTCTCATATTTACCCAAGAGGCCGTCTCACAATTACCCCAACAAAGTAACACGTGTTCACTCTCATGCATTCGGCAATAGAGTGTCCGGCTTGTTCCCAACACGTTCATTACACAGCCCTCTTCTAGTTGAGACATTCGTTGAGCGCGTCCAATGTCTTGTTCCAGCGGAGCAACAAAAGTTATCTCGCGGAGTTTAAAAGTTTTCGCTACGTAAATTTTAATATTTCAATGTCAGATTTAATTGTTCATGTATAGGCTTATATTAATGTTTGAATCGATATGATTTTAGGTTTTACTAAGTGTAGATTTCATTACGCCTCATTTGCATCCCATGAAAGTGATCTGTAGTGATAGTCATGTAACTGTCTCATTTTTACCCATAATTTTGGTAGTCTCATTTTTACCCCACTTGACCCTACACCCCTTGTGAAAAAGCGGTTGTTTTGGTTTTAGGGGATAAATTAGTTCTTTTGAATTTTACGACGTTAATTAACTGTTTATCGAAAAAAGTGTAATAATAACTTACTTTATGGAGGAAAAAATTCTCTACAAATTTGCTTGTATGCAATTTTTTCACATTTGCAATTAGTTAATTTTAATTTGCTAAAAGTGTAAGCTATCACCACTAATCAATGCTTGTCGAGTTTTTTGTGAGTTCCTTGTTTTCACAAGTCAATTCCCATAATATTTTTATAATCAAAACTCACTGAGATTAAGTTGAACAAAATATATTGACTCTTTTCTACAGGGTAGTCTATTTTAATCCCCCCCCCCCAGTTGTTTTTGTCTTACCACCACCACCAGTCTTTAAGAAAAAAAATTCAGTCAAACAATGATTGGTTTGAAGGGGGGACATCGTTTGGACACAAAAATCACCCCCTCCCCACCCACCACATTGTGAGGGAGTAGGGGTTACTTTCAAATTTTGAATAGGAACTCCCATTTTTTTTTGATCTGCATTTTTGGAATGGGTTGGAATGGGTTAATTTTAGTGTCCAAACAATGTCGCCCTCCCTCCAACCAAATATTGTTTGACTGAAATTTTATTCTTACACCTTGACGGTCAGAATTAATCAACTGGGGGGGATTAAAATGCATCACCCCTGTAGAAAAGAGTCCATATTTTTTTCAACATAATCTCAGTGAATTTTGATTAGAAAAATATTATGAGAGTTAACTTGTGGGGAGAAAGAACTCCCAAAAAACTTGATAAGCATCAATAATTGGTGATTGCCTAAACTTTTGGCGGTTTATTAATTATTAATCATTTACCTGTAGGTAATTAACTATTATTGCATATATGAAAAAATGGCATGGAAGCAAATTTGTGTAGGTTTTTTTCTCCATAAAGTAAGTTATTATATTTCTTTCAATAAAAATGCATAAAAATATTTTTTTACAAAATAAAATTTATCCCCCGAACTTAAAACCAAAATGGCGACTTTTCCACAAGGGATAAGAGGTCACATTTTTGGATCCCACCATCAAACTAATACAAAATTCCGTTTTTCTCGCTTTGATTTTATAATGAAATCCTAACTTTGAGTTGAGATAAATTGACTTAAATCGACTTACAGCATCACACATAAAGACCACATCATATGGGAAATATTTTTCCTTCTCCCTCAACGAAAATTTTCACTAGCTTTCATGTGACTTTTAAAATTGTAAAATTAAAGTGTAAAAGTTGACTTTTTTTGAAAAAATACAAAATATGGGCATTAGTTGTTGAAAATTTGTAAAATGTAATAGGAAAAAGTTGTTTGATGTTCAATTCTTCACTCATTTCTGTGTTTTCAAAAATTTTCAATGTTTCTATGACCTGTTGATGTTCTAAATACCGTTTTCTTAGAAAAATTAAAAACCCATTAGAAAGTCATGTTAAAATTGACACAAACTTGTTGCATAAATACATACACCGAATTAAATAACAATCCCAACGAAATGAAAACTACTTACTATTGTTCAGTTGCTTTCACAGTGCTCTTATTTTTTTGCATTGCCAATATTCCTTATTATTATTAAAAAGATACTTTGGTGTTTATGTTTAAAAAGTGATGCAAAAGATAACAAGTAATTTTCTCTGGGGTTGTTCTTTAATTGCGTGCGTGTAGCCGTGTATCTAGTTACTTTGTAAAAAAAAACGAAGTAAACTCAAATTTTTAGTTATTTCTACAAATTTATCAACTTTGTATCAATTTTAACATAGTTTTCGCTGCAGTTTTTTTTATTTATCCAAGAAAACGGTATTTAGAACAACACCAACTTACAAAAAAGCAATAATTTTGAGCAAATTTCGGAATTTTTTAAAATAGTTGAGAAATTCTCAGTTCAACAAATTTTTGAATAATTTTTTTTTGCTAGAGGGTTCAAAATTGGTACATGAGTGAAAAATTAAATACCAAACAACTTTTTACTGTGATATGATGCAGACTTTTCATCTCAGGATACGAGGAACATTTGGCATTAAGTTGTAAAGACCTTTTAGGGACATCTTGCTTATCGGAATGCCCTCGCTTATTCAATGTTTGAATTTCCACTTCAGTTCGACATCGTTAAACTTCCAGCGTTGCGGCTTCTTTCCGCTGACCGCTTCTCCGCTTTGTTCAATGCAGTCAGTCAGTAGGCAGCAGGTGGTCATAATGAATCGAGATACGTCTTCATTCCGTCTATAGGGCATTCACTTCTTGGAATATAACATTAACTGTTGCGCTGTTGTCATAACGACTAGAAATTCCTTGGAATCTGCTCAGTCTTCGCCAAAAAGTTTCCACCATAATGAGAAACTTTTCTTTGTTTTTATTTATTTTTTGTCATAAGGTTGAGCTTTTCAAAAGAATAAATTTCAGCACACTATTTATCTAAACTTCAAAATTACAAAAAAAAAAACAAAATAAAAGATATTTTGCGGGAAATTTGGACAACAATCGTTAGAAATTCATAAAGGGTAATGTCAGTTATGAAAAAAATGATTTTAAAAGTGGCCAAAAAGTGGGAACTTTTGAAATTTAAACGTTTTCTTATTTTTTTTGTGTAATTTTGAATTTGAAATATTTTGAGTGCAAATTAGTTAATACAGGGATATAACTATTTCATGGGTGACTATAGGAAATAGGAATATCTTAAACCATTGAAGATATTAGGTCCGTTAATAAAATTAGAGAAAGTTGTGCTATTTTAAGATGAGTATTTTGTGAACCAAAAAATTTAAAATATCCTCAGTATTTCCTGAAAAAATTGATAAAAGCAGCTTTCTTATTTTCATCATATCTTTTTTATTACTGAAAATTAAATTATTTTTTGTAGTTTAGAAGTCGTCAATTCAACGCTTTAAAAAATTTCAAAGCCGACTAGATCCTAGAGTTTTCATAGTCAACTTTCGTTTTTATTATTTTATTATGGTCGCCGTATTGTTTTTTTATGTCGTTCCGTATAAAAAAATCATGGAAACCAAAAATTAATAAACTTAAAAACACTAATGTTTTAAAAGATTCTACTGATGTATATTGCTGGATATTAACGTTACACGTGTTTCACTACTTTGTAGCATCTTTAGACGTATGTAAATAAAATTATTGATATAGTAACATAGCAACATTACGGTAACCTAAGTGATCCTAAAACAAGTAACTAGATTTAAATGAATTTTAACAGAACTAACTAGATCATAATATAATTTTTCTTCAGAATCTTCTTAGTCGTTGATATCAAAAAGAAAATCAAGTAGTGGAGAACGATATGTGTCTAGTTGTTCATTTATTACTGTGTATTGTTGATTATGTAAATGTCTGTGGATCCCTAGAGATTCAAGAAAATTTAATTTAAAATAATGATCACAATGATGAAGTATGTAATTCAATTTTGTTGTTTGCTGTTAGAGCGTGATTGTTTTCTATTAGGTGTTTTGCAAAATTTGATCTTTCTGGATGTAAATTTTGCAAAAATAGTGAGAGAAAAATAATGAGAGGTAAAGAATAGCAAAATAAGGAGACTTTTGTTAATAGACATTTCTCGAAAAATGCAATATAACTTATCCTTGAAATTTCATTAAAAAAAAACTTCATAATTTAATATCTAAACAGAGACAAACGTCATCCTTTTCAAATTTTTTATACTGCCTTTCTACGTAAATCTGCATTTGGTGTTCAAAAAATACATTTTTCTTCAAAATGCCGTAGACAGTTTAGAAGTTTATTAATTTTTTCAAAAATATCCAGTGTCATACTGCATTTTTCTCGAAAGAGAATATGTAACCCCTGTATCTGCATCAATGACTGTCTCTTACTATTTTTGACTTGAACAGTAGATGCAGATTTACATAGAAAGACAGTGTAAAAGTTTTAAAAGGATTGACTCTTGTCTCTCCTTAGATATTATGAACTTTTTTAAATGAAATTTCAATACCCTATAAGTATCTAAGTTGTGCTGCATTTTTTGAGGTATGTCTGTTAAGTAAGAAAAGTCTCCTTATTTTTCATTTCTGTACCACTTCTCAAAAGTAGTGTATTAAAATTCGGACCACCTCTTATGAAAAATGAAAAAATCACCTAATTTTTTTCATAAAAAAAATCAGTTAAAATATTCACAAGTCGTTCCAAGGGCTGCACAAAGTGAAATTATTTTCAGGTATGCACTGTAAGTAATTCATACAACTTTGACATTTTAATTAGGGCAGAATGGTTCTCACACTTGAAGTTTGTAATGAGTAATTTATGAGTTTGTTATTTGTTATAAACAACCAATGAAATGCGCCATTTTCCATTTTAAAAGCGGTTTATTCGAAAACGGTTCAAGATAGGAAAACGGGTTACCATGTTCCTAGATTTTCAACTTTTCATTTACCGTTCTATGGTATAAGTAGAAATATTTTTTCATCCACACAATAATAGGCAATAAGGCACACCATGAAAAGTTAAAATTGAGAGAGTTTCCAGATATTTTAGCTGTATTCAATGCGAGATTCAATGTAAACTGTTATGAAAATGCAAAAGGTTGATTTTCGTTTGTTTATAACTATGTAGTGACAAATTGGTCGTTACAAAATTCATCTGTAAAAACCGTTCTCATTAAATTTTCACTGATAAAAGAAAAATGTAATAATATTCAGGGCGGCCTATTTAAGTTGTAGCTGAAAATAATTTTATTGAGTACAGTCCTTGAAACCTTGAATATTTTATACAGGGTGAATCGTATGTAAGGAATAAATTCATTTTCTGGGGTAATATTTGTAGAATTAAAAAACTTCTAAATAGGTATGCCAATTATTGTTAAATAATTAAATTTTTGTTCTATTGACCTATGTAACATTTTTTATACAGGGTGTTCTTTGACTCAATAACGACCACATTGTATATTTTTTTAAGTAGGACAGCCTGGATATCATCACACATTTTCAGATTTTCCTCAGAAAATCCAGTAAGAATGGATTTTACAGTTTCAGTTTAAATTGAGTAGGTCATGAGGTTACCAATGAAAATCGCCATTTTTAATTTTGAAAGTGCTGTAAATTGGAAACAGCTCTAAATATCGGAAATAGAACAAGTAAAAATAATTGTAGTTTTTTTCTATAAAGCTTTGCTCGAAATCACTTTATTTTCGAGATGTTAAACTTGGAAGAAAAAAATCAGTTTTATTGAATATCTTCTAAACTATTTATTTTTTCTCAATTTTGCTGTACCTAGGTTAATACTAATAGAGGAGTAAAATTTTAAATACAAAAAAACTTCTCAGAAGAAACCAATGGCCTAATTATGAGGGTTCTTTTTTCTTTTAAACCCCAAAACTTTTACGCCACTGGAGAAAATCAATTGTTTAAAACTTATTTCGAAATTTTATATTACTATCTGAAAAAAGACACTCTTAGTAAAGGCCTCTATGAGGCTTAGTTTTTGAGGTATTTTGATTTTTTATAAACGAAATTACATTATAAAACTGCAAACTTCAAGAGAGAAGTGTTCTTAGATTTCATTATTTTGTGTCTGTTTCTGTTAGCGTCGACAGTTTTGTTAATATGAGACAGTATTAAAGTTAAAAAGTTACTACAGTGGAGTCTCGCTAATCCGAGTCCCGGTGTTCCGAGCTTCCGTGTGATCCGAGCTAAAAATAGAATTTACACGATCCGTATTAACCGAGCAACATTATGCTAGGTTCCGCTTTATTCGAGCTATCGCATTCCCTGTTAAAGTACATACATACATACATACATACATATGTATGTACTATACATATTATGAATGTGTACATAATGTACAGGGTGGGCAAATTGGGATGTTTCTATAGGAGATCTCGGTAACTATAAGAGCTATGGAAAAATGGATGGCACATTCTCGATCGCTTTTTTTGAGAGGAACTCAATGGTGAAAACCGGAACTCGCTATCTTCTTTTGTTTTCGAGCTATAATGAAAAATACGATTTTTCACGATATCGATAAATGTCGATATCTTTCTTGGTTTTCAAGTTAGAGAAAAGATATTTGCACATTCTTGAGGCACTTTTTTGAGTAGAATGGAATGGCCTCAACAGATTTTGAATATCTTTTCTCATTTTTCGGTTTAAAGTTGTATTTTTTTTAATGGAAGTCATAGTGGGCCATGAACTAATTAAATAGAGTATTTTTTTCTCTTTGCAACGATATATAACATATGCGTTAATAAATTATGAAAAGTTACATTTTTCAAAATAAATTGAATTTATCTAGCTACCTGAGATTTTTTATTTTTATTTTGACTAGTCACCTAGTGGGCGTGAATGTCATTTAGAATAGTATATGAAGACGCCTGTCAAAGCCAGTTCTCTTACATTTTTGAGTTAGAAAGTGACTGTTCCGCTTTGAAAAAAGTAAAATTTGGCTGTTGACCAATGAAACTTTTTATATGTTATGTTAGATTGCTTTATGCAAAATAGTTACAATTCTGATATTTATATCATCTGATATTCAGAAAGAGAGACAAATCCACAAATCAATGTCAACAAATAAATATAACAATATGGTGTGGCCGTGGCCGTGACAAGTGACCGTGGTGGCCTTCAACCTCTCAAAAATAGATTTGTGGGGTTGTCTCCTCTCTGGATAACGATTGAAGTATGTTTCGGATGCAATATCAGAATTGCTGTTACATACTTTGAATAAAGCATTCTAACATATTATAACGACACCGCTCTGGAGAAATTCTAGTAATTACTTCTTTAACATTCTAGTACACCATTTGCTTGTTTGTTTACATTCTTTATACTGGATTAGTCAATGACACGTTCGCGACAGTTCGACGCAGGTCTGGAATGACGTGTTGACGGCCGATGCGATTTCTGCGATCTACGAGAGTCGATAATGAACCTACTAGAATGTACTTACTGTTTCGCTGCCCCGTCAAGGGAACTATAAAAGAGCAGACTCGCGGCTGGTGGGACAGTTTAGTTCGGACGTGGAGTGAAGCGGAAGGCTGAAGACAGAGCAGTAGTAGTATCCTGAACGTGAAACAGTGAAGACTGAAGTATAGACAGAGCAGAAGTGAAGTGTGAAGTAAGGGAGCCAGTAGTGACAGATAGCGGATATAAAGACTAGACAAGTGCAAGTAGTAGTGTAGTCAGCTGTTTGTGTTTTGATTATTTAGAATAATTATTAGAGGTTATAAGTACTTGTGGTGTTAAACAATAAAGGAATTTACAGACTTTGGTGGTGATTTATTTATTGTGAGACCCGTAACAACTGGTGTCAGAAGCGGGATACGGATTCCAGCAAGAAGATTGATTAGTTAATGGGTAAATTAAGAAGTGGAAAGGAAACTGGAAGCGACAAAATGTCTGAGCAAATGTTGGCGGATATGATGTTACTGCTCAAAAACGGCCAGGAAGAGCAGAAGAACATCATGAAGAAGCTTGAAGACGGCCAGGAAGAGCAGAAGAACATCATGAAGAAGCTTGAAGACGGCCAGGAAGAGCAGAAGAACATCGTTAAGAAGCTTGAAGACACAGAAGAGAAGCTGCTGCAACAACAAAAAGATAGCGAAGAAAAGCTGATGCAACAGCAGAAGGATAGTGAGGTGCAGCTGCTAAAAGTTATTCTGCAGCAAAGAGACGATTATGTTTGTGAACTAAACAAAGTGAAACAAGACATTGACAGTGTTCGCGATGAAGTCGGTGGTGTTCGCGATGAAGTGAAATTGGTGGAAAATCGAGTAGAACGGAAAACGAAACTGCTGGTAGAGGAGATCGAGAATAAACTCAGAACTCTCGAAAGTTCTGAGGTGAAGCATCCTCCGTGTGCCGTACCGACCAGCAGTTTTGGCGCGAAAGTGAAACCACCAGCGTACGACGGAACAACTCCCTGGACTGCGTACAAGATGCAGTTTCAGGCTGCATGCATGGCCAACGGGTGGAACAACGCAGAGAAGGCAACGGCACTGGTTCTTGCTCTTCGAGGGCAAGCTGTGGACATGCTGCAAACACTGCCGGTAGAACTGCACTCAAATTACGACCAATTGAGTGCAGCATTAGAACTTCGATTCGGCAATCGCCATATGGAGCAGGTGTTCCAAAATCAGTTGATGAGCAGAGTGCAGAAGCCGAACGAGTCGCTACAGGAGTTCGAAGCTGATGTCAACAGGATTGTCCATCAGGCCTACCCAGACTCGCCGCAAAATTTCAAGGAACAACTAGCCTCGCAAACTTTCGTCAACGGGATACGAGACACTGAAATACAGAAGATCCTGCGCATGTCACACTTGACAAAGTCCAGCGAAGCGCTAGTTAGAGCGCTTGAGATAGACGCAGCAATCAAGGCGTCCAATGGTAGGAACTTCTCCAAGGTACGAGCAGTGACAATCAATGAGGAAAAAGAAGAGGACGTGACTACCATATTGGAAAGGCTAAGTAAAATGATGGTGGATAAGCTCTCTGACCTGTTGAATAATGATGGGAAAAGAGGTTGGACTCCAAGGGACGAAAACAGGAAACAGTGCTACCGTTGCGGTTCCAGTTTTCATTTCATACGCAATTGTAAGGCTGGTGAGCAGATTCATCGAAGTAGTGGATCCCTGGAACAAAGACCAGACAGGGAAAGGAGCAGAACCAGAGATAGAGGTATCTATCGGGAACGGGAAGATCTTCGTTCGCAGCAGGAAAACTAATTTCAGCCAGTGTGGAGGGGCGAATACTGGCTGACGACATCAAGGCCCCTAAGTTCGGTTCCACCAGAACACCGCAGTGCCATGTGGACAGCCAAGACATCAGAGGGCGACAAGATGCTTTCAAGACATCTGGTTCGTGGCGAGACAGAAACGGGAGCGAAAGGCCCAGCTCCCGAGTGGAGAGCAAAGGTTTCTCGAGGAGTGAGCGAGACTTCAGACGGGGCGGTGGCTGCTGGCGGTTTGGTGATGATAATGGTCATGGTCGCAACCATGAACGGAACTGGAACGAAGAAAGACGCCCGTTCAGGCGATTCGAGCACCGGAGTGACAGTCAGGGCAGTTTCATCAGAAACCCGCCACCGGCAAATGATGAGCAGGAGAGTAGGTCATCGGAGCATCATCAGAGGCCCAAGCTGACGTTGGCGCCTCGTATTAAACCGATTGAGGACAGCCGGAAGGAAGAATGCGTTCGAAGGATCGTGATCAATGAAGATACGGCATGGACGATAGAAGCATGCAGGAAAGAGCAAGAAAAAGACGAAGACATCGGAGACATTTTAAAACGTAAAGAAGAGAATGGACCGAGACCAACGTGGGCAGAGGTTTCTCCACGTAGCCGAGAATATAAAGCTCTATGGTCACAATGGGAGTCGCTGCAAATCGAAAATGGTCTGCTGAAGAGAGCCTGGGAGAGTGCCGACGGAAAGAAGATCGTCATGCAGTTGGTGGTTCCAAGGAGTAAAGTTCCGAAGATTCTCGAAGTGATCCATGGAGGTACATCAGAAGCTCACTTCGGAGTGAACAAAACACTAGCGAAAGTTCGAGAGAGGTTCTACTGGGTGAACTGCAAGGACGATGTCGAAGCCTGGTGCCGTAAGTGCGAGAAATGTGCTGCAAGCAAGGGCCCAAGCAGAAGACTGACAGGCGCTATGAAGCAGTACAACGTCGGAGCCCCATTCGAAAGGATAGCCATAGACGTAGCAGGTCCTTTTCCAATCAGTGACAGCGGCAATCGCTTTATCCTGGTTGCCATGGATTATTTCAGCAAGTGGCCTGAAGTATACGCCATACCGAACCAAGAAGCTGCTACAGTTGCGAGAGTCTTGGTGGATAATTTCATTAGCAGATTTGGCGTACCTTTAGAGTTGCATTCCGATCAAGGACGAAACTTTGAATCCCAAGTTTTCGCAGAAATGTGTAAACTGCTCGGAATAAACAAGACAAGGACTACACCTCTCCATCCACAATCTGACGGTATGGTAGAACGGTTTAATCGAACAATGGAGGAACATCTGTCGAAGGTGGTGAGCAACAATCAGCGAGATTGGGACCAGTACCTGCCTTTGTTGCTGATGTCGTACAGGGCAGCCATCCATGAGACTACAGGGCAGACACCGGCCAAGGTTGTATTCGGCAAAGAGATTCGGCTACCCTGTGATTTGGTGTACGGTTCACCAAGCAGTCCACCATCGGAGATCAGAAATTATGTCGACGAATTAAGAAACTCCATGGCAGAAGTGCATTCCCTAGTCAGGAGGAAGATCAAGTTGGCCAGCGACCGAATGAAGGCGAGGTACGACTTGAAGGCAAACTCCGGGGGCTTCACAGAAGGAGACAAAGTGTGGTTTTATAATCCAACTAGGAAGAAGGGTTTGTCGCCTAAGTTTATGCCATCCTGGGAAGGGCCTTACACAATTATTAAAAGGATAAACGACGTGGTGTATAGGATACAGCGGAGCGGAGCCCCCAAGTGCAAGATGAAGGTAGTCCACCTGAATCGTCTGGCACCCTACTGTGGAGACAGCGAATAAGTTCGTTCGAGCGGGACGCTCGAAAATAGAAAGGGGGCAGCATAACGACACCGCTCTGGAGAAATTCTAGTAATTACTTCTTTAACATTCTAGTACACCATTTGCTTGTTTGTTTACATTCTTTATACTGGATTAGTCAATGACACGTTCGCGACAGTTCGACGCAGGTCTGGAATGACGTGTTGACGGCCGATGCGATTTCTGCGATCTACGAGAGTCGATAATGAACCTACTAGAATGTACCTACTGTTTCGCTGCCCCGTCAAGGGAACTATAAAAGAGCAGACTCGCGGCTGGTGGGACAGTTTAGTTTGGACGTGGAGTGAAGCGGAAGGCTGAAGACAGAGCAGTAGTAGTATCCTGAACGTGAAACAGTGAAGACTGAAGTATAGACAGAGCAGAAGTGAAGTGTGAAGTAAGGGAACCAGTAGTGACAGATAGCGGATATAAAGAATAGACAAGTGCAAGTAGTAGTGTAGTCAGCTGTTTGTGTTTTGATTATTTAGAATAATTATTAGAGGTTATAAGTACTTGTGGTGTTAAACAATAAAGGAATTTACAGACTTTGGTGGTGATTTATTTATTGTGAGACCCGTAACAATATCATACTTTTCGTAGTTTCCATAAACCAAATTTGTGATTTTGCAAGTGAAACGAGCACTTTCTAACTCAAAAACTGCGTAAACTGGCTATGACAGGAGTTGTCGCACAATTTTCTAAATGACATTCACGCCTACTAGGTAAATAGTTGAAACGAATTTCTAAGGTACCATGATAAATTAAGCTTATTTTGAAAATGTAACTTTTCATAAATTTTTAACACACATGTTATATATCGTTGCAAAGAGAAAAAAATAGTCTATTTAATTAGTTCATGGCCCAGCCCACTATGACTTCCATTTAAAAAAATACAACTTTATATTATAACCGAAAAATGAGAAAAGATATTCAAAATCTGTTGAGGCCATTCCATTCTACTCAAAAAAGTGCCTCAAGAATGTGCAAATATCTTTTCTCTAACTTGAAAACCAAGAAAGATATCGACATTTATCGATATCGTGAAAAATCGTATTTTTCATTATAGCTCGAAAACAAAAGAAGATAGCGAGTTCCGGTTTTCACCATTGAGTACCTCTCAAAAAAAGCGATCGAGAATGTGCCATCCATTTTTCCATAGCTCTTATAGTTACCGAGATCTCCTATAGAAACATCCAAATTTGCCCACCCTGTACATACAAGTCATACAACTACGCATCTGGTAAAGTATTAGAGAGGAATGAGAAATAAGTCATAAGCCACTTGATATTTTATTACACCCTGTTCCTATTAGGTACATATTTCAGATCTTTTTAAGAGGCAAACGGAAATAATAATTGATTTTTGGGTATGTATGTAATTACATATGTCGTGGGCTCGATTTAAGCGGAACAAAGTTCAGCGACGGTCGGATTAGACGGATTATTTTTTCATCCGTGAGATCCGAGTTTCCCGCAAATCCGAGCACCGTCCGGTCCCGTTTAGCTCGAATGAACGGGACTCTACTGTATTAACTTATTTTTAAAATTTTATATTTTTTAAATTCTTTAAAAAAACGAATTAAAAAAAGTAAAACGCGTATTTAAAAAAAATGGATATTTTATTGAGCATTGTAACCTCCCCTCTCTCGTAATATGATTAAAGTAAAGAAACTGAAGGCTACGCACCAGCTAGCTTTTAGTTGAAACAATTCTGAAGTAACATCTGTGCAAATCACAAAATAAAGAGGAATGTTCAAAGAAAGCAATACACTTCAGATACAATTTATTGACTAACAAATTGAGCATTCACATGAAGATGAACAGAGTTGTGATGTTAAAAGTATTAAATTGAACCAGAGACCTACTGTCACTTTAAATATTAAAAATATTACAGAATTGCAAAATCACAAAGTTATAAAATCACAAAATCACCAAATTGCAAAGTTATTAAATTACAAAGTTATTAGATTATAAATTCCAGAGGAGAAAATGCCCCTGTACTAGTGCAACGATTGATAAAGAATTTATTGAAATTTAAACGTATTAAGACTATGAATTAATCGTTATAATAAAAGAGAATGAGTACTCAACTTCAGAACCAGTGTGAGACTTCTCGACGCTGTAGAGATCCAGATGGAAAAGTAAAAGTCAAGCAGGACAAGCTTGTGGAACGTCCTTCACAGAGGTCGACTCAACAGGAACAGATTGGAGAGCCATTCTTATGTCTTTTACATGAGGTCTAAGTCTGGACCCGTAACAGGAGCCTGGAGATCTTCAGGTAGTCTGGAGTCCCTGGTGAATGGCCAGTTCAACAGGAGCACGGTGAAGTTGAAGTTACATTTAAGTGAATTGCAGAAAAAGATAACCAGAAAGGAAGGAGGGCTCCTGTCCTGAAAATCATTTTACAGCATTTTAGTCTCTTTTTTTCTGGAGATGCCCTCGTGTTTTCACTCACATGTTCGAAAATGATGATTTTGAATGATAATTAACGAGCGACACGACAAGGGCATTTCCTTCAAATACAAGGTGAGAAAGCATTATAAGAAGCAGTTCATCACATGATATAAAATTAAATGATGATTGATTAATGTGAAAATTGAACTACACAGTCAGATAATCATATCTGCATAGTAAAAAAACACAGCGTCAGCGTCCTGACTCTACCCTAAATTATCATCAAAGAGCAGCTTAAATTAAAAAAAAACTTAATGGTATTTGTGAAATCTCAGGATGTTACTACATTAGTTCATTTTGAAATCAAGCAACACTTACCCCTTTTTGGAGACGAAATATAAAACTTACTACATAGCGTGGGTTGTAGCGTGGCCTTCCTCTCTCAAAAACAAAAAAAACACAAGCTTCCTTGAAGAGAGCAGCAAGAAAAAGAAAGGCTAGTTTTCCTTGCAATGCCGGCTAACCTCTTATCGCGAGACGGCGCATGACAAAATGTCACTGCTTGCATGAAGTGTGACTGCGTCTATAATTTCTGAGACGTATGTCAGTAGACTGTTTATTAAAAGCAGCTTTGCTCTCATAAGGCGCCGGAAAAGGTGCGCGTTAACTAACGGCGATGTTCAACTTTAAACAATTTGAATATTAACAATATGAAAGTGTATTAAATGAGTATGAATATGTTGTTCTAGCCGAAGATTGATATTAATGACTTGTTTTGATTAAAATTAACGCAAAATGCAACCCGAAGCGTTACAGCATTTATTGTGAATATTTATTATCATTTTTTATAAAATAAATCAAAACATCAAAAACTAAGCCTCCTGGAGACCTTTGCTAAGAGTCGCTTTTTTCCAGATAATAAAATAAAATTTCTAAATAAGTTTAAAAAAATTGATTGTCTTCAGTTTTGTAGAAGTTTCGGGGCTTAAAGAAAAAGGAATCTCCATAACTACACTCCACTGGTTTCGCCTGAGCAGTTTTTTGTACTTAAAAATTTTATCCCTCTATTAATATTAACCTATACCAAAATTGAAAAAAATATCTTCAGTATTTTAGATTTTCAAAATACCTTCCTAATTATGTTTTTTTTTCCAAGTCTAACACCCTGTATCTCGAAAATAAAGCGTTTTAAAGCAACACTTTATAGAAAAAGGTACAATTATTATTTTTACGTGGTCTACCTTTTGCCGCAGTTATGAACATACAAACTGGAACACCCTCTATACTATACAGGATGTTCTATTTAAAAAAATAGACAATGTTGACATTACAAAGACTGTATCAAAAAATGTTCCGTCAATAGAACATAAATTTAATTTAAAAATTGACCTGTTTCGGGTTAATTCTACAAATAATATTAACTGAGAAAATGAATTTATTCGTTGCGTATGATTTACCCTGTATATTTCTTTTATGTGTATTTGTAAATAAAGGCTCTATCAAAGAATATCACACTTGTGGACACCTTGAATAGTGTGAACTGTACAGGGTGGGGTATCAACAATACCTCGGTCTATGTAGCCTGAACCATACACGATTTAAAAAATTATAAGATGGAAATTATTCTGAGTCGTCACATCTATAATTTAAAATTATTGTGGACTACATGAGAATGTCCCATATGAGAGTGGAGTTTAAATTTAGAATTTAGTAGTTTAGGAGTTTTAAACAAGTGAAAATCGCAATTTATAAATTTCACAGCAATTCACAGTAGAAACGACTCAAGATGGAGGAAAACTTCCCACATGTCCCTATCTTAACTTCTTATGAGTAATCGCGTGGATGACGTTTTTATAAAAAGTGATATGAGATTTCATGACATCCTACTAGAAGGTGCAAACTAAAATTTGGAAAAGTACGTGAAAAGTTAAGATAGGGGCATGTAAATTGTTTTCCTCTATCTTGAGGCCTTTTTGTTTTTCATTTACCATGCTTTGAACTTTGTAAAATTGTGATTTTTACTCATTTATAGCTCCCAAACTTCTCAATTTGAACCCTTAACTTTAAAAACCCAGTTTTGTTTTTACCTCTTAGACAATCTAAAAATGAAGTAACATAAAGCATTCCATTAAAAAAAAACCATAACTTTGATCCGGCATTCTCTGTATAGTCCAAAATAGTTTGAAATCATAAGTATTACGTATGACCCTGTATGAAACTCAGTTTGAAAATCTTTTAAATCAAGCACGGTTTAGGCTTCACAGTCCGTGAATTCTTCATTCTCATTCTATTACAGCGCACACTTGATAAATAAGTACACTTTCTTTTTGTTTACTTATGCCTTATACATCTTAATAAGAGTACGTTAATCTAAGCAGTTACTGTTTCAGGTGAGGACTATGAACCTCAGATCGAAAAGGTCGTCTGTCGCCATGAAACGAAAGACAAACGCACCGTTCTCTGTCACATCAAGACCAACGAAAATAAGTTCTACAAGTGTGTCCACTGCAAGTTTAAAACCGACGATGAGTGCGAGCTGGTCGAGCATGGCGACTGCCGGAAGAAGGCCAAATTCAAAAGCAAACCCAAGACCCCTTCGCATGCCTACGAGGGTCCCTATCCGTACGACATTTATGACGACGGGCCGAGGATCTACAGATGCTCGGAATGCGAGTTCCAGACGATCATCCGGGCGAGGTTCAAAGAACACATGCGAATCAGCGAGCACCTGACCGACTATGACACTTTCATTGCCGAGGAACGTTTGAGGAACAGATTCGAAATGAGCCACCCTCACCTTCTGTCCCAAGACTCGAAGGCCGACAATGAGCCCGTCATGTACAAGTGTGGCTGCCGGTTCGAAACCAGCGATCACTCCAAGTTGATGAAGCATTTCCAGGAGAAACACATCTTGCCAAAGATCTACAACTGCTCAAAATGCCCCTTTAAGTCGCTTGTCTTTGCGCGGTACAGGGATCACATGAAGAAGGAGCACGGTAAGGTAATTGCGTCGCCTGTTGTAATCAAAACTAAAGCCATGAAACCGGTGCACACGAGCACTCCCATTCAGGTGATGAAAACGAAACCGTTGAAGCAGGGTCTGACACGTAAATCTCCCAAGGTTCCGACTAGCAATGTCAGGTATGTCATCGCTAATAGCCCTGTCAAAAATCGAGACATGAAATCTCCAAAAATGGTCGAGAAGACGCCCAAAACGACTATTCAGAAGCTGCGGATCGTTCAAGGGAACAAGGTGAAAAATTTCGATATCCTGCAGAGAGTCAATCTGAAGGAGCTAGGGAAGAATCGGGCTGGTAATGTTTCCTTCAATCCGATTGTAAAACAAATCTCACAGCCTCAACTGAATGTAACACCTCTTGTCCGGATCAAAAAAGAGAAAGATGATGACGGTAGTGGTACTCCTGTTATGGTTAATAATAAGATGAGAGCGTCTGTGTCAGTTCCGAATATAAAATTATCAACTCCCTCTAAAAAATATACCATAAAAAGGGAGAGAGATATCGCCGTGGCGGGTCCTTCCAGAAGAGACACTTCCTCGGATTCCGACAAATCCCGCGACCACACTTACTGTAAAATGAACAGCGCCGGGAAAGACCTGCTCCAGTGTGCATTGGAGACGTCCCTGAGCGATCTCGACGAAGTACAATTGAGCATCGATGATAATCATCATCTAGCCTCGAACGAGAACCGGCAATTCAGTCAGGAAATGAACCTACAGCACCACACCAACCAGATGGAGGACGAACAGTTGCAAGTTTTGCAGGAAAATCCCATCACTTTCCAGAGTAGCCAGCAGCTGGAAAACGACCTGACGTTCGGCAGCGATTCCGTGAACGCAGAAGCACAGCAAATGAAGTGCTTCGCCAACGAACCGCCCGACGTCCCGATCGTGTACAAGTGTACCAAGTGTCCTTTCGTGTCCAACAATAAGGCGAACTTTGAAGACCACCTGCAGAGCATTCACAACATCGAGACGTTCTCCTACAAGTACCACATACAGAAGGTCAAGTACGACAAACCGATCAGCTCTCTGATCTCTTCAGATCAAAAGGAGAACCAGCTTGCCCTGCTCACCGGTAGCAGTTCGGGCGGCCCGTCGAGCAAGAAGGCCCCGGACAGGATAAAGAAGGTGCTCAAGAACGAGACCGCTAACCTGTTGGAACAGGCGAAGCGAAAGCGGAAACGGCGAAGCGCCGAACAGATGGTCTATCCGATAATTTACCACTGCGCCGAGTGCAATTTCCAGACGATAGTCCAATCGAGTTTTGCGCATCACATTCAAACCAAACACTATGACGATTCGCTGATGTGAGTTTCTGCTTAGTGTTTAGGCAATTCAGAGTTTGAGATTTAGAGGTTAAGTGGAACGAAGTGAAAGGAGTTGGATAATGAGCCGGTCTGTGGTAGAGATTAGATTAAAACGATGTGTTTCTGCTCGATAATCACATAATTAGTTATTATGTAAATATTATTTTAATTTAGGCAGTCTTGTGATTTTCCTACAAAACTTGTCTCCGGCCGACTCAAGTCGTTTGTATCACATTCGGGTTCATTTTCTAACAGTGCTTATAGTACAGGAGCTAGAGGCAAAAAAATGCATGAGTTTTGGAAGGGCTGATAATATTTCAGATCAGACTGTAGTTTGGCCATAGAAAGACACTGTACAGTCAGCACGACAGATGTTGGGATATAAGGCAGGGAACACTTTCAAAGTTTTCGAAAAAAATGTGTAAAAAATCCCTTCAAATTCAATTTTTAATGACAAAAATTGTCAAGGCAACAAGTAATATTACTAAGTGGTTTCATGATCTAACAATGTAGGACAATTAACATTAGCCAGACATCACCATTCATGCGAATTTTCCAGGAAAGGCTCGTCTTTCGGGGGTCGGGGCAAGAATTGTTGTTATGTCTGCTTGTTTATTGTCTTGTATTGTTAGATCATGAAACCATTTACTATTGTCAATTACTGCATTGACAGTTTTTGTCATAAACTATGAATTTAAAGGGATTTTCTAGATGTTGTTGAATTCCAATGTTTTTAAACTTTGAATCTCAACGCCTGCTGTGCAGACGTGCAGACTGTATATGGCCAAAATACAGTCTGATCTGAAATATCAACTTTTCCAAAACTCGTGCACTTTTTTGTCGCTAGCTCTTGGACTATTACCATTGCAAGTTGATGATAAAACGCTGACTTACGACAGTTTGGGTTACTAGTTCCTTATTTTTATGTTAAACTGATGGCGTCTGAGATTTTTTTAGTTTCTTTATAAGTCGTTTCACATGCTTAATAATTATGGTTCATAAATTTAATTCTGTAATTGATGGGATCCAATAAGGGGGTGTTGTTTTCTATGCAGCTTTTGTTTTTGAAGTGGTGAAGCAGTAACAGATTTATCGTGGAAAGGTTTGTCCAAAAATAAAGTCACACTCGATTAATTATTTATTAAACAAATATTTATTTCACATAATACACAAACACTAATCTAATTATTTATTTACACTTACTTCACATTTTATCGAATGCATTTACCAACATTCGAATTTACACAGGGTGTCCTTTTTAGAGAAACGGCAAAGGGGTTCTCGCCTCAGTTATCTTAAGAAATACGAACTAGGTTACATTGAGGCAAAGTTGCATGTAGAGATTAATTATCTGAAAAAACAAAAAATCAAGATTCCTTATTTTAGCCATATCTTTTTTATTGTTTTGAATATAAATTTGACATTTGAAAAAAATTGTTTTTCTTATGGCTACCCTATCGTTTTTAATGCCGTTTGATATAAAAAAAATCAAGGAATCTAAAAATCTTGAATTTAATTCTTCTCTTTTTGAAAAAGAAATAGACATTTTCACAGAAACTCGTTAAAACATCAGATAAGGACGTCATTCAATAAAGAAATATTTTCTATTTTAAAAGATAAAATTTGATTTTTTTTAATGTGTGAGATTTTTAGATTCTTTTATTTTTTATACCGAACAACGTTAAAAAACAATATGGGGGAGAATAAGAAACACAAAGGTTGACTACAAAAACTCTGGGATCTAGCCGGCTTTTAAAATTTTTTATGCAGGGTGTTCCTTGGCTCAGTAATGACGACATTGTCTATTTTTTTTTTAATAGGACACCTGTGTGTTATAATATTTTATCTACGAGTGATTCATAAAACGCACTTTTTTAGACGTTTCTTAGTTCATAAATTGTATGATTATCTTGAAGAGTGAAATAAAGTATTTCGGGTGAAATAAAGTACCGTAGCGGTTCATTATTTAACGCTAAATCTGACAAGTTACTGCACGACGAACCAAGTAGGTACAGTACAAGTTCTAGTCAGCGGAGCGGCTCGATTCGGCGATCGCTGATACACGAGACGCTGATCGCTGGATTACATTATTGCATCCCGACGCCAACCGCTCCTAATGCTTGGTGCTCCGTGCTCGGCTTGTTGCCACCATGCACCTATACTAGAGAAACGTCATAGTTTATTAGCACAGCGCCAGATCTATGTACAATTAATATTTTGTGTTTTGTGTCGTTTAATTATACCTAAAATGGATACCATTGTAAATGATTCAATGAATGAAATATCTTCTACCCCAGAAGAAATTATTTTTTAATCAAATATGGCTGCACAAAATCTGTTAGGTACCTACCTCAAAAATCTAAAGAAGCATATATTAAGCAATATGTCACCTTTATGAGCTGATGTGATGAAAAAAGCGTTGATAGCTTCAAAGAAACACTTACATAAGATATGAATGCATTGGAAAGTTTTTTTTTTTTATAATAATAACTTTTCGTTCTAATTTAAGTCACTCGTAGATAAAATTTTGTATGCAACATATGCATAAAGTGCCTTTTTTCACTTCTGGGATTGCCGCATTCGCCTGCGGCTCATGCGGTCAAACTTCCCAGTCGTGAAAAAAAGTACCACTTTATGCACTTGTTGCATAAATAACTATTTATATTCCCAGGCAAAATTCAATAAGAATGATTTTTTTACAGTTGCAGTTTAAATTGAGTTGTAAGTTATAAACATGTGAAAGTCTCAATTTTTGATTTTAAAAGCAGTGCACCTAAGTCAAAAACGGCTCCAAATGTTGGAAAACGGCTTACATGTCCCCCATCCTAACTTTCCAACTGTTGTCTTATAGTAGGGTACTTGAAATTTTTATACAGGGTAGATCTCTCATTTTTTCTGTATAAAAATTTTACTTACATCAGCGAATAGAACGTAAGTTAAAACAGGGACAATTAAACCGTTTTCCAATATCTTGAGCCTTTTTTAACGTAAGCAACTTTGAAAATGAGAAATAACGATTTTAATTTGTTTATTTATAATTCAGAAACCACTCATTTTAAACTGAAACTGTGAAAAACCATTCTTATTGGATTTTCTCACGAAATATGAGAGTGTACAATAATATACCGGTGTCCTGTATAATTTTTTTTTTACATCAATAGAATATAAATTAAATTAACAAGTTCACCTGTTTTTGCATTTTCTTCAAAACTCAAAATTGAGGATTTGAGGGACAATACCCGGACTTTTTTAACACCCTCTATACACAATATACAAATCAATTTTTAACAGGTAACTAATTAAAATAATTAAGGCTACAAACGTCCATATTGACAAACAATAATTTTCTAAATAATCAATTAATCAGTTATCTCCATCTCATTCTAATAACTGTATACTGGGTGTTGTATCAGCAGACCGTGTCCGTCCATAGGAAATTCCTTGCAAATTTTAATGCCCCCTAATATTATCTCCACGATTCATTTTAGAACAAAATTGAAATTGTTCAGACTTTTTTGAAGGCCCTTGTATGATGGACTCACCTGCAAAATGCGATTAATTTTAATGCAGCGAATTGAAAAGGAATTTTGAAAAACGTTTTCTACAATTTGTAAAATAAAAATATCTCCTTATACTTTCCTCAATTAAACCACCAGCAAATGTCAAAGCATTTTTCATGTGAATCTATCATACAAGGGGTTTTCAAAAAAAGACCGATACAAGTTTGCTCTAAAATGAATATGGGACATAATATTAGGGGGTATTGAAATTTTCATGGGATTTCCTATGGATGGTCTGCCAATGCAACACCCGGTATCTCCATCCCATTTGTCTAGTATAAAAATGACGTAGCTCTTATGTGACCTACAATTTTTTTTTTCAATAATAATAAAATATGGCTAAAAAAAAGAAACCAGATTTTGCAGTTTTCTAAGCTATCTAAATTTTCTTTGCGGATAATAAGATAATAAGCACACAAAAGGCAACTTTCCACTTTCCTCAACTTAACCTACTTTGCAGCTCTCAAGATGACCGAGACCCCCATGCATTTTCTCTAAAAACAGGCACCCTGTATACAAGATTCATCATGCATGAGATTCGAATCCACTCTCTTTTTTTTATTCAGTAGATTATCTCGAATAATAAGCACTCTACGAAAAAAATGTCCCATTATCAAAATTTAATTGTTCCATAATTGAAATACATTAATGTTAAAGGGGCTTTTTTATTGCAAATTTGGATTTTCTAAAAATTCCTAGAAAATTACTTTCCCTCCTTGTTGGTGCAGAGGGATGTGGGTAATTTTACATTTTATTACCCCTATTTTTTTATTTCAGATTAGGTTATAATAACTAAAAATGTCAAACGTGGATGAACAGTTGATGAAATTCATGTTTTTTCGAACTGTGTTATATTGAAATTGAATGCAAAAGATTCATAAACCGAGAAAAAAAATTCATTACCGTAAAATCTGAATATACAATAAAAAACGGTCCCCTATTAAAGATTTCAAAGTTACCCTCACCTTACATTGAGGGTGGAGGGGGATTGATTTTAACACTAATGTATTTCCCCAGCAGAACGATTAAATTTTGATAACGGACATTTTTTCGTAGATTACTTATTACCCGAGATAATAGACTGAATGGATTAACACTCTGAATATCTGAGTCTTCCTTCATTGAGTACTTACCAGTAGTAATTACGGACGTTAAACTTCCTTTTTTTTTATTTAAGATGCATGCAAAATTTCGATAGATATAAAAACTAAAAAATATCTTGCAAAATTAGTTGAAAGTTAGAAATAATTATGTACAAGAAGAAAGCTTTGATATATTTTTGATAAAATAAATCAATTTGACATATCATATTCGTGCCGGATAAATATTAGTTGTAACTTCCTCCCCTTTCAGGAAGAACAAAGACATGTTATTTTGCAAAATATTTGAATAGTTTTTCTCTAGGGAATTTCACAGCTACTTCTTCTATTAATAAAGCTCTTTCTCTCTCGTTTACTTTTACAAACAACAGTACACTTTTCCGTCACCGTCTAGTGATGTCTGCTTCAACTTTCACTCTCATAAAATATTATGAATTGAACATGATTTCCGGATTATTCTCGCTGCCTAAAATCTTGATTCGAACGGGTTTTGTAAAATCAACAATACCTGATAAGGTGTGTTAATTTTAAACTTTTCAACTTTTTAAATTGTAGTGTTTATACAGTTCAATTTTTGTTAGCTTTGCACAGATTCGAGAAAAGTCTTTTTGTATGATTGTTTATTGTGAATTTAATCATGCACAATTATTGTCAAAAGTATGTGAAATGACTTTTTATAATCTTCTAGTTAATTTTTTTTTACTGATAACTAAAAACTGTTGTTCAAGTATATTAGACTGTCGTGTCAGCTAACCGTGACTTGTAATGTTAATATTATCATATGTTTACGTTATTTATCATTTTTTGCTTTACTGAAAGGTTGGTATAACAATAATGTATATTATAAATATATAAAAATCATTAGTAATTATCATGATATATTTCATATAATTTATTTTATTTGTATCCAGAAAAATAAATAATTCGTTTATAAATTAGTAGAGTATTGTAAAAAGTTGAAAAATTGAAATTATAATTCAGGTGTCTCGAGAATCGCACGCCATTTTGAGGATTTCACTATCCAGTGCCAGAATTATTTATTTATATATATTCTTTGTTTAAACTATAAACTTGAAATAGGCAATAATGCGAAGCACATGCCTGAATATACAGGGTGTTAATTAATAGATGTTACAAACTTGAAGGGCGTGTAGGAAATGCAAAAATTGGCGATAAATTTCCTGTAGACATGGGTCGTTGGAGCTTTAGTTTTCAAGATGCAGGATGTTAAAGTTCTTCGAAAAATTTAATATTTTTTGAATATCTAGAAACTGACTGATCAGAATAACTCAAACTTTTTGACAGCTGTTGTACTAATAATTGAAGTACATGATTTGATACTCCCATTGAAAAATTATTCAATCCAGTGGCAGAGATCTGGGTGTGTTGTTACCTTTTTTATTAAACAATTTCTACGCCACTGACTTTTATGCAAATTTGTTATTTTTAGTAAATAGCTCATTTTGTGTAGAGGAGAAAAGTCATTCTATGTTTTTGTTGTAGCACGCACTGTTTTCAAGATACTTCGCAATGTAGAAATAAAATATCCTAAAAATTCCTACATTGTGAAATATCTTGAAAACAGTGCATCCTACAACAAAAACATAAAATGACTTTTCTCTTGTAAATAAAACTAGGTATCTACCAAAAATAACAAATTTGCATAAAAGCCAGTGGCGTAGAAATTGTTTATTAAAAAAGGTACCAACACACTCAGATCTCTGCCACTGGATTGAATAATTTTTCAATGGGAGTATCGAATCATGTACTTCAATGAGTACAACAGCTGTCAAAAAATTCGAGTTATTCTGATCAGCCAGTTTGTAGGTATTCAAAAAATATTAAATTTTTCGAAGAACTTTAACTCCCTGTATCTCGAAAACTGAAGCTCCAATGACCCATGTCTACAGGAAATTTATCCCCTATTTTTGCATTTCCTACATGCCCCTTAAGTTTGTTGTAACACCTATTCATTAACACCCTGTATATTATAGTGACCACAAACAGGAAAGGTTTATGACAGCACAATAGAAATTTTATTCACTTTGCCTGACAGTCTGTCTATAATAAAAATGTAAGTGAAATATGTATAAGAAAAATGGCAAATTTTTGTAAGTAGGGATCCTATGCAAACAGGGTATTGTTAGTCAAACCTTGTTTTGTTAAATTTGGTACTTACAATAATAATTATTGCTCTGTTATAAACCCTTGACATTTGTGGACGACTTTACCATATTATGTCAGTGTCAATTTTCAAGTGTGACGATAGGGAATTCACATTGTGAAGGGATGTTTTTTAGAATTCCCGCTCGCCATTTCAACGTACAATAATGTAAATGATATCAAATTGAACCTAGAATCATCCATAATTCGCTGAATTATAAAAATGACTTTTTTATCAAAACTAATCATTATTAGAGGTGATTAGAGGTGATTTTTCGTTCAATTTCATATAATTTCTATTCGTATAAGTAGAAATGGCGAGAGAAATTCTAAAAAACATCCTTTGCAATATCAATTTCCCATAATCACATTTGAAAGTTGACATCCCATATACAGGGTGAGTCCCCTAACATGGAAAGCTCGATTACACCTACACCATTAAAGATATCGAAATGAACCAAAAAGTGCTGTAAAGGGGAGGGCAAAGTGCAGTTTGTAAAATTATTTTCAGAAATACAGGATGGCCCAATATCGCCGTACGCCACTTTGTTATTTTAAATAGGACACCTCTATATTATCACATTTGCATATTGTTTAAGAAAAGTCAAAAAGAATGGTTTGAAAAGTTGAAGTTTGTAATGAGCAATTTATGAGTTATGTACTTATAAATTACAAATGAAATTCGCGACTTTCTATTTTCAAAGCAGCTTATCTTAAAAACACCTCAAGATAGAGGAAAACGGCTTACATGTTCCTGTCTTAATTTTTCATTTGGTATCCTATCATGTAGCTGAAATTTTTATACCGGGTGATAAAAATAAAAATTTTTTTGCCACTCTGTATACAAATTTCATCCATCCAATAGGACACCGGATGAAAATTTAAGATAGGGACATGTAAGCCGTTTTCTCATATCTCGAGCCGTTTTCAATATAAGCTGCTTTGAAAATGGAAAATCGCGATTTTCATTTGTTTATAACTCATAAATTGCTCATTACAAACTTCAACTTTACAAACCATTCTTTTTGACTTTTCTCGAACAATATGCAAATGTAATAATATAGAGGGTGTCCTATTTAAAATAACAAAGTTGTATGGCGTACAGCGATATTGGGCCATCCTGTGTATCTGAAAATAATTTTACAAACTGCACTTCACCCTCCCATTTACAGCACTTTTTGGTTCGTTTCGATATCTTTAATGGTGTTGGTGTAATCGAGCTTTCCATCTTAGGGGACTCACCCTGTAATGTTATATTTGCATGTACAAGAAATAGTCAAGTGAGATTAGCGAATGAGAGTGATATGTTTCGAAATTTTTTTTTTTTAGATAAACTATTATTAACTAGTGAAAAATTTACCTATAATTTTCATCCAAAGTTTGGGCACGATTTTTGGAGGGAATTTATTTACATGGTTTCATATGAAAAGTTTATAATCTTTCATTTGTCAAGTTACAGATGTAATTCTTTAAAAAATAAATATTTTTTAATCATAAGTATTTTAATGTTTTGTCTTGAAATCAAGATGAATTGATCCACTTGCTGTTTTAGGTTGGAGTCGATGATAACTAAATTTTTATTTCATTCTTTTAATTTGAAATCAAATTTTCAATTGTCAGGTGATTATTTGATCTAATCTCATAAAAGATGCCCGATGTGGGCGACGGTTTGGACCCTACAAAGTTTCTACAAATGCGCAAAAAATTTATTTGAAATTTTCTTAGAACCTCGTCGTTTTGCAAACTGTTAACTGCGTTTGAAAAAAACCGTTTGCAAAAACCTGGAAAAAAAAACCGAACCATATTAAACATCTTTTATGAGATTAGATAAAATAACCACCTGACAATTGAAAATTTGGTTTCAAATTAAAAGAATGAAATAAAATTTTTGGTTAGGTACCATCGACTAATTTATTTTATCACATAGCACCTCGGAGAGATACAGATATTTGTAGGAGACCAATAATGGGCTAAAACGATGTATCTTTCGACCAAAAAAACACGAAAAGCGTACCTGCTACCATATCAATAATTACGATCGATTTTAATGGAGGGTGGGGGTACTTTTACCCCTTCCCTGGTTTTCGTCAAATTATCATGTACATCAGAAATTAGTACTTTTAATAAGAAATTTACCTATCAAATTTCATCGAATTGGAATCAGCCGACTTTGAGCTATTTCAAAAAAACTAAAATTTTCAAAAGACTTTGAAGCCCTCTCACGGACAAACGAAGCATTTTGGTATAAAGATAAGTTTGGTCCGAGCGACTTTTTTTACCTCAGTAATCTGTGGTTGCTCCACGTCCATTGGGACACCCTGTATATGTGTAATGTGCCCGTGTATATGTGTATCGTAGTTAGAGATAGAAGGATAGGATAATAATAATCATTATCATTAATTTATAGCGTGTTCCGATTTCGGGTAAAGTTTACCAAATTTACCAAAATGCGTTCCGGAATTACCAATAATGACACAATAATTGTAAAATTTACCCATGTCAAATTATAAAACGGGACGTGGTAAATGTCATAGAAATTTACCGAGTGCAGGAGCCCAGTAAATTTTGGTAAATATGACACTATTGATAATAATGACGTTTGAGTTGACCAGAATTCCCTTAACTTCAATATAATTCCCGCGAGGTTCGTTTCTTTTTGATTCTGTACTGTGCTTTTTGGTTGTTGCATGTTCATATCCCTGTGCTTTGTTTTTTGTTTATGGTTTGCACTTTGATGTAACGACAATGGAGGAAATTGTAATTGTAAGTATATGCAAGTCATTTTGTGCTTGAAAAATAAGCGCGTTAAATAAACAATGATATATTAAAATTTGTTGTAGGATGTTTTGAGGCAATTCACTTGTGGGAGTTGCAAAAAAACTTTGGGAACATGGGAGGAGATAACTACTAACAATCCAGATAGCACTGCAAGCTTCCATTAAGTTTGCAAATTCACTTTCTGCAAGCTTGCATCATACTTGCTAGTTACCATTGCTGCAAGCTTGCCGTGCAAGCTTACATCAAGCTTGCATTGAAGGCTTGTTTCAGACTTGCAGAACAAGCCTATTGCAACTTTACAGGAGTTTTGTTTTTTTTGTTTTTTTTGTTTTTTGTATACGTAGTAAATAGTAATAATAACAATATGATTAATGTTAATATAAATTTATTTCAGTGTAAATTAAAAAAAAACAATGTTGACAATATTAAAATTAATTACTATTAACAATTAAATAAAATAATTTTTTTAAATAATATTAAAACTTATTTAATTACATAATATCAACAATATTGTACTTTAATATTCACTGTAATTATTGAAGTATATTTACTTACAATTTATTTACAATAATTTACATTAACAATACTAACAGTATACAGGGTGTCCCAGCTTATTCGAAGCGGTCTCTGTAGGCCAAACGATGGACTTTTTCAAAAAAACTTTTTGAAAATTCAAGTACAGAATCACAATGGCCATAATTTAAAATTATTTTGGAGTATACAGAATGTCCCATATGACAGTGGCATATCAAAGTAATGTTTTTTTAAACGGAATGCTCCTATGTTATTGCATTTTTATATTGTCTGAGAAGAGAAAATAAGATTGTCTTTTACAGTTGGTGCTTAAATTCAGAAGTTTTTGAGTTATAAACAAGTGAAAATCGTCATTTTTCAAGTTCAAGGCCCTGTACAACGAAAACGGCTGAAGATAGAGAAAAACGGCTTACATGTCCCTATTTTCCTTTTTCATGTACTATCCTATGATGTAGATGAAACGTTTATACAGGGTGATAAAAAATTTGAAAAATTCTGAGATTTCTCCACGCGTCGCCTAATAAAAAAATCGAAGAAAGTACAAATGTTTCTATACCATAGGATAGTACATGAAAAGTTAAAATAGGGACATGTAAGCCGTTTTTCTCTATCTTGAGCCGTTTTCGTTGTACAGGGCCTTGAACTTTAAAAATGACGATTTTCAGTTGTTTATAACTCAAAAACTTCTGAATTTAAACACCAACTGTAAAAGCCAATCTTATTTTCTCTTCTCAGACAATCTAAAAATGCAATAACATAGGAGCTTTCCATTTAAAAAAACATAACTTTGATATGTCACTGTCATATGGGACACTCTTTATACTCCAAAATAATTTTAAATTATGGCCATTGTGATTCTGTACTTGAATTTTCAAAAAGTTTTTCGAAAAAGTACATCGTTTGGCCTACAGAGACCGCTTCGAATAAGCTGGGACACCCTGTATACATATTTACACTTACAAATACTTACATCTACAATATTTACAATAACTTACATTTACAATAATTCTAAAAATTTACACTCCCAATTATTTACATACACCGTGTTTTATATTAAGTCGGCACTATTGCTAACTTCGTTATTATTTAACCTAGAAAGTCGGTTAAATTAGCAAACTAGTAGTATTTTTTCTTCTGAACAAAATGGCGAAAACAAAAAAACAATTGAACATCGCGATTTCGAGATATTTAAAAAAATGTAACTTTTTTAATGGAACACCCTATATATTTTTGGATGGATCGGTTGCAAATTTTTTTTTTTTAAGGAAAAAGTCTCTATGCACTATGATCCTAAAATAATAAATTCATTAATTATTCATTATATTATTACTCCCAAAGTTGGCTGCGACAATTAATGTAATTTAGTGTACCTACCTACGTAATGTAAGGTAAAAAATATATCGTCCTCAATAGTGTATTTTTCAATAGAAAAATACACAAAAAAAGGAGTTGTTATATTGAAAAGGATTTAATTTTAAATAAACAAATAACAGAACTTGTATGTGTTTTAAATTAAGTCGGCACTATTGCTAACTTTGTTATTATTTGAGCTAGAAAGTCGGTTAAATTAGCAAACTAGTACATAGTATTTTTTCTCCTGAATAAAACGATGAAAACAGGAAAACAATTGAACATCGCGTTTTCGATATATTTAAAAAAAATGATATTTTTTATGGAACACCCTGTATATTTTTAGATGGATCGGTTGCAAAAAATTTTTTAAAGGAAAAAGTCTCTATGCACTATGATCCTAAAATAATAAAATTTTACACACAAACAAGTTCTGTTATTTGTTTATGTAAAATTAAATCCTTTTCAAGGTAACAACTCTTATTTTTAGTGTATTTTTTTATTGAAAAATACACTATTGAGGACGACATAATTTTTTTACCTCACATTACATAGGTACACTAAATTACAATAATTGTCGCAGCCTACTTTGGGAGTAATAAAATAATGAATAATTAATGAATTTATTATTTTAGGATCATAGTGTATAAAGACTTTTCCCTTTAAAAAAAAATTGCAATCGATCCATCTAAAAATATACAGGGTGTTCCATTAAAAAAATTACATTTTTTAAAATATCTCGAAAACGCGATGTTCAATTGTTTTTCTGCTTTCGCCATTTTATTCAGGAGAAAAAATACTACTAGTTTGCTAATTTAACCGACTTTCTAGGTTAAATAATAACGAAGTTAGCAATAGTGCCGACTTAATATAAAACACGGTGTATAATAATAAATTATAATATTTACAATAATTCACATTTACAATGGTATTTAACCATAATTTATTTATACAGGTACAGTTCAAGGGTTCGGACCGGTCATATCTCAAGAAATATTTGGTCCTAGCACCTCAAAATAAAATATTTGAAAACATAAGTGATCACAATAAGAAATTAAATGAACATGTTTTCAAGATGGCCGTACTTCCAAAAATACCGGAATAAGTCGGCACCAACTGCTTCGGTATTTTTTTTAACGAAAACTATGCTGTATATTTTTACATTTTCTAAATTATCTGAGATCATTGAAAACAAATAGTGATTTAAAAAACACACGGTGATGAAAAAAGTATCTGATTTTTCATATAATTTTTTCATCAAACCGCGAAATCCACCTGTACCTATTCGGTTTCTCAGACAATTAAAAATGTGAAAATATACAGGATGTTATCGTTAAAAATAAAGAACCAAACCGGTATATAGGTTTCAACTTCCCGTATTTCGGGAGTGCGGCCGGCCATCTTGAAAATATTTTCATTAATTTTCTCATGGTCACTTCGGTCTGAAAAATTTTCTATTTGAGACTTCAGGACAAATAGGTCCCATAGCAAGATTATGGCCGATCCATACCCTCACTGGTCACTCAGAACTTACAATAAAATAATATTTAATTCAAGAGTTCTATGGTGACATGTTTTCCTGCAGCAAAGAACCATTCTTCTCTCTGAAAAGATGAAATTAAAATTAAAATATAGTTTTAAAATTAATCAGAGGGTGAGAACAGGAGATTAGTGGGGAGTTGATATTGATATTCCAATCAACACGGGCGTGCAAGGGTTTTTACTCGCTGTTACTAAAATAATAATAAACAATAAGAATAGCAGTTTAAAAGTTATTCAAGAAAAATTGATTTCCAGTGGCGTCCTTTAGGAGGCTGTATCTCCGTAGGGAGGGCCGCTAGGAAAAAAATTATGGGAACTTGTCATCTTTTTTTTTAAGTTCTATCTGATTCCGAGAGATTTCCCACATTTTCCCGGACACCCTGTATAATATATAAAATATTCTATAATCTGTAGAGAAGTGAAAACTGGTGCACTTACTCGAAATAATGTTGAAAGCCTCTGTGGAGACAAATGCCTTCTTTTCCGGTTGGGGCCTGCCTTCCTATCGTTGAAAAGGTTCTTTAGCATATTCGCGAGATAATTTCTGCTTGATCTTCCACCTACGGAAGCAATTTTGTTGATCTAAAAAAAAAAAGGTAACAGAGGGTGTTATTTAGGCAGTTCCAAAGCAAAATGAGGAAGGCACGGTGATATGAACTAGGCATTTAAATTCGTGTTTTTTTTTTGACTTACAAATACTTTCTTGAATTTCGCATTGTTTTTCAATGCCTCTTCCAGGAATCGAAACTTGTCTGAGGTCGAGACCGGAAGACCCATCAAAATAGCTTGGCATTCCTCATCTAAGGGCTCGTCTGTTGCCGGTCTTCCTTCTTGAAGGTCATCAACTTTCCGCTCAATTCGCTGAAGCATGGTGCACATATTTGCAACCATCTTCTTTAGCTCGGCATTTACCCGGTGCTGTTTTACGCAACCTAAAATTTAAATTAAAAAAGTATTTATGGAGAGAAATACATCTATGGAGAATATGATTGCCAACAGTGTCACTCATAGAAAACTTTCAGTGAAATTATATCTTCAAGGTTTACCTGTGCATGAAGATGCTGCTGGGGGGCTTCTTGGGCTGAAGCAGCAGCGGGAAGGCGAGATGTGGAGGTTGGAGTTGAAGCAGCAGCGGGAAGGCGAGGTGTGGAGCTTGGAGTTGAAGCTGCAGCAGGCAGGCGATATGTTTTTGGGGTTAAAGGGTGTGGATTTAATAATGTGGGACGCACTGGCGGTATTGGGTAGGACAGGGCCGGGTCTAGCCTATTTGCCCCCCCCCCCACCTTTAAATTTAAATGTTTGTAAAGAAAAGAAAATATTGTTAAGAAATGTATAATAAAAACAATTATACATTAATTATTGATAGAAAGACAAAAATTAACAACAATAATGAAAACATTATTATAAATAAATAATATAACACAAAAGTAATGCTAATAATAACATAAAATAATTAAAAAAACATTGGATACAAGATTCTCTCCACCCCCAACGCCATGCAATTAAAATGTTTCTGATGACGAAAAGAAAATTCAGTATACAAATGTATAAAACAATCCGCTTATATTTCCACTTGCAACCGCCTATAAGCCAGTTTCATAAATTCATTTATCTATAGATTACATAATAACCCTAATCTGCTCTTTTTTTATTTTTTATATATTTTTTTTAATTTAAATTTCAACTGGACTACAAGAACGCGT
The DNA here is from genome assembly GCA_910589415.1 of Malachius bipustulatus. Taxonomy (NCBI): domain Eukaryota; kingdom Metazoa; phylum Arthropoda; class Insecta; order Coleoptera; family Melyridae; genus Malachius; species Malachius bipustulatus. The sequence goes on along the minus strand of OU342638.1, from coordinate 17,047,386 downwards.
ATTAATGCATTCCTTCTTGATATCACAATGCCTTTGGAAAACCAACCGCAAAAACTGTTGCAAGAAGACGAAAAAGTACACAACTATAGAAATTTCCGCAACTTTACCTATATGGCTGGCTACACAAATTCATTAAACGTTTTCTTAGTTCGTTATTATCTTGCAGGAAGTCGAAGTGAAAAGCTGAGAATGAAATATTACATTACAATAAGTGTGGAAAGTGACTCATTTCACACGAGTGGGAGATTGGTATTGTACGAGGCGGCGGCCGAGTACGACAATCCCACGAGTGTCTCTTTTTCGACACTCGCCGAGTACGACAATCCCACAATCTCTTTTGTTTTTCGCGTACATCTTCAGTTTCCAAGTTATTAGGTCGAGTTACGTTTACATTGGGCCATCCTGTATGTAAGCGAACCCCAAAATGTTGGAAGTTGGATATCGTTGTAAAGAGAATTCAAGTAGCTTTCAAATTATGTATCACTTGATAGCTGCTCCCTATGATGATAAGCAAAGGGGTAGCTACCGCTGCCAAGGGGGTGAACTTGGGTAGTTAAATTTGTCACGAAAATATGTCCCCCTCGATAACAAAATCGACCTGTTTCGGCGTTTTTCGCATACATCTTCACTTTCCAAAATATTAGGTTTTGTTACCTTTTCGATGGCCCATCCTGTATACAAAGAGATTAAGATTAAATTACCGTAATTGTAAGCATATGTGTTGACCGTATGTGTTGACTGCCCAGTTTTTTTTTTTGGTTTGGCAAGTCACATTCGATAATAATAGGAGGTATAGGTACCTATTGAATAGTAACTTATATTTTTAGTCGGTGCTGAAATAACCTGAAAAAACTAAAAAAAAATCGAGATTCCTTATTTTTGCCATATCTTTTTTATTATTGGAAATTAATAAATAATTTTTTTGTAGGCTTACATAAGCCGCCAAGAGCTACCCCTCTGACGTTCCAAAATTTTCAAAGCCGACTCGATGCCAGAGTTTTCATAGTCGACTTTCGTTTTTCTTATGGCCGCCATATTATTTTTTTATCTCGTTTGATATAAAAAAATAATGGAAACCAAAAATTAATAAAGTTCGAAAAAAATTCCAAAATTTTTATTATTTTTTCGAAAAAATTTTTTTTTTCGCTGAAATACGTTAATATGAAGTCATACTGCTTGTCTTATGGTTTTTTAAAATTATTTCTCTATGATATTGGGTCTAAAAAGTTATCTTTTTTCTAATAAATAATTTCAAAAATTTTTGAAATTTATTTTTTGGAGTTTATTAATTTTTGGTTTGCATTATTTTTTTCATACCGAACGACATAAAAAATAATAAGGCGACCATAAGAAAAAAAAGTTGACTGAAAACTCTGGCATCTACCTAGTCGGCTTTGAAAATTTTTGAATCGCGTCAGATGAATAGCTCATAATGGCTTATGTAAAACCTACGAGAAATCATTCATTAATTTCCAATTGTAAGAAAGATATACAGGGTGTTGATTTTCAAAGCGGGCCATAGGGGATTAGCATTGCGAAAGTGGTTTTTGAGGATTCCTGACTCGCCGTTTAAACTGACAAAATGGTTTTGGTATCAAAATGAAGGTGAAATTATTGCGCATATATCCCATTTCAGACGTTTTTGAATTCAAGTTGGCTGTGATATTTTTTCTTCAAGTTGGATACCCTGGACAGTCGATTTGAGCTAAAAAAGTTCAAATGACTTCCCACTTTACTCATATGCCATTAGGATTAATTTCTTACCTAATGAAAATATGTTTGACGTATGAAAACAATAATTCAATAATATACGACTGTTGTTATTTTTTAGTAAAAAATATTTAATTATTAGACGTTCAGTAACTTCATTCAAAAAGTTCTGTCAGATTTTCAGCATCTTATTTCAATCCTTTTAAAATTGAAAAGAACTTAAATCTCCTTTGAATACTACATTATATTCTATTATAATGCCAAAAGTAATTGAAAAAAAAAACTTGTGTGGCACAGTGTCTACCGAAAACCAACACAAAGAGATCGTTATTTACACAAGAACTCCAATCAACACCCAGCCCAAAAACGAGCTCTGTAATACAAACCCCGGTGAATCGTGCTTCCCGAATTTGTGAGACTCAGTCCTACCTCGAAGAAGATGAGCTCTACGCCATGCATGAATGCTTTGCTTCAGGATGACCACGCCGTGTGCTACGAAAAGACGAAAATTATGTCTACTACGTCACACATATTGCATCCATGCATATATGTTTTATAACAAATTGAAATCCACAAAATATAAAGGTGGAGTAAGCAGAAGTGTAGAACTATACGGTTTGAAATTGACGAAAAACAACCTATGAACGTTAACCTAGAAAAACAATTAATCTATAATCAAACAATTGATTTCTTTAAAAAATCATACAAATTAAATAGTATTGAAGTAATAGGTATACAGGGTGATTGATTGAAACGCCACATTAGAAAAAATTCGACTTCCAAATGATCTAGGCATCTGAAATTTGGAACTTAGGCAACATACCTAATAACGAGTCAAAATGAAATATTACCAAGATGGCAGCACATTTAAAAATGGCGAAAGCAATGGCCATCTTTGTTTTTTTAAATGGGACACCCTATATTTTATTGCATTTTCAGATTGTCTGAGAAAATGTAATAACAATAATGCTTATAGTTGCATTTTAAATTGAGTAGGCTATGAGTTATAAACAAGTAAAAATCGCAATTTTCCAACTTTAAACCTATTTACCACGAAAACGGCTAAAGATATCAGAAAACGGCTTACATGTCCCTATCTTAACTTTTCATCTGGTATCCTACTGTAGAGTTTAAATGTTTATGCAGGGTGATGAAAAATCTGATAATTTTCACCACCTTGTATAAACATTTCAACTGCATAATTGGATGCCTTATAAAAAGTTAAGATAGGAACATGTAAGCCGTTTTTTGATATTATGGGCCGTTTTTGTGGTAAATGGGTTTAAAGTTGGAAAATTGTGATTTTCACTTGTTTATAACTCATAGCCTACTCAATTTAAAATGCAACTATAAACATTATTGTTATTACATTTTCTCAGACAATCTGAAAATGCAATAAAATATAGGGTGTCCTATTTAAAAAAACAAAGATGGCCATTGCTTTCACCATTTTTAAATGTGCTGCCATCTTGGTAATATTTCATTTTGACTCGTTATTAGGTATGTTGCCTAAGTTCCAAATTTCAGATGCCTAGATCATTTGGAAGTCGAATTTTTTCTAATGTGGCGTTTCAATCAATCACCCTGTATTTATTGGTGCTCGGGGAACAATCACGAATTTTTTAAAGATTTTTGTCATAAATTTGGACTACATTCAAAATTATTAAAATCAATAGCAATCATCACCTTAAAAAAATCCATTTATACAGGGTGTCCCGTATCGTTATGTTCAAAATTCTTGAGCATATAGTAGGCTTAATTTTGAGCCCAAAAAACCAAAAAGTGACAGGTCTATCTTTATTCGTTACGAAGTTACAGGCCTAAGAAAATTATGACTAGTAAATAACAAGATTCAACTTTGTAAGCCACAAAAATTGCCACACATGAGTAAACGTTACCGAAATAAACATTAGTAGAGATTAGAGGTTCCCCTGCTCATACGAAATGGCATTAGGATTCAAATAGATGCGGCACAGCATATTTCGGAATTGGTGTTTGTAACTAAATACATCAGAGAGAAATTATTATTTGATCGTATTCAGCAAGCTGGTCAAGAGATAGGTACGCGAAAAAAGACGAGAAAACTGTTACTTTTGCAATAATAGGCCTCCGAGCACAAGCTTGTATTCAGCAAGGAATAAGACATTTTTAACACATGATAAACTAAAGATTTGGTCAATAAAATAAGTTTTATGTGGTTTTCAAAGTTAAATCTGGTATTTACTAGACATTATTTTCTTAGGCCTGTAACTTCGTAACGAATGCAGATAGACCTGCCACTTTTGGGTTTTTTAGGCTTAGGGATATCAAAGTTATGTTTTTTTAAATGGAATGCTCCTATGTTATTGCATTTTTAGATTATCTGAGAAGAGAAAATAAGATTGGCTTTTACAGTTGGTGTTTAAATTCAGAAGTTTTTGAGTTATAAACAAGTGAAAATCGTCATTTTTCAAGTTCAAGGCCCTGTACCACGAAAACGGTTCAAGATAGAGAAAAACGGCTTACATGTCCCTATTTTAACTTTTTATGTACTATCCTATGGTATAGAAATATTTGTACTTTCTTTGATTTTTTTTTATTTGGCAACGCGTGGAGAAATCTTAGAATTTTTCAAATTTTTTATCACCCTGTATTAACATTTCATTTACATCATAAGATAGTACATGAAAAGTTAAAATAGAGACATGTAAGTCGTTTTTCTCTATCTTCAGCCGTTTTCCTTGTACAGGGCCTTGAACTTGAAAAATTACGATTTTCAGTTGTTTATAACTCAAAAACTTCTAAATTTAAACACCAACGGTAAAAGCCAATCTTATTTTCTCTTCTCAGACGATCTAAATATGCAATAACATAGGAGCATTCCATTTAAAAAAACATAACTTTGATATGCCACTGTCATATGGGACACTCTGTATACTCCAAAATAATTTTAAATTATGGCCATTGTGATCCTGTACTTGAATTTGCAAAATTTTTTTGGAAAAAGTCCCTCGTTTGGCCTACAGAGACCGCTTCGAATAAGCTGGGACATCCTGTATATGAAAAAATAATAAAAAACAGATGAATGCACAATGAATATGAATATAAAGGTGTATAACAAACATTTTGATAATTTTATTATTGTTTTAATTTACAGTTCATAAATTTTGACAATTTTCTGTCCAACTTCCTTTTACAATTATTATCAAAGCTTATTCTTAGATTAATATCTCTAAAAGTCTAATATATGTTCTTATTCTGGCTAAGCAAAGAACAACTTCAAATGTAATTGAATTAGTAGGAATAGGAAGCTTTTTAATTGTTCTTTCAGCTAAGTTTTTGAATAAATTACTACCACTTGAAAGACCCCCTACATGCATGTTTTTAAATTCAGTCTCTAATATTTTAGTAGCATTTAACATGTTTTCATTTGGATATAACAGATTTCCTCTTGATAGGAAAGTTAGCCAATTATGATGAGAATCGTTATTGATTTTCATGATTTTTGTTTGCAGTCCTAAATCATACTTGCCTCTAAATTTATGAGCTATACCGTATGACAAGTTTCAAAGCAGAACATAGGCGAATAGCATTGAAAATTACATATTTGTGGTTTATTTCTCACCACTTTTATCTACAAGAATGGTAATGGTGTCTATCGAAAGAGAATTGTTTTCTGAGCATGCTGATACCAAATACTTAACAATTAACAGTTTCTTTATGGTGACAGAATAGCTTAAACATTTTCAAAATTAAAAGTGTGAGCGGCCATGACATGCCTAATTCGAATAATTTTGTTACTGTCAAAACAAACATTTTTAATTACCAATACCCGTTTCCCTGCAAAGATTGTCAATGAATAATGATAATAATAATAGCTATTCTATAGTAGGATTAACTTTAAAAAGTCAGATGTGACGTCTTACTAACCGTCCGAATTAATATTTTTAATTTCACCAGAAAATGTCAAACAGTTCATTGTCAAGTTGTGAACGAGCGTAATTATTGAAGGAATCGTTCAAAAAATGAATTGAACCGCTTACGTCAGTTTGAGAGCCACTGACAACTACATAAAATTTATTCACGTAATGACATTCTATCCTCTGTGTTGTGCATTTAATTCTCATTCAAAACCAATGTTGACGTATACTTATTTATTCGGGATGGAGTGTTTAGACAAACTGGACGGTTACTATAAAAACACGTACATGAAACAAAATAAATCGAACTATCAAAAGGATGTGTATTCTTAATCGATACGTATGACTTTTTAGACTTTATTGGACTATAATGCGTGTTTATCGCCGTGGTACTATTAACTGGCCGGCCAGATCTCCCGATTTAGCACCTTATCCTTGTTGTGACTTTTCTTGAGATCTTGGGGTTACCTTAAAAATAAAATTTACAGAGCTCGTGGTGGCCGAATGTGCACTCGTTAATAACCAACAACAAAGACAAGTTCGAAGTGCAATTTATAAAAGGGTGGGAACATTAATTTCAAAAAAATAAATTAAATAATTGAAAATACTTGCTTTGACAGTGAAAAAGTTGTCCGAATTTAGCATGTCATGGCTGCTCATCTTTTAATTTTGAAAATGTTTAAAATATTCTGTCATGATATAAAACTGTTAATTTGTAGGTATTGTGGTATCAGCATGTTCAGAAAATAATTCTCTTTCGATAGATATCATTACCATTCTTGTAGAAAAAAGTGGTGAGAAATAAACTGCAAATATGTGATTTCCCTTGCTATTCGCCTATGTTCTGCTTTGAAACTTGTCACTCGGTATAGCCAGCTAGATATATTAAAGCATCCTCATGAACTTTTTCTTTAATTTCAAAAGCTTGTAGTAAATCGTAATTCGCACTATGTTCCAAGTACGATTCCACAGGAATATGTTCTTCGGAATAATGAGGCTCAATAAACATAAGATCATCATCAATTATTAAAGAAATATCTCCGATAACTTCATTTGTAGAGTCTGATATATCTGGTAAACTGTGAAAGATGCTCTGCGTCAGACAATTTACCAGGTTGGTTTCAGATTCCTTATTAGCATCTACTTCTAGTGGTTTCAGCAAACATGATTCCATAGTTTCTTCAGTGTTATTATTCGACGTAAACACTGAGGCAGAATTTTTTCCCAAAATATACCATTTAAGGCGATAAACAAAATCTAAAGGATTAGGATGATCGTTAGCCCCACCCATTCCTCGTATGTAGGAAAAAAAATTCTCCAGTACATCCTGGTTAAGTCTGGCTGTTAAAATATACTCAACATTATATTTTTCTTGTAAATATTTATAAAGCTCCACTAGTGACTTGTTAGTCAAAAACATACCTTTTTGAAATGGCATCATTGTCTTGTGTTTTCCCACAGTTATAGATGACACCAATGCTGATACCTGGTTTAGCAGTTTTGTTTGTGTTTCAAAGTCGGTTCCAAAGGCATTTTTTTCTGGGCAACCGGAAAACTTAGTGCGGGAGTTTAATAAGTCAAACCAATCATTGAAAACTTTACACATGTCAGATGTTGTCTGCCAGGATGAGCTGATTGGCATAAACCCACATTCCCCAAGGTATTTTATGGCTTTTGAACAAGAATTTGATAGTACTTGTACTGCTGGTCTAACTCTTTGTCGCTGTGTTCCTCTGACGTCTAGGTGAAAGTTTGTCAACTTATGAGCAAGAGTTAATTCGCAAATTGAACATGAAAGTAATTTCTCAAAGCATGTTTTATCAATTTTATCTCCCTTGTAATAAAACCCGTCATCGAGAAGGTGGTTTCTCAGAAGTTTAATTAAATGCGGAACGTCTGCGAATACATAAACATTCAAGCTGCTATCAGCAGGGTGTCTAAAATGACAATTTTTATTATACGCAATTTCAAGCTTGGACCATAAATTCATGTTCCCAGGACCCATATCACTTATAGTCCAATAAAGTCTAAAAAGTCATACGTATCGATTAAGAATACACATCCTTTTGATAGTTCGATTTATTTTGTTTCATATACTGGTTCTCATAGATACCGTCAAGTTTGTCTAAACACTCCATCCCGCATAAATAAGTATACGTCAACATTGGTTTTGAATGAGAATTAAATGCACAACACAGAGGATAGAATGTCATTACGTGAATAAATTTTATGTAGTTGTCAGTGGCTCTCAAACTGACGTAAGTGGTTCAATTCATATTTGAATGATTTCCTTCAATAATTTACGCTCGTTCACAACTTGACAATTAACTGTTTGACATTTTCTGATGAAATTAAAAATATTAATTCGGACGGTTAGTGTAACGTCACATCTGACTTTTTAAAGTTGTAATGAAGTCGTGAATTTTCGACTTCATTTTTTTTAGTCAGCTGCCTCCAATAATAGTTTTCATTTATTCCAAAAATCATTAGGATCGATTCATGCATTCCGTCAAATAATAAAACCATTATTATTAATTCCGCAAATCATTTATCAGTTTTTTATGAACAGACCAAAATTTAAGCGAGCTGAATCGAGGCAGTTGACTACAAATTCGAAAGCCACACCGCTGATACCAGCGATATCACCGTAGGTAAAAACTAAATGAACCGTTTTTATACTCCGCGTCCCATCAGAAAAACGGTGATTAGTGAACCCAGGCGATATGAAAATCATATAAAACCACGGACATTTTGGCTTCAAAATTACTTCCGAACCGGCGTTCTTAGGGTGCAGTAGTGTAAGACGTCCGTTCCGGTGTTGTTAACCGAAGTTAGTAGCAGCGATCCCAGAGTTAGTGCCGATTACATCCAGACAAGTGTATTAAAGTTCCGCACGTTAATCCGAGATCCGAGCCGACCACCCTGCGCTTCCGTGCTAAGGTAGGTGGTAATTGATACCAGCCGTCATTGTTTCACTGTATTTGGTTGTGTCACGATCATCCCCGAACATCCCTCATTAGTCCTTCCCCTCTACTCATTACTGGCCCCCGCTGTAGCAACAAAGGCTCCGTTATTGTTGTGAGATTGTCAGCCCCGGCGACGCAGGGGGTAATCTCGCGGTGGTAGCGTGGTCTGGTGCTAGTCAACAGCCCATCGACACCCGTGTTCCGCTGGAGTAACGAAGGTCCCGTCTTTGTCGTGAGATTGTCAGCCCCGGCGACGCAGGGGGTAATCTCACGGTGGCGGCGAGGCCTGGTACTCGTACCAACAGCACGCCGAATCCCGGCCCCTCCAGTCCAGTAAGACACGCCACACAGCGGCTTCACCGCGCCGACCCGATTTTCATATTCGCCCCCGCCATAAATAGCACCACCTTGACTGACCAGGAGATACCTTTTTATCCGACCGGGGTTTAAACCGCCTCCGACGACCGCAACTCGCCCCGTGCCGTTTTGCTTCGCAACCCGTAGTTAGTTGACCCGTAAGGTTAGGAATTTGTATAATAATTGTTTATTCGTCGGAATTAACCTTTTTAATTTTTTTATTGTAAATAGTAATTTTGGTGACAATAAATTTGTTTACAACATAGCCCACGAATCTCCTTTCTTACCGCAACCGACCGTGAACCTGGAACTACTCGCATAACAACTTGACTCCACGGGAGTGCCATCGAAAACGCGGGGAGCGCCTAAAGACCGCTCCTCCGTGTCCTCCGCTGTGATAACCTCATCTGACCCCTGGCACTATCCGTCTTCTCCACAGAGTTACCCTGGGACAAGGGTACGACAAACGTACCACCTGTGTGACAACCCAGGTAGTTGGGAAGGGAAAGCGAGACCATTTCCCCTGGGGAGTAAACCCTCTACAAAAATCTGGCGCCCGAGCAATCCGTCCGTTCTCTGCCAGTTTCCCGGACAGCCGGAGTTGTCGTCACAAAGTTAATCCTACTATATTATGGCAACTACTATATAAGTCCTATATGTATGGTGTAATTCAGTAATGATGGAATTAATAATATCAGGAGTCATTGTTTGATCAAATTTATAAAATACAGGTTGTTTCCAATTTTTTAGTATTCCTCGTGCCATAACAGTTTGGCATGATTTATGGGGCCCAATTTTTTCTTGTTTCTTTTTTTCGATATCTACTCGATTTGAAACATAAATCTCATCAAACGACAGAACACACAACAGTCTGTCAAGTATGTTCATATTGGCTAGTTTACCCTTCAACATTCTACAAACACTGTGTAAAACACCTTGCTCTAAATGAAAGGTAGCAGCCCATTTTCTGAGTGTTGACAAAGCTGGTAGAGGGTACCCGTTAACTCTTAAATATCTATAAGCCTTGGGGCTAACACTCCGTAAAGATATTGCGGAGGCGATATCCTCCGGTGCCCATCGATTTTTTTTTTCGGCGTTGAATATTTTTTTTATTTGACCCCTTGTGAAAATCAGTTCCAAGCCAACTTTCCTCTTCTCTGCTAGCTGATTCATTTCGTCGACTGTTTCAAGAAGCTTTCTATTTTCATTTTCCAATTCTACTATTCTTTGTTGTTTTTCATTATTTTCTGCATTTGTTTTTAAAAGTTTACTCATCAGCTCTAAAATTCTCTCTTGCAGACAATGTATTTCATTTTTCAATCTTCCATTTCTAAAAATAGAAAACATTCTGATTCTTGAACAGATATAGTATTCAGTGTATTTCATTGGCCGACACATCATATAGGGACTTCAATGGTAAAAACTTTGGATTGAGTTATTATATTCCCTTTACCTTTATATGTTTTAGTTTAGAGCGAAATGTTCAATTGGTAATTTCCTAAGATTGAAAAGCTGCTTCTGTTGATACAGTATCATTTTAAGTTGGTTTACCCATTTTCGAGAATATAGGGAAAAAAAGGTTTCAATTTATTGTACACATGACATCATGTTCATTATTCCCTTGACTTTAACAATTAAAAATAACGTAATTGACGAAAACCTTACAATGAAATGAAAACAATAAAAATTATGTCATATACAGGGTGTTCTACAAGCTCTATGACAAACTTTGACAGATGGTAGGTTGCTTGATTTTAAACATATTTTTTTTAATAAACATGGGTCCGATTCGTTTTTGTTTAGAAGTTACAAGCATTTAACCTTTATTAACAATCAACAATAAAAATTTAAATTAAATGATAATCACAAAACTTAAGACTATAAAAATTGTTCGAAATGTCCACCCTCAGCTTGAATGCAAGCCTCACATCGACGAACTAAAGATTCGGTCACTCGAAGAATGAGATTTGGATCATTTCTTATTTGGTTAGCTGCATCTTGAATTCTTTCAAGTAACTGCTGATGGGTAGCGATTTCAACATGGTAGACCAGCTGCTTCATGTGTCCCCATAATTAAAAATCCAGAGGATTCAGATCGGGAGAACGAGCTGGCCATGATATTGGACCTCCTTGACCTATCCATTTATTCGGGAAATATTCATTTAGCCAAGCAGCACCTTGTCTTCCTCTATGTGGTGGTGCACCGTCATGCTGATACCACATATTTTGAATAATATTGAGTTGCACGTCATCAATAAACTCTAAAAGGTCGTGTTCTAAGAAATGTCTACAGAAAAAATTACGATTCTTTAAATGCTTGTAACTTCTAAACAAAAACGAATCGGACCCATGTTTATTAAAAAAAATATGTTTAAAATCAAGCAACCTACCATCTGTCAAAGTTTGTCATAGAGCTTGTAGAACACCCTGTATTGCAAACTTTTACCCGATTTTCTCGAAAATGGTTTATATATAAGAATTAACGTGTAACTGCGCGGCAACAGATGCAGCCATTCAATCTTAACAATAAGTTATTAATTTAACATTTTTTTTCTCTCTCAAACATACAACGGCAGCCAAAAATTCAATTCTAAGTTTTAAAGAAGCCACTTTTGTATCGTAGGTACAAGGTGATCATGTTTTTTGAAAAAAAAATCAATTTTGGCCTTGGAAAATTATTAATGTATAGCTAAAATAGAAGTCTGGGGCACTTCTTACATTCTGGGATTACTGATAATTACAACAAATATTTAAAATGCGTTTTTAAAGCTAAACTTCAGTGAAAAATTTTTTTACAGATACAAAAATGGTCACAAAATATTGATTTTTTTCAATACTGATTTTGTTTTCGATGTCTGCATTGCCTTTCTGATAATTTTGTTGAGATAAAACGACGTTTTGATTTTTTAAATCTCTAAACCGAACTCTAAAGGTGCATATAACTATACCTACTTTTATTCCAGCTACATGCATATTATTAATAATGTTAAAAATACAAAGTATTTTTTTTCTAAACACGTGATGACCATGGTATATCAAAAGTAGGTCAGTAAAACAAAAGTAAAACAATAGCGGCGGTTTTCAAAAATAATTAAAGAACAAAAATGTTCTTAGGATAATCCAGGGAACAAACTTAGAATTTTTGCCTTATGTTTAATAAACACACCGTGTATTTGGTGCGTCGGCCAATGAAACAACCGGTAAGTACGTATAAATATGAATCAAACTTGCATGTCATCAAAATCTATTTGCATGTTATTTTCATTAGAATCTAAATTAGGAGCTACGGGTTCTTCAATAATCAGTTTGCGCTCTGAAGCGCTTGAATCGGTAATTATTTCATCAACTTCTTCTGTTCGTTTTGTTGCCATAACCAAAGATCCAGAAGAAGGTTGGTTCTGGACAGATGATTTTTTAGGGACATTCAATGTTGGTACCGCATCATTTTTAAGGACTCTAGAATTTGCAACGGGATGCAGCAATCTTTGCCTCCAAGGGATTTCGAAGCATTCAGGGGAAAAGTGAATGGAGCAAATCCGTGCTAAAAAAAATTTCAATATAAAAAAATAATCGTATTATACAGGGTGGGCCACGGTATACGAAACGGAAGATTATGGCCATGTCTCTGGATTTTAGGATCTTTTTATTTTTGGAGTGGATAGAGACCCGGCAGAGGTACGTTTTAAAATTATATTCATAATTACAGGTGTCCCAAAAGCATGAAACATATCAAAGTTATGTTTTTTTAAATGGAATGCTCCTATGTTATTGCATTTTTAGATTGTCTGAAAAAAAAATAAGATTGGCTTTTACAGTTGGTGTTTAAATTCAGAAGTTTTTGAGTTATAAACAAGTGAAAATCATTTTTCAAGTTCAAGGCCCTGTACAACGAAAACGGCTGAAGATAGAGAAAAACGGCTTACATGTCCCTATTTTAACTTTTTATGTACTATCCTATGGTATAGAAACATTTGTGCTTTCTTTGATTTTTTTATTTGGCGACGCGTGGAGAAATCTCAGAATTTTTCAAATTTTTTATCACCCTGTATAAACATTTCATCTACATCGTAGGATAGTACATGAAAAGTTAAAATAGGGACATGTAAGCCGTTTTTCTCTATCTTCAGCCGTTTTCGTTGTACAGGGCCATGAACTTGAAAAATGACGATTTTCACTTGTTTATAACTCAAAAACTTCTGAATTTAAGCACCAACTGTAAAAGCCAATCTTATTTTCTCTTTTCAGACAATCTAAAAATGCAATAACATAGGAGCATTCCATTTAAAAAAACATAACTTTGATATGTTTTATGCTTTTGGGACACCCTGTACATTATGAATATAATTTTAAAACGTACCTCTGCCGGGTCTCTATCCACTCCAAAAATAAAAAGATCCTAAAATCCAGAGACACGGCCATAATCTTCCGTTTCGTATACCGTGGCCCACCCTGTATATCATCTAAGTACGTTATAATGAATAATAATAATAATAACTGTATCGTAATAAACTGTTTACTAATACAGGGTTAATACATTACCTACACATATACAATGAAAATGAAAGGAAAAATGTTTAAATTATTCAGAAATCGATAAGAAAAATTTATTCTAGACAAAAGATGAATGACATGTTGTCAGACAACATTCATTGATGTTGTGCTGTGAGCTGAGGCGGAAATTGTAGACATACGTGTTTCGTCCTGTTTGGGACTCTTCAGTACAATCTACTAACACACAGCACAGTTTTGATCACGTATCCCGTGAGTGGAAGAATTCGATGAAATGAGAATAAAAAATTTCATTAAAATTTATTCCGTTGATTTTTATGGTTAGAAATAATAGAATTTTTCACAATATTAGACTAAAGTAATTGAGAAGTAGGTATACTTATTACCATTGTTGAAATTAATTTTGTCTCCTCTACAGCATGTATCAACCCACTGTTTCATTATATTTTCCTCTGCTGGAAATCTAAAGTATTTAATTGGACTGCCTTTAGTCAAGTAAAAATTGTTCTTGCAGTTCGAAATTGCACAACAAGGCATGTTTATCAGATGTATAACACTTTTAACACAATGATAAAACAGTAATACTCATATAACAATCTAATACATAATATTTTATAGCTCCAGCACAAAGAAAAACACAAACAACCATCAACCAAAGAAGGAAGCATTAAAATTGGACGTTTAAACAATCTCGTCGCATTTAAACCAGATGACGTCATTGCGCAGTAGCTGACCAAAATAGAAAACGCTATCGGCATACCGTGTATATGTGTATCGTGGATCATACTAGGTAACCAATGATGCACATTTATAGTTCAAGTTCTTTATTATAAGTTATTGAAATTAATTATTTCACACCAGCTTCCGTGTCCGTGCTGTAACTTTAGTAGTTAATAATAATCTAATACATACCCAAGTGGGGATGTCGATGTATCGACTTACGATCGATTAACGTCACATTGACAAGTGACGGTTATCTTGAATCAAGGGTGAGTTCAGCTGTATCGTGGTATGATCAATATCAAACATGTTACATGGTGTCAGGTTTTGTAATTTCTAAATACAGTTTTATAACTTCAATTTCGTTTTGGATCGATCAGATCTTATAAAAAAGGTAACCAGTGTCAGTAACAGTGTCTACACCAGTTCCGGCAATACAAAATGGATTCTCTTATAAATAAACCGAGGGAAATTAATTTCTTGGAAAATATAAATTCATGGGAGCAGTGGAAACAAAACTTCCAAATTTTTCTGCTTGCTATATCTGAAGAAAATGCAACGGAGAGGAGAAAAGTCGCCTTACTCTTAAATACAATTGGTGATGAAGGTATTAAAATTTTCAACAGTTTTAAAATCGATCTACAATAAGGTAATGAGATATCCTTGGAAGGAGTCCTAAGTAAATTTGACGCATAGGTATTGCAACCCTCGCAAGAATGTCATCTATGTCTATGAGAGATTTAAATTCATGAATATAAAGCAAAAGGAATTGCAGTCGTTTGATTCTTATTTAACTGAACTCAAAACTGCATCGAACAAATGCGAATATGGAGACCAGACTGATAATACAGGGTGATCCCGAAATGGCGGACACGGAATACAGGGTGTTGTAGAGGATGTTCAGAAAGACGGTAAATTTAAAACAAAAATGGGTTCCTCGGCTTCGTTACCGAGATATAGGGTGTCCTTTTTCTAAACTTTAAATCGAAATGGCGGTCAAATTTAAACAACCTCCACTGGCAAAACACATGGTTTCACATAACTAAAACGATAGCGTTTGCTTTTTATTTTTTTTTTATTATCGTGAACGAAATTACAGGCATTCAAAGTTTACCTATTCCCTGTGTTCAACAAAATTTTTCAATGTGGCATCGTTGTTCGAATTCGAGATTTTGAATAATATTATCGCGACTATGTATCCGCGCAACGACTATTGTTTTAAGCTTTGTTGTGCTTACATTTCATATATTATGTTTCCATGGTAACATCTATCTGGGTATTGTAGACCTTACACATTACTTTTCTGCCTGAAGAAGGGTGTCCAGTGCAGTGTTGTGACTTTATTTTCTACAAAAGTGGTCATATCTTCTTATAAGGGAGCCATACTGGAGAAAACAGTAATTAAAACTTAGAATCTTTAATCCACAATAGATGCTGTGGTGCTGTCCGTGTCCGCCATTTCGGGATCACCCTGTATAATACGGGATCAGATAATCTTTAATTTACAAACGAGACAATTACAAGAAAGGTTACTAAATGAGCCAAACTTAACCTTGAATAAGACTGCAGAACTATGTAGGAATCATGAAATAAGCAAACAACAAGTGAAAGAAATAACCGGTGAATGCTCTATAAATATTGTTCGCAAAAGTAACAATAATAATTATTACAAACATAATTCACAATAGAAGGGCAGAACTTATGAAAGTCGAGAAATTCGAGACCAAGAAAAATTGATACGAAATTGTCGTAATTGTGGTAAAACGCATGGAATTAACAAATGCCCTGCATTTAATAAAATATGCAATTTGTGTAGAAATAAAAATCACTTCTCAAATGTATGCCGAAGTAATAATAAGAAGAAGAGAAATGTTTATAGCCAACAATGTGAAATTGAACATGATATTGAAGAATCAGAAGATGATGCCGATCAAATGAACCAATTATTTATTGAAAGTCTAATTAATAAGACCAGGTGGAGACAAGAATTTCAAATTGAAGCCTGAAGGGAAGATTCAACTAGGGTAAGCCATACAGTAATTGGACAGGTCATAGTTGTTGGACGGTTACTTTTTATTTAGAAATAATAAAGGTCTCTTCCGAATTAAATTCAAATTACAAACATTAGATGTCAGCACCGAGCATATCAAGTGGTTGTAGCAAATACATTAGATGATAATACGTGCAGCTCTCCGCTATTTACATGTAATAAACGTGAAGTATGAAAAGGAGCGCCATCTACACGCCTCGATCGCTAACTACACAAGACACCGGATATGAAAAGCACGGATGTAATATAAATTATTTTCACAGACATAATAAAATTATCTAGAGTTTTTGGTGTATCAGGTAATGTTGGGGTTGACGCAGAGCGCAGAGCTAGGCAGGAGTACTTGAAAGAGTACTCGTAAATAAATTGAAATTCGAGTACGAAACTCAGAAAATGTACTCGTAAGTATTTACTCATAAGTATTTTGGCACAGACAGGTGTATGGGTACGCGTAATACTCGTGAAAACACGTATATATTATGATTATTATACAAACAACAAACATGTCAGTGCGCAGCCTATGACGTCAAGCTTGTGACACCTACATACAATACAGCAGCAGTAATAATAAGGTGAATTAGTGGTTTATTTCGATGCTTATTGCATTTTTGTTGAAATATTTTTAATTGGTACCCGTATGCGTGCCACTGTTTAACCCACCAAGTTTCGTTTGCATAACTCGACTGGTTTCAAAGCAAATAAATAAGTCGTCAGTTTTTAAGTAAACCTATTGTTGGAGTTGTTGAACTCTTTGGAAGCACGATAATCTAGACTCTGGAATCTTCAAAATACACGGATCTGGCAGTGACAATAGTCTTCTTCCCACCAAAAAGTGAGCGGGAGTAAGAGGATTTAAATTGTTGGGATCGTGAGAGAGGGGTGACAAAGGTCTGGAATTCATGATGGCCTCAATTTGTACGAGTAACGTATATACATCTCTTCAAATGTCAGAGACGAAAAAAAGTCCTCCGAAGTGAGGTGATCCGGGGGGTATGAAGTGCCAATCGACTCCTTCGCCTGTCAGCCTCAACTCAACAATGATGTCTTTATTGTTTAATACAAAAACCCTCAACTTGTCTAACTCGGTTTTTGCTCCCCTAAAATTTGTCCCGTTGTCCGAATACATATTGGAAGGATTTCCCCTACGGGCAATAAATCTCTTTAAAGCCAAAATAAACGAATAATCAGTTAATAAATCTGTAACAAGTTCAATATGAACAGCTTTGGTCACCATACATATAAACAAGCAAATATAAGACTTTGAAACCCTACAACCACGCCCCTTCGAATCATTTAAATTCATTGGACCAGCATAGTCCACCCAAGTATTTTGAAAAGGGTAAGAAGGATTAATTCTGCAAGCTGGCAAATTACCCATTATTGGAGTTATTTTTTTTGGCGCAACACGAAAACACCTCACCCTCTTGAACCACTTTTTTTATCGTATATCTTCCCGAAATTGCCCAAAATCGCTCTCGCACAGATGTTAATAGGTGTTGCGGACCAGCATATGCAACAAACGCAAATGTTCCCTTGTAAATATTAATTTCGTTAACCAATTTTTTGCCGGTAACAGAATTGGATGATGTTTATCCATATCAAATTCAGAATTCACCAACCTTCCTCCAACGCGAATCAAAACTTTTTCATCCAAGAAAGGGTTCAAATTTCGAATTGACGGAGCCACATTACATTGCTGCAATTGGCTCAGTTCTTTCAGCAAAGCATCTCGTTTGTATTATTTAACCAAAACCATTAAGGAATTATTTAGGTCTTATAAAGTTTATAAATCATAAGCAAAGTAAACGTCAGATTGACGTTTCGTTCAATTAAATTGACATTTCAAATCAACGCTAGTTAGATATCGGGCCGCTTGGGCGACAGTAACTTCCGGTGACAATTTTCAGTGGAAGCTGCACGTATTATTATCTAGTGTATTTGGTTGTAGTACTTTCCCGCCAAATTTTATTACTGTTGACTGTGTCAGTTTGTAACGAGTGTGAAGTGCTGTTTTGTAAATACCTGTTTCTTAAGATATTGTTAAGCAGTGTATTTTTTATAAGGTAAGTTTCACATGAATACATTAACTATGGGCTAATAATCAATGCATAACTTTCATCCTAAATATATAAACTTAAGCTGACTGGTGCAAATCCTTATTATTATAACCTACATTATGGACAACAGAAGTGTCCTATAACTGTACAAACAAAAATAAAATTTTCAGTTATTGGACAGGTGTCCACTAACTGAATTTTGTGTATTTCAAATCTATTGCTGGGGAATCATAGTGCTATCTCTCTTTTATACCACATCTTTTTCGAGGCGTTCCTTGTTGGTCATAGACAGTTATTGGACAGGGTGTCCCATGACTGCACTTGTTCTGTCCAATGATTGTCTATTCATTGGTTCATGATAAAGCAATTATTGATAAGGCAATAAAGGAACTGGAAACAACTGATAGCTCTTATAGAATATATAAAAAACTATAGAAAAGTTGCTGAGAAATACGGTATCCCAAAGTCAACTTTGGAGTTTAAGAAAAAACATCCTGGTCATAAAGCTTCATTTGGACCTTCACCTATTTTAAGCAAAGAGGAAGAATGCACTTTAGTCAAGTAGGTACCTCCATGCTCAATGATGAAAAGCAATAATTTATTGCATTGTCATTCTTTAGGTGGATATTTGAGATGGCAAGAAAAGGGTTCCCGAGAAAGAAAGAAGATATTTTGACAAGTGTACAGAAATTTTTAACTTCTGAACCTAGAGAACATCCGTTTAAAGATAATAGGCCTGGCGATGGTTGGTTTAAGGTAAGCAGGTATAAATAATTAAATTATTAGTTCTTAAAGTTTTCTTTAATACCTACCTAGTCATCTATTTCTTTATTTTTAGTCATTTTTGAAGCGTCATCCTGAAGTCGCCCAAAGAACTAGCGAGGCCGTTACAACAGCAAGTTCATGTGTTTCAGAAGCAGATATTCGAAAGTGGTTTTCAGAAATAGAGGCCTATCTCATCGAGAAAAACTTGCTAGATGTGATAACAGATCCATCACGGGTGTTCAACGGAGATGAGAGCGGATTTCAAATCTGTCCATCGACAGGCAAAGTTTTTGCACAAAAGGGAGCTAAAAATGTATACAGCATAGATCGAGGGTCATCTAAGGAAAACATCACAGTTATGTTTACCTTCTCTGCGAATGGCGCCATATGTTGTCCAATGGTGATCTATCCTTATAAAAGAATTCCAGAAAAAAATTCTGCTTCTGTTAATCCTTCTTGGGGTATCGGCCGTAGTGATAATGGATGGATGACTTCGGAGACCTTTTACCAATATATTGCAAATGTTTTCTATCCAAATTTAGTCGAAAACGATATACAGTTCCCTGTGATTCTATTTGTTGATGGCCATAGATCCCACCTAACCTATGAATTAAGTGTACTGTGCAATAAATTACAAATTGAGGTCATTGCGCTCTACCCAAATGCTACTAGAATCATACAACCTGCTGATGTCGCAGTTTTTCGGCCATTTAAAGTAGCTTGAAGAAAAGCTGTTAGAGAATGGCAGGCGAATCATCCGGGAGAATCAATAAACAAAGTTTCATTTGGGCCCGTTTTGCAATCAGTGGTAGATAAAAGCATAAAGCCGGAAACCCTGATTGCCGGATTTAAAGCCTGTGGATTATGCCCATTTAATCCTGATGCCATTGATTATTCGAAATGTTTGGGATCAGAAGCTCGTAGCAACAACGACCATCAAGAAGACGAGGTAGACAATCATGTGTCTTTAAACTATGAACAATTCCGGAACATTGTTGGACAAGAAGTCATTGTGAAATTTGAAAAGATAAATGATATCTTACCTGCAGATAATAACGAGGACTTCCTAAGCTTATACAAAATTTGGAGGCATTTCAAGAATTCTGCGAAACTGAACATTGTTCAAGATATTGTAGTGAAACCTGCCAATGAATCATCAATTCCAAACCAATTCTCATTAGCCAATGAAAACAAAGATCCTATGCCTTCTACTTCAAGTGCGTTTAATGACAGTCATCCTCCCATTGCAAAGAAACCTGCCGATGAATCATCAATTCCAAACCAATTCTCATTAGCCAATGAAAACAAAGATCCTATGCCTTCTACTTCAAGTGCGTTTAATGACAGTCATCCTCCCATTGCAAAGAAACCAGCCGATGAATCATCAATTCCAAACCAATTCTCATTAGCCAATGAAAACAAAGATCTTATGCCTTCTACTTCAAGTGCGTTTAATGACAGCCATCCTCCCATTGCAAAGTCGACCGGAATTAATAGCAACTTACAGCTGCGACATTTTGCAACGAATTTAGCTCCAAACCAGCACTCAGTGGCCAATGGAAATGAAGAACCTTTTGTTTCCAGTGAATTCAATTTAATTATTTCACCCATTGAAAATTCAATCGAGAGCAAGAGCACCCTAAAATCACCAGATTTAAAAAATACAACTTGCCTCTCAGAAGCTACAGAAGCTACTTCAAGAAGCAGCAGTCCCGCAATAAACGTTGTCAAGTCTGGATTAATAGGAGAATATTTATCATGGCCAGACACATCGAAAAGACAAGGGAAAAGAAACACAGAGAGATTTCCTTTTGCAATAACATCAAAGAAATATCAGGAAATGTTTGAAAAGAAACGAGAATTGCAAATAGAAACAGATAAAAAAAAAGAAGAACGAAAAAGAAAACGAGAAGAAACCAAACAAAAAAAAGAAATCACACAAACGCGTAAAATCACTAAATCAAAAAAGGCAAAAGTAAATAAAGAGGTCTGCAAAATATGTAATATGGTTGTAACAGATATACAGCGTGTTCAGTTAAGGGTACGGAGCGGCCATATCTCGGTAACTATTGGTCCTAGAGCCTCAAATTAAAAATTTTCCAGACAGAAGTGACCATGAGAAATTCATAGAAAATATTTTCAAGATGGCCGCACTTTCGGAAATACCGGAAGTAGACACCTAGTTCGTTATTTTAACGGGAACACCCTGTAAAATATTATATTTTTTAAATGTCTGAAGAAATCGAATACAGGTGGTTTTCACCACTGGAATTTAGATTGAGCGGTTTATGAGTTATAAACAAGTGAAAATCGAAAATTTTCAACTTCAAAGCAGTCTAGAACTAGAACGGCTCAAGATATCTAAAAACGGTTTACATGTCCCTATCCTAACTTTTCACATTGTATCCTACTATGTGGTTTAAATTTTAATACAGGGTGATGAAAAATCGGATAATTTTCATCACCCTGTATTAAAATTTACTCCACATAGTGGGATGAAACATTAAAAGTTAGGATAGGGACATGTAAACCGTTCTTAGATATCTTGAGTCATTCTAGTTCTAGACTGCTTTGAAGTTGAAAATTTTCGATTTTCACTTGTTTATAACTCATAAACCGCTCAATCTAAATTCCAGTGGTGAAAACCACCTGTATTCGATTTCTTCAGACATTTAAAAAATATAATATTTTACAGGGTGTTCCCGTTAAAATAACGAACTAGGTGTCTACTTCCGGTATTTCCGAAAGTGCGGCCATCTTGAAAATATCTTCTATGAATTTCTCATGGTCACTTATGTCTGGAAAATTTTTAATTTGAGGCTCTAGGACCAATAGTTACCGAGATATGGCCGCTCCGTACCCTTAACTGAACACGCTGTATACAAGCTACATTGTGATGAGTGTAAATTGGTATTTCATAAAAAATGTGTCCCGACTGCTCATAAAAAACATATTCCAGATGAAGACGAAGATGACTTATATGTCTGTAATATCTGCTACAAGGAAGAATCTTTTGACGATTGCCCAGGTAGCAATACGTGACGACAAAATTTTAGACTTCACGAAATCGTGACGAACGGTCGATATAACGATATTTTTATTTACAATCTTTAAAAAAACGGTGGAAATACATCGTCAAAAAAAGTGCTATCGGAATAAGATTTAAATTTTAAATAAAACTTCGTCAGAAAACAAGTGAAGTCAAAACGTAACGAAAACGTCGCGAATAAATCGTCAACTTTTCAGTTTGTTAATTATTTTAAAAGAATCTTTGAAGTTTTTAAATAAAACTTCGTCAGAAAGCAAGTGAAGTCAAAACGTAACGAAAACGTCGCGAATAAATCGTCAACTTTTCAGCTTGTTAATTATTTCAAAAGAATCTTTGAAGGTTTTAAATAAAACTTCGTCAGAAAACAAGTGATATGTCAAATGTCACTGTCAGTTTTCTCTTTGTAAACAACATGGCAGAATTCAGCGGAAACGGGATAGGAGACATATATTTGTAAATTAGGAAGTAGGAAGTACCTCGTGTCTCCAATAGTTAAAGAAGTTTTTTGGTTACCTCAGCAAGAGACTACCTACTACCTATATACTGCAAGTTTTTGCATATTGTTACTACCCTAAAAAACGTGATCTTTATTATTATTCTGCACTTCCCAGGTGGACGACGACATCAAGTTAATAGTGATATTTTTAGAAGTTACCTCGTGTCTCCAATAGTTTAAAGAAGTTTTTTTGGTTACCTCAACAAGAGACTACCTATACATATACTGTAAGTTTTTGCATATTGTTATAAATAATTGTCTTGTATACCTATAATCCTGTTTTTTTACATATTTTAGTAAATTTTTTAAGGTAATCCTGTTGTTTAGTCTTCCAAAACACCCCTCACATGCCCATATTCCACTTTTTCCACTCGCGTCGCCCACAGCGTTGCCGTACGCAACTCGTTACAAATAATATTTTAAAGTTTATAATTTTAAAGTTAATATTTTAAAGACACTTAGGACACATTATGTTTATAAATTAACTTTTCTACTTAAGTTTGGTTCAGGAACCTTGAAATTACGGCCTATCAGTAAGTAACATCCTGTATGTGAGAATATCGTGACTAACAAGTCACGTGTTGTGATCATAAGTATTCACGTTTTTATAACCTCAATTAGTTGATTTACGTGCGATTTTCGTAGGCTGTCAGTCACGGTATTTTTCACGTTTTTGTCACGATTTTTTCACGACTTTGGTCACGATTTTTTCACGACACTGTCGCGATTTCTTTACGACTCTGTTACTGCTATTTCTCCACGAGTTTCTTACGATTTTGTTAATCGGTAAAGTGAATTTTTTTTAACGATATCGCCAATGTTTCGTAACGGCTGCCCAACATTCAAAAGTGTGGTTGGCGTGACCAATTCGGAAGTTAAAATTAGAGCGGTTTTATAACGTATTAGTCGTAATTTTTTTCACGAATTCGGGATCTCGTCTAACTCACGACAGCCAAAAAGGTCACATTTTCAGTCGCGTTTTCGCCACGAAATGTTACCTGGGTGAGGACTTATTCAGGACAAGAAGAGCAAACGATGAACTCAAAAATATTTAATAACTACATGACACTTCATAATTAATCATAACTTGTTTACATTACTAAAAACAAACTTGCCTAACAACGACAACCCATCTACTTGATCATACCTACATTTGATATTATATTATTATATTCAACACCCCCCTTCAATGCAATAATTTGAAAAACCCAATAGTTTTAAAAATTTGCTGTATTGTATCTTCGGTAACGCCTTAGTCAAAATATCAGCTTCTTGCTCTTCGGAAGGAATATACTGTATTTCAATGAACTTCTTATCCAACATATCTTTAATAAAATTGAACCTCACATCCACATGCTTCAATCTGTTGATACTTTTATTTTCCTTCAGGATTGCTATACAGCTCTGATTGTCTTCGTAAATAACCGTAGGTAAAAATAACTTTGGCTGAATATCCAATTCTGATAGTAGCTTTTGAAGCCACATACATTCAGTGATACACACACTTAGTGCATACATTTCTGCTTCTGTTGATGATAGTGCAACACAAACTTGCTTCCTTGAACACCAAACTACTGCATTATCAAATACTTTCAGTATAAAACCTGATGTCGACTTTCTATCGTTCAAATCACCTGCCCAGTCGGCATCACAATAACAACTTAAAATTTTAGAATTTGGAGTCTTCTTATAAATCAACTTCAAATCTACTGTTTGTTTCAGATACCTTAGAATTCTTTTCAAATAATTCCACTTTTCTTCCGTCGGCTTGAACTGAAAACGACTCAAATAGTTCACACTAAAAGTTATATCTAGTCTTGTCACTGTCAAATACATTAGACATCCAACAAGTTCTCTATATGGTTTCGCCTCTATAACTTCACCCTCGTTTAGTTTCAATTTTAAATTATGTTCCATCGGCGTTGATTTCTCCTTGCAATTCTGCATATTAAATTTAACTAATAATCTTTTAGTGTATTTTTTAACAAAAAATACACTATTGAGGACGACATCACTTTTCGAAAATCACTCAAACTCATCAAATGTCCATCGATCATGACCCCCAGATCACGAAAAAGTAGTTTTCCAAAATTCACCTGCCCACGATATATATATATATATTTATATATATATATATTTATATATATATATATTTATATATATATATATATATATATTTCTCCAAAATCGCGAAATTTCGATTTTCAAAACGCTCCTGTAGCTTTATCTTTCAAGATTAGTGAACGAAATTTTGGATTCTTGTAAATTATTCGAATGACGTTAGATTTTCGTTGAAAAAATTTCCAAAAGTCCCATCACTTCTACAGGGTGTCCCTTCAAAATTCCATGAGCCCGGTTTTTGTCATCTCATTTCAGGTCGCAGTTTTGAATCTAGGAGGCTGAAATTTTTGTGGGAGTAAGATATCCACAAGGAGTGGTCTGGTATTGCACTTGAGCAAAATCGGCCGAGCCGTTTCAAAATGGCAGCCATTTGAATTTTCGGAAAATTTCCAATTTTTTGAGCCCCCGTATGAGCAAGATGGCAAAAAAACTTTGAAATCAAAATAACAGGATTTGAAGAAAATTATTGGAAATTTGAGTTAATGCAATAAAATTAGCATATTTTCCATTAATAAGCCAGTGTCGTGGGTAGGAAAAAGGGTGAAAATGTGTCAATTCTATAACCGTTTATGAGTCCATTTTTGAAGAAGTTGAATCGAAATTTTCAATTTTTTTTTGCTTTAACATATAATTTGATGTCTTAGCTTCAATTCTCATCGATTAATGTAGCACTTTAAACGAAAAACAAAAAAGTTTTTCGCTTGTGCAAAATTAGCTTGCACTTATTAAATCGATGAAATGGTTCGCAATTTCTTTTTTATTTTTTTTCACATTCAATTATGAATGGTTCTGAAAATTAGAAGAGCAAACGCAACAACAATTAAATCACTTACATGCAGGTGAAAAAAGTATTCAAATTGGTTTTTTAATAACAAAGATACGACCAGTTTAAAAAATAAAATGTGTAGGATGAAGTATTGGACGTACTACATATACCTACTCGATCATCGCTACAAATTTGAAAGGCCCCTTGACTGAGTTAGTTAGGCAAGGGTGTCCTTGCCTAAATAGTAAACTGTTGATGTGGGTTCGAAACCACGAGAGGGGGTTATTCTTTTTTTTTTGGTAGGTAGGTGGTTTTCCGCTTTTCCCCCCAAAAAAATCGGATTATTTTTTTTTATTTTATAATTTTATATAAAATTTTATATTTTCACGCGCCTATGAGATCTGATTGACGTCATTGTGCCGATTTGACGAACCTCAGGACGCTGCTGAAATATCCTGCAAAAATGGAAAATTAAAAATTAAGATATCCTATTTTATGAAAGAAGTTATATTTTTTAATGTCATTCGATATTTAAAAAATCAGGAAAACCAAAAATAAATATACCAGTATATTCATCAGGTTATTAAATTGTAGTTATGAATTATTGCTTTTCGCAATATCTTTAATATTTTAATGATACTGACATGAATTGAAATTAAATATGACACAATGAGAATTGGAACTACTAAAGTTATTTTAAAATTATTATTTTAGTAAAATGAGCTCAGAAATGACTACAATAGCCATCTCTCTCTTCCAAGGCGCTAGTTGATGAAAAATTTTGTGGATCACACGATATAATGTGTTTAATACAATACCGAATAACACGAAAAAAACAACATTAGGTATGTCCGTAAGAAAAACAAAATTTGACTATGAAAGCTCTAGGGTTTAGTTGACCGTGAAAATTTTTATATCATCAGATGGATAGCTGTTGACGACTTATGCAAGCCTACAAAAAATTAGTACTCGCACGGTAGGTACATGGTACACTATAATATTATGCGACTATGGAAAATTACAGAAAGCCAATTTAAAATGCGGTTAAAATATTCATAATTGAATCGCATAAAAATACACTATTTCTGCGATTGATGCGCAAGAAGGTTTTTAATATATTGAGTTTGACTTAGACTTAAGATCTTCCTCTCTTTATCATAAGATATTTCAATACCCAGAAAACATTTTACTTCTCCAAGATCTTTCATTTCAAATTCTCTTCTCAACTCTTCTTTGACTCTCTGTATTTCAGTTTCACTATTACTCACTACTAATAAATCGTCAACGTAGATTAATATATAAATTTTATAATCATTTCTTGATTTCGTAAATAAACATTTGTCACTTTCTGACATGCTGAAATTCATATTCTTCATACTATTATATAAACGTTCATACCATGCTTTGGAAGATTGTTTTAATCCATAAATTGTCTTCTTCAGCTTACAAACTTTATTACCGACTTCAAAACCTGGTGGTTGTTTCATATAAATAGTTTCAGTAAGGTTACCATTTAAAAATGCAGTTTTAAAATCTAAATGATGTACAGAGTATTGCTTCTCATTTGCTACTGCTAAAACCGTTCTAAAAGTACTTAATCTTGATACAGGAGAATAAGTTTCATTATAGTTTAATCCTTTAGTTTGAAAACATCCTCTAGCTACTAGTCGAGCTTTGTATTTATCGATGACTCCTTTTTCATTTCTTTTAATATTAAACACCCATTTACATGAAATCACCTCGCTTCCAATTGGTTTATCAACTAATGACCATGTTTCATTTTTCTTTAAAGCACTTAATTCTTCCATAACAGCCTCATTCCATTTCTTTGAATCTTTTCTATACTCTATATCTTCAATTTTCTCTGGTAATTCTTCTTCAACAAAATTCATTGCATTCAGAGCATAAGCTAAATGCAAATCTTCATCTTCAAAATCTAAAATATAGTCCTTATGCCAAACAGGAGGTTTCTTATGTCTTCTATTGTTTTCTTCCAATTCAAAAATTTCATTTTCACTTCTTACTTCTTCAGTATCTCTATCAATTGAATTTATATTAATTTCATCAATTTCAATATCTTCATCTGAATTTTCTTTAATTATACTTCCTCTTTCATATTCTACATCACTGATGTAGTTATTGGATAAATAATTCAATTTCTCATCAAAGATAACATTCCTTGCAGTAAACACTTTATTGGTTTCCAAATCCAATAAACGGTACCCATTTGGACAGTAACCGACCATTATATATTTCTCACATTTTTCATCGAATTTATTTCGTTTATGATCAGGTATTAGAGAATAAGCAATAGAGCCAAAAACTTTCAATTTTTGAGCATTCGGTTTCACGCCATACCAAATTTCTGCTGGCGTTTTGTTTCTCGCAAAATGAATTGACTTACTCTGAATTCTATTTATTAAATAAGCAGCAGTCCTGATTGCTTCTACCCATAGTGTCTTTGACAGACCACTATCAATAATCATAGCTCTAGCTTTCTCCACTAAACTCCTATTGAAACGTTCGCTTACACCATTTTGCTGTGGATTATAAGGAACTGTGTATTCAATTCTTATTCCACTTCTTTCACAAAACTGCTTAAAATGATTTGAAGAATATTCACCACCATTATCTACTCGCAGTCTAGATATTCTTGTCTGAAACTGAGCTTCAACACTTGCTTTATAAGTTTGGAAACAGTCAAAAACTTCATATTTATTCTTCATAGGATAAACAATTACAAAATGACTAAAATCGTCAATAAAACTCACAAAGTACTTATTTCCATTAATATCTTCTGGTTCTATTGGTCCACAAACATCAGAATGTATCAATTCTAGGGGTCTCCTAGATCTTTGATGTTTATAACTTTCATAAGGTAAGCGACAGATTTTTGCTTTCGTACAAGTTTCACAAAACATTTGACTATTCTTCATATTAACAGGAACACCTTCCAGAACATTATTTCGAAACATCTCGTACAATGTCTTATAATTTACATGACCAAACCGTCTATGCCAAATCGAACTATCATCTTCGTTTGCATGCATGGCAATAACTACTAAATCTTTTGGTAAATATGATAAAACCATTTCATATAACTTTCCAGTTCTGTCAACTGACAAGTAACGTTTATTTTGATGATACACACTTGCATTACCATTTTCAAATATTATTTTGAAACCTTTTTGTTCCAATCTTTGCACCGACAATAAATTACATTTTAAATTCTTGATATAAAGTACATCAGTCATTTCAATGAACTGATTATTTACATATAGTTTAATCTTTCCTTTCATGTTGGCTTCTAATGTGTGACCATCTTTTGCAACAGCAATAATTACTGGACTTCTTAATTTTTCAGTTTCATAAAAA
Organism: Malachius bipustulatus; assembly: GCA_910589415.1. Lineage (NCBI taxonomy): Eukaryota > Metazoa > Arthropoda > Insecta > Coleoptera > Melyridae > Malachius > Malachius bipustulatus. Next base: position 17,018,546 of record OU342638.1, on the reverse strand, counting down.
TACTTCAGATTATTCACCATATGTTCTGAGGCTCCAGAATCTAGCACCCAACTCATTTCATCAGTACTGTAGTGCTTCTCATTTTCATTCGTTTGTCCCATTTTCGCTATAAAACTTATATTTTCATTCTTCTCGCATAAATTGGCTGTTGGTTTATATCTATTTTGGTGATTTTGGTTTCCATTAGCTGGTTTATATCTATCTTGATGATTTTGTTTCACTTGGTAACTTCGGTTGGAATTTCTGTTTTCATAGCTGTTATTAAATCGTCGATTTTCGTTATTACTTGCCTGTTTTAAATGTCTGCATTCAAATTTTCTGTGGCCTATCCCTCCACAATTAAAACAAGTAACTCTTGTAACAGGTCTTGAGCTAAAAGCAGTAGACGAACTCTGATTATAATGACTTGGTTGAATTTTATGTTGCCGTTTATTAAATTCATCCATTAACCTTGCCTTGACACACTCTAAACTCAATTTATCCTGCTCCACAGTTTCTAATGCTGCCACGATTGCTTCATAAGACTTTGGTAAGCTTAATAGTAAATGACACACCACATCAAGTTCTTCGACTTTTGCACCTGCTTCTTTCAATTCTCGAACAGTCTTATCAAAATTCAACAGATAACTACTCATGTTTTCATTATCATTGTATCTCATCATCAAAAGTTTCTTCCTTGCATATAATTGATTGGATATACTAGATCTCTCAAACAATTTCACCAATGTATCAAATATATCCTTAGCATTCCTTTTATCTTTAATATGCTCTAACTGTGAATCAGCTATATGATTAATTATTATAGCTTTACATTTCTTCTCTTGATTTTTAAAAGCTGCCTTCTCTTTTTCATCTTTTGCTTGCTGCATCAACACTTCGCAACTGGTTTCAATGAAACATTTTAAATCATGCTGGTCCAAAATCGCTTCTATTCTAAATTTCCAGCTGCCAAAATTATTTCCATCAAAAACACAATTTAAATTTTTCTTCTTCCATTCTCTATTTAAATTGTATTCTTTGTCCTGTTGTCCTGTCGTACTGGGCCCATAACCTTTTGACGATTGAGGACTTATTCAGGACAAGAAGAGCAAACGATGAACTCAAAAATATTTAATAACTACATGACACTTCATAATTAATCATAACTTGTTTACATTACTAAAAACAAACTTGCCTAACAACGACAACCCATCTACTTGATCATACCTACATTTGATATTATATTATTATATTCAACAGAATCTGAGGACGATCATGATGAAATTGGCGAAGAAAGTTGTCAGGGAGATGAGCAGCTTATTATAAATGAAAATCAGAATGAAAAGAACTCGCTTTTGATTGGGAAAAACAGCATTGATGAAAATACTGATTCCCACCAAGTTGATAAAAATAATGGAAGAAGAGAAGTGAACACGAAGAAAGCCGGGGATGAATTGTGCAGTAAATCAGACAACTTGGAAGAAACACACAAAGAAAAAGAAAAGGCAATGGATGATAAGGAAAGTCAAGATTTTCAGGACGACAATGACGAAATTGAAAAGCTGTATGAGCTTTACTTGCAAGAGAACCGAAAACTTAATTATAAATAATATAACCTATCGTTTATCAACTTTTGAGCTAAGGTCCAATAACTGTCAAACAAGTGTCCAATAAATGTAAAATTTGTCCAATAACTGTGTTTTTTCAACCCTTAGGTTTATTTAATTTTTACAAAAAAATATATAAATATGTTTCAAGTTGTAGCGGCTATTGGCATGCGCCTGACAAATGATTATGACGTTTAACTTCAGTGTGTAAGAAGAGGAGTGAAGGAAGAGAATTAATGAAATGTCAAGTTTCTCATTATTGATTTGACATTAAGACATTCAGATTGTACCAAGTTAAGAAGTTGTAATATCTACATAATAATAATTATTACTTTGTTCATGTTTCCTAAATAAATAAATTAATAAATCATAAACATTAACACATCCAAGTGTTAAAAAGTTATGAAATTAGATACCTTTTCATAAATGTATGCAAATACGAACAGATTGGATAGAATTTTGTTTTTTCTTACTAGCAATTATTTATTAAATGTTCATCACAAAAATTCTCTAAACTGTCCAATGACTGTATGGTTTACCCTACAATGTGTGACAAAGAAAGGGCTGAAGAAAAAAGTTACGTTCTATGTTGTTAATTCCAAGTCCAAGCCAATTTTGGGATTAGACGATTGTATCGAATTAGAACTAATTAAGCGCATTGAATCAATAGAAGGAAAAACAAATTTCAAGAATCTAATAAATGTAACTTCTGTACTCTTGGCTTATAAGGAAGTGTTCAGTGGTATTGGGAAGCTGCCTGGAAAACATCACATCTGTTTGGATCCAAAAATAACTCCAGTAATTAATCCTGCAAGACTGGTTCCTCAAGCCTTGCATGATAAATTAAAGAAAACACTCTGTGAAATGGAAAAGAATGGAATTATTTCCAAAGTTGATAGGCCTACTAAATGGGTTAGTAATCTTGTCATTGCAGAGAAATCAAATAAGGAACTGCGAATCTGTCTAGATCCACGTGACCTGAATAAAGCTATCCTGAGAGAAATTCACAGTATTCCTGCACCTGAAACAGTTATACAAAATTTAAGCGGCAAGAAGATTTTTTCTGTTTTTGATATGCGACAAGGGTTCTGGCAAATTGAACTTGATGAAGAAAGTTCCGAATATTGTACGTTCAACACTCCATTTGGGCGTTATAAATTCAACCGCCTAGCATTTGGACTATCGTCCTCGCCTGAGGTTTTTCAGAAGAAACTTGAAGAAATCTTTGGAGATATCCCAGGTATCAATATACAGGGTGCGGCGCGAGAACCTTAGGGCATTTTTATATGGAGAAGTCCAAGGAGTAGAAGTCTAAAAATTTGTACGTGTATAATTTTGGTTTTGACGAGCTGAATTAAAATATTCACAACCCCTCACCATTTCCGGTTATACCGGAAGTAGCCATCAACTATCTTATTTTAAACAGGACAACTAGTATATTATTACATTTTCAGATTGCCTGAAAAAATGTAATAAAAATGGTCTTTACAGTTCAAAATTGGAACGAGTGGTTTATGAGTTATAAACAAATGAAAATCGCCATTTTTCATTTTCAAAGCAGCTTAGGTCGAAAACGGGTCAAGATAGATGAAAACGGCTTACATGTCCCTATCTTAACTTTTCACGTAGTATCCTATGGTGCTGATGAAATTTGTATACAAAGTGATGAAAAATCAGCGTTTTCAAAAAGAAAATTAATAAAAAATATTTTTTTTAGGTACTCCAACATAGTATACAAAAAGTTAGGATAGGGACATGTAAGCCGTTTTCCGATATCTTGACCCGTTTTCAAGCTAAGCTGCTTTGAAAATGGAAAATTGCAATTTTCATTTGTTTATAACTCATTAATTGGTCGTTACAAATTTGAACTGTAAACATCATTTTTATTACTGTTTTTCAGGCAATCTGAAAATGTAATAATATACAGGGTGTACCATTAAAAAAAAGAAAAATAAGGCAACTTCCGGTGTAACCGGAAGTGGTGTGGGATTGTGAATATTTTAGTTCAGCTCGTCAAAACCGAAATTATACACATACAAATTTTTAGACTTCTACTCCCAGGACTTCTCCATATAAAAGTGCCCTAACGTTCTCGCGCCTCACCCTGTATATTTTGATGACATTATCATAAGTGGTTCTACAATTGAAGAACATGACCAAAATTTAAAATTATTTCTAAATCGAGCTCTAAAGTACAATGTTAAATTAAATTATGATAAAATACAATTTAGGGTAAGTCAAGTTAAATACTGTGGTCAAATTATCGGTGTTGATGGTGTTAGGCTAGATCGAAATTATGTTGAAGCTATAGAAAAACTAGAATTACCTAAAACGAAAAAACAGCTCCTAGGATTCTTGGGTATGCTGAAATTTTTATGTAAATTCATCCCAGACATGAGTAAAATAGCTGCACCTTTAAGGGAGTTGACTAAGGATAATGTGGTATTTCAGTGGGAATCTCATCACACTTAGGTATTCAAAAAGTTGAAGCAAATAATTTCTAATCCACCACTTTTAAAACTTTTTAATCCTAAAGAAAGTATCACAATACAAACTGATGCAAGCAAAGACGGGCTGGGAGCATGCCTCATGCAAAGGGATCGCCCAGTTGCATTTATTTCAAGGGCATTAAACTCTAGTGAGCAACAATCCTTATCATAGAGATGGAACTATGCCTCGATCGAGAACTGATTTCTTTTGTGTCTCTGCGCGTCTCGACCCTTACTGTTCCCGGCGTTATGTTGACATGCTGTGTGTTTTAAATTTACTGTTTGTCTTTATGTTTGTTTTTATAATTTCTGTAATGACGCTGTTGTACTGAGCAATGACTGTTGTAATTCAAGTACAATAAAGAAATTTGTAATTGTAATTGTAATTGTAATTGTACAATACTCTCAGTTGGAGAAAGAAATGTGCGCTATTGTTTTTGCTTGCGAGAGATTGCACTACTTTATTTATGGCCGTCGTGTGCTAGTAAATACTGATCATAAGCCATTAGAGAGTATATTCTTAAAAAGTATAAATAAAATAACTAGTAGATTGCAACGCATGCGCTTAAGACTATTAAAATATGATCTTGAAGTTAAATATTTGAGAGGTAGTCAGATGTACATAGCAGATTACTTATCTCGCTCTTTTTTAAATATCACTGAAAAACAGGAAGAGTTACTAAAATTGTTCACTCTTTAAACTGCCAAGAAAGAAAAAAGAGCATTCTTTTTTCTTTGAAAAAATAGATTGCTGTTTAATATATCTTGATATTCAAAAAGCATATGATAATGTTGGTCATGATCATATTCGAGCTACTCTTGAATCTTTACAAATACCTAACAAATTAAGGCAAATTATTTTCAATCTACAAGAAAATAACTCAACTCAAATTGAAACAATTAAAGGAAAAACAAAGAAAATTCCACTTAAACGAGGTGTTATGCAAGGTTCTCCTTTATCACCAGCTCTATACAATCTCTGTGTAGATCATATATTAGATGAATTATCAGAAGAACACATTACAAATGAACTTGGTTTTAAAATAAATAATCAGCTACAGCCAATTAATATTTTAGGATTTGCTGATGATACAGTTTTAATTGGAAAATCAAAAGCCAATGCTCTGATTTTATATGAAACAACAATTAAACTTTTTCATGAGATTGGATTAAATCTAAACATTAACAAGACTAAAATCATAAATATTGTTAATGGTAAAATAATGGAAGATGAAATTTATTTAGATGGATTTAAAATAAAAACCATCAACCTAAATGAAAGTATTAAATACTTAGGAGTAAATTTTAATAATGAAATAGTAATTGACAAATCGGAAATAATTAAAAAATTAGGAACGAAACTTGATATTATAACAGCCCATCCATACCTTAAAGAAGATCAGAAATTAACCATTTTGAATACTTATATTTGGCCAATTTTAACGTACAATTTCCAAACAGCACCACTGCTTTCACTATTGAAACAATTTCTGAATGATATCGACAAAATGATTAGATGCACATTAAAAGAAATTTTAGATCTACCATCTGATTTACCGAATTCAATGATTTATACTTCAAAAAATAAAAAAGGTCTACAATTATTTTGTGCTAGTTGGGAAGCATATTTACAGCATTTCATCTGTAACAGATTAGAACAATCAAATGACGAAACAATCTCAAAAACAAGAAATCTTTTAGATGAAAAACGTATATGTCTAGAAAAATTACACATCACCGATAAAAATTTAATAAACGAGAAAACAAAACATTTAAGATCTTTTTTACGTGAATTAGAATATCAGAACTCGATAAACATGACTCATAAAGGTAGAGGTGTGATTCTTTTTAAAGAATATCAACCTGCCAACAACTTACTGGATCGTAGCGGACTTACTATATCAGAAATAAAAGATGCTATAAAAATCATCGGTGAAGTTGCTCCCGTAAGAGTTCTCCCTGGAAGGTCCAAAGACGGCACCCATTGTAGACATTGTTCTAACAATGAGAAATTCGTTTGTGAAACTTTGCCACATGTTCTTGGATCATGTCCTTTTAGTGAACGATTACGCAATCACCGTCATCATACAGTCCGAAATATGATAGCAGATGCTGTGATGCGGTTTTCGGGGTTCTGCAGTTTTCGACGTCTGAGATAGCTTGTGGCTATAATAAAAATAGATTGAGTTATAAGATGGTCTTTATTAAACGATAAAATAAAACAATATCTCAGTATTTGATGTAATAGTAATATAAATTATTCGATGGGCACTTGTGGCGGGTATAGCGTCCAGACGGAGATAAAGCGGAGGGGTTAAACGCCAAACAGGACTGACACAGCTGGCGGCGGTGGAGAGTGCAGGAGCCAGACAGGACCAACACAGCTGGCGGCGGTGGAGGGTGCAGTAGCCAGGCAGGACTAACACAGCTGACTACGGCGGGTGGATGGAATGCCAGACAGGACAAACACAGCTGGCGGCGGTGGACGGTGCAGTAGCCAGGCAGGACTAACACAGCTGACTACGGCGGGTGGATGGAACGCCAGACAGGGCAAACACAGCTGGCGGCGGTGGACGGTGCAGTAGCCAGGCAGGACTAACACAGCTGACTACGGCGGGTGGATGGAATGCCAGACAGGACAAACACAGCTGGCGGCGGCGGACGGTGCAGTAGCCAGGCAGGACTAACACAGCTGACTACGGCGGGTGGATGGAACGCCAGACAGGGCAAACACAGCTGGCGGCGGCGGACGGTGCAGTAGCCAGACAGGACCAACACAGCTGACTACGGCGGGTGGATGGAACGCCAGACAGGGCAAACACAGCTGGCTGCGGTAGCGGCGGCGGCGGCGGGACTCCGGGCACGGACTTACACGGCCGGATAGGGAGCTTCACCAGTCGGGACAAACACAGCCTGGTAGAAGAGCTCAGGACGGAGGCGGACGGAAGAAGGTTGCCTTTTCGGATCGGTCGCTTGTTTATATAGCCGGGCCTTATCGCTCTGGGTCCCTCTCCGCTACGGTGGTGGAAGCCGGTGGGGCAGTGGAGGTGGCTGGCCGTCGCATCTCGGCCTGTCCAACGCGGAGCAGCGTAGATCCTTTAGATAACCAGTGCGCTCGAACAAAATAAAATTAATCCAATTCAATAATAAATAAATAAAAATACACTTCGTTACAATGCCTTACGAATAAAAGGACTTGAAGTTTTTGAAGAAGTAACTTGTTTAGAAAATATGGGAAGTACACATAGAGTGGACATTCTTGCAATTGATAAAAAAAAGAACATAGGTTGGATTATAGACCCAACTATACGGTTTGAAATTGACGAAAAACAACCTATGAACGTTAACCTAGAAAAACAATTAATCTATAATCAAACAATTGATTTCTTTAAAAAATCATACAAATTAAATAGTATTGAAGTAATAGGTATATTTATTGGTGCTCGGGGAACAATCACGAATTTTTTAAAAGATTTTTGTCATAAATTTGGACTACATTCAAAATTATTAAAATCTATAGCAATCATTACCTTAAAAAAATCCATTTATATATTAAGACATCATTTAGAGGAGCTTGCGTGCAAAACCGGATATATCCATATTTTTCGATTTTATTGGTTTTACCGATTCTTATATATGAGGGCAAGCTACATCTGAATCTGCAGTTGTTTTGAAGGAAAGTCGGTTATATATGTGTTTATTTGCCATTTAAAAGTAAGCTTTTGCACCAAAGTGGGATATATCCATGTTTTTGGAGCAAAACCGAACAAATTCATAGTAGATAACTGCAATGCTTCAATTCGCAGTTTTGCTATAGGATGAGAGATGTCGCTATGTTTAATGATGATTTTCCTTACTATTGAACATAATAATATTTATGTTATGATAAAGATGTCGCCGTAGTCGAAGTACGGCCTATTATTATTGTGGGAATAAGGAATAAGGAAGGTAGCAGAGCACAGTCAGCACAGGTGGCACAGGTGCACAAAGTGCAGTAGCTATTGCCTCTGATGTTTACAGTAGTTTAATGGTTAGTGGGCTCTGTGTTTATAACTTTGTAACTATTCCCTTCTGGTACTAAAATATGGATGAAGAACTATTAAGTGTTGAAAAAGGCAATCGAGGAACTAGAAAGAAACTTAAAGGTCGAACAGATCGCGAAATGAAAAAATCATATAGGTGAGTTATTTATTTTAATTATGATTGCAAGGTTAGGTGGTATATGATTATGTTTGGTTAATTTTGCAGGTATGGAGATTCAGATCCAGGGTTGGTACACTTTAAACGACCTTGCAATCATAATGGAAAATCCTTCAAATGTAACAATGTATTACTTCATGATATCCGAATGTTAAGAAGAAATTTTTATCAAGACACCTTGAAAGTTAATCAAGATATTAGACTATGTCATATGTTGTCTGTCTCGCCTGTTCAGCGCAGAAGATCCGGTAGTCAAATCCCACTGAAACAGATGAGTGTGTCATATTTTATAAAAATTTCCAAAAGTGCGATTCGGGTTTGTTTAAAATTTTTCACTGCAGCATTAGGCGTCACAAAACAAAGGGTAAATTCAGTAGCTAAAGTACTTCTTGAAGGCAACGTTCCAAAGGAGAAGAGAGGAGGGGATCGCATGTCAAAGAAATCGGAATGTAAAAAAGATCTTGTCCGTAGATTTATTAAAAGACTACGTGGTAGAGAAAGCCACTACAATAGGAAAAAATCTAAACGAATTTATCTTAGTGCTAATTTATCGATGTCAAGACTTCACAAGATCTTTAACGCTGAGAATACACTTGAAAATCATGTCTCATATTTTATGTTCAGAAAGATTTTTCAAGGAGAATTCAACATTGGATTTTCTTCTCCTGCATCCGATGTCTGCTCAACATGCACAAGGTTAAAACAGCAGCATAAAATGGAAACCAGTGATCTTAAAAGAAAGCAACTAGTATTGGAGTATTCCATTCATAGAAAGAGGGCCTCTACTTTCTATACTTTGGCAAAAGAAAACCCAGAACGCACCATTACTTTTTGTTTTGATTTACAACAAGTTCAGCCTCTACCACGAACTCCTATAGGAGAGGCTTTCTATGCTCATCAAATAAGCTTTTATGCTTTTTGTTGCGTAGGCATGTCTTCAAGAAAACCAACATTTTACACGTGGACTGAAGATTTAGCTGGTCGTGGATCTACTGAAGTTGGCTCTGCTTTGCTTCATTATTTAAATTCTTTAGACCTTACGGATATTCATAAAATTCGATTGTTTTGCGATGGCTGTGCTGGTCAAAATAAGAATTCGCACATAGTGCATGCATTAATGTTTTGGCTGAAAAAAAGTCTCCAAGTCACGTTACAGAAATTTCAATGACATTTCCGGTGCGTGGTCACAGCTTCATGGCAGCAGATAGATGTTTTGGTAGAGTGGAGAAATTGCTACGGAAGAATCCAGTAATACTTTCCAAAGAGGAATACTTGAAATTATATTCCGAAGTGGGGGATATAAAAATGCTGGGACAAGATTGGGAAATTTATAATTTAAATGAACTTGAAAACTTTTACAAAAAAGTACCAGCTATTTCTGAAGCTAAAGTAATTAGTATAAACAAGAGTCATTCAAAAAAAAAAGATAATGAAATAAAAGTGACAACTTATGCATATTATAGATTTAGGACTTATCATGAGGAAAGGCAATCATTAACAAAAAAAGGTAAAGATGACAATAACATTGATCTGCAGTGCGTTGATTTTAGAAATTGCTTACCTATTAAAAAGAAGAATTCCCTAAGAAACCTGATGAAGGAGCAATTCGGCGTTGACTGGGAACTAAGACAGGATCTAGTATGGTATAAAGATCTCTTAAGTATTACTAAGGAAACAATCGAAGACAACGCTAACACCGCCGGACCTAGTGGAGAGCAGTGTGACTGTCTTTTTGAAGAACCGGCTATTCAAATTTGAATTTTCAATTATTTTGGTTGTTAATACCTATCATAAGTATTACATAGATGTAGAAAATAAAAATTACTTATTACTTTGTGTTATATTACTCAAATTTCCATCTGTTTTGTTTCAAAATGGGATATATCCAAAACTATTTTTGAAATTATCGAAAAACTATTTGGGGAAAAAAAAATCCTATTATATACAGGGTGTCCGGAAATTATGAGCAAAAAATTAAGGAGGTGATTCTTCTTGATGAAATATTGCCAAAAGTATCTATAATTTTTTTTCGAAAACTCAAAAAGAAGAAAGTTATAAGCCTCCAAAGTTGATTTTTTTAAATCAATATTTTTTTATAACTTTTTTTCTCGTGTACGGATTTTCTTAAAATTTGACACACTTGCCACTGATGTTGCTTTACATCCTTGGTCCAAATTAGACTTGAATCCCTCGAAATCAAAAGGCCTTAACTGCCCTTGACCTTCAAAAAAGGCCTATAACTTTTTTCGTAATATTTTTTTCTGAGTTTTGAAGACGCACAATTGAAGAACGTGCAGAAATATTCGGAAAAGGTCCTCTTTGTCTATCACGATAAAATGACCCGTTTCCGAGTAAAACTGTTTTAAAAATTTTCCTGCACTAAAATTGATCACCATAAACTATGATCATTCTGCAACAACACCAAAGCATGCTTTGGAAACAGCTGCAGGATTGCCTAGTTATGTACAAAACAGAGACATTCGTATATAAATAGACTTGGTAATGATTTTTTTTTGAAAATGAAAAAAATTTTTAATCATTTTTTTTTAATAAAATAATAAAATAATTTTAATAAAAAAAAAAAATAAATTGCTGTCAAAATGAAATCCAAAGCAAACGTCTTGTTTCCTAGGCAACCCTGCCACCGTTCCCAAAACATGCTTTGGTATTGTTGCAGAATGATCATAGTTTATGGTGATCAATTTTAGTGCAAGCAAATTTTTAAAACAGTTTTACTCGGAAGCAGGTCATTTTATCGTGATAGACAAAGAGGACCTTTTCCGAATATTTCTTCATGTTCTTCAATTGTGCGTCTTCAAAACTCAGAAAAAAATATTACGAAAAAAGTTATAGGCCTTTTTTGAAGGTCAAGGGCAGTTAAGGCCTTTTGATTTCGAGGGATTCAAGTCTAATTTGGACCAAGGATGTAAAGCAACATCAGTGGCAAGTGTGTCAAATTTTAAGAAAATCCGTACACTAGAAAAAAAGTTATAAAAAAATATTGATTTAAAAAAATCAACTTTGGAGGTTTATAACTTTCTTCTTTTTGAGTTTTCGAAAAAAAATTATGGATACTTTTGGCAATATTTCAACAAGAAGAATCACCCCCTTAATTTTTTGCTCATAATTTCCGGACACCCTGTATTTTGGTGCAATAGGCCAAACAGAATATATTAAAACTTATTCCTCTACAGTAAGCCAAAAGGTCAGTGAGCCACACGTTTTTCTCATCTCCTGAACATTTTTGTGAAATGGATATATCCGGTTTTGCATGCAAGCTCCTTTATATAGTACACTAGGTCATGAAGGCGCGCATACGCGCGCCCTTATCTGAAGTGATCCCCGAGTTGAAGTGATCTTCACAACTAACATAATATGCTCCCTAACGTTAATATTGTACAGGATACCGAGGAGCGAAATAGAGGTGCTGGGTGGGTAAGAAGCTAAAACCAGATATTGCAAACTAATATTAAGGTCACAACTAAGGCCTCTTTGACACCAAGGTCGAATTTCTATTTTTTTCTTCACTTTCGGGGCAAGGAATATTTTCGAGATTAACAGTAGCACGATTTTTATTTTGAATTTTGCATTTATTTTGCATATCACTCCCTGTGGTCTGCTTGCGATATGAAAAAGCGGATATAATGTGGGTCCGTCTCTGCATACGCTTCGAAGCGCTTGGCATTGTCATCAAGTGGTTACATCCAAGACTCGAGGTGTTTAATCGGCGCTTCTGCCAGGACTGGTCTTTCATTGCACTCTCAAGATTGATTTTTTATGCAGTTTTTTTTTCATTCCCTTTCATTTGCAAAGCAAATGAATATCTTCCTAATGTTACTATAGGTATGTTCTCCACACCTATGTAGGTGCCATAGCGAAACTGTAGGAGACGCGGATGTATATAACGACCCTGGTTAATTGAAAGTACGGTATCTGAAACTAAGTTAAGGTGCGATGTCCCTCCACTATCCATCCAATTGGTCTGTTCTTCATGGTCTTCCCAACTCTCTTCTAAGAAGGACTTTCTTAGTGCAGGCCGCTGGACCCCCCTCCATTTCGGCCAGGGAAAGGGACTTAATTTGATTACGTAATTTCCAGCAAAAGCTTTTTCGTTATTCACGGCTTGAATGGAAAATATTTGGTTTGTTTTTGTTGATAATAATATCAATATAACATTTCAGACCTACACAGCAATAAAACTTTCAGGTTTTTTTCAGTCTATCAAGTCCGGGACCGAAAGAGTATGCTGGCCATTTTTTTGAAATTTCGGACTTTTTTGAGAAAAATTGCAACAAAAATTATTTTTTCATTTTATTAAGTCCGTAGCCGGAAGCGTGGCTGGTCATTATTCAAAAATTTCGTTTTTTAATAAAATTTCAGCAAAAATGATTTTTCAGTTTTTTTAGTCCGTGGCCAAAAACGTGGCTGGTTATTGTGATGAAATTTCGGGATTTTTTGAGCAAAATTTCAGTAAAAATCATTTTTTCAGCTTATCAAGTCCCTAGCCGAAAGGATGACTGGTCATTATTAGAAACTAATCTTTTTTTTTCAAAATTTCAGAATTTTTATTTTTTTTATTTTTCAAGTTTGTGGCCGAAAGCGTGGCAGGCCATTATTATGAAATTTATCGGACTTTTTGAGCAAAATTTCAGCAATTTTTTTTCAGTTTATAAGTCCGTAGCCGACGTGCTTGGCTGGCTATTCTTAAAAACATTCGTTTTTTTGAGCAAAATTTCAGCAAAAATTATTTTTCAGTTTCTGAAGGCCGTGGCCGAAGCGTGTGGCTGGTTATTGTGATGAAATTACGGGATTTTTTGATCAAAATTTCTGCAAAAATGATTTTTCATTTTTAAAATTCGTAGCAGATACCGTGGCTGGCCGTTATTTGAAAAAAAAATGTTTTTTTTAAGCAAAATTTCAGCAAAAATGATTTTTCGGTTTCTTCAGTCCGTGGCCGAAAGCGTGGCTGGTTATGATTATGAAATTTAGGGATTTTTTTAAGCAAAATTTCAGCAAAAATGATTTTTCGGTTTCTTCAGTACGTGGCCGAAAGCGTGGCTGGTCATCATTATGAAATTTTGGGATTTTTTTAAGCAAAATTTCAGCAAAAATGATTTTTCAGTTTCTTCAGTCCGTGGCCGAAAGCGTGGCTAGTCATCATTATGAAGTTTTGTGATTTTTTGGAGCAAAATTTCAGCAAAAATATTTTTTCAGTTTATTAAATCGTGGCCGAAAGCGTAACTTGCGTTGCAATAATTACGATTTTTCAGTGTCTCTACGTTGTACGTATTTACCATTTCATTTAAGCTGTAAATAACGAAAAAAAAGTTGAAAACTATTCGAAATACCTCGTCCTGGCCGAAAGTGTGGCTGGCCGAAGCGTGGCTAACTTGACTTGGGTCATGTTCGTATAGGTACATGTACAGGTGTTAGGTACATTTCAGTCATTTCACATGCATGATAACATATTTCGCTTCTGTGACTGCAGCTGATTGTCATAGTTTCCCGTTTCATCAATGGACATCGATTCCGATAAACTCTTGAATTTTAGTTTGAGTCTATAATTAATTGTTCTTCATAGTTTCAAAAGCAAAATTATAGAATCATTGTGAATCTTGATAACGAATTGTTATAGATTTACCACAAATTGAAGAACTTTAGGAATTACTGACAGTTCATTGAAAGAGGTTATTCCACACGGAAGTACTTGAAATAGGATCTGATTCCAGCTCGCTTCCCGCCAACGATGTCCGTCGGCGACACTTCAGATGCCGCGACGCCAAATTCAACAAACTTCAGATTATTAAATAGTAACAATGTAAGCTTTCAAGTCTAATCGTTATTGTCTCATTCGGCTTATTAAATTTAAACAAACTATTAGAATTTCTACTTAGCCAATCATTTAAACGTACAAAATAGGTAGGTGTGTAAAATAATTATTATTCGTATATTATCACTGTTTCCTGTTTACTCAAGTCACCTACCGTACACTCATCGTGGGATTCCCCCGAGTCTAACTAAGGAATGTTTTATTTCAGAATATTTAAAATGATAGTCAAACTTCAACTTTGTCCATTAAGCGATTTTGAACTCTAATACATCCAGGTTATCTGCGATATTATTGTCTATACTCGTCTCCTATTATCTGCAATTCTTCATATTATGCCCAACTGAATCTTATTCATATTCTTTATCTGATTCTTAAACTGATCTGGGTCTTTCAACGACGAATCTTAATTATTATCTTTATTTGAATCTTAAACTGTTCTTCAATCACACAACATATGCTACTTCTTGTTTATGTAAATACTAATTTTGAAAAATAGACACCACATCTAACATTGGCAGCGGTGCGCGACAGTCGCGACACTCGCATTTCGAGGCCTCAACCTCCACTTCTCTGGGATCTACACAGTTTACGCGCCATCTACCGAAAGATTTCTAGCGTGGGTGTCACCATTGTATTGTTTAGTCACTGTGCAGATTTCGCTTTGTGTAATAGCAGAGATCTGTACCTACACTCCAACATTTACAGCGGTGAGCGACGCGCGCATTTCGAGGCTTCAACCTTGTACGTGACATCTCGATTTTATATAAGGATAGTAACTTAATTATTAAAAAATTTTTTTTTTTTTTATTGTATTATTATCAATGTATTAAGTATTCTTTGTTTCTTACAACCCAGACTGTTGGGAAGATGTAATTTTATTAAATAGTTAATAAAATTTCTATATTATACAGGGTGATTCATGAGTGACCTTACATAGACCAATGGTGATAAGCGGACTTCAAGGCGGGTCGAAAACCACAAAAGAAATTTTTTTTGTGTGATTGGTTAAGAAGTTACAGGGTGTTTTATTTATTTAAAAAATAAATTTGAAGGAATTCAGACGAACATTAAGTAAAATATGTCTGCTCGCAAACGATAATTTACTGAGAAGTTTTACTTTGACATTTTTTTTTTCGAGACGGTTTGGGTGTGCCGTTCAAATTGAGGAATGATTTCTATAGAGTTTTTTCTTATCTTTTCAAATTCGATGACAGTTTTTCAGTAGCACGGTCAGAAAATAAACTTTTTCAAGAAAGACCATGGGGGCAAAAATTTTCAAGTCCGGTCCTGGATTTTTAATTAACTCAGAATGGGGTTTTGATGAGTTTCCGGAATGCACCATTCCTAGTAAATTTCTACAAAATATCTCCAGCCGTTTCAGAAATATCGCCTATGAAAGTTTTGTACCTGAGACATAAAACACCCTGTAACTTCTTAACCAATCACACAAAAAAAATTTCTTTTGTGGTTTTCGACCCGCCTTGAAGTCCGCTTATCACCATTGGTCTATGTAAGGTCACTCATGAATCACCCTGTATATGTACCGATGTTGGAGAGTAAAAAAGAAATACTTGTTAATGAAACTAAGAATGATAAGAATTTAAGCAAAGTAATTAATTTTACAAAAGTGGGTTGGCCAGGAAAAACTTCAGCAATGAATGCTGAGTTAAAACATTTTTGGAAACTTAGACATGACCTGAATATAGTGGATAGTATTTTAATTTTTAATGATAAAATTGTAATTCCTAGAAATTATGAATTCAGTCCTAGAGTTACTCCATGAGGGTCATTTAGGTATTGATAAGACAAAGGCTAAAGCTCGTGAATGTCTATATTGGATAGGTATGTCAACGGATATAAGTGATTTTATTCGTAAGTGTAAAATATGTGAAAAGAATCAAAATTATAATCAAAAGGAGCCTTTAAAACCACATCCTATTCCAGACCGCCCCTGGAGCAGAATCTCTGCTGACATATTTTATTACTTAGGCAGTGAATATCTGGTGGTAATTGATTCATATAGTAAATTAGTGGAAGTTAAGAAATTAAAATATAAAGACTCAGTGGAACTCATATCTCATATGAAGGAAATATTTTCACGACAAGGAATTCCTGAGCTGCTATTAGCTGATAATATGCCATTTGCAAGTCAAGTAAATTATTTGCAAATTAATTTCAATTTCAAATCATCACATCAAGCCCTACCTATGCTCAATCGAATGGATTGGCAGAGAAAGCGGTAGGAATTATAAAGCAATTAATGAAGAATAATAATAATAACTTGGACATGGCACTTTTACAATATAGGAATATGCCTATTGTAAGCATTGGTCTTTCACCTACTAGTCAGTTACTAAATAACCGAAGTTTAAGATCAAAGATTCCTTGCTTATCAACAACCTTAGAAAAGAAAACTAAGAACCCAACTGTCATAAGAAATACTCTTGAAAAAATTCAAGTTCAACAAAAGCATTACTATGATAGGGGTGCGAAACCATTATTAGAGTATTAGAGCCTGATCAAGACGCATTAATCTATAAAAATGGGAAATGGGAAAGCGCTAAAGGTTGAAACGAAGCATGATTCACCTAGATCCTATATTGTCAGGGATGAAATAGGAACATCATTAAGACGAAATAGACGGGATTTAAGAGCCTCACATAATAAGTATGAATTAAAAACTCCCTCTGAACCGCCTTTATTTGACAATAACTGTAATAGAAGTTCTTTTAACAGAAGTAGTGAGGAAAGAGAGGCATTAGTTGAAAATGTACCTAGAAACATAATAATTAATGATTATCCTGAAACTAGCTGTGTATCAGAGCCTAGTGATAATCATAGTACAATAAGACCAAAAAGAAATGTTAAAATTCCACCAAAGTTTTCAGACTATGTTGTATTAAAGTAGGAACATAAGTATATTATAAGGAAAATTAAAATTTTCTGTTGTCTTAATATAAAATTGAATGTAACTGTTACTTTTAGAAATCGGTTCCATTATTTCAATTTAAAATGTTAAATTGTGTTAATTTGTGTAAACTTCAGTGGGGAGGTGTAAGAGTTAGCTGAACTCACCCTTGATTCAAGATAACTGTCACTTGTCAATGTGACGTTAATCGATCGTAAGTCGATACGTCCCCACTTGGGTATTAGATTATTATTAACTACTAAAGTTACAGCACGGAAGCTGGTGTGAAATAATTAATTTCAATAACTTATAATAAAGAACTTGAACTATAAATGTGCATCATTGGTTACCTAGTATGATTCATACCAAACATGTTACAATAATGGTGCAATACTTCGTTATTTTCTAATTATCTATATAATTTTTTGTTTACCTATTTTTTTTTATGGTCAACATTACCGAAAACGTCATTGCTCACACGGTATATTATATTACTAACAGCCGATATTATAAACGCTGGTTAAGTAGAAAGTTAGTTATCTGGCAGATAACACTAACTCCGAGTTAAGTTTCCGCGTGCGTATTATAAAGCAAGATTTCCCCGAGCCTAGCTCGTGGTTATAGTTATCGCCGGAAGTCGGCCATATTTAACCCTCCACTCACCACGAATGTCAACGAAACAGCCAAAACAGCCATTGACGCTGAAGAAATGACGTGAGTGACACTTGAAATAAATAAGAAACGTCGTCGGTTGGCTTAAATCTGACAGGTCTGAATTTAATTCGTTTTCGTTTCATTCGTATCGTATTATGACAAGAAGGTTAGGTTTTAGAAGATAAACATTTTATCAAATCAGCATTTAATATTACTGTCTACCGTTATGTATTTTATTGTTTGTAATCAATATTAATTTCAACACACAGCGAGTGATAATAAGTGAAAATTGAATCGTGTGAAAGTTGGATCGTCTGTCTACGACACATAATAAAACCAGTGAGCGTTTTCAAGCCGTGTTTTCCAGTTAAGCTAATCAAATCAATTTAACACTCATCAACGACCAACGGAAGACTGAAGACTGCATAATTATAATAATAATAATTCGTAACTAATGCAAAAGAGACGGCCAGGGCTTTGCCTCTGCCTAATGCGTCCGCCCAACCCAGTCCAGTGCCCCAGCGTGTACACCCGTGTCCCGTGTCCGTCGGCCGTCGGTTTCAGTTTCAGACCAGCGCTATTCCAGGTCAAAAATTATTAAAATGAAGTAGGTAAACCTAACTTGGTTGAAAGCAGTCAATAGTCAGTACCTACCTGCTACCTAAGTACATATTTATTTACAAAAGTGAATTTTTATTCCACATTATGGGACATACCTACTGGAAGAATACTTATGTACCTACCTACAACGTTCGGTTCGAGTAATAGTTTTTTGGTCCATATTATGGAAAGAAGGGTTTATAAAATGTACCTACCTATACCTATTTGTTGATCGTTAATTTGTTATAAACTGAATAAATTTATAGCTTTCAATTTTCTGTTGTTTTATTGTCGAATAGATTGAAGAAGTGTCTAGTCTTTAATTTTCATATCTCAATATCGAATTTTTATGAATCAATCTACCTACCTATTATACCTACCTACCCTTTAGTTAAAGTGATATAATAATAATTGTGAAATTGTAACCTGGCTTTTTATTAACTAGGGCAGTTGATATGCTGTTTACTAATTCTCTATTTACTTATATTATTATACCTACCTACCATAAATGAATAAAAAAAAAAATTAATTCATATCAGCAGATTGAAATGCATCCATAATAATATTATTATGTATTATGCACTTATTAAAAGTTATTTTACAAGTTAATATTGAAATTATTTCATTATTAGAAAACTCACACTCAAAATTTTATCAATTAGGGAGGATGTAAACCTATAAAAACTAAGATCCAATAAGAATTACCTTAATATTCAACAAAATAATATGCCAGTTTACCACTTTAACCGGCGGAAATCTGACGGTTAACTTTATCGGCCAGATAGGCAAAGTTAACCGGCTACTTTAACCTAACCAAGATAAAAATAGCTTTATAAAACCGAATAGTAAGGTTATCTATGCAAACTCCGAGTTAAAGTTATCTGACAGTTAAAAAGTTAACCTTGAGAGCTGGAAAAAGCTTTATAATACACCTGTTGCTCTTTTAACTGGCAGATAGGGACTAACTCCGAGTTATCTTCCTTAACCAGCGTTTATAATATTGGCTGTAATTGCTCGAGCACAGCTACTTAAAAACCCAACAAAAAAAATTACATAAAAATTATTGTCGATGTTGACAAATAATGACAATATTATATTAAGACAATATAATCGTCTAAGGTGTAAATAATAAAAATCTACGTAAAGGTCCGCCCGAAACGGGCAATAGAATGGAGTGGAAATTGGGATTAGTTATGATGAACTTATTATGACTACGAGTTAGCACCATCTGTTCTCAATAATACGGTTTATAGCCCAATTCTTCGTTGTTCAATATCGTCTTTTCAAGAGACAAAGCAACAGTGAAGTGAATGCATCTCTGGGACTCTATTTATAATGTATTTTATGGGACATTTTCAGTGTTCGGGGCTCAGATTCAAATTATGTAGGTGTTTGACTATAGTTAGAATGGTCGAATCGAATGTAGCATGCGCCCCCGCGCCCCTCGGCCACTAATACTCAACTAATTCCTATTATATTATTTTGTTTGTTATTGCTATTTGTTAGGAATTATTATTTTTTTGCCGCCCCTATGAAGTTGCCGCCTGCGTGCGGGCACGCACTGCACGCCCGCTAGGACCGGCCCTGGGGTAGGATGTTTTTGGGAACTTCAAGGGTTTTTCTTGAATTTCCTCCCCCTCTTCCGATTCTTCCTCCGTTGTGAGAAATCTGCTTCTCGCAGGAATTTTTTTTCTCTGACGTACACCCTGTTCCCCTTCATTGCCACTCCACTGCTCAGGTTCGATGTGTCTTCAGCTTTCCTCAAATGAGCTCTCGCTTCAGCAAAAGTATCTAGAAAGTTGAAAAAATATGAACAACAATTGAGAAGCAAATACTCCTTTGAAAAGTTCCATCAGAAATTTTTTAATAGGTTTATACCTGAACAGTGTATAAGATATTGAGAATTTTTATTGAATTAGAGCGCCAATTTTATAGGCTGTTCCTTGGCACAATAATGACAACATCGTATATTTTTTCAAATAGGACACCTGTATAATATTGCATTTTCATATTTTCTGCGAAAATCAAATACGAATGGTTTTTACAGTTAGGTACATCAAGAGTTAAAAACAAGTGAAAATCTTCCATTTTCAAAGCAGCTGAACTTGAAAACGGGTTGTAAACTTACAGAAGCGGCTTAGTTGTCTTTAGTTTAGCTTTACATGTTGAATTAAATTTACAAATAGACATAATTCCCGCTTTTTCTCAAAACTAAAAATTTAATAAAATATAAATACATTATAATATATTGAATCAGAGACCATGAGTCTTCATAAATTGCAATTACATAATACTTACAATGGTGAATTGTTTCAATGGGCTTGTTTGCAACAATACCAACAGTTAAGTAGGTATCAATGATGTAAACGTCCAGGATTCAGAAAAATCATAGAGAGCAAAATCATTTTCCTATGCATAAAGACTCACAGCCAATATTATAAACGCTGGTTAAGGAAGATAACTCGGAGTTAGTCCCTATCTGCCAGTTAAAAGAGCAACAGGTGTATTATAAAGCTTTTTCCAGCTCTCAAGGTTAACTTTTTAACTGTCAGATAACTTTAACTCGGAGTTTGCATGTATAACCTTACTATTCGGTTTTATAAAGCTATTTTTATCTTGGTTAGGTTAAAGTAGCCGGTTAACTTTGCCTATCTGGCCGATAAAGTTAACCGTCAGATTTCCGCCGGTTAAAGTGGTAAACTGGCATATTATTTTGTTGAATATTAAGGTAATTCTTATTGGATCTTAGTTTTTATAGGTTTACATCCTCCCTAATTGATAAAATTTTGAGTGTGAGTTTTCTAATAATGAAATAATTTCAATGTTAACTTCAAAATAACTTTTAATAAAAGTGTATAATAATAATATTATTATTATTATGGATGCATTTAAATCTGCTGATATGAATTAATTTTTTTTTTTATTCATTTATGGTAGGTAGGTATAATAATATAAGTAAATAGAGAATTAGTAAAGAGCATATCAACTGCCCTATTTAATAAAAAGCCAGGTTACAATTTCACAATTATTATTATATCACTTTAACTAAAGGGTAGGTAGGTATAGGTAGGTAGATTGATTCATAAAAAATCGATATTGAGATATGAAAATTAAAGACTAGACACTTCTTCAATCTATTCGACAATAAAACAACAGAAAATTGAAAGCTATAAATTTATTCAGTTTATAACAAATTAACGATCAACAAATAGGTATAGGTAGGTACATTTTATAAACCCTTCTTTCCATAATATGGACCAAAAAACTATTACTCGAACCGAACGTTGTAGGTTGGTACATAAGTATTCTTCCAGTATATGTCCCATAATGTGGAATAAAAATTCACTTTTGTAAATAAATATGTACTTAGGTAGCAGGTAGGTACTGACTATTGACTGCTTTCAACCAAGTTAGGTTTACCTACTTCATTTTAATAATTTTTGACCTGGAATAGCGCTGGTCTGAAACTGGAACCGACGGCCGACGGACACGGGTGTACACTGGGGCACTGGCTCTGGGGCACTGGACTGGGTTGGGCGGACGCATTAGGCAGAGGCAAAGCCCTGGCCGTCTCTTATTTCGCCTGACCTTATTTTAAGAATTATTATTATTATAATTATGCAGTCTTCAGTCTTCCGTTGGTCGTTGATGAGTGTTAAGTAGATTGATTTGATTAGCTTAACTGGAAAACACGGCTTGAAAACGCTCACTGGTTTTATTATGTGTCGTAGACAGACGATTCAACTTTCACACGATTCAATTTTCACTTATTATCACTCGCTGTGTGTTGAAATTAATATTGATTACAAACAATAAAATACATAACGGTAGACAGTAATATTAAATGCTGATTTCATAAAAAAATGTTTATCTTCTAAAACCTAACCTTCTTGTCATAATACGATACGAATGAAACGAAAACGAATTAAATTCAGACCTGTCAGATTTAAGCCAACCGACGACGTTTCTTATTTATTTCAAGTGTCACTCACGTCATTTCTTCAGCGTCAATGGCTGTTTTGGCTGTTTCGTTGACATTCGTGTAAAGTGGACGGTTAAATATGGCCGACTTCCGGCGATAACTAACCACGAGCTAGGCTCGGGGAAATCTTGCTTTATAATACGCACGCGGAAACTTAACTCGGAGTTAGTGTTATCTGCCAGATAACTAACTTTCTACTTAACCAGCGTTTATAATATCGGCTGTCAGTATTCGCACGGTTTATTGTGGACAGGTAAATTTTGGAACCACTTTTTTGAGATGTGTGCTAACATATTTATGCTAACATTATTAGGCTAACAGTGGGTATTATAAAGGATCATTATGCTAAGGGCAGTTTTCAGTGGCCATTTTTAAAGCTAACATATCGCCGTCAAATCTTTTATTACGATTTTTTGCAATCCCTTTTATGTCAAGAATAACTAAATTGCGAGCGAAGTTGTTATGATTCCCACCTAGAGTGGATATTTTTTTAGAAACGGTCACAGAAATCTGCCCGTTAACTTAATGGACTTTTGTAATACCCTTTGTAAATAATTTGTCTAAAATGAATGAAGCAATGGGAATGCAACATGCCTATTCTGTCTGAAAGGAAGCAATACTATTTTATGAGCAATTTCTGCAGTGGACACTTCAGTAAGTTCATCTGATAATTCATTCACAACGAAAATTTCTAAAATAGAACTTTCCATGAAAGGGTGTTCAAAAAAGTTTTTTTTTCTTTTAATTCGCGACATATAATTACTGGAGTTTGTGATGTCATTGAGTAACTTATGTTTTTCACACTCACAATATTTCCATTTTTCAAACTGCAATAGGAATTTGGAGGAGATATGGGGATGTTAAAAGATGGAAACTTGATACTCTTGATGTATCGCATCCTTCAATAACTGGACCACGCGCATGTTGTCCTGAAATAATGGGTTCTGTGGAATATTCAGGATTTTGTTAAATCATAAATCAGAATCGGCCATTTCACCAAGCCTTGTGACAATTTGCTGCAAAGGTTTATCACCCTTTCTGATATGATTTTTAAAAAATTGCAGAAAGTTCTCATATTGGAATGAACTGCAGTTATCAAGGGATCCAAAGATTGTCACATCATCGGCAATATGAATGTGAGCGTGAAAAGAGCGTTTATATTTTATTTGTTAATAAAAAACACCCTGTTTTGACACTTTTACTCATGATTGTTTTATTTTTATAAAAAGTTCTTATGTTAATTTTTCATCCCTTCCGGGGGTCGTTCTTGGCCGCGTAGAGGGGTTGGCGGGCGTCGAGGACCGACCTCGACGTCAGCATCGCGTTCAGCGACCTCGAAAATGGGGGGTGACACAAGTTTGGCCATCAAAAGAAAGAAGTTCCGTGATTTACCCTTCATAGGGGTGGTTTTTGGCCGTTTTAGGGGGTGCGGTCAACTCGAGAAGAATTTAAACCACCACCATCGTATTCAGCATCCTGGAAAAGGGGAAGAGGGCTAGTCTCGTTGACTCTGAAATCCGAGCACATTCGTCCGATTCACAGAATCCACTACTAACCTGACCTGACCTGAATTTTGGTTTGCAATTCAACGAAAGGCTTTTTAAAAAATTATTTATTGAGAAAAGACTAATATAATAAATTCATAACAAACGGTTTACAATTTAATACATTAGGCCAGGAAGGCTAAATCTAATCTGAGCTTGAAATGCGTTGTCATAGCTTATATAGCTTCTGGAAAGGCAATGCCCTTTCCGTTTTGTGTACGTGACCACGTGCATGTATCTGTTATCAACACGCCTTTTTGGGTCTTAAAATATATACTTTAATAATGGTATTAAGTACTTACATTCTACGTTAATTCTTATATGATAAATATTTACTAATTTCTAGAGACACTAGGTCTTTGTCTTAGTTTGTTTATGTCTTACCTAATTACAAATGATATGGATTAAAAGGTGCATAACTCCTGACAGCAGATGCCACGGCTGCCACTGGAAACAAAACAAAATACCTTGAACAAAAATACAAAAATGTATTTCTCATATAGCGAATTCGAGTTGGCTGCACTTGCTCGGAGCGAGATCGATCTGTCTCTGAATCAGTTCTCCCAAAATTCTGCTCCAGTCCGGAGCAGAACTCTCGCATTTCGACTCTGTATGGAACCGAACTGTGTCAGGTCAGGCCAGAACCAGAGCCAGAGTCAGAACGCCAGACACCGGTGCAGTGCAGTGTGCAATCCAGTCTCTCTCCCTCTCAAGCTCAAGTCTCCCTCGTCCCTCCACGTCACCAGTTCCAGTCCGCATTTTTCGTAAGCGTAACGTAACGTAATACCTATCACCGTTTAGTTGTTATGAATATGATGTTATTTTTATTATAATAAGAGTGTGGAACGACAAGACGATCCCCTTTTAATTATTTTGCACTTCATATTAGTGGATAAGTACGTATTCGTATTGCGTATTGTGTTTGGTTTTGGTGTAAGGAATGGCGGTAGCACTAGCAGTAAAAGAAATTCTAGTAGATTCCTGTGGGAATGTTAAAGAAAATGAGGAAGGAGACCTTTTATGTAAAGTTGTGTTAGAAAATGGTAAATAAATATGCAGTTCCTAATTTAATTATTAGTAGGTAGTTTAGTATTATATTTGTGTAAAAGATATGAAATTAACTTGGTAGGGTTAAATGTCATATGGTAGTTCTATTATAAAATCTATGTTGTTGACTATTTGACTATTATTGTATTATGATGATTTTTTTTACACTGTTTTAGGCAACAAGGAAGTGATGCCTCTTGCTAAAGAAGCTCTGCATGCTGCAGGGTTTTCAATAATTGGTTATCCTGATCCAGATGGGGATGTCGAAGAGAATAGCATGTTTCATTATCCGAACATGAATGTTACAAACAATAAAGAATGGACCGAACAAGAAACAAAACTTCTACTTGACAAATATGAAGAGTATTTGCCACAAATAGGACCAAAAAACCTAAGAAACAAAAAATCTATGTGGGAAAAAATAAGCAGTGTTATCGAAGATGTTGCAAATGTTAATAGAACTTGGGAGCAGTGCCAGAATTGGTACAAAACAATTTTAAAAAGAAAACGAACTGCTACAAAAGTAAATAAACAAACCGGTGAAGAACGAGTCGATATAGATTATGAAGATGAATTCGCCAAAATCAGAGCCATTGATGACAGTGTAGAACCAGAGGTTCTTAGAAGTGGTAACAAGGTAGTAATTCAACCAAAGATTGTAAAAAATAAAGTGACCAAGCTGACAACTAATTCTAACTTGAGTGAAACCCTACTAAAAATTCATAGAGAAAAGGAAGAGGGGAAGAATAGAAGGCACAATGAAAAATTGGAGCTATTGAGAAAAGTTTTGGACCAGCAACGTGCAACATAATTATGCATTAGAACCAAAAAATGAGAGACTTAAAGAATAATTGGTGATTATTGAAATGAGCGGCATGGGTATATGGCGAAATGGCTTATACTATCGGATAGATTGTGTCTCTGGTGTCCGTATTCATCAAACTTCAAGATATAACTCTGGGGTTATATTTTGAATTTTCTGACAGCTGATTGGTCTAATGCTCAAAGCCTACGAACGCTACGAATTTTAAACCAATGACATGCTCCAAAATTTAACCCCAGGGGTTATATTTATTGATGAATACGGGCCTCCCAGTAAACACACAAACGTTGTTCAAACGTTGGAAAAACGTACTTGTGGTAGAAATAACGTTAGTCGTTGAAACTACAAACGTTGTTTTTTAGTTAAAACAAAACCGTGTAAAATTAATGTAACATAAACGTCGTTTCATTATTAAAACTTGACTTTTGGTTTTTATAAAACGTTTTAGTTTTGTTATTAATTTACGTTTTTTTTTAACACTTGAAAACGTTACTACGACGTTGTTGATCGTAAAATTTAACAACAAAATGTCATTTCTGCGTTACTCTATGAAGTTGAAATAACATAATTCACGGTTGAAACTAGCATCTAAACTGACGTAATTCTAACGTGTAAAATTAAACATTATTGCGTTGTTATAAAGTAACGTAATATTCACATGTCAAGCTAACCTGAAAATAACGTCATAAATTTCAAGTCATTTATAGCTGGAATATATTACGTGAAAATCACGTTAGAGGTCAATGATTGTAGATTGAAGAAACAACTAACGTCAATCTAACGTGTAATAATGAGCCATTATTACTATGTTATAAAGTAACGTAATATTCACATGTTAGAGTAACTTTAAAGTAACGTTATAAATTTCAAGGCCTTTAAAGTCAATATGTTACGTTACAATTACGTTAGAAGTCGACGGTTGTAGACTGAAGAAAAACTGACGTTTATCTAACGTAATTAATGAGCTATTATTACAATGTTATAAAGTAACGTAATATTCACATGTTAAAGTAACTTTAAAGTAACGTCAAAAATTTCAAGGCTTTTAAAGTCAATATGTTAGGTTACAATTACGTTAGAAGTCGACGGTTGTAGACTGAAGATAAACTGACGTTTATCTAACGTAATTAATGAGCTATTATTACAATGTTATAAAATAACGTAATATTCACATGTTAAAGTAACTTTAAAGTAACGTCATAAATTTCATGACCTTAAAAGTCAATATGTTACGTGACAATTACGTTAGAAATCGACGGTTGTAGACTGAAGATAAACTGACGTTTATCTAACGTAATTAATGAGCTATTATTACAATGTTACAAAGTAAGGTATAATGCACATGCAAAATTAACTTTATAATAACGTGATAAGTTTGTGACTTGCCGACACCCACTCCCGTCCCTGTCAGGTGTAAACGGTGTGTCATTCTACACGCATTGATTATTAAAAAAATTCACGTGAACGTTACATGCCCGTCCCGTGAGATGTAAATAGACCATTATGCATGAATTAAAATAGATGTTATCTGCGAGTTTTGTATGCACTGTACTTTCTAGAGAAGTTCCATTTTTTGAATTTATATAAAAATTACGTTTGTATAATAAGACAATCATCCAGGTTGGTGACACAATTATTATCGTGTTAGTATATCGGTGGTCCGTAATTGGTATAACTTTCAAGTTCTAATATTGCTAATTATTTTTATATTAGAACTTATAATAATTATTATCAATTTTCGTCGATAATTTGTCGTGTTTCTTGCTGTGATCGTTTATCTTCGCAGTTGGTAATGCCACGTAATGCTCCCAGGCAGTCCAGGCGTTTTATTATGGTAAGTTATGTGACGTATTTGCGCCCGTGAACGTGAACTGTTGAGTTATATTACGCGTTTGCGTGTTTGTTGAGACACGCTGAGATAGACACTTACACTCTTGGCAGTAGAAAGCGCTTCTGTCCTGTCAACTGTCACTGTCGACCCTGTCCGTCGTTCTCGTTGGTCATAATCGTCGTTACTCGTTATGCTTCGTGGTGGTGGTGTGGTGTCTGCGTCTGCGTCTGGTGTCGGTCTGCCCACCCCACAAGTCATCACGCCATTTGCATTTCCGAATATCCGATTTGCGATTTGCGAAATCGCAATCGCACGGTGTTATCAGTTTCAGTTTCTTCATGAAAATTAGGTAAGTAGCACGTATAATAACTACCTTTTTAAAATGTAGTCGTGTTTTTGTTTTAACAACGCACTTTTATCAAGTTTACTAATTTTTGCGAGAAGAGGTTAGTATTGTAGCGTCGGAAATGAAAACACGTGGCCCTGCAGGCCGCAGGCTACGCGAGGTGAACCGGTGAACGGTGAACAGAACAGACTTGTTCATGCATGCAGGCCTTTTCAGAGGCCGAAAAGTATGAATGGCGTGATATATTTAAATAGATGCATTATGATATGACTCCGTTTGGACTAAGAATAAGAATGTGTCTTTATTGTGATGAAATTTAATTCGAATCAACACTACTTGTTGAGGATTGGTTAGGAATGTCGCATATTATATATTATACAGGGTTATTCACGGTATACGCGACGGACGATTACGGCCATAATCCCTTGATTTTAAGAATTTTTTTTTTGAAAAGGATACACAGACCCGTTAAAGGGACATTTTAAAATTGTATTAATAATGTACAGTGTCCCAAATATATGAAACATATCAAAGCCATGTTTTTTAAATGGCATGCTCCTATCCTGTTATTGCATTTTTAGATTTAGGATAGGTATATTTTATTTATTTAGGATAAATTTAGATAAAGGGACTTAGCAATAATCGTCCGTCGCGTATACCTACCGTGAATAACCCTGTAGAGACTTTTCGTAAAATCTTGAACTTTCAATTCTATAATGTCACTAGGTCAAGTTGAATTAATTTTTGTTATTTTATTTCAGCATAACGGGCATGTGTCAACATTTTTTAGATTAAATTGAATGTTCTGTCTATGGATTCTGAATTATGAAAGAATTATTATAATGTGCACAAATAATAATAATAATAATAATAATAATAATGTTTATTGCATCGCCTCATACCACATACATGTAAATATATACAATAATATACAACAAATAAACGATAGTTAGATAACTTACATGATGCGCCAAATAGGGTGCAAAAGGCACTGGTTCAGTCGCCTCTTTTGAGGTTTCTGGTCTTCCACCAACCCCTGAATCTTAACCTAATCCCAACACAATAATGATCCCTATCATATAAACTACAAAAAACGACCCTAAACTAAACAAAAGGAAGACTATGAAAATATAAACGTAATTTAATGTATTATAATGAGAATTTAAAACTAAATACATACAACACCCACAAGGACCGGAGGACGCTACCCACATGAGTTATACCACATATCGCATTGCCTATCAAATAACAAGTTCAATATTTGTCACAATTTCCCGTAGCAACGACGTATGACAATGAGATTCCGCAACATGGAGTAAATGAATCAACCCAGCGTATCCGTGAGTTCCGTGACTATATGAAGGAGATGGACTGTAAAGCTCTTTTAGAAAAATTGCCGGAGGGCGGCGGGCTGTGCTTATTGTTCATGCAAAAGCCTTTTTTTGTGTTTAATTTTGAATTTGAGAGCGCTAAGCAATTTATAGTCGGTGGGAATATTGTTATACAAACTGAATGCCAGGTACGTGAATGATTTTTTAAAAATTTGAGTTCTGTGTTTGGGACAGTGAATAAGATTTTTGCGCCTGACATTCAGATTATGTATGTCAGTTCTGAATTTGATCTTCCTGTAAAGATAGCTTGGTTTTTTTTCGATTAGTACTTTATGTATTAGGACAACAGTGTGATGACGCAGCCTGTTGTACATGTTGAGCCAGTTAGCCGACTTCAATTTGTGGGAAATTCGGTCGTATTTTCTGATCAAATAAATGAATCTCAGACAGGAATTTTGAACTCTCTGGACTCTGCCATGCCAAGCTCGTGACAAAAAGGTTCCATAGACTTGGTAACAGTAATTGAAGTTTGATAAAATGAGACTATCGCACAACATTCTTTTTGTCTCACAGCTGAGGAAGTGTCTACTGCTATATAATAGCTTAAGTTTATGAAAGGAGTTTTGTATCAATTTCTTTACATGCAGATCGAATTTTAAGCTTGAATCGATGATAACACCCAGATTTTTTGCAGAATCCGCTAGATTCAGAGTCTGGTCACCTACTCTGATCCTGAGCCGACCCTTCACATATGACACAGCCTCTGCTGGACCAAACACCAAAACATATGA
Organism: Malachius bipustulatus; assembly: GCA_910589415.1. Classification (NCBI taxonomy): domain Eukaryota; kingdom Metazoa; phylum Arthropoda; class Insecta; order Coleoptera; family Melyridae; genus Malachius; species Malachius bipustulatus. The sequence goes on along the minus strand of OU342638.1, from coordinate 16,988,584 downwards.
TTTTTTGGGGTTAATTTTAAGGGAATGTTTTTCGGCTGCCGCCAGCAGGGCATTCAAATCATTGTTAATTTTTAAGTTGGCATCTGTCAGTTCCTCAGGTGGAAAGGATAAATATAATTGGGTGTCATCAGCGTAAAAGTGGTGACTGCAGTGAGAAATGTTATCTTGTAGGTCAGATGTATATATCGCATACAATAATGGAGATAAAATTGAGCCCTGAGGCACACCACTCATATTCCGCAACACGGAGGAACATTGGCCATTCAGTTTCACACGCTGGGATCTATCATCAAGAAAGCTATGAACAAGTTTTATCGAATCTCTAGATAGTCCCAGATAATTTAATTTAGCAAGCAACAGCTGGTGATTGATAGTGTCGAAAGCTTTTGTGAAGTCCAACAACACTAGCACTGTAACCCTCTTGGAGTCATAAGCTCTCACAATGTCGTCTAGAATGGTAAGTAAAGCAGTTGAGCAACTATGACCAGCTCTGAAACCCGACTGATTCTCTGGTAGCAAATTGGATGAGTCTACATATTTCGAGAGCTGTTTGAACATAATTCGCTCGAGAATCTTGGAGAAAATAGGTAATATACTCAAGGGCCTAAGATCACCATAACCAGATGGATTTGAAATTTTATTCAGGGGAAGAATCTCAGCGATCTTCCAATCAGGCGGGAAAAAGGACTGTCTAATACACTCATTTACGATGTTGCATATGACAGGGCCAAGAGCGGGGAGACACATTTTAATCATTTCTGCTGATATTCCATCTATCCCTATAGCCTTTGTTTTGATGTTTGATATTATATCGACTACCTCAAGCTCCGAGAGAGAGTGGTATGCGAGTAATCATATGTTCAAAATTGAAAGCTGATCGGATATAATAGATAATAGGTAGGTACCTACAGATTTGCTTTAAAGTTTCAACCCCTCGGCCCTGTAAAATTTCATACAAATCATTGTATGAAATTTTAGGTGGTGAAGTGAAATGCTTCTGGAAAATTTTATAGGATACTTCCTTAAGATTTGCAGTATTTTAATTTGGTCCTGGTAGATTTAAACCTTTGATATAATTATGTATAAAAAAAAATTAGTGTCGCTACGACAAATCAGGCGTAGAACTAAAACTAGATATAAAGTATTGACCAAACTTTCAAATGTCTCTGTACAATCAGTATCACCTTCTCATTTTCAACAAGTGCCATCAGTCTCTTCAGCCTCTGTAGCTTTACCTGAAATTGATCGTGTTGAGGAGGGTGAATTTTTGATACTGGATGAGTCTGAGGATACCGATTCAGTAGATTCTCAAAGAAGTGAGGAATCTGAACTCAGTAATAATTATAACGGTAGAAACTTCACAGACCAATTGAGGGACTGGGCAGTTTCCAACAATATAACTTTAAATGCTGTAACAGAGCTGTTACATATTCTGCATCCCCAATTGAATAATTTGCCGCTAGATGCGAGAACATTATTGTCTACTCCACGGTGTATTCAGAATATATCCCATCTGCAGAATGGTTCGATGAGCTATTTTGGTATTAAAGATAAATTATTATCCAAGTTAAGGCATGGATTTAAAAGTTCTTTTCATGATACGATTTTAATACAGATTAATATAGATGGAATACCATTGTTCAAAAGCAGTTGCACTGAGTTTTATCCTATTCTTGGGTTGTGCAAAAATATTAATGATGGAAGTCCATTTACAATAGCAGTTTATTCTGGCAAAGGGAAACCTAGTCCAATTGAATTGTATCTAAAAGACTTTATAGAGGAAGTAAAGAAACTACGACATGAAGGAATTTATTTCAACAATCAGCATTACTACTTTGATATTGAATTTTTTATATGCGATGCTCCTGCTCGTGCCTATTTGAAAGGAACTGCTGGTCACACCAGTAAATTTGGTTGCGAAAAATGCGATATTGTTGGAAATTACGAGAATAATCGTGTAAATTTTGCATGTAACACACAGCAGCAAGTTATCTCAAAAAGAAATGATGCAGATTTTCATTTACAAACTTCAAGTTCTCCTCATGTTAAAATTAGATCACCACTTTTAAATTTAAATATAAAAATGGTAACACAATTCCCACTAGATCCCATGCACTTAATATTTTTAGGTGTTGTCAGACGTATGCTATTATTTTATGTTGAAGGAAAAAAGCCATATAAATTGTCAAATAAAATTACTCAAGAAATAGATACAAAAATAGGAACATTGCAAAAATATATTCCATCTGAATTTGTTAGAAAGCCCAGACCTTTGGCTGAAATCAAGAGATGGAAGGCAACAGAATTCCGTCTTTTTATTTTATATACAGCTCCAGTGATTTTGAAAAATGCATTGAATGATTATAATTATGATTTTTTAATCCTGTTGCACTGCGCTATTTTTATTTTATCAAATATTGCTTTGCTTGGGAAGTTTACAGAAGTCGCTCAGAAGTCTTTGGAAACTTTTCTTAACAAGTCGGCTCGAATTTTCGGTAAAGATTTTGTTGTATTTAACGTTCACAATTTACTTCATCTGACTGATGAAGTTAATTTATATGGTTCTTTGAATCAGTTTTCTTGTTTTCATTTCGAGAATTACTTGCAATCGTTGAAAAGGAAAATTCGATCTAAAAAAAATACTCTTCAACAAATTTGCCGAAGGATTGAAGAGTGCGATAAATTAGACAGTGCAAAAAACAGTACCAGTACACGTATTACTTCTAAGGGGCGCTTTGACGAAATTTACAATGATCAAGGAAAAACTATTGCATACAATTGTAAGAAACTGATATTTCGCGACTATCTTCTCTCCACTTCCCAACCTGACAATTGCGTTTTTTTAAAGTCAAAAAAAGTGTGCTTGGTGTCAAAAGTATCTTATATTGAACATAAGTATATTTTTCAAGGTTTAAGCTTTTGTTACTATTATGATTTATACACCAATCCTGTAGCTTCTTCTCAACTGCATTTTTATTATGTTAAAAAAACTACCGATAACTCAGTTATTCAGTTTAAAAAAGAAGACATTTTACATAAATGCTTATTATTACCTTATAAACATGGGTTTGCTGTATTTCCATTAAATCATTTGCTCTAAATGTATGTCAGATATTCCCAAAGTTATTTAGTTTTTTATGTATTCAAACTTTTGTGATTATTAGAATAATAATAGTACATAAACATAACTATTGATTTTCCTGCATAACTTTGTAAGTAACTAAATAAGAAAAAATATAACATATTATGTTTGTTTCAGATGTATCATTATAATACTTGTTTACTTTTATTAGGTACACCTGATTTATTTTCACTAAATTTGGGAGAAAAATTCATTTAAATAATATTGTAGGGCTGTCAGTTAACCGATTAACCATTTTTAATATCTAGTAAACATTTTGATTAACCTACTCTTATAAAGGTGTTTTGTTAAGTTATATGTTTATCCCGTTTTAATTCATAGTATAAGTGTATAAGTCTACTATGCCTTATTTGTTATTAGGCATATTTTTGTTATCATTACCGTAGCGTAATATTGTATGTATTTATTATGTTGAGAGAAGCACACTGTGAGAGATGTATGCAGTTGTGGAGTTCATGGCTGCAGATGGCGAATCATCTTCTTACGAAGTTTCCATTGTGCCTCTACTATGGCTACATAAAAATAACACGAAATGTTACTGGCCAGTCTCAACGAAGAATGTCCCTTTAACGAAGTTAGTTGAAAGTCAGACCCCATTTAAAAGTTCCTGGCCGAGATATAAAATTTACAAAGTTCATTATAAGACAGGTATTTTTCTTTCTAGTTTCATAATGTATTATTATAGGACTACCTATTTTTATCATATATCTATACTAAATAACTGACTGTTTTAGAGACCTACAAGTTAGCAGAAAAGAAACTGTCACAGGTAACAGATTCAACAGAATCAATGGATACTAATAGCAGTACAAGAAGTCTTTGTCAAAAAATGATGATTACATCCAATGACAGCTCTTCATCCGATGATGATGATGTTAACGACTTACCACCCCAGGATGACCATGATGTTGCACCATCCACGAAGAGGTTTATCAAAGAAAATAATGATTTACACCCTGACGATGCACCGCCCATGAAGAGGTTAAGAACAGATGATTATGTACAGGGTGAGTATTTTGAATAAACGACCAACTTTCAGCTAAAGGTGGAAAGTTTTTTCCTTATGTAAATATGTGAATTTTTTAGACACCGAACTAGAAAGACTTGATGATGGAAAGTCCATTAGTAGCAGTGATATTATTTCGCATGCGTCTACGTCAACAGCTTCAACAAGGACCATCTATTCATCAGGTTTGTTTTATAAATATTCTATAATTTTTTGGTTATAGTATTTTTATAATTTTTAGATTTTGAAGAAAATGTTCTGGAAAGGCCGAGACAAGATCAGTTTTGAAAAAACGCATATAATGACAATAATTTATGGTAAGTATCTACCTATAAATTTTGGATATGAAACCAGTAATTACATGTCATATTTTAATTTGACTGGTTTTTGAATATAGCAAAAATTGCGTCTCACATAGAACAACATTCAGTCATTCTGAATGAATTAATTCGAAGCACCAGAGCTTCAAATGAACAGTCCATAGAGACTCCAATGGATGTTCCTTCCTTCCCAATGAAAACTTTACAAGAATTTCAAGAGTTAGAAGAAAAATTGAAGCTTACTTCATCGCTAACAAATTACTTAGTAAGTATCTGGAATATGATAATTATGATGACTATTATTCAGTGATGGGCATTATGTCACTAGGAGTGTTGTAATGCTCATCGAATGAATAATTTATTACGGTTTTCACTGCCCCAAATTTTTTCATATGGACTCATTTATTTAACTGATTTTGTTGACAGGTTGTCAGGTTGGCAGCTGTAGGTGGATCCGGGATAGAAAGCCTTACAAGAAGGATATTGAAGTTCTTAATCGATGATAGAGTGGCAGTTCGGTTCAACTGGAAAGGCCGAGACAAGATCAGTTTTGAAAAAACGCATATAATGACAATAATTTATGGTAAGTATCTACCTATAAATTTTGGATATGAAACCAGTAATTACATGTCATATTTTAATTTGACTGGTTTTTGAATATAGCAAAAATTGCGTCTCACATAGAACAACATTCAGTCATTCTGAATGAATTAATTCGAAGCACCAGAGCTTCAAATGAACAGTCCATAGAGACTCCAATGGATGTTCCTTCCTTCCCAATGAAAACTTTACAAGAATTTCAAGAGTTAGAAGAAAAATTGAAGCTTACTTCATCGCTAACAAATTACTTAGTAAGTATCTGGAATATGATAATTATGATGACTATTATTCAGTGATGGGCATTATGTCACTAGGAGTGTTGTAATGCTCATCGAATGAATAATTTATTACGGTTTTCACTGCCCCAAATTTTTTCATATGGACTCATTTATTTAACTGATTTTGTTGACAGGTTGTCAGGTTGGCAGCTGTAGGTGGATCCGGGATAGAAAGCCTTACAAGAAGGATATTGAAGTTCTTAATCGATGATAGAGTGGCAGTTCGGTTCAACTGGAAAGGCCGAGACAAGATCAGTTTTGAAAAAACGCATATAATGACAATAATTTATGGTAAGTATCTACCTATAAATTTTGGATATGAAACCAGTAATTACATGTCATATTTTAATTTGACTGGTTTTGATCATGCAAATTCTGTAGCGGGCATAAGTTTTTAGTGGCAAAGCTTGCCTATGATTAGATACAAACTTGGTTGAATAAGTAGAAAGTTGTAAAATTTTTCCACTCAAATATTTCAAAATAAAAAAAATTGCTCGTGTAATTTTTGTTTTTTATTCAAAAACCAATCAAGCAAGCCATTTTTAACTGAAACTATTAGGGCACTTTTCGAAAGAATCTCAATAATTAAGATTGCTCTATCAAGATAAACTAATATAGCTCTTCTTTTTAATTTTTTAGAGGCTGCGAAGAAAACTTTCCCGCAAAATGAGAAAAATGATTATATCATCGCTAAAGTCGTCAAGGATTGGCTGAAGTATGCCAAGGCCAGGCTGGATGGGAAAAATAAAAAGGCGAATTAATAATAACTCATTACCTACTTCATTCAAACTCCCAAGTGGTTTTTTTTTTCTCTGACTTATTATTTATCATTCACATTCTGAAGTATTTTATTTTTTATTTTTTCTTGCAATGTTCAGTTATGAACCATATATACAGGATGTCCCAGCTCTGTAGGCCAAACGATGGACAAAAAAAAAATTGGCGAATTCAAGTACAGGTCACAATGGCCACAATTTAAAATTATTTTGTATACTCCAAAATCCTGTACTTGAATACAAATTCAAGTACAAAAAAAAAAATTACAATAATACATCATTTGGCCTACAGAGACCGCTTTAAATAAGTTGGGACATCCTTTATATACATACCTACATGTTATAGTTGATTGGGTTAGAATTTATATTTAATTGCAACATACACATGTTATAGTTTATTGGGTTAGAATTTATATTTAATTGCAATATACAGGGTAAGTCATTGATATGGGAAAGCTCGATTACACCTATACCATTAAAGATATCGAAATGAACCAAAAAGTGCTGTAAATGAGAGGGTAAAGTGCATTTTGTAAAATTACTTTCAGATACACAGGATGGCCCAATATCGCTGTACGCCATACAACTTTGTTATTTTAAATGGGACACCCTCTATATTATTACATCTTCAGATTGTTTGAGAAAAGTTAAAAAGAATGGTTTGTAAAGTTGAAGTTTGTAATGAGCGATTTATGAGTTATCTTGTGACATTCGTGTGAAATTTCCTGCATGTTAATCAAATGAAAATCGCGATTTTTCATTTTCAAAGCAGCTTATATTGAAAACGGCTCGAGATATGGAAAAACGGTTTACATGTCCCTATCTTAATTTTTAATTTGGTATCCTATCATGTAGCTGAAATTTTTATACCGGGTGATGAAAATAATCAAATTTTTTACCACTCTGTATAAAAATTTCATCCATCCAATAGGATACCGCTTGAAAAGTTAAGATAGGAACATGTAAACCGTTTTTCCATATCTCGAGCCGTTTTTAATATAAGCTGCTTTGAAAATGGAAAATCGCGATTTTCATTTGTTTATAACTCATAAATCGCTCATTACAAAACTTCAACTTTACAAACCATTATTTTTGACTTTTCTCAAATAATCTAAAGATGTAATAATATAGAGGGTGTCCTATTTAAAATTACAAAGTTGTATGGCGTACAGCGATATTGGGCCATCCTGTGTATCTGAAAATAATTTTACAAACTGCACTTTACCCTCCCATTTACAGCACTTTTTGGTTCATTTCGATATCTTTAATGGTGTAGGTGCAATCGAGCTTTCCCATATCAATGACTTACCCTGTATACATGTTATAGTTTATTGGGTTAGAATTTATATTTAATTGCTTCAAGGATATTTGTTTTTTTTTTGTTATTGTAATTTTCTTTTAAAAGAGTGTTTATTTTTGTTATGTATAAATAATAAAGTATAAATATACTTTTGTAAGTAATTTTAACGTGTTTTATTACCTGAATTTACCTGAATTGAAACGTTATTTTCAAATTGAAGATTGACGTTTTTATACCCAACTTTTTCAACAAAAAAAAAACGTTGGTTTTAAATAAAAATCTCCGTCTTTTTAACGTATTTTGTCAACAGCCTTTACATGTTGCTTTTGAATTAAAGATTAACGGTTTTATAACCTACTGAAAAAACGTTACTTTTGAATCAAAGATTAACGTTTTTATAACGTACTTTTTAAAGAAGGCGAATAAAAATTATCGTTTTATTAAAACGCTGAAATTGCATGTTTCTTTCAATCATAAATTAAACGTATTTTTCACTTTGAATTTCAATGTTTAAAAAACGTTTCTTTTGCGATATAAGGTTACCTATAGTTATAAACTACATTTTATTAACGTTGAAGTTATGTGTTTATTAAACGTTGATTTCAACCCTCTTAATAACGTTACTGGTTGAAAATAACGTTGAAATTGAGGACATTTGAACGTTTATTCAACGGTCGGTTATCGTCGTAATGAAACGTTTTTATAACCATTGTGTGTTTACTGGGCTAGGAGTATCAAGGTACCATTGAATTTTTGCGGCGGCAAGTAATAGTCGAGAAATAAGGCCTTAAAGTGTCATCCTTGCCCTAATACGTGTATTCGTACATATGCGCTCGAACAGGAAGCTCGCACTCCGTCGGACACACGACGATGGAGAGTGATGGAGAACACTTGTGTTTGGGAGACCCCCATGTACGTTTGTGCTGAAAAATGGTGAATTTTCCATCTTAACTTTTAGGAGATTTAAAGTTTTTCGACTCAGTCGAAAATTTCTCTGGAACTAATGAAGGTAACATTTATCATTTATAGTAAAATACGTACCTATTATTGCAAATAAGCATTCTTTGTGCTAAATCTAATTATTATAATAAGGCATAAATATAGTCATATAATATTAGCAGATACTAAAAATATAGTACTTAGTCTTAATACAGATAATTCATCAAATATAGATACACCTAATGCATAATAGCTATACTTATTATTACTTACCTCATTTTCCGAATAGTTGTGAACTATTTCTAAATAATTTTTTATTTTTGGCCGAACGATTTTTTGATTTTTTACACGTAAAATTTCATGAAGTTCATCGTCACTATCACTACTGCTTTCATCAAGCAATAGTTCAGCGGTTATATTGTTAAATATTTGTTTCCTTTCCATCTCTAAAATAATACTAATAAATAATATTCATCAGCAGTATTAAAATTAAAATATTCCCGCTATTTCTAACCTCTAAATTCACGGGAGTGCACCGTTGCACCGTCAAATTTCACGGTGCAGTTTATTTTGCCCCGGGACAGAGCCTCCTTAAGTAAGTGAAGGAGGCTCTGCCCGGGACAGTTCCGCCATACGACTCGAACAAATTTTCCTTTGCACAGCCAGAGAGCAAGTGTAACTCGAACACGATTACGATATGCACCGCCAGAGTTCACTTTAACTCGAATACGATTACGAAAAGCACTGGAACGGAGTCCTACAAATCGAACACGAGATTCCGTCTCGGTGCGCACCCGGAGCAGAAAAGTGCAGTAACTCGAATTCGCTAATAGACAAGTGAACTTCTTATTAATGCAGTATGAAAAGAATGACAGTGATGACAGTGGTGATGACAAAATTTTGGAAGCAGCCAATCGCTCACTATTTTACTAAAGATGTCATAAAGACTGATGACTTAGTATTTTTAATTCAAGGAGTTATAAGCTCATTGCAGAATATTGCAGACCTTCTTTCACACAACTATTTTTTCCTTTACTCTTCGGGTATGGTAACCTTATCTCTAGAACGGGGAAGAAGAGAACAAAGCAGTGCAAGAAGAGTAGAACAAGGCGGTGGAAGAAGAGAACGAGGCTGGCACCCTCCTCATGGGTGCCATCTTGACGTGGTGAGGAGGCTGGACGTGGAGCAGCGGGCGGCGGAGGGGGACACCTGGGGAATGCTTTCAAGTATCCCCGGAGGTCCACCGAAGTCAGCCCAGCACCACGTCTCGAAGTGCAACCACATCCCCCACCCCTTCCTCCCAAACTCACTTCCTTCCTCTCCACGGGTAGCCTTGTCTAACGCGCCCCTACAAGTGAACTTCTTAATGCAGTATGAAAAGAATGACAGTGATGACAGTGGTGATGACACGGTCTTGGAAAATTTTGGAAGCAGCCAATCGCTCACTGTTCACCAATTCGCCGATGATGGCCGGCGGTGAAGAAGTTAATTTAGCGGCTCCGCAAAAGCCTTGTAGAAAATGTAAAAAAGTAGCAATTTCGGGAGTGAAATGTGTACAGTGCGGTGCAGTTACGCATGATGGATGCGTTAAGCTTTTGAAAGGTGTGAAAATTATTGACGCAAGTGCAAAAACAATAAATTGTTGCCAAGAATTAATTGTGAGTATGGAAAACAGCGATCAGCTGAAATCGCCGTTGGCTGATAACGCACAGCTGGCAGTGTATCAAATCGAGATAAACTACCTAAAGCAAATGGTAAGTGACAGAGACCAAACGATATTTCAACAACAGAGAGTTATTGATTCATTAACGAATCATTTGGATTTTATATCGAGGAATGGAGGATTGCGTAATGAATTTGAAAGTTCTGATAATTTGAATAGAAACCGGGAAACAGCGAAATCATATTCCGAAGCTGTGGCTTCCTCTTTTGGTGAAGATTCAACAAACAAAATAAATCAGAATTTTTCATCGAAAAATCTAGGACACAATGATGAAAATCAAAGTGTCAAGAGTGTAATAGTATATTATGCAACGAGCTTATAATGAAGGCTATTAATACGCGAGTATGATGGTTAAGATACGAGCCGTAGGCGAGTGTCTTAACCATCATAAGAGCGTATTAATAGCCATTATCTGCGAGTTCCATACACTATTTTTTCTACGACCCTTTTTTATTTCATAGAAAAGATTAAAAAATTATATATTTTAACAATGACCCGTGTACAATTGCGGATCATTGAGGTTAAGATAGGTTGCTATTTGTTTACGCATATTACCAAATTTTCTCTTCGTCGCTAAGATTATTCTGCTGAGACATGTTTTAGTATCAAGTTTAAAGGGCACTACTCACTACTGCGTAATTTTTATTATGCGAAGTTCGAATCCCGAATTTTACGCTTCGATTTTGAGATTAATTAATAATTTTAATAACATCGACAGCCATTAATTACGATATTGTTAACCTGCGCAACGCGACGATCGCAGCGTTGCCGCTTTGAATACTATCACGGAGCGCCACGAATAATATAATACTTTATCTTCCTATCTTTTACACGATATACCTACCTATCAAATTAATTAAGGTAACATAAAATCTTGATACATTTTCTTTGAATGTTACTTATGTTCTAAATTAAATAAACGTTCAGAATTTTTTTTCAGAAATACAGAACTTATATCACAAGGCAATTTATGTCGTGAGTATGACAACTCTGTGACTTCGGTTGGCTTGCCGACCCGATTTGTTAGCGAAAAGGAACCGATTCGATTGCAAATGCTCCTCTGCCATTGGATAGCTTGACCAGTGTTTTAATGAATATTTGTATCTTAATGAGACCCAGGTAGAAGCACCGGTTTTGGCCATCGACCTGGTTATGGCCACTTGAGGATTTAAGCTGTTAAAATAGTAATTCTATTCCATGTTATATTAACTCAATTTTCCCGCTAAATTTTAAATTTGTGGATAGTGTAGTTAACAATTTTGCCACTAGGTGCATATAAATGGCTACCGAAGGTGTACTGTTCAATGTCGGAGTTCCAAGTTTTAAGTTAAATCTTACTCTGTTGCTTAAGAATTGAGGTAAGTTTGAATGCTTATTACATATTTTGTAGAGTAGATAATGTAAATGTGAATTTCAACTCAGAGTAATAAAATATCTCTCGTTAATATGATTTAATAATTTTAGTGATATTTTCAAGGTTAATATTAAAATGAAGGGTGGCCAAAACTGAACCAGATTTCTTCGATGATTTCAGTTTTGGCCATTAGGATGGCCAAAAGTAATTTTAAATATTTCAGTTCTGGCCACCCAAAAATCATTTGACATTATCAGGCAAAGTGCGGTTCCTAATACCTAGGTACCTTACTTATTTTTATTTTTTTCAAATTTACAGAATAATGGCGAATGTAAATAAAAATAAGATTTCGAAAAATAAGCCCCAAACTAATAGAAAATTATTTTGTTACAACTCGGAGCAACTTGAAAACGCTTTGGAGGCTATTAGTAACGGCATTCCTGTTGCAACAGCTGCAAAATCCTTTAATATACCACGTTCTACAAGAAGACATAAGCTAGCTGGTGAAGCTCCCAAGGGTACGGGTAAAATTGGGCCAGATGCGATCTTAGGAAAGGATATAGAAAAAGACTTATGCTCATGGATCCTAACATGCAGCAGAATGGGATTTCCTGTTAACAAAGATGATTTGGCATACTCAGTTAAGAAAATTGTTGAAGAAAAGAATATTAAGACCCCTTTTAAGCAGTCTCTACCTGGGAAGACTTGGTTCAAATCATTCATGGCAAGACATCCTGAAATTTCATTAAAGCAATCCGAATACATCAATAAGGCCAGAGCACAAATAACGGAAGAGAAAATTCGTAAGTGGTTTCAGGAAACGCTGGAACTTCTCGAAGACGATGCAGAAGTGTTGCAAGATCCTTCACGGATATGGAACATGGACGAAACTTCTGTATATCTGAACCCGGGAAAAAGTTTTGTGTTGGCAGGAAAAGGTAAACATGTTTATGCAACCTCATCCAATTCTGATAAGGAAAATGTTACCACATTGGTCACTGTCAATGCGGTTGGTGAAATAGCTCCACCTTTGACAATTTACAAATTTGATCGTTTACCTCTAACATATGTTAAAGAGGCACCATCTGGATGGGGTATTGGGAAGTCTGAGAATGGTTGGATGACGGCCAAACATTTTTATGAATACTTTGCAAATGTTTTCCATCCATTTTTAATAGAAAAGAATTACAAGTTTCCTGTACTGGTATTTCTTGATGGTCATTCTTCACATTTAAGTATACACCTAAGTCAATTTTGCAGAGAAAAAAAAATATAATTGTTTGTCTAATGCCAAATACTACTCATATTTTGCAACCTTTAGACGTTGCTGTATTTTTCCCTTTAAAGAGTCACTGGCGAAAGGCCCTTAAGAAATGGCGATTTGAACATGATGGCCAAGAAATTAAAAAACCTTCTTGCGCATCAATCGCAGAAATAGTGTATTTTTATGCGATTCAATAATAAATATTTTCTTCCTATTTTTTTTTTTTTTTATAATGAATATAATGAAAAAATAATCCGATTTTTTGGGGGGGAAAAGCGGAAAACCACCTACCTACCAAAAAAAAAGAATAACCCTCTCGTGGTTTCGAACCCGCATCAACAGTTTACTATTTAGGCAAGGGTACCTTGTCTAACTAACTCAGCCAAGGGGCCTTTGAAATTTGTAGCGATGATCGAGTAGATATATGTAGTACGTCCAATACTTCATCCTACACATTTTATTTTTTAAACTGGTCGTATCTTTGTTATTAAAACACCAATTTGAATACTTTTTTCACCTGCATGTAGGTGATTTAATTGTTGTTGCGTTTGCTCTTCTAATTTTCAGAACCATTCATAATTGAATGTGGAAAAAAATTAAAAAGAAATTGCGAACCCTTTCATTGATTTAATAATTTTATATAAGTGTAAGCTAATTTTGCACAAGCGAAAAACTTTTTTGTTTTTCGTTTAAAGTGCTACATTAATCGAAGCGAATTGAAGCTAAGACATCAAATTATATGTTAAAGCAAAAAAAAATGGAAAATTTCGGTTCAACTTCTTCAAAAATGGACTCATAAACGGTTATAGAATTGACACATTTTCACCCTTTTTCCTACCCACGACACTGGCTTATTAATGGAAAATATGCTAATTTTATTGCATTAACTCAAATTTCCAATAATTTTCTTCAAATCCTGTTAATTTGATTTCAAAGTTTTTTTGCCATCTTGCTCATACGGGGGCTCAAAAAATTGGAAATTTTCCGAAAATTCAAATGGCTGCCATTTTGAAACGGCTCGGCCGATTTTGCTCAAGTGCAATACCAGACCACTCCTTGTGGATATCTTACTCCCACAAAAATTTCAGCCTCCTAGATTCAAAACTGCGACCTGAAATGAGATGACAAAAACCGGATACCTGGAATTTTGAAGGGACACCCTGTAGAAGTGATGGGACTTTTGGAAAGTTTTTCAACGAAAATCCAACGTCATTCCCAAATTTTACAAGGACCCAAAATTTCGTTCACTAATCTTAAAAGATAAAGCCACAGGAGCGTTTTTAAAATCGAAATTTCGCGATTTTGGAGAAATATATATATAAATATATATATATATATATATATATATAAATATATATATATATATCGTGGGCAGGTGAATTTTGGAAAACCACTTTTTCGTAATCTGGGGGTCATGATCGGTGGACATTTGATGAGTTTGGGTGATTTTTGGAAAGTGATGTCGTCCTCAATAGTGTATTTTTTTGTTAAAAAATACACTAAAAAACAAAGAAGGAAGCAATAAAATTTTACAATTATTATATAAACAGCCTCCCGCGCTTTATGCTTCGAGACAAAATCCAACCGCATAACGTCATTGCGCAGTAGTGACCAAAATAATAAAGACAAACTGTCGTACCGTACACGGTACACGATACACATATACCGATATGTGTATATACCGGTATGCCGATTGCTGTTACTATTTTGGTTATTACTGCGCCATGACGTCATGTGGTTTTATTTTGACTTAAAGTATTAATCGCGGCGAGGTTATTGTTTATAAAATAAATTTCAAATTAGACCTATTGCTTCCATCCTTTTTGCTTGTGTATTTCTTTGTGCAAGATCTATTATAGAAAACTCTTTTATTTTTCTTTCGAAAAAAGTAAAATGAAATTTTTACAATTTTTTTTAATGTTATTGATTTTTGATTTCCATGATTTTTTTGTATCAAACGACATAAAAAACAATATGTCGGCTATAAGAAAAACAAAAGTTGACTATGAAAACTCTGGGATTTAGTTGGGCTTGAAAATTTTTAAAACGTCAAATGGATAGCTGTTGCCGACATATGCAAGCCAACAAAGAATTATTTATTTATTCTTGACAATAAAAAAGATATGAGCAATCTCATGTGTAGTCTTCCAACAATCGCGTGACGTCAGAAGACCGGAACGCAGCCTGCGCAGTCATCGTCTATCGGCATACACTGTATTATGTGTATCGTGGTACCGTGTATCGTGACCGTAAGTTGTTGGTTGTTAAATTGACTTTGACATTGAAATACGTCGTCTTTCACTGTCGGCTGTCGCAAAAAACATATTTTATTGGCGCGAAGATTATTTATTGTATTATGCAGTACAAAATAGGACGGCACTGAAACAACGCTGATTGTATTTATTAAATGAAAGTTTTTTTGCTGTTGCTTTACTTTACTTTTATTTACTATTTTAAAAAGAAATAAAATGACGTCGCCATCACCACCACCACAAGGAGACAACGTTCAAGTAAGTAATAAAATTAATTATTATTATTAAAACCACCGTTAACCTCAAATGTTATGGGGTAACATGAAACTGCCTACCTTTTTTAAGCACTTCTACCCTAATATCGTGTAAAAGTCATAAATTTTGGTAAAACACTTGGGTACAGGTACCGCCTTTGTAACTTCCACACACTTTAATTAAGTAGGTATAAACATTATGCAAGCAGGATGTAAATAAATCAACGATCCTGTTTCGAATCAAATAAACTATTATAGTTAGGTATACAGGTGATCCCGAAATGGCGGACACGGACAGCATCCATTGTGGATAAAGATTCCAAGTACATTTACTTTTTTCTCCAGTATGGCTCTTACCCAGATAGATGTTACCATGGAAATATATGAAATAGAAAGTCCAACAAAGTTTAAAACAATTATCATTATGGGTATTCTGATAGGTATTCAATATTATTCAAAATTTATTTTAGTTTAGTTAATAATTATTGTTGACTAGAATTCGAACAACGATGCCACATTGAAATATTTTGTTGTACTCAGGAAATAGGTAGACTTTGAATGCCTCTAATTACGTTCCTGATAAAAAAAATTGAAACAAACACTAACATTGTTTCAGAAGGAGAATTCAGAAAGAGAAAATACAAAATACATTAAAAGAGACGCTGCGGAGAGGGAATGGGGAAGAAGAGGAGGCAGTGACGGAAGAGGAGAACGAGGCGGTGGAGGAAGAGGAAGTGAAAGGGAAAGAGGAGAACGGGGAAGAAGAGACGAAAGAGGAGATCAGGGCAGTAGAGGAAGAGAACGAGGCGGTGGAGGAAGAGGAAGTGAAAGGGAAAGAGGAGAACAGGGCAGTAGAGGAAGAGAACGAGGCGGTGGAGGAAGAGGAAGTGAAAGGGAAAGAGGACAACGGGGAAGAAGAGAAGAAAGAGGAGAACAGGGCAGTAGAGGAAGAGAACGAGGCGGTGGAGGAAGAGGAATTGAAAGGGAAAGAGGAGAACGGGCAAGAAGAGAAGAAAGAGGAGAACAGGGCAGTAGAGGAAGAGAACGAAGCGGTGGAGGAAGAGGAAGTGAAAGGGAAAGAGGAGAACAGGGCAGTAGAGGAAGAGAACGGTGGAGAGGTGGAGGAAGAGGAAGTGAAATAATAGAAGGTGAAAGGGAAAGAGGATATCGGGGAAGAAGAGGACAAGGAAGAGGAGGAAGGGGAGGAACAACAGAACGAGGCAAAATAGCGCAAGAAAGGGGATGGCGTGGACGAGGAAGGGCAGGACGAGGAAGGGCAGGACAGGGGAGAGGAGGTAATACTTTAAGAAATACTTTTCAACAAGCTATAGTTTACAGGGTGTTAAGAAAATGACGAATAAACTCTTCAGTACATTGTAGGGGACACTCAGTAGAGTAGGGGAAAAATAATTTAAAAAATTCTGGTCTTCAATTTGGTGAGATAAAAAATGCCAAAGTTCACATTTTACTATCTTTGTTTTTCGGTATTTGCAAAAACTAGATGATTTTACAGATATAAAAAGGGTACTTTAATCGTTATCAATTAAAAAAATTGCTTAAGATGTATTACTGGCTTGGAAAATTTAAAAAGATGTTTCTTTTTCTTTTCCAAGATGATGAAAAAAGCATTTGGCAACAACGGATTTGATACCTTATCAACCTACATTGCTAGAAATTAGACGAAATTACCAAATACCAGCAGTTATCGTGTTAAACGTTGCCAAATTTATTGTTCAATATTTTGCTTATATCTTTTAAAATGTAGCTCTGGATTTTTTAAATTATTTTCCCGTACTTTACTGAGTGCCCCCTCCAATGTACTAAAGTGTTTATCCGTTATGTTCTTAGCACTCTGTATAGTATATTTTGTATTGATTTTGAATTTCCCATCAAATTGAATGAAAAAGTAGAAAACTTTTTTTCGAAAAATTATATCAAAATTGTTTTAAAAGTAAATGAAGAGCAGTCAACATTATAACAAAAATTGAATAAATGTATCAACTATTGAGAACGAAAAATTTTTGTTTTGGTGAAATGAAATATAAAAATAAGTGTCACCTTGACATCATTTGAACTGTTAAATTTAGTGATATCTCTGTTACTTAATCTGGAAATTTTTTATTTTGAGGCTCTAAGCCCATTAGTTTACGAGATATAGCCAATGCCCGACCTCTGCGGGACACTCCGTACCTTTATTTTAAAACTACCAAACTAGCCAACACATTTAAAAAATTTCCACCATACTTGATAATGAAGTATTAATGAAATTGGTAACAAATTTTCATTTATTCATCTAGACATCCTTTGTTCTAGGAAACATCGATAGGCCAACCGTCCGGCTAGTGATTGAGCTGGGCGGTCAAAAAAGCAATGATTATGGATTTTATTAAGTTTTTTTTTATTTCAGAATTTTTGTTATTTTTTATATAATGTTGAATTTTTATTGTTTTATTTTAATATTTAATTTTTAGAACTTTTTTTATTTAATTTAGATTTTTAGAATTTTTGTTGTTTTTATAGTATTGTTAACAGAATTGATATTTATTTTATATTTTTATATTTATATTTTTTATACGTTTATATTTTTGAATAAAAAATTATGAAAAAATATAACTTTGTTTTCATTTTTAATGATACAACTTAACTGAAATTGTTCTTTGTTTTTCTAATAATATTGCAAAGAAACCCAATTATTATAAATAATGTTTACATATCACTGATACATCTCTTTCTCCTCAAATGAGTTTGGAACTGTATTATTATTATTAAAAATAAATAGTTCTTCAAGTGAGCTTTGAACTGTTTTATTATAAAAATATCAAAGAAAAGAGTACACAATATTCTGGAACAATGAATTCTATAACAAGTTTATAACATAGCATTATAGTCTACGCAAGCCGTAAGAAATTATTTTTGGAAATCACATTAGTTAAAACATTATAATTATTATAATTAATTATTCTTAATTAATCTCAGTTGTTTCAATTTTTTACTCAACTACGGTGACATTATTTTCATTACTTCTTGTGTTTTTATTTAAGGGATTTTCAGATTTTTCTTAATCCAAATTCCTCAACTGCTTCGATGAACCTAAAACAAAAAAACATCACCGGGAGAAATCATTTGGCTACGGCTACAATAACGTTTATATAATAATTACATTTGATTATTTTTATTGAACCTTGCTTCTTATTAGTTGTTAAATGTTCTTCTTTGTTTTGGGTTTTAGGTTTGATATTAAAATATTATTTTTCAAAAATATTTTTATAAAAATGAAACGTTTCGAGATCGATTGGTCTCTTGTTCACTCATAAATAATTGTAAAAAATATGTAAAAACTTAAAAATACTTTAAAAAATCATAATTATTATACTAAAATGTCGTAAATGGTGATTAAATTTAATTTTTCAAAATCAAGATCAAAATTAATTTACTTATATTTTTTCTAAAATTTAAATTTAAAAACACACCATTTACGACATTTTAGTATAATAATTATGATTTTTAAAAGTATTTTTAAGTTTTTACATATTTTTTACAATTATTTATGAGTGGCCAAGAGACCAATCGGTCTCGAAACGTTTCATTTTTATAAAAATATTTTTGAAAAATAATATTTTAATATCAAACCTAAAACCTAAAACAAAGAAGAACATTTAACAACTTATAATAATAATTACTATAATACAATATTAACTTCTTTTTGCAGACCCATGGTTCCATTTTTTTGAGACATTATTTTTGTGCGATTAAAATAATAATAAACTACTTGTAACTACAGTTCAATGGCGATTTCATCAGTCAAAGTGTTTGGCCGGTGTTTCAACAGAAAAGAAACTTAAAATTTTATTACAAAATTATTATTTTCATCCCAGAACGATTTAACGAGTTAAAAGAGATCTGAACGTAAATACAAAAAACTAGATCGGCAATGTAAACTGTCGTAATTTTTAGCCACACCATCCACCCCTCTCCCTGTAATAATAATATAATAAATTGTATATACAGGGAGCCACAAACACAGACTATTACATCGCCGACACATTGGCAGTTCCAGACCACGTAATAAGCACATAAATAAAGTTACATAAAACAAACAGTTCCATAGGCATGGATTAGATTTGATCCTACCTTTATCTGGTGTCTCTTTCTTTAGTAGTTGACTTGTTGGGAGACACTTAAAGAAGAGTGCACTCTCAGCTATTATTTTTTGGTGTGACGCTTGTGTCTACACACTACATTAAATATTTCCTTGTTACCATTTGGATTTTTTTGGTGTGACGCTTGTGTCTACACATTGCATTAAATATTTCATTGTTACCATTTGGATTTTTTTGGTGTGACGCTTGTGTCTACTGTAGCGTGCGCTTTTCCGTAGTTATCCCGAATGAATTTACGCATGAAGGACTTCCAAGATGGCGTTTCTTTGGTTTGGTGCCCTCCGCAAGTTCTATAGTTTGAGGTATAGTAACGGGATCGAGTTATGAGTCTGTCAGTCAGAGTCTTGTCAACTGCCACTCGGTGAAGTGACCGACCGAGGTAGTAGACGGCTGGCCTTGCGCCGGTTTATCGATTAACGAAGGGGTCGAGAACAGGGAAGATCGTCGGGCGGTCGCTCTCTCTACCGAAAACACTCATGATGTGAAGACGTGTTAGTGGAACGATTTGTTGTTTATAGTGTTGTATTTTTCTTGCTGGAAAATTCAGGTATGGAGTTTGTTTGGTTCTATTTTAGTAAAAACTAATGTTCTTGTTATTTCCTAAATCAGGAGAAATCAATTTCATCTATGTGAGTGTGGAGATGTAGATTCAAGTAACCCGAAAGGACGAAGGCGTTCTTTTGGTAAAGTAAAATGGCGATTAGTTAAATTTTAGGGGTTTATAATTTGTTTTCATTGCAGGGTCCCTCTTTCCGGGTGGATCTCTCATAAGATCTAATTTTTAGTCTCTTAGTTCCTGTCTAAATGTTCTGGTGGTGACCTACGTGGGGGAATATTCCGTATTCAAGGATTTGATAGCAGATCATTTTTTTTGATGTAATGGCGTTCTCCAGACAAAGCCGGACCTAGCCAACTGGAGAGTGAGCAGGCGTCACCGTCTATCTCATTTTTTTGGATCTTTCTGTTGCAGTCACGTTTCATCAAGAAATGTTGTTGGAACTTCAAGGTACCTTGTTAATTTTTCTGTTTCATTGATTTTACATTGAATTTTATCTCTAAAAAGAGAGGAAGTAACTTCATCAGATTGCGTTACTGATTTTATCAAGATGGGAATTTTTATTATTTTAATAATTGGGAAATTATTCCCCAATGTTGTTAAATTTAGCTAGTGTTAAGAATGTAATTTTTTTTGTCAAGTACCTAATGAAGGTAATTTGTTGATTGAAGAGATCAAGTTTGTTTTTATTTACTTTACTATTGTTCTATTTTTAAGAAATGTTGCTAGTATGTAGATGATAAGGGAGAAATCCAAGATAAATTCTTTGTCTCACAATACAATATACCGTTAGCTGGGAAGTTTTATGTTGTTAATTGGAGAAGTCCAATAAATTGTTAAATTTTTTTATGTGAGTTTTATTTTTAGTATCTGTGTGGCCTGATTTTAAAAAGACACAACGTAGGGCAGGTCAGTTATTTAAATTTTGAATCTTATATATATTTTTTTTATTTAGACGATCATGTCAACAAATTTGTAGTCCATCATCATTTTCTTTTTAATTTTTTTTTTACACCCTCTGTCCTGCTTTGGGTACAAACAAATTTGAAGGTACACAAACGCGGTCAGAGGGAATGGCACCTTCCTTTCGCTCATTTTTTTTAGTTTTCTTTTTGGCCTGGTTAATTAAAATTTTTTGAGATCGAGCGAAGGAAGGGTTGCACTACACACTGCATTAAATATTTCATTGTTATTGATTTCAGCAAACCTAAAACAGAAAATATCACCCGGAGAAACCGAATAGTTTCAGCAGACAATGAATTTACAGTTTCATTAACTATTGTTTACTAAACTTATTTGTTTCGTCTCAGAATGAATTTAATGAGTTAATGCAGATCCACTGTACGCCAGTATGACTATTATATCAGCAATGCAAACTGTCACACCATGTCTAGCCACACCATCCACCCCTCTCCCTGTAATGATAAAACTACATTTTAAATACAGGGAGCCATAAACCATAAACAAATATTTCATTGTTACTATTTTGTAACTCTCGGCTACAATTTTTGTGTGACGCTTGTGTCTACACACTGCATTAAATATTTCATTGTTACCATTTGGATTTTTTTTTGGTGTGACGCTTGTGTCTACACACTGCATTAAATATTTCATTGTTACCATTTGGATTTTTTTTGTGAGACGCTTGTGTCTACACACTGCATTAAATATTTCATTGTTACCATTTGGATTTTTTTGGTGTGACGCTTGTGTCTACACACTGCACTGCATTAAATATTTCATTGTTACAATTTGTAACTGCATATGTCAAATGGAAAATAAGAAGAGGACACATGTCTAAAGAAAAATGAATTTTTTTTGGTGTGACGCTTGTGTCTACACACTGCATTTAATATTTCATTGTTACAATTTGTAACTGCATATGTCAAATGGAAAATAAGAAGAGGACACATGTCTAAAGAAAAATGAAATTTTTTTTGGTGTGACGCTTGTGTCTACACACTGCATTATATATTTCATTGTTACAATTTGTAACTGCATATGTCAAATGGAAAATAAGAAGAGGACACATGTCTAAAGAAAATTGAAATTTTTTGGTGAGACGCTTGTGTCTACACACTGCATTAAATATTTCATTGTTACCATTTGGATTTTTTTTTGGTGTGACGCTTGTGTCTACACACTGCATTAAATATTTCATTGTTACCATTTGGATTTTTTTTGTGAGACGCTTGTGTCTACACACTGCATTATATATTTCATTATTACCATTTGGATTTTTTCTTGGTGTGACGCTTGTGTCTACACACTACATTAAATATTTCCTTGTTACCATTTGAATTTTTTTGGTGTGACGCTTGTGTCTACACATTGCATTAAATATTTCATTGTTACCATTTGGATTTTTTTGGTGTGACGCTTGTGTCTACACACTGCATTAAATATTTCATTGTTATTGATTTCAGCACACCTAAAACAGAAAATATCACCCGGAGAAACCGAATAGTTTCAGCAGACAATGAATTTACAGTTTCATTAACTATTGTTTACTAAACTTATTTGTTTCGTCTCAGAATGAATTCAATGAATTAATGCAGATCCACTGTACGCCAGTATGACTATTATATCAGCAATGCAAACTGTCACACCATGTCTAGCCACACCATCCACCCCTCTCCCTGTAATGATAAAAATACATTTTAAATACAGGGAGCCATAAACCATAAACAAATATTTCATTGTTACTATTTTGTAACTCTCGGCTACAATTTTTGTGTGACGCTTGTGTCTACACACTGCATTAAATATTTCATTGTTACCATTTGGATTTTTTTTTTTTGTGTGACGCTTGTGTCTACACACTGCATTAAATATTTCATTGTTACCATTTGGATTTTTTTTGTGAGACGCTTGTGTCTACACACTGCATTAAATATTTCATTGTTACCATTTGGATTTTTTTGGTGTGACGCTTGTGTCTACACACTGCACTGCATTAAATATTTCATTGTTACAATTTGTAACTGCATATGTCAAATGGAAAATAAGAAGAGGACACATGTCTAAAGAAAAATGAATTTTTTTTGGTGTGACGCTTGTGTCTACACACTGCATTTAATATTTCATTGTTACAATTTGTAACTGCATATGTCAAATAGAAAATAAGAAGAGGACACATGTCTAAAGAAAAATGAAATTTTTTTTGGTGTGACGCTTGTGTCTACACACTGCATTAAATATTTCATTGTTACCATTTGGATTTTTTTTTGTGTGACGCTTGTGTCTACACACTGCATTATATATTTCATTATTACCATTTGGATTTTTTGTTGGTGTGACGCTTGTGTCTACACACTGAATTAAATATTTCATTGTTACCATTTGGATTTTTTTGGTGTGACGCTTGTGTCTACACACTGCATTACATATTTCATTGTTACCTTTTAGATTTTTTTGGTGTGACGCTTGTGTCTACACACTGCATTAAATATTTCATTGTTACTATTTGAAAAATGAAAAATACTAAAGAAAAAATAAATGTTTTTATGAGCGGCTGTCAGTGCAGAGAGAAATCATAAAACGTCCTGAGTCACTCTTTAGTAGCCGACTTGCTTGGAGACACTTTTAAAAAAGAGTGGAATCTCGGCTATTATTTTTTGGTGTGACGCTTGTGTCTACACACTGTTGAATCCAGTTCTCCTTAAATTATCGTAAATGGAGGTAAACTTTGAAATTGATAAACTTCCATGTTGAAAGTTGAATTTGTTTTTTTCTTTAGTGGACTATAGTGTAACTGTTGCAGTAAAAGTTGTATCGAATCTCCCGATACATTCTGGGCTGGAACTCTTCTCCATTTTTTGCTACCAGCTTCAAATATTTCAATGTGTCTGCCTAGAATATTAGCCATCAGAACAACTTCACCAATTTCAGCATAGTGAGTAACTGTTAAAATTTCCTGCACTGTTGTCTCTTCAAATGTGAGTTCGCACAGCGCATTCCAAAATCTCTCATTGTGTATTCTATGAGCTGCTGTGATTGCTCGCAGGCCAAGAGTATATTTTTCATCGCCAAACAGATAAAGGCTGATAGCGTGATAGAAGCAACTTCCATCTCCGGTTGTTTTTACTTTATCGAAGTCGTCATTTAACCAGGAAATGTGTTTATATTGACCACTGTAAGGTATTGTGTTTCGACATAATATGGTGACAGCTCGGATTAATTCTATTTCAGCTTCAAATGTTTGATCGTTCTTCAACCGATGGAATAACTTTACTGCATCAGCACGAATATCCTTTAAATTACGAGCTAGGTCTTGTTTTGGCAGTACAAGTGATGTATGAATTTCAACTTTTGATCGTTCTTCCTCTTGTATATTGCTAACAACTTCGGTTGCCATTCCACGAGCAGGCACGAGAACGATATTTTGTAAAATTCGCACTTTGTTAGTTGCAGGTTTTTGTGTTGCAGCTTTTGACAAAATATGTTTATTATTTGACGTATTATGAATGGGTACGATGTGGCTGTGTTCAAGTTTTAAGTCATCTTCTACAACATCCAGAATGCATATAATTGGTTTGTGGTAACTGAAATAGCTTTCTGAAAAACCACTCTTAATTTGGCATTCACGAGTGCAGAAACACACATCGATTTGGGTGCCACTATCTGTTGACGTCTTATCTGCTGTAAATTGGTTGTGGAATCCCTTCTCGAGTAAAGCACGTCGAAACTCGCCATGACATTGCATAATATCACTCGCATTTTGATTGAAATCTCCCAGAACAATCACTTTCGATCTAGAAGCTTTACCAGCTTCCAGCATAGTTGCAAACTTGTCGCTCACTCTACAATATTTCGTTACTCTGTCAAATTGAGTTGATGGTGGAATATAGCCACTGCAAATGGCATAGTCCCTATATGTAAAAGCCACTAGGTTGAATGCTTCACCCTTCTTTTCGCACTGGTCCTGGTAAATTAAATCTACTTGAGAAACTTGAGTTTTAAAGCAGAAAACAATAATTCCATAAGCATGAGCTGTGTTCCTGTGTACATCTTGCCGCACTATTATGTCATAGTTTGGAATTTCTATATCATCTGACACTTTTAACCATGATTCTGCCAAAATCATAATAGTTGACGATGTGTAATTGGAATCATTTAGAACATGTTTCAAGTGAGCTTTCAAACTTTGTATATTATGATATACAATTGTACTTCTGTGTCCATAATTGGAGGTAAAAGCGCACGATGGTTTAACTGGCCTATTCTTCAATTGGTCTATCTCACTCTTTAGTTTCTTGTGTGCATTGGAACTGCTGGGAGGTTGAAAAGTTCCCAATATATGAAGTCCTGTTAGCGAAGTACATCTGCTGAATGCAACATACATCTCAGTTTTCTTCAGTTTCTTGCTGATTCCCACTGCGACCGATTTATAGGTCCCCCCTTGGCTCTTGTGAACGGTCAAGGCCATCGCTGCGACTAACGGGAATTGTTTTCTGTTCACCATTAAAGATGAATTAGCACTCAGTTTAATATTACGCGCTTCTTTAACAACAGGTGTCCAACTGGAGTGAATATCAGTTGGTCGAGATTTTATAATACTTTGTCGACAATTTTTACCTACATCACTCTCATTAAACAACACCCATAATCTTACGGGCGCATCTTCCTTATTTTTTTCTATATATTTGAGGACTCCGACAGCTCCATTTACTAAGCCATCTTGGACGTCAACGTTAACTGTCATCATATATTTAATTTCAACACTCAACTTCAAAACTGTTGGCAATCCGTGAGTTTTGTGTGTTCTTGCCAGTTTAATCGATTTGAGAATTCTTTCTGCTGCTGTTTTGCTACCTTGTCCCTGGACAGTGTCGATCGCGTCCACATCCACAATGTCATGGTTTTTGCTAATAATCATCTCATTGTATGAGTCTACCTCTAGATTAGTTGGAAACATGCGCAACGCTTCTGTTGGTGCTTCTTCAATCTGTCTTGATTTGAACATCTGTATGTCTTCTTCGGTCAAACAATCTTCAGCAAGATTATTGAGCGCTTTTGCGAATCTTGCATCATCTCGTTGCCGCATAATTTCTGTCAATTCAAACGATTGAAACATCGTCCACAATGGATTTCCGATCAAATCACCGTAAGGATTGGAGCTATCCGATTGAAAGATGTATCTATCACCGACTGGGCCCAACTGATTGAAATCGCCGAAAGTCACAACCGACTTTCCACCGAAAGGTTTTGAATTTTTGAATAATTGTTTCAGTCGAGAATCCAGTTGCCCTAGCAACCTGCTTCCAACCATACTGATTTCATCAATTATTATTACTTGCAAGTCATGCAATTTCGAATAAATTGTATTCATAACATTACTGCTAAGTTGGGGCATCTCTCCGCTACTCTGATTATGAGGTAATACAAAGGCTGTATGTAACGTTACACCTCGAACATTAAATGCTGCCTTGCCAGTAAATGCGTAGAGAAGAACTCTGGTCAAATCTAAAGATGCTCCCATTCGTTTATTGAACAGACGTAATAAGCATTGTTGTATTGCCAGAATTAATTTTGATTTTCCTACACCAGCACCACCAACAACGCATTCGTAGATCGGCAATGAATTAGTTTTGAAAGTATACAGGATATGAAGCAGATATCTTCTCTGTTTGTCGTTCAGTTCGATCATTGTACGTTGATATTCGTCATCAGCAATTAGATAAGGAACTGGAAAATAAATCTCTTTCGACTTCTTTACTGTTTCAGTTGTAGAAGTGCTATCCGCTCCCATGTCGACAAATATATCGCCTTCTTCATGTTCAGCTCCAAATATCTGAAACTCATTTGAGCGATTTTGCCTGGTTTCGTCTTCAGAATCATCTTCAGCTTGATTATTCATCAATATTGCTTGCGATAAGGCGTCTGCAAGGTCATCTGAATACACGAAATGCTTCTTGTTTTTCATCACTATGTTATGTTGTCTTTTAAATTTCTCTTTATGGTTGATATCCAACAATTCTTGTTTCTCATTCCGCCAATGTGTAAAGGCATTAGCTGTTCTCTATAAAAATCATCTTCGTGGGTTTCTTTATTAAACTTGACATAGCGAATTATTTTCATGGTAGTTCTTTTTCGGACGAAACCACTTCCATCTTTAAGTTTAAACCAGATCGGATTTTCAGCCGGTTCGTCCATTTCTTCATCTTCGTTTACTTCTTCAAATTGTTGACATGATTTAGAAGTGTTTTGCTTTGAATAATTGAAATTTGAGGCGAACTCGGCAAGACAAATTTCATCTAGTTCGTCAGGTCGTTGAATATAATGATCCAACAGATTACGAGTGAAAATGTCGGTCGAACCTTCTGGAAGAGCTTGTAATTCTTTTTTCGATTTGGTGACAGCAACACGTTTGTCAGGTGAACTTGTGTTGATGAAAATGCATTGTCGACTGGCTCTCGACAATGGCATTCCCAGAATGTAGTAAACAGCTTCTTGTGCAGAAAACTCGCTAGCGTTAAGGAACTCGTTTGCTATCAAACGGAATTTCTCTTTCAATGTCACATTGCCTCGATTCACTTTCTCCATGGCCTCATGTAGCAACTTCGATAAGCCTCTTCTTGATTTATTCAAATAATTCAACACATACGTAGCACAAGAGTAAGTGTCTAAAATAAATTGTATATCCATATTGGAGCGATGGAGTTCCATCAGTTCCCTATTGTATGAATTGACGAAACACTCTGTCACTGTTCGTTTCAAAAAAACAGTCGGTCGTTTTAATCCGCTACAAATAACTTGGATATAATCATCTTCGGTCAATTTAAATTGTTGCAGAAGATCATCAAATGCTACTTGTCGTTTTTCTTTGTGTATCTGAGTCAAGAATTCCTGCATCTCATCTCTCGTCTTTCTCAAGTCCTTTAGCTTTTCCTTATTTGCCAATGGTTCTAAAATTCTGGTGTTTGACATGGGAAAGAACGGTATATCGAAACGGCATTTTTTCTTTCCGGCTTGTCTTTTTACACAAGTGAAAGTGTGTCTGTGCGTTTGAAAGCACAAAAGATTATCTTCTAAGTCGCTGCTAACTGTAATGAATTTATTTATAAATTCAATCACAGAGTCGTTGTTTTCGCCTTCTTTAAATATCGGTGCGTTTTTCAGCCATAGTAAACCATGTATGTGTGGACTTCCTCTTTGCTGAAATTCGACCCTGAAGTAACTGTCAATTACATCATGTTGTCGGAATATTGAGTCGGTTTCTCTAACAACTTTCAGGAGCTGTCTCATTCGGAAGTCGAAATAACGGGCGCAGGTCACTGGTTCACATCTAATCAATCGCACCTTTTCTTCATAACTCAAATTAAGAGCTTCCTCTTCAGTTATAACCGTTTTATTCACAATTTTATTCAAAACCACAAGCAGTTCTGGCCATTTTGTTTCTGCTGGCGACAATGTAATAAATAGCGTTGGTTGTCCAAGTTGCCTTATCATAGCAAACACTTCTTTTTTCTTTTCCTCCCAGAAAGCGGGTGAGCCCCTGTCTGGGGCGAAGATTTTATATCCACTGTCATGCAGCATCATGTTGTCAACTTGTGTTTTGTTAAGCAAATCCTGTGCAGTTACGGTTAATGACTTAGTCTTGGACTTGCGTAGGCAAAAAGCAATACTGGATGCAATTTTCATCGATCTTAATTTCAGAACGGAGAAGAATAATTTTGGCACGCATTCTGCACAGCGTCTGTCCGCTCGCATGATCTCGGACTTCATCCAATTCTGGTAACTAAGATGATCCGGTTTTTTGATGAGTTTGCCTCCATAAATTTTCACGAAACTTTTTGCTTCCACATATTCGTCAGTAAATAACGATATCGGCTTCTTTCCCTCACCGGGAGCGAATACCACCGCTTCCGATTGTAATAATGTTTCCATATCAAGAACATTAACCTCTTCGTCAATTTCGTCTTCTTCTTCTTCATCATCATCATTTAATTCTCGTTGATCATCTATCTGGTCATCAATTGGATCAACAGCACTTGAAAACTGAGATTGAAAACGTCGAAGGTCAATTGTGATGTTCTCCGCTTTGAACAATTCACTATCTTTTAATGCCTGCACAGCTTTAATTATTACTTTCGGTCGCACTGATTCGAACATGTAGTTGGATTTATATTCTTTTTTTCTTTTAAGAGCGATCGGTATCGTTGATGTTTCGTCTTTCACTCGAGGCAATATTTTCACGTTATCATCAACCAACACTGGTATATTCACAGCTCTGCCACGAACTT
This sequence comes from Malachius bipustulatus, assembly GCA_910589415.1. Taxonomy (NCBI): domain Eukaryota; kingdom Metazoa; phylum Arthropoda; class Insecta; order Coleoptera; family Melyridae; genus Malachius; species Malachius bipustulatus. The sequence continues at coordinate 16,959,415 of OU342638.1, read as the reverse complement.
CATATTGTTGATTGCCAAAAGTTTCCATGATCTTCATAAATGGTAAACGTGGACAAATAAATCGCTCTTCGCAAGCCGACAACTTTCCAATAACTTCGGGAATTTCAGGAAAACGAAGATCTGTATGTGCCAAAGAGAGTGAAGGAATCGTTCCTTTCCCAATGCATTTAAAACATGTATAGCATAATTTTACACTTTTAGAATTATCTTCGAAATTATAGCACACTTCTTTTAGAAATTGATGATTTTCCTTCGTCACGTTATAATTTTTATAAGAATAATGGAAGCACAATCGGCAACAAGAGTAGCATTCATAAGATGGTCCTTCTTTGATAGTTTTATTATAATTAGCGAACAATTTTGTTCGTTTAATGTTAGCATCTCGTTGTTTTCTTTTTTGAAATTTTGCTTGAGACTGCTGAGACTGGGTGCCATCTTTTTTCTTAAATTGTATGAAATACTCTCACGAAGACGTTTCTGCAAAAGCAACTTCCTTCTTAAACTTGAATTGTTCCTCCGTCTTTTTTCTATAGCCTTTAATCTATTTTTCTCAATAAGTTTATTTAAAGGTTTCGATAGATTTTTTATTCTATTAACCTTCATCCTGAATAGATGTAACTGCCTCTCATTCATATTAGATAATCGATGTCGCTGCGCTTCACTCAAACGAAGTCGATGTAAGAGTCTCTTATTGGGATCCGACAATCGCTTTTGCTGAGAAGTAACCAAGCGAGCTCTATGCAGTTGTCTCTCCTGTTGGTCGGCCAATCGTTGCTGCTGTGAAGCTTTTAAGCGAAGTCTATGCAAATTTCTCTCGCCTGGATCCGACAACCGCTTCTGTTGAGAAGCACTCGATCGAGCGATATGCTGTGCTCTCTCTTCTGGATCCGCCAATCGTTGCTGCTGTGAAGCTTTTAAGCGAAGTCTATGCTGTGCTCTCTCTTCTAGATCCGCCAATCGTTGCTGCTGTGAAGCTTTTAAGCGAAGTCTATGCAAATTTCTCTCGCCTGGATCCGACAACCGCTTCTGTTGAGAAGCACTCGATCGAGCGATATGCTGTGCTCTCTCTTCTGGATCCGCCAATCGTTGCTGCTGTGAAGCTTTTAAGCGAAGTCTATGCTGTGCTCTCTCTTCTGGATCCGCCAATCGTTGCTTCTGTGAAGCTTTTAAGCGAAGTCTATGCTGTGCTCTCTCTTCTGGATCCGCCAATCGTTGCTGCTGTGAAGCTTTTAAGCGAAGTCTATGCTGTGCTCTCTCTTCTGGATCTGCCAATCTTCGTTGCTGAGAAGCTTTTAAGCGAAGTCTATGCAATTCTCTCTCGCCTGGATCTGACAATCGTATTTCCTGATTTTTTTTGGCAGCTGTAATTTTAGAGACAGCATTTTCTTCATATCTATTTTTCAATGATAGTTTTTTTATTTGCAACTTCTCTTTATTTTTTCGTGAAATGCTCTTAATTAACTTATTCGCAGCTGTTTTCATTTGAACTGATTGTTTCTTTAATTTTGGCATCTTCAAAATAATGTGTTCCCAGAGACGATTGAACTTTAAATAAACAAGTACCTAGTGTTTTCTGTGATCGCAATCTAGATAATACTTCAACCATGCGAAAATATAGTAAATAAATATTAAATAAGCACACTAACAAAAGCAAGCAAATTAGAACGAACTTACTTTTATTAATTATTAACTATGTGAGGTGCCCTCCTTAGTTGCAAAATACCATCAGTTTTCAGCAATATAATTGTCACTTCAACTGTCGGGACTGCTAGCCGAATGCAGGGACTTTTGGGACAACAAAGAACGGCACTTGATAAGTAGCTCTAATCAGTTTGAAAATTATCGGGTAACGGGTACTTAGTCAAAGTTGATAGAATAAATCAAAAATTCTGAAAAGAAAATAAATTTCTACCGTGTGTCCCCGGATCGACTTTAAAAGAGGAAAAACTTTTTTGTTTTTGATTTCTCAGAAAATTTCACTCTTCATGATCTGGCCTGCTTGATTTCAAATCCCCAAAACAAAAGTTACTTTTTAGGTAACTCGAGCGGTTCTTGAGATAATATAATTTTTCTTTAATAATTGGAATTTTTTTCATATGTAATTTAATTTTTTCTGAAGAAATTCAAATAATCGCAACATGAAATGAAATTCTCAAAAACGACAACTATTAATTTTCTATTCGAATAATGCTCTTCCTTTTTCTGCACAGATTTCAATGCGAGCTTTCCCAGTTCCGTAACATTGAATTAGATAAATTCTTTGTTGTAAAGTCAACATTATAGCATACAGTAGATTAATTTGCAGTTAAATTGATTTGTTAGATTTGACAACTGCTGTCAGTGTTGTTTTTCAATGAAATCATCATACCAAGCTTACGTCTAAAAATTACGAAAAAAAATTTAAGTGCAATTAAGATCATCAAGAGTGAAATTTTCTGAGAAATCAAAAACAAAAAAGTTTTTCCTCTTTTAAAGTCGATCCGGGGACACACGGTAGATAAGTACTTAGTTGTAACGATTATCTGAACTATTGCTAGGTACACAGGGTCCCATAAATGTCAGACGGAGAGTAGGAAAGAAGGGGGCATGTTCGGACATGGGGCAGTTCCGGACAGTTCAAATTTACCGCCAATAAATAATACTAGAATAACCAATCCCACAGCAGTTACACCCGCCTACAATTTAAATCCGTGGACAATGTGTCCTGTGATGTGGAATTTAAAAAAATTGATTTTACATGAGAAATTGTAAAAAAGGGACTTCTGATATAAGATTAAGTTACCTACTCGTAAGGTCCTATACACCTCGACTTTTTAAACTCAGGTAAAATTTGATTGTTTCACTAGAAAGAATGCGGATTTCCATGTATACACGGTGTCCCAAGATTTCTTTATCAAGGGATATCCGCGTTATTTCAAAAAATAAACAAATGAAATTCGGGAAATTTCAACCATACCCCTAAGGCTTTGCAGCTGCACCCTCAATGCCCCTTTACGCCTTTCCACCCCTAAGTAATCATCCCCTACTTTTTTTTCAAATGACACCCCCATATTTTTTTTGCTCGACAGGATTGTTGACTTCTTTCTGAATACAATGTCACGCGATTTTTTCAAATCGAGACATATCTAGCACGCCGAAAACAATATAATATCATAACAAACGAGGGTTGTCAAGGAATAACAATTAACATTTAATATGACATTAAAATCACAGAAGCAATTATTATTATTAACGCCTATACCAGTTACACCGGTATTACTAGTTAAGGTGGTTGGAGGAAACAATAACACAAAAAACAAGCAATTACAACTCCTTGACAACCCTCGTTTGTTATGATATTATATTGTTTTCGGCGTGCTAGATATTTCTCGATTTGAAAAAATCGTGTGACATTGTATTCAGAAAGAAGTCAAGAATCCTGTCGAGCAAAAAAAATATGGGGGTGTTATTTGAAAAAAAAAGTAGGGGATGATTACTTAGGGGTGGAAAGGAATAAAGGGGCATTGAGGATGCAGCTGCAAAGCCTTAGGGGTATGGTTGAAATTTCCCGAATTTCATTTGTTTATTTTTTGAAATAACGCGGATATCCCTTGATAAAGAAATCTTGGGACACCGTGTATACATGGAAATCCGCATTCTTTCTAGTGAAACAATCAAATTTTACCTGAGTTTAAAAAGTCAGGTTGAGCATGTTTATAAATTGCAAAACAATTAAACCTAAACTTAGGCTTGTAATTAGAAATTATACATAGGGGAGAAGGGGGCAGGTTCGGACACTTTTTTACAAAGTCTTATATTTCAGCCTAAAATAAAATTTAATAGCAAAGTGATAATCGACTAGCACGTACAGATATTTTTCTACATTTGCCATGATTAAGAAACAAATAAGTTGGTTATTTTTTGAGAAAATTAGGATTTTGTTAAAAGTTGCAATTGTCCGGAAGTGCCCCACTATGGGGCAGTTTCTTTTTTTTTTTAAAACTTTGACTTTTACAATAATTTGACCAATTCAATAGGTCTGGAAACATTTGGTAATTAAAAGAATTAAAAAATTTGTAATTTCTCGTCAACTATTTTCTTTGACAGATGTTTTGTCATTGAAAATTTATAATAATTATTACATAATAGTATTATATATAAATTTTCAATGACAAAACATCTGTCAAAGAAAATAGTTGACGAGAAATTACAAATTTTTTAATTCTTTTAATTACCAAATGTTTCCAGACCTATTGAATTGGTCAAATTATTGTAAGTAATCTTTAGTAAGTAGCTGCTATATCGTTAACTGTTTCCTTTTTATCATTTTAGAATCCCGAAGATGACCCAAATTGTTCGGTCGAAACGTTGATATTATAATAAAGACCACACTTTAAGAAAAGACTTTTGCCTATAGCCCTTAACAATTTTCCATTTATATAAATATATATATAAATATATAAATATGAAAGTTTTATTAGAGCCGTGATTATAAATCATGAAAATATAATTTTCGGGCATTTAAAGCTCATTAATAAAGTGCTTTCAATGGCAGACAGCACACGCAACCATCTAGAGCCCCTCGAAGCTGCAGACGGACCGTTTCGGTCTTTTTATGACCTCATCAGTACAGCATATCGAGATGGAATCCAGAGGCTACGATGCTGTCCGCCATCAAAAGCTAGGCCTTTGTATCCACTCAGTTCCACGGAACCAAGTGACTTACAACGCCTTTCGCCATCTAACAATGGAGGCAAGAACTACCAGCAATGTGTGCCAGCTTGCGACCATCAGAGACGGCGGCCCGGTGCAGTTTTATATGCTTTTAGGCTTCACCTCTCCTCGGCCAGTGCTGACCACTGCCGGAAGATGCCATTCCATTCGCCCATAAGTAATTAATACAAATATGAAAGTTTTATTAGAGCCGTGATTATAAATCATGAAAATATAATTTTCGGGCATTTAAAGCTCATTAATAAAGTGCTTTCAATGGCAGACAGCACACGCAACCATCTAGAGCCCCTCGAAGCTGCAGACGGACCGTTTCGGTCTTTTTATGACCTCATCAGTACAGCATATCGAGATGGAATCCAGAGGCTACGATGCTGTCCGCCATCAAAAGCTAGGCCTTTGTATCCACTCAGTTCCACGGAACCAAGTGACTTACAACGCCTTTCGCCATCTAACAATGGAGGCAAGAACTACCAGCAATGTGTGCCAGCTTGCGACCATCAGAGACGGCGGCCCGGTGCAGTTTTATATGCTTTTAGGCTTCACCTCTCCTCGGCCAGTGCTGACCACTGCCGGAAGATGCCATTCCATTCGCCCATAAGTAATTAATACAAATATGAAAGTTTTATTAGAGCCGTGATTATAAATCATGAAAATATAATTTTCGGGCATTTAAAGCTCATTAATAAATATAAATATATATATATATATATATATATATCGTGGGCAGGTGAATTTTGGAAAACTACTTTTTCGTGATCTGGGGGTCATGATCGATGGACATTTGATGAGTTTGGATGATTTTCGCAAAGTGATGTCGTCCTCAATAGTGTATTTTTTGTTAAAAAATACACTAAAACACGAGATCCCGAAACTGCTGGATCAGATTTTTACAAATCACACTTTTAGGGATAGTATTATCAACGGGTTTAGAAAATGCGGTTTATTTCCGTATAACCCCAACAGCGTAGATTATTCGCGATGTACCGGGTGGGCATTTAAGAATGAACAGCGGCCATATCTTGGGAAATATTGATCCTACAGTTTCAAAATGAAAATTTTCCTGACATAAGTGACAATGCGAAATGCAATGAAAATATTTTCAAGATGGTCGCACTTCCGGAAATACCGGAAGTTGACACCTACTTCGTTATTTTAACGGGGACACCCAGTAAAATATTATATTTTTTAAATGTCTGAAGAAATCGAATACAGGTGGTTTTCACCACTGGAATTTAGATTGAGCGGTTTATGAGTTATAAACAAGTGAAAATCGCAATTTTCCAACTTCAAAGCAGTGTAGAACTAGAACGGCTCAATATATCTAAAAACGGCTTACATGTCCCTATCTTAATTTTTTACAAGGTATTATATTATGTAGTTTAGATTTTTCTATAGGGTGATGAAAAATCTGTTAATTTTCATCACCCTGTATAAAAATTCAAACCACATGGTATGATACCTTGTAAAAAGTAAAGATAGGGACATGTAAGCCGTTTTTAGATATATTGAGCCGTTCTAGTTCTACACTGCTTTAAAGTTGAAAATTTTCGATTTTCACTTGTTTATAACTCATAAACCGCTCAATCTAAATTCCAATGGTGAAAACCACCTGTATTCGATTTCTTCAGACATTTAAAAAATATAATATTTTACAGGCTGTCTCCGTTAAAATCACGAAGTAGGTGCCAACTTCCGGAAGTGCGACCATCTTGAAAATATTTTCATTGCATTTCGCATAGTCACTTATGTCAGGAAAATTTTCATTTTGAAACTGTAGGATCAATATTTTCCAAGATATGGCCGCTGTTCATTCTTAAATGCCCACCCGGTACACTTAAATTAAAAAATGAAATATCAAATTCCGTTGATGACGAAAACGAAAATATTGACACAGGCGTCGAAATTAAGATCGACTATCTTCAATACCTTGAATCAAAAATTAACATCACTGAGTTATCAATTTTAAAGCAATGTGCGGCTGAAAATAGACGACCAGATAATAAAAATTTAGAGGCTTTATTCGAGGTATGGCTAAAATTTAAAGCCGACTCAGAAGAAAACACTATCCAAAACGGAGAAGTTTATGATTTGCAGAATGCATTTGAAGTGATTGATCCACCTAATACAATAGAATTTCCTTTCCCAGAATTCGAAAATGTGATGGATATACAGGAGCAAATCGATGATGTGAGTAATAGCACCATAGCTGATTGTGTAGTTACAACTGTGACAAAAGCAGAAACACAGCTTGTTGGGAATTGTTCTAAAACAGAATATGAAAAGACTGAAATATCTATTGACCTCAACAAGGAAAATATTCAAGAAACAATAGAAAAAGAAACGGCTGTGATATGTGTAGAGTTACAAAAAAAAGATGATATTAATACTAGTCAAATAGTTCAGAAAGAAGATGCAATAAATTTGAATATAAATAAGAACACGGAAAATCGAACAGAAGAAGTGGAAGTAGAAAAAAAATATATAAATAAGACAAAAGAGGATATACCAACATTGAGCTTAAAGGAAGAACCAACACTTGTAAATGCAATACTGAAGGAAAACAAAAAGATAAATATAATAAGTGATATTGTGTTAAAGACCAATGTACCAGCTTATATAACAGATCAAAAAGAACGAAAAATACTTGGAGATATCTTAGTTTTTCCTTCAACGTCAACCAATTTTAAGAAGGGTAAAAAGAAAAATTGTAATTCTATGCCAAGTGTACTAACCTCTAATGAATGGTTAAAAATCGCAGAGCAAAAGCAAGAAGAAAAATCAAAACTTATACTACAGAAGGAAGAAAGAAAGAAAAAAAGAGAGGAACGTTCACAACTAAAGACAAGTAAAAAGATGAAGAAGAGCAACGAGGTAGATCAAATAGGAGACTGCAATATTGATAAAGAAACACAACAAGAACAAGACAAGACAAGCAAGTCGGCATATGAAATATCATCTATTAGTACAAAAATTGAAGACCAGTTATTGCCTAATGCCTTTGTAATAATTTTTTATGAGTGTAAATAACACGGGTCCCGCGTTATCATAATTTTAGTAAAATTAATAATATTTAAATCTTCCGCGCACGACGACCGACTCGATGCGATGGCAGACAGATACAGATAACCGTTCAGACGGACAAGTCGAGAAATTATTATTGTTAATTTTTGTTAATAATTTTTATTGACGAATTGTGTATTATTAGAAATAACTATTAATTTAAGGGAAGAATTGTGAAATAAAGGCTTTAAATGTTGTTTCTTTAATTTACAGGTAACATTGTAACTACTTTTATTATTTATAACGAAAAATATTAATAAAAACTTTAATTTACAGAGAAACGCAATTGAGCCGTTATTCAAACAAACCCTACCTACATAAACTATTATAAAACAACATTTTCGCAAACATTTCATTATGGAAAAACTGAGGTTTGAATTCATTATAAAAGCTTCGCCTAGTGATCCGAAAACAAGCATATTCGCAATAACCTCAATTGAAACAACGGAACGTGAAATATTTTGTATTCCAGAAGAATTCCAGCCCATGGGACTCCACGGAAAATTAAAAGAAACAGAAGCTTTCAAAAAAATTAAAAATACACTTAAAAAAAGAGGTGAAAGAAGAAAAGTTTGGATCACTCTAGATGAAGAATTATTAAAGCAATACAGAGATGAAGATGGAAATATAAAATTTGAAGATTTTCTTTTAGAAGGACATATAATACCAGAAGAAACAAAACCTGGACCAGCTACGTTACCAGGCACTGGAATTTCGGCAGAAGCACTCCAACAAATTCTAGAAAAATTCACTGAGTTACAAAGACCTACAGGCATCAATCTGAAAAACATTTCAGAAAAATTTACAATAAGAAAATTTTCAGGAAGAAATGAAAACGTACTACAGTGGATAGAAATTTTTGAAAATGAATGCACACGACTAGCTGTAGATCAAGATACAAATAAAATTGAAATATTAAGACTATTTTTAGACGGATCCTGCACTGATTGGTACAGTTCAATGCTTATAAAACATACGTTAAACTCCGAGTGGCGAGTATGGAAAAAAAACTTCTGCGACACATACGTAAACAAAGGATGGACTCCAGTGAGGCATGCAATCGACTACAGGTATTTAAATGGTTCTTTACTAGACTACGCAGTAAAAAAAGAAAGGCTTTTACTAGAAATGAATAAGTCACTAGACACATCCACTATAATTGATTTAATTGCTGTCGGATTACCAAACTATATAGCAGACAGAATTGATAGAGATAAACAACAAAATACGGAGGACCTTTTTAATGAATTGAGAGGCCTAGAACACTTAATTAGAATAAAACCTTTTAGTAAGAAGAATATCAGTAAAACGAATTTTGATAATAAAAGGGAAATTAATGAAGAAAAGAAACCGTGTAATATATGTGAAAAAAGAGGAAAAGGCGCGCGGTATCATCCTGAATCGACTTGCTGGTTTAAAGGTACAAACAATGAGAAGAAAAACAAACTTCAACTACAAGCTGCCAACCACTCAGAATTAGAAGTCGAATTGAATGATGAAGATCCAAAAAACTGGTAGTGCCACCATTAATTAAAATCAAGTTACTAATAAACAGCACAACAGAAGTTACAGGTATTTATGATTCCGGGGCAAATATATCATTAATAAATTCAAAATTGTTGAAAATAAAAGACACAGATATCAGTAATCGAAAGTTAGTAAACTTGAGGACAATTAATGGCGAGAGAAAAACAGAAGGTTTGGTAAAATTAAAAATAAAAATTTATAATATTGAAAAATACATGAATGTCTTCATTGTAGATGATAAAAATTTTAATTATGATTTTCTGATTGGGTTGGATTGTATTAGAGAATTTAAATTAAATCAAGATGATAACTTAATAATCTCACAGAATAAAGTTTCTATAAATGATAAAGATGTAAACATTCCTGAATATTCAGGTGAGAAACAAAAAATTAAAGATATCGTCTTGATCGAAGGGGTTACACAGATAAATTTTAATGAACATGTAAATACAAATAATTTTGAGGTTTTAATAAATCATCTAAATATTAGTCAACAAATAGAAATAGAGAAATTAATAGATAAATATAAATCGGTCTTTGCTAAAGACAGATACGATATTGGGTCTGTAAGAGATTACGAAGCACATATTGATCTAGTGGTAGAGAAATATTGCTGTAAACGTCCGTACAGATGTACAATTGAAGATAAGAAAGAAATAGAAGAACAAGTAGCAAAATTATTAGAACATAACTTAATTGAAGAGTCGTATAGTCCATTTGCCGCCCCAGTGACTTTAGCATATAAAAAAGAAGAGAAAAAGAAATCTAGATTATGCATAGATTTCCGAGATTTAAATAAGATTGTAGTCCCACAATCACAACCTTTTCCTCTGATCGAGGATCTAATGATAAAAACAGGTAACTGTACATTTTTTTCAACTTTGGACATAAATTCAGCGTTCTGGTCAATCCCTTTAAGAATACAGGACAAACAAAAAACAGCATTTGTTACCCAGGAAGGGCATTATCAATGGACATGCCTGCCCTTTGGTTTGAAAACCTCCCCAGCTATTTTTCAAAGAATTTTAAGCAATATAATAAGAAAATATAAACTCTCGCGTTTTGCAGTAAACTATATAGACGATATTCTCGTTTTTTCTAAAACTTTTGAAGAACACCTGAGTCACTTATCACAACTATTGGAAGCAATTCTAACTGAAGGTTTTAGATTAAAATTTTCAAAATGCATTTTTGCATCGAGCTCAGTGAAATATTTAGGTCACATAATTGAAAAAAACTCCATCAAACCATTAAAAGATAACTTAGTTTCCATACAAAATTTTCCGGTTCCAGAAAAACAAAAAAACGTTCGCCAGTTCTTAGGGAAAATAAATTATTACAATAAATATATTCCCAACATTGCAATAATTCTAGATCCTCTACATAATTTATTAAGAAAAAATACAAAATTTATCTGGTCAGAAGAATGTGAAAAGTCATTTAATAAAATAAAATCATTACTTTGCTCACAGCCAATTTTAAGGATTTTTGACCCGGACTTACCAATTAATATATACACAGATGCAAGTATGCAAGGAATCGGAGCAGTATTCAAGCAGAAAGAACATAACGGAGATGAAAAACCGGTAGCATATTTTTCAAAAAAATTGAACGAAACTCAAAAAAGAAAAAAACCAATATATTTAGAATGCTTAGCAATAAAGGAAGCTGTAAAATTCTGGCAACACTGGCTCATTGGGAAAAAAGTAACAATATATACGGATCACAAACCTTTAGAAAATCTAAGAATAAAATCCAGAACAGATGAGGAACTGGGAGACTTGACATTTTACTTATCACAGTATGATATTGAAATAATATACAACCCAGGAAAAAGTAACCAGGAAGCAGACTGTCTGAGCAGGAATCCCGTTCTAGAACCAACCGAAAATACAAAAGAAACTTTGAAAATTGTAAATTTAATAAGTTTGGAAGATATCAAAAACGACCAAAACAGGAACAAAGCACTGCAAAATAAAAGAGATAAATTAAAACTGAAGAACGATATTTATTACAGAAAAGGCAAAAGAAGAGAAAAAATTATTCTCTCAGAAGATTTTAGTAAAAAGTTGATAAGAACTATACACAATACATATTGTCACATAGGAAAAACCCAGATGCAAAACAAAATCACACCATTTTATACAGCAAAAAATATGACGACTAACATAAAAACCATTTGTGACCAGTGTGAAATATGTATAAAGAACAAATCAAGGAAAAAATCTAAAATTGGTTTATTATCACACTTAGGGCCAGCAACCTACCCGTTTGAAATAGTATCCATAGACACAATCGGAGGCTTCGGCGGCTCTCGGTCTACAAAAAAGTACTTACATCTACTCGTAGATCACTTCACAAGATATGCTTATATTACAACTTCAAAAACTCAAACCTCTGATGATTTCATAAAATTGACGAATATGGTAGCTCAAAATAATAACATCGGAATAGTCTTAGCTGATCAATACCCGGGGATCAACTCAAAAGAATTTAAAGGATTCCTAAATGAAAAGAATATAAAATTAATCTTCACTGCGGTTGACTCACCTTTTTCAAACGGCCTCAACGAAAGACTAAATCAAACTTTAGTCAACAAAATAAGATGCAAAATAAATGAAGAAAAGAAACGAACAGCTTGGACAACGATAGCACAAAACTGTACAGAGATGTATAACAAAACAGAGCATACAGTTACAAAGTTCTCTCCTGAATATTTATTGGAGGGCGAAAATATCGACATTCTACCGCATGAATTGAGACAACACCACACGAAATCAGATTTAGAACGAGACAGAAAATTGGCATTAGAAAATACTATAAAATCACACGATTATAATAAGAAAAAATTCGATAAGCATAGAAAGAAGTATGAATTAAATGTGGGGGACCTAGTTTATGTGGAAAATGGGAACCGATTAAATAGAAAAAAATTGGATGAACTAAGAATCGGACCGTATAAGATACAAAAGAAAATTTCGGACTCAATTTATGAAGTTGACACTGGACATAGAAAGGTGGAATCAAACTTTTTTCACGTCACAAAACTCACCCCAGTATTAGCTAACCAAAAAGTCACCAACCACCACACTTCTTGCCCTTCGCTAGATACGTTTTCTGAGGGGGGGGGGGGGAGATGTAAATAACACGGGTCCCGCGTTATCATAATTTTAGTAAAATTAATAATATTTAAATCTTCCGCGCACGACGACCGACTCGATGCGATGGCAGACAGATACAGATAACCGTTCAGACGGACAAGTCGAGAAATTATTATTGTTAATTTTTGTTAATAATTTTTATTGACGAATTGTGTATTATTAGAAATAACTATTAATTTAAGGGAAGAATTGTGAAATAAAGGCTTTAAATGTTGTTTCTTTAATTTACAGGTAACATTGTAACTACTTTATATTATTTATAACGAAAAATATTAATAAAAACTTTAATTTACAGAGAAACGCAATTGAGCCGTTATTCAAACAAACCCTACCTACATAAACTATTATATGAGAATAAATATTACCCAGGTCAACTAAAGGAAATAAGCAAGAAAGGAGAAGGTTACTTGATCTCAACCATGGAAAGAAGTGGTCAAGGATGGAAATGGCCTGATAAACCAGATGAAGTGTTTTATGAGATAGAAGAAATTAGGGAAGTAATAGATCCTCCCGTAAAAAAATAATAGCCGCGGAGTATATACTGTGCCACAAATGTTAAAGTATAATGATTTCGATTTTGAATGAGTGTAAATAATAATATCTAGGGTTCTTTTTTGGAGGTAGGGCTTAGGTACCTAATCACAAAGAACAAAGTTTTATTTTGCAATTTAGTGTGATAACAAAAATATGTTTAGTTTTGTTTTACCAAAATAACTAGAAGTTTAATAATTGTGTTTATTTTTTTATTGAAAGAAGGTATACGTTTTAAGTTAAATGTCTATGTTTTTACCTACATTTATTGGAAATAAAAAAAATTTTAATTAATTTTTCTATTTTATTCCTCATAAACACTGTACGAATAAAGATGTGGCCACTACTAAATTTTTTTGTGGCCACTACCAGAGTAGAAGTGGCCAAAACTGAAGAAATCGTTGTGGATTCATTTATCATGTTTTCCTTTATACAGATGGTTACTTGTCTCTTTCTAAACTGTAAGAAACAAAAGAGAACAGTATAACACGTATAAGAATCCTGATGTTCATGTAAAATCATAATATCAACACCTAGTTCTGGCCAGAACAAAGTTTCAATTGCCTAAATGTGGCCAAAACTGGTGCTTCTATCCCATTAAAGCACTGGTGATTCATATTTAATATGCATATTAAAGGTTGGGAGTAGAAAAATCAGAATAAAGCTGATGATAATGATATAGATAGGAATATTATGGGAGATAATAAACAATCATCTAAAGATAAACAATCATTTAATAGAAGGGGTAGAGGTGCTGGGGTGGATGAAGCTTCCAATCGACCTAATATACCCAAGCAAGTTTTTAAAGGTAATAACAAAAAGCCGCTGGTAAATGTAGAAACAGATGTAAAAAGTTTCGCAAAATTCCAGCATAATAGGAAAAGAATCGCTCCAATCAAGGGAACCAACTCAGACGATAAATGTGTCTTAAAAATGGCAAATGAAATGGCATACATACATGTATACAAGCTACATCCAGATACCAACCAAAATGAGGTGGAAGATTATTTGAAGCAGCTATTTACCAGGGTGCAGGTGGAGAGGTTAAACTCTAAGTATCCGCAGTATTATTCTTCGTTTAAAATTACAGTCGAAGCTTCGGATAGGGATAGAGCAATGGATCCTGAGCTGTGGCCAAAGGGTGTTTGTGTGAGTCGTTTTTTCCTGTCGAGAAATTTGATGAAAGATCAGACTTAATATCAACGGTATACCAAGACATCTCGGAAATATCTATTTTCCATGTGAATATTCAGAGTGTCACAAATAAGATAGACGAATTAAGAATTTGCCTGAGCAAAAATGAATGGGACGTGCTATGTCTTTCGGAACATTTTTTGAAAGCGAACACATTGACAACTGTAAATTTAGGTGATCACATCTTAAGAAGTCACCATTGTAGAGAGAGTAAGGGACATGGTGGAGTGGCTATATTTGTAAAGCAAAGTATTCCATGTATATCCATTGATTTTTCACGATTTTGTGTAGAATTGGAAGCTGAATTTTGTGGTATAGTCTTAAGTGGGATCGGATTACTAATAGTTACTGTATATAGGTCAAGCTGTATTGTAAATACTGATCAATTTTTAGAAAAATTTAATGAAATATTGTCATTTATATTTATGAGTTGTTATAAAACATATAATTTTACAGATGTTATTATAGTAGGTGACTTCAACATAGATATGTTGAAAAATGATAACAGAAAGATCGAGTTTCTAGACCTCGCTGCTACCTTCGGATTGCGTCACATGATTGAGGTCCCAACTAGGGTGACCCAATATTCTAAATCATGTGTTGATAATGTTTTAACTAATGTATCACAGAATCAAATAAAGGCGGATGTAGTTGATATCAACCTCTCTGACCACTCAGGTCAACAAATAAAGGTCTATAAAAAATTTAGTTTGAAAAGGTCTGACAAGATCAGTAGAAGGGTTATGACTCCCAGTGATTTAATTGAAATGGAAAAATACTTGCAGGATATTGATTGGGAAAAATATGATATAACAAACGACGTAGAAGACTATGTCAGTTGGTTTATGAGTTTCTTCATTCGAACATATCATTCATTTTCGACAATTAAAACAATTGATAAAAACTTTGATAATCCGGTGAGATGGTTTACCCCGAGCTTAAGACATATGCGAGACACTTTGAATGATGTAAGGACAGTGTGCATCTCTGGAAAACTGAGTGAGGATTGGCTCATATATAGAAAATATCGCCGTCGTTACCAAAGAGCGTTGAATCAGGCGAAAAAAACTGCATATGAAAATTATATAATAACATCTAGTAACGTAAGTAAGGCAACGTGGAGGATCATTAACTACGAGAGAAATCAAGTAAAAGAAAGGGATGATAACATAAAAATTAATCCAGGGGAATTAAATAGTTTTTTTGTGGATTCTGTGGAACGAATTATACGTGAAATGCCTCCCTCAACTAGAGATCCCCTTGAAGGAGTAACATTTCTAGACAAATCTTTCTTTATGAAACCTATAACGGTAGATGAGGTAGCGACTGCTGTGACAACAATGAAGCCGAAGCCCTCACTAGATGACTTCGAGATAAATGCTCGATTGGTAAAAAGGTTGTCTAGTGTACTGGCAGTGCCGATGTCAATTATTTATAACGGATGTATTTCACAGGGTAAGTTTCCTCATAGCTTTAAGATATCCAAGGTTGTACCGATTTTCAAAGGTGGAAAGAAGAATGAAACGAGTAACTATAGACCCATAACAATAACTCCGATTTTTAGTAAAGTGTTTGAGATAATTCTGAGTAAAAGATTACAAGTGTTTTTTGAAAAAAATTACGTTCTCTCTAATTCTCAATTTGCATACAGACAGAAAGTTTCGTCTATCATGGCTCTTCAGTCATTGATGGGAGAAATAACATCTGCTTTTGATAATAAAAAGGCAATTGCTGCCATCTTATATGATCTTAAGAAAGCTTTTGACGTAATTTCTCATGAAATATTAAAGGATAAATTGTATAAATATGGAATAAGAGGATTAACTTTAGATCTTATAATCAGCTACTTATCTGACCGAAGACAATATGTTTCCTACAATGGTAAAACATCTGATACAAGAATGATAAAACATGGCGTTCCACAGGGTTCTGTGCTGGGGCCCCTTCTCTTCGTTATTTATATAAATGACTTTGTAGATTTCAGAGTACCAAATAAATGTGTGCTGTATGCGGATGACACGACCGTATTGATCGAAGGTAGGGATATTCAGGATGTAAAGGGTAGAATCGTAACAAGTGGTAAATATATAGAGGAGTGGTTCTTGTCAAATAAACTTCAAATCAATGTTGAAAAGACAAAAACTATCTATTTTTCTAGTGGACATAATAGGAAGAGTGAGTTTCAAGTAAGCCTGTTGGGCGTGACCATAGATGATTCACTTGGATGGTCACATCATGTGGAAAAATTGTGTAAGCATTTGGCAACACAGGTATATTTGCTGAGGCGTTTGAGATTGGTTCTTTCGGATGAGGCTCTCCTGTCTGTTTATTATGGACTGTTTCACAGTAACATGTCTTATGGTCTGATTCTGTGGGGGGGCTCATCATGTGCGGAGAAAGTCTTCAAAATGCAGAAGAGATCTATTAGAATTATAATGAAGGTCGGTTATAACGATAGCTGCAAAAACCTTTTCAGGACCCTGGGGGTGCTCACACTACCTAGCCTATACATTATGCACACGTTGACTGAGATACATAAGCATGTAGATGAATATAGTACACATTCTGATGTTCATGAGTATGATACTAGATACGCAGATCAGTTGATAACGCTCAGGTCTAGAATTTCGATCTCTAAAGGAAATAAGTTAGACATTGGTTTGTATAATTTACTACCTAGATATATAAGGGAATACTCACTTGCTACCTTCAAGAGGGTTATGAAAAATTGTTTAAAGCAGGGTGCTTTCTATAGTGTGCAGGAGTACAAGGAAAACATCACTGCTTACCTTGATTTAAGTGATTTTTAGTTTTCATTGGTATTTAAATTATGTAAAGTGAATTATTTTTTGTGTTTTTTTTGTATTTGATTTTTTCATATTTTATTTTTTAAGTCTATACATTTCATATTCTGTAGCTACCGATGTAGGATATCTTTTTGATTGTGACGAACCAAAATGTATATTACGACATATTATTAGAATAAAACTATCTATCTATCTATCTATCTATCTATCTATCACTATTTTACTAAAGATGTCATAAAAACTGATGACTTAGTATTTTTAATTATTCAAGGAGTTATAAGCTCATTACAGAATATTACAGACCTTCTTTCACACAACTATTTTTTCCTTTACTCTTCGGGTATGGTAACCTTATCTCTAGAACGGGGAAGAAGAGAACAAAGCAGTGCAAGAAGAGTAGAACAAGGCAGTGGAAGAAGAGAACGAGGCTGGCACCCTCCTCATGGGTGCCATCTTGACGTGGTGAGGAGGCTGGACGAGGAGCAGCGGGCGGCGGAGGGGGACACCTGGGGAATGCTTTCAAGTATCCCCGGAGGTCCACCGAAGTCAGCCCAGCACCACGTCTCGAAGTGCAACCAAATCCCCCACCCCTTCCTCCCAAACTCACTTCCTTCCTCTCCACGGGTAGCCTTGTCTAACGCGCCCCTACAAGTGAACTTCTTAATGCAGTATGAAAAGAATGATAGTGATGACAGTGGTGATGACACGGTCTTGGAAAATTTTGGAAGCAGCCAATCGCTCACTATTTTACTAAAGATGTCATAAAGACTGATGACTTAGTATTTTTAATTCAAGGAGTTAAGCTCATTGCAGAATATTGCAGACCTTCTTTCACACAACTATTTTTTCCTTTACTCTTCGGGTATGGTAACCTTATCTCTAGAACGGGGAAGAAGAGAACAAGGCAGTGGAAGAAGAGAACGAGGCTGGCACCATCCTCATGGGTGCCATCTTGACGTGGTGAGGAGGCTGGACGTGGAGCAGCGGGCGGCGGAGGGGGACACCTGGGGAATGCTTTCAAGTATCCCCGGAGGTCCACCGAAGTCAGCCCAGCACCACGTCTCGAAGTGCAACCACATCCCCCACCCCTTCCTCCCAAACTCACTTCCTTCCTCTCCACGGGTAGCCTTGTTTAACGCGCCCCTACAAGTGAACTTCTTAATGCAGTATGAAAAGAATGACAGTGATGACAGTGGTGATGACACGGTCTTGGAAAATTTTGGAAGCAACCAATCGCTCACTATTTTACTAAAGATGTCATAAAGACTGATGACTTAGTATTTTTAATTCAAGGAGTTATAAGCTCATTGCAGAATATTGCAGACCTTCTTTCACACAACTATTTTTTCCTTTACTCTTCGGGTATGGTAACCTTATCTCTAGAACGGGGAAGAAGAGAACAAGGCAGTGGAAGAAGAGAACGAGGCTGGCACCCTCCTCATGGGTGCCATCTTGACGTGGTGAGGAGGCTGGACGTGGAGCAGCGGGCGGCGGAGGGGGACACCTGGGGAATGCTTTCAAGTATTCCCGGAGGTCTACCGAAGTCAGCCCAGCACCACGTCTCGAAGTGCAACCACATCCCCCACCCCTTCCTCCCAAACTCACTTCCTTCCTCTCCACGGGTAGCCTTGTCTAACGCGCCCCTACAAGTGAACTTCTTAATGCAGTATGAAAAGAATGACAGTGATGACAGTGGTGATGACAAAATTTTGGAAGCAGCCGATCGCTCACTATTTTACTAAAGATGTCATAAAGACTGATGACTTAGTATTTTTAATTCAAGGAGTTATAAGCTCATTACAGAATATTACAGACCTTCTTTCACACAACTATTTTTTCCTTTACTCTTCGGGTATGGTAACCTTATCTCTAGAACGGGGAAGAAGAGAACAAAGCAGTGCAAGAAGAGTAGAACAAGGCAGTGGAAGAAGAGAACGAGGCTGGCACCCTCCTCATGGGTGCCATCTTGACGTGGTGAGCAGGCTGGACGTGGAGCAGCGGGCGGCGGAGGGGGACACCTGGGGAATGCTTTCAAGTATCCCCGGAGGTTCACCGAAGTCAGCCCAGCACCACGTCTCGAAGTGCAACCACATCCCCCACCCCTTCCTCCCAAACTCACTTCCTTCCTCTCCACGGGTAGCCTTGTCTTACGCGCCCCTACAAGTGAACTTCTTAATGCAGTATGAAAAGAATGACAGTGATGACAGTGGTGATGACACGGTCTTGGAAAATTTTGGAAGCAGCCAATCGCTCACTATTTTACTAAAGATGTCATAAAGACTGATGACTTAGTATTTTTAATTCAAGGAGTTATAAGCTCATTGCAGAATATTGCAGACCTTCTTTCACACAACTATTTTTTCCTTTACTCTTCGGGTATGGTAACCTTATCTCTAGAACGGGGAAGAAGAGTACAAGGCAGTGGAAGAAGAGAACGAGGCTGGCACCCTCCTCATGGGTGCCATCTTGACGTGGTGAGGAGGCTGGACGTGGAGCAGCGGGCGGCGGAGGGGGACACCTGGGGAATGCTTTCAAGTATTCCCGGAGGTCTACCGAAGTCAGCCCAGCACCACGTCTCGAAGTGCAACCACATCCCCCACCCCTTCCTCCCAAACTCACTTCCTTCCTCTCCACGGGTAGCCTTGTCTAACGCGCCCCTACAAGTGAACTTCTTAATGCAGTATGAAAAGAATGACAGTGATGACAGTGGTGATGACAAAATTTTGGAAGCAGCCGATCGCTCACTATTTTACTAAAGATGTCATAAAGACTGATGACTTAGTATTTTTAATTCAAGGAGTTATAAGCTCATTACAGAATATTACAGACCTTCTTTCACACAACTATTTTTTCCTTTACTCTTCGGGTATGGTAACCTTATCTCTAGAACGGGGAAGAAGAGAACAAAGCAGTGCAAGAAGAGTAGAACAAGGCAGTGGAAGAAGAGAACGAGGCTGGCACCCTCCTCATGGGTGCCATCTTGACGTGGTGAGGAGGCTGGACGTGGAGCAGCGGGCGGCGGAGGAGGACACCTGGGGAATGCTTTCAAGTATTCCCGGAGGTCTACCGAAGTCAGCCCAGCACCACGTCTCGAAGTGCAACCACATCCCCCACCCCTTCCTCCCAAACTCACTTCCTTCCTCTCCACGGGTAGCCTTGTCCAACGCGCCCCTACAAGTGAACTTCTTAATGCAGTATGAAAAGAA
This sequence comes from Malachius bipustulatus, assembly GCA_910589415.1. NCBI lineage: Eukaryota > Metazoa > Arthropoda > Insecta > Coleoptera > Melyridae > Malachius > Malachius bipustulatus. The sequence continues at coordinate 16,939,216 of OU342638.1, read as the reverse complement.
TGACAGTGATGACAGTGGTGATGACACGGTCTTAGAAAATTTTGGAAGCAGCCAATCGCTCACTATTTTACTAAAGATGTCATAAAGACTGATGACTTAGTATTTTTAATTCAAGGAGTTACAAGCTCATTGCAGAATATTTCAGACCTTCTTTCACACAACTATTTTTTCCTTTACTCTTCGGGTATGGTAACCTTATCTCTAGAACGGGGAAGAAGAGAACAAAGCAGTGCAAGAAGAGTAGAACAAGGCAGTGGAAGAAGAGAACGAGGCTGGCACCCTCCTCATGGGTGCCATCTTGACGTGGTGAGGAAGCTGGACGTGGAGCAGCGGGCGGCGGAGGGGGACACCTGGGGAATGCTTTCAAGTATCCCCGGAGGTCCACCGAACTCAGCCCAGCACCACGTCTCGAAGTGCAACCACATCCCCCACCCCTTCCTCCCAAACTCACTTCCTTCCTCTCCACGGGTAGCCTTGTCTAACGCGCCCCTAAATGCGCGGGTCGCGGGGGGACTTGCCGCCCTCGTGCGTACGTGGCTGGGGGCGCGGGACGTAGAGGTCTTTAGGGATACGGTGCTGGAGGACACCCATCCTCTCTCCTAAACTCACCCCTAACCTCTCCACAAAGACCAGGTGTTAGTCCTGAACGGGAAACTGCCCAGTCTGAAACCCCTCTCCTAACCCTCTGAGGCGCGGGCGGGATTACTGGAAAGGAAACCGCCCAAACCCTCCTCACATCTCAACCCCCCCTCCCCCATAACCCGAGGATTCACACCTGGTTAGTACGGGCGTGGCAAGCCCGGGGCAGCTTGCTAAAACCTGTTTTACTTACTTCATCTAGTCTTGGACGGGTTTTCTTATTTTTCCATCTTTCTGTCGGTCTCACTTGACCAGACCTTCTTTCACACAACTATTTTTTCCTCTACTCTTCGGGTATGGTAATCTTAGCAGTGCAAGAAGAGTAAAACAAGGCAGTGGAAGAAGAGGAGAACGAGGCTGGCACCCTCCTCATGGGTGCCACCTTGACGTGGTGAGGAAGCTGGACGTGGAGCAGCGGGCGGCGGAGGGGGACACCTGAGGAATGTAAAGGTACGTAATAAAGGAACGTAAAGGTCTCTCGAGATACGGTGCTGGAGGACACCCATCCTGTCTCCTAAACTTCCCCCTAATCTCTCCACAAAGACTGGGTGTTAGTCCTGAACGGGAAACGGCCCAGTATGAAACCCCTCTCCTAACCCTCTGAGGCGCGGGCGGGATTACTGGAAAGAAAACCGCCCAAACCCCCATCCCATCTCAACCGCCCCCCATAACCCGAGGACTCACACCTGGTTAGTACGGGGGTGGCAAGCCCGGGGAATCTTGCTAAAACCTGTTTTACTTACTTCATCTAGTCTTGGACGGGTTTTCTTATTTTTCCATCTTTCTGTCGGCTCACTTGACCAGATCTTCTTTCACACAACTATTTTTTTCCTCTACTCTTCGGGTATGGTAACCTTATCTCTAGAGTCCCCGGCCCTCCACGGTTAGGGGCACAAAACAAAATAATAAAAGATGGAAACAGATAAAAATCAAAAAGCTACTAGTCAGGGTCCCGGAACCCCAGGCTCGGTGGGGGGTCGTGCACGGGAAGGCGACCTCGCACCGTCATCGAGCAACTTCTCAGTGACCCCGGTGGGAAGCCAGGCCAGGGATCACAGACTAAATACTGGATACAATTTCAACCCACAAGATGGAAATCACTTCGAAAGAAGAAGTAGTCTGAGTAGGTCTCCCAAATTGGGAAGAAGAGACCAAGAAAACACACTGGATCTGCCAGGGGATGATGAAGTGTTCACGTAGCCAATGCAGTGGGGAAAAATCTTTCCCCTGCCTCAGAGCTCTAAAAGGCACGGTAGGATGGAAAGAAGGATCATGGAAAATAGGTGAACTACGTCCTGCTGCAAATAACACACAGGCTGTAACGATAAAGATGGGAAAGGATGAAGCAGAAAAGCTAATACAAGGAGGAGTACTTACAGTGGACCTGGTAAGTTGTAAAATCGAAAAACACCATAAAATCAAAAGGTGCTATAACTGCTGGTCACACACGAACACGAGGCAGCAGCATGCAATGGACCAAATAGGAAGAGCAATTGCTTCAAATGCCGACAAAAAGGTCATGACATGAAAAGCTGCAAGAACGAAGATTTTTGCTAATATGTACGAAAAACAGCCCTATGCCGAACACATCAAAGCACATAGCGGCAACAAATCATGATGTCTTCAAGGATGTCATGAATAAAATACTTCAGACGGGACAGTTTCCAAAAATGTGGAAGCAGGCCAGATTGGTACTAATAGAGAAACCAACTAAAGTCAATCGACACATGCGGAAAACTACTGGAGTTGATGGATAAAGGAGAGATTAAAAAATGAAGAACTGGAAAACAAAGAAATCATACGCAGAATTCAATACGGGTTTATAAAGGGAAAATCAACAGTGGACGCCTTGAAAAAAGTAAAATATACAACGATGGCAATAAAACAGAAACCATATAAAAACGCAGAAGCTTGTCTGATGATAACAATAGACATTGAAAATGCTTTCAATACAGCGCCTTGGGTCAAATTATGAAGTCCATGGAAGAGGCGGTCATTAGTAAATACCCAATAAGAATATAGAAAAGAGGCAAGGCAGAATATAATACAGGAGTGGCAGAGAAGATGGTATACATACGATGGCTGGGCCAGGGTGTTCATAGGAGACCTGGGCAAGTGGATGGAGAGAAAGTGGGGCAACACAGACTATTACCTAACACAGGCAATTACCGGACACGGGGTGTTCGGCACATACCTGAAAAAAAATTGAAAAAAAGAAACGGATACTGGTACTGCGAGAGCACGGACACTGCGTAGCATAATACACTATTCGTATGTCCGGAGTGGAATGAAATAAGGAAAGAGGCTGCAGAAAAGATCGGCAGAGAAATAATAACGGAGTACAGTGTCAGCGAGAAGAAATTAGAAAACGTCACTGGAATGATAAGAAAGATTATGCCGGAGAAGGAAAAGTACGAGAGAAAAAATTACGGTCTCGCTTAGAATACTCTGGCACCCTGAAGCAATATCCAAAGGATGGTCTCGGGGCGCTGCCAACAAGGAGTAAAGGCGTGGTTTTGGTGAGTATGCGGTATGCCTAATTCCCAATAATCATTAATTAATTGTTAATAAACTGTTTTCTCAGAGTCCAACGAGACTCACGACGGAGATTTTACTGAAGTACTGAACAATGAAGATTCTGTTGCGGAGATGTTGACCGAACCAAAGTTCTCCTGCAGAGATGGAGCTCGAAGTTTCTGCTAACGAGACGCACGACAGAGATTCTACTGAAGCCATCAAGATCCTGTTGACGAAGATTTTTTTGATGGAGTGCTTGACGATTCTTTCGATATGTGGGACCAATATTCTTTTGAAGAGTTGATCTACGTATATAATTTGTTTGACGATCTTGTAAATATGATTCCCGAAGATCCTGTCGTGAATTTGTTTTACGAAGAGGAAGAGGTGCCAGACGCAGTTCTTTTTCCAGAAATAGGTATACGAAGAAGATTTGCGTGACGAAGTTTTGGGTTCTTTGACTGACGACGATTTTGTGTGAGAGATATCGTTTGACCAATAATTTCCTGAACAAGAGACTTGGGGCAATTATTGATACTTCAATTTGAGGATATGATCTTGGACTTTTAAATCATCCCAGTAATAATAATAATTTGTTACTAATAATTATAGTTTGTTGTAATGTACAAAATAATTAGGACGTAATTAATTTAATTCGGATAGTAATAAAATAATAACTTGAACTCCAGAAAAATGTTTAAAGCCATTATAAGCAGTTACGTATAATTTGTCCAGTGAGAGTTGTCCGTTGTCATGCCACACTGATTCTGGCTAAACAATTTTATTTAATTCGATTTGATTCATACACTTATTTCTAAGCCGAACCAGATGTGGTATCGTAGTTCGTGTCAGTGGCGTGTGTTGAGGAATAATGAATATCCTACAAATATATTATTTCGACAAGTTATTGACGAAGTAGAGAGCCTTGAAACTTTATGGGTGGAGTTCTAGAACGCTAATAAAAAATGATGGACCACCATTGGATAATCATTTTTAATTAGCGTTCTAGCACTCGGCAGTTTGATAACAAAAATATATAATGCAAGTAAGTAAGAAAGATATATTGTTATAATCATCTTTTTAGAATTGCTGACGATTCGATCGTATTTCTGACAATACGTCCTAATGTACTCGTAACTCGAAGGAGTAAGAAACATAACGAGATGATGTCTCCTTAGTTACTCCAACGGTATGGTGAAGACAGAGACATCGATGTTTCAATGGTTATTTCCATCTCATCAGTCTATCATATCACCACCACATATCATATACCATTCAGAAAGCATTATTGTTTTTCAACAATCGGATTGCTGTAATTGATATAATAATTTATTATTATTCAATTCGTTTCATGTCTCCTTAGTTATCACAACAGACAACACTCAGTGTACAGACTATAAGTTATGGATAAGTTTATGGAGAATTTCATCATTTGTATCCGCAGTTGCGAGCTGATGGGAATGCATTTCAGCAATATACGCGAATGTCTATATCAACTTTTGATTACGTTTTGGAAAATATACGAGTAGCCTGTTATCATTGCACAACGGATTTTCTAAGATCTATTCTGTCGAAGAGAGGCTTTTACTCACTTTAAGATACCTAAGTAAGAAGACGTGCTGCACTACATCACGGCCATGCAGACGTTATTTCGACGACCCGGAGCTGTCCCGAGGTACCGGCAGATGGACTGGCTGAACAGAAATATGCGACCAGAACTGAAGCAAATGCTCTGGTAACACCGGCACCCGGATGTTGGTTCACTAATGGAGGCCCGAGGCCGCCAAGTCGGCCCAGGACGTCCTCGCTGAACTGCGAGCCGCCAGGAGCATGCCTAGGTCCGAACGACTCGACAGGCATCGCGCAGAATCGAGCTACGAACCGCACGCTAACACTAGCTGCAATTCCTCCTCCCGCCGTAACACGGTCTCTGTCGTCTTACCGTAGCCCGTCAACACCCAGACCGGTTATAACACCTGGGGATACCGCCCCAGAGTCAACGATCCAGCAAGACGGTCAGGTTCACCCCTCCTGAACAGCGACGTTCCCCTCCCGTAAGTGGGAGATGTGGGGAGGAGGGACATTTCCAGGGACAGTGCAGCGGCCAGCCAAAGATATTCTGCTCACGTTGTCGCCGAACCGGCGTCCTATCTAGGATTGCGACTGTGAGGGACCGGGAAACGCCCGCAGGGGCGAGAAACGACGCCGATCGACCGTGAACTTGCCCCGAGCGTCCGTATACCGACAAAATCGACTCAAGATCCCGACACAAGTCCCTTCCTGAGCGTCACGACCGAGGGAGAAAGTTTCAACGCCATCATCGACACAGGCGCGACGCGGTCGTGCGTTGGCCAGAGGGCGGCCGAACATTGCCGTAGCAAATGCGCGAATATTCGCCGCTACCAAGGCACGTTGGCGCGGGTCGCCGATGGTTCGTCCATGCCGGTTCAGGAAGAATACTTAGTCGACCTTCTTATAAAACGCGACTGATTGGAAGCGACCTTGTTGGCCATACCGTCTCTGCCCTTCGACCTGGTTATAGGGATGGACATTTTAGGATGTCAGGATTTCCTACTCGATGTCCGCGCAGGAGTAGTGCGGATTCGAGGGAAAAGATATCGGCTCCAGCGGCCACCCAACGAGAATGGGGCTGCGGCCGACCCGCACCGTCCGCCGTTACAACCACGCAAGAGGAAGACCCGCCGATACCGGGAGCGAGGGATTCCCCAGAGGATGGGGTTGTCCGTCTGTTGTTCCGCACCAGAGGGAGAGGTACCAGCTGACTCGGCAGATCAAGCTCTTAAAGGCGCGAGCACGCCCACAGAGGAAGACCACCTATCTCCAACGCAACGTCGCCGCCTCGATGAATTCTTAAGGACGGAGATGGCAGCATTCGCAGGCGTTAAAGGGACAACCGATGTCGCCGTGCACCGTATAAAAGTGAAAGAGGTGGAACCGATTAAACAGCGACACCGACCGATGAACCCGAAGCTGTTGGAAATAGTGAACGCCGAGGTAAATAGAATGCTAGAAGAAGAAGTGATCGAACCGTCCAGTAGCCCCTGGAATTCCCCGGTTTTCGCAAGGTTTTCGGACTTTCACAAGGTGAATGAGGTGTCAGAAAAGGACGCGTACCCCCTGCCGTTCATATCCGCTATCCTCGATAAGCTCAGGGAGGCGCGGTTCATATCCAGCCTAGACAAGGGTACTGGCAGATACCCCTGACACCGGAGAGCCGGCCGATACCCGCATTCACCGTGCCGGGGAGGGGCCTATTTCAGTTCCGGATGATGGCGTTCTGGATGATGGAGTTTTGGGGTCCGAGACCGAACCCTTCGCTTTCGCTTACCTCGATGACATTGTCGTGCTGGGAAGGACGTTCGAGGAGCACCTGGACAACCTTCGGGAGGTGTTTCGTCGACTGAAGAACGCGAACCTCCAATTAGACCCAGAGAAATGCAACATCTGCCAGCACACTTTGAAATATCTAGGGCACGTCGTCACCGCCGATGGCATTTCCACTGACCCGAACAAGGTAGCCTATTAGGAAGGTACGGCCCCAGCGAACCATCAGACAGCTTCGGAGGTTTCTCGGCATGGCAGGCTGGTACCGCCGTTTCATTCCGGACTATGCGCGGATTCACGACACCGCTTACAAAGCTCTTGAAGAAGTCCCAACGTTGGCGCTGGGGGCCTCACCAAGAAGACGCCTTTACTTCCTTGAAGACGAGATTGACCGAGGCGCCAGTACTAATCTGTCCCGACTTTAGTCAGCCGTTTACGGTACAAACTGATGCGTCCGGCGCCGGGATCAGCGCGGCTCTTACTCAGAAATTCGAAGATAACGAACGAGTGATTGCCTATGCTAGCCGCACGCTCAACAAGGCTGAAAGATATTACACGGTGTCCGAGCGGGAGTGTTTAGCCATAGTTTGGGGAGTGCAGAAGATGCGACCGTACCTGGAGAGATACCGTTTTACTGTAGTGACCGACCACCAGGCCCTCCGCTACCTGAACTCGATGAAATAGCCCGCCGGCCGAGTTGCGCGATGGACCCTGAGCCTACAATCATTCGACTTTCACGTGATCTACCGAAAGGGGTCGGCCAATAAAGTGGCGGATTTTTTGTCACGCAGTCCGATCGAGCCAGTGCCCCCGGAAGAAGTAGTTTGTGAGACCGACACCGCGGAGTACACCGAACTCGACGTCCGGTGCCGCGGAAAAATCCAGACAGTGACGAGAGACCCGGAGTCCGTCCCCGACTTCAGAGTTGTCGATGGCCGTTTGCAACGACGAATTATGGACATGAACCGAGCATTCGAGTCGACAGACGTGGAAGATTTGTGTGCCGGCCGGCGACTCCGACGCGCCGTTCTGGCAGAGAACCACGACACAGCAACTGCAGGCCACCTGGAGGTGGCGACGACCTGCGCGCTCCTCGCCGAACGCTATTACTGGCCAGGTATGTTTCGGGAAGAGGCGAAATACGTCCGAAGGTGTCACCACTGCCAGAGCTGATGCAACCGTCCGTGGTGCGGGATCCCTGGGAGACCGTCTCCGTCGACTTGATAGACCCGTTGCCGATATCCGCCAAGGGCAACGCACACTTCGCCGCCAAGCTGGCACCGAAATATTCGGGGCCATATACCGTCGTCAAAGTCCTCTCTCCGGTAGTCTATGACTTGAAGGACGATTCCGGGCGCCGAATCCGTAGGATCCACGCAAAGAACCTCAAGCCATATGCGGCCGAGCCGTGTGCACACCCCAATTAATACCGAACACCTCATCCCCGGTCCATACGAATTTATAATATACTGATAAATCTGACGACGCCGTTTCCGTAGGTCCGCCAGCCCTGATGGAAGGGGACGCGATGCTGGGGGAAGAGCAACTGTGGGGGGAGGCTCCGTTCGCGTGCCACTACCTAGTCGGGGGGGGGGGGGGACTGGGTAGGGGTGCTTACGGATCCGTGGGGTATTGGCCATCACGTGCCCAGCGACACCGACCGAGCCGTGAAGCTCATCCAGACATTGGACCATGACGCCAAGGCAACGGCGATGATGGAGGTCCGATGCGGGCTGGAGTTGAACAGCCCAAACGTGGTTACTATGCTGGACTCAATTTACCACCCGCAAGCCATATTTCCGGTCTACGAGTTGGCGGAGACGGACTTGGGGGGCCGCTTGAGCACCGGAGAGGCCATTCTGGCCGTCCGGGTACCGGACACGACGCCGAGGCCGTACGGTTTCGCAGGGACCCCCGGCTTCATGGCTCCGGAAGTGGAGAGCGACAGGGCCTACAGTTTTAGCGCCGACGTTTGGTCGTGTGGCGCCGCCCTGATATGGGCCGGACCGGCGGACGAGTTATCATCGGAGACCGGATACCGGCCGCTCGACGGAACGGGCGTCGTGGCAACGCCAAGGTAAAGGCCCCTCCGAGAACGGATACATTGGACGACCGCACCGAGGCATGGATACGCGCCATGCTCGCAACACCGCCGGAAGACCGACCGACACCCGCAGAATTGGAACGAGAGGCACGTCCGATGACCCAGAGTGAGGCACCCCCCCGAACCGGCAGCTCCACCTCCAGAAGTCGTCCCCGCGCCGAAGCACGCAGGGATCATCGCCTGACGGAGAGTCTGCGGGAGATGATGGAGGCCCAACCGCGGCCCGCGCAGCTAAACGACCGCCTGAGACGCCTACGCCCTCCTGGCACGCGGTGTGACCGGACGTGACCGGGCCCGGGAGGGTGGTGCGCAACCGTATACCGGCCGACCCCGTGGACCGTGAGCCTGTGTACGCCCTTGGTAGGAATCTGACCGAGATAGGACGGCCTTGTTTAACCGTGATCATATTTATTTCAGATGGGTGAACTGTTGGAGTTACAGTGGGATTGGAGCGCCCCCCCGTCTCCGACCCACCAGGAGTCCGAGCCGAACGTGTCGACGCCGATCCACGAGCGACCATCGCGTACCTGGCCCCCTCCGGTTTTCTTGCCGGTACAGGACCGGACCCTATGCTGGAGGTGCGGCGAACCAGGCCACCGTCGGTCCGAATGCGAGCGGACCTTACCGCACCTTCTGTTTACGGTGTGGACGTCTGGGGGTGATGTCCCGCAATTGCTCTTGCCGTCCGCAGGCATTGGGTATGTCAACAATAAATTATATCGTAAGCTTGATAATTGGAAAAAAGTTTTAGCTGTACTAAAGGCTGTCCAAATGCAAATTTGTCACGATGAGGCGGGACATCTATACTTCATTTAATAACTAGGAGGAGTAAATTTAAATAAACCGCCAAAAAAAGATGCTTCTCATTGGTCAATTCATGGGCAAAATTACACCCAGCAAAACTTGTACAGGAAATTGAATCTATGCAACGCTCAACACTACATATACGCTTGTTTTTTTTATTGTTGTGTCATTATTGTTTACAATGTCAGCGTCGAATGTGACACATCAGTTTTATAATCAGTTATTTCCAAAACCCTATAAGTTGTTCTAAATAAGTTCTTTAAAAGTTATTTCAAAACCAAATAAGTTCTTTTTGAAGCCCATTCAGTTCTTTTTAGAGAACAGACATCCTTTTGAGAATTTTGAAATTATTTTTGGCTTTCCATTTTCATCCTGCAAACGGTTTCAAAGTGCCATTATGGATAATCCTACGTCAAGTACAAGTGAGAGGATGTCTCCTCCAAAGAAACGGGAAGAAAAGAGTGTCACCTACAAGATTTTGGAAAAACTACTCTATATGCGTACTTCAGCAATAATTGAAGAACATATTCCAATCGAACAAGGTGCGGATTTAGACCAAACAGGGACTGCTGTATGTGATAAAGTTAGTTTCAACAACACACTTTGAATCTGGTCCTACAAAAACTGAAAAATGCTGTTTATAATAGGTACATACTGTTTGAAAAAATTGACTTATCCACAAATTATATATTATTAAAATAAATGTAAAATAAAAACTTTATCTACGATGTTATGTGTCATATAATACATACATAAAATATATTATTTATATGTTACATTAAATTTGTCACATAAGTATTGCCTAAAATAAAGTACTTTCAATCAATTTACATAATATGAATGTTAATAATTATTATCCTTAATATTCTTCGAAATATCTATAAATTATTCAATTTCATTCTATTTATATTCAGAAAATCATTCAGCACTATAATACTGATATATTATGCAAATCACAATGATTTGTGATGCTGCTGTGAGTCTCTCCTGAAAAGTAGACTTCCTACACCGAAAACAAGTCCTACCTTCCATATTAATAATTATTGTTTCAATTCAAATTTGCCGCCAAAAAAAATCTGGTGATTTAATCTGGTGACTTTTAGTGGTGTAAATGATACTTTGCAGTTTACTCCTCCTAGTTATTAAATGAGATATAGTAGTTGAAAAAACTCTAGAGTGAATTCAGATCAGCTACTGATTAGCAAAAATTAGATAGACGATTCGTAAAAAATTCGAGGGTTTGTTTAAAAACACTCCTCACATTTATACACTGCGTCATCTTTTGAATATTAGCGTTTGTGATGTTGAGTCAAGATGCCTTTACTTCTGGTTTCATATGAACACTCCACACTGTAACGTACATTTTGTACGTACCGGCTAAATGCCAGTGACACGGAGACAACTGCGTTGCGCGCGCAATAAGTGAGTGATGGTGGCTTTTAGTGCGGTGCAACACGGCCGACTGGAGGTCTCGAGTTTCGTCGACTTCGACTGTCGAGTTTCAATCCGGTGCGCCGATACCTGAGATTAACGCTTTCTTTTCGCTTCTGGAATTCGCTGAAGAAGGTTCACGCCAAACACCTGTCGCGAATAATTTACATAATGGCGTCTTGAACTTACCGTTCAAATATTGGGAACATCACCACGTTTTTGGCTTGGTGAGTGTCGTAAAATGGTTTCATTAATTGTGCTGGAATTATACAGATCATATTTTCTTAATACAGTATGCTATTTTTAATTACAGCTTTTAAATCTGATCGAGTTTTGCTTCGTATGTAAAATTTTGTCAATCACATTTTGACCTCACTTTATCTTGAGGAAATTGCAGCTTTTTCGTACCGACGCCACTTTTTCATATCGACGCAAGTTTTCCTGCGAAGTCCACTTTCTCGTACCGAAGCAAGTTCTCCTGGAGCCAGTCTGGAAGGTCAAGTCTCCAACCAGTTAACGTTTTCCTTGCACCGAAGGCACCGGATCCATTGACCCATAACTGGATTACTGCCGGAGCGGCCTAATTTAACCCGGTAGCAGCTCACCTGCTGGCCGCCGAACCTGTGCCATCCGTACTCCCGGCTGAAAACCGTCATCCTCGTACCGGGAAGCCATACGAAGCTAAGTGCCTTTGTGAATCAATTATTGACCGATCAGTTCATTCGGCTAAACTGCACGCTCTTGTTTTTCTATTATTTGTTAACCGTGCTCAAGAGTCTGTGATAATTAACATCTGTGATTTTTTTTAAATATTCATAACTGTGATTTATTTTTAAATAAAGAGTATCTGTTGTTCTGCTGACCCGCTTGTTATTGTTGACCCTCTTAGATTTGCAGCTCAATCCACGACCCTTGTTATCTTTTACCGTCTCATGCTCTCAACGACTATTTTCCCCTCTAAGGGTAAAATAGTTCGTTTTAATTGACGTCAATAATTCGTTTCAACACACACCTGTAAACAGTTACGTTTATAATACTGCTTGAAATATTCTTCAATTCTTCTTACATAAAAGAACACTCCTTTCACGTGTACACTTTGGCTTGTATGAAATGTTTACAATTATTGTAATGTTTCGTCGCATCACTTTTATATTTTGTTTGATATGAACAATCCTCACATTTGTACACTTCTGCGTCTTTTGAATATTTCCATTTATAATGTTGCTTGAAATTATGTTTATGTCTCGTTTCGTAAGAACACTCCTCACATTTATAGACTTTGTCATCTTTTGAATTGTGACAGGCCGCCCTGGGGCTTGGGGAAAACTTACGTAAGTCGGCGGAAATTCTTCTCGGTCGCCAGATTTTTGTGAGGGTTTACTCCCTGGGGAAAGTTCTCGCAGCGTTTTCCCTGTGCCTGATGCACAATGGTACTTTCTTAGTACCCTTGTCCCTAGGGTAGCTCGTGGAGAAAGGAAAATGCCAGGGGTCGGCTTAAGTTATCACCAGATTAAAGGAACTAGTCAGGGCGATGTTCTTTACGCACCTATCTGGTAGACTGGCACGTTCACGGAGCTAAGCTGTCGGCGAGATAACGGGGAAATGACGTAGGCTACGACTCAAAATTTTAACAAATTATTTTAATTAACAATAAACGAAACCCGTGCAATTTATTTCAAAACAAATCAAAAACAAAATGGCAGGTACTTACGTGAATAAAATTATGAACGGGTTTATTCAGATTACAGAAAACAGATCACAATAATAATTTCGTAAATGAATAAATGAATCACCCTAGGTACTTACGTGGTCAAATGATTATACAATATAATAAAAAATACGTAGGGGTGCTAGGGGGTATAATAAATGAAACACAGATAAATCTTTATTAGCGTTACACAGTCAGTCAAAAAAATAATTAAATAAAACCCTCGTGATCTAACTGAATTAAATGAGCGTTTTCAGACCTAATGACACGATACCGACACGACACAGGCAACTATCGGAGCATGCAAAAATGTATAATTGCAATAATTGCAATAATACATTTTTGCATGCTCCGATAGTTGCCTGTGTCGTGTCGGTATCGTGTCGTCTAGGTCTGAAAACGCTCTATAGGTACCTACCAGTACGGGGTCGGAACGAGCGATCGGTATATTCGCTAGGCGGCGGTGATACGTGAATTAAAGGCAACAAACAAGGACGAAAGCCGGCGAGCCGTATGTGAGCGTGTGTGTGTGGGTGTGATGTGTGCCAATCTCTACGGGCCAGGCTCCAGGAGCACCGGGTCGCTTCTGTGTGCAACGGGCTAGGGTTAACTTCCCACCGAGCGTCCGGAACCAGTGGTCACCGTACTCCGACAAAGAACGATGGGTAGAAAACCACAACTCCCCAGAAGGTCGATGCGCGGGAGCCAGGTCAATAGAGAAAGGTCAATAAAAATCGAGTGGGTTGGTGTGGGTGTATGACGGGTGTATGAAGGGTGTAAGGCTCGGTTTTATTACGATTAAGAACGTACCTTGCTTCTGCGAAGCGGAGCGGTGTAGGTGCGGTAGCGGGCGGTTCAGGGGCGTCGTGGTCCAGGCGCTGCACGGGGCACACGGTGAAACACAACGGACGGCGTAAACACAACCCGTTTGGCGAACGATCACTGACTCTATTTGCCAACACGGGACTACTGTTATTCAATCAAAAAATCGGGCTACACTGCTCTTGCCACGGTCCGAGTAAGGAAACGCCGAACTGAAAATCAACTGGGTGTCGCACGGATTACAGACTCTCCAAGAATCCCGGAACAATAGAAGCGTCTAAAACGGCAGGAACAACTCACTAATGATACGCGAGACAGTCGGTAAAAATTGCACCTCAAGTGAACTAGTCGGAATGAATTGAGAGCTTCTCCTGGGTTCCGCTACCTTTTATAACAAATGATGACAACATCCAACTCCAAATCGCAAAACGGCGTATTCTCATTGGTTGTCACCGGCAGGGCACGCCGGTCGCAAAAACACATTTCAGAGAAAATGATTTCCAGAAATTATCATAAACGTCGATACGAAGTTGACTTTTTGTGTCATGCAAAAACTGCAATCGCCTGATTTGTATTAAATATTTACATCTGGTTTGTATTTGTTTCGCGTCTTTACGGACTCAAAAAAATTGTTGGATGAAAATTCCCATCGCTGCTAAAGAATAAAACTAATGCTCGACTGAATTAAATAAAACCAGAAAACAGAAATGTTATTATAAATTGAATAAATCCGGCCGCGATTTCACGGCGTAGGTAGGTAGGTAGGTAGCCCGCTATCGCAAGCGATAAGTTCACGACACCCGGCCAGCGGGGTTCCTGGAAATGCAACGACCGGATGAAACCCTGCCCATTCGACATCTATTTATTAAGTAATCTATCACTTATTGCACCCGATTTTATTTAAGAGAATTTTAGAAATGCTAAAAAGTAACATCCATGACTCTGGACCTGAAATTACCTATTCCTTATCAATTTAAACAGGGGAAAATTATGATTATGCCTATTAAAACGGAGCAATTTTCATTGCTTCGTTACAGAATGTTTAATTTTATGATGGCTGTCCAAAGCACTTTTATATCTTGTTTCAAAAGAACAATCCTCACATTTGTACACTTTAGTGTATTTTGAATGTTGACGTTTATAATGTTGCTTAGTTGTTTCAAATACCTTAAAATATAATACCGGACACTTCCTCTCAAAACCTCCGTCCATTTTTACAGCGCCCTGATGCAGGAACTGGGGCCACTATAAGCTGTTTTTAAATTCAAAGTTAGGTAACTTTTAACGGTTTTTGACAGCTGCAGTCAATGATAATTAATTATTATTATTAATAATTTGTCATTAGTAATTATTGAACGTTTTAGTTTCAAGTATACTTTCAATTTAAAGTTACTCTCAAAGCATTATATCAGCGGATAATTTTGTTGCGTACGCAGTTAAATAGGCATTCATAATGTACCGCTGTAAGTGAACATAATGTCTGGAAAATATGTGCTGTGTGCTGTGTGCGGTTGCATTATGGATTGTTAAGCATGTCCAGATCTTTCCACGGTGTTCCAAGCAGGAATAAAGAATTATGTATAAAGTTAACTTTAGAAGCCGCGTAAATAAACGTATTAATATTTTATAACTATGCTGATGGAAATAGGAACAAGAAATAGGTTATAATATGAATGACGAAATTTTGAAAAAGTGTGGAGTGTCGAAGCCGATTTCTCACCATATTATTTTGTACCTACTGATCATTTCAAAGAGGAAAATTTTGTTAATCCAGCAAATAATAGACCTTTAAAACTGCAAGGAAGCACATTATTGGAATTGCGGCAAATAAAAGGCTTACACTTAGGTATATAATAGCGATTCAATCTTTTTGAAATATTCATACCTACTTACAGATATTAATAATATTGTGTGTAATAGTAGTTAATTATTGTTAATATAATAAACATATTGAAAACTTTGTTGTTTATTGTTGTATTATAATTCTTCGTCCCAATTTCCTCCGTCTATTCCGTCTAATTAATTTTAAGGGCTTTTCTATTCAGCGTTGATATTTAAAACTCCCGCTATGTTTCACCAAATTTAATTTTTAGTGGCCCCAGTTCATGCTTGGTGGCGCTGCTAAAGTGGACGCAATAGGGAACCTGCATTACCGCTTTACTAGGGTAGCGCATTCTCATTCTCACAAAAAGTTGGGAAAAAAGTTGGGAATGTCAAATTTGACTTCATAAACGTCAGATTTTCCATGAACGTACAACTGTCTAAAAATTCACATAACTTGTTATTAAGTCCGCGTATTAAAACGTATTTTTCTCAGTAACTACGTGTTAGATACTAAAGTCTACAGCTTCGTAGATCCTATAAACCCGTAATTTTGTTTTTAATACCCACTGAAAGAGGATTATCAATTTCTATTCGTGTTATTATTTTGTTTCATTTTTTAAACTTCGCTTTTTTCCACTTGATACCTACGCCTGTGACCAAATGTGCCAAAAATATGACATCCAGCTGTTCAAACATAACCGTGTTTAGTAAACGTCAACGAGTGAATGCGCTACCCTAGTAAAGCGGTAATACAGGTTCCCTAGGACGCAACCTGTTGCAATGCTATAGGTATAGGAGTGTCCGGTATTAATATTTTAACGTATTTGGTTGTTTCATAAAAAACACTCCACGTGTACACTTTGGCTTCTATGGAATGTTTACAATTGTAATGTTTCGTCACATTACTGTCGTGATATTTTATTTATTTATTTTGTTGGATTTTATAAATTATATTTATTTACTAAATAAAAGTACACTCGTGGTTCTCTATTCATTCTTATTATTCTCATCATTATTATTATTATAAAAAGAAGAACATGTTGCCTATTGCCAACCTAACAGTAAATTAAAACTGGACAAGTTTAGTTACCAACTTAAATTATTTCAACACTTCCCCGAAACGCAGGACAGTTTATTTTTACACATTTAATAGGTAAGCAGTTCTTTCACAAACTTTTCGAACTTTGTAAAAGGTAGAGGTTTTGTAAACACATCACTCACATTATCTTCAGACGGTATATAGGTCATGTCAAAAAGTCCCTTGTAGTACTCATCTTTTATAAAGAAATATTTCACTTCAATGTGGCGACTTTTCTCAAGTCTTCCTGCCTTGATGAGCTTGATAGTACTTTGATTGTCGATATATAAAGTAGCTTTGACTTCTTGGTTGGTTAATTCTTTCAGCAATTCTATAAGGTATTTTAATTCTTTAACGCACTCACAGGCGGCAATTAATTCTGCTTCCATTGTCGACTGAGCTACAATACTTTGTCGTCTTGAAGACCATGAAATTGGTGCTCCAAATAGCGTAATGACATATCCAGATGTGCTTTTTCTTCTAATTTCTTGTGCTACATCTTCTCTGACATTATTATCACCTGCAAAATCTGCATCGCAGTAAGCACATAAATGTATTGTTTCTTCTGGGTTAGTTTTTGAGCTTCCATAAAAAATCCCATATGAATTTGTTCCCTTCAAATATCTGAGGGTTCGCTTTACATTTATAAAATCTTGATTCATCGGTTTCTCCATGGATCTACTCTCGAAATTCACGGCAAAGCTCAGATCTGGCCGAGTTTTGCATGCCAAATACAACAGGCTTCCAATTCCTTCTCTGTAGTTGAAATCATTTTTCTTTTCTAAATCTTCATCATCGTTTTTGTAAATATCTTGTGTGATTGGAGTCTTCATCGGCTTCGCATCTTGCATATTAAATTTGTTTAATACTTTCAACGCATAATTTTCTTGAGATATAAAAATTCCACCTTCGGTCTTCTCAATCTCAATTCCCAGATAGGATTTTGGTTCTTCATAAGTTGTTATTTCAAATTCATTTTTCAGTTTTTCTAGAAGTTGTTTAATTTTTATTTTATCCTTTCCAAATATTATACCATCATCAACATGAATGGCTAAGTACATGTCTTCATTTACAGACTTAAAAATACATTGATCTGACTTCAATTGTAACATATTTTGATCTTTAAGAAAAGTTGTAAACCTTCTATTCCATTGACATGGAGCTTGGCGCAATCCATATATAGATTTCTTCAGGAGACAGACTTTTCCAGGCTGATCAAACCCTTCAGGTACTGCCATGTAAATTTCCTCTTCCAGTTCTCCGTAGAGAAAAGCAGTCTTTACGTCCAAGGTTTGTATATGCCATTCATTATGGGCTGCAATAGCAAACAGCAATCTAATAGAAATCGTGTCTACTACAGGACTGTATATATTTTCATATTCCATGTCGTTTTTGTTTTGATTACATCCTCTTGCTACTAGTCTCGCCTTGAATTTGCCATTATCTTTCACTTTAAATACCCATCTGTTGGTGAGTATTTTCTTTCCATTTGCTTGGTCTTCATTTATATAGACCCATGTTGTATTTTTCATTAAAGAATCTCTCTCTTCTCTTATTGCTTTCTTTCACTTTTCTTTGTCTTTTGAGTTTATAGCTTCGTTATAGGTAAGTAGAGCTTCATTCTCTTCTTGTTCATCTTCTTTTGAAAAATTCGTCACATAATCGTTAAATCTTTCTGGTAGTTTTGTTTGTCTTCTTTGTCTTGGGAATTCTTCATTTCTTGGTGGTTCTTGTCTAGGTATTTCTTCATTTCTTTCATCTTCTTCCCCGTTTTCTTGATTCTCTGCTTCGACAACTTCTTCATCTTCCAGAAAATCTATATTAGAACTTTCCTTAATTGGTTCTGTATGGAACATATCATTCGTGAAGATTACATCTCTACTAATTTAGATCTTCCTTTCTTCGCTATTCCATAGACGGTAGCCGTTAGGGGCATAACCAACAAACATGGCCTCTTGACTTCTGCTGTCGAGTTTCTTCAATGGTTTGACAATTTTGGAGAAAACCTTTCTTCCAAAAACTTGAAGATACTTTAGATCTGGTTTCATATTAGACCATTTTTCTGCAGGAGTTACATCCATTCCTCTAGTTGGGCTTCTGTTTATCAGGTAACATGCAACTTGAACTGCTTCGCCCCACATTTCTTTTTCGCAATTTGCATCGAAAATGAGTGCCCTTGCTTTATTTAAAAGGGTCAACATCATCCGTTCACTTTTACCATTCAGCTGAGGTGTGTGTGGAATGGTAAAATCTTGTATTATACCTTTTTCTTTACACCAATCAGAGAGGAGAATATTCTGAAATTCACCCCCATTATCGCTTCTTATTTTGCTTGCTTTCAAGTTTAATCTTGCTTCCGCTTCTTGTATAAATCTCTTGATGCATTGATAAACTTCACCCGACGTTTTCGTTTCTAGAAGATACACCGTGCAAAAATGTGTGTAATCATCCAATAAGACTATGAAATAATTCTTGTTGTCATGAGTTGGTGGATCAATAGCACCGCAAATATCAGTATGGATTATTTCCAAAGGACGGTTTGCCCTGGCTCTGACAGTTTTAAATGGTATTCTCACTTGCTTAGCTTCTGCGCATATTTTGCAACTCGCACGTTGGCTTTTATCGTCAAAAGATATTCCTTTACACATGTTTGGAGTCTTATCCATTTGACTGTAGCTAAGATGACCAAACTTTCGATGCCATTCTTCAAATTGATTTGACTTTTCAGCTATGTAAGCATTTCCAGTATCTTTCTTCATATTTATCACATACAATCCATTTTCACTTTTTCTTCCTTCAATTACAATATGTACTCTCTTTCGGTATCTCAAGTGAATTTCTTAGTATACAGGGTTATTCACGGTATACGCCACGGAAGATTATGGCCGTGTCTCTGGATTTTAGGATCTTTTTATTTTTGGAGTGGATAGAGACCCGGCAGAGGTACGTTTTAAAATTATATTCATAATGTACAGGCTGTCCCAAAAGCATGAAACATATCAAAGTTATGTTTTTTTAAATGGAATGCTCCTATGTTATTGCATTTTTAGATTGCCTGGGAAGAGAGAATAAGATTGGCTTTTACAGTTGGTGTTTAAATTCAGAACTTTTTGAGTTATAAACAAGTGAAAATCGTCATTTTTCAAATTCAAGGCCCTTGTAGCGTGCGCTTTTCCATATTTATCCAGAACGGATTTACATGTAGAAAGGTGTACCTAGATGGCGTATCTTTCGAATGATACCCTCCGCAGGTTCTATAGTTTAAGGCATTGTAGCGAGACCGAGTGACGGGACCGTCAACTCGAGCCGTCAACTGCCAGTCAGAAGAACTGAACGTCAGCGCAGTGGAGTAAGGTGGACGAGGACGATATCGATTTTATTTTTGGTGAAGGAGAACTGAACGGGTTAGTTTCTTCTGGTTGTTTGGAACAGTGATGCCATATCTACCAACTTTTTGGTAGATCTACCAATTTTCACTTCAGTCTACCTATCTACCACCCTAGACCTAAAATCTACCAACTTTTAATTATTTTGACATATTACCACTTTGAATTGTTTTTATATCGACGAGCGACGTTACGATGTGTTGCGTAAGCCATGGGCATGGGACGATGAGTCAAGCATACTTAGAGTCCAGGCCATAAACCACAAAAAACGTCAGCAACAGTTCGCCCGTTCGCTGGTTCGCGCCCTATACTATTGACTTGACTGTACTGTTCTGTGTTCGTGTTCTGTTCTGTGACTTCTGTGTGTGGCGACTGGCGGCGACCCATTCCCGGTTGGTTTGTTGCGGTATCAATGGTGAATCTTTGCTCCTGTTTTGTTGCTAAAACTAAATAACTACGTATTAACGGTGCTGATTGCTGTTTGTTCTGTGTTGCGTGCATTTATTTATATTATAATGGATTCTGACAGCAGCGAAAGCGATGCACAGAGTTCTAGGTTAGGAACTCCGCCACGAAAAGCTAGAAAAAGGCACTATGACCAAAAATATTCGAAATTATGGGAGAAAGACAAGGAATTTGCAGGTTGGCTTCAAGAAAGTACCAAGGGTGAAGGATACTTTTATTGCAAATCGTGTAGATGTGATCTTAAGTGTGCTGGTGGAAGATTTATTCTAAATAAACATGCAAATAGTTCAAAGCATGTAGCATGTGTGAAAGGTGAACTTCTATTCCGTGGTTTTATGCTCAGTTTAGTTTAAATAATATTGAATAATTATTAATTAAAATTTTACAAACGAAATTACTAACAATCAATTCTATGATTTGTGCTTGTGCATGTATATGTATATGTATATTTGAAATCCTAATTTCATGCAATTTCGTTTTATCTATTTTTTAAATATATAAAACACCAATCTTTTAAAAAGTTAACTACTTGTTTTCAGGTATAGCAAGTCAACTATCAATCACCCAGTTTGGGCAAACTCAGTCAAAAAAGTCATTTGAGGATAAAATCAAATTTGGGGAAATAAGAATGGCTTGTTTTTTGGCAAAAAATAATCTACCTTTTAACATTGCTGGTTAGTATGCTTGCGGCTTGGTCTGCAAATTCATTATTTAATAAATGTAGGCTATGTTTTGTTGTATTTAATTCACAAGAAATTAATTTTAATTAAGACACTATAGGTATTCAGATAATTTTATTCTTCAGGTGACCTAAAGAAACTTATTCAAAATGTTTGCTCGGATTCTGAAATAGCCAAAGAAATTACATTCGAAAAAACTAAGGCACATGCCATTGTTACAAATGTAACAGGAAAATTATCCCACAGCGAATTAGTTAAGACTTTACAAACTGAAAAATTTTCTTTGATTGTTGATGAAAGCACAGACAAATCAACAACAAAACACTTGGCGCTCATTGCTAGAACAGCAGTAGATTTCAATGTGGAAGATAATTTTTTATGTTTAATACCAATTGTAGAGGGCACTGCCTCAGCATTGCATAATAAATGCAAAGAATATTTTAATAATGAAAATATTCCTTACAAAGAGAACATGATTGGGTTTGCAGCTGATGGTGCAAATACTATGTTTGGTTCGCACCATTCATTGTCCACCCTATTTGCAAATGAGATCCCACATTTATTCATGATGAAGTGCATTTGCCACTCATTTCATTTGTGTGCTTCTTATGCCTGCAAAACTCTTCCGAGGGGTGTAGAGGACTTTGCAAGAGATGTATACAATTATATCCAAAATAGTCCAAAACGGCTGGGTGACTATAAAGAATTCCAGTCCTTTCTGGATATAAAACCTCACAAACTTCTACACCCAGCTCAAACAAGATGGCTGTCTCTACTTCCTGTGGTAAAACGGCTTTTAGAACAGCTTCCAGCTTTAAAGTTATACTTCCAAAATGCTGTTTTGAATGACAGGCTACTTGCAGCTCAGACCATCCATGTGAAGTCCATGGATCCTTCAACAGAGCTATACTTAAATTTTTTGGATTATGTGTTGCCCTATTTCCATGACATTAATCAAGAAATGCAATCAGAAAGTCCTAAGCTTTATTTGTTATATGAACGGATTTTTACAACATACAAAACTATCTTGGAATGTTTTATTAAACCAGAATTACTGCAGCTGACTGAAGGTGAAAAAAACAGTAGCAAGGATCTTACTTTGGATTTAGAGAACAAAATTTTGGATATAGAATATGAAAATAAACAAAACCATGTACCAATTGAAGAAATATACCTTGGTGGCAATGTTATTTCCCTGTTATTGAAACAAGACTTTGTGGCTAAAATGGATGGAATGGAAATAGTACAGTTTAAAGAAAAATGCATTCTCTTTTATATGGAGAGTGTAAAACAAATAAGGCAGCGTTTTTATTTTAATGAAAAGCAAAGATTAAAATGTCTTACATTTATGAATCCTAAACATATCATTGAAAAACAAGCAGTCACAACTATTGCTCATTTAGGAGTTCAGTTTCCAGGCAAGTTGAACATAATAATTAATTATTATTGTTGTCCACTAGAACATATTTTTTATTTACCTTATATTTTTATTTTTAGGACTATGCCCAGAAAACATGACCGAATTGGACCGAGAGTGGAGATTATTAAGAAACATGACATTTCATTTCACAGAAAAAAATGTGGATCCTACACCTGAAGAATTCTGGAAGCATGTTTCATCCAATAAAAAAGCAGACCAGTCTCCAATGTTTCCCCTGCTATGCGAATTCGTGAGAAAATTACTCGCACTTCCACATAGTAGCGCCAACGTTGAGAGATTGTTTTCTGCAATTAATAACATGAAAACCTCCCAGAGAAATAGAATTTGCACAGAGACTCTAGAGGGACTGTTGCGTACTAAAAGATTCATAGTAAACAACGGGCAGCCTAGTGCAGAACATTTAAAATTTTTCAATAAAAATATGTATAATTTTCAAAAATAAACATTTTAAGAACAGTTCATCATGCATTTTTAATCTTAATAGCTATTTATGATATTAGTGTTAAAAGTGGAGTTTTATTTTTGAGAGAAAAGGTTTGTGAAATGAACAATTTCACGAACAAAATGAAATCACTTTTAAGACGAATATCATACAATGGTTTTTGTAAAACTATAAAAATTATTAGCTTTGTTCGCGACTTCGCGGAGCCAGTGCGAAATCGGTCCTGGACAGTTTCGCATGCGCACTAGCGTTTTCGCCATGCGCGTAAACGTCAAAAACCTCAGTGCGCAAGCGCATGCAAAATTGTTCAGGATCGATCCCGGACTAGCTCCGCGAACAAAGCTATTATTAATTGCAATTTTTAACACGCTTCAATGTAAACAGTCACTTTTAACACTGTCAACAGTGTCAACTATCGTTAAAAGTGTGACTTTTAATGGTAGTTGTACCAAAAAAATCTTCTAAATTGAGGTGGTAGATCTACCAATTTTGCATTTTACATTCTACCAACTTCTACCAACATTTGGCACATAATCTACTAACTTTCTAAAATTCGGGTTGGCAACACTGGTTTGGAATATCATTGAGTGATGGTGTTTCAGTGAGATGTGTTATTTCGTTGGTTATTTCGTGTTGTGTGGTTAAAAAAACACAGGTATGAAGTTGTTGTGTTAGTCCTATTTAGCAAAGCTAATTTTCTATGTCGTTTCTAAACAGGAAAGATAAGCCTGTCAATCATGCAAGGATGAGTGAAAAAGCTCGACTGGAACCGACATAATGGCGTCCATCTCGGTAATAATAAATTAGCGGTTTGTTGATTCAGATTAGTAATTATAATTATTTTATTTCAGGGCTTTTTCTGTTTTCTTTTTATTCTCTACTTCTAGTTCCATGTTTCTGCGTTTCGAGTTCTAGTTTTATTTCTAGAATTCGATCTTTCGGATCCCTCTTTCCGGGTGGATCTCTCATAAGATCTAATTTTTAGTCTCTTAGTTCCTGTCTAAATGTTCTGGTGGTGACCTACGTGGGGAAATATTCCGTATTCAAGGATTTGATAGCAGATCATTTTTTTTGATGTAATGGCGTTCTCCAGACAAAGCCGGACCTAGCCAACTGGAGAGTGAGCAGGCGTCACCGTCTATCTCATTTTTTTTGGATCTTTCTGTTGCAGTCACGTTTCATCAAGAAATGTTGTTGGAACTTCAAGGTACTTTGTTAATTTTTTCTGTTTCATTTATTTTATATTGAATTTTATCTCTAAAAAGAGAGGAAGTAACTTCATCAGATTGCGTTATTGATTTTATCAAGATGGGAATTTTTATTATTTTAATAATTGGGAAATACTTCCCCAATGTTGTTAATTTTAGCTAGTGAGTAGAAATGTTCAATTTAGTATTTAATCTTAATCTAAATTTTTTTATCAGGGAGAATTAATTGGCCAATTTAGTTAGTGTTAAGAATGTAAATTTTTTGTCAAGTACCTAAATGAAGGTAATTTGTTGATCAAAGAGATCAACATTTTTTATTTCACTATTGTTCTATTTTTAAGAAATGTTGATAGTATGTAGATGATAAGGGGGAAATCCAAGATAAAAATTTTCTTTTTGTCTCACAATACAATATACCGTTAGCTGGGAAGTTTTATGTTGTTAATTGGAGAAGTCCAATAAATTGTTAAATTTTTTATGTGAGTTTTATTTTTAGTATCTGTAAGGCCTGAATTTAAAAAGACACAACGTAGGGCAGGTCAGTTATGTAAATTTTGAATCTAATAATTTTTTTTTATTTAGACGATCATGTCAACAAATTTGTAGTCATCATCATCATCATTTTCTTTTTAATTTTTACACCCTCTGTCCTGCTTTGGGTACAAACAAATTTGAAGGTACCCAAACGAGATCAGAGGGAATGACACCTTCCTTTCGCTCATTTTTTTTAGTTTTCTTTTTGGCCTGGTAAATTAAAATTTTTTGAGATCGAGCGAAGGAAGGGTTGCACCCTGTACAACGAAAACGGTTCAAGATAGAGAAAAACGGCTTACATGTCCCTATTTTAACTTTTCATGTACTATCCGATGGTATAGAAACATTTGTACTTTCTTTGATTTTTTTATTTGTCGACGCGTGGAAAAATCTCAGAATTTTTCAAATTTTTTATCACCCTGTATAAACATTTCATCTGCATCATTGGATAGTACATGAAAAGTTAAAATAGGGACATGTAAGCCGTTTTTCTCTATCTTAAGCCGTTTTCCTTGTACAGGGCCTTGAACTTGGAAAATAACGATTTTCACTTCTTTATAACTCAAAAACTTTTGAATTTAAACACCAACTGTAAAAGCCAATCTTATTCTCTCTTCCCAGGCAATCTAAAAATGCAATAACATAGGAGCATCCCATTTAAAAAAACATAACTTTGATATGTTTCATGCTTTTGGAACACGCTGTACATTATGAATATAATTTTAAAACGTACCTCTGCCGGGTCTCTATCCACTCCAAAAATAAAAAGAACCTAAAATCCAAAGACACGGCCATAATCTTCCGTGGCGTATACCGTGAATAACCCTGTATATACTTTTTCTTTGTCAAAATATACTGTGCCATCAGCTTTTGTCACACTGTTTACTGAAAAAAGATTACGCGATAGATTTGGCACGTAATATACTTCTTTTAGATTGCAGTTTTCAAACTCAACTTTACCGCACCCTTTTACTGGCATAGATGCTCCTTCTTGAGCAATTTTCACACTGTCATTGTATTCTTTTAGTTCGGATATTATACCTTCATCTTTGCACATCATTTTATTACATCCACTGTCAACCACCATTTCTACATTTTTATCTTCTTGTTTAGTGAACATAGATTCAACACTACAGGCAAGAAATAAAACTTTACTATTTTGGTTTGAGTTGTTATTGTTATATTTTCTCTTTTCTTCTTGCTCGTTCTTGTACCAGCATGCCTCTGATTTGTGATTTAACTTTTTGCAATACTTGCATGCATTATCTTTATAAAAATAATTTTGAGCGGTATGATTTGATTTAATTTTGCCCATTTGTTTACAGATGGGACAAGGTTTCATATGTGACACTTTATATTCGTGCTCCTTGTTTGCATTTTTCTTCTTACACCCAGATTTAAAATGTCCCAGTTCACCACATGCATGGCAGGTAGCTTCTCGTTTGTATTTATTTTTCACTTCTGCTTTGAATGATACAGGCGTTTCTTCATGTTTTAGTTTATATTTATCTTCCTCCATAGATAATCTTGAAATTAGGTTATCAAGAGTTTTGTCATCTCCTGATGTAGAATCCCAGGCACTACTGAAATGCTGAAACTGTTCAGGGAGAATTGTCAAAATTTTTGACATCAACATGTTTTGTGAAATTTCTTCATTTAGGGACTTCAACTTGACCACAATGTTTTGTAACTCACTAATATTCATGTGCATGTCTTTAGTTTTATCGAACTTGAAGTTGTAGTATTCCTGCATGAGCAGTTGTCTTTCTTGATCAGTTTTCTTCAGATATATTTTCTTCAATGTTTCGTACATATCATGGGCAGATGTACAGGTCATCAAATGAGGTTTTACTATTTTGTCTACTGTTCGCAAGATGACATGTTGAGCCATTGCATCTTTCATGTTCCACTTTGCAATTTTATCTCCATCAGTTCCACAGTCGGCGACCTTGGTTGTTCCATTTACAATTTCCATAAGTTGTTTTGCTTTAAATAAAATCTTCACCTCAAAGTCCCAAAGACCAAATGAAGCACTGTCTTTTAATCTTGTTATGCTTAAAATATCCTCATTTTCCACTTTGGATGCCATTTTGATTAATGAATCACTCCCACCATCAGCGCACGTTTTTATGCTTAATTTTTCTTTTCACTTGATACAAACAAGTGCTTTTTTAATTTTTATCTTACTCAGCGACCAGCGTGTACTAGGCCCATAACCTGTCGTGATATTTTATTTATTTACTTTGTTGGATTTTATAAATTATATTTATTTACTAAATAAAAGTACACTCGTGGTTCTCTATTCATTCTTATTATTCTCATCATTATTATTATTATAAAAAGAAGAACATGTTGCCTATTGCCAACCTAACAGTAAATTAAAACTGGACAAGTTTAGTTACCAACTTAAATTATTTATACAATTACTTTTATATTTTGTTTGATATGAACAAACCTCACATTTGTACACTTCTGCGTCTTTTGAATATTTCCATTTATAATGTTGCTTGAAATTATGTTTATGTCTCGTTTCGTAAGAGCACTCCTCACATTTATACACTTCGTCATCTTTTGAATGTTTAATTTTATGATGGCTGTTCAAAGCACTTTTATATCTTGTTTCAAAAGAACAATCCTCACATTTGTACACTTCAGCGTCTTTTGAATATTTCCATTTATAATGTTGCTTGAAATTATGTTTATGTCTCGTTTCGTAAGAATACTCCTCACATTTATACACTTCGTCATCTTTTGAATGTTTAATTTTATGATGGCTGTCCAAAGCACTTTTATATCTTGTTTCAAAAGAACAATCCTCACATTTGTACACTTTAGTGTATTTTGAATGTTGACGTTTATAATGTTGCTTAGTTGTTTCATACTTCTTACACGTGTACACTTTGGCTTCTATGGAATGTTTACAATTGTAATGTTTCGTCAAATTACTTTTATATTTTGTTTGATATGAAGAAACCTCACGTTTGCACACTTCTGCGTCTTTTGAATATTTCCATTTATAATGTTGCTTGAAATTATGTTTATGTCTCGTTTCGTAAGAGCACTCCTCACATTTATACACTTCGTCATCTTTTGAATGTTTAATTTTATGATGGCTGTTCAAAGCACTTTTATATCTTGTTTTAAAAGAACAATCCTCACATTTGTACACTTCAGCGTCTTTTGAATATTTCCATTTATAATGTTGCTTGAAATTATGTTTAAGTCTCGTTTCGTAAGAACACTCCTCACATTTATACACTTCGTCATCTTTTGAATGTTTAATTTTATGATGGCTGTCCGAAGCACTTTTATATCTTGTTTCAAAAGAACAATCCTCACATTTGTACACTTTAGTGTATTTTGAATGTTGACGTTTATAATGTTGCTTAGTTGTTTCATACTTCTTACACGTGTACACTTTGGCTTCTATGGAATGTTTACAATTGTAATGTTTCGTCAAATTACTTTTATATTTTGTTTGATATGAAGAAACCTCACGTTTGCACACTTCTGCGTCTTTTGAATATTTCCATTTATAATGTTGCTTGAAATTATGTTTATGTCTCGTTTCGTAAGAGCACTCCTCACATTTATACACTTCGTCATCTTTTGAATGTTTAATTTTATGATGGCTGTTCAAAGCACTTTTATATCTTGTTTTAAAAGAACAATCCTCACATTTGTACACTTCAGCGTCTTTTGAATATTTCCATTTATAATGTTGCTTGAAATTATGTTTAAGTCTCGTTTCGTAAGAACACTCCTCACATTTATACACTTCGTCATCTTTTGAATGTTTAATTTTATGATGGCTGTCCAAAGCACTTTTATATCTTGTTTCAAAAGAACAATCCTCACATTTGTACACTTTAGTGTATTTTGAATGTTGACGTTTATAATGTTGCTTAGTTGTTTCATACTTCTTACACGTGTACACTTTGGCTTCTATGGAATGTTTACAATTGTAATGTTTCGTCAAATTACTTTTATATTTTGTTTGATATGAAGAAACCTCACGTTTGCACACTTCTGCGTCTTTTGAATATTTCCATTTATAATGTTGCTTGAAATTATGTTTATGTCTCGTTTCGTAAGAGCACTCCTCACATTTATACACTTCGTCATCTTTTGAATGTTTAATTTTATGATGGCTGTTCAAAGCACTTTTATATCTTGTTTCAAAAGAACAATCCTCACATTTGTACACTTCAGCGTCTTTTGAATATTTCCATTTATAATGTTGCTTGAAATTATGTTTATGTCTCGTTTCGTAAGAACACTCCTCACATTTATACACTTCGTCATCTTTTGAATGTTTAATTTTATGATGGCTGTCCAAAGCACTTTTATATCTTGTTTCAAAAGAACAATCCTCACATTTGTACACTTTAGTGTATTTTGAATGTTGACGTTTGTAATGTTGCTTAGTTGTTTCATAAAACCACTTCTTACACGTGTACACTTTGGCTTCTATGGAATGTTTACAATTGTAATGCTTCGTCAAATTACTTTTATATTTTGTTTGATATGAACAAACCGCACGTTTGCACACTTCTGCGTCTTTTGAATATTTCCATTTATAATGTTGCTTGAAATTATGTTTATGTCTCGTTTCGTAAGAACACTCCTCACATTTATACACTTCGTCATCTTTTTAATGTTTAATTTTATGATGGCTGTCCAAAGCACTTTTATATCTTGTTTCAAAAGAACAATCCTCACATTTGTACACTTTAGTGTATTTTGAATGTTGACGTTTATAATGTTGCTTGAAATTATGTTTATGTCTCGTTTCGTAAGAATACTCCTCACATTTATACACCTCGTCATCTTTTGAATGTTTAATTTTATGATGGCTGTCCAAAGCACTTTTATATCTTGTTTCAAAAGAACAATCCTCACATTTGTACACTTTAGTGTATTTTGAATGTTGACGTTTATAATGTTGCTTAGTTGTTTCATAAAAAACACTTCTTACACGTGTACACTTTGGCTTCTATGGAATGTTTACAATTGTAATGCTTCGTCAAATTACTTTTATATTTTGTTTGATATGAACAAACCTCACGTTTGCACACTTCTGCGTCTTTTGAATATTTCCATTTATAATGTTGCTTGAAATTATGTTTATGTCTCGTTTCGTAAGAACACTCCTCACATTTATACACTTCGTCATCTTTTTAATGTTTAATTTTATGATGGCTGTTCAAAGCACTTTTATATCTTGAGTTAAAAGAACAATCCTCACATTTGTACACTTCAGCGTCTTTTGAATATTTCCATTTATAATGTTGCTTGAAATTATGTTTATGTCTCGTTTCGTAAGAACACTCCTCACATTTATACACTTCGTCATCTTTTTAATGTTTAATTTTATGATGGCTGTCCAAAGCACTTTTATATCTTGTTTCAAAAGAACAATCCTCACATTTGTACACTTTAGTGTATTTTGAATGTTGACGTTTATAATGTTGCTTGAAATTATGTTTATGTCTCGTTTCGTAAGAACACTCCTCACATTTATACACTTCGTCATCTTTTGAATGTTTAATTTTATGATGGCTGTCCAAAGCACTTTTATATCTTGTTTCAAAAGAACAATCCTCACATTTGTACACTTTAGTGTATTTTGAATGTTGACGTTTATAATGTTGCTTAGTTGTTTCATAAAAAACACTTCTTACACGTGTACACTTTGGCTTCTATGGAATGTTTACAATTGTAATGCTTCGTCAAATTACTTTTATATTTTGTTTGATATGAACAAACCGCACGTTTGCACACTTCTGCGTCTTTTGAATATTTCCATTTATAATGTTGCTTGAAATTATGTTTATGTCTCGTTTCGTAAGAACACTCCTCACATTTATACACTTCGTCATCTTTTTAATGTTTAATTTTATGATGGCTGTCCAAAGCACTTTTATATCTTGTTTCAAAAGAACAATCCTCACATTTGTACACTTTAGTGTATTTTGAATGTTGACGTTTGTAATGTTGCTTAGTTGTTTCATAAAACCACTTCTTACACGTGTACACTTTGGCTTCTATGGAATGTTTACAATTGTAATGTTTCGTCAAATTACTTTTATATTTTGATTGATATGAACAAACCTCACGTTTGCACACTTCTGCGTCTTTTGAATATTTCCATTTATAATGTTGCTTGAAATTATGTTTATGTCTCGTTTCGTAAGAGCACTCCTCACATTTATACACTTCGTCATCTTTTGAATGTTTAATTTTATGATGGCTGTTCAAAGCACTTTTATATCTTGTTTCAAAAGAACAATCCTCACATTTGTACACTTCAGCGTCTTTTGAATATTTCCATTTATAATGTTGCTTGAAATTATGTTTATGTCTCGTTTCGTAAGAACACTCCTCACATTTATACACTTCGTCATCTTTTGAATGTTTAATTTTATGATGGCTGTTCAAAGCACTTTTATATCTTGTTTTAAAAGAACAATCCTCACATTTGTACACTTCAGCGTCTTTTGAATATTTCCATTTATAATGTTGCTTGAAATTATGTTTATGTCTCGTTTCGTAAGAGCACTCCTCACATTTATACACTTCGTCATCTTTTGAATGTTTAATTTTATGATGGCTGTCCAAAGCACTTTTATATCTTGTTTCAAAAGAACAATCCTCACATTTGTACACTTTAGTGTATTTTGAATGTTGACGTTTATAATGTTGCTTAGTTGTTTCATACTTCTTACACGTGTACACTTTGGCTTCTATGGAATGTTTACAATTGTAATGTTTCGTCAAATTACTTTTATATTTTGTTTGATATGAAGAAACCTCACGTTTGCACACTTCTGCGTCTTTTGAATATTTCCATTTATAATGTTGCTTGAAATTATGTTTATGTCTCGTTTCGTAAGAGCACTCCTCACATTTATACACTTCGTCATCTTTTGAATGTTTAATTTTATGATGGCTGTTCAAAGCACTTTTATATCTTGTTTCAAAAGAACAATCCTCACATTTGTACACTTCAGCGTCTTTTGAATATTTCCATTTATAATGTTGCTTGAAATTATGTTTATGTCTCGTTTCGTAAGAACACTCCTCACATTTATACACTTCGTCATCTTTTGAATGTTTAATTTTATGATGGCTGTTCAAAGCACTTTTATATCTTGTTTCAAAAGAACAATCCTCACATTTGTACACTTTAGTGTATTTTGAATGTTGACGTTTATAATGTTGCTTAGTTGTTTCATACTTCTTACACGTGTACACTTTGGCTTCTATGGAATGTTTACAATTGTAATGTTTCGTCAAATTACTTTTATATTTTGTTTGATATGAAGAAACCTCACGTTTGCACACTTCTGCGTCTTTTGAATATTTCCATTTATAATGTTGCTTGAAATTATGTTTATGTCTCGTTTCGTAAGAGCACTCCTCACATTTATACACTTCGTCATCTTTTGAATGTTTAATTTTATGATGGCTGTTCAAAGCACTTTTATATCTTGTTTCAAAAGAACAATCCTCACATTTGTACACTTCAGCGTCTTTTGAATATTTCCATTTATAATGTTGCTTGAAATTATGTTTATGTCTCGTTTCGTAAGAACACTCCTCACATTTATACACTTCGTCATCTTTTGAATGTTTAATTTTATGATGGCTGTCCAAAGCACTTTTATATCTTGTTTCAAAAGAACAATCCTCACATTTGTACACTTTATTGTATTTTGAATGTTGACGTTTATAATGTTGCTTAGTTGTTTCATAAAAAACACTTCTTACACGTGTACACTTTGGCTTCTATGGAATGTTTACAATTGTAATGCTTCGTCAAATTACTTTTATATTTTGTTTGATATGAACAAACCGCACGTTTGCACACTTCTGCGTCTTTTGAATATTTCCATTTATAATGTTGCTTGAAATTATGTTTATGTCTCGTTTCGTAAGAACACTCCTCACATTTATACACTTCGTCATCTTTTTAATGTTTAATTTTATGATGGCTGTCCAAAGCACTTTTATATCTTGTTTCAAAAGAACAATCCTCACATTTGTACACTTTAGTGTATTTTGAATGTTGACGTTTATAATGTTGCTTGAAATTATGTTTATGTCTCGTTTCGTAAGAATACTCCTCACATTTATACACTTCGTCATCTTTTGAATGTTTAATTTTATGATGGCTGTCCAAAGCACTTTTATATCTTGTTTCAAAAGAACAATCCTCACATTTGTACACTTTAGTGTATTTTGAATGTTGACGTTTATAATGTTGCTTAGTTGTTTCATAAAAAACACTTCTTACACGTGTACACTTTGGCTTCTATGGAATGTTTACAATTGTAATGCTTCGTCAAATTACTTTTATATTTTGTTTGATATGAACAAACCGCACGTTTGCACACTTCTGCGTCTTTTGAATATTTCCATTTATAATGTTGCTTGAAATTATGTTTATGTCTCGTTTCGTAAGAACACTCCTCACATTTATACACTTCGTCATCTTTTTAATGTTTAATTTTATGATGGCTGTTCAAAGCACTTTTATATCTTGAGTTAAAAGAACAATCCTCACATTTGTACACTTCAGCGTCTTTTGAATATTTCCATTTATAATGTTGCTTGAAATTATGTTTATGTCTCGTTTCGTAAGAACACTCCTCACATTTATACACTTCGTCATCTTTTTAATGTTTAATTTTATGATGGCTGTCCAAAGCACTTTTATATCTTGTTTCAAAAGAACAATCCTCACATTTGTACACTTTAGTGTATTTTGAATGTTGACGTTTATAATGTTGCTTGAAATTATGTTTATGTCTCGTTTCGTAAGAACACTCCTCACATTTATACACTTCGTCATCTTTTGAATGTTTAATTTTATGATGGCTGTCCAAAGCACTTTTATATCTTGTTTCAAAAGAACAATCCTCACATTTGTACACTTTAGTGTATTTTGAATGTTGACGTTTATAATGTTGCTTAGTTGTTTCATAAAAAAACACTCCTTACACGTGTACACTTTGGCTTCTATGGAATGTTTACAATTGTAATGTTTCGTCAAATTACTTTTATATTTTGTTTGATATGAACAAACCTCACATTTGTACATTTCTGCGTCTTTTGAATATTTTCATTTATAATGTTGCTTGAAATTATGTTTATGTCTCGTTTCGTAAGAACACTCCTCACATTTATACATTTCGTCATCTTTTGAATTTTTAATTTTATGATGGCTGTCCAAAGAGCGAAAGAGTACTCGAAAGAGTAGCTGCCTTCTCCTGCTGTTGCCGATTCGATTAATTAAATCTGTGTTATTTATAACTTAATAAAGTGGAATAGTACAGTTTGTTATTGTTGAATGTGTCTTATTTCATCTGGATATTAGAAATGGGTCTCACACGTGAAAATAAAGTAGAAATCAAGCGGGTGGTTGAAGAAACCATAAAAGAGGTAATGGTGAAGTACTTAAATAAAGATAATTTTATTGCTGAAATCGCAAATCGTGTCACCCAGGAAATTTATTTAAAAATGAAAAAAATCCAAAATAAATGTCAAGAAGCTATTTCCAAGATAAAATCGGAGTTTGAAGAAAGGATTGATAGAATTGAACAATTAAATAAAAGAAACATTTTGATATTATGTGGAGTGCCAGAGGATGATGAAAAACCGGAACAAAAAATAATCGCCATCATGGCAGATAAAGGTATTAATATTCAACCTGAATTTATTGAACGGTGTTTTCGTATGGGCAAGATAAGGAATGTAAACAAACCAAGACCGATTCTTGTTGTTTTTTCCAATTATAAATATCGCTCCATTTTGTACAACAATAAGAAACTCTTTGCTGGAACAAACATATATACATCAATGAAGACATGACCAGGAAAGTGTATGATCTATTCAGATACACGGCTGCTAAATTTAAGTCAAAGAATACCTGGACAGTTGATGGTGAAATTAAGATCAGATTTGATGGAAAGACGTACAATGTAAGATCCAAAAAAGACTGTGATGATATTACCAATCGTTAGTAGGTACTGTAAGTAGCATTATATTGGTTTCGTGGATTGTACGAAAATTAGTTATGTATTATTGTCTAGTTTGTTTTTATTTTCCGCTTTTTATTGATTGTTACGGTTGGTTTCGGTGGGGGGTAGTTATGGTTAGAGCTGATAATATAGCAAGTTATATAAATACTGTTCTATGTCAGAATAAGTAGAAATTTTTATTTGTTTTTCCAATTTCATATTATTTTTAGGTATACTTATGTTCATTTACTATCAGAATGTGCGAGGATTGAGAACTAAATTGGAGGTTACTTATAGGAATATATTGGCGAGCTCATTTGAAGTTATTGTTTTGGTGGAAACGTGGTTAAAGGATGGGTTGGTTTCATAGCAGTGAACTATTTGATGATAGATATAATGTATACAGATATGACAGAAAGGAGAATGATGGAAGGAAGAGGGGAGGTGGTGTCATTGTGGCGGCGAGTAAGAGATTTGAATCAAAATTGGTGAAGGTTGAGCAGGGTATAGAATCAGTGTTCGTTGAGGTAATGTATTTTAACAGGTTAATGTGTCTAAATGCTGTCTATTTTGAGCCTGGTTCTCCTGTAATGGTTTATGAGAGATTTGTTGATTCATATGACGCACTAGGTAACAAACCCTATGAGGGAGACATTATTTTGCTTGGAGACTTTAATATACCGTCAGTGACTGATAATATGTATCAGTTTTCTCTAGTTAATAGTGATAAATGCGGAAGTCTAGCTCAATTAATTGAATTGTTTAATTTAAAATCATATAATAACATCAAGAACAAAAACGATAGGACTTTGGATCTGGTTCTTAGCAATATTAGGATAGATGTTTCACACTGCGATGATTCGTTAGTGATTGAGGATGCCCATCATCCCAGTTTATTGTTACACCTGGACGGGAATAGTAGGGACGAACTTAGAGGAAATGTTGCTAGGGAAGAAGATGTGGTATGTTATAACTATAGAAAAGCTGACTTCAACCTGCTGTATAGGATGCTAGATAGTGCTGATTGGCGGGATGCATATGCTTCTAATGATGTTAACTTAGCGGTGCAGTTGTTTAATACAAACCTTTCTGTTATTATAGATGCATGTGTGCCAAGGTCCAAACTAAAAAAAAAAGGTGTACCCTCGCTGGTTATCAGTGGAGACTGTAAATAAATTGAAATTAAAGAGATATTTTCTGAAACATAAAAATTGTTCAAAACACCATATGGAGGAATTTCGAAGATTAAGGCGTGAGGTTAAAAACGATATTGCTGATGACTAAAAGGCTTATTTAAGGAATGTGGAGGAGGATATATTAACTTCTAGTGATGGTGGAGTTAAAAGATTTTTTAATTTTGTAAATAGGTAATAAGAAAGGACATCCGAAGGATACGGGATCATACACATACAACGGGGAAGAACTCACTTCAAGGCAGCAGATTGCCAATAGTTTTGCAGAATTTTTTGAGTCGGTGTATGTTGAGTCAGTTTCCGAGGATGATACACAAAATGTCGGTGAAAATACGAGTGTATCTAATGTGAATTTGCTGCACATAGAAGATATTCAACTCACTGATGTTTTGAAAGCTATCAGAAAATTGAAGCCTAAGAAATCGTGTGGCTTGGACGGAGTGCCAAGTTATATTTATAAGGGTTGCGCTGAATCTCTTGCCCCTCCTTTGCAGTTCCTGATTAATTTGTCCTTGAAAAATAATACTTTTCCTGATTTATGGAAGTCTTCTAAAGTCATAGGCTTATTGAAAAAAGGTGACCAAAGCGAAATTACAAACTACAGACCCATAACCATACTATGTATTGCAGCCAAGATATTTGAAATTATACTTTTCGACAAAATTTACAATCATGTTTCTGGTGGAATCTCTGAGTTTCAACATGGCTTTCTTAAGGGGAGATCTGTGCAGATTAACTTGGTGAAAGTTTTGTGATGACGTTAGTAGAGTGCTGGATGAGAAGGGACAAGTAGATGTAATATACACGGACTTTGATAAGGCGTTAGATAGGGTAAGTCACTTTCTGCTTTTGTCTAAATTAGGTTCCTTTGGTTTGGGCGGGTGTCTCCTGAGACTGTTATCGTCATATCTATCGAATCGTTGGCAGTTCGTAAGCTATAAGCAAACCCTATCAACAGGATACCTGGCTACATCTGGCGTGCCTCAGGGCTCGAACCTTGGGCCGCTTTTGTTCATTAATGATATAACAACCTGCACAAAGCATTGTTCTATTTTGATGTATGCTGACGATTTGAAGTTGTATTCTTCGGTGAATAGCCTTGAAGATACAGTTAAAATTCAAAATGATCTGAATAGTTTAATTTCCTGGTCAAAATTGAATAAGTTACATTTTAACGTCAGCAAGTGTATGCAGATGACTTACACTTTGAGATGCAATGAGATTCAATGTACCGTAAAACTACCTAATTTCGGACAGCATCAAAAGTTCGGACAAAACGATGGTGAAGCTTAAATTTTAAAGCGCCATCTATCCTTGAGTAGTTGTATTAACAATGAGTAGTTAACTCGATTGAGGGAACCTGTTCAAATATCACAGTGCATTTAAATGTAAGGGAATTGGTACCAGCGAATTTCTGCGCACCGTTAAACTTGACTGTTGTGGCTGTGCAATTTCCGAATCCTGAAAACTTTCATGGTAAGTTAGTAATACAAGGGTTTTGAACCTACCCTAGAAGTAATAATAATAATAGTTGTTTATGGTTTAAGTTCGGACGGCCGTTTTAAATATTGTTATTCAAAATGTAAGAACTTTTTAGCATTGCACTTTCTTGATTTCAGATGGCTGGACGAGTAGAAAAACAAAAAACAAAACAAAAAAATAGAGGTAAATATGTCAAATATTTACAGTCGAATTTTGAAAAAGCATTAACAGAAGTATGTAATCAGTCACTGTCAATTAGACAAGCATCAGTAAAATATTCTGTTCTGAAGTCAACCCTGAGCGATAAATATAGGGGCAAACACATACATAAGAATGGTCGACCGAATGTTTTGAGTACCGAAGAAGAAAACAACGTTGTCCATGGAATTCTAACTGCCGCAAATTGGGGATATCCGCTAACACCTGTGGATTTGAAACAAATCATTAAAGACTATTTGGACCGAGAGGGTCGCGTTGAAAAAAGATTTAGAGACAACAGACCTGGCAATAAATGGCTGAAGGCATTGGTTAAAATATTAAAAGACAGAGAGCTCCAATATCAAAATCTGTTATAGATGAATATTTCAGGAATCTAGAGAGACATTGGAAGACGTACCACCAGAAAACATCATAAGTTATGACGAGACAAACATGACAGACGACCCTGGACAAGAAAAAATAATAGCAAGACGTGGTGCAAAACATGCTTATCGAAATTTGGAATCATCAAAAGTCAGTACATCAGTCATGTTCGCTGCAAGTGGATCTGGGATACGATTGCCTGTTTACATTGTTTATAAAGCCACAAATCTCCACGATACGTGGATCCAGAATGGGCCTAAAGGCGCCTACTACAATCGCTCCAAAAGCGGCTGGTTCGACCTTTTTATATTCAGTGATTGGTTTGAAAAAGTAGCTTTCCCATACCTTAAAAAGCTACCGGGTAAGAAAGTCATCATTGGTGATAAGTGTCGTAAAGAAATGTGAAGAAAATAACATTGACTTTGTTCTGCTACCACCTAACTGAACCCATATTTGCCAGCCCCTAGACGTCGCCTACTTTCGGCCACTGAAACAGTCTTGGAAAAAGACTTTGATGGACTGGAAAAGACAACACAGGGGCACTATTGCAAAGAATTATTTTCCCATGTTGCTAGAGCAAGCTTTAAATAGACTTGCAGATACTGAGAAAAACAATATAATTTCAGGATTTAAGGCATCTGGCATTGTACCTGTAGACAGAAATCAGGTGCTGAAAAGACTTCCTACAGATATTGCTCATCAAACCGCTGAGAGTGGATTTCAATGGTGTGAGGTATTTAGTCGACATTTAGAAAAAAATAGAGCATCGGACACGGCAACCAAATTTCAACGAAAAAAGAAAATACATGTTGAGCCTGGCAAGGCGATCAGTGCTGCAGACCTACCAGGTGAAAGAAATGGAGAAACTTCACAAGCAGAAGATGCAGACATGCCAGGTGAAAGAAATGGAGAAACTTCACAAGCAGAAGATAACGTTTTAGATGAAGAAAATCAAAACAGTGGTGACGATGAAGCTATTACAGAATAAGACATCGCATTAAATGGAGACATATATGAGCCAGATACTACTTCTGAATACAAAGATAAAATAACGTCAGACGAAACACATCCACATCCCGGAAATTTTATAATTTGTAAGTTTTTATACAATGAGGGAACAAAAGCAGAAACTGAAAAAAGTTTGTTGCTAAAATTCTTCGAACAGAAGATGGTAACTATTAAGTAAGCTGTCTAAAAGAAAAACAAGAAAGTTTTGTATTTCCAGATGTAGAAGATGTGATCATGATAAGTCGTGATCAACTCTGCAATGTACTTGATCAACCAATAATTATTGTAACAAGAGGAAAATATAGAGTTAATAATTTACGCTTATAAGTTTAAGTTCCTTTTTAAAATCTGACAAGAAGAAAACAAATTTAGTTTGTAGAATTACTTACATGTTTTATTTAATTTTTATTTTATTTTTTATTATTAAGTTTTCAAATGTTTCTCATAGAATTAGCATATTATTTTTTTATTGAATTATTATTATATTTTCTCAAGTTAAAAAATGTTTATTTATTTTGTTAGAATGTTTATTTTATTTTTTATAAGTGCATATTTGTTATTTTGATTTTAAAATATATTTCTTTACTATTCAAAATGATCATTCTTTGAATTTAAAATATATCACACTGTCCGAAATAAGGACATGTCTCCCTACTAATTTTTGCTGGGTAATTTCCTACATCCGAACTTAGGCTATATGGTATTTGATTTCGGACGACTTATATTCACTTTGCTGTCGTTAATACTCGTCCGAAGATACAGATATGTTTCCCTAATAACCCGAAATGATGTTACTCATTCAAAATATGCAGGAAAAAAAAGTGTCCGAACTTAGGTAAAAAAGCTCAAAGTTCGGACACTCCTATTCAATTTTTTTTTGACAAATCCATTGACATTTTATGTACTTTCTCACCCGGGTTACAAAATAAAATATCCAATGATTTTAATAGATGGAAATACAACTCCTATATTAGCTTCGATGTGCTGGTATGTTCAAAAACATTGAAAAATCGTACGAACTTAGGGAGTTTTACGGTAATTACAGTATGGATAACAAAGAGCTGAAAATTGTGTCCGAGGTTCGAGATCTTGGGGTTAGTTTTTCACCTCAATTGCACTTTGGTCATCATGTGAAAAGTATCAAGGGTGCTGCACTGCGGAGCTTGGGATTTATATTCAGAAATTCTGCACATTTTAATAATATCAATACGTTGGTTACTTTGTATAATTCGTTTGTTAGGTCAAACTTGGAATTTTCAGCAGTAGTATGGTCACCTTATACGGCTGTATTAAATCATGAAATTGAGAAAGTTCAAAATAAATTTCTGAAATATTTGCATTACAAATATTATGGTATGGGACCGCCTTGTTCATCATATCAGCCTATTAGAGATTTGTTTGGAATTCAAACGTTGGAGCAAAGAAGAGCAACATATTTATTGGTGTTTATTTATAAAATCTTCCATAAACTAATCAGCTGTCCTCCACTTCTTTCCAGAATACAATTAGGTACATAGACCAAATCGTGAAACCCGTTCTTGCGTTTTATTCCATGAGCAGTACTGTCGCACTGATATGAGGAGGAACTCACCTATAATTGCTGCTGTACGTTCATTTAATCAGTACACTAGCATGGTGGATGATGCTTTGTTGGAGGTTCCTATCGGGAAATCCAAGGAAATCATTAGGAGAGTACCAGTGTGATGAGTTCCTTCTATATACAGGTACTTGATATATTACGTTCTCGCACATTCTGCTTTCCGAATTCTTTATTTCATGTATGTTTTTTTATATAGTATGACTGTTTTAACGGTTCAGCTAGTCGGTGCTTAATTCTGTTGTACGCCATCCTGATGTGGCTACAAAAATATTGTTCACAAAACATGTAACTAGACTGTAAGTCTGTTTGTTTTGCATTAAATAAATAAAAAAAAA
This sequence comes from Malachius bipustulatus, assembly GCA_910589415.1. NCBI lineage: Eukaryota > Metazoa > Arthropoda > Insecta > Coleoptera > Melyridae > Malachius > Malachius bipustulatus. The sequence continues at coordinate 16,898,563 of OU342638.1, read as the reverse complement.
AATAAATAAATAAACAAAGCACTTTTATATCTGGTTTTAAAAGAACAATCCTCACATTTGTATACTTTAGTGTATTTTGAATGTTGACGTTTATAATGTTGCTTGAAATATTCTTCAAATATTGTTTCATAAAAGAACGTGTACACTTTGGCTTCTATGGAATGTTTACAATTGTAATGTTTCCTCAAATCACTTTTATATTTTGTTTGATATGAACAATCCTCACATTTGTACACTTCAGCGTCTTTTGAATATTTCGATTGATAATGTCTCTTGAAATTATGTTTGTCTCGTTTCATAAGAACACTCCTCACATTTGTACACCTCAGTGTCTTTTGAATGTTACGTTTATAATACTGCTTGAAATATTCTTCTATTCTTCTTTCATAAAAGAACACTCCTTCCATGTGTACACTTTGGCTTGTATGAAATGTTTACAATTATTGTAATGTTTCGTCGAATCACTTTTGTAATGTACCCACCTACCTATACTTACCTCGTACACCCTGTATGTAGTGTATTATTTGATATCTCTTCAAGTTAAACAATAAGCTAATGGGTAAACAATCATTTCCTTTTTATTTCCCATTTAACTTTTCTAATAATATACAGGGTGTTGATTTTCAAAGCGGGCCATAGGGGATTAGCATTGTGAAAGTGGTTTTTGAGGATTCCTGCTCGCCGTTTAAACTGACAGAAATGGTTTTGGTATCAAAATGAAGCTAAAATTATTGCGCATAACGCTTGACATCAGAAGTTAATTTAATTTCGCGTCGTTTTCTAAAATTCTTTAGTAAAAATTCAAGTAATATTATGTTAATCAGAAAATAGCATGCCTTGCCTAAACAATAGTGACGTTTCTACGTTTTGACAATCCAATAATAAAACTTTATAAGTCAGTAGGTAATAATAAACTCTGGTTCTATTTAACCCTCCTGTAACTGGCTACACTGTAGTAGGTTTTCACCATCAAGACTCATCCTTAGTTTGTATAACCCATTTTTAAATAAAACCAGACTTTATAAAGTTACTACTGAAAAAAACTAAAGTTAAAGAACCTACTGACGTATAAAGTTTTATTATTGGATTGTCAAAACGTAGAAACGTCATTATTGTTTAGGCAAGGCATGCTATTTTGTGATTAAACATTAACAATTACTTAAATTTTTACTGAAGAATTTTAGAAAACAACGTGAAATTAAATTAATTTCTGATGTCAAGAGTTATGCGCAATAATTTTAGCTTCATTTTGATACCAAAACCATTTCTGTCAGTTTAAACGGCGAGCAGGAATCCTCAAAAACCACTTTCGCAATGTTAATCCCCTATGGCCCGCTTTGAAAATCAACACCCTGTATATTAGCATAGCAATTAAGATAAATGACTGGACTCTAGAACAGGGCGTACTCTGTGTTGTTTATTGTCTTGGGATAGCAACAGGGATTCGCAAGGAATTTATTAAAGCACACAGATCCCCATTCGACGTTTAATATTCCCATACGTACATCATCAAACCCAATAATACAATAATTGAAAAATGTGCAATACAAACGTCGGCGGCTTGACCTCCATTTTCTTGTAATTAATTCTTGACGTATACATATATAATCCGTTCATGACCATTTCAAAATATACCCTGTTCACAATCATAACACTCTGGAACCAACGTGACGAGCAAAGGTCCCATTTAAAACTTCCACCCTGATTTTCAATATCTCGTAATTATTAAGTCATTAAATGAGAAGTTATAAAAGACTTCAGAACGATTATTATTACAATAATTGTTGTAAGCTAGTCGGTTGAACAGTTAGTCTGTCTGTCTAGAGTCCTTTCAAAATCACTTTAAATTCTTAAGGCTAAATCATTCAAACTCTCGTTATTGAATTATTTTTATTTTTATAATAAATAATAAAATACTATCTCTAGACTTTTCATTCGCTGTGAAGTGTTCTAACTCAAGCCCATTACAAAATTAAATTGGTGTCAGAAGTGGGATGGTTTACGGTTGATCATAAAGTTGATCAAGTGTATCCGAGGAACTCCAAGTTGTGAAGAACCGCTTTCGAGAGGTTGGAGACTTCATCAAGTTGAGCAGTCGGCGAATCCAGGGCAGCAGAAGACGAACACACAGCAGCCAATTCTCTCCAGGACAAGGCAGAATTCATCAATCTAATCTCTCCAGGACAAGGCAGAATTCATCAACCAATTCTCTCCAGGACAAGGCAGAATTCCGCAACCAATTCTCTCCTGGACAAGGCAGAACTCAGCAGCCAATTCTCTCCAGGACCATCGCAGTTCCGTGCTAATCATCCGATCCAAGCAGAGATCCGCAACCTACATCGATCACCAATGAAGACGCTAATGTAAGTCAATAAATTTCTAATGAGTATTTATCCTGATCTTACAAAAATTGAGGATATTTCTGAAGCTGAAACTAAGGTGATTGAAAAAGTTGAGAAAAATGAAAATAATCTTATCGACATGTCTATTTCCGTTGAACTAGCCGAAAAATTGCTTACCAAATTTGACGGATGCAATAAATCGAACTTATACGAATTTATTGACAATGCTAATAGAGCTCATAAAATGGTTAGTGATGCGAATAAACCTATATTGTTTAGTTTAATAGTGACCAAATTAACAAGTAATGCTCGAGCTATCGTACGAAACAGGGACTTTGAAGATTGGCCCGCGTACGAAAAACGTACGATAGGTCAGTGGCAGCTTGAATTAAACTCTTGTAGACAAGGTGCTTCAGAATCTGTAATTTCGTTTGCTAACAAAATCGAAAGTTTATATTTGAAATTAATTAATTGCTTAGAGGAAAATCTCACAGCCTCTCAGAGAGAAGCTTGTGTCAATTTAATAAAAACTCAAGCCTTGAGCGTTTTTATTGCTGGATTACAAAAGGATTTAGTTCTCATAGTTAAATCGCAAAAACCTGATAAGCTTGAAGAGACAATTTCTTTAGCGATAAATGAAGAACAAGAAGTAAAATCTAAATCGGAAATTCAAAAATATCAAAACATAAGTAATTCATTCACGAAATATTGCACATTATGCAACAAACCAGGTCATAGTAGTTTTCAATGCCGAACTAATCACACCCATAATAATTCTGGTAGATTTGCAAAAATTAATCACATTAGGAATTCGAATAATCCTTCCGTAACGTCACCATCATATAAACCTAATTTCAGTAATCCTTCACAACCCAGTAACCGATCTCAAAATTTTCCCAGAAGCAATTTCGCTGAACAAAAAATCTGCAATTGTTGCAAAAAATTAGGTCACGTAATTTCCGAGTGCAGAAAACGAGAGTACAATAATAGTAGACGGAACAACGAACAGTTCGGATTAAAACGTAATCCACCTTCAACATTTTCAAATTCAATCAAATCCAATGTGAAAAACTTAGAAGCTTAATCTTTAAACGATCGAGCTCCAACACAGACGGTCATGTCGAGGAGCGCAAACAACTTTCAGGCCGAATTTTTCCCTCACCCAATTAAACAACGCTACTGCATTCGTTCGTTTACAAGTTGCTCAGCTGCAAAATAAAATAGGTACATTTTTGCTAGACACGGGTGCCGATATCTCACTGATTAAACTTCATAAACTCTCAGGAGAAACTCAATATTACGATGACAAGATTATTACTCTTAAGGGGATTGATCATGTTGCTCAGCCTCAAAAGACTATCTGTTATTCGTACTTGGACATTGAATTTCCCGAAGGAAGTCTTAATCACGTTTTCCATGCGGTCCCAGATTCTTTTCCTAAAATTTATGATGGCATCATAGGAAATGACTTTTTAAGAAAATTTGATGCGATCAGCGATCGTCGATTATGGAACGAATTGTCTAATTATTGTCAACAATCATTCAATTACTCTTAACTATATCGAGACTAACTCTTTCACAAATCAATCTCTAAATCCATCCAAAGTAAACTCTAACTTACAAGAATACTCAAACGCATATTCTAGTGAATCAAACTCCTTTCAGGAACTTTCGACTCCAAACCCGAATAGATTTTAAACCCTCCACGTCACCGTGGAATTCACCTGTATGGGTCGTTCCAAAAAAACTCGACGCTGCAGGAGAAAGAAAATGGCGTATTGTCATTGACTACAGAAAACTCAATAATATTTCGATAGGCGACTCTTTCCCTCTATCAAATATTACAGAAATCTTAGATCAGCTCGGACACTCAAAATATTTTTCGACTTTAGACTTAGCATTTGGTTTTCACCAGATTAAAATGTAAGAGTCCGATGCACAGAAAACGGCATTTTCAGTGCCTTCCGGACATTATGAATTCACCAGAATGCCATTTGGGTTACGCAATTCCCCTTCCACCTTCCAGAGAGCTATTAATACTGTTCTTGCAGGTGTACTATCGATGTTTTGTTTACCTGGATGACATTGTCATTCAAGCTGATACCTTAGCCAACCACAATAACAGGTTGCGCGAAGTCTTTCAACGATTATCAGACTTTAATCTAAAATTACAGCCAGATAAGTGTGAGTTCCCTCGTAAGGAAGTTATGTACCTAGGGCATTTGATAACAGATGAAGGAATAAAACCTGATCCTTCTAAATTATTCGCTGTAGAAAAATGGCCTGTCCCCAAAAACCAGACTGACATTAAATCATTTTTAGGCATGATAGGTTATTACAGGAGATTTATAAAAAATTTTAGTTCACTATCTCAACCGCTCACCAAGTTGCTTAGGAAAGGTATTGCATTTTCATGGACTAGCATTCAGCAACAAGCTTTCGAAGAATTGAAATCAAAATTACTTTCCGAACCAATCTTACAATATCCAGATTTCTCAAAACCGTTTATCCTAACGACTGATGCGAGTAATTTCGCGATTGGGTCTGTATTATCACAGGGTGATCCTCCAAACGATTTACCTATCGCTTATGCTAGCAGAACCCTCAACCGTGCTGAATCTAACTACTATACCTCCGAGAAAGAACTATTAGCGATAGTTTGGAGCGTAAAACATTTTCGACCTTACTTATATGGGAGAAAATTTGTTATATTCACAGATCATAGGCCTCTCACTTGGGTTTTTAACTCAAAAGATCCATCGTCGCGACTAGTTCGTTGGCGATTAACCCTAGAAGAGTACGATTAGGAGATAAAGTACAAACCGGGTAAATTAAACCATAACGCAGATGCACTAAGTCGAATAAAGGTAGAAACCGAACTCTTAACCCCTAATCATCTTTCTGTAGACCCTACTAGCGAGACGAACACTATTCACGTACTAAACCCAGAAATTACTGATAGCTATTCAGATTTTTTAAAGAAACTCGAAACCACGTTAATAGTAAATAATAATTTATGTGATATAAAAACCAAAATCCTAACGAGCTCAGGAAACATAGCAATCTGTATTTCTTCTGATCTAGAATATTATGAAGGTGTACAAAAGGACCTAAAACTTAAATATGATTCTGCTCTTCTAAAAAATTCTAATCTGGAAATAGGAAGCGTAAAAACCATTAAAGAAGCTAATCCTACGATATACTATTTAATAAATAAACAATTCTATTGGGAGAAAGGTAATTTATGAGTCAATGTTTGACTTATTAGTAAAACTAAAGTGTAAACTTTCAGAATCGGGAGAAACTACGGTAAATTTACCCCGATTAGGCGTAGGAATGGATGGACTAAATTGGAATAAGATTAGATCCATGTTGAGATATATTTTTCTACATACAAAAATTCAAATAAATGTGCATCATGATATCTTAGTAACTCCTTCGGAAGAAGAGATAAAAACAATATTGCTAGAATACCATTTTTCCCCCGTTGGTGGACATTCAGGGTTCCATAGGACTTATAAAAAAAGTAAACAACGTTTTAAATGGCCTAACATGAAAAAAGACATAAAGGAATTTATAAAGTTTTGCGAATCTTGCCAAAAAAATAAATTAGTCAGAAAAAAAATAAAGAAAAGATGCAAATTACAACGACATCCTCGAAGCCATTTGAAAGAATATTTTTGGATATAGTTGGACCACTACCTCTAACTGAAGACGGAAACAAATACATACCCAAGTAGCATGGTATATTCGTAGAATATGCAAATCAAGTACATAATGTGAAAATAATATCCCTCATGTCTGATGTATATTCTTGGTATATTCGTTACAATATATTGCCTAACAAGTTTTTGTTACACATGCTTAAAATGTTGTAAGTATATCCCTCGTTTGGACATACACTATATTATATACCATGCATATACATAAAGTACGTAAAAACTATATCCTCTTAGGAATGTACTGTGTATCTACATATAATGTACATAAATGTATCAGCTGTCACCCCAGATTTTATGTACAAAAAATTATATACCGCGCATATACCTAAATGTATATAACAGTTCACTCAAAATATGAATATACATTGTATCTACATAGAATGTACATAAACGTATCCGCTATAACCTAACATTTAATGTACAAAAAAATATATACCATGCATATACGTTAACGTATATTATAAGCTCGCAAAATATGCATATGCAAAGTATATACTTAGATGTACATAATTTCTATTTCATAAATATTATTTTTATTACTAGCATAAAAGCGCAAGAGCAGCACGATTAGTTCCTTGTACCTACTATTTTGGTCATTTATTGCACTTTATTTAATTTTGTTTAATATAATAAATTTTTGACTTCCATTATTTATTTAATACCGAATGACATGAAAAACAATATGGTGGTCATAAGGAAAACAAAAGTTGACTTTAAAAACTCTGAATTTAATTGATCGTAAAAATGTTTGAAACGTCTGATGAGTAGCTGCTGAAGACTTATGTGAGCCTACAAAAATGATCTATTTATTTCTGATAATAAAAAAGATATGAGTAAAATAAGCAATCGCATTTGTTGTAATGAAACCGCGTGACGTCAGAACAGCCTCCGGCGCCTGCGCGCCCATTACTACTACTACTATGTCTCGCGTTCATGTCATCATGTCATGTCACTCACTATTCAGTATCAGTTTCGTTGTTTCGTTATTCGTTCGTTTCCGTTCCTTCGTCATGTTCACGGCAGGGTGCGGGGTGCATATAATATAAAACATAAAACAAATGGCTAATTGGATACCGACTAACAACTGATTGATTAGTGACTATCACTATTTACTCTATTACTAGGTAATTACTAATTATTATACATAGTACATGCAGTACCTACAGTATTATATCTATAATCATACATGTCGCTTTTTAAATAAATACACGTGGCTTTGTTACTCGTTGTTGCGGTTACGTCAACGTCTGGTGTCTGGTGTACTATTAACGTAAGATACATGACCTGGAACACATGTAGAGGTGAACGTGAGTCCTGAACAACTCATTTATCAGAAGTGAGGTTTGTTAATTTTAATTACACATTTATTTATTGTTCTTAAAAATGTGATATTTTACAGGTTTGCAACAACAATAATTATTCTTATTATTATCGTCTGCCTGGTGTTCAAGTTCAAACAGCGCCATCTTGAAGCAATCAAGCATTTTCATCAGTGTTTGTGTAAGTGTGATTTCTAAGATATTGGTCAAAAAATTAATATCCATAGATAGTCCTCAATTTAAACGGCTTACAATATGTCGCAAAATTTACAAACAATGAACGTTAAAAATCGTTTATCACGAAAGCATTACAGAGTTGTTGCTAAAAATGTCCAACGAAAGTTATCATTGCTAGGAAGATCCTCTCTTATGCATAGAAAAAGGGAAGCTGTACATTCTTTTAGTGCTGATGCCAAAGGAGAAACATCACAATCTTCTGCTCTTTGTAATTCTGTCATACCTCTATGTCCTGCACCTCTAAATTATGTTTCAAATGTTAATTCTAGTTTATCAGCAACTGATGAGGATCAAAACACTTATAACCATTCAAATATTCAATGTATAAACAATACAACTTTTCTTAAAAATGGAAACATGCTTTCCTTTAATGAAAAGCTCTCCAGATGGGCAATAGAAAATGACATTCCTCTGTCATCATTAGGTAAATTGCTACTAATTCTGTGTGAAAAACTACCTAATTTACCAAAAGATCCTAGAACGTTGTTGAAGACTCCAACACGTAATGTAATTAAAGGAATGGGCACTGGCTCTTACTACTATTTTGGTATATCTACTACTTTAGCACGTTTATGTTCAAAATATAATGTCAAATTATCTAGAAATGATGTTATTGAATTATCAGTTAATATAGATGGTCTCCCTCTGAGTAAGAGTACAGGTAGTTCTTTTTGGCCAATACTTGGCATGGTAAAATCATCAGTAACTCAGTTAGATAATAAAGTTTTTCTCATTAGTCTCTATCATGGGTCATCAAAGCCTTCACCAAATTCATTTCTTGAAGATTTTGTTAATGAAAGTATTGAACTTGTAAATAATGGACTTACAGCAGTAAATGATATAACATGCGGTTTTAGGGTTAGGATGTTAATATGTGATGCTCCAGCAAAATCTTACATTTTGTCTGTTAAAGGGCATTCAGGTTATTTTTCCTGTACTAAATGCACCCAAGAAGGAGACTTATTTGATAATTTCGTTTGCTTCACCGAAGCAAATTATATAAACAGAACAGATTTGGAATTTCGTAATAAAACGCAACCAGAACACCACACTGGCACAACTCTGCTTGAGAACATTCCAAACTTTTAATTTAATAGACAACATACCTTTAGATTACATGCACTTATCATGCTTAGGCGTTATGAAACGATTGTTGTGTCACAAACGTTATGGGTGGATTTTTGGAAAGCCTCCTTTCAAAGTTAGAGCTCGTACTGTTCAGAATCTGAACGATCTTTTAATAAAATATAACAAGTATATACCAACAGAGTTTTCCAGGAAAACCAGAACCTTGAATGAAGCTAAGCGTTATAAGGCTACAGAATTTAGACTTTTTTTACTTTATGTTGGGCCAGTAGTTCTCAAGAAAGCCATGCCAACAAAGTATTACCGAAATTTCGTGTGTTTGTCAGTAGCTACTTCAATATTAATAAGTAAAGAATATTCCGTGCAACCAAATTTCATTGATTATGCAGAAAAACTCTTAAAAATATTTGTTACCAATTGTAAAGACTTGTATGGCCCGGGATTTCTGTCTCATAATGTTCATAATTTATTGCACTTGGTGGACTGTGTTAGAATGTTTGGCCCTCTCGATAATTTCAGTGCATTTCCATTTGAGAATTTTATGCAAACATTGAAAAGAAAAGTTCATACACATTCAAAACCTCTTGAGCAAGTTATACGCAGAGTAATCGAAGATCAGAATACAAGAACTAATATCATCAGAGATAATTCTGAACACCAAAATTTAATTTTGAACATTAGTCACAGTGGAGGCCCATTATTACCTGAGTGTACTTTTCCTCAGTTCAAGATATTGAAAACTTGTACTTTCCTTATCAATGTAAGCAGGCTTTGTGATCGATTTGTAGAATTATACGATGAAACAGTATTAGAAGTAAGAAATTTTGCCACTTCATATTCTGGTCAGACTGTATTAATAGGAATCCAATATGAACGGGTCGATGACTTGTTTTCGAAACCATGTGCTTCAAGATTAATAAATATATCCTGTATTGAAAGCATTAATGAAACATTAGTTGTCTTTGATATCAAATTAATAAAAAAGAAGCTGCTAATCTTACCTTTTGAAAATAAATTGGTTTCTTTACCATTACTACATATTTAATGTGCCTGTACAAGCTTCAAATTATTCCCTCATGTAGATTAGAAAAAGTACAATAGTAATAGTTATATGCCCGTATTCACAAACGATAATTTCCTAAATAATTACGTAATCAATTATACCCATCTCACTCTATTGCAAAAAAACTGCATATCTCCATCTCACTCATTTAGTTAATTACGTAATTATTTAGGAAATTATCGTTTGTGAATACGGGCAATAGTATAGTAGTAATATGTTATGTATATAATGTAAATAGATTAATACTTCATAAAACAACCCTAATTAATAAAGAAGATTGCAAGAACGAGGTTGACAATAAGCCACTGAAGAAGAATGTGGTACGTTGTAAATTTTATAGAAGAGGACACTGTAGAGGCTGTTCCGGCGTCATGGTACAGGAAGGAAACACGTACCTGTTTCTGGCCTGATAATGAAAATTTGCCAAGGTCTCGTTTATTGAATTATATCCGACATGAGGAGTATCCAGAATCTAACTGGAACTCATATTCTGCCAACATTTTAGGCAGTTATGGTAATTATTTTCAGTTATTATTATTTTTTTTTTGCACTAATATTCAATAAATAACGAACGGAAATAAGTTACTGTATTTTTAAATAATGTTTATGTTTTGTAGACACCTATAACTTAGCGGAAAATAAAGCCAATAAGGCAAAAAACACCAATAAATTGACGTCATCAGAAGATAACGAAAAGGGGAGAGGCTTGAGGAAGAAATACTTGAATAAAAGCTACAAGTCTGTTCATAGCAATATTTCGGAAGCTTCCTCTGATGGTCCACCAAGTTCGGAAGATGATACAATGTACCCCAGAGCTCCAAAAAAAAAAACAGTAGGATCGAGCCAACCAAAAACAACAGTAGGATCGAGCCAACCAAAAACAACAGTAGGATCGAGCCAACCAAAAACAACGGTTCCCTCAAAAATTTCACAAGAATGTGAACCTGAACGGACTCACTTGGAAAAACGAGAATACGGTAATAAATTTTTACTTTAATAACATTTCATTTTATCTTGAATGCAAACTGAATTTTGGTAAATTATTTCAGAAGTATTTGCTCAAATTTACAAGGAGCTGTCCATAATTAACCTAAAACTTAACGACATAGGTGAAAGTATGAATATATTACTGGAAAAAAACAGGGCTGTGTCTGTTGTTCAGGAACGCACTCAGGAGGAAGAGGTGCTGCTAAAATTATACAACACTTTACCCTTAACGCAACATAGTTTGCCGATAATGGAAAAATTATTATTTGACAGCGATGAGAATAAAAAAATACTCGTAAGTATAATGTGATGAAAATCTCTTTTCTGATGTGACTTATTATGGCTCGTATGCTAGAAAATCTCATTTAGTGATTTTTAACAACGGTGTCGAACACGAAATTTAGTTTCTAGCTTACCAGCCTGTAAGTTATTTGTTAAATTTTATAATATTAATGTCAACTAGCAGGCGAAATTAAGGTTTTTTAATTTAGCATTCTGGGGATCTGCAGTGCAATAACCAATACAAGTGATTTTTACAGCTCTGATTACATTGTTAACAAAATATTGACATGTTAGTGAGAATGCAAAATTTTTTGGAATTATTAAAAAATGTCACTTTAAAATTTAACTTAAAAATTTAAAACAAGAGAAAGACGCCACATGATTTTTATAAAGTATTAAACATCGTCAAAAATTCATGTTCTTGTTTGCTCTGCAATCAGTCTATATAAAAAAGCTTTTTTTTAAATCCTTTTTTATATAGACTAGCGCCCGTATTCACAAACGATAATTTCCTAAATAATTACGTAATCAATTATCCCCATCTCATTCTATTGCAAAAAAACTGCATATCTCCATCTCACTCATTTAAATAATTACGTAATTATTTATGAAATTATCGTTTGTGAATACGGGCATAGGTGTATAAAAAAGTTTTTTTTGAATCCTTTTTTATATAGACTGATTGCAGAGCAAACAAGAACATGAATTTTTGACGATGTTTAATACTTTCTAAAAAACATGTGGCGTCTTTCTCTTGTCCTCCTGTGAAAATTTTAAAGTGACCTTTTTTAATAATTCCAAAAAATTTTGCATTCTCACTACCATGTCAATATTTTGTTAACAATGTAATAAGATCTGTAAAAAACACTTGTATTGGTTGTTACATCATGCAGTGCGGATCCAGAATGCTAAATTAAAAAACCTCAATTTTGCTTGCCACTGATGATGATATAAAAATATATCGAAACATTTGGCACTGAAAACAGAGTACTCATTTTTGCCCCGAATCATCGAGCTCCCCACTAGATAATTAATCTCTTTTATAACTTAGTCGATGACCAATAAAGCAAAATTTATATATATTTACATATATTTATTTATATGGAAAAAAAAACTATTTAATATTAAACATAATATTATAAACTTTTTTAGGCTAAAGAACTGGGTCGTATTGGGGGAAGTTCCGTCAAGGACACCACAAAGAGGATAATGTATAAACTGTTCACCAATGAATTGGGAGCTTTGTATAGCTGGGAAGGAGCGAAAGGAAAAAAAACTTTTAAAAATCTACTCATTGCAAATGTTGTTCTTGGTAGGTTTAGTATTTATTTATGGTGGCAACACGAAACTGCTTGGATCGAATCCTATTTATTTGATATATAATTAAAAAAAATTACTTTAATTATTTTTTTGTTACTTTAATTTAAATTTTCCTTAGATGCTGTTCGCAACACTAATGCGCATGCCAACGCCACCGATTATGACACCATCGGATGTGTTAAGGCCTGGTTGGTAAGATGCAAAGACAGAATAAAACAAAATAAGGATAAAAAAAATCAGAATAAGTAAGGAAATATATTGCTTTTATATTTTTTTATAAACTCTAAAAAATCTCTTTCTTTTTTTACAGTGACCTGGAGACTGGAGAGCAGGAAGTTGAAGAGCAATTTAATCCAAGAGAATAATAGGTGAGGATATAATTAATATTTTTATTTTTATGTATATTTTGAGCTCAATGTGTATCACTGAATAATGAGTTTTGTATATAGTTGTCCTTACATCTATTATTATTAAAAATAAATATTTTTTTTTGCAGAAATATAGCTGAAAGAAGACCGATTTTCGCTTTAATTTTATTTGTTTTTATTTGTTGTATTTTATTTTAAGAAGTTTATTTATTTTAATTTAATACCAGAAAAATGTTTGTTTTAGTTAGTTTGTTCAAATAAAAATGAAAAAAAATTCTCCTATTTTTATTTAACCTCGCGCTTCATAAACTGTTTTACATTATTGTACTTTCTGTATATACATTACATATAACAATATTCATATATATACAATATATTGCGTATATAGCATACCTTACATAGGAATATACCTTTGTAGGTACCCTGGAGATGCAGTGTAGGTCTGAATACATTTATACATAAATGTTCAGTGGATATCATATGAATATTAATCTGCATGTTGTATGGATATGCATTGTATCACATAATGACATTCTATAATATTCACTAATGAATATTATATGCATGTTCTATGCATGATACGTACTATGACAAATCAATGTTCTGGGAATATACATTTCATGTGAGAGACTTGACATTGTATATACGCAGCATATACGATGTGCAAAAATGAATGTTCATCTTACATTATGGGAATATGATTTTGCTACTTGGGTACTGACTCTGCAGGACGACTTAACCAAATTTTCACAGGCTTACGCAATTCCGAATCACGAAGCTTCAGAATTCAGAGATTTATTCTTATTTTCGGGAAACCCCAAACACTGATTACAGATCAAGGCAGGGATTTCATGTCTACGATAATGAAAGAAGTCAGCAAGCTATTTAAAATTAAACAAATAAATTGTTCCGCGTACCATCCTCAAAGCAACGGCTCATTGGAAAGAAGTCATTCTACGTTGGCTGATTACTTGAAACATTTCACTAACCTACAACAAACTGACTGGGACAAGTGGATACAGTTTTCTATGTTTTCCTACAATACCACTGTACATACAAGTACAAAATTCACTCCTTACGAATTACTTTTCGGAAACACCACTGATCTTCCTTCTACAATTACTAAATCACCTGAGTTCAAATACACATATGACCACTACCTAGACGAATTAACTTTAAGATTGAGAAAATCGCACGAAATAGCGAGAGAAAACCTATTAAAATTCAAACAAACTAATAAGACATATTATGATAAAAAAGTTACCAACAACGAATTCAGGATAGGTGACAAGGTTTACGTTACTAACGAGCAGACCAAACCTGGTAGGACTAAGAAACTAACTCCCCACTACACAGGACCTTACGAAATTTTAGAAATTAATTCACCAGTAAACTGCACTGTTTTAATAAAAAACAAAAAGTGATCATTCACAAAAATAGACTGAAAAACGCATTTGTTCCAGATTAATTCTGCTAGTGCACATTACTGGGATGGCTGGCTACCAATGAAATGTCCGAATTTTATAATAACACTCCTATACAGAGATCCGCCGGAATCCACTACGAGAAAATTGGAGATCTAAACTTTCTCGATAGTTCATGGAAATTGGTAACCTACTTAAACTTAAATAAATTTTTACAAAAAATTTAATTAATTGAAAGGACGTATGAGCAAACACAAATCTTGTGCGAAAATTCTAAATTTTTCAGAATTTATTCTTGTGAAAACTCCATGAAACTACTTAAGCAATCTGTATCGCGAATTAAAGGTAACCACGCTAACATGAATCAACTATTAGGTAAAAACCGTCAGAGAAGAAGCCCATTCAATGGTATAGGCTCAGCTCTGAAAGGTTTTTTCGGAGTCCTAGATAATGACGATGCAAACTACTATAACAAAGCCATTAATACTTTGCATAATGGCGAGAGAGACCTCTCTACGCTACTTAAAGAACAAACACAAGTTGTGAAAACGACGATAATAAATTTTAACAGCACAATCACTGACCTAGAGACCAACGAAAGAATATTCAGTAAGAACTTGGAAAAGTTGAGGAACATTACGTCACATATCTCTGACGATATGAACCTGTTAGAAGAGGAACAACAAACTGAGGAACATATATCTCTACTATCGATCGTTTGTAACGAGGTTGATAACGAAATCTCGAACATCTTAAATGCCGTGATGTTAGCAAAATCCAACGTACTACACCCTTATGTGATAAGCCCCGAGCAATACATAAAGGAATTATCAAAAATAATTAACCATTTACCTTCCTCCACTAAATTTCCTTTAGAGTTAACTTTAGATAACATACCAACTATTTATTCATTGATCTCTGTCAGAGTAGGTATCTCAGACAAAAGACTTATCTTTGTCATTTCCAATCCTTTAGTTAACCAGTTATCATTCAACTTGTATAGCTTAATTTCATTGCCTATTGGGATTAACGATGCTGATCATTTCGCATTCATCTTGCCGCAAGTAAATTACTTGGCAATCTCTCAAAATAAAATCTATTATAGCCTGATAAAAGACCTAGGAAAATGCAAGACGATTAATGACATCCATTACATCTGTGAAGCGCTAAATCCTCTTTATTCAGTACATTCAAAACCTATATGTGAAACAGAACTTTTGTTTAGTAGAGATTCAATACCCAAACTCTGCGACACGCGAGTATCAATTTTGAGAAAAGAAATTTGGTATAAACTAAATCAGCCAAATAAATGGATATACGTGATGCCTTACGCTTGCGATGTTACCATAAATTGTAAAAATCAAATTCCAATCGACGTTACTCTAAGAGATACTGGTATAATATCCTTAGGATCGAACTGTAAGTTATTTTCTACGACATCCGTCCTTACTACAGGTAACATACAACTCAGTAGCGATTATGAAATGTACCTTCCTAATCTCGACATCACTACAGATGACTGTTGTGTAAAACTAAAAAACAAACGAAAAATAAGACAACTGAGTTCTCACCTCTTCACACGTTTACCTTAGAACGGGAAAGTCTAAATATTGCTAGTCACAAGCTAGATAAAATAGAAATGTTAGCCGATAAACTTTCAGATTCTGACAGTACATTTAAAAGGGTAGTTTCGAACAACATTGTATCATTTTGTTATATTTACTTTAATAAAATTAATTGTTATATATTTAGTCTATAAATTTGCCATGTTTCTCAAGAGGAAATATTGCAAAAACTCCACCTTTAACGAGCGTCATTCCAGATGTTTAAAAGTAACAAATTGTTTAACATTCAATATGTGTAAAACTAAATCGAAAAATGACGTCTCGATAGAGATGGATAACTGATAGAATCATCTGATTCTGTTACTACACCTTTGCGACGTAGTAAAAGGATCGCTGATTTAAAAACGCAAAGCGACTAAAATCTGTATACATTTTGTATTATCGTTATTATAAGTGCTCAAAAATTTTATTATCTACCTATTCATGTAATTATTTTATTATCGGACATTACCTTAAGAGTTATAGTGATGTGTGTTGTGTTTATAAAGTGATCTTATCGAACAATAAGAAAAAATTTATTGTGCATAAATTTTCTTAAAGGGGTAAGGTGTAATGTACCCACCTACCTATACTTACCTCGTACAGCCTGTATGTAGTGTATTATTTGATATCTCTTCAAGTTAAACAATAAGCTAATGGGTAAACAATCATTTCCTTCTTATTTCCCATTTAACTTTTCTAATATTATTAGCATAGCAATTATTAAGATAAATGACTGGACTCTAGAACAGGGCGTACTCTGGAACCTACGTGACGAGCAAAGGTCCCATTTAAAACTTCCACCCTCATTTTCAATATCTCGTAATTATTAAGTCATTAAATGAGAAGTTATAAAATACTTCAGAACGATTATTATTACAATAATTGTTGTAAGCTAGTCGGTTGAACAGTTAGTCTGTCTAGAGTCCTTTCAAAATCACTTTAAATTCTTAAGGCTAAATCATTCCAACTCTTGTTATTGAATTATTTTTATTTTTATAATAAATAATAAAATACTATCTCTAGACTTTTCATTCGCTGTGAAGTGTTCTAACTCAAGCCCATTACACTTTTATATTTTGTTTGATATGAACAAACCTCACATTTGTACACTTCTGCGTCTTTTGAATATTTCCATTTATTTATGTTGCTTGAAATTATGTTTATGTCTCGTTTCGTAAGAACACTCCTCACATTTGTACACTTTAGTGTATTTTGAATGTTGACGTTTATAATGTTGCTTGAAATATTCTTCAAAAATTTGAAGTGACCCAGATTGCCTTTACAAATGTCAATGCGCATGTTAAAATCGAAAACGTAGAGTTTCTACCATTCACTGATATTCTGTGTATTCGATATGTCAGTTGTCAAGTTTTCAAACCTAGAAACATCAAATGTCACTGTCAGGCTCCTCCTTGAAAACACATGGCGGATGGGGTGAGTACGAGTAGCTGACTGTGAATAAGATAAAATCATACAATGACGAAATAACGATCGACATAATTACTTTTTGAGGCTATAAATAGGAGTGACAACCCTAGACTTGGATCTTTCGTTAGCAGCCCTTCCTAGATGGACGACGACATCAAGTTACAGCGGTGATTTGTTTTAAAAGTACCCTCGTGTTTTCTAGTGCCGTTTTCAAACCCAAAACCAAAAGCTTTGTGTTATTCTTGTAAGTACGTTTTCATCTGGTTATTTATTATTATTGTTGAATTTTGTTTATGTCTGTTTAACATTTTTTACCCAAGTAAGTACCTACCCACGATAATAATTAATTATTTGACCATCTAAATCCAAGAGCAAAATTATTAATCTTTCAATACAATAGGGTTGAATTTTGTCACATTTTATATGCCATGCTTATTTTTACCTGCAGTTCATTCAGCTGATTTGTTTAAATTAACTTATTTCACATTTTCTAAATAATGAGTTTTGATTAAGGGATAATTTATAAAATTGGGGTTAATTCTAAATTGGTTTAAAGTAAAGTTTATTGAATAATTTAACTTCACATTCCTGTAGGTAGGTACCTAAGAAGGGTTATATTTTAACGATCTTATTTTAATCACACCTCTCACACATGTGCATGGTTTTTATTAGAAATGGATAAACAAACTATGAAGGATTTCTTTCTCATATTTTATATTTTATGTATGACTAATTTTATTGTGATTTTACGAACCACATGACTCTGCTCCATTTATTTATTTTACAATTCATGCCTGCATTTATTAACCTGTGTGTGTCAAAATGTTTATTTAATTCTTCTTCATTTATTTTATGATAATTTACTGCGAACGTAACTAGGTAAACTGAATCATTTATCGAACCACCCATTTGTGTATCTCCAGAATAATATTTAGTCGACTCGCCTCATTTTTATTGTATATGTTTTAACCATTTTCTAACCATCAATTGCTGCCGTCCACATTTTATAACCATGCACTTACCTATTTATTATGTTTTTTCATTCTATTATCTCAGGTCACGTGTTCGTTCGTTATTCTTATTTTTCATGCCGTTTATTTAACCATTTATTTGATTGTTTACTTAATCGATGTCTTATTTAAATTGTCTACTGATTATTATCATTCTTGATTTTAATTGTTGATAATTAACTTATACTCTTTTGATTATTTATTTATATTTCATGAACATATTTATTCAACGAAACTGTCCAATTGATTATTGTTTATCTTGTTTTCAAATTGATCTATGTAATTGTAAAGTCAGGTTCTCTTATTTTTCTGTGAAATTAATCAACGTAAAGGTCATTTCTCTTTCTTCGTCAAACTCAATTCAAAAGGGTGGATCATTCTGATTGCTAATTGTTTACCGAACTTTTGAACTAGAATGTATGGGCCTTATGTGAATCCAACTAACATTTTCGTCCTTGCCTGGGGAGCCACGTAAACAGCCACCGGATAGCATCCTAGTCGGACTTCGGATCTCAGGGGCTCCTCCAACTCAATAGGCAGGTAGTTTCCTCGCAGGACCCTGTTACATCGTCATACTAATAAAACCCATTTTCGCTAAAATCTGGCACTCCCAGCTTTCAGTGATAATGCTTAAACCCATTTTAGCTGAAGTCTGGCACTCCCAGCTTTCTGTATTAATGCTTCAGTTTTAAATGATTCGCGCAAATGAGACAGAATGAAAGAGGGTTCAATTAGTTTGGTGACAGTTGTCGAGACGATTGATCTGCACTTTTTCAGACCACCGTTGATTCTTTTCATTTCGGGATAATGATCGAGGTTTTTCTCGGCCACGCTCTTTTTACTCGGGAGTCCCAGGGAGCGTAAAAGGCACTGTTAGGTTTCTCTTAGAATAAAGTAGGTGTTTTTAAAATGCATTTGATTCACTAATCTCAAATCTCCCACCTTTTGCTTCATGTCTGTGTATAAAAGAACCAATAACAAGGTAAGAGGTTAACTACACAACAAACGTAAGGACCACCACAAGACGAACACGAGCCCAGGTAATGTCACGAGCACAGGTAATGTCACGAGCCAAGGTAAACAACGATCACAAACGTAAGTTGGTAATGTCGGCCATTTTATTTGAAATCAGGGCGGATTAATCTTTAAATTCAAACATTCAAGAATTCAGGGCGGGAAAACCTCAAATTCAAATCAAACATTAGAGCGGGGATCCAAACAGCCATTCATGACAGACCAGTTGACTTTTCAAACGTCAAAGAGGTTCTTCTTTTTCAGTCATTCATTTTAAAGGGGCCACATTACTGAATTTACTGCGCATGACGCAGGATCTCAATTTTTAAAAGGTAGGTTACATTACAAATTGTTTCATAAAAGAACATTCCTTACACGTGTACACTTTGGCTTCTAATGAATGTTTACAATTGTAACGTTTCGTCAAATTACTTTTATATTTTGATTGATATGAACAATCCTCACATTTGTGCACTTCTGCGTCTTTTGAATATTTCGATTTATAATGTCTCTTGAAATTATGTTTGTCTCGTTTCATAAGAACACTCCTCACATTTATACACCTCAGTGTCTTTTGAATGTTACGTTTATAATACTGCTTGAAATATTCTTCAATTCTTCTTTCATAACACTCCTTCCATGTGTACACTTTGGCTTGTATGAAATGTTTACAATTATTGTAATGTTTCGTCGAATCACTTTTATATTTTGTTTGATATGAAGAATCCTCACATTTGTGCACTTCTGCGTCTTTTGAATATTTCGATTTATAATGTCTCTTGAAATTATGTTTGTCTCGTTTCATAAGAACACTCCTCACATTTATACACCTCAGTGTCTTTTGAATGTTACGTTTATAATACTGCTTGAAATATTCTTCAATTCTTCTTTCATAACACTCCTTCCATGTGTACACTTTGGCTTGTATGAAATGTTTAGAATTATTATAATGTTTCGTCGAATCACTTTTATATTTTGTTTGATACGAAGAATCCTCACATTTGTACACTTCAGCGTCTTTTGAATATTTTCATTTATAATGTTGCTTGAAATTATGTTTATGTCTCGTTTCATAAGAACACTCCTCACATTTATACACTTCGTCATCTTTTGAATGTTTAATTTGGTCATTATATGTATACATCCGCGGCTCCTACAGTTTCACTATGGCACCTATACAGGGTGTCCCGTATCGTTATGTTCAAATTTTTTGAGCATATAGTAGGCTTAATTTTGAGCCCAAAAAACCCAAAAGTGGCAGGTCTATCTTTATTCGTTACGAAATTACAGGCCTAAGAAAATTATGACTAGTAAATAACAAGATTCAACTTTGAAAACCACAGAACCACATGTGTTGTGGTTTAGGTTAATAATTTATTGTTGTGGTAACGACATGAGTAAATGTCACCGAAATAAACATTAGAAGAGGTTCTCCTGCTCATACAAAATGGCATTTGGATTCAAATATTATATGGGGCACCAGCATATTTCGGAATTGGCGTTTGTAACTACGAGAAATTCCAAAAAGCAATTATTATTGGATCGTATTCAGCATGCTGGTCAAGAGATCGGTCGCGGAAAAAGTCGAGAAATTAGAACTGTTACTTCTGCAATAGGCCTTCGAGCACAAGTTTGTATTCAGCAAGGAATAGGACATTTTAAACACATGATAAACTAAAGATTTGGTCAATAAAATAAGCTTTTATGTGGTTTTCAAAGTTAAATCTGGTATTTACTAGACATTATTTTCTTAGGCCTCTAACTTCGTAACGAATGCAGATAGACCTGCCACTTTTGGGTTTTTTAGACTTAGATATAAGCCTACTATATGCTCACAAAATTTGAACATAACGATACGGGACACCCTGTATAGGGGTGGAGGACATACCTATACTAATACCAGGAAGGTATTCATTTGCTTTGCAAATGAAAGATAACCGAACAAAAGGGCATCAAAAGACGTCTTCCTGATAGCGGGCCTGTTTAGAACAGCGAAAATCACATAAGAAACATGCAAGGTCAGAGTGTAGAGTGGACGGAATAAACATTAAGCGGCCGGAAACTCGTAATATCAACACCAGGGCCGGTCTAACATACGAACCGCATTCAAACGTAGTCGGACCATAATAGCGAACGATGTCACGTATTTTCGAATATAAATGCAAAATAAATGCAAAATTCAAAATAAAAACCGTGCTATTGTTAATCTCGAAGATTTTCCTTGCCCTGAAAGTGAAGAAGAAAATAGACGTAAATTACGTAGGTTAAATAAGCTGAGTAAATATAAAAGAGTATACAATATCGCTTATTGCGCTATTGTTGTAGTAAGCCTAATTCTCATCATGCACCGGCTGAATTGAGTAGACGGACACTGTTTGATTTGTACTCGTCCGGAATAGACGCTCATAATAATTATTCTCTTTAAATTAATTAAATACCTAATACTTAATAATTTTGTAACTCCGGAACTAAATGTATTTTCACTCAGTCCGAAAAGTAATAAAGGTTCGAATAAGTGTTTTATAAATAAAAGTTTCTTTTTAAAAACCAAATTTCGGTCCTGCTTTTCGTAAGTGGCGCAGTCAGTAGGATTTCGATATTTCCGATATTTATCGATAACGTCGCGAAAATCCGAATACCTACAACAAGTGCGAAAACTAAGGATTATTAATTAATACTCTTCATAATTAATGTGCACCAGTGAAGTGTGTGAGAAGAGCGTATCCAAAGTTTATCAGCAAGAAGAAATTGTGAGCAGATACCTCCAAGGAGATTAATCAAGCAACAAGTCCCGGTAACATCGAGGTTTCCCTGAAACAGCGACAAGAAGCAACCCTGTATCACCAAGGTCTTCACGCACCGCAGAGGAACAACCCCGTTCACCTTCAGATTCTCCAAGTCTTGATCCTTCAAAAGTATGGTGAACTTCCAGTTCAACCAACTACAACCAAACCAAAGTAACCAGAAAACTCCAGAACTCAAACCATAAACGGTGAGTCCTATCAAAATAATCCTTAATTGCTATAATTGCATTAGATGTTCTTTGAAACAATTTTTTATGAATTTTTATGAATGATTTTAACTAAGGATTTATTATTTAAATTTTTTATGTACTTATATAAAATATCTTATCGATACGAATTTTATTGAATTTTATTTCAACATAATTATTATTAAATAACAATAATAATGAGAAATAATGACGAATGATCAATTACTTAATCGATGTTTAATTTATATGAATAGATATTAACTACTCATGAATAGTAGTTCATTTGACGACGAATACGTCATCCTAACATTTCATACCTTAGTTGAAACAACATCTGGTAGATGGTTTCAAACAACTCAAACTGATACTTCTGAAAATTCTGATATTTCTTTAAATTTAAATTCTCCAATAAGTAGTACATATTACTAATACGACTTCAAGTAGTAATAGTAATAGTCAAAACTTGACTAATCGTCCCGATAGTCCAGTAAATAACTCATTGAACGATACTGATTTAGAAGTAGAAAATAACGTTAATTTAAATATGACTGAGAATGTTGTAGACAAATTTTATAACAAATATGGAAATAGTGAAGACGAAACTTTAAACGACTATACATTTTGTTTAATTGTTAGCAAATTGGCAGGTCCAGCACAGACCTTTGCAACGACTAGACCCGATCTCGATAATTGGAACTTGCTAAAAGCAGGTTTAAAAATTAAATTTGGAGATCACGTAGATCGTCTCACATTGTCCCATCAATTTAAATTTTTAACTATGAATCATAGGGAAAATTTAGTTGATTTCGTTGAAAGAATTAAACTATCGCAAACGAGATTAAATCTAAAAATTCAGTCAGATCCTAATCTGACAGAGGAGCAAAAGTTAGCGCACAATGAAATAAACGAACAGCGAGCATTAGAAGTCTTGTATAATAACTGTCCACCGCTTTTAAGAACAATCTTAGAAGTGAAAAACTATGGAACACTATCAGAAGCAGTTCCATCTGTCATTAATTTTGTTTCAAAACACCCAGAAACAAAGAGGTCAACAGTCTAGATTTGCAATGAACACCAATCCAAGACAATTCACGACAAACAACTACTCAAGTAATAATCGGCCGAATTACCAACACCCATATTATTCGGTTTGACCCCAAATCCGAATTATGTTCGTCAAACCACTCCTATTCGACCTCAAAACATACAGCCAAATCGACCATCTAATTTTCAATCGCAAAATCATGGAGCAACAAGCTTCAGTGGCATTAACCGGATGTCACAAAGACCCAATAATCAAAACAGACCAAATTCCTCAAATTTTCAAGGTCAACAATTCCAGCAGTGGCGAAATCCACAAATTCACTTTAACGAAATAAATTACCCCCAGGTCGAAGAAGAACCAGAAATGTGTTCAGATTGTCAATCTTATTTTTAGACAAAAGATGAATGACATGTTGTCAGACAACATGCCATCCATTTATGTTGTGCTGTGAGCAGAGGCGGAAATTGTAGACACGTGTTTCGTCCTGTTTGGGACTCTTCAGTACAATGTATCTACCAACACACAGCACAGTTTAGATCACGGATCCCGTGAGCAGAATGCAATGAAATAAAAAAAATAAAAATAAAATAAAAAGGCACAACAATAAAAAATCTTATTTTTGTCAAGAAAATTTTCCTGCAACTGAGCCCAACTTAGAGGAAGAATCCTTTCCCGAATCATCTTTCGAAAATCAGGGAGAAACTGAAAATTTTCGTGTCTCAGCCTCGGAAGACCAGACTTAGTAGAAACAAATCATAACATTATAAATTCCAGTTTACCCTACTTGGAAGTAAATGGTCTCAAAATACTGATAGATTCAGGAGCGACAAATTCGTTAATTTCACCCAAAATTGCGAAACTTTACTTTTCAGATAAAATGATCAACGAAAAATTTACAATAAAGTCCATCCTAAATCAATCAAGCCACAACCAAGTTCTAATAACTGATTTCTTTTGTCCAGACCAGTTTTTAAAATTTTACGTTTTAAATTTTCATGAACATTTTGATATCCTACTAGGTACTCAAACCTTAGAAGAACTTAATATGATTCTTGACTACAATAAAGGAATAGTCCAACTTAACGGCATTAATTATGATTTACAAAGATATTTACCATCTTCAATTAAGTACTTTTCATACAGAAATAGGTCCCCAACAAACACAAATAATCATGCCAGTAAACATAAGAAAAGGAACGGTTTTCATACCGCAACAAAAATTAGGTCACTATGAAATTCCAGGAAATATTAACACGGCGGAAAATTTCAGAGTAAGATTACCTATAGTATCACCCCAAAATAACAAGACGAATAAGATATTAGACATTAGAAGGACGTGGATTATTCATGAATTGTTAAGTTTATCCTTGTAAATTTTTTTTATACGTAGCTTAAGCACGAAGAATTTATTTGCCCAATTTGAATTAAAAAATAAATACAAAAATTGAACTAAAAGTAATATTTTTTTTAAACTGTCCCGAAGTACAAGAATCTCCCCTACATAGGGGTGTCTGAGGGTTAATTATTATGGCTGTTATCTGTAAGTTTTGTGAGAAAATATTCTCAACTCACAGCAATAATAATAATTTATTTGTCCAAAGTAATACATTTTCTTTGTAATAGTTGATTATTAAATCATACATAATAATTATCACGAACAAATAAACCAAAAATACAATTTCGATGTCTTGTGTCGGTAAGTGCAAAAACAATTTAGTGATTTTAGCTGACTCAGGCCCCGCTTCAAAATCGTATAGCTTGTGTGAAGCGGTACCTAAGTTTCAATAAGAGAACAATTCAGCATTTTTGTGTCTAAGTCTATATGTAATATCTATATCACCATATTTATGGTTGATTTTATAATATTTGTATTTATTAATTTTATTATTATTATCTTCTAAGACTGATTTGTATACTGTGTATATATTGCAACCTACTAAATGTAGACAGTAAATAAATTCTAATTCTAATTCTTTACTCCAAAGCAGTCAAAGGACTCGGTAAACAACATCAAAGTGTTGAATGAAATGGAAACAAATACAAAATGAACACACAGAAATATTTAAATTTTTAATCCATGCCTAGGAGTTCGCGCGTTTGTCTGCGGGTTTCTAGGGGCTATGGCTAGATGACATCTCGTTCCTATATCCCTGTTTGACTTAGGGTGTCTCGAAATCCCACTCTGTTTATTTCTAGTTTCATAGATCAAATCTATCTAAAAGTTGTCGAGTCTTAAATTGGTAGTTAAGTAAAGTAATAGCGAACAGTTGACGTATGTCAAACAGTCCAGACTCAGAATACAAGCTATCACTAGGGTGTAGTCTGTCTTTATTATATATGATTTTTATGATGCTTCTCTGTAACGACTCCAACGGTCGCAGGTATTTTGCTCTTACTCCTCCCCAGGCCAGCACCCCGTAGCTCAAATGCGACTCGACCAAAGCATGATACAATATCTTCAGGTGGGGAATATCTAGAATCATCTTGAACTGTTTAAACTTATAAATTAACCCTCTCAGTTTTGATTTTAAAAATTCAATATGAAAATTCCACCTCAAGTGCGAGTCAATGACTATGCCAAGGTATCTTACCTTTAAGGATGCGGCTATTGAAAAATTGTTTTCACCATCTGTACAAACAATCTCATGATATGTTGGTAGGTGATTTTTATAACATGCAAAAGGTACAAAAGTTGTTTTATTCCAGTTTACAGTTAGTGATCTGTTATTGTACCAACATTTAATTTTTTGTAGATCCTCAGCCACCATTTTTTTTAAATCTATCCACGAATCTGACTCAAAAAATACAGCAGTGTCATCCGCAAACGCAGTGATGGTTCCACTCACCTTAAGATTAAATATATCATTTATGAACATATTAAACAGTAGTGGCCCCAACACTGTACCCTGCGGTATGCCACAGGTTACCAATTTAGAAGTACTAAAGCTGTTTCCAATTTTTACCTGTTGCGTTCTGTTAGATAAATAGCTAATAGAGTTTCAGTGCCACTCCTCTGATACCGTATTTTTCTAGAACGTCTAAAAGTAATGAATGGTTAACAGTATCAAAGGCTCTAGCTAGGTCTATAAAGACCGCCATTGAACATCGGTTGTTATCTAGTGCATTGATATGTATGCACATGCGTCACGTAATATGTATGCACATGCGTCACATCCCCACCATCTCCAATGTACCACTACACACCATCGCAATTCGTCATTCCCAATAAAGAACGTTTATAAGCGTATACCTATTATTATTTATCCCTTCAACCGTTCATACATATCACTTGGCGACGAGGATTAATTTAATTCAGGGCAACTATTAGGTACAAATACGTATTAACACAAATTTATAAATTTCATAAAAATTATCCGTTAGATAATAAAAGTGAAAATAAATCTAAAGTGAGTGCTTCATTATTCCATCATGGCGACAATTTCTTCAATGAAAGAGTTCACGGCGAATGACGACTTCATCATTCATCATGAAGAAAAGTGTCCCGATCCTAATCAGCTTAATCGGGACAGAAACATATAAAACTCTTCGCGACCTTTGTTTCCCAGAAAAACCAAAGGACAAGACGTATGAAGAACTCTGCGTCCTGCTGAAACGTCAATTCAGCCCCCCGGTAAACACCTTCCGAGAACGGATCACTTTCTACCAGGCCCAACAAACAAGAGATGAATTATGCGCAGAGTGGTTCGCCAGGCTCAAGAGACTCGCTTCAAATTGCGATTTCAAAAATGAAATGACTAACATCATACGAGACCGTTTAATTTCCGGAATGAAAAATGGACCAGTATTGGATCGCCTAGTAGAAGAAGACGTCTCAAAAACCGCAGATGAATTATTGAAAATTGCCATGTGCAAAGAAATGACAATGCAACACCAGCAATCTGCGGTCGCCTCGGCATCATATCAAAATGGCCGCTCTTACTACGAACAAGAAGTCCTTCATATCCAACAACATCAACAAACCCGCCAACGACAATCAGAAAACAACGAAAACCGATCCACTGTCAGTAATCAATCGAGATCAAGAAGAATCGGTATGACCGATTCGAATCACCCGCCTCATAATCAAAGCAGATTGCCCACCTCGAGTTATGGCTATGCGCAACAGCGTTTCCCGTTCCAACCAATAGGCGCCAACTCCAGAGGATGTAAACACTGCGGCAAGAACCATAATGGCGTCTGGCGTCTGCAAATACAAGAATTATAAATGCCAAACTTGCGGAAGAAAAGGGCATTTAATGAATATTTGCCGATTCAACAGTAACATAAACGAACTCTCCATTGATCACGAACAGGACTACAAAGATGATTTCATGGGTGACAATATAATGCAATGAAGTCGTGTTACCCCGACTCCATCTATTTTATTTTATTTCTATTTTTCCATTATTTTCAATAGATAGAGATCGCTCCGACGGCGTAGATAGATAGGTAGGACCACCCCGTTCAGGTTATTATTAATCCAGTTAAGTTTTAGCAAATAGTACAGAAATAGGGTTTGGTAGGTAGATACCTTGAATCACCTGTGTGAAGTTGGCAACCATTTTACAGCAACCAAAATCCCGAACATGACCGAACAGAAATCTGTATCTCATTCAACATCACTATGCACGTTCGCCCAAATTTATCAGTATAAAATCTAAAATAAGTCATTTTAAATACGCGGATGGTAAACTTGTTATTATAATATTTTGAAAAGCTTAATTTAAAAAGAGTAGTTATATACGGGCGGAAACCACCATAATCAGCCGGCAAATAAGGAAACGACGTTTCAATTTCTAAGTAGGTACCTCTATTATAATAACTAGCATGACATACATAGCGACTATCGAGACCCAATTTTATTCTGCTTGCTCAGAGTACAGTAAGATAGAAATCGCCGTCGAAATTAGATATTATCAAAATCTGCAAGCACACAAGCCATGCTCCTAGGCAACTACCAAGCAACACAAATATTTTAATTGCTCAAAAAACACTGGGGTTGAAACCACTTTATAAAAAATAAAAAATTCTGCCAGTATATAAAGAAACGAGGTTTCAAATTCTGGGTACCCGCACGAGATAGGTCATGCTCCTAGGCAACTTCCGACACCCACCAATTTCCCTTGCTCGGAGTACTTGGGGGTAGAAACCGCCCCCAAAGAAAATAAAATTATCTGCAAATATGGATGAAAAAATTTTGCAAACATATAAGGAAACGAGGTTTCAAATTCTGAGTATCCGCACGAGATAGGCCATGGTCCTAGGCAACTTCCGACGCCCACCATTTTCCCTTGCTCGGAGTACATGGGGGTAGAAACCGCCCCCAAAGAAAATAAAGTTATCTGAAAATATGGATGAAAATCTTTTGCAAGCATATAAGGAAACGAGGTTTCAAATTCTGAGTACCCGCACGAGATAGGCAATGCTCCTGGGCAACTCCCGACGCTCACCAATTTCTCTTGCTCGGAGTACTTGGGGGTAGAAACCGCCCCCAAGAAAATAAAATTATCTGCAAATATGAATGAAAAATTTTTGCAAGCATATAAGGAAACGAGGTTTCAAATTCTGAGTACCCGCACGAGATAGGCAATGCTCCTGGGCAACTTCCGACGCCCACTAATTTCCCTTGCTCGGAGTACTTGGGGGTAGAAACCGCCCCCAAAGAAAATAAAATTATCTGCAAATATGGATGAAAAAATTTTGCAAGCATATAAGGAAACGAGGTTTCAAATTCTGAGTACCCGCACGAGATAGGCAATGCTCCTGGGCAACTACCGACGCCCACCAATTTCCCTTGCTCGGAGTACTTGGGGGTAGAAACCGCCCCCAAAGAAAATAAAGTTATCTGAAAATATGGATGAAAAATTTTTGCAAGCATATAAGGAAACGAGGTTTCAAATTCTGAGTACCCGCACGAGATAGGCAATGCTCCTGGGCAACTTCCGACGACCACCAATTTCCCTTGCTCGGAGTACTTGGGGGTAGAAACCGCCCCCAAGAAAATAAAATTATCTGCAAATATGGATGAAAATTTTTTGCAAGCATATAAGGAAACGAGGTTTCAAATTCTGAGTACCCGCACGAGATAGGCCATGGTCCTAGGCAACTTCCGACGCCCACCATTTTCCCTTGCTCGGAGTACATGGGGGTAGAAACCGCCCCCAAAGCAAATAAAATTATCTGAATATATGGATGAAAAATTTTTGCAAGCATATAAGGAAACGAGGTTTCAAATTCTGAGTACCCGCACGAGATAGGCCATGCTCCTAGGCAACTTCCGACGCCTACCAATTTCCCTTGCTCGGAGTACTTGGGGGTAGAAACCGCCCCCGGTAATTGTTTACATCCGCGGCTCCTAAGTTTCATCAATTTTTTCGGAACCGATGAGCGAAATAGGGGTGCTGGGTGGGTAAGAAGCTAAAAACAGCCATTGCAAACTAATATCAAGGGCACCACTAAGGCCTCTTTGGCACTACGGTCGAATTTCTGTTTTTTTTTTCACTTTCAGGGCAAGGAATATCTTCGAGATTAACAATAGCACAATTTTTATTTTGAATTTTGCATTTTTATTCCAAAATACGCGACATCGCTCACTGTTATGGTCCGACTACGTGTGAATGCGGTTCGTATGTAGCGTATGTTACCAGACCGGCTCTGGTGTTGATATTACGATTTTCCGCCGTCCACTCGACACTCTGACCTTGCATGTTTATTGTGATTTTCGCTGTTCTAAACAGGCCCGCACTCAGGAAGACCTTCTTTTGATGCCCTTTTGGTCGCTTGTCTTTCATTTGCAAAGCAAATTAATACATTCCTGGTGTTACTATAGGTATGTCCTCTATAGGTGCCATAGTGAAACTGTATAGGAGCCGCGGATGTAAATAATGACCCCGCCCCCAAAGCAAATAAAATTATCTGAAAATATGGATGAAAAATTTTTGCAAGCATATAAGGAAACGAGGTTTCAAATTCTGAGTACCCGCACGAGATAGGCAATGCTCCTGGGCAACTCCCGACGCCCACCAATTTCCCTTGCTCGGAGTACTTGGGGGTAGAAACCGCCCCCAAAGAAAATAAAATTATCTGGAAATATGGAAGAAATTTTTTGCATAAATTGTTATAGAAATTTTTTACCTTCTGCCTTCCCACACCATACTGGCATATTAATGCAAAAATTGCATTTATTAGACTAATGTTAAATTTGAAAAATTGTACAACCCCGTTAATTTCATTTCAAAGTTTTATTTCCATTTTGCTTAGACAGGTGTTCAAATACAGCAGTTTTCGCGAAAATTGAAATGGCCGCCATTTTATAACAGCTCAGCCGATTTTGCTCAAATTCAATTATTATAGACCACTACTAATGAATCTCTTATTCCCACAAAAATACCTCATGAACCGTGACTCATGAAAACATATTGTTATTTTTCAACTTATCACAAATCTTATAGTTATCTACCAAAGAAAACAAGATTCAATGGTACTATTCAACTAATGGTAGGTATTGTTATTTGTTCATGAGTTTGCGTTAGTATGAAAAGAAAAGAACAAGTAATTTACAGTATGTGTCTTTCTATAAAAAACACGTACACTTTATTCTTTAAAATAGTAATTTGTGAAGCTAATAATCGAACACTAAGAATTATTGAACATTGAAATCACCTTTGGTGCGTGAACCAATTCTGTATTAATAAAATAATATCAATAATATTATTTATATAAATTTATTATATTCCTATGTGGATGTAATCGATTAAAATGATCTCTCACCCTCACCTCTCTTCAATCTCCCATAAACGTTTGTTCATAGAAGAGGGCGTGCGGCCACTCATTGTTAAGATGAGCCAAACCACGATTTTAAAAAGTCTACCTTATAGCTGCCGTAACGCGTATACTGTAATCTAACTGTGGTTCGCTGCAGTCTCGCGCGCTGGATATTATATTATAGACATCCCATGCAGGTCCCTTGTCATAGATTACCTATTTTCTTAATTTGCATAAAGGTAATTAGTTGAATTTCTGTATTGTTAGTGCTCTTTGTTTCACTAAAGGACGATAAGCAAATATTTCTTGAAACCAATATTTTCAGCATTATAGTAATATATTGAAATAATAGCTGGTATTTCATTTTTATTTTAAGCATATTATTGCCTGCTTAAAATAATGTAAAGATAATTTCCTTATTTTCGAAGATACAATTTAGTTGGTTGTATAGGTATATTGTATAGTTATAATTACGTGAACCGGCGAGGAAATTACGCATTCTAGACCTGTGTAATTAAGTTTTCACACTGGCAATTTTTTAATAGATCGATAAAATATAATTTTCAAGTTTCTTTGAACTTTCAACGTTTCTTTTCTTGTTCGAATTCGAAATGGGTAATAAAAAACTATCCCAGGCAGAAGTTTATCGCATTATAGCTGTGGAATTGAAACAAGAATTTCCATCCTTTGATTTCCTTCATGAAATTAAGAAGGAACTTTGTACCAAAATAGCACTGAGGCTATACCAGACTCGATACAGTTATCCTAGTACTGTTTATAAAATTATTAATTCCGACAAGTTTAGAAATTATTATATGGATAAGCATGCTAACAAACCTGTTAAATTACATTTACCATGTAAGCTTTCAATCTATACTTTGCAGAATATACTTTTCGGGAAGGGTTATTTTGCTTTAAATCTGAGAGGCTCCTACAGAAATAGCGAGTCAATATATAAAGAATTGTGCAGAGATTTCCATATCAATAATACCCTGAATAATAGATTAAAAATTTACAAAGTTTGGAGCAAGATCAAAGACGCCGACTATAATCAATTTATGAATAAATGTCAAACAGTATGCCACAGTAGCACTTTTTTTGAAAAACATGCTCCTATAGTTTCTGAATCTACACGCAGTCCTGTTTATTCTTGTCGTAACCTCTCAGCTGAAAATGAAGCTGCTGTGGAAATTTCAAAAAATACGGTTTCCGCAGACATCCCAAGTTATGAACTGATGGATTCGTTACCGGAAAATGAAAAGGTTTCTTCCTTTGGCGGTTTGTCTGAGACCAATGAGCAGAATCAACAAGACGCCTCCGTATATTCCGACATCAATGGTCCCATAAAAGCCTTAGCAGACATAACACCTGAGAATGACGATATTCCAAGAGAGATATTAAATATGTCAAATCCTGATCCGACAGATGGTATATTACCAAGAAATTCTGAGAACATTCCTTTTGTTAAAATCAAATCTGCCTACCAGAATTGTACTATATTAGAAGGCTCCTTTACGATCAGTCAGTGCGTTTGGGATCTGATTTTCGAAAACGGAAGGTTGAAATCCGGATATTACACATACGTACTTAGGAACAGAATTTTTAAATACGTCAATAACACATGTATTATTGTTTTTAAGTGTGTCAAGTATTTGAAAAAGAGCAACATGATAAATGTACTTGGGGTTTGTAAGGCCAAGAATTACAATTGCAAAAAATTTAAAATTTCTATCAAACAAAGGGTGGTCAATGTATATAGTACTTCAATCAATTTTTGTCATGATGCTCCAGTAACCAATCAGATAAGAGCCGTTGAAAGAAATATCATGAAACGCAACCTGAACAATGTAAAACCTCTAACATTTAAAAAGTCGATCATTCGCAAAGCAAATATAAACGTACTGGAATGTGCAAAACATTTACAGCAAATAAAGTCCGATGACACAATGAGAAAGCTGAAATCAGAGTCTTATAAGCAGTTAGATCGACACAATGATGATTTACTAGACTTGATTTTATACCAGAAGGACAACTCAGAATTTGTAAGAGAAGTAAGTATTCCATTTAACGTCAAGCTTTATTGCGTAGAACAGGTAAAGGTATTGAAAAATCAGAGAGATTTGGAAAATAAGCTACCAGTTATTTATTTCGACGCTACTGGGGGATTAGTCAGGTCACCTCAATTATACAAGGCAAAGAGAACGTATTTTTACACTGCAGTTGTCTCACTTCTAAACACCAACAGGGTCTTTCCAGTATTTTCTATGATATCATCAATACATAATTCTAACGCCATATTTAAGCTGTTCAATAATGACTTTAGATACTTTTCGGAAGAGCAAAATTTCTGGCCTGCTTTTTCAAGTGTCGTTACAGATTTTTCTTTTGCGAATATACATGCCATTTGTAAATCATTAAATAGATGCTCCTTGTCAGAATATTTAAAGACTTGTTACTCTAACATAATTGACAGAAATGATGGAGTATGTAAAGTCGATAGTCTCGTTAAGATATACCTTTGTTGTGCTCATTTTATAAAAATGGTGTGCCGCGATGTTGATGCGCTTTCCTCAAAAAGTCAAAAAGGTTACTTCAAAGACATCATGTCACTGGCTGTATTAATACAAGACCTTTCGGAATTTGACATATTCGTAGAAAGTGCTTATATTATTTGCAGCAGTCAATACTACACGGCACAAGTACGCACAGCTGAAGAAGCAATGAGAAATCTTCATAAACATGTTCCAGTTTCTCTTCAAACGGACGAGATTTCAGAGTTTAAGTACAAAGATGACAATGATCTAGTTTCCGAAACCTTGACAAAATCTAGCCCTTTCTACCAACGTTTCTCCCAAATTATCGATAACATTGTAATAGAAGACCATCCTGTAAACAAAAACACAAGAGAAAACTTATATTATAACAGAGAATTCTTCAAAATAATCTTAAATAAGTATTTACCATTTGCGCCTCTTTGGACCAGTCTGATATCTCAAGGACCTCCAAAAAGCAATGCTCTAGTTGAAAATTATTTCGGTCAAATGAAGAAAAATACTCTTGGACAGAGCAAAAATTTGAAATGTTCAAAGTTTATCAGAATATTAAAATCAGAAGTATTGTCTTTAAAAATCGAAGCGGATTTAATATGTAAAAAAAAAACGGCTGACAAAATATGAACGGCCATTCGATGAAAAAATGTCTCAAGAAACATGGACCAAGAAGAAATCCAATTCTGTGTCACATTTTGACGGCTCCTTTATAAAACAAATTAAACCCGCTTACTCTGCTGATAAAGCGTCAACAAGCATTTTTCCCGAGGATGACCCTGATCTGGCCCAATGTACGTATTGTGGCTACGGACAAAGTACGCATGAAACTGATTGGGTTCAGTGTGACTTATGTTCAAAGTGGGTTCACCAAATATGTGAACAATCAGGAAAGTCTACCAAAAAAAAACAAACGTATTCGGATCATTTTATTTGTAAAATTTGTACGTTACCTCCTTCAAATATTAAGTTCACTGGTAGTTCAGGAAACCTACAAGAAAGATGTGATAAGTTTCTCTCGTTAATCGATGTTTCAGAAAAACAAATTCGGGAGTTGGAAACTGCAACAAGGGGCCAATATTTGAATCACACATGGAAAAGTGAAAGAAAAATTAGAGTAACATGTTCTAACTTTGGACGAATTTGCAAGGCAAAAAGGACCGCTTACAAAAATTTGATAAAAACCATGATTTCAGATAATAAATTTAAATCTCCGGCCATTGAACACGGTTTACAATGTGAAAAATTGGCGGTAAAACTTTACGAAGAAACTACTGGTAGGAAGTGGTCATATGTGGCTTATATGTCCACAGAAAACATTCTTTTATTGCAGGATCTCCTGATGCACTTGTGGGAAATGATGGGATTGTAGAAATTAAAAGTCCTTTCAACTCAAGGTATGAAGACCCCAATAATTGTAAATTTGACTTTTTGAATGCCGATGGTATCACAATGAAGACGAGTCATAACTACTATTATCAAATTCAGGGTCTTCTAGAAGTCACCAATAGGCCATGGTGTGATCTAGTGATTTATACATTTAAAGGCATTAGAATCATCAGGATTCACCGCATGAATTCGTTTTGGAAACCAGTGCTGCATTCGTTAAAGAATTTTTATTACTTCCACATGCTGCCAGCACTGGTATACACCGATAAAGAACTACAGCAGATTTTAGTCACAGATAATCACAGAAAGTGGAGGCCGCTCAAAGAACTACGTTTTTTGCCAAACGGCCTTGTAGCAGACCCTTCTTATTATCAATTTTTACCCAACAGGGGTTATGTTGTCACTCACATGTCAGAAATAAGTTATTCTGTCAAAGAAATACTGAGCGATGATTTTAATACCTTGAATGGTAGACAATATATCAGCAGTTTTATTATCGACCACGCATTCCATATATCAAATAAAAATCAATTGTTCAAAATAATATCCGTGGAAAAATCATCAATAATTTTTGGTGACTTAGAACCGTCCTATGAATTTGCTTCTGGTATCGAATTCACTCAAGATTGTGTTGCATTTCCTGTTCACAGAAATGATCATTTTACTTTAGTGTTGCTATATTTGAGCCAAAAAAAGGTACTCATCCTTGACCCCATAGGAAATGAACATTGTATAAGAGATATGTACATAAAGAGACTGTCATATTTTCTAAGAATGAAGAAACATTTTTTGGCAGATTTCACTATAGAAAGTCCAAGTCATACAAGGCAAAACTTAGGCAGAGATGCATATAACTGTGGTATCTTCTTGATTCACTTTTTCAGAAGCATACTCAATAGCATATCTTTAGATTTGGATTTTGATGCTGACAAATATAGAGAGCAGCTCAAATTTGATTTGATGAATAACAGCGACGTAATGATAGACAAGTGTCTCTACTGTTCAAATAACGTAAATGGCGACAACGAGGAGTTCCATTGCAAGTCGTGTAACAGGCACATTCATAAAAAATGTTTACTGAGTGGCCCCGAGATTGATTCAAATATTCCTATCGAAACAAAAATATTGAACGGCATATGCGACTTGTGTCGCCTGAACTAGAATCATTTCTCAAACAGTTACCGACCATATGACTACACGTATACGTATACGTTTTGCTTTCTCAATTGTCTTTGTTTATTACGTATAGTACCTACCATGATAGGTAATGGTGTGTTTGATGCCCTGACTTCCTCTCGACTAGTTCCTCTCCACTAAGTCAGGTCGAGGTCGTTGGTCAGGATAGGTTTTTTTTTCCTTAAAATTAATGGCCTATACGGATTTTTCACGGCTATTTCTTTATCTTCTATATTTTATATTTTACTTTTCTTCGTTCATTTTCTTGAAGTTTCAAGGAAAAAATAACCTACCCTGACCAATGAACTGACATGCCGTCAACCAGCACCATTATTACACCATAATAAAGTATAATAATAGGTATCCCACAATAAAATAAAACGAAGTAATAACACAATAATTTTATTTTCTTTGGGGGCGGTTTCTACCTTCAAGTACTCCGAGCAAGGGAAATTGGTGGGCGTCGGAAGTTGCCTAGGAGCATGGGCTATCTCGTGCGCGTACTCAGAATTTGAAACCTCGTTTCCTTATATGCTTGCAAAAATTTTTCATCCATATTTGCAGATAATTTTATTTTCTTTGGGGGCGGTTTCTACCCCCAAGTACTCTGAGCAAGGGAAATTTGTGGGCGTCGGAAGTTGCCTAGGAGCATTGCCTATCTCGTGCGGGTACTCAGAATTTGAAACCTCGTGTCCTTATATGCTTGCTAAATTAAAAAAAAAAAATCATTCATAGTTTGCAGATAATTTTATTTTCTTTGAGGGCGGTTTCTACCTTCAAGTACTCCGAGCAAGGGAAATTGGTGGGCGTCGGAAGTTGCCTAGGACCATGGCCTATCTCGTGCGGGTACTCAGAATTTGAAACCTCGTTTCCTTATATGCTTGCAAAATTTTTTCATCCATATTTTCAGATAACTTTATTTTCTTTGGGGGCGGTTTCTACTCCCAAGTACTCCGAGCAAGGGAAATTGGTGAGCGTCGGGAGTTGCCCAGGAGCATCGCCTATCTCGTGCGGGTACTCAGAATTTGAAACCTCGTTTCCTTATATGCTTGCAAAATTTTTTCATCCATATTTTCAGATAACTTTATTTTCTTTGGGGGCGGTTTCTACCCCCAAGTACTCCGAGCAAGGGAAAATGGTGGGCGTCGGAAGTTGCCTAGGACCATGGCCTATCTCGTGCGGGTACTCAGAATTTGAAACCTCGTTTCCTTATATGCTTGCAAAATTTTTTCATCCATATTTTCAGATAACTTTATTTTCTTTGGGGGCGGTTTCTACCCCCAAGTACTCCGAGCAAGGGAAATTGGTGAGCGTCGGGAGTTGCCCAGGAGCATTGCCTATCTCTTGCGGGTACTCAGAATTTGAAACCTCGTTTCCTTATATGCTTGCAAAAATTTTTCATCCATATTTTCAGATAACTTTATTTTCTTTGGGGGCGGTTTCTACCCCCAAGTACTCCGAGCAAGGGAAATTGGTGAGCGTCGGGAGTTGCCCAGGAGCATTGCCTATCTCGTGCGGGTACTCAGAATTTGAAACCTCGTTTCCTTATATGCTTGCAAAAATTTTTCATCCATATTTTTAGATAACTTTATTTTCTTTGGGGGCGGTTTCTACCCCCAAGTACTCCGAGCAAGGGAAAATGGTGGGCGTCGGAAGTTGCCTAGGACCATGGCCTATCTCGTGCGGGTACTCAGAATTTGAAACCTCGTTTCCTTATATGCTTGCAAAAATTTTTCATCCATATTTTCAGATAACTTTATTTTCTTTGGGGGCGGTTTCTACCCCCAAGTACTCCGAGCAAGGGAAATTGGTGAGCGTCGGAAGTTGCCCAGGAGCATTGCCTATCTCGTGCGGGTACTCAGAATTTGAAACCTCGTTTCCTTATATGCTTGCAAAAATTTTTCATCCATATTTTCAGATAACTTTATTTTCTTTGGGGGCGGTTTCTACCCCCAAGTACTCCGAGCAAGGGAAATTGGTGAGCGTCGGGAGTTGCCCAGGAGCATTGCCTATCTCGTGCGGGTACTCAGAATTTGAAACCTCGTTTCCTTATATGCTTGCAAAAATTTTTCATCCATATTTTCAGATAACTTTATTTTCTTTGGGGGCGGTTTCTACCCCCAAGTACTCCGAGCAAGGGAAAATGGTGGGCGTCGGAAGTTGCCTAGGACCATGGCCTATCTCGTGCGGGTACTCAGAATTTGAAACCTCGTTTCCTTATATGCTTGCAAAATTTTTTCATCCATATTTTCAGATAACTTTATTTTCTTTGGGGGCGGTTTCTACCCCCAAGTACTCCGAGCAAGGGAAATTGGTGAGCGTCGGGAGTTGCCCAGGAGCATTGCCTATCTCGTGCGGGTACTCAGAATTTGAAACCTCGTTTCCTTATATGCTTGCAAAAATTTTTCATCCATATTTTCAGATAACTTTATTTTCTTTGGGGGCGGTTTCTACCCCCCAAGTACTCCGAGCAAGGGAAAATGGTGGGCGTCGGAAGTTGCCTAGGACCATGGGCTATCTCGTGCGGGTACTCAGAATTTGAAACCTCGTTTCCTTATATGCTTGCAAAAATTTTTCATCCATATTTTTAGATAACTTTATTTTCTTTGGGGGCGGTTTCTACCCCCAAGTACTCCGAGCAAGGGAAAATGGTGGGCGTCGGAAGTTGCCTAGGACCATGGCCTATCTCGTGCGGGTACTCAGAATTTGAAACCTCGTTTCCTTATATGCTTGCAAAAATTTTTCATCCATATTTTCAGATAACTTTATTTTCTTTGGGGGCGGTTTCTACCCCCAAGTACTCCGAGCAAGGGAAATTGGTGAGCGTCGGAAGTTGCCCAGGAGCATTGCCTATCTCGTGCGGGTACTCAGAATTTGAAACCTCGTTTCCTTATATGCTTGCAAAAATTTTTCATCCATATTTTCAGATAACTTTATTTTCTTTGGGGGCGGTTTCTACCCCCAAGTACTCCGAGCAAGGGAAATTGGTGAGCGTCGGGAGTTGCCCAGGAACATTGCCTATCTCGTGCGGGTACTCAGAATTTGAAACCTCGTTTCCTTATATGCTTGCAAAAATTTTTCATCCATATTTTCAGATAACTTTATTTTCTTTGGGGGCGGTTTCTACCCCCAAGTACTCCGAGCAAGGGAAAATGGTGGGCGTCGGAAGTTGCCTAGGACCATGGCCTATCTCGTGCGGGTACTCAGAATTTGAAACCTCGTTTCCTTATATGCTTGCAAAATTTTTTCATCCATATTTTCAGATAACTTTATTTTCTTTGGGGGCGGTTTCTACCCCCAAG
The DNA here is from genome assembly GCA_910589415.1 of Malachius bipustulatus. NCBI lineage: Eukaryota > Metazoa > Arthropoda > Insecta > Coleoptera > Melyridae > Malachius > Malachius bipustulatus. Next base: position 16,859,140 of record OU342638.1, on the reverse strand, counting down.
TACTCCGAGCAAGGGAAATTGGTGAGCGTAGGGAGTTGCCCAGGAGCATTGCCTATCTCGTGCGGGTACTCAGAATTTGAAACCTCGTTTCCTTATATGCTTGCAAAAATTTTTCATCCATATTTTCAGATAACTTTATTTTCTTTGGGGGCGGTTTCTACCCCCCAAGTACTCCGAGCAAGGGAAAATGGTGGGCGTCGGAAGTTGCCTAGGACCATGGCCTATCTCGTGCGGGTACTCAGAATTTGAAACCTCGTTTCCTTATATGCTTGCAAAATTTTTTTATCCATATTTGCAGATAATTTTATTTTCTTTGGGGGCGGTTTCTACCCCCAAGTACTCCGAGCAAGGGAAAATGGTGGGCGTCGGAAGTTGCCTAGGACCATGGCCTATCTCGTGCGGGTACTCAGAATTTGAAACCTCGTTTCCTTATATGCTTGCAAAATTTTTTTATCCATATTTGCAGATAATTTTATTTTCTTTGGGGGCGGTTTCTACCCCCAAGTACTCCGAGCAAGGGAAATTGGTGGGCGTCGGAAGTTGCCTAGGAGCATGACCTATCTCGTGCGGGTACCCAGAATTTGAAACCTCGTTTCTTTATATACTGGCAGAATTTTTTATTTTTTATAAATTGGTTTCAACCCCAGTGTTTTTTGAGCAATTAAAATATTTGTGTTGCTTGGTAGTTGCCTAGGAGCATGGCTTGTGTGCTTGCAGATTTTGATAATATCTAATTTCGACGGCGATTTCTATCTTACTGTACTCTGAGCAAGCAGAATAAAATTGGGTCTCGATAGTCGCTATGTATGTCATGCTAGTTATTATAATAGAGGTACCTACTTAGAAATTGAAACGTCGTTTCCTTATTTGCCGGCTGATTATGGTGGTTTCCGCCCGTATATAACTACTCTTTTTAAATTAAGCTTTTCAAAATATTATAATAACAAGTTTACCATCCGCGTATTTAAAATGACTTATTTTAGATTTTATACTGATAAATTTGGGCGAACGTGCATAGTGATGTTGAATGAGATACAGATTTCTGTTCGGTCATGTTCGGGATTTTGGTTGCTGTAAAATGGTTGCCAACTTCACACAGGTCCTTGAATCGACAAGGTACTAATTATTTTCATAATTTCATTTAATTTCATTAATTTTTTATGAACAGGCTAATTTTTAAGGTAACAAAGTCGAGGCAGTTGGCTTCAAATTCAAGCAAGTTATCGACCACTATCGCATTATAAAAACGCCGAAATGCACCGGGCCGCAGATAGCAGTTTAAATTAACCTTTTTTACGGAGAAAATGTTCTCGAAAATTTCTATCTCACCAGGAACCGATAGTGGTCGCTATATAAACCGGGGCCGTGATTTGAAAAATTAATTCCGAATTCTGATCGCCGGTCGTGAAGACGTATTGCCGAGTAAACCACCGCATCCAATCCGCACCCGTGCATCAGTTTAGGTACCTATCAGGAAGTATCAATAGTTCATAATTTTCGCCTATTTTACGTTGTTAAGTTTGACGCGAGTGGTCAATTGTTAGTCCGGGAATAGTGCAGACAAATACCTAGAGACGAGCCTAGACCTGCTGCTGCATAACCAAAGGTAGGTGCTGTTGCAATTACCATACTACTGCTGCGGTCGATATTTTTCTTCTCTCACTCCTATCGCTCCAGTCCTCATCAGACCCGTCTCCTCCTTCCGTTGTTGGTAACAAAGGCTTCGCTCCTAGTTCACGGTCCATCGCCTGGCATAGCAAGGGTGGATCAGTGCGCCGGGAGTAGTGTCTGGTGCCAGTGGAACAACGGGTTCCTCCGATAACCCCCACCTCCTCCGTTGTGGGTAACAAAGGCCTCGCTCTTAGTTCACGGTCCATCGCCTGGCATAGCAAGGGTGGATCAGTGCGCCGGGAGTGGTGTCTGGTACCCGCGGAACAACGGGCTCCTTCAATACCCCTTCATCTCCCCGTTGTGGGCAACAAAGGCTTCGCTCCTAGTACACGGTCCATCGCCTGGCATAGCAAGGGTGGATCAGTGTGCCGGAGGTGGTGTCTGGTACCCGCGGAACAACGGGCTCCCTCAATAACCCCTTCATTTCCACGTTGTGAGCAACAAGGATTTCGCTCCTGGTTCACGGTCCATCGCCTGGCATAGCAAGGGTGGATCGGTGTGCTGGGGGTGGCGTCTGGTGCTCGCGGAGCAGCGTATCCCGTCAAAATTGTGCCGATTCCCCTCCGAATGCGTTGTTGTGATCATCGTGGCCGCACTACTCACATAACCGCCGAGAACAGCCCGCCTAGTCATTTTTTTTTGTCTAAACCGATTCCAGGCTGTTTTTAACCGCCCGTTCGTCATTCCGACGTGTGTACCTACTTATTAGTCGCAACCACCCCTCACGTACCGCTGTGCCCCGTGACCGATTTGTTGTTATTTATTTATTTATACCGATTTATTATTATTGCTCATTGTGTACCTACTCCGATAAATTAATAATAAAAATTGTTAAGTTGAATTCTGTGGTGTTAATGTTCATCCGTTCTTCATAAATTAATTGACCGACAATCACTCGCTACAGCTTGGCTCCACGGAGGTGTCAATGCTTTCGGAAAGCGATTAAAGCCCGCTTTGCCGAACACAATTATTTTAGGGTGGTAACCTCAACCGACCCCTGGCACTTTCCGTTTCTCCACAGAGCTACCCCTGGGACAAGGGTACTATAGCAGTACCATTGTAATTGCGACTCAGGTAAGTGGGAAGATTTGACGAGAATATCTTCCCAAGGGAGTAAACCCTCAGTAAAAATCTGGCGCCCGAGGAACCCGTCCGATCTCCAGGCGATTCCGGACCAGCGAAACGCCACGGACGACTCTCAGGCGGAGTCGTAGTTACAATAAATATAAATAATTTAGTCCTAGAGAATGAGCACCCCTCAGTCCTAAATGTAAGTCTTCCAAAATCTCATCTTGAACCTATATTTCGCTCCTTATCTGACTCATATCATCAACTGCTGCTTGGAATCCGGATATTTCCCGCAACAATGGAAATATTCCCTGATTAAACCCCTGCCCAAAGTCTCTAATCCTGAGAGTTTTTCCGACCTGCGCCCAGTTAGTATTCTTCCTTCGTTGTCTAAAGTACTTGAAAAGGTAGTGTCTAAACAAATTTATCAATTCGTGGTCGACTCCGAATTAATTCCAACTAGTCAGTCGGGATTCCGTAAGGGCTACAGCACAACAACCTCGATGTTGAACCTGACAGATCACATCATTAGGTCGCTGGACCTCGGGCTTGCCACATCAGTGGTTCAGTTGGACTATTCAAAGGCCTTTGATACCCTTGACCATAGACTTTTATGTGCAAAACTACGGTACTTTGGCTTCGATGACATCTCATGTGGTTTTTTTAGTCATTATCTGGAAGATCGCTTCCAGAAGGTTATTTTCGATGATACTTCTTCCTCTGATTTTGCTCCGGTTACATCTGGAGTTCCCCAAGGCTCTGTCTTGGGACCGGTCCTTTACCTGATCTATGTAGCAGATTGTCCAAGCACAATACAGCATGTTAGTATCCAGTCATTTGCGGATTACACCCAGCTCTATTTCTCGTATGGCCCCCAGATGGTGGAGTTTGCTTCAAATCGCATGAATAGTGATATTGCATCTTTGGTAGCCTTTTCTGATGCCCACGGGCTCAGGCTAAATCCCGAAAAATGTAGCGTTATGACATTTGGTTCGAGCCCGGATGTGGAGGACTTACAGCTGATTGTTGGGAACCAGCCATTGAGGAGTGTAAGGTGTCAAAAAAATCTCGGTATAATTTTTGATTGTAGACTGCGGTTCAATGAGCAGGTCTCCATTCTGCTTAAGAAGTCTTACTTAGTTTTGAGGCAGTTGTACAGAAACAGACACTTGCTTGGCTTTCGGTTGAGAAAGGTATTATGCGAGAGTCTGGTGCTTTCTATTCTAAATTATGGTCTGGTTCTTTATTTTCCATGTCTGTACCAATCAACTAAATATCGCCTTCAAAAAGTGCAAAATGCGTGTTGCAGATTTGTATTTGGTCTCCGAAAATATGACAGAGTATCAGCTAAAATAAATGAGCTGGGATGGTTGAGAATGGAAAACCTTTTCAAATATCATATGAGCTCGTTAGTGTACAAGATCTTATATACATCGACACCTCCATACCTCAAAGAGAAATTGTTGTTAAGAGGTGACATGCATCATCGCCTTATTAGATATACAGATACATTAATGCTACCCAAATTCCGTCTTGCTGGGTCTCAGAGATGTTTCACGTACAATGCGGTTAAAATATTTAATGCTATACCTAGCTTTATGAGAACACGTACCCTAAATTTTTTGAAAAAACATTATAAAATTTATTTACTGGAAATTCAGCAGCGGTTGTGAAGTTATTGTTTATTGGTTTAAGTAAATATGTTGTTAATTTCATTGGCTGGAGGTTAAGTAGAGTAGCCCAGGCTAGACTTCGCCTCCCAGTTTAATTTTGTATTGTAGAATGTAGGTACAGTACACAAACAAATAAAGGCTCTTTATTATTATTATTATTATTATATGTATCGATTTAAAAATCAACGAGGTACTTCATAAATTTCAACTAGATTCGGGATCACCAATCTGATCTATTAGTTTGCTATTTTATTTAAAATTTTTTAAACAACATAGTTTAACAAAAACTAACTTAAGGTTCACGGGTTATACGGGTGAAATAATATCGCCAGCCGGTTTTATTAACCTGAATGTTGAACATTCAGGCAAAAACCACCCAGTTACATTCTATGTTATACCTAAAGCGTCGACAAATTTATTAGGTAGAGATTTCATAAAGATATTTAACATACATTTTAATATTTTAGGTTTAGATTCAACTGATCAGATAACAGATGTTTTGAAAAAGGAATTTCCGAGTATATTCAACAATGATATGGGACTTTTTAAATATGCTAAAGTGAAGCTACAGCTGAAGCCGTCGGACGTATCGAACAGCGCATTAAGTGAATTTATTAATTTTCAATACTTGTACGACAAACTTAGTGTCTCAATAGTTAAAAGTGTAGTAAATAAAGTGAAAAATATAATATAATTAGGCCAGTAGAATCGTCCTCAAAAATGTCCTCAGTTTGCGTTACCATGCACAAATTCTATACTATACAAAATTCGATAGAGGACCCTTAAGAGATGTTAAATCCAAATTTGCAGCACCGTGTGATTTTTTTTTACCAAGCTATGCCAAAAAACGTTTATTTTTTTATTTTTACAAATATCTCGGTTCTTATCTATCGCACATAAGCAAATGACATATCATTCTCTTCGTTATGGAATTACCTATATTTTTTATACAAATATTATTTTTGTTACACTGATAATAAAAACAATATTGAGGTTTAAAGTTAGAAAATTGTCTTTCGAATAAGGTTTTTTGCAAATTACTTATTTTTTTTACATTTTAACGCTGGAAAGCCCTAGTAGTTTTTTGAAGAACAGTCAATTACCGTTACGTTGATTGGTCAATCATGAAAATCCGATAAACGAGTCTCTGGTAATCCACCTGAGAAGTTATGCATGTCGAAAATTGGTATTTTATCCGTTTTTTTTTTCGTTGATTTTTTTATCTTTTGTGAGTGGAATTGTAGTGTGTATCTATTTTATTCATGAAAGTGAGTTTTGTGTGAGATATTGGGATCTGTCAGTGTATGTTTTCCCGGCGCTATCAGGTGCGTTCTTAGTTGCGTGAAAACTTCTAGTCACCGTGACTAATTATAAACAGTCAATTTATATTAACTCGGAAAACACGTCACCAATGTTTTTCTCAAAAAACTTGGAAAAGGGTCAGAAAAAACTGAGTTCTACTCTTAAACCAGAAAAAATCATCTGCAACAAATGTAATATTTTAAATCAAAAAAGCCGAACCATGAACTGATTGCGTCAACAGGAAAATAAGTCTTTATCGCTCTCTATGGCCGAAACAACGAAAAATCCTACGACGAATTTCGTTTCAACTTTTTCTCCCGCATGGGAAAAAAGAAAAAATCGGATCTTACTTCTTTACCACCATCAGAGTGAGCTGCTCAGCAGCATTCATTTCGAACTTGTTACCAAATCCAAGCATGGCTTGGCAATATCTTGGAAGCGGAAACCTGGGGCTGGAAGAGACATAAATGTGGATTAGAACCCGTAATGAGCACTAAAGATCCAATTCCATCTTCACATCTGTGCTCGTGCTAAATGTTGGGCGCCTTTAAAACAATTTGACCAGCTCTTTTACAAAAGACTCTTATGAGTTTTAACAAAAATCCTTATCTCAGTTCACATGGGTTATGTGAAACCCTCAAATCAAAACGATAACCCTTTTAACTTTAACATTTATAATCAGTGCTTACCATACAAACATAAATATTAACTTAATAACAAACTTAGTTTGCTTCTTTCTTCTGGGCCCTATGATATTATTCCATCGGTACTCCGTATGGATTATGATTCTTCTTTGATTTGGTTTTATGTTACCTTCTTTCAGAAGTCTAAGAAATTTGTCCAGTATTGTTGCTATTTCTCTTGGAGAATTATCTTCAATAATATAGTTTCAAATTCTTGATCTAATAGATCTTCTAGGTCTTCTTCAATAATAATCAGACGCTGGCTTTTCTACCGCTGACGCCGCGTTCTCCTGTCTACTTTTTATTATTACCAACTGAGTCCCTAACAACAACAACATGACTTTTCAACAATCTAAAATGGACTCCTGTAACTTGGCGTTTTTACCCAGGACTGCAACCCATATCGAGTGCACATCTCAAGGTTATTTCCTGTGCATGCACAAAAGATTGCGGGGCAGCTTGTGGCTGCAGAAAAGCAGGACTGAAATGCTCTGCAGTTTGCAAAAACTGCTCAGGTCAAATTTGTTTAAACGTCGCGGAAATAACCGACGACAGCAGCGATGATGAAGACATGTATTTGCTAACCACGGCTTCCCTCTGCCTCGCTATTATAGCCGAGCTAAGAATTCAGACAAAATTTATTGTGGAATAGTAAACAAAGAAAATGAGGAAGAACCTGGCCCATCGAAACGTGCTAGAAAAAAATAAAATTATAATCTTGACTCTTGTAAAAGCACTTTGTACTTTGTTTGACTGATTACTTGATTTTTCTTTAAAAAAAATACACTTCATAATATGTTTTTTACTTCAAATTTAGCAACTAAGCATGCAATAAAGAAATTATTCAAAATAATAGTTATTTATCTACGAGTGATTCATAAAATGCACTTTTTTTAGACGTTTCTTAGTTCATAAAATGTATGATTATCTTGAAGAGTGAAATAAAGTGCCGTAGCGGTTCATTATTTAACGCTAAATCTGACAAGTTACTGCACGACGAAGCGACGAACCAAGTACAGTACAAGTTCTAGTCAGCGGAGCGGCTCGATTCGGCGATCGCTGATACACGAGACGCTGATCGCTGGATTACATTATTGCATCCCGACGCCAACCGCTTCTAATACTTGTGTTTTGTGTTTCTCCGTGCTCGGCTTGTTGACACCATGCACCTATACTAGAGAAACGTCGTAGTTTATTAGCAGAGCGCCAGATCTATGTACAATTAATATTTTGTGTTTTGTGTCGTTTAATTATACCTAAAATGGATACCATTGTAGATGATTCAATGAATGGAATATCTTCTACCCCAGAAGAAATTATTTTTCAATCAAATATGGCTGCACAAAATCTGTTAGGTACCTACCTCAAAAATCTAAAGAAGCGTATATTAAGCAACATGTCACCTTTATGCACTGACGTGATGAAAAAAGCGTTAATAGCTTCAAAGAAACACTTACATAAGATATGAATGGATTGGAAAGTTTTTTTTTTATAATAATAACTTTCCGTTCTAATTTAAGTCACTCGTAGATAAAATTTTGTATGCAACATATGCATAAAGTGCCTTTTTTTCACTTCTGGGATTGCCGCATTCGCCTGCGGCTCATGCGGTCAAACTTCCCAGTCGTGAAAAAAAGTACCACTTTATGCACTTCTTGCATAAAGATTATTAACTTGTGTGTTTTGCAATTTAAAATATTGAATATTTATGAACAATAAACGTAGAAAGGTTGCACATTGAATGTAAATTATAAAAAATGCTCAATTTTTCATGCGAGTTTTCGAGTCGTTGACGAATGTATTCGTTAATTCAAAATTGTACATCACCGACACGCACATGTTTGCGCGTAGATTTCCGGAGACTGGATTATTGGATTTTCAAGATTGACCTACCAGTGCACAGGTAATTGACTGTTCTTCAAAAAACTACTTGGGCTTTCTAGCGGTAAAATGCAGAAAAAATAAGTAATTTGCAAAAAACCTTATTCAAAAGACAAATTTTTAACTTTAAACCTCAATATTATTTTTATTATCAGTGTAACAAAAATAATATTTGTATAAAGAATGTAGATAATTCTATAACGAAGAGAATGATATGTCGTTTTCTTATGTGCGATAGATAGAAGCCGAGATATTCGTGAAAATAAAATAAAAAACGCTTTTCTGCATAACTCGGTAAAAAAAAATCACACGGTGCTGCAAATTTGGATTTAACATTTCCTAATGATCCTCTATCGAATTTAGTATAGTACAAAATTTGTGCATGATAACGCAAACTCAAAATACCATTCTACTGGCCTAAATCGCCAAGCAGACCGACGGGCCGCTGCTCGTTGGTCACCTTACTGGACAATAGGTATGAGCAATAAAGATCAACTTAATTTAAATGTTAATCTAATTGAAGTCGATTCCGCTGATGAATCGGCAACTGCCAGCTCACAATCAAATAAAAGAAAAGGCTATCACTTATCTCCTGATATCAGTATCAGTAACCATCAGAAAAAATATGTCCTGGATCCATCGCAGTTAATTTCACAAAATAAATACTACCTACCAGAAAAACTACAATCAAAACTAGATGATAGTTACGCTGAAACAAACAATACTCCTGTTAAGAATAAAATACCCCCCATATTTCTTCACAATGCAAATGACTATAAAGCTGTTAGAGATGATATTAAACAGGTCATAGGAAATGAAGAGTTCACATTGCAATGCAAAACTAACTCAATAAAAGTGAACCTAAATAACTCTGCAGACTATCGGAAATTAACCGCATTCTACGACCAACAGAATACACAATACCACACGTTCCGTAATCCAGAAGACACATATTTATCAGTTGTTATAAGAAATTTATCTGTATCACTAACAACCGAAGAAATTCACGCGGAGCTCTCCAAAACTTACTCTGTTAAAAAAGTTACTCGCCTCCTCAACAGAGATAAATTCCCGATGCCTATGTGTGTAGTTGATCTTGCAAGAAAAGACAAATCAAATGAAATTTTAAACTAACAAAACTTGATCACTCCATAGTGTCCGTGGAGCCACGAAGAAAATCTAAGGACATCCCACAGTGCATTAGATGCCAACGCTTTGGGCACACCAAAAACTATTGCAAACTTCAGCCTCGATGCGTCAAATGCTCCGAAAACCATCATTATACTCAATGCCCTCGAAAATCGGGAGAAACACCCACCTGCGTCAACTGCGGTGAAAATCATACGGCCAATTATAGAGGTTGTCCCTATTTCTCAGACTTGAAATCTAAAATAGAAAAACAACAAAACCAACGTAATCCTAATACTTCTCAGCTGACGAACCGTCTCAATCTACCAACAGCCTCACAGATAAACTCCAATCAGCAAATTAGTTATCCCAATCAGAATCAATCACGCCACACTTATGTCCGAAATCAACGCTCAAATCAAACCTACTCAGAAGCCACCAAAAATAACCTCAACCAATCAAATCCAAATTCAAACCTAATAAATAGCCTTGTAGAGCAAGTAATTGAAATGATTACTCCATATATGAACAAAATCAAAGAATTTATAAGCACAATGATTAAATCACTGTTTACTGATATAATTCAGACCAAATAATACTTTAAATCAGATAACAATTGTAAACTGGAATGCAAACGGACTAAAGCAAAAACGCTCGGCGTTTATCCACTTTCTTATCAATCATAACGTTGACATTGCCTGTATCACTGAAACTCATTTAAAATCAGCGCAAACGCTGAGAATTCCTGGATACAAAATCTATAGAAACGATCGCGAAGCTGAAGAAGCCTCAGGAGGTGCTGCTATCATAATCAAAAACTCTTTAAAACATTGCCAACAACCCTTACCAGAACTTACCACAATGGAAGCTGTTATGATACAAGTCGAATTTGCAGATGACAATAAAATAAATATTGCCTCCGCCTATAGGTCTCCAAATAGAAATCAGTTCCAACAAGATCTACAAAATATATTTAATAACATAAATTGCCTACTTCTTTTTGGTGACCTAAATGCCAAAAACACTATTTGGGGATGCCGAGCGAACAACAGGGCAGGGGGTGTGTTATATAACCTGTCAGTCCTACATAACATTATTGTGTCAGCACCAAATGAATACACATACTTTCCATTTAGAAGCGATCACCAACCTGATATTTTAGACATAGCCCTAATCAAAAACTTCAACGCTCCCTTACATCACCAAGTATATACCGAACTCGACTCCGATCATCTGCCAGTTATTACAACATTTATAGAAAAACCAAAACTAAAAACGTCCCCACCTCGACTAATAAATGGCATAGTCAACTGGGAGCTCTTCCAAACTGGAATTGACGATAATTTAAAATTTCCACAAGAGAGATATGATAAAGAGAGCATTAATACGTATTTATTGCACTTTACCAAAGTAGTCGTTACGTCGATTCATAATTCAACATCACTAAAAAAACGACGGCCAAACCCAGGTCACCAAAGTACTCCAGGATACATTATAAATCTTATTAAGCAAAAACATGCAACACGCAGATTATGGCAAACAAATCGCTCCCCCCAACTAAAATACAACTTGAACAGGCTAACCCGTCAAGTCAAATGGGAACTTGATAACTACCGAATTAAATGCTACCAAGAGTACGTCGCAGAACTTAACCCAAGTGATCACTCCCTGTGGAAGGCAACAAAACGCATCCTACGTCAACCAACCATAATGCCACCAATTATAGCGTCCGGAAACACTTACGCCACCGACCAAGAAAAATGTCAGGCTTTTGCTAACCACCTATCGGAAACGTTTACCATCTCAGATAACGACGACCAGACACAATTTACCAGACATGTAAATGAAACAATTTCGACCTTAGCACGCATAGATCTAGCAAATGTCAAAACAACCTCAGCAGATGAAATCCAAGAAATAATTAGTAATCTACAATAATTGAAGAAAACCCCCGGATACGATCTGATTCCGAATATCGTATTCAAACACCTAAGTGGAAAAGCACTGGAGTATCTGTCCATTATCTTCAATCGATGTCTATCAGTTGGGTATTTTCCAAAACTCGGGAAACACGCCGAAATCATTCTCTTTCACAAACCAGGAAAGCCAAAATCCAGCGCAAGCAGCTATATGTAGCGTGCGCTTTTCCGTATTTATCCAGAATGAATTTACGTATAGAAAGGTTTACCAGAGGGCGTTTCTTTAGTTTGATACCCTCCGCAAGTTCTATAGTTTGAGGTATAGTAACAGGATCGAGTTATGAGTCTGTCAGTCAGAGTCTTGTCAACTGCCACTCGGTGAAGTGACCGACCGAGGTAGTAGACGGTTGGCCCTGCGCCAGTTGATCGAGGAACAAAGGGGTCAAGAACGGAAGAGGTCGTTGGGCGGTCGCTCTCTCTGCCGAAAACACTCATGATGTGAAGATGTGTTAGTGGAGCGATTTGTTGTTATAGTGTTGTATTTTTCTTGCTGGAAAATTCAGGTATGGAGTTTGTTTAGTTCTATTTTAGTAAAAACTAATGTTCTTGTCATTTCCTAAATCAGGAGAAATCAATTTCATCTATGTGAGTGAGGAGATGTAGCTTCAAGAAACCTGAAAGGACAAGGAAGTTCTTTTGGTAAAGTAAAATGGCGATTAGTTAAATTTTAGGTGTTTATAATTGGTTTTCATTGCAGGGTCCCTCTTTCCGGGTGGATCTCTCATAAGAACTAATTTTTAGTCTCTTACTTCATTTCTAAATGTTCTGGTGGTGATCTACGTGGAGAAATATTCCGTATTCGGGAATTTGGTAGAAAATCATTTTTTTTTTGGTGTAACGGCGTTCTCCAGACAAAGCCGGACCGATGGTCTGAAGTAACCAACTGGAGGGGAAGCAGGTGTCACTGTTTGTCTCATTTTTGGGATCTTTCTGTTGCAGTCACTTTTCATCAGGAAATGTTGTTGGAGCTTCAAGGTACCTTGTTAATTTTTCTGTTTCATTTATTTTACATTGAATTTTATCTCTAAAAAGAGAGGAAGTAACTTCATCAGATTGCGTTACCGATTTTATCAAGATGGGAATTTTTATTATTTTAATAATTGGGAAATACTTCCCCAATGTTGTTAATTTCAGCTAGTGAGTAGAAATGTTTCAATTTAGTATTTAATCTTAATCTAAATTTTTTTATCAAGGAGAAATAATTGGCCAATTTAGTTAGTGTTAAGAATGTAAATTTTTTGTCAAGTACCTAATGAAGGTAATTTGTTGATCAAAGAGATCAAGTTTTTTTTTATTTATTTTACTATTGTTCTATTTTTAAGAAATGTTGCTAGTATGTAGATGATAAGGGGGAAATCCAAGATAAAAATTTTCTTTTTGTCTCACAATACAATATACCATTAGCTGGGAAGTTTTATGTTGTTAATTGGAGAAGTCCAATAAATTGTTAAATTTTTTATGTGAGTTTTATTTTTAGTATCTGTGTGGCCTGAATAAAAAAAGACACAACGTAGGGCAGGTCAGTTATTTAAATTTTGAATCTTATATATATATTTTTTATATTTAGACGATCATGTTAACAAATTTGTAGTCATCATCATCATTTTCTTTTTAATTTTTACACCCTCTGTCCTGCTTTGGGTACAAACAAATTTGAAGGTACCCAAACGGGATCAGAGGGAATGGTACCTTCCTTTCGCTCATTTTTTTTTAGTTTTCTTTTTGGCCTGGTCAATTAAAATTTTTTGAGATCGAGCGAAGGAAGGGTTGCATATAGACCAATAAGCCTATTAACCACTCTGTCCAAAGTATTTGAAAGAATTACTTACGCTCGCTTATCTGAGTTTGCCACGGACCAATCAATAATCCCTCCCTACCAGTTTGGTTTTAAATCCAGTCACTCCACAACTCACCAACTTTTGCGTTTAACGGAAATAATCCAGAGAGGCTTTGAAGCGAAGAAACATACAATTATTGTCTTCTTAGACATACAACAGGCATTTGATAAAGTATGGATAAATGGATTAATTTATAAACTAATTATGCTAAGAATACCTACTTACCTACTCCATGTCCTTACCTCATTTTTAAGCGAACGAACATTCAATGTCAGAATAAATGGCGAGCACTCAGAAGTTAAAAATATTAGGGCTGAAGTACCACAAGGATCAATTCTAGGACCCATACTTTTCAATTTGTATCTATCGGACATGCCACAACCGGGTAACACCATCATTTCAATGTATGCTGATGACACGGCTCTCATATCACAAGATTCAGATATTGATATTGCTGCTACCACCCTACAGACAGCCATCAACAGGCTTAGCACATATTATGATAAGTGGAAAATAAAACTCAATGCAAGCAAATGCGAAGCCAAAATCTTCACGCTAAGAAGACCAGCCGATCCTCCCCTAATAATATTAAACGACCATCCAATACCATGGAATCCATCAGATACCACAGTCAGATACCTTGGACTCCATTTGGACAGGAAACTAAGTTTTAGAGCTCATGTAAATAAGAAACTCAATGAAGCATATGCACGTCTTGTGATGCTGTACCCGATCCTAAACAAGAAATCCGAACTGAAGCTTGAATGTGCAGTTCTAATATACAAATCAATCCTAAGACCTATGATTATGTATGCCTGTCCTGTTTGGAGCACAACCTGTAAAACGAACGTAAAGAAGATCCAAACATTCCAAAACAAAGTACTGAGAATCGCAACGCACGCACCTTGGTTTATACGAAGTACCCAGATCCACAGAGAGACGTCAACCCCATATATCTCAGATTAAATTTCTAAAATTACCAAGAAATTCCTTAAAGATCTACACAAGTGCCCAGCAACCGAACTCTATAGACTAGGGAGCAAAACCCAACAAAGAAGACTTAAGAAACGCCTACCACAAGATCTTTATTTATCCAGCGATTCGGATGACAATGAATATGACGCCAGTCAACACGTAAGATAACATGAAAACTGCTGATATCAACATTGTTACCAATCATTGTTATATTGCATTCATCCATATATTTATCTGCTTATTTACTATTATTTCTCCGGCTATGCTGGACACACAATTATGTAACCCTGTTACCCCATTTTCCTTCTTTTCACCATATCAAACTGTGATAATTTAATTTAAGTTCCTTTAAATACTTATGATCTCAACCTTGTATAATATGTAATATATTGAGCGGGTTAATAAAGATATTATTAAAAAAAAAGAACAAACGGTAATATCAGAATTTGTGGTAGCTATATTAAGTTGAATAAACAATTATCCGATACATTTTATCCACTGCCTCAAATAGATAATATATTTGCAAAGTTGCATGGCTGCATAAAATTCTCTAAGCTTGATTTGAGTGACGCTTATATGCAATTCGAGCTAGATGACGAGTCAAAGGAACTTGTCACTATCTCCACGCATAAAGGCTTGTACAGGGTAAATAGAATGCCATTCGGAATCAAATGTAGTAGTTTTTATTTTCAAAAATATATCGATCAACTATTTCAAAATGTAAATAATGTACACTGTTTCCAAGACGATATTTTGATAGGTCATAGACCAAACGAAAAACCAATGGAATCAATTAAACGTGTGTTCGATATTCTATGCCAGGCTGGTCTCAAAGTCAACCTAGGCAAATGTAAATTTTTACAGGATGATATCTCTTATTTAGGTTATACATTATCATCAAAGGGACTTTCCAAAGATTATACTAAAATAAAGGCGATCGTAGATGCGCCCCGCCCTGAGGATAAACACCAATTAAGGTCATTCCTCGGTATGGCGAACTATTATTCTAGATTTGTTCCCAAAATGTCCCAAATTTTAGCACCTTTATATAATTTATTGAAGCTAAACGTGCAATTCTCGTGGAGTCAAAAATGTGAAGCAGCATTCATAAATATTAAAAATATCATCGCTTCCGACCAGGTGTTGACATTTTTCAATCCAAACTTACCAGTCATAGTCACATGCGATGCATCAGAAAAAGGAATAGCTGCAGTCCTAAGTCATACAATGCCCGATGGTACTGAGCAGTTGGTTTCGTGCGTGTCCAGAACATACACAAAGGCAGAGTCAAATTATGCCACTGTCCACAAAGAAAGTTTAGCCTGTTATTTCGGTGTAAAGAAATTTCAAAATTATCTCTATGGTATAAAATTTATTTTGAAAACAGATCAAAAGGCGTTACTCTCAATTTTTGGAGAAAACAAAGACATAAACCAAATGTACGCAAATAGATTCCCAGATAGCAAGTGAGCTTGCTGCAAACTTGACTTTTCTTTGAATATAAATTGTCACCTCAAATGTGAAAAGATTAATTTGTGACAATCTTGCTACAACCTTGTTAATTCAAGAATGATGTTTCAAGTTTGTGATAATGTTGCGACAATCTTGTCTTTTAAGCAATGTTTCAAAGATAAAGTAACACGTTTGTTGTTAGTTTGTTACAAACTTGCCTGTCAGTGTGCTTTCGTGTATGCTCGTGCCTGTGCTCGTGCGTTCCGTTCGTGACCAATCGCAATGGAGATCGAGAGAGTCGAGAATCTGAGTCGAGATGACGCCATGTCAGCCATTGCTGAATTCGTAATAATTTTATTTATTTGTTCTCGTGGGTGGACTGCCTGATGTAAATTGAAAATTGAATTGTGTACGCGGAGATCGAGGTATACCTACGTAGTGAGACGTGGTGGTGAATAGTGAATAGTGAAACAGTAGGTATAATTTATTTTATTGACTTTTTTTAGCTGCCCTACCCTACCTTTATTGTTTCGTTTCCTTTATGTAATCATTTAGTGTACGTTTGGGGGCATTATAACAACCTAAACCTAAATAACCACGTTGGTGGACAGACAAATCCTGGAAATACAGGGATTTCAGACTTTAGGTTAGGTATGTAAATAATTTTGTCAAATGTACCTACACTCATTTAGTAGGATTACCTTTTATCCGTAATTGAATCCTTATTGTAAGAGTTAGCTGAACTCACCCTTGAATTCAAGATAACTGTCACTTGTCAATGTGACGTTAATCGATCGTAAGTCGATACGTCCCCACTTGGGTATTAGATTATAATGAACTACGAAAGTTACAGCATGGAAGCTGGTGTGAATTAATTAATTTCAATAACTTATAATAAAGAACTTGAACTATAAATGTGCATCATTGGTTACCTAGTATGATCAATACCAAACATGTTACATGGTGTCAGGTTTTGTAATTTCTAAATACAGTATTATAACTTCAATTTCGTTTTGGATCGATCAGATCTTATAAAAAAGGTAACCAGTGTCAGTGAGAGTGTCTACACCAGTTCCGGCAATACAAAATGGATTCTCTTATAAATAAACCGAGGGAAATGAATTTCTTGGAAAATATAAATTCATGGGAGCAGTGGAAACAAAACTTCCAGATTTTCCTGCTTGCTATATCTGAAGAAAATGCAACGGAGAGGAGAAAAGTCGCCTTACTCTTGAATACAATTGGTGATGAAGGTATTAAAATTTTCAACAGTTTTAAAATCGATCTACAAGGTAATGAGATATCCTTGGAAGGAGTCCTAAGTAAATTTGATGCATATTGCAACCCTCGCAAGAATGTCATCTATGAGAGATTTAAATTCATGAATATAAAGCAAAAGGAATTGCAATCGTTTGATTCTTATTTAACTGAACTCAAAACTGCATCGAACAAATGCGAATATGGAGACCAGACTGATAATATAATACGGGATCAGATAATCTTTAATTTACAAACGAGACAATTACAAGAAAGGTTACTCAATGAGCCAAACTTAACCTTGGATAAGACTGCAGAACTATGTAGGAATCATGAAATAAGCAAACAACAAGTGAAAGAAATAACCGGTGAATGCTCAATAAATATTGTTCGCAAGAGTAACAATAATAATTATTACAAACATAATTCACAACAGAAGGGCAGAACTTATGAAAGTCGAGAAATTCGAGACCAAGAAAAATTGATACGAAATTGTCGTAATTGTGGTAAAACGCATGGAATTAACAAATGCCCTGCATTTAATAAAATATGCAATTTGTGTAGAAAGAAAAATCACTTCTCAAATGTATGCCGAAGTAATAATAAGAAGAAGAGAAACGTTTATAGCCAACAATGTGAAATTGAACATGATATTGAAGAATCAGAAGATGATGCCGATCAAATGAACCAATTATTTATTGAAAGTCTAAATAAGACAGATAATCGTAGTGGTAGTACTTGGACCGAAGTGATCAATTTAAATTAGATTCGGGAGCCGAAGTGAGCGTAATTCCAATAACCTGTTTTGATAAATTTAATCTAAGCTCAGAAGTACTAGAGAAAACTAATACAATGTTATTATCATATGGAGACAAGAATTTCAAATTGAAGCCTGAAGGGAAGATTCAACTACAATGTGTGACAAAGAAAGGGTTGAAGAAAAAAGTTACGTTCTATGTTGTTAATTCCAAGTCCAAGCCAATTTTGGGATTAGAAGATTGTATCGAATTAGAACTAATTAAGCGCATTGAATCAATAGAAGGAAAAACAAATGTCAAGAATCTAACAAATGTAAATTCTGTACTCTTGGCTTATAAGGAAGTGTTCAGTGGTATTGGGAAGCTGCCTGGAAAACATCACATCTGTTTGGATCCAAAAATAACTCCAGTAATTAATCCTGCAAGATTGGTTCCTCAAGCCTTGCATGATAAATTAAAGAAAACACTCTGTGAAATGGAAAAGAATGGAATTATTTCCAAAGTTGACAGGCCTACTAAATGGGTTAGTAATCTTGCCATTGCAGAGAAATCAAATAAGGAACTGCGAATCTGTCTAGATCCACGTGACCTGAATAAAGCTATCCTGAGAGAAATTCACAGTATTCCTGCACCTGAAACAGTTATACAAAATTTAAGCGGCAAGAAGATTTTTTCTGTTTTTGATATGCGACAAGGGTTCTGGCAAATTGAACTTGATGAAGAAAGTTCCGAATATTGTACGTTCAACACTCCATTTGGGCGTTACAAATTCAACCGCTTAGCATTTGGACTATCGTCCTCGCCTGAGGTTTTTCAGAAGAAACTTGAAGAAATCTTTGGAGATATCCCAGGTATCAATATATATTTTGATGACATTATCATAAGTGGTTCTACAATTGAAGAACATGACCAAAATTTAAAATTATTTCTAAATCGAGCTCTAAAGTACAATGTTAAATTAAATTCTGATAAAATACAATTTAGGGTAAGTCAAGTTAAATACTGTGGTCAAATTATCGGTGTTGATGGTGTTAGGCTAGATCGAAAGTATGTTGAAGCTATAGAAAAACTAGAATTACCTAAAACGAAAAAACAGCTGCTAGGATTCTTGGGTATGCTGAAATTTTTATGTAAATTCATCCCAGACATGAGTAAAATAACTGCACCTTTAAGGGAGTTGACTAAGGATAATGTGGTATTTCAGTGGGAATCTCATCACACTGAGGTATTCAAAAAGTTGAAGCAAATAATTTCTAATCCACCACTTTTAAAACTTTTTAATCCTAAAGAAAGTATCACAATACAAACTGATGCAAGCAAAGACGGGCTGGGAGCATGTCTCATGCAAAGGGATCGCCCAGTTGCATTTATTTCAAGGGCATTAAACTCCAGTGAGCAACAATACTCTCAGCTGGAAAAAGAAATGTGCGCTATTGTTTTTGCTTGTGAGAGATTGCACTACTTTATTTATGGCCGTCGTGTGCTAGTAAATACTGATCATAAGCCATTAGAGAGCATATTCTTAAAAAGTATAAATAAAATAACTAGTAGATTGCAACGCATGCGCTTAAGACTATTAAAATATGATCTTGAAGTTAAATATTTGAGAGGTAGTCAGATGTACATAGCAGATTACTTATCTCGCTCTTTTTTAAATATCACTGAGAAACAGGAAGAGTTACTAATTGTTCACTCTTTATGTAAATATGTGCCGATGTTGGAGAGTAAAAAAGAAATACTTGTTAATGAAACTAAGAATGATAAGAATTTAAGCAAAGTAATTAATTTTACAAAAGTGGGTTGGCCAGGAAAAACTTCAGCAATGAATGCTGAGTTAAAACATTTTTGGAAACTTAGACATGACCTGAATATAGTGGATAGTCTTTTAATTTTTAATGATAAAATTGTAATTCCTAAAAATTCTGTGAATTCAGTCCTAGAGTTACTCCATGAGGGTCATTTAGGTATTGATAAGACAAAGGCTAAAGCTCGTGAATGTCTATATTGGATAGGTATGTCAACGGATATAAGTGATTTTATTCGTAAGTGTAAAATATGTGAAAAGAATCAAAATTATAACCAAAAGGAGCCTTTAAAACCACATCCTATTCCAGACCGCCCCTGGAGCAGAATCTCTGCTGACATATTTTATTATTTAGGCAGTGAATATCTGGTGGTAATTGATTCATATAGTAAATGGGTGGAAGTTAAGAAACTCAAATATAAAGACTCGGTGGAACTCATATCTCATATGAAGGAAATATTTTCACGACAAGGAATTCCTGAGCTGCTATTAGCTGATAATATGCCATTTGCAAGTCAAAGGTTTAAATTATTTGCAAATGAATTTCAATTTCAAATCATCACATCAAGCCCTACCTATGCTCAATCGAATGGATTGGCAGAGAAAGCGGTAGGAATTATAAAGCAATTAATGAAGAAAAATAATAATAACTTGGACATGGCACTTTTACAATATAGGAATATGCCTATTGTAAGCATTGGTCTTTCACCTAGTCAGTTACTAAATAACCGAAGTTTAAGATCAAAGATTCCTTGCTTATCAACAACCTTAGAAAAGAAAACTAAGAACCCAACTGTCATAAGAAATACTCTTGAAAAAATTCAAGTTCAACAAAAGCATTACTATGATAGGGGTGCGAAACCATTATCTGTATTAGAGCCTGATCAAGACGCATTAATCTATAAAAATGGGAAATGGGAAAGCGCTAAGGTTGAAACGAAGCATGATTCACCTAGATCCTATATTGTCAGGGATGAAATAGGAACATCATTAAGACGAAATAGACGGGATTTAAGAGCCTCACATAATAAGTATGAATTAAAAACTCCCTCTGAACCGCCTTTATTTGACAATAATTGTAATGGTAGTTCTTTTAACAGAAGTAGTAAGGAAAGGGAGGCATTAGTTGAAAATGTACCTAGAAACATAATAATTAATGATTATCCTGAAACTAGCTGTGTATCAGAGCCTAGTGATAATCATAGTACAATAAGACCAAAAAGAAATGTTAAAATTCCACCAAAGTTTTCAGACTATGTAATGTATTAAAGTAGGAACATAATAATTATATTATAAGGAAAATTAAAATATTCTGTTGTCTTAATATAAAATTGAATGTAACTGTTACTTTTAGAAATCGGTTCCATTATTTCAATTTAAAATGTTAATTGTGTTAATTTGTGTAAACTTCAGTGGGGAGGTGTAAGAGTTAGCTGAACTCACCCTTGAATTCAAGATAACTGTCACTTGTCAATGTGACGTTAATCGATCGTAAGTCGATACGTCCCCACTTGGGTATTAGATTATAATGAACTACGAAAGTTACAGCATGGAAGCTGGTGTGAATTAATTAATTTCAATAACTTATAATAAAGAACTTGAACTATAAATGTGCATCATTGGTTACCTAGTATGATCAATACCAAACATGTTACACTTATAGTTAACCATTTTGACTCAATATTTTCTTACTCATTTTATTCTGGTTTTGGTGGTAAGGTGTAGCATTATATTATTAATTACCTACCTATATTAATAATTAAGCAAGCTAACATGATTGGTAATCCTGTTATACGTCGCTGAGAATGCGCATGCGTCCCATTTCCCATTGCTCACAGTCCAATGACACAGTCGGCCTGCATGCGGTGTTTGACAGACTTCTTTTAATTTACTTAAATAAATACGTAAGTTAAATGTTTTTTATTAAATGCTAATAATAAACTTACATTATAAATTCAAAGGAAAATAAGTAACAATAATAAGAGCTAACTAACAATAATAAACGACCATGTTATATTGGTTTAAGTTGGGGTTTTAAAAAATAAATGGCTTTATGAGTTATAAACAAGTGAAAAAGAGACTTTTGAAACTTCAAAGCAGTGTACCTACATCGAAAACGGCTCGAGATATCAAAAAACGGCTTGCATGTCAGTAGGGTGTGTGACTTTCTGCATGTACCTATACAATCTTTTATCAATAGTTTTTTAATAGAAGTTTTTTTTAATTCTAAATTGTGGTTTCTGTTCTTTAGGAACAACCAATAACATGTCTCGAAAACCTTTTCTGCAAATGTCCAGGCAAGGACAGTTAAAAAGAATTAAAAGGGAAATGACACGAACTGACCATGAAAATATTACTATTAATGACAGACACTCTGTTGAGGAAATTTCATGTTCTTACCATGAAAGTGTCGTGTTGCCACGTAATGAAAATGAATTTAACAATATTGACCCATCAAGTTCATTTCCTGATCATTCCAACTCCTCTGTACTCCAATCTAGTCCATCCAATGACAATAATTATTCTATATTCCATAATATCATTGACAAAAGTTCTTTATCGGATAATGGGTATGAAAACCTAACAACTCCCGTAGATGTAAATAATACATTTGTAACTGATTTAAGGCATTGGGCTCTCAAATATCAAGTAACACATGTTGCCATTACTGCATTGCTGAGTATTTTAAGGAGTCATAGCTGTTTTGATTTGCCAGTGGATGCAAGATCCTTACTGAAGACTCCAGTAAATGTCATCACTCGAATCGTTGAACCAGGACAATATTCGCATATAGGCTTGGAGAAAAATTTGAGGACATTATGGGAATATGTCACTGAAAGTGTTAGTGAAATTCATTTACTAATTAACATTGATGGACTACCTCTATTCAAAAGTAGTGCAACTGAATTCTGGCCCATTTTAGGCTCAATCTATAATATTCCTTCAGTCAAGTCGGTGGTTTTTCCTATTGGGGTTTATTGTGGTACTAAGAAGCCTACCAGCTGCGCATCTTTTATGCAAGAATTTGTAACCGAGGTAGTCAACTTAATTAAGTCAGGTTTAAATGTTAGTGGAAAAAACATTAAAATTGTCATGAAAGGTTTTGTTTGTGATGCTCCAGCAAAGTCTTTTTTATTAGGAATTAAGGGACACACTGGTTATTATTCTTGTACAAAATGCAAACAATCTGGTATTTATTTTCAAAACCGCATGACCTTTCCTGAATGCGATGCATCACCTAGAACCCACGAGGAGTTTCTTCAGATGAATGATGAAGATTGTCACAGAATAAAAACTCCATTAACTGAAATTCCAGGAATAAACTTCATCACAGGATTCCCATTAGATTACATGCACCTTGTTTGCCTTGGAGTTGTACGCAGTCTTATTTATTTGTGGATGTTTGGACCTGTACCCCTGAAACTACCTGGACAGGTTTTAAATACTATTAGCACTGATCTTGTTGCTCTTGCTCGACATATGCCATCAGAGTTTAACAGGAAACCACGTTCATTGGAAGATGTAAGAAGGTGGAAAGCAACTGAATTTCGACAATTTCTTCTATATACGGGGCCAATAGTACTTTTAAAATTAAAGTCTGACTATTTATCCTATTACAACAATTTTCTCAGCTTGACTGTTTCTATCAGTATTTTACTAAATCCTGAATATTGTTTAGAATACAATAATTATGCAAAGAATCTCTTAAAACATTTCGTCAAATCCTTCATATAGATTTATATGGCGCACAATTTGCAACTTATAATTTACATGGTCTCACACACCTTAGTGATGATGTTTTTGAATTTGGAGCACTTGACTCCTGTTCTGCCTTTCCCTTTGAAAACTTTTTACAAGTTTTCAAAAAGAATATTGGAAAAGGAGTGTATGATGTTTGTTATCTGAATTTTGTAGTTCATTAACAACTACGCGACACGATTTTTCATAATAAAACATTTATTATTAAGACGATTTTCAATGTTCGAAAACACCTCATCTCGTGCCGTATACTGCGTGGTGCATTGGCTCGCAGTTTTCTCATGAATGAAGGGGTGAATTTTTGCATCTTGCGTTCGCGTTAATCGGACGCCGAGATGTGGGGTTGTCATGTTGTACTCATTTTCCTTACAACAATTAAATTGTGGCTTATTACAAATTATGCCTAACATGCCGGCCGCCTTGGAAAAGAGTGCTTTTACAAAGAATGTCTAATATTCCAAGAATATAAGGTAAGTAAATTAATATTTGATTTATGTAACGTAATATTCGATTCATGTAAAATAACGAAATGTCCCTTTGTTTTAGGTAAATAGCATTAATCACTTTAAACAATTTGCTTCACTGAATAGTTCAACCGCTTTAGTAATGGATCTAGTGATGACTCCATTAACTGTTCTGATGGATAAAACTCTGATAATTCCATCTGGACCTGGATGAACTGCTTCCACACGACCCTTGCGCCAAAGAAGTGGAGGTGTCTGAGAATCTCGAAGGAGAACAAGTGACCCTGGTTTAATTGAATTGCAATTGTTCTGCTGCCATTTGGTTCTGGACTGCAACGTGGTGAGATAGTCATTGGACCATACTTTCCAGAATCGCTGCATCATCTGTTGAATCATCTCAAATCTGCTCAAATGATTTTGCTTAGTGTGCAACCATGAGGGTTCTGGTATTGTTAATAAAGAGCCACCCACAAGGAAATGACCTGGTGTGAGGAATTGGAAATCATTGGAATTTGAAGAAATAGGTAAGAGTGGTCTAGAATTCAAAATAGATTCTATTTGACAGCATAATGTGCTTAATTCTTCAAAAGTAAAAATTGAATTACCGGCTATTCGGTATAAATGTTTCTTTGTGGATTTGACTGCCGCCTCCCAAAGACCGCCAAAGTGAGGAGATCTAGCTGGGATAAATTTCCACTGAATTGAATGTTTACTTAAAAAATTTGTAACTTCTTCATTATGTTTATTTTCAGAATGAAGTTGATACCACTGTTTTATTTCATTATTGGCTCCAATAAAATTGGTACCGTTATCTGAATGGATCTCGTTACATAGACCCCGTCGAGCTAAAAAACGTTTTAAACAGGCTATGAATGCTTCTTAGGAACAATAAATGGGAATTTTTGATTATATGATACATGGCTAAAACGAAGTCTGCCACCTACCCGCATGACTTTGTCATCATCTATGAATGGATTAAGACAAAATAATTTACTTTTGGGTGATATAGATTTTCCCTGTAAGAGTAACTGATATTCCTCCGGGAATGATTCTATTTGTACACTTTTTATTAAAAGCTTTAATGAAGTTTCAAGCTCAATAATTTTGAGTAGACCTGTTAATTTAGGTCTTGTTTTCTTGCATAATTTAATAAATCGTATGGAATGCGATAAAATTCGCTGTACCTTGACCAAACTTGAGTACCTTTGAAAAAGTTTTGAAAGAAATGTTGGTTGCTGTTGCAAATTTGTAGTAACAAGACATTTTGATTTTATGTCTGGTACACCACTATGCGCATGAGTGTCATAATTTGATTGTGGCCATTGTGCTGTATCTTGACTTAGCCAATCAGGTCCGTGCCACCAGGTTTTAAATTTGAGTAACTGAGCACTGGTGGTACCCCTACTTAGAATATCTGCGGCGTTATCCTCTAACCTGACATGATTCCATTTTGCATTTTGTGTTAATAATTGTATGTCGGCTACTCTATGAGCAACGAATTGTTTTAATTGACTAGGATCTTTTTTCAACCACGCTAGCACGATCGTGCTATCACACCAGAAATATACTTCATCAATATGAATGCGTGATTCTAAATCTCGACTGATTTGTGCGACCAATTTCGCAGCCTCTGCTTCTGATTCAAAACTTACTATTAAATCATCGACATAAAATGATTCATCAATTAATTTGCATGCTTCAGGGAACTTGTCCTGATTATCAAGTGCTATTTGTTTTATGCATCGAGTAGCTAGATATGGAGCTGATGCAGTTCCATATGCAACCGTATTGAGTTGATATAGTTTATCATTCCAGATGATATTTTGGAAACTTCTATCCTCTGCATGCACCCATATTTGTCTATACATTTTTTCACAACCGCTTGTCACTGCGACCTTGTGAAGTCTGAATCTGATCAAAATAGCAAATAAATCTGACTGAACAACTGGACCGACTTTCAGGACATTGTTTAATGATAGACCTGAGTCTGTCTTACAAGCAGCGTCGAAAACGACTCTAACCTTCGTTGTTAATTTATTTGGATTTATGACTGCATGATGAGGAAGCACATTCGGTTGGACTTCCGATGTGTAAATGATTGGAGACATGTGATTAAGAAGTTCATATTCTTCCATGAATTGAGTGTACTGTTTGCATAACTCTGCATCTGAATTGAGTCTATTTTTGAGTAATTGATATCTCCGATTAGCTATATTGAAAGAATTGCCTAATTGATTAACATTTGATTTGAAAGGTAATCTAACCACAAATTTTCCATCTTCTCCTCTCGATGTAGTTTTTGAGAAGATTTCTTCACATTCGCGTTCTTCTTGAGAATGTATGATTGATTTTGGAATTTCCTCAATATGCCAAAAGGCTGATAATTGTTTTTGAATATCTGATATTTGGTGTTCTTGTAATGATAACATGCATGCTGATGATTTGGTAATTAATGATTGTTGAGTGGTTGGTCCCGAAACTACCCATCCCAGATGTGTTTTTTGAATGATTGGCTGACGTCTACCTAAGGAGATCTGACCAATGCAAAGAAGTGACCAAAATAATTCCGCGCCAAGTAGAATATCAATTTTACTCTGCTGAGAAAATGTTGGATCGGCTAATTGAATTTCTTCGGGAATATTAAGATCGATGTCAAGAGATGTTTGTGGTAACGGTGAAGTTAATTCAGGAAGAACCAAACAATTTACCTTTGTATTGAATGAATTTATTTTCGAATAAATTGTGATAGATACTTCACTTGTGACTTGAGAAGTTGAATTGTTAATACCATTTATTGGAATGTTGACTCGCTTACCTTCCAGCTTCAGCCTATCACATAAATCCTTGCGAATATAATTTGATTGCGATGCTGAATCCAAAAGAATTTTGACATCATGATTGTTTCCTTGATTATCTTGAATATGTACTATTGCTGTTGGCAACAGTACTTCAACTGCCTTGATTTGGGAACAGTTGACTACTTGAGAATGTGTACTGTTTAATGAATGTGCTGTATTTGATGAATGTTGTGAATTTGAATTTTGTGTCTGATTAAATGGTTGATTAACAACCGGAAATTGATTTGATGATGCTTGATTTTGATTTATTTGATTGGACATTGAATGATCTTGATTGGGTATATTATTTGTATCATGTTGCCTGTCTATGTGTAATAATGTATTATGTAAATGGTTACATTTTCTGCAGGTTGATGCCTTGCAATCCTTTGTTATGTGATTTGATCTAAAACAATTTTTGCAAAGTTTGCGTTTTGATACTTCAGAAATTCGCTGTTGAACTGACAATTCCAGAAATTTACTACAGAAAAATACTGGATGATTTGCATTGCAAATTATACATTTTGAATATTGTGTTGACACATGAACCGTAGAGAATTTCGTGTGCGAGTGTGTATATGTCTTCTTAACTTGCATTGAATTTGTGTTTGATTGCAATGATTCGAGCAATTGACACTTTTTTGTAATAAAATCGATTAAATCTTGATATTTTGGTTTTTGTTGCATTTCTGATTTTAATTTTTGCCATTCACGCTTAGAAATGTTGTCCAGTTTGCTGGTGATTAAATAAATAAGAATCGAATCCCAGAACTGTACTGGCTCATTGAGAGCTTTAAGTGCTCTAACATTCTTTTGAATATTGTTTAAAAATGCTTGTAAAAGTGAATGTGATTCTTTGGTAACTACCTCTAAATCAAAAAGAGCTTGGAAATGATTTTGAATAATAAGTGCGTCATCTTCAAAACGTTCTTTGAGCAATTTAAATGCTACGTCATAATTGTCAGATGTCATGCTTATCTTGTCTATAATTGCTTCCGCATCACCACTGAGTGATAATTTTAAATACTGAAATTTTTCAATTGGTGATAACGATTGATTATTATGAATAAGTGACGTGAACATGTCATAAAAACTTAACCACTGGTCTATTTGTCCCGAAAAATTGGGTAAAGACAATTGAGGCAACCTTACTTGACTGAAATTTCTAATTATTGGCATTGATTGTTGTGCATCGTTTGTTTGCACTGCGCCTGCATTATTAACATTATCCCCAGATTCTGACCCGTCCTGATTTTCCACTAAACCCACGACTATTTCTTCAGAACTACCGTCAATGTCACTGGTATCGGTATGGCTACTGTTATTATCATCACACTTCTCCCTAATATAAGATTCTTGTGGATTAATAATATCGTCAATTTTTGCTAATAATGAATAATATTTATCCTCAAAAGTTCCACTTTCTAGCTCGATTTGTTCCTGGGTTAATGTGGTATCAAGTTCTTCTATTTGCTCTTGAACTGTTTCAAATTGACCTAATAAAGGTTCAATTTTTGCTCTACGTAATTGAAGTTCACAAAGTGATCTTCCAGAAATGACATTCAAATCCATCTGTTTTACTTTGTTTTCCTGACGAGTTAAATTTGCTTTTATAGTGGATCGTTTTTTAATTAACGCTTCCATGATGTTTATGAATGAATATAAAATTGATTAATACGTAGGTATTTGATTGAATAATTTTTTTTTGTTTTTATGTTTTGAATAATGTTTGTTTTAATTAGGTACTTGCTTGAGTACTTGACTTGAATGTTAAATTGAATATTATCGAATTGAATAGTATTAGGTACTTATTTATTGAATTGATTTTCTATCTGAATAATAGATCCCACTTACTTACTTCTTTGATTTGCTTGAATAAAATAGGGTTGTACTAGGTACGTATTTGATTTGATTTGTTTGAATAAGAATGATTTTTATTAAAGAATAATGCAAATCGTGTTTTTAATTTTTAGGAAACGGAATGAATAAGGAATAATGTGAGTGGACTCACCCCACACTACTTCTACCACACGATCGATCGATGCTGCTTTCCTCTTTCCGCTCCTTCGGCTGTCTGCAAGCTACACCTGTGTTACCACCTTGACTTCTTACTGCTTATGCTTCTGATTTCTTGTTGATTAACTGATTAACTAATTATGATTTGTTTGTATCGGAACTCGAAGGACCATTGTATGATGTTTGTTATCTGAATTTTGTAGTTCATTAACAACTACGCGACACGATTTTTCATAATAAAACATTTATTATTAAGACGATTTTCAATGTTCGAAAACACCTCATCTCGTGCCGTATACTGCGTGGTGCATTGGCTCGCAGTTTTCTCATGAATGAAGGGGTGAATTTTTGCATCTTGCGTTCGTGTCACGGTGTAAGATAACTAAGGTGTTGGAACAAGACTCCCCAGTGCGACCCGATATCGTCACCACTCGTCACGTTACATATGTTTTACCCATTTGTTTTGTTGCTCTCGCTCGCAATGGTTAGTTCTGCCGTACTCTTCTCTCGGACAAGCGCACAAGCGCTAGCATAAATGATTCACGCATATTCGCTGATAAACGCGTGCTCTTATGTTCTAATTTTATTAATATTTAAATGTTAAAATGTCACTCGATGAAATACCCGTTATAGTTTCATCGCATCAACTTCTACAATTAGGCAAATCACAGTTTCTACCCATTTTTGCTTATCGCTTCTTCAGAAAAAAATAAAATTGAGTAGCATGACACCCTGATAATGGCAATTTGCATGTGTAAGAGCAAGAGGTCAGAGCCCAGCTGGCAAGACTCTCTCATACACTGAGGTTCAGGTTTTCGTCGCGCGCTTTACTGTTGAAATACGTGCTTCGTTCACTCACCTATATATCTTACACCGTGGTTCGTGTTAATCGGACGCCGAGATGTGGGGTTGTCATGTTGTACTCATTTTCCTTACAACAATTAAATTGTGGCTTATTACAAATTATGCCTAACAGGAGATAAACCCCTCCAGCAAATAATTAAAAGGTTTGGGGAAATGGCCAATACTGACTCTTGGCCCAAAAATATGTTATCGTCTGATTCCACTTTTCCGCAATACTCTAAACCTCACTCATCAGACTTGCTCTTGCCAGGCTGTGATAAATTTCGGCAATTCGAGTCAGTGAAATTTCATTCTTTTGAAATTACCACAACACATCCAAACTGTTATTGCGTTTTAAAAGATGATAGTATCGTAACTGTGTGCAATATTGTGTTTTCCAAAAATATACACGATATGGTTATACTTTGTCAAGAGTTTTCAATAAAAGAAAACTTCTTTACTGCACCATTAATAGAAAGTTCACATATAGGAATTCATGTTGTGAAAAATAAATCAAAGCTATGTGAAAAACCAGTCACTGATATTGTCGGCAAAATCGTACTTCTTCCTTTCAAGAACTATCACGTTGCTGTTAGGATGATACATTCATAGCACTTAATTTTAAAAATCCTACCTGTCCTGTCATGTCCTTTTATACTTTTCCCATTTCTTAAATTGTTGCTGTTATGTCAAAAACAAAAAGGATGACTATTATCTGTGGGTAAGTAATTATATGTATGCGGGTGGATAATATTCATGTCACCTGATTGTGTTACATTTTAAAATAGGATCATGTATTTTCAGACTTTCCATAATGGATTCCATAAATTTTGCAATTGTCACATTTGTGGATGAAGACGATGCTCCTGGCATAATTGCTTCGAATTGGATAATAGATAGCAAAACTTGTTACTACCCCAATGTACGCACTGAGGAGATGAAGAACAAACTTTTGAAAAAAAAGGCTGAGCCTGAGGTTACATTATGGCCCCAATATCATATAAAAGTTCTTAAAACATATGGTAAGTAATTTAATTTCTCTATCTATAACTTGCTAATTAAGTCTTATAACTGAGTAATCCACTATACTAACTATTTTATTCTATGTCTTCATTTAATTTTAAAATTTGATGTGTACTACCTACTAAGGATTGTGAAGCTAGTGAAACTCCATGTTTTATTTTAGAAACCTATGGCGAAGCACGGTTACATTTGAAAAAAGCCGAAGAAACTTCCAATTTGGACTCTGACGAAGAAGAAATTAAAAAAAGAAAACGAAAGATAAAAAATCCTTATTGGTCACAGCAGGATTCAAATTCGTCTGATAATGATAACTCACTTTTAAATACCACTCAAGCCCGACAAATCTTGAAGACAAAAAATGATGATTATTCAAAATACCCCACTCCTCCTAAACCCAGTAAGTCAGTTGTCAAGCAAAATGCATTAGCTGAAGATGAGGTAGATTCAGGTAGATTCCATCCCAAAAATGTTATAGTGAATGGAAACACAATTATAGATTCCTCTGTTATCACTGATCCAAAAATTCAACACTGTCCTAGTGATGTTGAAATCTATGGTGAATATGGTGAAGAACTTTTATCTTTATTTTTATGTTAATTATTAGACATTGAACATATAGACTTATTTTTTGTTGCATATACTTGCAGAAAACATTGGAACAGATGTTATAGAACTTTCTAATATGCCAGTGGAATTAAATTCAATTGTGAATTGCTGTCCTGACAATGTGGCAACGGATGTAAACCCTGCTGTCAATTACCCAATCGTCACTGTTCTATCTAGTTCCAACCAAGAAAATAATCTTCAGTCAGAGTTCAGCTCAGATTTACAAACGAGATCCAATAAAGAGGCCAAGAAAACTCAAAACTGTTCTAGTGAATCTATAAATTGCCAATTGGGTAAGGCATTTGTTTTTACTTATAAAAAACATCATTGCGTGGAGCTATACTCACTTGACTTGTATTTTTTTGCAGGATGTATTACAAGCAAGCAGTTCGCTATACAGCAGAGTCACGTAATTCAGGTTGTGACTGACTTAACTAATCAAGTGGCCGAATTGAACAAAAAAGTGGACTTACTGTTGAGGCGGTCAGGAGAAACATTTATTATGCAAACAGATGACGGGTCATCAATTTCTGAAATATTGGCAACTCTTCCGGTAAAGGATGATGAAAGTTTTGATCATTTCAATGACCAGTTAAAAATAAGCGAGAATAAACAGAGAATTGTAAGTATACGCTAAATTTAGGTCAAAAAAGTTCTTATTATTAGAATGCATATTATTAACTTTTTTCAGGCGACGTTTTTGGGTAGTATTGGGGGTAGAAATGTCCGAAGTATGACAACCAATATCTTAAGAAGAATACTACTGGATGATGTAGCAGAATTATATTCCTTAACTGGAAAACAAATGAAAAATTCCACTAAAAAGTCCTTCATGCGTACAGAAACGTTTAAATTAATTTTCCGTAAGCATACCTACATTATTTTTACTATTCCCAAATAATCCTATCTCTCATACTGTATATTGTAGTTTTCCTGTATGTAATATATTGATGATGTTTTTTTTTTTAAGAAATCTGCAAAAAAGTCTATGGAGATGTGACTGAAGATAATCTCAAGGAAATAATTAGTGACTGGCTGAATCAAGCGAAAGTTAGATTAACAAGAAGGTATAATGTATAAATTATTATTATAGGTTATAGGTTTATAATAATAAATAATAAGTTTAAGTTACATGTAAAGTACTTATTTAGGATTTTGTTCTACAAAACTGTATATTCACTCATTATAATTTTATGATGGGCCGTAATTTCAAGGGCTCGTTCCTGAACCAAATTCAAGTAGAAAAGTTCACAATAAACATATGTGTCCTGACCTGAAGTGTCTGGTTTTCAAGATACAGGGTGTCAAAGTTTAAACTTCAGCTTAAACTGTCAAAGGGATTTAATATCTATTACTTTGGATTTGATAGATTTTAAAAACGGCTTAGAAATAAATATTCTGAACGATCAAAATTGACTTGATTTTATTTTAACCATTTTTCAACATGCCAAAGAAGTCGTTTTTATTTTTTTCCTCGAAAAGTAATTTCATAAGTAATGAACGAAAAGATATTAGGAGGCAAAAAGTTGTATTTTTGAGTGCTTGATCTGAAAAAAATTAAAAAAAAAAATCAGTAGCATACATTTTTTTGACGCTATATACTATATAGTATATTCCTCGAGACGCCACTGTAACTCATAATTATCCTCTAGTTAGTGGTAACTTAGCGTCTTATTAAAATGCGAATAACTGTGCTAGATTTCAACAAAATAGGCAAAAGGGTCCTTTAGATATTAATTAAAAACAATTTTTTTTTCAACTTGAACCCCTGTATTTTGAAGAAAAGACCCTCTTCATGACACATGTTTATATGAACTCAGGACACATGTTTATATGAACTTTTCTACCTGAATTTGGTTCAGGAACGCACTCTAAAATTATGGCCTATCATTAAGTAACACCTGTATACAGTGTGGTGATAAAGTTCCGCATAATATTCACAACTTTGTTATTTACCATTTTATTTTCAAAATCCCGAAATAGGTCGATTTTGTATGTCAAAAAGGCATTTGAAAAAGAAATCAACAACAAAACCATTTACCGATAGTGCTTTGAGAGTAACTGTAAATTGAAATCACGTAAAATTAAAACGTTGAAATACTATAATGACAAATTAATAATAATAATTATGATATTAGCTGTTACAAAGCGTGTATTTTATAATTTATTTTCTAATACAATTATTTTAAATAAACATAATACCACTCATTATGAATTATCTTCTGAATACATATGTGCCAAAATTTATAATCATTTACTAAATAATTACAAAAAATATAATTTAAAAAAATTTTCAAAAGAAATTAAAAATATTTTATTACAAAAATGCTACTATAGCTTAAATGAATATTTGAACAATTCTTTGGATTTATAATTTCATAACTTTATTTCATAATTTCATAATTTTATAACTTTATAACTAATTTTACGATTTATTATTTTCCACAAAAAATACAATAATATGTATTTATAATAAGGAAATAAATGTTATTATAAAGTTACATAATTTATAATTATTTGAAAACAGCTTAGTGACAGCAAGTGCTGCATGAGGGCGCTGTAAAAATGGTCGCACATTTTGAGAGGAAGTGTCCAGTATTAATATTTTAATGTTTATTTGTTATTTGTTTATTTATTATCTTATTGTTTATTTGTTTCAGAACACAGCGGCAAAAAACAAATAACTAAAATGAAAATGTATACGTACATGAAATATTGTATAACAAAATAAAATCATGTATTATAATAATCTCGACTATTTTTTCTTATTTAACAAAGAAGCAGCAAGTTTGTTGTATCAACATTGTACAAGATGGTCCATCCTCTCGTTATTATCCCATAGCAGCCTTGCCGCCCAAGATATAAAAAAAGATTCGAGTAAAAAGTTTTATGGTTTGAGGAGACCGATAGCCTAAAATTATTTACAGCTATACAGGTGTCCCATTTTAAAGGGGTATAGAAAACGTCAACTTTTTAGATAGAACACTCTGTATATTTTTGTATTTTCATATTTCCTGAGAAAATCCAGTAAAAACAATTTTTACTGGATTCTCTCAGGGGATGCGAAAATATGCAAAAATATACAGGGTTCTATTTAAAAAATTGACGATTCCTCCACCCATTTAAATGGGACACTGATAATAATTTTAGGTTATAAGGTCTCCTATCAACTTCCAGCAAGTTTGTTATGTCAATATTGCATAATCTTTGTAAAAATAAACTTCGAGCAAGTTTGTTATATCAACATTGCATATACTTTGTAAAAACAAACTTGGAGCAAGTTTGTTGCTGGGAAACTAGAAAGTTTGATTTAAGCTTGTTGCAAGTGTACATACTTGCCATAGCAAGTTTGGCACAAACTTTCGCTTTTGATACGTCAAACTTGTTGAAAGTGAGATGCAAGTTTAAATTGCTATCTGGGTTAAAACGTTATGCACTGTATTTAGCGAACTTTAATTACAAAATCGTTCATATCAAAGGCAAGGATGATATTATTGCCGATTGTTTCTCCCGTTTACCTTTACAGAATACCGAGCACATAGACAATGATTGGGACGATAAAATACTTTTTGTAAATATGTCTGATGAGACTCCTATAAATAACTTAGATATAGCCAATGAAACTCAAAAAGATACAACTCTCTCTAAAGTAATAGAATTTATAACAACCCGTTGGCCTCCTGAGTATAAAATTCCTACCAATATTAAACCATTTTATAACAAACGATTACACCTAAACATAATTAACAAATGCTTATTTTATGGCCACAGAATAGTAATTCCGCATTCTCTTGAAAACAAAATTCTGAAGGAACTCCACAACACACATCAAGGTATCGTACGTACCAAATCTCTCGCCAGATCGTACGTTTGGTTTCCAAATATAGACTCAAAGATAGAGCTTATGATAGCGGCATGCCAAAGCTGCCTCCTCACAAAACCTAACCCCCCCAAATCTGTCATGCCATGGCCTGTCTCATGTTTCCCTTTTCAGACAGTGCACATCGACCATTTTAGTCTAAATAATAAACAATTTCTAATATTAATAGACTCATATACTAAATGGATAGAAGCAGATATATTGTGCAACATAAAAAGCGAATCTACAATTGAAAAACTTCGAGAATGGTTTGCGAGATTAGGTTTACCTGACACAATAGTCTCCGATAATGGCCCATCACTTGTCTCTAATGAAATAGAACAATTTTTCTCTAAAAATGGAATCAAACATATAACGATTGCACCTTACAACTCCCAAAGCAACGGTCCAGCTGAGAATGCAGTACGCATAATAAAATCAAAGCTGAAAGCGGAGTTACTTGACCCTAATAACCAATCATTATCTTTGAACTCATTATTAAATAGGGTATTGTTCACATATCGAAATACACCACAATCAACTACCAAAATTGCCCCTTCCCAATTAATGTTCAACATTGCTTATTAATGATATGGGTCTATAATTTGACATGACCTTTTCCCCTTGTTTGTATATAGGCGTTACTATACTGTTTTTAAACGATGTCGGACATCCCCTCTAATCATGGCAAGGTTTATAATGTAGCAAAGAGGTTTTGCTATATAATCGCTAATAACTTTAAGATGTTCAGATTTTATGTTATCATTCCCAACTGATTTCTCTGATTTTAGTTCTTGTATATATTTCCTAACCTCTCTCTCATCAACTGGAAGCATGTAAACCGATTCTGGCAGTCTTCCCTCTTCATCTACGTGGAACTCGCTAGTGGCAAACTCATCTGCCATGGTTCTGCTTATATTTACGAAAAATTCGTTAAAATACTCAGCCATATCCGATCTGTTGGTTATTTGTAAGTTGTTCTGTGTTATTATACCCCCTATACTGATTCCCTCCCTTTTCTTCCTGCCGCTAAGTCGATTTGTTACGTCCCACAAGGTCTTAGAGTTGCGCTCTTTATTTAGTTTTTCTGTATAGTAATTCTTTTTAGCAGTTCTTAGTAGTAATGTTAACCTATTCCGATACTTTTTATAATTTTCGAACAACTCCAAGTCCTGTGGTTTTCCTTTTACTTCCCTATACAATTCATTTTTCTGTATAACAGACTTAATTAGACCGTTAGTGATCCAGTCTTTTCTTTTTTCAGTGAATTTTGTTACAATTTTTTTGAAGGAGTTTTCTTTTATAAACTGTTTAATAATTTCTATAAAATTCTCACATGCGATTTCAATATCATCCTCATAAATAACACGATGCCAAGTTTCTTTTTTTAATGATTCCACAAATCTGTCCTCGTTAAAGCAATTATAATGGCTTTTTTTCAGGTGATGCCAGTCTAATATTTCCCAAGTACATCCAAGCCATCGCAGAGAAATGATCTGTTATATTGTTTTTAATAATATAAGGTTTACATTTTAACGATTTAGGATCTCCTATATATCTGACAAATATATGATCAATACAAGATTTTTGATCTCTAAACACCCTTGTTTCCCTATTTATAAGACAGGAATCCGTTCGAACTCATGATATCAATCATGACATCTATATCACTCTCTCTTATATAGACATTAAATTCATCAAAATTTTTATTCATACTTCTAACCTAACGTTTGCATGGAACACAACAAACTCGCCATTTCCCCTATGTTTAGATATATTACACTGAGCAATTTCATCGACCACAGCTGTTTCCACAGGCTCATTTGTGTAGTCTTTAATGTATGCATCCATAACAATATCACCACGACTCACAAAAAGAGAATTGAGTTCAAATCCACAATTAAAAATAGTACAAGTATATAATACTTGCTATACTTATTCCCACAAATTTAAACAATCGCTAGATACAATACAATAATAATACAAAATTAAAAAAAAACTAAAAACAGATCAATAAAAATATCAAAATAAATCTATCACTTAATATCTATCCTATAAAGTTGAACAATAATAGCAACAAACAAAATATCAGAGAAAAATATAACTTTTGTATCTCCGTCATCCCGTGAGTTAAAAAAGAAGAAGGACAATAAATGGCAAATCATCAAGTAAGAAGAAAAAAAAATTCACAATATAATATACACATAATGTAGGCAATCAGTTCTGAATTTGAGCAGCGATGTTTTGTATTTCCGAAGAACTCCCAATAATTGTCTTGACATTATTAATTTGAGTAAAAATACGCCCATCTACAGTCCATACCTTATTACGACCAAGAACACTACTAGCCTCTTTGTAGAGTTTGAAGTTTTTCATAGTTAAATCTTCCTTTATTACGATCTTGGTACCCTTAAGCAGGCTTTTTTTCCTCATTATTAAAACCTTATATTCCTGTAGTGAGAATTCAACAAATATTGGTGGAGATTTAGGAAGACTTGCATTATGTTTAGTTTTAACTCTGTAGCAATTTTCAATGAAACCTGGATTCAACTCAAGTTTCAATCTCTCCCTAAATAGCTTAGTAATTCGTTCATTTAATTAATTGTTCTCCAGTTTGAGTTCCAAGCCCTAGGACTCTTATATTTTTATTTCGAGAGCGTTGTTCATCACGGTCAATTTTTTCAGACAGTTCATTGCATTGCCTTTTGAGTTCATTGATTTCAATTTGTTGCTGGGTTATCTTATCTTGCATGACGGTGATACCAGTTTTATTAATAATTTTGTCAATTATATTTGTTAAAAATTCGTCATTAAAAACTTCATTCACTGTGTTCCGAATCAAAAGTTTAATATCGCTTACTTGTGATTGAGTAAGCGGCATGTTGTAAGATTCACTAGATAGCACACTATTTAATATAGTAAAAACTCAAAACAGAACAAAAAAATTGCAAACTTACTGCCAGAGAAAGGTAAACAAACGCGGAGAACACTTCAAGCACATTCACTCAGCTTGCATTTCAAATCGAAATGATAATCGAAATTATGATTATAACTTTTCAAATATCAAATGTTTATCTTGTCATTGTTCACGTCGATTTACATGTAACTTACGATATCATTTTTGAAGTTGGTTCACGGTCAAGTAATCGATGAAGAAAATATGCAGTTTGCAAATGTTAATGGCAAGGCCCTAAAATTATTCATTATTTAATAACCTAATAAGTAATTATGTATTTTTCAATTATTATAGATTTTGAATGTTGGTTAAATAATCTTCATAAAACTAACAATGTGGAATACAGGGTTACTGGTAACTGGATACATTCCTTTGGTGATCTGATAAAACAAGAGGTAAGGAGTAAATTAACCCCAACATGCACTATACAAAACTCAATAGATTTTGAGATATTTCGATTTTCAACTTTTCTTAAAAAAATGGTTTCAGATGTCTTGAAATGTAATTTTCAAAAAATCTACTTTAACTTTTTGATTTTTTTTTTGCTGGAATACTTGTCCAATACTATGCTTCCTTCTGGAATAAAAAATATCCTGAGGTATTTCGATCGTGTGAAAATTTCAAAGAAAAACTTTCACAAACTATTTTTTTTAAATAAGATTTAAAAGTTTTCACAAGTTATTTTTGCAAAATCGTCAAGGTAACTTGCGTACAAATTGTTTTAAAAACTTTCTTAGTGTAGTACCTATCTAACAAGGTACGAATCTTGTACAAGAATAACAGAATCTCCCCGCTATGTACCGTTACCGAGGAACAAATCCTTAAGTCAGGACGTTTAAAAAAAAATACGACCCTGAACGGGGGTCTTAAAATTCTCGGATCCGGTCCATTTTCAATAGGTCGTATTTGGGGGTCACAAGCTTCGTCCCTACCAAGTTTCGTCCCGATCGGTAAAACTTTCAGACACTTAGAGTGGCTATTACTAGGCTATTCCCGAAAAATCCCGAAATTCCCGAAAAAATTACACTTCCTGGGAACGGATCCCGCTCATTTTCAATAGGCATCGTGCCACGGTGCGTCTCTTCAATCGAGCCAAATTTCAACTTTCCCACTTGAAAACTGGCGGCTCTAGAGTATTTCCTAGCAAAGTCACAGACAGACAGACCGACAGACAGACATTTTTCGGGCATTTACGTATAATTACGAAACTTCTGTGACTTTGCTAGGAAACACTCTAGAGCCGCCAGTTTTCATGTGGGAAAGTTGAAATTTGGCTCGATTGAAGAGGCGCACCATGGCACGATGCCCATTGAAAATGAGCGGGATCCGTTCCCGGGAAGTGTCATTTTTTCGGGAATTTCGGGATTTTTCGGGAATAGCCTAGGAAACACTCTTAGTGTCTGAAAGTTTTACCGATCGGGACGAAACTTGGGAGGGACGAAGCTCGGGACCCCCAAATACGACCTCTTGAAGATGGGCCGAATCCGAGAATTTGAAGACCCCCGTTCAGGGCCGTATTTTTTTTAAAACGTCCCGACTTAAGGATTTGTTCCTCGGTAACGGTACATAGCGGGGAGATTCTGTTATTCTTGTACAAGATTCGTACTTTGTTAGATAGCTACTACACTAGGGAAGTTTTTAAAACAATTTGTACGCAAGTTGCCTTGACAATTTTGCGAAAATAACTTGTAAAAACTTTTAAATCTTATTTAAAAAAAATAGTTTGTGAAAGTTTTTCTTTGAAATTTTCACACGATCGAAATACCTCAGGATATTTTTTATTCCAGAAGGAAGCATAGTATTGGACAAGTATTCCAGCAAAAAAAAAAAAACAAAAAGTTAAAGTAGATTTTTTGAAAATTACATTTCAAGACATTTGAAACCATTTTTTTTAAGAAAAGTTGAAAATTGAAATATCTCAAAATCTATTGAGTTTTGTATAGTGCATGTTGGGGTTAATTTACTTCTTACCTCTTGTTTTATCAGATCACCAAAGGAATGTATCCAGTTACCAGTAACCCTGTATATTAGACGTGAGGCAAAAGGAAAAATATACTACAACTGCAATCGATCAGGTAACTATTATACTCATTAGGTATCAACAAAGAAAATCTATGTGAATGGTTGCCTTCAATTTTAGGACGGTATGCTCTAAAGGAAAATGTATTTCGCAAACGAGCCTCAAAATGTCAAGGTCCCTGTAAGATTGGTTTTATGTGTACTAGTGAAGTAATTATAACCACAAGAACTGATGGCAGATATGATGTTATAAGACACATTACGGACATGAATTAGAAATATGTACAACACATTCACATTCAAAAACAAGAGCGTTCAAAAATTGCTGCAAAATTAGCTAGTGGAATTACAATTTCTAAGTAAGTCACTATTCCATTGTCAGTTGTCAGAATTTATTATTATTTAGTTTTGTTGCAAAATATCTTTGATTTAACAAACTTATTTTACTTTTTTAAAGAAATAATTTTGATGAGAATACTATTTCAAGAAGTGATTTACTCACAAGGAAAGATATTCATAACATTAAAACCAGTGTCGACCTATGGATAAAAGAGTGTGAAGGAACCCAACAAGTATTGTTTTATAAAAAACAAGGAGATGAATCCCCGCAATTAAAAAAAGAAGATTTCTGTTTAATTTATATGAATAGTTCACAAAAGTTTATGTTTAAAAAATTGACAGTACACATGGACTCAATATGTATGATTTTGAATTAAGCACAATTTTGGTGATTGACGAATTTGGTGAAGGGTATCCTGCGGCTTGTATGTTTACCAATCGTAAAGATACCAAAGTTTTTGAACTTTTCTTTGAAATCTGCAGGGAGAATGTGGGAGTCATAAAGCCCAACGTGTTTATCACTAATGGTTTTGTTCCGAACCATTTATATTGTTCGTGGCAGATAGACCGTGCATGGCAAAAAAACTTGCAAAAAATACAAACTGTGATAAAAGAAAATTAGTGTATCAAACTATCAAAGTGCTTCAAGAAAATTTAGATGAAAATGAGATTTTAAAACATCTATACAGGGTGAGTCATTGATATGGGAAAGCTCGATTACACCTATACCATTAAAGATATCGAAATGAACCAAAGAGTGCTGTAAATGGGAGGGTAAAGTGCAGTTTGTAAAATTATGTTCAGATACACGGGATGGCCCAATATCGCTGTACGCCATACAACTTTGTAATTTTAAATAAGGCACCCTCTATATTATTACATCTTTAGATTATTTGAGAAAAGTAAAAAAGAATGGTTTGTAAAGTTGAAGTTTGTAATGAGCAATTTATGAGTTATAAACAAATGAAAAACGCGATTTTCCATTTTCAAAGCAGCTTTTCTTAAAAACAGCTCAAGATAGAGGAAAACGGCTTACATGTTCCTATCTTAATTTTTAATTTGATATCCTATCATGTAGCTGAAATTTTTATACCGGGTGATGAAAATAATCAAATTTTTTACCACTCTGTATAAAAATTTCATCCATCCAATAGGATACCGCTTGAAAAGTTAAGATAGGAACATGTAAACCGTTTTTCCATATCTCGAGCCGTTTTCAATATAAGCTGCTTTGAAAATGGAAAATCGCGATTTTCATTAGTTTATAACTCATAAATCGCTCATTACAAACTTCAACTTTACAAACCATTCTTTTTTACTTTTCTCAAATAATCTAAAGATGTAATAATATAGAGGGTGTCCTATTTAAAATAAAAAAGTTGTATGGCGTACAGCGATATTGGGCCATCCTGTGTATCTGAAAATAATTTTACTAACTGCACTTTACCCTCCCATTTACAGCACTCTTTGGTTCATTTCGATATCTTTAATGGTGTAGGTGCAATCGAGCTTTCCCATATCAATGACTCACCCTGTATATGAAACTATAAATTTGCTTTATCAAGATTCAGAAACCAGAAATTTTGTAAAATATTTCTGTGACAATTATAAACACAACTACCGGCAGTGGGCATATTGCTTTCGAAAAAATTGTGGCATAAATACTAATATGCATTGTGAAAGTATGCATAAAAGCATAAAATACTTTTATCTGGATGGCAAAGTAACAAAAAGACTTGATAAAGGTTTAAATGCACTATTGAGTTCATTAGGGATAAAACGGTCGAACGAATTATCAAAACAACAAAAGGTAAACATACGTCCCATGTTCAAAATATACATGCACATCATCGCGCTGCTCTTGTTAGCAAGTTTCGTGTCGAGAGAAGTGTGGTAGTAATAATTATTGTGTTATTAACTCTTCATCTTCCAAACAGAATATTGTTTATGTAGTTTCAAAAAATTTAGACACTAACAACGCCTCCCCTCTTTGTTGCCATTTAACATGTTCATTTTGTAAAATGTGTATTCATACTTTTTCCTGCACTTGT
Organism: Malachius bipustulatus; assembly: GCA_910589415.1. Taxonomy (NCBI): domain Eukaryota; kingdom Metazoa; phylum Arthropoda; class Insecta; order Coleoptera; family Melyridae; genus Malachius; species Malachius bipustulatus. The sequence goes on along the minus strand of OU342638.1, from coordinate 16,816,899 downwards.
ATCTGTTATTTGCAAACATATTCATTTTGTTACTATCAATGATCACTTGAGTGGGCCTATTATTTCTAATGTGGTCCATAATGAATTTGTTGAAAATGATTCCATTTTTTCTAATCCGGAAATCAAAGAACATTTGAGTACACTTCAAATAAATACAAGTAACACCCAGAATTTGAAAAATATAAAACTTCAGATAGTTCATGAGGCAAATAAAGTTAAAAACAATATTTATTCTGTAAACAATCCCAAGCAGCATTAAAGTAGTAGTTACTGGGATTGTAAGTGATGGGAACTTTCACTAAGTAATTATTACGTATCTAAGACTAAATTTATGACACGAAAGTTATTATTACATCAATTTAGAGTTTTAAGGTAACTGTATAGTTATTTATATGATATATCGACTCAAAATCGTTAAAACTTTGAAGTAACTAACTGATAGTTGCAATAACTTTGACAAGTTACCTAATATTTACTTCAAAGTTTTTTATAATTAAGAGAAGTTGTTTAAGTTGCGGCCACGTTGTTGGGACTTGAAATTAAACTATCAAGTCGTAGAACCATGTAGTAAAGTTCAAAGTAAAGGTAACGTTTTGGCTACGGATGAAAAATACTTTAAAGTGATTATCACCACTTGTTTTATATCACAGTTACTTCAAGGTTCCAGTTACTGTTAAAAAAACACAATAAAGAAACGACAACTTTGAAGAAGCATTTATGAAGCATGATGCGCAGGGGTAGAGCATGCTCAAGTGCCTTTATACACCCGTATGCACTGGTCAGAGTTCTATTTGTAATATCTATCTAGAAATCGCGAAAACATAGCAAATATACAGGGTTACTCACGGTATACGCCACGGAAGATTATGGCCGTGTCTCTGGATTTTAGGATCTTTTTATTTTTGGAGTGGATAGAGACCCGGCAGAGGTACGTTTTAAAATTATATTCATAATGTACAGGGTGTCCCAAAAGCATGAAACATATCAAAGTTATGTTTTTTTAAATGGAATGCTCCTATGTTATTGAATTTTTAGATTGTCTGAGAAGAAAAAATAAGATTGGTTTTTACAGTTGGTGTTTAAATTCAAAAGTTTTTGAGTTATAAACAAGTGAAAATCGTCATTTTTCAAGTTCAAGGCCCTGTACAACGAAAACGGTTCAAGATAGAGAAAAACGGCTTACATGTCCCTATTTTAACTTTTCATGTACTATCCTATGGTACAGAAACATTTGTACTTTCTTTGATTATTTTATTTGTCGACGCGTGGAGAAATCTCAGAATTTTTCAAATTTTTTATTACCCTGTATAAACATTTCATCTACATCATTGGATAGTACATGAAAAGTTAAAATAGGGACATGTAAGCCGTTTTTCTCTATCTTAAGCCGTTTTCCTTGTACAGGGCCTTGAACTTGAAAAATGACGATTTTCACTTGTTTATAACTCACAAACTTCTGAATTCAAACACCAACTGTAAAAGGCAATCTTCTTATTTCTTCCCAGGCAATCTAAAAATGCAATAACATAGGAGCATTCCATTTAAAAAAACCTTCTTGCGCATCAATCGCAGAAATAGTGTATTTTTATGCGATTCAATAATAAATATTTTCTTCCTATTTTTTTTTATAATGAATATAATGAAAAAATAATCCGATTCCCCCTACCACCAAAAAAAAATAAATAGAAAGATCCTCTCGTGGTTTCGAACCCGCACCAACAGCTTACTAGGCAAGGGTATTAATGAACTGAGCCACGGTGCATTTCAAATTCGTAGTGATGATCCCGTAAGTATAGGTAGTACGTCAGGTTCCTACACCTACACGTTTTATTTTTTAAACTAGTCATATCTTTGTTATTAACAGACCAATTTGAATACTTTTTTCACCTGCATGTAGGTGATTTAATTGTCGTTGCGATTGCTCTTCTAATTTTCAGAACCATTCATAATTGAATGTGAAAAAAAATAAAAAAGAAATTGCGAACTATTTCATCGATTTAATAAATTTATATAAGTGTAAGCTAATTTTACACAAGCGAAAAACTTTTTTAATTTTCGTTTAAAGTGCTACATTAATCGAGGCGAATTGAAGCTACGACATCAAATTATATGTTAAAGAAAAAAAAAATGGAAAATTTCGGTCAACTTCTTCAAAAATGGACTCATAAACGGTTATAGAAATTTACAAATTTTTACCCTTTTCCTACCCACGACACTGGGCTTATTAATGGAAAATATGCTAATTTTATTGCATTAACTCAAATTTCCAATAATTTTCTTCAAATCATGTTAATTTGATTTCAAAGTTTTTTTGCCATCTTGCTCATACGGGGGCTCAAAAAATTGGAAATTTTCCGAAAATTCAAATGGCTGCCATTTTGAAACGGCTCGGCCGATTTTGCTCAAGTGCAATACCAGACCACTCCTTGTGGATATCTTACTCCCACAAAAATTTCAGCCTCCTAGATTCAAAACTGCGACCTGAAATGCGATGACAAAAACCGGATATCTGGAACTTTGAAGGGACACCCTGTAGAAGTGATGGGACTTTTGGAAATTTTTTCAACGAAAATCCAATGTCATTCCAAAGATTTACAAGAATCCAAAATTTCGTTCACTAATCTTGAAAGATAAAGCATAAAGCTACAGGAGCGTTTTGAAAATCGAAATTTCGCGATTTTGGAGAAATATATAAATATTGTTATAAAAAGCTCATTATGCTTATTTACGTAGAAATAGTTTTTTTTCTTTCATGAAAAATAGTCTTTAGTTTTTGAGAAGTTCTATTGGAACAGAATATTTAGATTTGTTTGGGACAGTAGATTAGAAAATAATGTAATAATAAGGTGAAATGTCATAGAATAATTTTTGTAAAATAATTAGAATAATTAGAATAAGTTAGCTAGAGTGTATGGGAGAAATGACAGGCAGAAAATGATAAAAAGTCACAATTTAGAAGAAATGAACAGCAACTCTAGTAGCAGGGAAATTGGCTGTTAGAAGGGGGAAAACATAACATGTCCAAAGAGGATTTTGTGTGTTGTACTCCAAAAGAGAAATGAATTTCATAGATGTTGATTGGAAGGAAAATACAAAAATTATCCGCTGTCATAGTGAGAAATAATATGTTGTCAAGCAGATAACAATCGAATTTACATAGTTACAAGAAAAACTATAAATAGAAAAACAACGATTATTTGAGGAGATTCCTAAAACAGAAGTTAATCAGTGTAGACCACGAAATCATAACCAAACATCGTAAACATCGTGAACATTGTGAACATTTTCGAACATCAAGAATTTGGAAAAGAACAGAGGCCGTAGCTGACTGCAAGAAGAAAAATATAGGTTAGAAGGAGAGATTTGGTTAGCTGGTAGCTGACAACTGCAATTTGATTTGGATACAGCCGTGCGGAGATTTGGCTAGCAGGCAGCTGACAATTGCAGATTGATTTGGGTACAGCCGTGCAGCGATTTGGATTCTGCGATTTTGACATAGAAGATAGAAAAACGTAGCAGCGAATTGGATATATCTGTGCAGAGATCTACATTGAAATTGCTGACACACTAACAGCAAGGCTACTAGAGTTGACTTCAAGCTTTGTTCAACAGCTGATTCCGTGGGTTATTCCTTTCGTTAACCTACGAGGGACTTCTGTCAAAAATTAATGACAGAAGGTCAGTGACGAAGAAGATTCAATAAGGGAACAAACTGTGAGTAATTTTAAGTTATTTTTAAGTTAGTTGTTGTAAGTGTTATTGTTGGGAAAATTTTCTTATTGTAATAAAACCCAAACAAATTTAAATTGAGTTTCAATAGAAGTTTATAGGTTATGAAAATTTTAAAAAATTAAAAAAAAAAAAAAGTACTTGAACTCACTCTGAGTAATAGTGGTCTCATACAGACTAAACTTTTATTAGTTTTTAAAAAAGAAAGGCCCCCTAAATAAATAAATTGTTTATGGTAAGAGGGAATCAGAGAGGAAAATAAATTTTCAAAAAAGAGTAGAGAAAGCACAGTCCCAACGAACCATAACAATATATATATATATAAATATAAACCAAAACTGGTTAAGGGCTGGAACGGCACCAATAAAACGGGCTAAGTTTCTGAGTACTCTATTTATTTAAAGTCAACGTTTCGATTCCGTTTAGAATCTTCATCAGGACATCTACAATATTATAATCTTAGTATCTTACGGATATAACTTTCAGTTGTCATTAAACTTACCAAATAGTTGAGGATTTTACTAATAGTGTTACATGTCAGAAATGGACTGTAAAACAATAGTTGTGTCAGTTGTGCCATCTGGGTTTCAATTAATTAATTTACAGTAAGTGGATCTGCAAAATAAAATATTTATAAAACTTTATCTGAAAGGTTCCTGACGATAATGAATAACTGAAATTGGCGATGTTCTCCAGTACAGCGATATTTACATATTTCTGTTACACTTCTCGGGATAGTAAATCTGGTATTAAGTAGGTGGAGCTACTGTTAGACGTGGGGCTTCTTCTTGAAAATCCTAACGGAGCCGCCATTCCTTTTTTCCGAAATAAAGTAAGAGGTTTGTTTTTGCCAAGTGGTGTTATAAACCCTTCGCCTGTGCGGATTTTCTTTTATCGGAATATTGGCATTTATTTGTGAAAGGGAGATTAAGGTCCTGTATGCTGCTCTGGGTAGACGCCATCACTAGGACTCTCGTATGAGGATTTATCCTTTCGCCGCAAGGCTCCCGGTCTACGTCGTGAGATTTCGAAGGCCCTCACACTATCTGGGGTAAGTCATTTTGGCTATAACCATTTCCAGAAGTTTATTGTGGAACCCCTTTCCAACTTGATTGGTTTTCTTGTAGGCCTTTATTCCCGCATCTATAAAATTTCCACTAAAGGGGCACCTTCCGTCTCATCTGACATCGTACACTGAAAGCTGACCTGCACCTGCGGGATCCTTCCACTCCGACTCCCCTTCGTATCGTCACTACCACCATCAAGACCTAGCTGACCTTTGACGCCCCTGGTTATATTCCTGAATACGGGACAGTGATAAGTACCAATATAAACATCAGATATAAACTCTAGTACAACAGATAGATCTACGCCGACCGTCGTCGAATTTAATTTGATAGAACCCCTTCAGGGTCCATTGAAACCCAGCTCACCCTTCAATAAGCTGAAATAGTTATTAAACATATTACTTCTTTTCTGTTATTGTTGCTATTCTCGATTGTGAAGCAAGGGTACGTGCACGTAACTCGAGGGCTACGAATTATAACCACGAATGTATAATTATTATCTGGTTAGTTATTCAGATTATATGGATTTAATTTACCATTATTATTATTGTTGAATCTTTAATAAAATAAGTACCATTTCACCACCACCCGTTGGTGTGCAAACTTACTTATCGAGTCCTATTTTCTTTTTTTTAATTCGAGAAGAAAGAAAGTAGTACGACCCACCCCTGATGGGATACGCGGCTTTCAAATATTGATAGTATATTAGGAGCAGCGGTGACAAACTGGCGCCCAACCTTTACTAGGTACTTTTGTACACTCATGGATTTTGGTGGTGATGTAAGATTCTCATGTCAAGTTTAAGTCATATAGTAAAGTAATCTAAATTCTTTTAATTAGATACAACGATCGATCGGCGGAGCCAATATATTTAATTGTTTCATCATAGAAAGTGATTGATTATTTTATGACAATTTTATAAAATAGTTTACTTGATATTATATACAGGGTGGGCCATCGAAAAGGTAACAAGCCTAATAGCTTGGAAAGTGAAGATGTACGCGAAAAACGCCGAAACAGGTCAATTTTGTTATCGAGGGGGACATATGTTCGTGACAAATTTAACTACCCAAGTTTACCCCCTTGACAGGGGTAGCTACCCCTCTGCTTATCATCATAGGGAACAGCTATCAAGTGATACATCATTTGAAAGCTACTTGAATTCTCTTTACAACGATATCCAACATTTTGGGTTCCGCTCACATACAGGGTGGCCCAACGGAAACTAACTCGCCCTAATAACTTAGAAACTGAAGATGTACGCGAAAAACGCCGAAACAAGTCGATTTTGTTATCAACGTAGGCATATTTTCGTGACAAATTTAACTACCCAAGTTCACCCCCTTGGCAGGGGTAGCTACCCCTTTGTTATCATCATAGGGGACAGCCATCGAGTGATACATCATTTGAAAGCTACTTGAATTCTCTTTACAACGATATCCAACATTTTGGGTTTCGCCCACATACAGGGTGGCCCAACGAAAACGTAACTCGCCTTAATCACTTGTATGTAGGGCACCCTGTATGTAAGCGAAACCCAAAATGTGGGATATCGTTGTAAAGATAATTCAAGTATCTTTCAAATGATGTATCACTTTCGCTTACATACAGGCTGACCCAACGAACACGTAACTTGCCTTAATCATTTGTATGTAAGCCACCCTGTATGTAAGCGAAAATCAAAATGTTGGATATCATTGTAAAGATAATTCAACTAGCTTTCAAATGATGTATCACTCGATAGCTGTTCTTTCTGATGATAAGCAAAGGGGTAGCTACCCCTGCCAAAGGGGTGAACTTGGGTATTTAAATTTGTCACGAAAATATGCCTACGTTGATAACAAAATCGACCTGTTTCGGCGTTTTTCGCGTACATGGTCAGTTTCAAAGTTATTAGGGCTGGTTACGTTTTCGTTGGGCCACCCTGTATGTAATCGAAACCCAAAATGTTGGATATCGTTGTAAAGAGAATTCAAGTAGCTTTCACATGATGTATCACTCGATAGCTGTTCCCTATGATGATAAGCAAAGGGGTAGCTACCCCTGCCAAGGGGGTGAACTTGGGTAGTTGAATTTGTCACGAAAATATGTCCCCCTCGATAACAAAATCGACCTGTTTCGGCGTTTTTCGCATAACTCTTCACTTTCCAAATTATTAGGCTTGTTACCTTTTCGAAGGCATGGCCCACCCTGTATATAGAAATTTTATTAACTATTTAATAAAATTACATCTTCCCAACAGTCTGGGTTGTAAGAAACAAAGAATACTTAATAACATTGATAATAATACAATAAATTTTTTTTTTAAATAATTAAGTTACTATGTACTATATAAATGATGTCTTAATATATAAATGGATTTTTTTAAGGTGATGATTGCTATTGATTATAATAATTTTGAATGTAGTCCAAATTTATGACAAAAATCTTTAAAAAAATTCGTGATTGTTCCCCGAGCACCAATAAATATACCTATTACTTCAATACTATTTAATTTGTATGATTTTTTAAAGAAATCAATTGTTTGATTATAGATTAATTGTTTTTCTAGGTTAACGTTCATAGGTTGTTTTTCGTCAATTTCAAACCGTATAGTTGGGTCTATAATCCAACCTATTTATCACTGTCCGCATTGATAAAGTTGCCTGGACTGATAAACAAGCGAAGGCGACTGGTAGTGTTATTGTTTAATTATTTCCCTTTTAATATTATTTTGCATGAATTTGAAAATTTCTAGGCTCAGGAAATTATTACTTTTGCAATTAGCTCGTCACCTGAGAACGGTGGTAGATAAGTGTAGCGTTATCGCTTCCCGTTCTTTATCTCATTAATTTTATTGCTTTACATTTTTATATTTAAGGAATAATTTTATGTAGTAGATAGGTAACCTATTGTTCTGATTATTTGACATAGCCTTTTCTATCGGCCGTTGCGTTAAACCCTGGTTTGCGTGGAATTTTTTTTTTATTATTTATTATTTATTTATATATTTTTTATTTTTTTTTTCCCCAATTTTGCTTTCCTTCTTTTGTCGTTATATCCAGGTGCACAAGAAGCTTAATTTTTTTTTATGTATGCTTTGGGTAGGTAACTTTACTACTAGGGTAGGGTGTAATCGACGTTTTCCCCGTCTGTGCTAAATAAGTTGTGCCATTCGGTAGGTTTCTGTTGCTCAGGTTACCTACTTGTGGGAATTTGTTGTTCTTTCAGGTAGTGTGTCGTTTTCTCGGTGGGGTGGGGGTTGCGACTAGTGTCAGGTTATATCACCTGATTATTTTTTTTACAACCTTTTTTTTTGTCTTACAGTTTTACAACATTTTCAACATCGTGTCTTGGATTTTTCAATAAAATAAATTATTTTATTTCAAACTAGTTGATTGGATAATACTTATTAGTGCGTTTCTGTCCTACATTTTGGAGGTTAATACACAATGGAGGTTAATAGGCTGTTGCCGGATGAACTCTCGTATGAACTTGAAGTTAGGGGAGTGCAACCTGGTACAATGTCTGTTACTGATAAACGCAGTATGTTGCGAGGACTTCTTAGACGTCAGCAAGATGGCTTTACGGTGGCCGTGCCTACAAATGTAGAGGAAGTTGCAGCAGAATTAAACATTTGTGGAGAGAAGCTTTGGAGGCTGATGTTAGGAACTTTGATCATGGGAATGCCGCGAATGAATTTCAAAGAATTCATTCGAGACTGCTGCATGTTTCAGGACGACTGCAGAGGGTTGAATCACCGGGCGCAGGTGAAAAGATTGGCCCGTTACAAATGAAGTGCACACTCCTTCTGGGGGAATTATTACATGTGGCTGGACAGGCGTTTATCCTTGATAGACCCAACAGTCCAATTGGCGATAATATTTTGGATGAGCCAAATGTATTGCTTCCAATGCTTGACCAATCGGTAGTGATGTCCGACGGAACAGTCAGGGCGGGAAAACAAGAGCCGGCGCAACAAACGACTGTATTTTCTAATATCCCCAGTGGGAAGGGCAGTCACGCGGCTCACCAGACCTCACAGGAACTCGGAACTAACCTGACACCTCAAAAACCTAAAGTGCCAATCGATCCCACTTCTCTTACTGATGGCGGAGAGGGTCAGCCCCAGTGGTTGCGACAAACAAGGTTCTCGGAAGACGTGCGTTCCTCCGGGGGGCAGGCTAACCAATCTTTAATTTCCTGGAAGTCGCCTCCGCGACATTCAGAAAATTTGGATTATCGTAACGATCTACCTTCATGTAACATGTCACAAGGGTTGCGTCATCTGGGTCATGAGCATCTCCCGGACCCAGGCGCTGGGAGTACATTCCAACCGCAGTATCAATCTTGCCCAATGCCCGCAAGAAGCTCGATTTCGATGCCCGGACACCCTAAGGGTCAGAACTTGGGAATCTATCAACAAACACCCAATACCCTTTTACCTAACACGAATTACTTCGAACCCAATCTTGACAGTCGTGAATCCATGACACGTCAATATCTCGAATATGTGGATGTGAGTCGTTGGCGAGTCCAATATGATGGACAGTCTAGCGTCAACAGTTTCCTGGAAAGAGTTGAGGAAATACGTCTGTCTCGAGGCGTTTCAAAGGAGAGGCTTCTAAGGTCTGCTCCGGAACTCTTTACGAAAGATGCTCTGCTATGGTTCAGAATGGGCAACTTCCGCTCATGGGATGATTTAACTGAGAGATTAAGATCCGCTTTCCAACCATATGACTACGAATTTTCTTTATGGGATGAGATTCGACGTCGTACTCAAGGTTCTCAGGAAAAGGTAATAAATTATGTGTCAGTCATGGAAAATCTATTTAAAAAGTTACCAGCTCCGCCTACGGAAGGTCATCGAGTACAGGTCATTAAGCGAAACCTGCTACCTCACATCCAAACGAGGCTGCCACTTTTTGAAATTCACACCATTCATGAGCTGCTCCAATTTGCTAGGGCAGTGGAGGAGACAGAAATAAGAGCTCAGAAGTTCTGCCCACCTCTGACGAACACAAGGAATATGGTAGAACCTGATTATGCATACCGACGGCCGCCTGGAGCGAGCATCAATCTATGTAACTCAGAGGTTTCCAACAAAAGGCCCTCCTCTTCTAGTACTTTGGTTGCTGCGGTGGATGCTCAGATTGGTCCAACCTGCTGGAACTGCGGTGGCAGTGGACACCGTTTTAGGAAGTGTCAGGATGTGAAACGGGTTTTCTGCTTTAAATGCGGGAGACCAGGTGCGACAAGCAGAAATTGTGAGAACTGCACAAAAAACGCCAATGCGGCGAGACAGTAAATGAACTGTCTCGCCTCCCTCAACTCCCTGAATGCGATCAAGTCCAAAAATTGGTAGATCAGCGTCGGGCCGTCTTAGATTACGTGCTAGCGCATGCAGAGGGAGATAGGAGACCTTATTTAAAAGTTTCTATTCTGGGTCATGATTTCTTAGGCTTACTGGATAGCGGTGCTTCTAGGACCGTTATTGGCGGTCCCGGTTGGGGGATTTTGCGTGGTATTTGCCGACTTGATAAAGAAAACACGATAACTTGTACGGTCGCCAATGGGCAAAAATGTGAAAGCATAGGCTCAATTTCAGTTCCGATTCAGTTGAGAGAGAGGACATGTATTATATAGTCGTGGGGAGGTTTAATACCAAACACGATGAGTGCCGGACGTAAACTGATTTATTCAAATATAAAATAAAACCAGAAACATGAAATGTATTAATTGTCATTGTCAATATCACAGATCACTAAATAATAAAGATTATAATAATAAATAAATAAGTACCAGGCAACCAGTAATTCAGTTACCTGACATCCCCCTTTTTACAGAACAATTTTGAAATAATGTAGAGCACTTTGACATACATAGTTATTAAATTAAAAATCAACAATTGTTGTACTCTTACATCTGAAGTATTGTGAATTACATTAAATTGAAATTGAGTTTTTGAAATCTAACAAAAAGTATTTACAGTGTCCATCCTTAACTTTTAAATGAAAACATTAACATAAAATTTACTCTCCCGCATGTCCCCAAAATATCTCTAAATTAATTATTCTACAATAATCAACAACATGTTGGTTCTTACCAGCTAGAAAAAATTAAACTAATCTTACTTATACTAAAAATTGATTTACGAATTAAAAAGAACAGGGGCTCTAACTGTTCTTCCGAATCTAGTCACATACAAATCTGAAGACGGCTGACAAGCTCTATTTTCGTCATTAATTTGATTATTTAATTGATCTTTGTCATCCGATAAATCAGATGTGATGGACTGAGGATTTTCATCATCAAAATCATATTCATATCTATGTGAATTATATGAATTTGTAAAGTTTTTTACATTAGATTTTATGAACTTACTATTTCTAACAATCATAGAATTATCTGCTCTTAAAATTTTATAAGTTCTATCTTTCAAGACATCTACTATCTTTCCCTTTCTCCATCTAGACTGTGGTTTATCTTGGTACCAGATGCTATCACCCCTTGTAAATGATTTTCTGAAATGAGCATTTCTATCATAGTATGTTTTATATGATTTCTGAGCTGAGTTTAATTTATTATGAAAATGCTTTTTATTAATGATTTTTGGTTCTAGCATCGATGGTTTTCTAGGTATGTCATCACGTAGTATGCGCGACATTAATATTTGAGCTGGGGTAAATGAATTGTAAACGGGAGTATTGCGGTATGCTAGCAATGACATGTAAATATCTTCGCCATTTTCGAAGCATTTTTCATCATGTTTTTTACCGTTTGAATAGTACGTTCCGCTAGGCCGTTCGCTTGCTGATGATACGGCGATGATGTTACATGTTTGAAGTTCCAAGACTCTGAAAACCTTTCAAACTTCTGACTAACTAAATTTGGAGCATTATCTGAAATCAAAAAATTTGGATGTCTTGCAAAAATGCTTTTCAATTTATTTATTATGTTTTCTGATGATGTGTTATTTTTAAGACTTACAAAGTTCAAAATATTTGGAATAGTAATCTACCACCAGGAGATAATTTTCACGTCTAAATTCAAATAAATCAACTCCAACTTTACTCCACGGTTTCTTAGGAATTTCAATATTTTGTAGGAATTCCTTAGGTTTTGAATTTGAAAAAGTTTGACATACTTCACATCTATTTACAATATTCTCAATCTGAGAAGATATACCAGGCCAGTATACTGATTCTTGAGCTCTCTGTAAACATTTATTAATTCCAAAATGTCCTTGATGCAAACTGTTAAGAACTTTGCTTCTCATCTTTGCCGGAATAATTATTCTCTGATTTTTATAAATTATGCCATTAGCTTCAGTTATCTCATTTTTAAATTTATAATATGGTCGTATGTCTACCGGAACTTTAGTTTTACTTTTTGGCCATCCATCAATTATATATTTTTGCAATAATTTCAATTCATTGTCTGTTTGAGTCAGTTTTTTCAATTCGAGCAGTCTTTCCTCAGTTATTGATACATTTTTTTCTATTAAACAAATTTGAGCTTCTAAATCTTTATTATCAACATATTTTTTATCGATCGTGGCACGTGACAAACTGTCAGCAATTACCAGATCTTTGCCAGGCTTATAAATTAGATTTATATCATATTTTTGCAAAGACAGTAACATTCTCTGTAACCTCGCAGGGCACATATTTAATGGTTTCTCAAAAATATTAATAAGTGGTTTGTGATCAGTTTCGACTGTGAATCTTCGACCAAATACATGCTGATGAAATTTTTCCACCCCGAAACAAACAGCTAACAATTCTTTTTCTATTTGTGCGTATCTAGTCTGAGTGTCTGTCATAGTTCTAGATGCATAAGCACAGGGCTTATCACCTTGCAGTAATGCTGCGCCTAAACCGTTTTTAGAAGCATCAACTGAAATTACTACTTCTTCATTTGGATCAAAAAATTTTAATGAATCACTAGATATTATAATTTGTTTTAATTTATTAAACGCATCCTCATGTATTTTTTGCCAATTGAACATCGTATTATTTTTAATTAAATCACGTAAGGGTTTTGTTTTTTCTGATAAATTATTTACAAATCTACCTACATATGTTATAAGACCTAGAAATCTCTGAACATCTTTCTTGTCTTTAGGTATAGGCATATTTTTTATTGCTTCTGTTTTTTCATCGTCGATTGAGATACCATCTTTTGAAAATTTATAACCTAAATATGTCACTTCGCTTTTATTAAATTTGCATTTATCTACATTAAATTTGACATTATTTTTTCTTGCCACTTCTAAAACAGATTTTAGCCTTTTATTATGCTGTTCCTGATCTTCACCCCATACTAACAAATCATCTATGTAAACAGCTACACCTTCAGCTTTAAACATTTGCCTAAACCTGTCTTGAAAAAGTTCACCATTCAGTGGTTTCATTTACTTTTTCAATAATTTTGTTTTCTTCCATGTGATCTAAACATTTTTTTACCTCTTTTTCTAATGCAAAAGGAATTTTACGAATGGGCTGAACAACCGGTTTGGCACCTTCTTCTATTTCAATATGATAAGGTAGACCAATGTTACCTATACCTTCAAACACATCTTTGTATTCTATAAGTAAATTATCTATTTCTGAATTATTATTTGTGACATCATCTATTCTTTTAATCATCCCCAAATGAGTACTAGCACCTAGTCCCAAGATCGATTGATAGTTTTCTTTAGTTACATAGAAATCTAAATTATAAATTTCATTTTTATATTCAACATCTGTATTAAGTTTACCTAAAATTTTAATTTTTTGTTTTGTATAAGTCATTAAAATATCGTCGACATTTCTGATTTTATCAAGTAAACAAGGATTTATCTTAATTAATTTATCTTTAGATATTAAATTCACTTTCGCTCCACAATCTATTTTGAATTTCGTACTCACATTGTTTATTTTTATTTCAGTTAACCACTCCTTGTTTTGGTCTGGATTACCACATACTTCATCTATTGTAAAAGTGTCATTACTTGTTATTGCATTTTCTTCTTGTTGTCTCATCATGTTTTCTTCATTTGTTTCAATTAAATTGATGTGGTTCATTCTGCAAGCATAAGAAAAATGATTGAATTTCTTACATACCGTGCATTGCTTCCCAAATGCAGGACATTTATTAATTTCATGAGTCTTCTTGCATTTTGTGCAGTTGACAATCATCTGATTTCTTGACCTTGACATTGATGTGCTGTTATTTCTGCCATTATTTTTCATTCCGCGATACTGCGTTTTGATTGCTGCGTTGCCAGGTCTGCTTCCACTATTACGATATCGATACTCATGATGATAGTTTGCTGATGCAGGACTTGAGGATTTGACAACGTTGTATTGTTGTCTGGAAGTATTTCTCACCACGTCGACCTCCAGGTTACCTCTCGCTTTACTGGTCATCTCCTTGTTTTGTTGCTTCGTATTTTCTGCTATTATACAGAATTCCACAGCTTTATCCAAGGTCAGGCTGGTTTTTTCTAGAAGTTTTTCTCGTAAATTATCTTCTTTGATTCCGATAATTAACATAGTTTTCACCAACTCGTCTTGTAGATCTCCTAATTCACTCTGCTTTGCCTTGTTTTTGAGTTCAGTAACAAATTGTTCGATTGTTTCATTGGTTTGTCGATATGACAGAAATTTGTATCGTTCATAAACGATGTTTTTCTTTGGCACGAAATAATTATCAAATTTATTAATTAGAGGTTCTAATTTGTCTTCCTCTTCTTTCGGAATGATGAACGTCATATATATTGGAATGGCATCTTCTCCTAGGAAATGAAGAAGTTGTGCACATAGGATCCTTTGATTTTTCATATCGAGATTCGCCGCTTTCACATAATTTCTGAATTTCAGTAGCCAAATTTTCCAATTTTCGGCCAGATTGCCGGACATGCACATTGGTGCCGGTCCTTTGATATCCATACTTAATTTTACTTTTTCTTCTTCACTAACACTTATTGTTACTTTTTTATCTTCTTTCGTCATGCGTGCCTTTAATTTTTACTATTATTTGCTTTAATTTATATTGCTCGTAGGTACTTTATTAATTTATACTTCGACTTTCAATTATTAAATTGACGAACTAACACTGATACCAATACTGACTACTGATACTGATACTGATACTGACTGCGCCATATTATATAGTCGTGGGGAGGTTTAATACCAAACACGATGAGTGCCGGACGTAAACTGATTTATTCAAATATAAAATAAAACCAGAAACATGAAATGTATTAATTGTCATTGTCAATATCACAGATCACTAAATAATAAAGATTATAATAATAAATAAATAAGTACCAGGCAACCAGTAATTCAGTTACCTGACAACATGTGTTTTTAAAATACAGATTATCCCTCAGCTTCCTCACGGACTTATCCTCGGTGTAGACTTTTGGGAGAAATTGGGGATCGTACCAGATTTGTTCCATGGAGAATGGTGTTTCACCAAGAGTGATCACACAAGCGAGATGGCTGTAAGTGGGATACAGGATGTGGATTCCTTGACTATCGACGAACGGTCTGTTTTAGAGGGAGTTGTGTCCGAGGCATTTTTACGCATGGGGGAGAAATTAGGATGCACACATCTGGTTGAACATGAGATCCATACCAGCTCCCCACCCATAAAACAAAGGTATTATCCCATCTCTCCAGCACTTCAGAAGATCGTCAATGATGAGTTAGACAATATGTTGGAGCAAGATATAATCGAGAGCAGTACATCTGCTTGGTCTTCCCCGATTGTTATGGTGAAGAAGGCAGATGGGGGCTGGCGCTTCTGTGTTAATTATAAGAAACTTAATGCAGTAAGCATTCCTGACGCTTATCCTATTCCTTATGTAGGGGCTATCCTCGTAAACTGCGAGATGCGAGATTTTTGACCACCCTCGATATTAAATCGGCATATTGGCAGATCCCCATAGCGAAAGAGTCGCGACCTCTTACGGCATTTACCGTTCCTAACAGAGGACTATTCCATTTCAAACGTATGCCGTTTGGACTTCACTCCGCCCCAGCTACCTGGCAACGGTTGATTGACAGGGTACTCGGCGCTAAATTCGACAAATATGTATTTGTATACTTGGATGATATTATTATTTGCACACCCGATTTCGATAAGCATATAGAGGTACTGAAGGAAGTACTTAATAGAATAACAGCGGCAGGGCTTACCTTGAATAGGGATAAATGTCTATTTTGTCGAAAGGAATTAAGGTACTTGGGGTATGTCGTAAATGAGTCAGGTCTTTTGGTTGATCCAGAAAAAGTGGAATCAATTGTGGGCATTCCGGTACCGAAGACTGTTACTGAAGTTAGACGAATTGTAGGTTTAGCGTCATGGTATCGTCGCTTTATCCCGGATTTTTCGACAATTATTTCACCGTTAACTCGGCTTACTCAAAAAAATCAGAAGTTCATCTGGACTGATCAGTGTGAACAGGCTTTGGAAAAGGTCAAACAGTTGTTGGTTTCGGCACCCGTGCTGGCATGCCCGGGTTTTGGCTTGCCGTTCTCTGTTCAGACGGATGCTTCGGACTATGGGCTAGGTGCAGTTCTTACACAGAACCGCCCTGAAGGTGAGCAAGTAATCTGCTTCTTGAGTAGATCTCTCACAAAGGCTGAAAGGAAATATACAACGACCGAAAAGGAATGTCTGGCCGTCTTATTCGCTGTCGAAAAGCTGCGTCCTTACTTGGAGGGTACGAAGTTCACCGTGATAACAGATCATTATAGTTTGAAATGGCTCTTTGACATGAAGGACCCGATTGGGAGAATAGCGCGTTGGGCCTTACGGCTGCAACAATACGATTTTGAGGTGGTTCATAGAAAAGGAAAGGAACATGTTGTTCCGGATGCGCTGTCCAGAACGGTTCCATGCCTAGACGTAATAGACGAGCAAATGAAATGTTCCACGGACAAGTGGTATGAACAAATGATTAGACGAGTGACCAAATATCCTAGTCAATATCCGGTGTGGAGGTATGACCAGGGCAAGCTTTTTAAACATGTCAAGTCTCGGTATCCTAGTTTGACAAGCAACCAATGGGTAACTGTCGTTCCCAAGGAGCAGAGGGCAGACCTTATCAAAGCTCATCATGATCCACCAACATGTGGCCACTTGGGCGTATTCAAAACGGTTTCTCGACTCTCCTTAAAATATTACTGGCCTAAACTAAGGATGGACGTTGCGAGATACATTCGGACATGCACGACCTGCATAAGGACCAATCCCGAACAAAAACCTCCGCGAGGACAAATGCTGTCCGCACATACCGAACTCTCTCGACCATGGGAGCTGGTTAGTGTCGATCTTGTGGGACCACTGCCTAGATCCACTTCAGGCTATGTTTATATTCTATCTGTGATGGATTGTTTTAGTAAGTATGCTCTATTTTACCCGTTGCGCTCGGCCAGTGCCAGTGCAGTGGTTAGGTGGTTGGAGGACCATGTTATCCTTGTCTATGGAGCCCCGAGGAGCATAATTGTCGACAATGGCAGCCAATTCCGCAGTGCATTGTTCAGGAGCACACTGGGAAGGTACGACATTAGGATACGATATACGCCTAATTACCACCCACAGGCCAATCCGGTAGAAAGAGTTCACCGAGTTCTCAAGACCATGCTAATGGCGTACGTTTCGGAGAACCAGAAAAGTTGGGATAGGTTTTTGGCAAAGGTGGCCTTCGCGATTCGTTCGTCACGTCACGAAGTAACACAGGTAACTCCGAATTTGCTCAACTTTGGACGGGAAGTATATCTTAACGGGAAAGAAGTGGTTGCAGACGGTGCTGTCGTTCAGGGTAAAGACCGCAAGGAGGCATTAGAAGAGATTTTTAAGGATGTTCGTAAGCGCTTGCAGACTGCTTATGATCGAAGCAGGAAAGTCTATAATTTGAAGCACCGTAATGAGAGATTCAGTCTTCATCAAAAAGTCTGGAAACGCAACTATGCAATATCAGACGCCTCCAAGAACATCACGGCGAAATTAATGCCTAAGTTTTGCGGCCCATATAAAATTATTGCCATTCCGTCGCCCTGGACATATGAATTGGAGGATGAGAACCATCGATCAATCGGGCTCTGGAATGCCAAAGGTTTAAAATCTCACCCTCCTGATGACGATTCCAGTGATACAGAGTAATGATTGGTCCTTGAGAGTCGTCGCGTTATCCCTTTATATTATGTTATTTGTTCCGTTATATTATATATTTTTGGCTACAATTTTCGTTCACTTCTTCGTGCGCAATTATAAAAGTCCCTGCGAAACTTTTTTTTCTCTTTTTTTTTTTTTTTGGGTGAGGTGGAGTTGTTACATGTCAGAAATGGACTGTAAAACAATAGTTGTGTCAGTTGTGCCATCTGGGTTTCAATTAATTAATTTACAGTAAGTGGATCTGCAAAATAAAATATTTATAAAACTTTATCTGAAAGGTTCCTGACGATAATGAATAACTGAAATTGGCGATGTTCTCCAGTACAGCGATATTTACATATTTCTGTTACACTTCTCGGGATAGTAAATCTGGTATTAAGTAGGTGGAGCTACTGTTAGACGTGGGGCTTCTTCTTGAAAATCCTAACGGAGCCGCCATTCCTTTTTTCCGAAATAAAGTAAGAGGTTTGTTTTTGCCAAGTGGTGTTATAAACCCTTCGCCTGTGCGGATTTTCTTTTATCGGAATATTGGCATTTATTTGTGAAAGGGAGATTAAGGTCCTGTATGCTGCTCTGGGTAGACGCCATCACTAGGACTCTCGTATGAGGATTTATCCTTTCGCCGCAAGGCTCCCGGTCTACGTCGTGAGATTTCGAAGGCCCTCACACTATCTGGGGTAAGTCATTTTGGCTATAACCATTTCCAGAAGTTTATCGTGGAACCCCTTTCCAACTTGATTGGTTTTCTTGTAGGCCTTTATTCCCGCATCTATAAAATTTCCACTAAAGGGGCACCTTCCGTCTCATCTGACATCGTACACTGAAAGCTGACCTGCACCTGCGGGATCCTTCCACCCCGACTCCCCTTCGTATCGTCACTACCACCATCAAGACCTAGCTGACCTTTGACGCCCCTGGTTATATTCCTGAATACGGGACAGTGATAAGTACCAATATAAACATCAGATATAAACTCTAGTACAACAGATAGATCTACGCCGACCGTCGTCGAATTTAATTTGATAGAACCCCTTCAGGGTCCATTGAAACCCAGCTCACCCTTCAATAAGCTGAAATAGTTATTAAACATATTACTTCTTTTCTGTTATTGTTGCTATTCTCGATTGTGAAGCAAGGGTACGTGCACGTAACTCGAGGGCTATGAATTATAACCACGAATGTATAATTATTATCTGGTTAGTTATTCAGATTATATGGATTTAATTTACCATTATTATTATTGTTGAATCTTTAATAAAATAAGTACCATTTCACCACCACCCGTTGGTGTGCAAACTTACTTATCGAGTCCTATTTTCTTTTTTTTAATTCGAGAAGAAAGAAAGTAGTACGACCCACCCCTGATGGGATACGCGGCTTTCAAATATTGATAGTATATTAGGAGCAGCGGTGACAATAGCTAACATTTTTTCTTTGGGGACTAGAGTAATTCATTACTGGGTGCATTCTACTATTTTCAATTTAAACAAAAACACATTAAAACTTAAGTTAAAATACCATAAAATTAATTTCTCTATCTACTACATTATTGCACTTCTTCTTATCTATTGGTCTAGTTCAATCACAGTTATTACAATTATTATTTTATAAATTTTACATTTTTGTCTAGGTAACATGTGCTCTCTATGCATTTTAAGTTGGTTATAATTTCTATTCTACTCCTTCTATTAACTGCTAATTTTTTTTTTTTTGACAAGAGTGACAGCTTGTCACTTGGAAGAAGGCGACTTCTTTCATATGATTGATGACTTATGTCTATTGTCTTCTTTTTCTTTATCCTGTCTTAAGTTCTACGGTATTATGCCAGTACTTAACATTTTGAGATTTACAAATTTTAACTGCTTATAATAGACAATCTAAACTACTATTTAATCTTTAACCATCAATAATATCTACCTATTATCATGGAAAATCAAATATGAATAAATGCTACTAATATTTTGAATATCTGTTCTAGAGTTCATCGAATTAGCCTGTCTTTTTATGTGGTACATTTCTTTGAAAGTTCTTTTTCTTTCATGTCTCTCGACCTCCAAAACTCCGGCATTTTCATAATTCATTGTGTGACCTGTTTTTCGACAATGCTCAGCCAGTGCGCACTTTTTTGCAGGATTTTTTATATCACTTTTGTGTTGACACATCCTTCTACTTAATTGTTGTGATGTTTGACCCACATAGACCTTTTCGCACGCAGAACAAGGAACAATATAGACTACATCTGACATTTTTTCAAGTGGAATTTTGTCTTTTGTTTTACTAAATATTTTCCCTACTGTCCACTCATTTTTTCTCGCAATTTTTAAGCTCTCATCTCTCAATATATTAATTAATTTAGGTGTTAAATCACTTATCATTGGGATTGATGCATACTTTATTTGGTTAATGTCATTTGTTAACTCATCACTCACCACCGGAACGTCTGCAACTCTCTCTTCGTTATTAAGTACATTAGATGCTATCTTTCTTAATAGTGATTTTGGATATCCATTCTTAGTCATGATATCCAGAAATTCATTTATGCTGTTTCTCTTTAGTGATGGGTGTGCTATCTTCGCTATCCTTCGACACATCGCTCCCACCAAACTTAGTTTTTGTTGCATCGGATGATTAGATTTGTAGTGTATGTACCTACCTGAACTCGTTGGTTTTCTATACCAGTTTAGAATTATTTTATTGTTTTCATTTCTTATTAATTTTGTATCTAAAAACGGGACTGATCTGTCAGTTTCCCTTTCGATTGTAAATTGAATATCAGCGTTGAAACCGTTAAATATGTTCAGCGTATTATTAATTTCATTTTCTGGGACTGCACAGATTATGTCATCTACATATTTTTTGATAAATGGGAGTTCGAAGGTCAGAAGTGCAGTAACCGAGTCAAGCACAAAATCCATCACCAATCCCGCTATTATTGGGCTTAAATTCGATCCCATAGGTGAACCAAAAATTTGTTTATATAATCTACCATTATATGAAAAATAACTCGAGTTGAAAACGAACCTAACTATGGTGAGAAATTCGCTTTGAGGAATGTTCGTGTTCTGAGCGATGCTCTCCCAATTTTTTTCTATTGCTTGAATAGCTAATTCTAT
The DNA here is from genome assembly GCA_910589415.1 of Malachius bipustulatus. NCBI lineage: Eukaryota > Metazoa > Arthropoda > Insecta > Coleoptera > Melyridae > Malachius > Malachius bipustulatus. The sequence continues at coordinate 16,795,838 of OU342638.1, read as the reverse complement.
TGGGATGTTACTAAACAGTGACACAACATCAAAGCTTACTACTACGTAGCCTTCAGAAAGTTGGAAATCATTCATAAAGCTCGCAAATTCGAAAGAATCCTTTACAAAATACCTATTTTGGTTGTTAACTGACTTATCTAGGATTTTAGCTATAAAAATTGAAATTTTAGTAGTTGGAGTACTTATTGATGAAATAATAGGTCTTAGTGCAAGCTCTTCTTTATGTATTTTAACTGTTCCGTAGAACCGTGCTGGAATTGATTTATAATTATACAAGGACTTGCCTATTTCTGCTGTTACGAATTCTTTTTTTACTAAGTCTTTTATCAGCTCATTGCTCCTCGCTTGAATGGTCAATGTGGGGTCAGTTGTAAGTTGTTTGTAGTATTTATCATCACTTAATATCCTACTGGCTAACCTGTCGTAATCATTTTTTCCAATACCTACGGTCACATTACCTTTATCTGACTTTAAAATTAGTAAATCTGGATTCTCCCTCAAGTACCTCCGGCACTCGTAGAACTCCTTTTGTAAGTTATTTTTATTATAATCCACTTTCTTAATGTGATTAGTAATTTCGTTCGTCGTAATAGATCTCAGAATGTTTTTTTCATCGTCATTTATTTGTTTATTTTGGATTATGTGCTCTACGGATGCCAGAAGACCAGACATGGAGATCTCTTTTTTTGGTATGTCAATGCCAAACTTGGGGCCCAGGGACAAGAAATTCTTAATTTTATCAGGAATTTGTAAGTTACTGCAATTTTTGAACCAAGACTGCTGTGTCTTTACTTCTGTGAACTGTTCAACTTTTAATCTATTAATTTTATTAAGGTTTGTTGTTTTTATGTTATGAAAAATTCTATTATATTTTATTGTGTGACGTCTATGAAACTCATTAAGTATTCTCCCAGGTAGAGACTGTCTAAGCTGTAACCACAACTCCGAGTACTCCCTCTCTGTTTTTATCACATTTTTCACAGCAATCTTAATCTCTAAATTAAGGATTTGATGTATCACCTTCCTCCTCGTTCTCTCCGTCTCTCCTGCCTGTGCCATGTCGTTTATTGAACCATATAGACACCTTGTAATAGAATAAATCAATAAAATATAATAGAATTTTTCATAACATAAAAACAACAAACCTTAATAAAATTAATAGATTAAAAGTTGAACAATTCACAGAAGTAAAGACACAGCAGTCTTGGTTCAAAAATTGCAGTAACTTACAAATTCCTGATAAAATTAAGAATTTCTTGTCCCTGGGCCCCAAGTTTGGCATTGACATACCAAAAAAAGAGATCTCCATGTCTGGTCTTCTGGCATCCGTAGAGCACATAATCCAAAATAAACAAATAAATGACGATGAAAAAAACATTCTGAGATCTATTACGACGAACGAAATTACTAATCACATTAAGAAAGTGGATTATAATAAAAATAACTTACAAAAGGAGTTCTACGAGTGCCGGAGGTACTTGAGGGAGAATCCAGATTTACTAATTTTAAAGTCAGATAAAGGTAATGTGACCGTAGGTATTGGAAAAAATGATTACGACAGGTTAGCCAGTAGGATATTAAGGGCCGGTTGTTCGTACGTCAGTTAAAAATTTTGAGATAACTACTGATTTTAAATTGCAAATTTTGAAAAAACGGCGAATATAATTAATGATCTTGTATTTTTAATCAGTAATTAACTCTTCTTAAAGCGAGCAGAATTCATTTTCAGAAATATCAGACCAATGGTTTGATAATACAGGGCATTTTAAAATCAGTAGTTATCTCAAAATTTTTAACTGACGTACGAACAACCGGCCCTAAGTGATGATAAATACTACAAACAACTTACAACTGACCCCAATTGACCATTCAAGCGAGGAGCAATGAGCTGATAAAAGACTTAGTAAAAAAAGAATTCGTAACAGCAGAAATAGGCAAGTCCTTGTATAATTATAAATCAATTCCAGCACGGTTCTACGGAACAGTTAAAATACAAAAAGAAGAGCTACGTGGCTGATTCTAGCAACAGATTCATATTCGAGAATCACTTTTTTACAGCGGACCAGACAAACACTGCACGGTAAAGTCGAAATAACTATAATGAGTGTATTATTGATTTTTAAATAATTTTGATTGCTCATACGATACGAAATTAGCCTATATTTATCTATTTTTAATAATACCAATTATTACCAACCCTTAATATTCGCTATTTGAAGATATTATTTATAAAAAGTAAATAGGTAGGTATATCATGATCTGTAAAATACGTTATATTAGGCATTATTGCAATCATGAAAATCAAGTAAGAAAACCTAGCATTTTATCGGGTCAGGAACGCTATGGCAGAGAAAAATATTTAGAAGAATTCCCCATCCATCGAGCCCAGTGGCGTTCCGGAACTATTGGGGGTTGAGCAAGAAAAAAATAAAAATAAAAACACGCTTATAATAAAAAAAATTCACAGCATCCACGCGAAACATTGTGGCAGTGAAGCTATAGCAGAGAAAAGTATTTCGAAGAATTCCCCATCCATCGAGCCCAGTGGCGTTCCGGAACTATTGAGGGTTGAGCAAGAAAAAAAACACGCTCAAATTAAAAAAATTCAAAGCATCCACGCGAAACATTGTGGCAGTGAAGCTATAGCAGAGAAAAGTATTTCGAAGAATTCCCCATCCATCGAGCCCAGTGGCGTTCCGGAACTATTAGGGGTTGAGCAAGAAAAAAAAAACACGCTCATATTAAAAAAATTCAAAGCATCCCCGCACAACATTGTGGCAGTGAAGCTATGGCAGAGAAAAATATTTAGAAGAATTCCCCATCTATCGAGCCCAGTGGCGTTCCGAAATTGTTGGGGGTTGAGCCGGAAAAAAAAATAAAAATAAAAACACGCTTATAATAAAAATAATTCACAGCATCCACGCGAAACATTGTGGCAGTGAAGCTATAGCATAGAAAAGTATTTCGAAGAATTCCCCATCCATCGAGCCCAGTGGCGTTCCGGAACTATTGGGGGTTGGCAAGAAAAAAAAAATACGCTCATATTAAAAAAATTCAAAGCATCCACGCACAACATTGTGGCAGTGAAGCTATGGCAGAGAAAAATATTTAGAAGAATTCCCCATCTATCGAGCCCAGTGGCGTTCCGAAATTGTTGGGGGTTGAGCCGGAAAAAAAAATAAAAATAAAAACACGCTTACAATAAAAAAAAATCACAGCATCCACGCGAAACATTGTGGCAGTGAAGCTATAGCAGAGAAAAGTATTTCGAAGAATTCCCCATCCATCGAGGCTAAGGGCGTTCCAGAACTATTGGGGGTTGAGGAAGAAAAAAAAACACGCTCATATTAAAAAAATTCAAAGCATCCACGCACAACATTGTGGCAGTGAAGCTATGGCAAAGAAAAATATTTAGAAGAATTCCCCATCTATCGAGCCCAGTGGCGTTCCGAAATTGTTGAGGGTTGAGCCGGAAAAAAAAAATAAAAACACGCTTACGATAAAAAAAATCACAGTATCCACGCGAAACATTGTGGCAGTGAAGCTATAGCAGAGAAAAGTATTTCGAAGAATTCCCCATCCATCAAGCCCAGTGGCGTTCCGGAACTATTGGGGGTTGGGCAAGAAAAAAAATTAAAAACACGCTTACATTAAAAAAAAATTTCCTGTCAGCGTGGTTGGATTTGTAGCAGCAAAGCTGGTATACAAAAAAATTCTCCAAGTCTTCTTCTATAAGACGAACCTACTCGCATGTCTCCACTTTCGGGTGGGGGGTTGTAATAACCACCCCTATATTAAAAAAATACCCTGTCAGCTTGGTTGGATTTGTGGCAGCAAAGCTGGTATACAGAAAAATTCTCCAAGTCTTCTTCTATAAGACGAACCTACTCACACGTCTCCACTTTCGGGTGGGGGGTTGTAATTGCCACCCCTATATTAAAAAAATTCCCTGTCAGCGTGGTTGGATCTGTGGCAGCAAAGCTGGTATACATAAAAATTCTCCAAGTCTTCTTCTATAAGACGAACCTACTCGCACGTCTTCACTTTCGGGTGGGGGGTTGTAATTGCCACCCCTATATTAAAAAAATTCCCTGTCAGCGTGGTTGGATCTGTGGCAGCAAAGCTGGTATACATAAAAATTCTCCAAGTCTTCTTCTATAAGACGAACCTACTCGCACGTCTTCACTTTCGGGTGGGGGGTTGTAATAACCACCCCTATATTAAAAAAATTCCCTGTCAGCGTGGTTTGATTTGTGGCAGCAAAGCTGGTATACAGAAAAATTCTCCAAGTCTTCTTCTATAAGACGAACCTACTCGCACGTCTCCACTTTCGGGTGGGGGGTTGTAATTGCCACCCCTATAACTCTTACATATTACTATAATAAAAGTTAATATAAGAAATATACGAAAAGCATTTCGTATAAAGTAAATGTTATTTGGTAATACAGGAAATTACAACTTGTAAAACAATACTGGTGTTTGATAAAGGGGAAAATAATTCGGCTAATCGTGAAATATTTTACTTACAAAGAATAAAAGCAAAAGAAAAACTCTGTTAGATTTTTTGGAAGCTGTTATCAACTTTTTTTACAAGTTCGATTGACTTTTTTTCTCAATGTGTTTAAATATTTGATCGAAGGTATATGAAGTTTTTAATTTTAAATCGGATTGCTCTTTTCCAATCATTTCTCTATATTTCTTATAGTATGTTTCATTTTGGTGAGCCAATCCGTAATATTTCATAGTTATTTTCGTATGTAGAAATGCGAGAGAGACGAAGCATACAAATTTAATGTCATCAATTTCACAATATTTAAGAAAATTTTCACATAACTTCAAAGAGGTATCAAAATCTGTATATACTATAATTGGTGTATCTGTTTCCAAAAATTGACGACAGTCGTCAGAGTCATTTCGGTTAACATATAATGCTTGTAACTCATTTTTGAAATACCGCACAATATATTTGGATTCCATTTCGGTGAGTGTCCAGTAATTTCTTCGATTAATAAAAGGATTATCCCCAAACGAATGGCACATGTGACACGCATAAATGAAAGTTGTTTTTTTTGCTTCTTCGATGGTTATTTTTTGTTTGTCAAGAGAAGAACATCGGAAGTGAACCCACCTACTGCAATTGGAGCACTGAACATAGCATTCTTGACCGTCTTTGCCACAGTACAGACATCGATGGTAAACCGGATCAGAAGATAATAGAAGAATATTTTGTATTTCCAGACGGAAAATTTCTGGTTCGAATTTTTTAATCAATGAAATATCTGAAACGCTGTTCACTTGTGAGAAAATACTTATATAAAAAATTACGTAAACTCCACAATTCACGCTATCTTCTTGTTGGGGATAATCCTTTATTGAAGAAATGGTCCACTTTCGCACATTGTACCTTTCCCCTTTATGCATTTGCTCTCTGGTAATTAAGAAGTTTTTAATTTTTTTGAAAATATATTCGGTATCTAATGAGTAGGTTTTGCTTGGGTTAAGTATATACACTGTTTTATTTCTCAAATCAAGAACCAGTAAAATCCAATGTAGGCCCCTATCGTTGTATGGCAGCAGGATGTAGTTGATGTTATCGAGAACTTTAATGTATGGTGCGAATTTTTTAAAGTGTTTCATTTCGTCTTGGAATAATATATGCGTGGAAATGGTGTCAATGTAGTAGATTTGCTGACTCTCTTTCAAAATTGAGAAGGCCGCTGCGTCAATACAGTAATCGGACAACCACCTTTCCTGATCATTAAGTACAACGCCGTTGTTGTTTTTTAGGGATGTAAGGGTCCTAAGATCGGAGCTGTGGAGAAATATGCAGTTGTCACTATAAGTGAAGACACCAAAAACAAAACTACATTCAAACGAAGATGAAAGATAAAATTGTTAAATTCCTAAAGAAAATCTTCTTTAGGAGTTTTCGACTCCTTTTTCTTGGGTGGCTCTGTTACTTCAATCACCTGTTCAGGTTTACGGTAAACCTTTTTGTTTATTGCCCAACTATTTGGTGTCGAATTGACAGCTATCTGCCTACAAAAATATTCTAACTGCTCAAACGACTCTATCTGCAAAAGACATAATTTACTATTCAAATCTGGAGATAAATTTCTCCTTACGATCTTGATTTGCTCTGCAGTAGACAACGGTACCAAAAGATGAGAAAATTTCATCCTAATCCTAGCCAAAAATGTAACCACACTTTCCCCACTAGTCTGCCTAAATGATCTAATTTCAGCTAATAAATCTTCATCATAGTTCGGAGGGATAAACGTTGACCTTAGACGCCATTCTAATTCGTCCCACGTCCTAACCTGATACTTAATATTCCTAAACCAGGAAAGTGCTGGTTCTTTAAAAAGATCCACTGCGCAATGTAACGTACCTTACTGGGGTCTTGTACAAACCGGGTGGAAATCTCCGTTGTCCTTCCTGAAAAGCTTACCAAAAATTGACCTGGTTCCTTAAGGCGAGCGAAAGCGTTTTGATGGGAAGTGATGCTGGGAGAAATAAAAGAAGTATTTCATTTCTCAGACCATTTTAATTCAAAAAAAACTTAATCTTTAAATGATTTTACAATGTTAAGGAGTTTTCTTTCAATTTCCATTACTTTTCAAAGTTTCGTGAAAAAGGTTTTGGTTTCCCTGGATTTTAAACAATATTAGACTGAATTGATAATTAATGGTTTCCCTGGCTTCTGATAATAATTTTAATTTGATTGATTTTAATTGATTTATTGATCTGCTTGAAAATCGAAATTAATCTGTCAATAATTAATTGGTTTATTATATCCTCTAGGTTGAGATGGTCTTCTGGTTCCTTTGATTTCTGAAAAGAAGGAGAAAATTCGGAAGAGTATGATGTTCAAACATTTTGACATTCGATGTGATTTAAAAAAATGTAATCATTATCGGTAACCCCTTCTCGAGTGTTACTGAGTAAACTAATCATTTTAGTTTTAGCACTTTGCTATTGTTTCTAGGCTTTCCTAGTTCTTTGGATAATTATTGCAGGATTAGGTGAGATTATAATGCAAGTATTTAAATTAGCCTTTAGGACAGGCGAATTTTATTCTGAATTGAGCATTGATTCAATTGCTGTAATTAATTACTTGTAATTAATAATGTGTTATTGGTATGGTGCTTTCGAGTTAACTTCTCGTAGGTTTATAAAAAAACTAAAAATGTGCTTAGCTTTAAAGGGTTTAATTTTCCCTGTTTGATTTTGTATATTTGATAGGTTTGTTTATTGACTTTCAATTGAAGTCCACTTTTATTAAATTCTTTGTATAAAAATATTAGACCTTAGTCCATTGTGTCTTTGGTTACCTTAGTAACAGAATATGATTGGTTCATAAGCTTAGAAGTATAAATATTGTATTGCGCATTGTGTTTGTTCATTTGGTTTATTAGGTTTATCAGAAAATATTTTGACTGATAATAATTAATTTAGTTTGTCTTTTTAGACTTAAAGAATAGTTCACCATCGGTGAGGCTATGTTAGTGTTAATTGATTATTAGATATTATAAATTATACGAAAATCTCTTAATCATAGAGTTTTGATTGGATCGCTTTTGCGAGATAACTATTTATGATTATGTTCGATATTTTATTTATAATGATAGTCTCTTTTGGACTGTTTAATATTCCTGTTATCTTTGTAACATTTACCAATTTTGGTAGGTACTACTTTTATATTGGTTTTAGATTTGTTTGGTTTATAGTGCTAACGTCACTTGTAAAGTTAATTTCCTCTCTCTCTCTCTCTTTTATTATTCCTGTTTGTTTCACTGTTAATGAATCATCTGACCAGGTTAGGATAAGGAAAACCAAATTGTTTAGGGAACAGTACTGCCGTCACCTGACGAAAGACAAAAGAACGACATCTCCAAGCCCGGAGGGTAGCGAATTGACCGCGCCGGGTCGACAAATAATTAATATCCCACGTTGCGAAACGTCATTGCGCTCGAATGTTTTATATTTATCGTTGCAGCAATTTGCTGAATATTTTATATTTATCGTTGCAGCAATTTGCTGAATAATTATGTTGTTTTCGTTGGCCGTCTGGTTGGTATAAAATTTCATTATAATTGTTGATAACTTTCGATGTAGGTTTAATAATTGTTGTTGGGCCTCTTGGGCTGATAGGTATGTTTGTTGGTATTTTTGATTTTTGTTTATGCCTTGTTAGGCGTGATGGTTTTATCACATTTGGTATAAAATATACTGTTGATTTGGCCTCGTTGGGCATAATTGTTTATAATGTTTGTTATAAATATAGTTTTGGTTTAGCCGCTTTTGGGCATGATTGTTGATAATATTTGTTTATAAATATGGTTTTGGGTTAGCCGCTTTTGGGCATGATTGTTGATAATATTTGTTTATAAATACGGTTTTGGTTTGGCCGCTTTTGGGCATGATTGTTGATAATATTTGTTTATAAATACGGTTTTGGTTTGGCCACTTTTGGGCATGATTGTTGATAATATTTGTTTATAAATATAGTTTTGGTTTGGCCACTTTTGGGCATGATTGTTGATAATATTTGTTTATAAATATAGTTTTGGTTTGGCCGCTTTTGGGCGTAATTGTTTATAATATTTGTTTATAAATATAGTTTTGGTTTGGCCGCTTTTGGGCGTAATTGTTTATAATATTTGTTTATAAATGTAGTTTTGGTTTGGCCGCTTTTGGGCGTAATTGTTTATAATATTTGTTTATAAATGTAGTTTTGGTTTGGCCGCTTTTGGGCGTAATTGTTTATAATATTTGTTTATAAATGTAGTTTTGGGTTTTGTTGTTGCCTTGTTGGGCATAGTAGGTATTACGATTTACTGAAATCTAACTGCTGCCACTTAACTAAGATAGACTAGTCACTTCTGGTTGAATGCTATGGAGGACCCGTCGGCTGTCACAGTGTGGACTCTAAACTAGAGCGTCGTGGTAGTGACCCGTATCTGGTTCTCCAGAGGGGTTCCTGAGATGAAGAATCAGTTATCGCACAATACCCAGATCACCAACGGGGCTCCCGGGCGAGACCGTCAGCGCTTACACGTACAGGATTCTCTGGAGGGGTTCCTAGTATAAAGCACCAGTTATCACACAATACCCAGAACACCAACGAAGGCTTAACGATCCCGGTTTTCCACCATAGCGATGTTACCAACTTATTAGAGTATAGATTCCGTGAAAAGTGATTTGGATAGGAATCCATGAAGATATATGTAAATAAATGTTTGGAATAGTTGGATTTTGATGGACACAACAATTTATAGGATTTTTTCTGTTTGTAATGAACGACAAGCAATTAAAATGTGCTTAGTATGTAGTTTCCAGGAACGGATACTTGTTTGATAAAATAATAATTTCTCGATGAAGTCCCAGAGAAACTGGGGTCACTTCCTTGATTTGTTTCCGGAAAAGTCGGATAATTTGAAGTGTTTGAACTTATTTGCATGGAAACGTCGATAAAGGATTATTCGAAAAAGAGAGAAAATGTTTGGCTCTTTTTTCTGTTGTTTTAAAGTTGAGAGGTTCATCGTACAATGAAGAAAAACTGAAGAGGTGCTGACAATAAAATTAATCGGTCCTTTTCGTAGTGATTGTGAGTGCTGAGACATTTCCCTGATTATTAGACGGAGCTAGGAAAATATTGTAGATGAGCAATATCATTTAGAAAAATGATCTCATAGGTATATTTCGACTGTGAGAGTCTGTGTTGAAACTCGGCTATTTGACCGTGTTGATTATTGGAAATGCACCTGATAATTAATTATTTCTTTATTGTCACAAATGGAAAATATAAGTCTTGGTAAGAAAATTTACCAAACCTTATCTGAGATCATGAAACTGATCTTATTCGATGTTCAAACCATAGTGCTAGTGCTATCTGTAAAGATATAGTTTATTAGCTTTATTAATAAACTAGGTATCTCCCACCTAAACAGCCTATATACCAACCAGAGGTTCTTTTGATATAAACCCAGAATGCATAGATGCTTATAAAAGCATGATTTTTCATTGAATTAACACTGCCTCATTCTCCGAGCGCCAGTGTATAGACAAACAATAATTCATTAACAGGTCCTAGATCGAAAGGTACTTACATGAACTCATTGTGTCTAAGTTCCACACATGGCCTTTTAACCCTTTTCTTTGCTCTACTACTAACTACTGTCACACTGTTTGCCTTCTCACTCACACGCTTGCGTTTTCTTCGAAAACGGAAGCCTTAAAACCCCAATGAGTCATCATACTACCTTTTTACTTACATTCTGGTGAATGTTGACGCGGATGATGAGAGAGAGTTTTGTACAAAAACGGAACCACTTGTTTTAAGTGGATTAATTTCATTTGGTCATTTCATATTTTGCTTTAAGCGCCTTAGCATGAATTAATTCTAAAATTGATTGATTCGGAAATTAATGAATTTGGCCTTATTTGTTCCTAGAGGAAATACCATAAGTGGTAATTAAATATATTTTCAAGGGTTTTACCATATCGGTTGATAATGATTGGTTGAAAATTTGATTAAATAAAATGCAAAATAATCTCCCTATACCTCACAAATAATTATAAGAATAATAATTTTAAAGTAATGAATATTCTAGTATACTTATTATTATTAATGAAACATCTATGGCCGCTATATAAACACACAGGTTGATAATAAAAATGTTATGGATATGTTCAAGTAAAGATGATCGAAAAAAATAGGTATGAGCAAGAAAATATCATAATTGTTGTAAAATGTACACCCGACCTTTTATTAGCCCTCGGGGTGTCGGAGCTCAACGGGGGCCTTCGTCTGGATGGCTTCCAACGCTGCAGGTCTTGGAGGACGGCGGTGTGCAGTTGTTGATTTGTCTCTCCATCTTCGTTTCACTAACACTCGGGGTAAAAAACATCTTCCACAAATTTCCCGTTCGCGAGACAAAATTAGATCACCTGAAGTAGTACTGAAGTGCGAGAAATAACGGCAGGAGCAGGAAGTCACTAAAAGGCTCTTTAAGATTTTACTAGTTACTGCTTCGAAAGTTAAATTTCAACTGTCTAGCTTTCGTTTCAAAAACTTCCGCTTTCCTCAAAAAAATCTCCGGCAGTCGGCGAAGGAGGTCTCCCAGCCAGCCAATCGTATTATTCTTAGGTCTCCCCTAACCAATCATGTTTGACATAGTATCTTCTCTTTGTACTTGGGTTGACTAATGGGTCTCTAAGTGTCCATCGGTGAATTCAAAGAACTCACCTATGAACTGAGCGGTCTCCTCTGAACGTCTCAAGCAATTTCGTTCCGGTTTATTTAGGGTCTGCTTTCTTCCTATTTATAACAATAAACTGCCCATTAGAGTGTTTCTAGCTTTAAAGCGATTTCACGGCAGCTTGTAAAAATTTACTACCGTCTGGGGTTGAATAGAGTTGGGTTATGAAATTCTATGGTAGCCAGGTAGGCTAGTCACTTAAATATATATTAGCTATAATGCAACGCTAGACCATATCGCTGGTGACAAGACGTTGGTATTCAATACCTATGAAAATTATTTGCCGAGAGATAGATAAGACTAATAAAGAAATGGGTCCTTTTGTATAATATCTCGACAGGCTCCTGTTACATGGTCACGTAGGTATTGTCCTTCAAGGATATTGTTATCTTCACACTAAACTTTAGAGAAATTCTTATACTTGGAAGCTGGTGATTTCTCAGATAATAAGCGAAAAAAATTGGCGGTATTTGATAGAGGTGATATTTTTTTGAATGTATTTCGGTTCGTTTCAGCAACTAAACACCTCATCTAAGGGAACTCCTCGAGCCTCGCTCAATTCCTTGACCCGTTCTAAAAATTTTACGACCTCGCAACCCTGTTCTTTCCCAGAAAATGTCAAATTCCACTTATGGACGGGAGTAGATACCTTATTCCTAACGCTAACCTGATTTACCCTTAAATTCTGCGGAATATTGGAATAATCTGGTACTGAAAAAGGATTCGGACTACATAAGTTATCCCTAGGCAGCTTATCATTATAACTACCTGGCTCGGAAACTGTCAAAAAACTAAAATCTCCAATAAAATCGTCCCTAAAAGGGTTCGTTGCTGAAAGCAATTGTGAACTAGTACTTGTATTGGTTGAAATTGTTTCCACGATGGGACTGCTGTCTACAGTCCACCAAGAATCGACTGGACTAGAATTTCCATGTGGCAACAATGGCAACGATGTGTTGACCTCAGAAAATTTCTTACTTAAAATCTCAAAATCGTGACGTATTTGATCTTTTGAAACGACCTCACCAGCACTACAGTCATTTAATCGCCCTATTCTCAGCTTCAAATGAACTATCCTTGACGATAATCTACTATATAATGGAAAATTTTCCTCAATTGATTTAATTTTCCCTAACGACACTTCAATGTTATTAAGAGTTTGCCTACATGCCTCTAAATCTTCATCAAAATCTAACGGTGAAACTGTTGGTACTACTACACCTGATCTTATTAACCTACTTAATTGGGTCCTACGCATGTTATTGTCCCATAAGGGCTCCTCATTTCGCAAAAAGATCTCATACTTAATCTCCTCAACTCTCAAATGAGCTACTTCAAAGCTAGTCCCTAACTCTGAACTCATCTTGACTAATATAAAGATACACAAATACCAAAACTACAAAAAAATATTCAAATAGAGAAACTTCAATTTGGAACGCACAATGTATAGGTACCTTATCAATTAATATTGCTCAAAATTGCAAAAATATTAGTAGTATTATTTACCGTTGTTAATTAACCTTACTTATTATCACCAAATGTCGTTAATATAGGTACACACAATCATAAAAATCCAAAACGTCAATTAGCATAACCACATAAGTACACATAATCATAAAAATCCAAAACGTCAATTAGCATAACCACATAAGTACACATAATCATACAAAAAAAAATACGCAGAAATATACAGAATTACTATACGCTATACAGAAAAACAGCTTCATAAATAAATTAAAATAATATCGACGTATAGTAATTCTGAAACACCCTTTCTATTAAAAAAGATGTGGTTTTGTTCAGCGTTTCATACTGTAAAACTTTTATCTGAAACATTTTTTTGAAATAAGTCAATTATAGGCTGTATTAAATAAAATCAAAGATCGTGACAGAGTCTCCATCCAAAGTCGATATACCAATGCGACGCACGGTGATGTGCCGTATCTATCGCTCGAGCGCGGTTTAATACCTACTCCTAGTGGCTGTATTATTCTTGACGTGAGGAATCCAGTTACAGTGCGAGTTTTAAAAGTCGATTATTTGCAGTTTTATTTCTATATGTTCTGTCATATTTGTATTTTATAATAATTCTTAAGTGTCAATATTTTAATTTTTACCCCTTACAGTGAAAGAAGTGTTTTGTTTTGTAAACCACCTTACCTTTCCTATATATTAGACGCTTTGCATTCTGTATTTTCCCTCCATTTTTAGCAGTTTGAACTGCAGGATATTAAGTACAAAAATGGTTAAAAAATTGAAGAGGAACAAAATAAGCTTGGATAAGTTAACTGAAGCCATACGAAAGTCAAAATTAAATGCCAGCGAATTAGAAAGTCCTTCTTGTGTGGAAGTTCTATTTGAGGTTTTAAATCTAAATGAAAGGAAAAAGCGAGAAAACAAAAGACTCATTCACACACTATTGCGAAGAAATTTAAAGTACGCGAAAAGTATTTGCATTGGTAATCACGATGTGACGAAGCTTGCTCCCCTACGCGATGACGTCAATTCAAAGTGTCTTCCAAGTGAAAAAGACATTCAACATAAATCAACATTTGATTTATATTATGAGATATTTGATGGCCAAGAACAAGACTATCCAGATAACGATGTTGAAAGGTACCGCGTTTTAACTGATGAAGTCGAAGGCATCTCGGAACCAAGTTTGTCAACGGAACTCACCAATGAACGTTTCAGTTTCCTAACTGCTTTTTGTGTGAACCGTTTTGTTGATGATGTGGATATTTTTGAAAACTCTGAGTATCGAAGGAGAGTCGTGAAAAAAGAGTTGGAAAAACGAAATATCAGTTGTGTCTTGATCTTCAAAGGTTTTAGAATCAACAAGAAAATTAAGCAATGGGATAAGTTCTTAGTTGAGTATGCGATGTGCAAACAAACAAAATGCAGAGCTTATAAAATTGAACTACTTTTGAAAGGTGGCTTAACCGATATTACTGTCAACTTTAAAGGAGTTGTAGAGACTGTCCATGGAGGAGAATATGCTTACGCTTTGAAAGGAAAAGAAAGAAAAGACATGAAAGAAATATTGAAGCGATCACTGCCAAATGTTACCAGGAATGCAGCAATTCACGAGGTGGATGAAAACCTAATGCTTGAAGGTAACTGGCAAGCGTTACGTTCTTTACCAGTGTACCAAAAACTTAGATCTGAAGCGCTTGCCGATAACGATGCACACAAAGATCCAACACAAGATCTTATCCTAAAATCAATAGCACAAAACGAAGATGAAAGATATATTCAGTTCCCGTCCGGTAAGACATTGGTGTATTTGTTTTCGAAGGATCAAGTTAAAATTCTAACCGGAAAGGGACGGAAAGTCGATGCTTTTTTCGACGCCACTGGTACCGTTATACGACCAAATTGTTATGAGAAAGGTAAACGGATTTTATATTATGCGCTGGTTGTCAATGCTATGGGAAAGATCATCCCAATAGCTGAGCTGATTACTGTAGCGTGCGCTTTTCCGTATTTATCCAGAACGAATTTACGTGTAGAAAGGTTTACCAAGATGGCGTTCCTTTGGAATGATACCCTCCGCAGGTTCTATAGTTTAAGGCATTGTAGCGAGACCGAGTGACGGGACCGTCAACTCGAGCCCGTCAACTGCCAGTGAGAAGAACTGAACGTCAGAGAGTGTAGTAAGGCGGGGCCAGGAATATATCGATTTTTATTTGGTGAAGGAACTGACGGGAGTTCGTTGGTTTTCTTGTTGTTTGGAATATGATTGAGTGATGTTGTTTCAGTGAAATGGTGTTATTTCGTTTGTTATTTCGTGTTGTGTGGTTAAAAACACAGGTATGAAGTTGTTGTTTTAGTCCTATTTATCAAAACTAATATTTTGTGTCGTTCCTACATACAGGATGAGATTTGTGGATAACCATTATCACAGAATGGAGTAAAGAAGCTCGATGTGGATGATGTAATCTGATCGGTAAGGGAAGATGGCGATTGGTAAAATTTCAGATAGTAACTATTTAATTTGTTTTCAGAGCTTCTACTTCTACTTCTTCTTTTTTTCCTTTTTTTTCTACTCGTCTCCTTTTTTCTTCTTGACTGGTTTTCCTGTGGGTCCGAATTTTGGTACTCCGTTTGTGGTTCAGAAGGTCCTGTTTATGACTGTAGGAATGGCGTCTTTCCGATGAATTGCAGCCATTTTTTTTCCTTTGTGGTCCAGACTAAGGATGGGGTTCTGACGTCACCAACCGAGGAATGAGGAAGCGTCGTGTTGCATCCTACTCTTCTGGTCATCCCTCTTACTTGTTTCTTCGAGTGGAAATGCGACTTAACCAACAAAAGGTACCTCGTCAATGTTATTTTGTGATTGATTTATGTTCTCCAAAGAAAAGAGAAGGATATACCTACCAAATGTTGTTGTTATTTTGATTCAGTAAAATTGTGTTGCCTATAGATGAGTTGAAGATATCTCATCAAGATAATAATGTTAGTATCTTGCAAAATTTGATTATGCCAAGTTGGCATCATGTAATATTTATTTTTAAATAATCATTAAGATAAATTTTTAAGAGAGTAAAATAGAAATTGGCCAATTTAAGTAGGGTTAGGAAATCATTTTTAATTAAATTTCTATGAAGAGTATGGTGGTCCTACCTGGATCCAGCATTTAGTCTTATTACTGTTCTGTTTTCGAAAATAGTATCTAGTATGTAGTTGATCAAGGAAGAATCCTAGTTATTAATTATTTGTCTCACAATACAATATCTTATCTGCTGGGAAATTTAATGTTGTAAATTGGAGAAGTCCAATAAATTGTTAATTTTTTTGTGAGTTTTATTTTAGTATCTGTGTGGTCTGAATTTAAAAAAAAACACAACGTAGGGCAGGTCAGTTATTTAAATTTTGAATCTTATATTTTTTTTTTATATTTAGACGATCACGTTAACGAATTTGTAGCATCATCATTTTTTTTTTTATTTTTATTTTTACACCCTCTGTCCGGCTTTGGGTACAAACAAATTTGAAAGTACCCAAACGGGATCACAGGGAAAGGTACCTTCCTTTCGCTCATTTTTTTAGTTTTTTCTTCTTTGGCCTTGTTCCGTCCCCATTTCCCGTTCCTACACCCGCCTGTGTTCCGGACGGCAGAGTGCAAATACGACGCATCGATACTCGCCCCGCACCCCTGAAGGAAGAACCTACAGGTGACCAGAGAGACTCAAGATTAACACTTCGAGACAGTCGCACGCAAAAATATCGCTCCGCGCTCCGCTATATTCGCACGCTCGCTGTCCGTCATCCAACTGTAAGTAACCGCTTGTTTTTCCTAATTATTTCTTATCCTTATCAATATATAATTCTTTTACCCGCATTTATCGCTACACCGCCACTATTCATTAATCCGCGTTTATTGGGAATTACAGGAACTAAAGCTGTTTTCTGTACCCTACCGCCGGCGTCTTAGACAGGTCGTAAAATATAATTGCGCCTGTGATAAGAACCCCAAACATTGGTCCTTCGAGCCGGATTTAAGTCATTAATTGAAATCAGATCAATTAATCACATTTCAAAAAAAATCATTCGCATTTCATTTTGTCAAAATTTCAATGCAATAAGTTACTTTGCATTGATTATTTACTTTCCGCACTTGTTATACGCAAAAATAAGCTATAGATACTTGTTTTTTATTTTTTCGAAGTCACGAAGTTATTAATTAAATAACTTCATCGCGAAATTACAGCATTTGTTAACTTGCTACAAATTTGTAAATTTCATCATTCTTTAATTGTAATTGTGTTTAGAATATTGCATTCTAGAAAATAATTACCGCATGTAATAACTATTCGATCGACATTAATTAATTAGGTACCTATACGTATTATTGAAAAATATTTGGTGAATATTTTGTACCCACACCCCTTGCTTGAAAAGTGTAGTCTGCCTTGGGGTAATAAAAACCCGTCCTCGTCTCACCTCACACCACTACGCTTTATTCTCTCTCGCTGCTGTGTTTGTGTGCAAGGTGCAGGCAACTTTTAACAATTTTACTAATTCCGGTGTCCGGAAATAATATACCTACGTCGAGGTGGTACTGGTTTGAAAATTATTGATTATTTTCAAGCTGAGTTGGTGTTGGTGTCGGTAGGTATATACTTATTTATACCTATAAGTTCAGAGAAGAATAATTCTATTATTCACGCATCATCCTTCTTTAACTCGCATTTTCAATTGAGAAAATTAAACTTTTATTAATTCGCTAATTCGCTATGTCTCTCACAATGGAAAAGGCTTTGTCTACCGGCAAAATTATGTTGTCTAGGCTACAGTCGATTTTAGATTTAGGTTCGAATGCAGGTACATTTGTTGACGAAAAATTTAAATTTCTCGCAGCTTTAGACTCAGCAGAAAGTCTATACAGGGGGTTTCATTTAGTCATTACAGACACGCTAGTTGATGAAACATCAGATCAGTGGAAATTGTTCTGCGATCAAATCGCTCAAATTGATGGGGTATATTTTGGAATTAAAGGTATTCAGTTACGTCTATCGCAATCAGAACCTAAGGTTAAAGATTCTGACTCCTTGGTTGGGAAACCTGACGCTGTCTTGCCAGATGGGCGAGGTTCGAATGGGTCGCTAGAGTCAGTGGGTGGAACTCGATGCAATGTGCGTCTTCCTAAAATTGATCTTCCCCGTTTTGATGGAGACCTCAAATTATGGCATTCTTTCTATGACATTTTTAACTCGCTTATCCATAATAATTCCGATTTATCCTCAATAGATAAATTCCAATATCTAATTTCTACGCTGTCAAAGGAACCTCTGGATCTCGTTCGTCACTTGCCTTTAACCGAAGAAAATTATGTCATCGCTTATCGTACTTTGATCGATCGCTATCAGAATGACAGAATCTTGGCTACCTATTATTGGAATGCTATTGCTAATGCGCCCAAGTGTCGTCCAGACTCAACGCACTCCATGAGAGATCTTCTCAATTCTTTTACCGAGAATACCGCCGCGCTCCAGAAATTCCCGCAAGTTGATTTGTGGAATTTCACTATGCTAAATTGGCTTCTTCAGAAGACCGATGACTCGACTCGCAAGCGATTTGAATTAAAATTCGCGCAAGAAGACTTCCCTCTTTATGAGGATCTTTTTACTTTCTTGACTAATCAGTGTCGAGCACTGGAGACACATGCCTTGAGTACTCCAGCCACATCTTCTTTCAAGCAACAGCCATCACATTCCAATAAAGGGAAGGTGAACTGGCGCACTGAGGACAGACGTAGTCCTCACGTGATGATGGTGTCTACCACTCGCGAGTCTCCCAACGCCGCTCAGTTTATTTATTGTTCGCATTGTCGCTCCAAGTCGCACACACTTCAAAGGTGTACCGCATTTTTAGGATTATCTCCTCATAATAGATTTACATTTGTCAAATCCGCTAACTTATGCACGAACTGCCTGAGTTCGGGGCATTCGTTCTCCTCTTGTCGCTCTACATCCACATGCAGACATTGCTCAAGTAAGCACCACACTCTACTGCATTTCTTTAAGGAAAATGACGACAGAATTTCTAACAAAGAAGTTCAAACTCCAAATGAGTCTTCCGCAACAAGTTCTTCTAATACGCATTCTTCGCCACCACTTGCCATGTCGTCCATTGGCGAAGCTTTAGGTACTCCTCAATCGATATTACTGGCCACGGTGCGGTTCCAGGTCCGTGATAAGTGGGGAAATTACCAATCTGTTCGAGCCCTCTGTGATTCGGGCAGTCAAACTAGCTTCATGACAGAAAGATGTCGTAAGCGTCTCGCTCTTGAACTCATTCCATCTTCATCGTCCATAACTGGAGTGGGTCATTCCGCTATCTCCTCTGCGCACGGATATGTAAATTGTTCAATCCGTCCGGATGGATCTTCTACCAATTTGGGTGTCGCTGCCATGGTGTTACCCTCTATCTGCTCGGAGTTACCGACTAGTCCGCTTTCAAATATTCATTGTTTCGAACGCTTGAAACTCGCTGATCCCTTGTGGCATTCTCCCGGTCCCGTGGATATGCTCCTCGGGGCTGAAGTCTTTTCTCGCATAGTCAAAGAGGGTGTCATATCTGGCGATGGTACGAGACCTGCTGCTATGAACACAATCTTTGGTTGGATACTTTTAGGTCCCACTTCTTCCAGCACAACGCATAAGGTGCATTCTTTTTTTGTCTCGACCGAATCTTGTCTTAATGACACGTTGAGAGAATTCTGGAAGTTGGAGGACATCCCCAATCGCTCAATCCTGTCGCCTGAAGATAAACAGGCGGAGGATCATTTCACAAATACGCACTACCGTGCGCCCTCTGGTCGTTTCGGAGTCTGTCTCCCCTTTAAGGAGTCTAAGTCGTCGCCGCCGTCGTTTCCTGGGTCACTCAAAATGGCCGATCGCCGATTATTGGCACTTGAACGTCGACTATCGAAGCAACCTTCGGTACGTGATTTTTATCACAACTTTATGCGCGACTACTTAGATGCTGGTCACATGACTAAGCTTTCTACTCCACCGCCGCCTGATAACTGCTATTTTATCCCGCATCACTGCGTTCTGAAAACAGAAGGCAGCACCGCAAAGATACGCGTAGTTTTCGACGCGTCTGCCAACGCCGAAAACGGAACTTCATTGAATGCATGTTTGCTCACTGGAAGCAAGCTTCAATCAGATATTTCAGTTATACTCTTACGCTTTCGCTTGTACAACTATGTTTTTACATGCGACATCCGCCAAATGTATAGACAAATTTTAGTCTCTCCGCCTCATCGCGTATTTCAAATGATTCGCTGGAGATTTTCGCCGCAGGACCCCGTCGAGACTTATTCCTTGAATACCGTCACCTATGGGGTGTCAAGTAGTCCTTACTTGGCGATTCGCTGTTTGCTACAATTAGCAAAAGAAGGTCAAAATCAATTCCCGCTAGCCTCTCGTGCCATTAATAATAGTCTTTACGTGGACGATTTGGCATTGGGTGCCGATGACATCGCTTCCGCCATAAAACTTAGGGACGAGATTGTCCAGTTATTGAGTTCAGGTGGCTTTGAGCTCCGTAAGTGGGCGTCTAATCACGCAGCTGTGTTGGATGGTATTCCTGAGGATCATCGTCAGACCAGTTCGTCTAATTTTGATCCAGACGCAGAAATGATTTTTAAAATTCTTGGCCTCCAGTGGCAGTCCAATCCGGACGTTTTCACTTTTCATCAACGCGGTCCACACACAGTGCTCCAAGAGGTCTATTTTATCGGAAGTTGCCCGTATCTATGATCCTCTGGGGTTTCTGTCACCTTTAACATTCTTCGCTAAACATCTCATCCAGCGCCTATGGTCTTTGGCATTGGGCTGGGATGAATTACCGCCGGCTGAAATATGTTCTCAATGGCAGAACTATAAGGCCTCTTTATCGCAGCTGTCTCACGTAAAGATAAATCGGTGTCTTAGACCGCAATCTTTCGTCGAGTGTCAACTGCACGCATTCTGCGACGCCTCTTGGCGCCATGTCAGATCAGCTGACAATCCCGCTGATCCCGCTTCTCGAGGTCTTTCGCAAGAGCTGTTGTTGTCAGGTTCCCTTTGGTGGGCGGGGCCTCCTTGGCTTAAAGAACCGCCATCCATGTGGCCTGACGATCTTCTCGTTTATGCTATCTCCGCTGACTCCCTGCCTGAGGGCAAGGTCGTCTCTTTAGTCGCTGAAGTAAGTGCTTCTATTGTAGATCATTTACTTCTTCAACATTCTTCGCTGCTAAAAATACAACGCATCCTGGCATATTGTTTTCGATTTGTCCAGAACGCTCGAGGACACGATCGAAAGTCACTCACTTTAACTGATGCTGATTTACACCAAGCCTTAATGGTCAGGGTCAAGGACGTGTAGTCCTCATATTTCAAATCTGAAACTGCTCAGATACGCAAGGGACAGTTGTGCCCAAAATATTTACAGAAATTATCGCCTTTCATTGATGCTGACCGGATATTTCGAGCAGGTGGTCGTTTGGTTCATTCCCCTTTATCTATGGAAGCCAAGCATCCTGATCTACTTCCGCAGAAACACAAACTCGCCGACAAGGTTCTACGAAGACCCTTAGTCAAGCTCTGCCCATTACCCTGTCAGTAATGAGCAGCCTCTTATCAATTTATAATTGTAAATATCGCAACTGCTGTAAGTTTTTAAGAAATTCACATTTAATTCACATTCTTCGCTTATTATTCGCTACGCAAGTGCTGCAAAGTAAATCTTTATTTTAATAGTCATTTTTCAAATTCGCAAATTCGCTTTCACTTTTTTTCGGAAAATTACATTGTAATTTTGGTGGGCGGTAATGTTCCGTCCCCATTTCCCGTTCCTACACCCGCCTGTGTTCCGGACGGCAGAGTGCAAATACGACGCATCGATACTCGCCCCGCACCCCTGAAGGAAGAACCTACAGGTGACCAGAGAGACTCAAGATTAACACTTCGAGACGGTCGCACGCAAAAATATCGCTCCGCGCTCCGCTATATTCGCACGCTCGCTGTCCGTCATCCAACTGTAAGTAACCGCTTGTTTTTCCTAATTATTTCTTATCCTTATCAATATACAGGGTGATTCATGAGTGACCTTACATAGACCAATGGTGATAAGCGGACTTCAAGGCGGGTCGAAAACCACAAAAGAAGTTTTTTTTTCGTGATTGGTTACGAAGTTACAGGGTGTTTTATGCCTCAGGTACAAAACTTTGATAGGCGATATTTCTGAAACGGCTAGAGATATTTTGTCGAAATTTACTAGGAATGGTGCATTCCGGAAACTCATCAAAACCGCATTCTGAGTTAATTAAAAATCCAGGACCGGACTTGAAAATTTTTGCCCCCATGGTCTTTGTTGAAAAAGTTTATTTTCTGACCGTGCTACTGGAAAACTGTCATCGAATTGGAAAAGATAAGAAAAAACTCTATAGAAATGATTCCTCAATTTGAACGGCACACCCAAACCGTCTCGAAAAAAAAATGTCAAAGTAAAACTTCTCAGTAAATTATCGTTTTCGAGCAGACATATTTTACTTAATGTTCGTCTGAATTCCTTCAAATTTATTTTTTGACTTGTTTCTGTGAGAAAAATGTTTGACAGAAGGCCAAGCTTTATTACTGGGAAATCAGGTGTCAACTGCAAAATTTTCAGATTTCACTAATAATCACAAATCATTTCACTAATAACGAATACGCAGATATTATGTTTGTGTATGGTTTCTGCAATGGAAATTCAAGAGCAGCCGCGAGAGAATACCATAGAAGATCACAGTCGAAGAACACTGGCCCATGTAACGTTTCGCGTCTGTTTTCCAATTTTCTCGAAACCACGGCATATTTCCCTGAGTTCAAAGGAATGCTGAACCTCAATTGGAAAATCTGAACCATCAAAACATCGTGGAGATGGTGGCAGTAAATTCAAGTACAATTACGCGAAGAATTGGGCAAGCACTGGGCATTTCTCAATCAAGAGTATCGGGAACCTTGAAAAAAAAAGAAGAGCGCGGATGCATCCCTGTCACGTACAAAGCGTACAGAGGCTTCAACCATTCAATTAAGTTCTATTGAATGGATTGCGTAGAACTTTGTTTACTGATGAAGCACAGTTCACGCGGGATGGTGTAACGAATAAAAAAAACTCCCACCTATGGGCATATGAAAATCCGCGCTCTGTTGTTCAGAAGAACTCGCAACAGATTTTCTATAAATGTGTAGTGTGGCATTGCAAATGATACCCTAATGGGACCCCATTTTTTTGCTGGGCGGCTCACGGGGGAAATTTATTTACTTTTCCTACAAGTCATTTTGCCCGGCTTGCTTGCAGAGGCGAACGTGAACAGGCGTGCTCTTTCCTTCTAGCAAGATGGGGCACCACCACATTTTTCTCGACAAGTCAGAGAGCATCTCCACAATGAGTACCCCAATCGTTGGTTCGGGCGCGGCGGCCCTCATTCCTGACCACCTAGGTCCCCCAACCTCACTGTTTTAGACTATTACCCATGGGGCCATATGAAGCAGGAAGTCTAAAAAACGGAAGTAAGTACCAGAGAGGAGCTCAGGACGCGAATACTGGTAGTTGCTGATGAAATTAGAAACAACGGGCAAATAAATTCATAAAAGCAAACCAAAATTTATGGAAACGCTGCAGGAAATGTATTGAAGTTGGTAAAGGACATTTTGAGAACCGTTTATAACATTAATATTGATAACATTTAATTTACACTGACATTTTTCCCACAGAAACAAGTCAAAAAATAAATTTGAAGGAATTCAGACGAACATTAAGTAAAATATGTCTGCTCGAAAACGATAATTTACAGAAAAGTTTTACTTTGACATTTTTTTTTCGAGACGATTTGGGTGTGCCGTTCAAATTGAGGAATGATTTCTATAGAGTTTTTTCTTATCTTTTCAAATTCGATGACAGTTTTTCAGTAGCACGGTCAGAAAATTAACTTTTTCAACAAAGACTATGGGGGCAAAAATTTTCAAGTCCGGTCCTGGATTTTTAATTAACTCAGAATGCGGTTTTGATGAGTTTCCGGAATGCACCATTCCTAGTAAATTTCTACAAAATATCTCCAGCCGTTTCAGAGATATCGCCTATCAAAGTTTTGTACCTGAGACATAAAACACCCTGTAACTTTGTAACCAATCACGAAAAAAAAAATTCTTTTGTGGTTTTCGACCCGCCTTGAAGTCCGCTAATCACCATTGGTCTATGTAAGGTCACTCATGAATCACCCTGTATAATTCTTTTACCCGCATTTATCGCTACACCGCCACTATTCATTAATCCGCGTTTATTGGGAATTACAGGAACTAAAGCTGTTTTCTGTACCCTACCGCCGGCGTCTTAGACAGGTCGTAAAATATAATTGCGCCTGTGATAAGAACCCCAAACAGGCCTGGTTAGTTAAAATTTTTTTTTAAGATCGAGCGAAGGAAGGGTTACAAATGGTGCCGGTGTCCAGCACAGAGTTTAGTTTTGAATAATATTGTATTGTGAGAATTTTTTTTTATGATTATGTGTACTTATGTGGTTATGCTAATTGACGTTTTGGATTTTTATGATTGTGTGTACCTATATTAACGACATTTGGTGATAATAAGTAAGGTTAATTAACAACGGTAAATAATACTACTAATATTTTTGCAATTTTGAGCAATATTAATTGATAAGGTACCTATACATTGTGCGTTCCAAATTGAAGTTTCTCTATTTGAATATTTTTTTGTAGTTTTGGTATTTGTGTATCTTTATATTAGTCAAGATGAGTTCAGAGTTAGGGACTAGCTTTGAAGTAGCTCATTTGAGAGTTGAGGAGATTAAGTATGAGATCTTTTTGCGAAATGAGGAGCCCTTATGGGACAATAACATGCGTAGGACCCAATTAAGTAGGTTAATAAGATCAGGTGTAGTAGTACCAACAGTTTCACCGTTAGATTTTGATGAAGATTTAGAGGCATGTAGGCAAACTCTTAATAACATTGAAGTGTCGTTAGGGAAAATTAAATCAATTGAGGAAAATTTTCCATTATACAGGGTGTCCGGAAATTATGAGCAAAAAATTAAGGGGGTGATTCTTCTTGATGAAATATTGCCAAAAGTATCTATAATTTTTTTTTCGAAAACTCAAAAAGAAGAAAGTTATAAGCCTCCAAAGTTGATTTTTTTAAATCAACTTTCTCGTGTACGGATTTTCTTAAAATTTGACACACTTGTCACTGATGTTGCTTTACATCCTTGGTCCAAATTAGACTTGAATCCCTCGAAATCAAAAGGCCTTAACTGCCCTTGACCTTCAAAAAAGGCCTATAACTTTTTTCGTAATATTTTTTTCTGAGTTTTGAAGACGCACAATTGAAGAACGTGCAGAAATATTCGGAAAAGGTCCTCTTTGTCTATCACGATAAAATGACCCGTTTCCGAGTAAAACTGTTTTAAAAATTTTCCTGCACTAAAAGTGATCACCATAAACTATGATCATTCTGCAACACCAAAGCATGCTTTGGAAACAGCTGCAGGATTGCCTAGTTATGTACAAAACAGAGACATTCGTATATAAATAGACTTGGAAATGATTTTTTTTTGAAAATGAAAAAAAATTTTAATCATTTTTTTTAATAAAATAATAAAATAATTTTAATAAAAAAAAAAAAAATAAATTGCTGTCAAAATGAAATCCAAAGCAAACGTCTTGTTTCCTAGGCAACCCTGCCACCGTTCCCAAAACATGCTTTGGTATTGTTGCAGAATGATCATAGTTTATGGTGATCAATTTTAGTGCAAGCAAATTTTTTAAACAGTTTTACTCGGAAGCAGGTCATTTTATCGTGATAGACAAAGAGGACCTTTTCCGAATATTTCTTCATGTTCTTCAATTGTGCGTCTTCAAAACTCAGAAAAAAATATTACGAAAAAAGTTATAGGCCTTTTTTGAAGGTCAAGGGCAGTTAAGGCCTTTTGATTTCGAGGGATTCAAGTCTAATTTGGACTAAGGATGTAAAGCAACATCAGTGGCAAGTGTGTCAAATTTTAAGAAAATCCGTACACTAGAAAAAAAGTTATAAAAAAATATTGATTTAAAAAAATCAACTTTGGAGGCTTATAACTTTCTTCTTTTTGAGTTTTCGAAAAAAAATTATAGATACTTTTGGCAATATTTCAACAAGAAGAATCACCCCCTTAATTTTTTGCTCATAATTTCCGGACACCCTGTATAGTAGATTATCGTCAAGGATAGTTCATTTGAAGCTGAGAATAGGGCGATTAAATGACTGTAGTGCTGGTGAGGTCGTTTCAAAAGATCAAATACGTCACGATTTTGAGATTTTAAGTAAGAAATTTTCTGAGGTCAACACATCGTTGCCATTGTTGCCACATGGAAATTCTAGTCCAGTCGATTCTTGGTGGACTGTAGACAGCAGTCCCATCGTGGAAACAATTTCAACCAATACAAGTACTAGTTCACAATTGCTTTCAGCAACGAACCCTTTTAGGGACGATTTTATTGGAGATTTTAGTTTTTTGACAGTTTCCGAGCCAGGTAGTTATAATGATAAGCTGCCTAGGGATAACTTATGTAGTCCGAATCCTTTTTCAGTACCAGATTATTCCAATATTCCGCAGAATTTAAGGGTAAATCAGGTTAGCGTTAGGAATAAGGTATCTACTCCCGTCCATAAGTGGAATTTGACATTTTCTGGGAAAGAACAGGGTTGCGAGGTCGTAAAATTTTTAGAACGGGTCAAGGAATTGAGCGAGGCTCGAGGAGTTCCCTTAGATGAGGTGTTTAGTTGCGCAGTGGATCTTTTTAAAGAACCAGCACTTTCCTGGTTTAGGAATATTAAGTATCAGGTTAGGACGTGGGACGAATTAGAATGGCGTCTAAGGTCAACGTTTATCCCTCCGAACTATGATGAAGATTTATTAGCTGAAATTAGATCATTTAGGCAGACTAGTGGGGAAAGTGTGGTTACATTTTTGGCTAGGATTAGGATGAAATTTTCTCATCTTTTGGTACCGTTGTCCACTGCAGAGCAAATCAAGATCGTAAGGAGAAATTTATCTCCAGATTTGAATAGTAAATTATGTCTTTTGCAGATAGAGTCGTTTGAGCAGTTAGAATATTTTTGTAGGCAGATAGCTGTCAATTCGACACCAAATAGTTGGGCAATAAACAAAAAGGTTTACCGTAAACCTGAACAGGTGATTGAAGTAACAGAGCCACCCAAGAAAAAGGAGTCGAAAACTCCTAAAGAAGATTTTCTGTCACCTAAATCTCGTTGGGTGTGTTGGAATTGTGATGGTGCTGGTCATTCGTTTATGGAATGTACTCAGCCCAGGAAGTTTTTCTGTTTTGGTTGTGGTCTAAAGGACGTTTCTAAACGATCCTGTCCTAGGTGTGGTGAGAATGCAAATTCTACCACAGTTTCAAAAAACGATTTAGGGGGCGAGCGGCGAGGGACAACCGTTTCAAACTCCCGAAAGCAGCCTACTATGGAGACAGGCGCAGTCCCAAAAATTCCGAAGTAGTTGAAGTTATTGACGAGGCAGTGGTAGGTAATGAACCTGACCACTGTAATAATAAGTTGATGAGTGTAGATTTGGATAGGGGTGATACTGATGTTTGTCCGATGTTTAAGAAGAAGTTACATGATAATAGGCCTTATATACCTATAGTTATTGAAGATAGACAATATTTGGGTTTATTGGATACTGGTGCAAATTTATCGATTTTGGGTTCCAATGTGGAAATTTTATGGGAAGGTAATGACACTTTTGTCAAAGATTTGGATGGGACAAATGTGACTATCGCAGACGGTAGCTCACAGGAGTTGTTAGGTTTTGTTACATTTCCGGTAAGTTTTGAGAATAAGGTTATCGATTTGAGATTTGCTGTAGTACCTTCTATTTCGCATTCCATTATTTTGGGTGCAGATTTATGTAAATTGTCAAACATCAATTTAAATTTTAAGAACAGGTCTTATCAGGTAGGACAAATTGAGGCATCAACTTCTTCCAAGGCAGATTCTAATACTTTTCTAGCCGAACTTTCATCTGATCAGAGTAAGGTGTTGTCTGAAGTTATTACTAAATTTGAGACTTTGTCGTCAACAGCACCAGGGAGAACAAATATCATCTCTCATTTTATTGACACTGGTGAGGCTAGACCAGTTAAGCAAAGGCAATATCCATTATCGCCGATGCTTAATAAAATTTTGCATAAGGAGATCGATGCTATGTTAGAGTCTGGGGTAATTGAGAAAAGTATGTCCGCATGGGCATCCCCAATTTTAATGGTTCCAAAATCAGAACCAGGTACATATAGGTTATGTTTTGATGGCAGAGGTTTAAATCAGGTAACGGTTAAGGATTCTTATCCCTTGCCATTGATTGATAATATTTTGAATAAGGTAGGTGGTAAGAAATATCTTTCTTCCATTGATATTACTAAGGCTTTCTGGAATATTCCTTTAGAAGAAACATCGAAGCAAAAGACAGCTTTCCAAGTTCAAGGGAGAGGTCTTTTTCAATTTGTAGTTATGCCGTTCGGTCTATGCAATGCCGCGCAGACACAACAGCGGTTGATGAACAGATTATTTATGGATCCAAAATTTGAAGATAAAGTTTTTGTGTATCTCGATGATATCGTTTGTGTTTCTGAGGATTTTGATGAACATGTCAGGTTGTTGAATGAAGTTTTTGAGATTTTGTTTTCTGCTGGTCTGAAGGTGAATATTCCGAAATGTCAATTTTGTAGAGATTCCCTAACATTTTTGGGTTACATAGTAGATAGGAATGGGCTAAGAACTGACCCAGATAAGGTCAAGGCTATCGCAGAAATGCCATCTCCGCGAAACACTACAGAGGTTCGAAGGATAATGGGAGTGTTGCAATGGTATAGAAAGTTTATTAAAGACTTTTCGACCATTTCTGAACCAATCACCTCGATCATTAAAGGTTGAATAAAGAATGCCCCCATTGTTTGGACTGAAGCAGCCGAGTCAGCCTTATGTAATTTGAAGGAGAGATTGATCTCTAATCCTATTCTTGTTAGCCCGGATTTCGATAAGCCATTCTTTATCCAGACGGACGCGAGTGACGTCGGCATTGGGGCAGTATTATACCAGCTTCGAGACGGCTTTGAACATCCTATCGCTTATGCGTCCAGGAAACTTTCTAAGGCCGAAACCAAGTACATGGCGACGGAGAAAGAATGTTTGGCAGTTATCTTTGGTATTGAGAAATTTAGAGGTTATGTTGAGGGCGCAGAATTCACTGTAGTAACTGATCATGCCAGTTTACAGTGGCTGTACAGAATTAAAGATCCCATGGGTCGTATCGCCCGTTGGACAGTTAGGCTTAGTTGTTTTAAGTTCAAGATAGTTCATCGTCCAGGAAAGGATATGGTAGTACCGGATTTGCTTTCGAGACAGATTGCTTTAGTAGAAGTTCAGAATTTAATTCCTGACCAATGGTATGCTGATATGATCAATAAGATACAATGTGATCCACAGAAGTATCCGAATTTTCTCGTGCAAGGTAGTACTATCTGATATACCGTATCATCTGTTGTCGTGGTCACGTTCCGCGCACAGAGAGATGCGGGGGTCTCGGCTTAATCGCCGGAACCAAGAGGAGACAACCTCACTAAAAAACCTAAATCCTAAGGCGGGGGTCCAGGCTGATGGGATGCATAGAATGATAGAATGATGCATAGAATGCACTGATGTGACTGGATAGAAGACCAGCCCTACTGGATTCAACCTTGGGGCACCAGGGGGCACCCCACTGTATCAATCCCCTCACCTTTGCATGCGGGGCTCTGCATAGGTGGAACACCCTTCCCTAGCTACTCGTGGGATCAACCATGGTAAGAAATAACAAACCAAGAAATTGCGGGACATCACCGCGATACAGACTGCTGACCGAGCGGGGCTTGTCACCCGTCAAGACAGTCAGCAATCTAAACAATCCTTGTGCTCGAGACGACCTCGAGCACAAGAAGAATGTCCACTCATTGGCAAGAAAAGGAGCATCGACACCCTTCATAGGACCAGAACCATTCTGTGGCTTCGAAGATACTTTCTTCAAGCAGAATTCCAAAAGGAAGAAGAAAACTGAGAGAAACTCATTGGAGGAACCTCTCGGGGTTGAGACAAAACAAAGAATTTCTCGGGAATTTTAACCGAGAGAATTAACAGAACACTGACGGGATTCCTAACGAGACATTGCAAGCTCAAGGAACACCTGAGGAAGCTAGGCATAGAAGAAAATGGCGTCTGCAGATTCTGCGGGAAAGGAGACCACGTCACCTGCTGCTCAACTGCGATGCGATAGAACTCAAAAGAAGTAATATTCTGGGCCATCACCAGGTAGAGGTAGGGAACTTACCCGACCTTGATCCTCTCAAAATCCTGAGGTTTCTCAAGGAAACGGACTTGGAGAGGGTGCTTCACTAAAGGGATTCCACACCAGGCGAAGCACAGTAGAGGGGATACAATAGATCTTTTAGGTCGCAGTAACTTAATCACCCTCAAAAATACAAATACAATACAATACAAGGTAGTGCTATTTATAAGCACATTAAGAATAATCATGACATTGAAACGAACCAGTCAAACTGGAAGTTGGTAGTTCCTACTGAAAATCGAAAGGAAATTCTTGAGCAATGTCATGATAGTCCAACAGCAGCTCATTTGGGAGTGCATAAGACCTAGGCACGAATTCTAGAGAGGTATTATTGGCCTGGTATTAGAGAGACGGTTAGGAGGTATGTGTCATCTTGTAGTACGTGTGGAGCACATAAGTCCACCAATAAACTTCCTGCCGGAGCTTATGGTAAGAAGAGATCTGTCGATTTTCCATTTCAGATGATTTCTTTAGATTTGATGGGACCATTTCCACGGTCCAAGTCAGGAAATACGCAATTGTTGGTTGTCATAGATGCTTTTTCAAGATTCGTTTTAGTCCAGCCTCTTTCGAAAGCTACAGCTTCGAAAGTTGCCAAGTTTTTAGAGAACCAGGTATTCTTGATATACGGGGTACCTCAGATTGTGGTTTGTGATAACGGTGTACAGTTTACAACTAAGGAATTTAAGGCACTTATGAAAAAGTATCATGTACAGCGAGTTTGGTATAATGCACGTTATCATCCCCAAGTTAACCCTACTGAGAGAGTAAATAAAGTGTTAGGTTCTGCAATTAGCTCCTATGTTAAGGAGGACCACAGAACTTGGGATGAACATTTGCATGAAATTGCACAAGCTATTCGGACAGCAGAGCATGAAGCCACTGGTTTTACTCCTGCTTTTCTTATCTTTGGTAGAAATGTCCCAGTGGATGGACAGTATTATGGTGATGTAGGTTTGAATTCGTATGATCCAGTTCAAATTTCGGATAAGTTAAAGTGGCAATCGGAAATTTCGAAGGTTCCGAAATTATACCCACAAATTCAGGCTAGAGTTCAGAAAGCGTATGACAAAAATTCTTCCAGGTACAATCTGAGACGAAGAGACATTCGTTATCAAGTAGGTGACAAGGTCTGGAAGAAAAATTTTGTGCTTTCTGATAAGGTGACTGGTTTCGCTAAGAAACTAGCCCCTAAATATGTTCCTGCTCTCGTAACGAAAGTTAAAGGGAGTGGTTTAGTTGTTGAGTTGAGTAATGAGTCAGGGAAGAATTTGGGTGAATTCCACATTCAAGATCTTAAGCCCTTTGTAAGTATCGATGATTAGTAATTTTGTTTTAGTAAGGATCATTTTAGAAATCGTTGTTGTTAGTTAGTAAATCTTATCTTTTGTCTAATGTCCTGAGTAAATTTAGTTTAGATGTGGTAGAAAATTTTTAGGTCACAGAACTTTGGGAGTTCAATGCCGTGTGGAAGTTCTCCAGGTTTGTGTTAGGTATCTTTTGTATCCCGGAGCCAATAGGCAGCCCATTGGTATAAGTCCTGGAGGTCTGTGTGAGGTCCTTAGAGATGAAAATCCTACCTTGTTGGTACGTTAGTAGGAAGAAATTTTCAGATCTGTGTGAGGTAGACTGTGTTTAGGATTAGCTACCCTAAATCACATGTCAAAGTTATTTAAAAAAATTTCAGGAATTCTGAATTCTGGTAATTCTGATATTAAGTATAAATTTGTTGGATTACCAAGAGCAGTTTTCTATCTTTTTGAGTAAGGAGAAAATTTTTGGAAGATTAGTGTCAGTTTAGGAAATCAACTAAACGAATTTTAGTCTTGAGCTGATGTCTTTTCTTTCTCAATAAGTCTTAGTTATGTTGTGTCTATCAAATCTATCACAGAAGTCTTCACTAATATTTACCAGACAGTTTTGAGTATCGTCAGGTAGTTTTGAGTAACTATTTGTAAGTTTTGAGTAAAGTTTTGTCTTTCAGTAGTTCAGGTAGTTCAAGATAAGATTTCTAAAAGGATCTATTTACATTTTAGGGTAATTTTGACTAACGATTAGTTTTTCGAAATTTTATTTTGAGTTTTTAGGTAAGACTAATTGTCGATACAATTAGTTAGTTGATATTTGGTATTGGTGTTTTCAAAATTAATGATTGTGATCATTGATTTTGACATTTTGAGTGTGAGTCTGTTTATCGATGAGTCTTGATCTTGTGTTCGCCCCAAGATGAGCCAAGGTCGTTTTCATCTTTCATATCTTTTGAAGTTTAGTCTTGGGCAAAGGCCCCAAGTATTGTTTTGTTTTGGTTTTCTGATTCCGGTGCCTTCGGGTATTGGAATAAGTGTCTTCCCGTATTTTCATTTCAATATTCGCAGGTGAAGGGGTCGGAATGTTTATTATTAGTCTTTTGGTACGGTCAATGAGACCATTTTGTTTCTTTAGGAAGAACATTTATTATTAGTCTATTGGTACGGTCAATGAGACCATTTTGTTTCTTTGGGAAGAACATTTGTTATTAGTCTATTAGTACGGTCAGTAAGACCATTTTGTTTCTTTAGGAAAAACATTTATAATTAGTCTATTGGTACGGTCAGTGAGACCATTTTGTTTCTTTAGGAAGAACACTTATAATTAGTCTATTAGTACGGTCAGTGAGACCATTTTGTTTTTTTAGGAAGAACATTTATAATTAGTCTATTGGTACGGTCAATGAGACCATTTTGTTTCTTTGGGAAGAACATTTGTTATTAGTCTATTAGTACGGTCAGTAAGACCATTTTGTTTTTTTAGGAAGAACATTTATAATTAGTCTATTGGTTCGGTCAGTGAGACCATTTTTGTTCTTTAGGAAGAGCGTTGTATATAGGTACATAGAAGTAAATGGAAAGTATAGTGGATATTGTTCTTGTGTTCTTGATGAGCAAAAAAATGGTATGTTACCCCATTTTTTTATTTTGGTTGGAGGGGTGGTGTAGCGTGCGCTTTTCCGTATTTATCCAGAACGAATTTACGTGTAGAAAGGTTTACCAAGATGGCGTTCCTTTGGAATGATACCCTCCGCAGGTTCTATAGTTTAAGGACTTTAAGGCATTGTAGCGAGACCGAGTGACGGGACCGTCAACTCGAGCCCGTCAACTGCCAGTGAGAAGAACTGAACGTCAGAGAGTGTAGTAAGGCGGGGCCAGGAATATATCGATTTTTATTTGGTGAAGGAACTGACGGGAGTTCGTTGGTTTTCTTGTTGTTTGGAATATGATTGAGTGATGTTGTTTCAGTGAAATGGTGTTATTTCGTTTGTTATTTCGTGTTGTGTGGTTAAAAACACAGGTATGAAGTTGTTGTTTTAGTCCTATTTATCAAAACTAATATTTTGTGTCGTTCCTACATACAGGATGAGATTTGTGGATAACCATTATCACAGAATGGAGTAAAGAAGCTCGATGTGGATGATGTAATCTGATCGGTAAGGGAAGATGGCGATTGGTAAAATTTCAGATAGTAACTATTTAATTTGTTTTCAGAGCTTCTACTTCTACTTCTTCTTTTTTTCCTTTTTTTTCTACTCGTCTCCTTTTTTCTTCTTGGCTGGTTTTCCTGTGGGTCCGAATTTTGGTACTCCGTTTGTGGTTCAGAAGGTCCTGTTTATGACTGTAGGAATGGCGTCTTTCCGATGAATTGCAGCCATTTTTTTTTCCTTTTGTGGTCCAGACTAAGGATGGGGTTCTTACGTCACCAACCGAGGAATGAGGAAGCGTCGTGTTGCATCCTACTCTTCTGGTCATCCCTCTTACTTGTTTCTTCGAGTGGAAATGCGACTTAACCAACAAAAGGTACCTCGTCAATGTTATTTTGTGATTGATTTATGTTCTCCAAAGAAAAGAGAAGGATATACCTACCAAATGTTGTTGTTATTTTGATTCAGTAAAATTGTGTTGCCTATAGATGAGTTGAAGATATCTCATCAAGATAATAATGTTAGTATCTTGCAAAATTTGATTATGCCAAGTTGGCATCATGTAATATTTATTTTTAAATAATCATTAAGATAAATTTTTAAGAGAGTAAAATAGAAATTGGCCAATTTAAGTAGGGTTAGGAAATCATTTTTAATTAAATTTCTATGAAGAGTATGGTGGTCCTACCTGGATCCAGCATTTAGTCTTATTACTGTTCTGTTTTCGAAAATAGTATCTAGTATGTAGTTGATCAAGGAAGAATCCTAGTTATTAATTATTTGTCTCACAATACAATATCTTATCTGCTGGGAAATTTAATGTTGTAAATTGGAGAAGTCCAATAAATTGTTAATTTTTTTTGTGAGTTTTATTTTAGTATCTGTGTGGCCTGAATTAAAAAAAAAACACAACGTAGGGCAGGTCAGTTATTTAAATTTTGAATCTTATATTTTTTTTTTATATTTAGACGATCACGTTAACGAATTTGTAGCATCATCATTTTTTTTTTTATTTTTTTTTACACCCTCTGTCCTGCTTTGGGTACAAACAAATTTGAAAGTACCCAAACGGGATCAGAGGGAAAGGTACCTTCCTTTCGCTCATTTTTTTTAGTTTTTTCTTCTTTGGCCTGGTTAGTTAAAATTTTTTTTTTAAGATCGAGCGAAGGAAGGGTTACATTACTTCAAAACATGATTTAGCCACAGTAAGTAGTTTTCTTTTAAGCTTTAAACATTTCGTGAGAGTTAATTGCTTCAAGACATGGCCCATATTTGGAGTAATTGTAACTGACTGGAGCTTTGCTCTTATAGGGTCCATATGCCAAGCTTTCAACGATATGACATTATTTACTTATCTGAAAATTTGTTACAAGTATGTAACAAATTGCTTGGCTGATTTTCGTCTAGAATTTTGCATCACGTTGAAATGTTGCTGTGCTCACTTCTTGAAAATGATCTGCAAGAAATTGTCAACAGTAAAAGTCAATAAAGAGGCGAGAAAAGTACTTGTAGACTCGGTGGCAGTTTTAGTACAATGCACTACATTGGAAGAACTGGACTTTCAATTTGGAAACATTCTTGTGCTTTTATTAAGTTGTTCATACGATGAAAATGTTACAACAGCTATCAAAGAACTTTCATCAAGTCATTACGATAAGTCTGAAAACATTCTATCTCTAAGAGATGACGTCGAAGATTTCTGTGACGAAGATGACGAAGTGGTTCGAGGAACGTACATAACTTCTCCCTTCTTCATGTTTTTCTACAGGTCATTTGATGAAGTGTCTACAAGAAGTACATCCAAATCTCTTGGTACTGCTGCTTTAAAAAAGAACCCATTCCAATCTGAAGACATGGCCTTGTAGTTACTGAAACGTGTGATGCCCTTTGCTCCGTTATGGACCGATATTCTAAATGTTGGACGTTTCAGTAACGCTAATGCCGAATCTTGGTTTAAAATCTTGAAAAAAGAGGTGCTGGCTGGACAGACGAATTTGAAAGTCGGAAGATTCGTGTCTGCAACGGAAAAGAAAATCAAAGTTGAATTAAAAAGTGTACGTCTGCAAATTGGAAAGGTACCCAGGAAAGGAAAAATGGAATAAATCGATAATCCACATGCAGAAGAGACCTGGATGAAAAGAAAGAAGTCTCGGGGTTATTTGTACAAAACTAACTTGACAAAACTTGCTGGGGTCAGCGACAAGGAACAAAAACTTTCAACGGAATTCCCAATCAATCGCAATGATGACTGGAAGATATCCGAGGAGAAGGAGGAACAAATCACACCAATAGCTGACGAAATTCAAACCAATTGGTCAGAGGTTATGAGCTCCGAAGCGCAAAATAATGACATTGAAATTGAAACTAATCGGTCAGACGCTATAAGCAATTCTGCCGAAGAGCAAATTATTGACCTTCCAGATGAACGGGCTTTGAGAAATGGATTGTTTTTCAACAACGAATTTTATCTTTCATCTTCGTTTGAATGTAGTTTTGTTTTTGGTGTCTTCACTTATAGTGACAACTGCATATTTCTCCACAGCTCCGATCTTAGGACCCTTACATC
Source organism: Malachius bipustulatus (assembly GCA_910589415.1). NCBI lineage: Eukaryota > Metazoa > Arthropoda > Insecta > Coleoptera > Melyridae > Malachius > Malachius bipustulatus. Next base: position 16,759,624 of record OU342638.1, on the reverse strand, counting down.
CCTAAAAAACAACAACGGCGTTGTACTTAATGATCAGGAAAGGTGGTTGTCCGATTACTGTATTGACGCAGCGGCCTTCTCAATTTTGAAAGAGAGTCAGCAAATCTACTACATTGACACCATTTCCACGCATATATTATTCCAAGACGAAATGAAACACTTTAAAAAATTCGCACCATACATTAAAGTTCTCGATAACATCAACTACATCCTGCTGCCATACAACGATAGGGGCCTACATTGGATTTTACTGGTTCTTGATTTGAGAAATAAAACAGTGTATATACTTAACCCAAGCAAAACCTACTCATTAGATACCGAATATATTTTCAAAAATATTAAAAACTTCTTAATTACCAGAGAGCAAATGCATAAAGGGGAAAGGTACAATGTGCGAAAGTGGACCATTTCTTCAATAAAGGATTATCCCCAACAAGAAGATAGCGTGAATTGTGGAGTTTACGTAATTTTTTATATAAGTATTTTCTCACAAGTGAACAGCGTTTCAGATATTTCATTGATTAAAAAATTCGAACCAGAAATTTTCCGTCTGGAAATACAAAATATTCTTCTATTATCTTCTGATCCGGTTTACCATCGATGTCTGTACTGTGGCAAAGACGGTCAAGAATGCTATGTTCAGTGCTCCAATTGCAGTAGGTGGGTTCACTTCCGATGTTCTTCTCTTGACAAACAAAAAATAACCATCGAAGAAGCAAAAAAAACAACTTTCATTTATGCGTGTCACATGTGCCATTCGTTTGGGGATAATCCTTTTATTAATCGAAGAAATTACTGGACACTCACCGAAATGGAATCCAAATATATTGTGCGGTATTTCAAAAATGAGTTACAAGCATTATATGTTAACCGAAATGACTCTGACGACTGTCGTCAATTTTTGGAAACAGATACACCAATTATAGTATATACAGATTTTGATACCTCTTTGAAGTTATGTGAAAATTTTCTTAAATATTGTGAAATTGATGACATTAAATTTGTATGCTTCGTCTCTCTCGCATTTCTACATACGAAAATAACTATGAAATATTACGGATTGGCTCACCAAAATGAAACATACTATAAGAAATATAGAGAAATGATTGGAAAAGAGCAATCCGATTTAAAATTAAAAACTTCATATACCTTCGATCAAATATTTAAACACATTGAGAAAAAAAGTCAATCGAACTTGTAAAAAAAGTTGATAACAGCTTCCAAAAAATCTAACAGAGTTTTTCTTTTGCTTTTATTCTTTGTAAGTAAAATATTTCACGATTAGCCGAATTATTTTCCCCTTTATCAAACACCAGTATTGTTTTACAAGTTGTAATTTCCTGTATTACCAAATAACATTTACTTTATACGAAATGCTTTTCGTATATTTCTTATATTAACTTTTATTATAGTAATATGTAAGAGTTATAGGGGTGGCAATTACAACCCCCCACCCGAAAGTGGAGACGTGCGAGTAGGTTCGTCTTATAGAAGAAGACTTGGAGAATTTTTCTGTATACCAGCTTTGCTGCCACAAATCAAACCACGCTGACAGGGAATTTTTTTAATATAGGGGTGGTTATTACAACCCCCCACCCGAAAGTGAAGACGTGCGAGTAGGTTCGTCTTATAGAAGAAGACTTGGAGAATTTTTATGTATACCAGCTTTGCTGCCACAGATCCAACCACGCTGACAGGGAATTTTTTTAATATAGGGGTGGCAATTACAACCCCCCACCCGAAAGTGGAGACGTGTGAGTAGGTTCGTCTTATAGAAGAAGACTTGGAGAATTTTTCTGTATACCAGCTTTGCTGCCACAAATCAAACCACGCTGACAGGGAATTTTTTTAATATAGGGGTGGTTATTACAACCCCCCACCCGAAAGTGGAGCCGTGCGAGTAGGTTCGTCTTATAGAAGAAGACTTGGAGAATTTTTCTTTCCACCAGCTTTGCTGCCACAAATCCAACCAAGCTGACAGGGAACTTTTTTAATATAGGGGTGGTTATTACAACCCCCCTTCCGAAAGTGAAGACGTGCGAGTAGGTTCGTCTTATAGAAGAAGACTTGGAGAATTTTTATGTATACCAGCTTTGCTGCCACAGATCCAACCACGCTGACAGGAATTTTTTAATATAGGGGTGGCAATTACAACCCCCCACCCGAAAGTGGAGACGTGTGAGTAGGTTCGTCTTATAGAAGAAGACCTGGAGAATTTTTCTGTATACCAGCTTTGCTGCCACAAATCAAACCACGCTGACAGGGAATTTTTTTAATATAGGGGTGGTTATTACAACCCCCCACCCGAAAGTGGAGCCGTGCGAGTAGGTTCGTCTTATAGAAGAAGACTTGGAGAATTTTTCTTTCCACCAGCTTTGCTGCCACAAATCCAACCAAGCTGACAGGGAACTTTTTTAATATAGGGGTGGTTATTACAACTCCCCACCCGAAAGTGGAGACGTGCGAGTAGGTTCGTCTTATAGACGAAGACTTGGAGAATTTTTCTTTCCACCAGCTTTGCTGCCACAAATCCAACCAAGCTGACAGGGAATTTTTTTTAGTTTAGGGGTGGCAATTACAACCCCCCACCCGAAAGTGGAGACGTGTGAGTAGGTTCGTCTTATAGAAGAAGACTTGGAGAATTTTTATGTATACCAGCTTTGCTGCCACAGATCCAACCACGCTGACAGGGAATTTTTTAATATAGGGGTGGCAATTACAACCCCCCACCCGAAAGTGGAGACGTGTGAGTAGGTTCGTCTTATAGAAGAAGACCTGGAGAATTTTTCTGTATACCAGCTTTGCTGCCACAAATCAAACCACGCTGACAGGGAATTTTTTTAATATAGGGGTGGTTATTACAACCCCCCACCCGAAAGTGGAGCCGTGCGAGTAGGTTCGTCTTATAGACGAAGACTTGGAGAATTTTTCTTTCCACCAGCTTTGCTGCCACAAATCCAACCAAGCTGACAGGGAACTTTTTTAATATAGGAGTGGTTATTACAACCCCCCACCCGAAAGTGGAGACGTGCGAGTAGGTTCGTCTTATAGACGAAGACTTGGAGAATTTTTCTTTCCACCAGCTTTGCTGCCACAAATCCAACCAAGCTGACAGGGAATTTTTTTAGTTTAGGGGTGGCAATTACAACCCCCCACCCGAAAGTGGAGACGTGTGAGTAGGTTCGTCTTATAGAAGAAGACTTGGAGAATTTTTCTGTATACCAGCTTTGCTGCCACAAATCAAACCACGCTGACAGGGAATTTTTTTAATATAGGGGTGGTTATTACAACCCCCCACCCGAAAGTGAAGACGTGCGAGTAGGTTCGTCTTATAGAAGAAGACTTGGAGAATTTTTCTTTCCACCAGCTTTGCTGCCACAAATCCAACCAAACTGACAGGGAACTTTTTTAATATAGGGGTGGTTATTACAACCCCCCACCCGAAAGTGGAGACGTGCGAGTAGGTTCGTCTTATAGACGAAGACTTGGAGAATTTTTCTTTCCACCAGCTTTGCTGCCACAAATCCAACCAAGCTGACAGGGAATTTTTTTAGTTTAGGGGTGGCAATTACAACCCCCCACCCGAAAGTGGAGACGTGTGAGTAGGTTCGTCTTATAGAAGAAGACTTGGAGAATTTTTCTGTATACCAGCTTTGCTGCCACAAATCAAACCACGCTGACAGGGAATTTTTTTAATATAGGGGTGGTTATTACAACCCCCCACCCGAAAGTGAAGACGTGCGAGTAGGTTCGTCTTATAGAAGAAGACTTGGAGAATTTTTATGTATACCAGCTTTGCTGCCACAGATCCAACCACGCTGACAGGAATTTTTTAATATAGGGGTGGCAATTACAACCCCCCACCCGAAAGTGGAGACGTGTGAGTAGGTTCGTCTTATAGAAGAAGACCTGGAGAATTTTTCTGTATACCAGCTTTGCTGCCACAAATCAAACCACGCTGACAGGGAATTTTTTTAATATAGGGGTGGTTATTACAACCCCCCACCCGAAAGTGGAGCCGTGCGAGTAGGTTCGTCTTATAGAAGAAGACTTGGAGAATTTTTCTTTCCACCAGCTTTGCTGCCACAAATCCAACCAAGCTGACAGGGAACTTTTTTAATATAGGGGTGGTTATTACAACCCCCCACCCGAAAGTGGAGACGTGCGAGTAGGTTCGTCTTATAGACGAAGACTTGGAGAATTTTTCTTTCCACCAGCTTTGCTGCCACAAATCCAACCAAGCTGACAGGGAATTTTTTTAGTTTAGGGGTGGCAATTACAACCCCCCACCCGAAAGTGGAGACGTGTGAGTAGGTTCGTCTTATAGAAGAAGACTTGGAGAATTTTTATGTATACCAGCTTTGCTGCCACAGATCCAACCACGCTGACAGGGAATTTTTTAATATAGGGGTGGCAATTACAACCCCCCACCCGAAAGTGGAGACGTGTGAGTAGGTTCGTCTTATAGAAGAAGACCTGGAGAATTTTTCTGTATACCAGCTTTGCTGCCACAAATCAAACCACGCTGACAGGGAATTTTTTTAATATAGGGGTGGTTATTACAACCCCCCACCCGAAAGTGGAGCCGTGCGAGTAGGTTCGTCTTATAGACGAAGACTTGGAGAATTTTTCCTTCCACCAGCTTTGCTGCCACAAATCCAACCAAGCTGACAGGGAATTTTTTTAGTTTAGGGGTGGCAATTACAACCCCCCACCCGAAAGTGGAGACGTGTGAGTAGGTTCGTCTTATAGAAGAAGACCTGGAGAATTTTTCTGTATACCAGCTTTGCTGCCACAAATCAAACCACGCTGACAGGGAATTTTTTTAATATAGGGGTGGTTATTACAACCCCCCACCCGAAAGTGGAGACGTGCGAGTAGGTTCGTCTTATAGACGAAGACTTGGAGAATTTTTCTTTCCACCAGCTTTGCTGCCACAAATCCAACCAAGCTGACAGGGAATTTTTTTAGTTTAGGGGTGGCAATTACAACCCCCCACCCGAAAGTGGAGACGTGTGAGTAGGTTCGTCTTATAGAAGAAGACTTGGAGAATTTTTCTGTATACCAGCTTTGCTGCCACAAATCAAACCACGCTGACAGGGAATTTTTTTAATATAGGGGTGGTTATTACAACCCCCCACCCGGAAGTGAAGACGTGCGAGTAGGTTCGTCTTATAGAAGAAGACTTGGAGAATTTTTCTTTCCACCAGCTTTGCTGCCACAAATCCAACCAAACTGACAGGGAACTTTTTTAATATAGGGGTGGTTATTACAACCCCCCACCCGAAAGTGGAGACGTGCGAGTAGGTTCGTCTTATAGACGAAGACTTGGAGAATTTTTCTTTCCACCAGCTTTGCTGCCACAAATCCAACCAAGCTGACAGGGAATTTTTTTAGTTTAGGGGTGGCAATTATTACCCCCCACCCGAAAGTGGAGACGTGTGAGTAGGTTCGTCTTATAGAAGAAGACTTGGAGAATTTTTCTGTATACCAGCTTTGCTGCCACAGATCCAACCACGCTGACAGGAATTTTTTAATATAGGGGTGGCAATTACAACCCCCCACCCGAAAGTGGAGACGTGTGAGTAGGTTCGTCTTATAGAAGAAGACCTGGAGAATTTTTCTGTATACCAGCTTTGCTGCCACAAATCAAACCACGCTGACAGGGAATTTTTTTAATATAGGGGTGGTTATTACAACCCCCCACCCGAAAGTGGAGCCGTGCGAGTAGGTTCGTCTTATAGAAGAAGACTTGGAGAATTTTTCTTTCCACCAGCTTTGCTGCCACAAATCCAACCAAGCTGACAGGGAACTTTTTTAATATAGGGGTGGTTATTACAACCCCCCACCCGAAAGTGGAGACGTGCGAGTAGGTTCGTCTTATAGACGAAGACTTGGAGAATTTTTCTTTCCACCAGCTTTGCTGCCACAAATCCAACCAAGCTGACAGGGAATTTTTTTAGTTTAGGGGTGGCAATTACAACCCCCCACCCGAAAGTGGAGGCGTGTGAGTAGGTTCGTCTTATAGAAGAAGACTTGGAGAATTTTTCTGTATACCAGCTTTGCTGCCACAAATCAAACCACGCTGACAGGGAATTTTTTTAATATAGGGGTGGTTATTACAACCCCCCACCCGAAAGTGAAGACGTGCGAGTAGGTTCGTCTTATAGAAGAAGACTTGGAGAATTTTTATGTATACCAGCTTTGCTGCCACAGATCCAACCACGCTGACAGGGAATTTTTTTAATATAGGGGTGGCAATTACAACCCCCCACCCGAAAGTGGAGACGTGTGAGTAGGTTCGTCTTATAGAAGAAGACTTGGAGAATTTTTCTGTATACCAGCTTTGCTGCCACAAATCCAACCAAGCTGACAGGGTATTTTTTTAATATAGGGGTGGTTATTACAACCCCCCACCCGAAAGTGGAGACATGCGAGTAGGTTCGTCTTATAGAAGAAGACTTGGAGAATTTTTCTGTATACCACCTTTGCTGCCACAAATCCAACCACGCTGACAGGAAATTTTTTTTTAATGTAAGCGTGTTTTTAATTTTTTTTCTTGCCCAACCCCCAATAGTTCCAGAACGCCACTGGGCTTGATGGATGAGGAATTCTTCGAAATACTTTTCTCTGCTATAGCTTCACTGCCACAATGTTTCGCGTGGATGCTGTGATTTTTTTTATCGTAAGCGTGTTTTTATTTTTATTTTTTTTCCGGCTCAACCCCCAACAATTTCGGAACGCCACTGGGCTCGATAGATGGGGAATCCCTCGAAATACTTTTCTCTGCTATAGTTTCACTGCCACAATGTTTCGCGTGGATGCTGTGAATTTTTTTATTATAAGCGTGTTTTTATTTTTATTTTTTTCTTGCTCAGCCCCCAATAGTTCCGGAACGCCACTGGGCTCGAAGAATGGAGAATTCTTCTAAATATTTTTCTCTGCCATAGCTTCACTGCCACAATGTTGTGCGTGGATGCTTTGAATTTTTTTAATATGAGCGTGCTTTATTTTTTTCTTTCCCAACCCCCAATAGTTCCGGAACGCCACTGGGCTCGATGGATGGGGAATTTTTAGAAATACTTTTCTCTGCTATAGCTTCACTGCCACAATGTTTCGCGTGGATGCTGTGAATTTTTTTTTATTATAAGCGTGTTTTTATTTTTATTTTTTTTCCGGCTCAACCCCCAACAATTTCGGGACGCCACTGGGCTCGATAGATGGGGAATTCTTCGAAATATTTTCCTCTGCCATAGCTTCACTGCCACAATGTTGTGCGTGGATGCTTTGAATTTTATTAATATGAGCGTGTTTTTTTTTCTTGCTCAACCCCCAATAGTTCCGGAACGCCACTGGGCTCGATGGATGGGGAATTCTTCGAAATACTTTTCTCTGCTATAGCTTCACTGCCACAATGTTTCGCGTGGATGCTGTGAATTTTTTTTATTATAAGCGTGTTTTTATTTTTATTTTTTTCTTGCTCAACCCCCAATAGTTCCGGAACGCCACTGGGCTCGATGGATGGGGAATTCTTCTATATATTTTTCTCTGCCATAGCGTTCCTGACCCGATAAAATGCTAGGTTTTCTTACTTGATTTTCATGATTGCAATAATGCCTAATATAACGTATTTGTATTTTACAGATCATGATATACCTACCTATTTACTTTTTATAAATAATATCTTCAAATAGCGAATATTAAGGGTTGGTAATAATTGGTATTATTAAAAATAGATAAATATAGGCTAATTTCGTATCGTATGAGCAATCAAAATTATTTAAAAATCAATAATACACTCATTATAGTTATTTCGACTTTACCGTGCAGTGTTTGTCTGGTCCGCTGTAAAAAAGTGATTCTCGAATATGAATCTGTTGCTAGAATCAGCCACGTAGAAGAGCTTGCACTAAGACCTATTATTTCATCAATAAGTACTCCAACTACTAAAATTTCAATTTTTATAGCTAAAATCCTAGATAAGTCAGTTAACAACCAAAATAGGTATTTTGTAAAGGATTCTTTCGAATTTGCGAGCTTTATGAATGATTTCCAACTTTCTGAAGGCTACGTAGTAGTAAGCTTTGATGTTGTGTCACTGTTTAGTAACATCCCAATAGAATTAGCTATTCAAGCAATAGAAAAAAATTGGGAGAGCATCGCTCAGAACACGAACATTCCTCAAAGCGAATTTCTCACCATAGTTAGGTTCGTTTTCAACTCGAGTTATTTTTCATATAATGGTAGATTATATAAACAAATTTTTGGTTCACCTATGGGATCGAATTTAAGCCCAATAATAGCGGGATTAGTGATGGATTTTGTGCTTGACTCGGTTACTGCACTTCTGACCTTCGAACTCCCATTTATCAAAAAATATGTAGATGACATAATCTGTGCAGTCCCAGAAAATGAAATTAATAATACGCTGAACATATTTAACGGTTTCAACGCTGATATTCAATTTACAATCGAAAGGGAAACTGACAGATCAGTCCCGTTTTTAGATACAAAATTAATAAGAAATGAAAACAATAAAATAATTCTAAACTGGTATAGAAAACCAACGAGTTCAGGTAGGTACATACACTACAAATCTAATCATCCGATGCAACAAAAACTAAGTTTGGTGGGAGCGATGTGTCGAAGGATAGCGAAGATAGCACACCCATCACTAAAGAGAAACAGCATAAATGAATTTCTGGATATCATGACTAAGAATGGATATCCAAAATCACTATTAAGAAAGATAGCATCTAATGTACTTAATAACGAAGAGAGAGTTGCAGACGTTCCGGTGGTGAGTGATGAGTTAACAAATGACATTAACCAAATAAAGTATGCATCAATCCCAATGATAAGTGATTTAACACCTAAATTAATTAATATATTGAGAGATGAGAGCTTAAAAATTGCGAGAAAAAATGAGTGGACAGTAGGGAAAATATTTAGTAAAACAAAAGACAAAATTCCACTTGAAAAAATGTCAGATGTAGTCTATATTGTTCCTTGTTCTGCGTGCGAAAAGGTCTATGTGGGTCAAACATCACAACAATTAAGTAGAAGGATGTGTCAACACAAAAGTGATATAAAAAATCCTGCAAAAAAGTGCGCACTGGCTGAGCATTGTCGAAAAACAGGTCACACAATGAATTATGAAAATGCCGGAGTTTTGGAGGTCGAGAGACATGAAAGAAAAAGAACTTTCAAAGAAATGTACCACATAAAAAGACAGGCTAATTCGATGAACTCTAGAACAGATATTCAAAATATTAGTAGCATTTATTCATATTTGATTTTCCATGATAATAGGTAGATATTATTGATGGTTAAAGATTAAATAGTAGTTTAGATTGTCTATTATAAGCAGTTAAAATTTGTAAATCTCAAAATGTTAAGTACTGGCATAATACCGTAGAACTTAAGACAGGATAAAGAAAAAGAAGACAATAGACATAAGTCATCAATCATATGAAAGAAGTCGCCTTCTTCCAAGTGACAAGCTGTCACTCTTGTCAAAAAAAAAAAAATTAGCAGTTAATAGAAGGAGTAGAATAGAAATTATAACCAACTTAAAATGCATAGAGAGCACATGTTACCTAGACAAAAATGTAAAATTTATAAAATAATAATTGTAATAACTGTGATTGAACTAGACCAATAGCTAGGAATAGACGAAGCGATTTGCTGGCCGATTTGATCGCCACGAGCAAACCTGGAAGATAAACCTCTTCGTTTGTGGTAACTCAGCGCGCCATGCCAAGAGCCATGCCAGCACCGTAGACGCCTCTGGCAATAAACGAACAGACTTTTCTGCCAGACTAGCGCGATACGCGATACGCTCACAGCAGCTCGTTTTCCCTTTTTGTTATTATTATTATACTTTGACAATATTATCAAATATTAATTAGCTTAAAAATACAGCGTAAATATCGCACTCTGAGTGTAAGCGTCAAAAAAGGATTTTAGGCATGGTTCGCGACCTCTTGAAATTTTCTACAGATCACGAGCCACGCAAATCCGACCGATAAATCGTGTAGTTTCCCTATAAACGTACACATTTGCATGTGATGAGCCACTCCGACGGATAATTCGTACGATTAGCGTGGACGTTTATGGTGTGACTTGAAAAATCTGTCGACGCTGCTCGCCACGAGCAAATCCGCCGAATTTGCTCGTGGCGATCAAATCGGCCAGCAAATCGCTCCGTCTATTCCTAGCTATTAGATAAGAAGAAGTGCAATAATGTAGTAGATAGAGAAATTAATTTTATGGTATTTTAACTTAAGTTTTAATGTGTTTTTGTTTAAATTGAAAATAGTAGAATGCACCCAGTAATGAATTACTCTAGTCCCCAAAGAAAAAATGTTAGCTATTAGTAAAATCCTCAACTATTTGGTAAGTTTAATGACAACTGAAAGTTATATCCGTAAGATACTAAGATTATAATATTGTAGATGTCCTGATGAAGATTCTAAACGGAATCGAAACGTTGACTTTAAATAAATAGAGTACTCAGAAACTTAGCCCGTTTTATTGGTGCCGTTCCAGTCCTTAACCAGTTTTGGTGTATCACGTTATAACGGAGTTATTTCTTGGTGTGTTTATATAAATATAAATATATACAGGGTGTTCCAGCTTATTCGAAGCGGTCTCTGTAGGCCAAACCATGGACTTTTTCAAAAAACTTGATGAAAATTCAAGTACAGGATCACAATGGCCATAATTTAAAATTATTTTGGAGTATACAGAGTGTCCCATATGAGAGTGGCATATCAAAGTTATGTTTTTTTTAAATGGAATGCTCCAATGTTATTGCATTTTTGGATTGTCTGAGAAGAGAAAATAAGATTGGCTTTTACAGTTGGTGTTTAAATTCAGACGTTTTTGAGTTATAAACAAGTGAAAATCGTAATTTTTCAAGTTCAAAGCCCTGTACAACGAAAACGGCTGAAGATAGAGGAAAACGGCTTACATGTCCCTATTTTACTTTTTCATGTACTATCGTATCATGTAGATGAAATGTTTATACAGGGTGATAAAAAATTTGAAAAATTCTGAGATTTCTCCACGCGTCGCCAAATAAAAAAATCAAAGAAAGTAAAAATTTTTCTATACCATAGGATAGTACATAAAAAGTTAAAATAGGGACATGTAAGCCGTTTTTCTCTTTCTTGAACCGTTTTCATTGTACAGGGCCTTGAACTTGAAAAATGACGATTTTCACTTGTTTTTAACTCAAAAACTTCTGAATTTAAACACCAACTGTAAAAGTCAATTCTATTTTCTCTTCTCAGACAATCTAAAAATGCAATAACATAGGAGCATTCCATTTAAAAAAAACATAACTTTGATATGCCACTGTCATATGGGACACTCTGTATGCTCCAAAATAATTTTAAATTATGGCCATTGTGATCCTGTACTTGAATTTGCAAAATTTTTTTGGAAAAAATCAATCGTTTGGCCTACAGAGACCGCTTCGAATAAGCTGGGACACCCTGTATATATATATATCGTGAGCAGGTGAATTTTGGAAAACCACTTTGTCGTGATCTGGGGGTCATGATCGGTGGACATTTGATGAGTTTGGGTGATTTTCGAAAAGTGATGTCGTCCTCAATAGTGTATGTTTTTATTAAAAAATACACTAAAACATAACTTTGATATGTTTCATGCTTTGGGACACCCTGTACATTATGTATATAATTTTAAAACGTACCTCTGCCGGGTCTCTATCCACTCCAAAAATAAAAAAATCCTAAAATCCAGAGACACGGCCATAAACTTCCGTGGCGTATACCGTGAATAACCCTGTTTGTATACACTCAAAATCGTAGGTATGTCGAGTATTAGAAAAAAGAAAAACTTCAGACATTCATCTAAACTAGGTGCCGAACTATTGACTCTATTTGCTCTATTCACTCCAAACCAGTTCGGGTATACGTTATGGAGTGAATGGAGTGAACGGAACACCGTTCGGCTATTGGTGAATGGAGTGAATAGAGTTAACTCCACAAGCCCTACCTCGCTCAAGTAGAACTTGTTCTTTTTTTTAGTTAGTGATTGTTTATCTTAACCTAAAAACTGTGTGTGTTTAAATCAACTTTAAATTTAAATTAAAAATAATAAAATATTTATTGGGCAACAATAAATGGAATAAAAATGGAAGTGAATAATGAAAACTTTGAAGTCGTAAATAGTAGCGATAATGGTTTTATTATTATGGAAGAAAAACAGGTTTTGCTGCAGAACAAATTTAGTAAGTAAAAATTCTTTCATTATTATCTCATGCAGTGATCCTTCTGTAGAATAATAAATAAGATTATTTAACTATAAATAAGTAATTGAGATGCTTAGAAAGTTTTATTTTCTTTGTAGCAAAGGAATGTGTATTCATACCCCTAGATGAGGATATAAAAGATCAATTTGGAATAACATTTGAAATAGAAGGTAAAACGGATGAAAACAATCTGAATGTAGACCAAGAAAAAATGGATAATGTTCAGTCCTCTTCAAAATTATGGAGTCCTGAAAATACTCTTCTTCTTATTTCCCAAGTTAAAGAACTTGATGAAGATTTTTCAAATGGCGTGAAAAAAGTCGTTTGGCGTAAAATTTCAAGTAACTTATTTCATAAACATTCCAAAACGGTGTCGGAGAAAGCCTGTGAAACTAAATGGAAAACATTAATCCGGACATATAAAGCCATAAAACTCAAGAACCATACTTCTGGGGAGAAGAGAAGATATTGGGAATCTTATAATGGAATAGATGAAATAATGACTAAAAAACCAGAAATAACTCCAGTAGCCACATGTAGCAGTACAACTAGACTAAAAATTAATAGAGGTAAAAATAAAAACAATGAATGTAAATTTTTCTCCAACTACTGTATTTAATTTATTTACAGATCCTTCAACACCTTGCACGTCACATTCTGCGGACCTTGATGAGGGTAATTTTTATTCCATTCCATTTATATATACAGGGTGTTAAGAAAATGACGGATAAACTCTTCAGTACATTGTAGGGGACACTCAGTAGAGTACGGGAAAAATAATTTTAAAAATTCAGGTCTTCAATTTGGTGAGATAAAAAATGCCAAAGTTAACATTTTACTATCTTTGTTTTTCAGTATTTCAAAAACTAAATGATTTTACAGATATAAAAAAGGTACTGTAATGGTTCAAAGTGGGAGAGCCTGAAAATTGGTTTTGAATTTTTAACAGAGAAATAAATAAACGGACCAACCGGTCAGCCAATAATAAAATGAGGGTTAAATAATTTAAAGGTAACTCAATATGTCCTACATTAGCAACAATGTTGCATGCCTGTTAATTGTACAAGGGGGAGATAAGGCCCGACGAAGGACTCCAGACTGGAGACGAGCCATTAACACCGACGGGGCGGAAAGGGAGGAAAGAATGCACATTAACCACAGCTGGGAAGAGAAACAAAATCCAAGTCCCACGCCCGAGCTGGGGTTGTTATGAAACAGTAGACCAGGTGAATAAGACATCGGACGGCGGAGTGTTACCAAGAAAAGGGTTTAACTGAGTAATTGTAGGAACCGCGGATAAATAGCAGCGAATCGCGGGCACCGGGGATACTTCGTGGTAGACTCTGTTCGCGAGCACCTTCACGCTAGTCGTCGCTCCGTTGTATTTTATTTTATTTTTCATTATTTAATTTCTCGACTTAGAAGAATTTCTAGGATAATAGGTGGTAGACTCTTTTCGCGAGCACCTTCACGCTAGTCGTCGCTCCGTTTTATTTTATTTTATTTTAATTTTCACTATTTTTTCGACTTAGAAGAATTTCTAAAGAAGAACTAAATAAGAGACTACCGGTTACTCTTGTCACCAGCACGTTCGCGCCCGGTAGGTGCTTTCCCATTTATTTTATTTCAAATTTCCCCTAATTTATAAAAGTAAGAAAAGACTAGGCATATTTTCGTCGAACAAGTGTAGATTTTGACAGTTAGGGATCAGAAGTATTGAGAGAGAACAGGTTTGCCGGCAGCCCATTATTGGGAGTACGCTTACCTGGCAATTACGGATTGTTCTGGCAGCCCATTATTGGGAGTACGCTCAATTTGTAATTGTCTCTTTCTTTCCTTACACTACTTTTTGGTCGATTTTAGTCGCGGCAGCCCATTACTGGGAGTACCTTCTATAATCAAACAAAGTGTAGATTTTTCACTTAACTAAATAACAAGTCCGTCATTCTTAACTTTGCATCATTTATTAAAAATAATAAATCCCCTTTGAGTTCTCGCCATTTGTTTCACGAGTGTAAATCCATTATTCGTTTAAAAGTTAAATCTTTTATCGAGCATCTGCCCGGTCCGGCACTTCAGGTTCAACCACCCCGAGTGCCAGATGTCATCTCCCATACGTTAGATTATTCTTCTTCGACCTAGTTGCAAATTTCAGTATGTTCAGTGGCGTATCAATTCACTCCCTGTTCGTCTTTGGATCGATGGGTCCGATTTTCCCACGACGATTTTTCTCTGGGGGCGGAAGCTCGAATTTCTGGTTTATTTGTGAGTTGGCCCGTTCCTTTCAACCCTAAAATTTAACACCTTGATTCTCTCTTCGTTGTTGGTTGGAGCCCTTCCCCACAAACCCAAATACCTCTGGGATCTTTTTTGTCACATGCGAGGCTGCAGCGCGCCTTGAGATTGTGAAAAGAAAAATCCATCGAGGTCATCGGTCATCTGGTAGCACACCTGAACCATGCGGCTGCTGTTGGGAGCGCTGAGATTGGCAGGAAGTCTATCAGTGACTAGTAATCCTTTCCCTACACTACCCAATGCTTCTGGAATCTTTTTTGTCACATACGAGGCTGCAGAGCGCCTTGAGATTGTGGAAAGAAAGACCCATCGAGCTCATCGGTCATCTGGTAGCACCCCTGAACCATGCGGCTGCTGTTGGGAGCGCTGAGATTGGCAGGAAGTCTATCATTGACTAGTAATCCTTTCCCCGCACTACCCAATGCTTCTGGAATCTTTTTTTTGTCACATACGAGGCTGCAGAGCGCCTTGAAATTGTGAAAAGAAAGATCCATCGAGCTCATCGGTCATCTGGTAGCACACCTGAACCATGCGGCTGCTGTTGGGAGCGCTGAGATTGGCAGGAAGTCTATCATTGACTAGTAATCCTTTCCCCGCACTACCCAATGCTTCTGGAATCTTTTTTGTCACATACGAGGCTGCAGAGCGCCTTGAGATTGTGGAAAGAAAGACCCATCGAGCTCATCGGTCATCTGGTAGCACCCCTGAACCATGCGGCTGCTGTTGGGAGCGCTGAGATTGGCAGGAAGTCTATCAGTAACTAGTAACCTTTTCCCAGCACTACCTAATGCTTCAGGAATCCTTTTGCCACATGCGAGGCTGCAGCGCGCCTTGAGATTGTGGAAAGGGACCCATGGAGTTCTTAGGTAACCTGGTAACTTCCTCGAACCATGCGGTTGCCGCTGAGCGCACTGAGATTGGCGAGAGAGTTATCACTACCTGGTAGTTATTCCCCTAAACAGAAATCCGTCCTTCATAAGAACCTTGGACCGTCATAATTCCCTTAAACAGTTCTAAAAGACTGGATTCTCGCCTTCGGTCTTATTTAATAATCTGAGTCATCAAACCCAGGAAATTCTCTTCAGCCCTACTAAGAACGAGTTCTACCCGAAATTTCCCAGTTATTTAAACCTCTCGCTTATAAACTCAAGCTGGAACCCACCCTGAGAGTTTTATTTATATTCTAGTAATAGTTATTCGTCCGTTTGGTTGTGGTAAATTATGATAAGGTAATAAATTAGAATTCCCTGAATCAACTCGACTCTTTCCGCAATGTTTGACCCACTATTATAATAATACGCAAGTTATCTCGCCCCCCTGCATTCAAACTATAACTTGAGGAAGATTGTCTTCATAATATTAATTTGTAACTTCGACTGTGTATTTGTAAATTCAGCCGCGCGCTCCTGCACCCTCTTCCATTTCGCATCTCGCCGCCTGACGCCTGTGGACTCCTTCAGTAAACAGGTGCGGTTGCCGTTATTCCCGTCACAAATCACCCCTACAGACAGAGAGGGCACGTTCCTGACCTACTAGGAGATATCGCATCGCTCATCGCTCAGTCAGTCGGCCTTGTCGTCGCAAGTTGATTCAGTGCACTGGTGTTAAATAACTCACAGGAGTGTGTTCCTCTAAGGAAGGACCACTTCGGACGAGATCATGTTCGTCTACCTGAAGGAAATCTTACGGGATTTTCCAATGGCAGATAACCTAGGACTGGCGAGGGAATAGCGTTGCCCCACAGTATCCATCGACGGTTACTTCCGCTGGTTTACGATTACATGACGTCGTTCGTTTGACCAATCACAACAATTTCTAAATTTGCTGGATTAGCTTGAGGCGAAAGTTTGCGACTGATTATCCTGGATCAAGAATCCACTCCCCGCTAAATAAATTGAGTGGATCTTTTCCCAGGACATAGCCGAATTTTACCGATTGGATCGCTGGCATTATGAATGATAGTTTGTTCAATGCACATAAGCATTTCGTTAGATTCAATCGGGCTTACTCTACGTGAACCAGTTCAAGCTTCCAAATGAGCTAACTTGCGTTCACTGGGGTAAGCGGGACAGGGGTGCTCTAAGCCAAGCCAAGTGTGCTGCTTAGAGTGGGTAATTTTAAAATGCGGGAAAATGTCAGCATCCGGCGTTGTCACGTTAGAATAGCCCTTCTATACTCCTCACACTTTGAACGTTCTTGAGTTACTCATCTCTTTAATTCACCTACACAACGTTGTCGGGTCCCGACCTATCCTAGACGATCAGAGGCCAATTTTCTAGCTTAGAATTTATTAAAAAGTAGTTCGAATCACCCTAGTGGTCGAGAGGTCTATTTTCTCGATTCTTGAAGGGGGTGGACCTCGCGAACTCTTACAGTACTTTAATCGTTATGAATTAAAAAAATTGCTTAAGATGTATTACTGGCTTGGAAAATTTAATAATTTTTTTTCTTTTCTAAGATGCTGAAAAAAAAGCATTTGGCAACAACGGTTTTGAAACCTTGATGTTAAATGTTGCCAAATTTATTGTTCAATATTTTGCTTATATCTTTTAAAATGTAGCTCTGGATTTTTTAAAATTATTTTCCCGTAATTTACTGAGTGTCCCCTACAATGTACTGAAGAGTTTATCCGTCATTTTCTTAACACCCTGTATATTGTATAGGCAATAGTATAAAACTTTGTATCTTCTTTTATGTTTCAGAAGATGAGGATGGAACTCCTAAAAAAGAAAAGATTAGTTCTCATTTAAAGAGAAAGAGAAGTGACAAAGAAAATCGTCACAAAGAAAAAATGAACCGACTGGACAGATTCAATGATTTGTTTGAAAAAATGGTTGAAAAAATGTGAATTAAAGGGACCTGTGAATCAAAAGAAGTTTGTTTTAAGTTTTTTTTATTGTTATATGTATAAGTACCTACTAACTGTAATTTCAAAGTCATTAGAAGTGTAATATGTGTACCAAAGAGTAAAGAAAGTTAATTTTTTTCAACAATAAAGTTTATTTTCACAGTGCATTTAAAATATCATTTCTTTTAATTATAGCAACATTTTGAATATTATCTTCATCGATGTCAAGAAAATTATTGGGATTGTTGGCTTCTACTTCTGCTAGTTCTTGACGAATGTCGACAATCTCATTTGGCATGTCATCATTTAAAATACAAACATTGTGCAGTATGCATGCTGAAATTATTATTAATGCAATCGAATCCAGTCGTGTAGCCTCCATAAATTTTAACCTTCGAAATCGTCCTTTCAACAGAGCAAGGGCATTTTCAATTTTCACCCTTATCTTGCTTAGAGTTTTGTTAAATAACTTTGTGCCTCGGTCAAGTGACCATTGTCTTTAAAACTAACAATTATTATTATTATTATTATTATTATTACTTCTAGGGTAGGTTCAAAGCCCTTGTACTGAAGCTTGCGCTTATTGTACCCCTTTGGATAATTATCTCATCGGTCCCATCTCCCGAAAGTATTTCAGTATGAGTCCAATGGGTGCTTGTTAGGTGGTATGGGTTTCCTCCCCCTCCTCGCATCTCCTGTAATCCGGGATATTTTTCACTCCTATTATTGAGAGGTGTAATTTAGTGGGCAGTGTCCTGTTAGAAGTCCAATTGCCCATCTCAGCTGGTGCTTACTCAGCTTTTTCAGTTACATCTTCTCTGCTCCCTCTTCCCTTTCCCCACCTAGTCGCTTGAACAGCTCCCCAGTTAGGCCTAGGCAAGGTCTGCATTGAAGTTGCTCATTTACATCTTCTTTGCTCCCTCTGCCCTTTACCCACCTAGTCGCTTGAACAGCACCCCAGTTAGGCCTAGGTAAGGTCTGCATTGAAGTTGCACTATTTTCTCCCTTAGGTTTTTTTCCCATGAGGAAAATTAGTTATTGGCCTTTTGTGTCAGGTTTTCTGTCCAAAATGATCCACGTTTTATTAGTGGGCAGTGTCCTGTTAGAAGTCCAACTGCCCATCTCAGCCGGTGTTTACTCAGCTTTTTCAGTTACATCTTCTCTGCTCCCTCTGCCCTTTTCCCACCTAGTCGCTTGAACAGCACCCCAGTTAGGCCTAGGCAAGGTCTGCATTGAAGTTGCTCAGTTACATCTTCTCTGCTCCCTCTGCCCTTTACCCACCTAGTCGCTTGAACAGCACCCCAGTTAGGCCTAGGTACGGTCTGCATTGAAGTTGCTCTATTTTCTCCCTTAGGTTTTTTCCCATGAGGAAAATTAGTTGTTGGCCTTTTGTGTCAGGTTTTCTGTCCAAAAGGATCCACGTTTCATTAGTGGGCAGTGTTCTGTTAGAAGTCCAACTGCCCATCTCAGCCGGTGTTTACTCAGCTTTTTCAGTTACATCTTCTCTGCTCCCTCTGCCCTTTACCCACCTAGTCGCTTGAACAGCACCCCAGTTAGGTTTAGGTAAGGTCTGCATTGAATTAGGTGTGTCTTGGTCCATATGGCCCACGAGTAGTGGAGCTATTAAAGAAATACCATATGCAGAGCTCCATACGTATGGTAGGCATTTATTTTCGAAGGGGCGCCACTTCCTCCGAGGTTGAATCCAGAAGGGACTGATCTACTATTCAGCCACGCATCCTTTTAGCCTGGGTTCCCGCCGTAGGATTTAGGTTTTTAAAGGTTGTCTCCTTTTGGTCCAAGCGTTAAAGCCTAGACCCCCATATTCCTCGGTTCGCGAAATATAACCTCGACAACAGAGTTTTACGGTCTTTCGGAGAGTCCACGTTCGGACGTTCTCCGGCATCGTTATAACCCCTGTGCAGACCTTTAGTCACGACACGACAACTAGGTTGGGGGAGGTGGTCCGCGGCAGGGCTTTGAGCTACCAGTCTGGAATTTTACCTCCGACAAGCTTTATCACCATTGCTAACCTTACTCACTTACGCTCATTGTAAGGCCTTCCCCCTATCCGCCACCTGGGGACGCGCCCGATGGGTACTCAACCGCACGGGTAAACTAACAACTAACTAACAATTAAATGTGTTGAGAGTTTATAAGCTAAGTCACCTACAATGTAGTGATCATTAAAAAAATTTGCTTGGCCGTTCTGAAACATGGCATAAATGTCTGACCTCCTATAAAGGGTATAATCATGTAACGATCCCGCTTCCCCTGCATAGACATCGGTAAATAATAACCTATCGTCACATATCACTTGCAAAAGAATAGAGTGGTATCCTTTTCTATTGACATATGAATTGCCATTATTCTTGGGACAGTTGATTCTAATATGTGACCCATCAATACATCCAATTATTCCTAGAACATGTAATGATCCGGGACTATCAAGCCATCGATTTTTCAATTCATGCTCGACTAGGACTGGGTGAGACCACCGGGGATGCTGTTGAAAATCTGATTTGCACGAATGGTAGTAGAGGGTCGACGGATGAGAGTCGAGACAGTCAGTCAAGGTACCTACTCCGGAAAGGAGGTGGAGGGATTTCGGTACGCGGTGAAATATACCTACCCCTAGCCTCTACAGAAATTTTTTTTTTTCATCATTTCCTTCTATTCGAAGTCCATGATAACATGGATCAAGTATTGAAATGTATATATACCTAAACTAGTTACGTGTGGAGATTTACAGAATTAAATAAATAAAAGTAATTTCACAGGCTGTCGAGGCTGAAACAGGAAGCATGAAATATAAACATTTCTAAATTATAATATGAATGGCACGAGATCGACCTCTAGGAGTATCGAGTAAAAACCAAAATCGTTAATATAGAGTTATTGAAATGTGAAATGTGAATTACTGTATTAGGATACAGGGAAAGAAAGGGAAAGATTTTACAACTAGATGGCTACAGCTATATCAGAACAAACTTATTCCCGACATACGCAAAATGAAGAAAAGTGGGGATATAAGTTCCGGAAAAGGATCGAGTGAAGAGCGTCTGGAAGGCAAGGCGCAACGAGGAGACTCACTTGGTATTAGGCAGTAAATTGAGATAGACGTGGTCTGTTTTTAGTTCCTGAAATATTATCGAATAAGTATAAGCGATTGCAATAATAAGATACAATAATTAAATGAAAGTATCCAAAACTTGTGTCATATCCAAATACGGTAATTTTTTGGGGTCATTATATCTAGAGTCAGTGGCGAAAGTTATGATAAGTCTCCATGTTGATGTGGGAAGAATTTGAAGAAAGTCTGTAGTATAAAAGCCAAACTATGTACCTGTGAAGGACAACGAGGGATTACAAAAGGTCAGATCTTTTCAATTTTAAGTGAGAACTTTATTTTCCAACTCCAGTCCAAATTGGAAAACGAATCAAACTAATTAATTTCTTGAAAGGATTGTAATATCCAAAATTTGAATATTAAATACTAATACAATTACTAATAAATAGAATTTTCCTAAAATAGCTAACACGAAATAAATGACAGTTGGAAGAAAAGTTACCACAAAATTATTATTTGCTCTGTGAATAATTTGAATTGTTGATTTTCTTTTATTCCTATAAAAGGTATGATTTTAAATGTTGTGTGGATTTATGGATGGGAAAGGTGAACTATTATGACTAAGTATAATTATTGTATAAAGAATTATGCAATTAGAAACTATTACCACAAAATTATATTCTGAATGAGAGAGGCTTGCAAACAAAATACATTGACTAAATTAATTACTCATTGGTGCTGCATAAAATTGTTACATATAAAATTTTATTACAAATTCTGTCTAGTGAAAAGACAAACTTAATTAAAATTCTTTTGATTATCAAACAACAATAAAATTACAAATAAAGTGTCTTATAAAATTTGTCTACATGACATCTAAGCATGGATTAAAATGAAATAAGCTATAAGCTTTTATGAATAAATATTATGATAATAGAATGTACATGGGTACAGGGTGGGGCCTGTATGCTATGCCTGCATCTCTATCTTTACAAAATAATTATAACGACCTAGTTTTCCCATGATAAAAGTCAGATATGTGATTTTTTGCTCTCATAGAAATCGCGACTGGGAGTTTGGCTTAATTGATCAGCAATCATCATCACAAAAGACAAAACTCCTATGAACGTATGTGTCTTTGTATATGACGCCAGGGGCTTTTCGCAAAGCAATTTGTGAAGAGCGTGTGTATAAAAAGCCAATGATTGGAAAACCATAAACATAAATTAGAAATAGTTAGTTAAGATAAGAATAGGTAGGTAAAGTGTGACTGTGTGGCAGTGAATGTAAAACACCTGTCCATATATGAAAAATATACGTTCTCGAAATGTTAGAAAATGATATTAATGGGTTATTTTTGGTCTTCTGCATTTTTGAAGGTTGGACAGTCAGATTTGTTGGAAACAATGAGCCTCTGATTGACTTGGATAGTTTGTCGCAAATGCCGTAAGCATTATGCAGGGAACCTAGTTATAGGAGAAAGGCCTTATTTCTTGAAATAGGTAAAACAAAGGATCATCACAACAACAATTATTGTAACTATAATTTTAGCAAATATCATAGAGACGTCCGCCTCAGGGCACAATGACGTCATTACACATGTCAACTTTCTCAGTCTCCAATGAGCTTTAAAATAAGCATCGAACAACTTCTATTAAAATGCCTAATGCAGATCTAATACAGATCTACGAATTATTCGTTATTTGACAAGGAAGCAAAACTTAATAAATAAATAGAAATACGTTCTAAGTCCCAAAAGGATGATCAGTGAAATAAATTGCTTTCCTTGAACTTCTAAAATACATCCAAAACAT
Source organism: Malachius bipustulatus (assembly GCA_910589415.1). NCBI lineage: Eukaryota > Metazoa > Arthropoda > Insecta > Coleoptera > Melyridae > Malachius > Malachius bipustulatus. The sequence continues at coordinate 16,737,314 of OU342638.1, read as the reverse complement.
TCTGAACTGTTATTTCAACAATAGGAAGAGTCTCCCATGACTTGCCAATTTCAATAAGACAATTTCTACTTTTCTACTCTCAGCAAAATTATGACAAATATGATAATTCCCGACCTTGTCATTTTTGCTAGCTGACAGTTCATGGAGCTCTGTTCTGAAAGACTTTTTCTTGGATAGAGGCCGGTACCTTAGCATAGCCCTAGACGCTATTGCTTTAGGATAGCTCTTGTCCGCTTAGACTAGCTCTACGGCTCTCTAGGCGTGTAGAGGGAGTCGTGCTCTCCGTAGAAAAACAATGTCGGTGGCAGGACTGAGCGCCGTGGATTTGGCAGGTTTCAGAAAGGCAACGTCATAAACTCAGTTCAGAATCACAAAAACCTTCTAGTAAGAAAGTAACATGCTACGAAGTGCGTAGAAACTTTTTAGCGTGATCTCGTCTTTCCGTTGTTGGGATTCTAGGCCCCGGCAATGTGTGGAATTCGAGTCTTTCTTCCGAGTAACCTATATCTTAGTGTTTCCCTAGATTAAATCGTCATCAAGCTCCAACATAATTTAGGTATGCCGCCGGCGAGCGAAGTGTTACTGTGCCTTCGTGGGGGAGTAACAATATACCGGGTGTCCCATTAGTGCGGGATTCTTCTCTGGCAGCTTCACTTTTGAAGCTATAAAAAAAGATGAGGGAGAAAAATTGTATGGTTTGAAGAGACCTTCAACCTAAAATAATTTTCAGCTACACAGGATGGCCCAATATCGCTGTACGCCTTACAACTTTGTTATTTTAAATAGGACACCCTATATATTATTACATTTTCAGATTATCTGAAAAAAATCAGTAAGAATGGTTTTCACAGTTTCAGTATAATGTGAATAGTTTTTGAGTTATAAACAAGTGAAAATTGCCATTTTCCATTTTCAAAGCAGCTTACAATGAAAACGGCTCAAGATATCTAAAAACGGTTTACATGTCCCTATCTTAACTTTTCACATAATTGCGTACGATGTGGTTTAAATTTTAATACAGGGTGATGAAAATTTTCAGATTTTTCATCACCCTGTATAACAATTTCATCCACATCATAGGATACCTTGTAAAAATTTAAGATAGAGACATGTAAACCTTTTTCTGCTGTCTTGAGCCGTTTTCATTGTAAGCTGCTTTGAAAATGGAAAATGGCAATTTTCACTTGTTTATAACTCAAAAACTATTCACATTATACTGAAACTGTGAAAACCATTCTTACTGATTTTTTTCAGATAATCTGAAAATGTAATAATATATAGGGTGTCCTATTTAAAATAACAAAGTTGTAAGGCGTACAGCAATATTGGGCCATCCTGTGTAGTTGAAAATTATTTTAGGTTGAAGGTCTCTTCAAACCGTACAATTTTTCTCCCTCATCTTTTTTTATAACTTCAAAAGTGAAGCTGCCAGAGAAGAATCCCGCACTAATGGGACACCCGGTATAAAAAAAAAGCAAACAAATAAATAAATAAATAATAAATTGATATGCAAATAAATAAAATACCGCCGGCGAGCGAAGGATGCAAATAAATAAAATACCGCTGGTAAGCGAAGGTCTGATTTGCTGTGCCCTCGTGGGGAGCAAAAATATAATAAAAAATTGTAATAAATAATATTCCGTTGACGAACGATGCCGCAAAGCGATGCCGCTGACGAGCGAAGTTGTTCAAATTGTTCGAATTGGTTGAATTGGTCTAATTTGGGGAATTACGCCGTTGTGCGTATCTATAACTTGGTAAATAAAACAGTAACCCATTAATATATCAAAAGAGCGAAGGGAAAACTCGGCGTTGATAAATGTAACAAAGTAAAAGAATCAAAATCACAAATATTTAAGGCAGTCTCAAAACTTGTCCAAAGGTGACACAAGCCAAAATGGCAACATATTATAAATAATAATAAAATTTGTCCAAAGGTGACAAAAGCCAAAACGGCAACATATTATAAATAATAATAAAACTTGTCCAAAGGTGACAAAAGCCAAAACGGCAACATATTATAAATAATAATAAAACTTGTCCAAAGGTGACACAAGCCAAAATGGCAACATATTATAAATAATAATAAAACTTGTCCAAAGGTGACACAAGCCAAAATGGCTACATATTATAAACTATCATTAAATTTGTCCAAGGGTGACATCAGTAAAAACTGGCATAAACAAAAATTAAACAAGTCCAAAGGTGACAAAAGCTAAACCGACCAACATTAGCCGAAACTGGCAATATCTTATGAGCTAATAAAAGCTAAGTCAAAATTGTCAACCCATATATAAATAACTTATTGACCAAATAACGCCGGTGAGCGTATAATGACATTGACCTATAAACGCCGGCGAGCGTATTGTAACAAGTTATTAGATTTGCCCAAACTGGCAACACTTATTATGTCAGGAAATCTGACAAATTATAATAAAACAATCAAATGAAATAAATTAATGAATTCAACCAAAATAAACGAGATTAGCCTAAAAGTGTGAAAATGAAAATGACTAAATACAAAATTAATCCGAAAGCCATTTATTAAGAAATGAGCCATAAAGTTTATTAAATTAGTAACAATTTGAAATTTTATAAGCAGCCATAAACAATATGTTCACAGATATAATATTAGCAATGCCAGACAAGCTTATCCATTTCAGAATGTGAATAATAAAAATGAAACTTTTATAAAATTCTTAAATAAACAGAAATAGACAAAGTATTTTAAATTGAAAGTTTTTAAAGTAACAATTTTGAAGCCGAAAATTGTTGTTCTTCAATTAATTCCTAAAGAGCACTTGCATATAAAGATTTAGGTACTGTCTAATTTCGTAATTTCGTATTTCTCTAGAAACCGAGGAGAAATGGTAAAGGCCATAATACCACAAGGGTATCCAGATCAAGGGATAAATCGAACCAACCTGGAGATTCAGATGAATTATTTTTATAAGTAAAGCCTAAAGTACCGCGAGAACTCATTGAAAATTTCATATAAGATTTAGCAAATCACAGTTGACAGGAAAATTTGTACATTTCTGGAAAGAATAGCAAATTGTAAATTTCTGATAAACAATCAAAGTCAAAACTGTGAATAATTATTAAAGAAATTATAATTCAGTCTAATCGAATAATATGAGCTGACAATTAAATAAATAAGCTAATAAATTAAAACATAAATTCCAATCGAACCAGATATTTAAATAAATGAAACTGTTAGTTGCTGTAAAATTATGTAGGCACGGGAAAATATAATTTCATAAAGACTAGATGAATAACTGTTGCTGTTGTAAAAATTCCGGTCCTTCAATAATAAAACAATCCAATTCTCGACGCGGAGATATTTTGTGTGTTGTATTATTTTAGACGATTTATGAATCTTACTGAATGATTTCACAAGTGCGTAATACGCCGCAGCCCTGAAAAAGGATGCATAAATTCCTCTGGAATGTTTATTGAACTATAATAATATAATACAATAGCATCTACATTCTTGGATGTATAAATAACTAGACTGACGAAATATCGACGACAGGAAATTTATTTGAATTATAATAAAAAACTGAGATCTTTATTTTGCTCCAATACAAGCTATCTTTTTATTTATAATTTACCTACTGTTTCGTTAAGCAAAATCGAAACAAGACTGGGATTCTGTCTAATAAAATGATGAAAACAAAAGCATTTTAGCTTCAAAACAAAGGCATTCTTGGAATGAATAGGTACAGTTGAAAAATCAAACTATCTAGTTATTATTTATACCAGGAGCATCCACAAAGTTTTAAACAGCTGAAATAAACTTATGTATGACTATAAATAAATAAATTACAATCAAATTACTGGAATAATTTGAGAGAGTAAATAATTTCATTCTAAATCAAGATCTTGGTCAGCAAAATAGATACATATGATACTAAAGTCATAAAACCAAGTTATCACCATATAAAGGCAGAAACTTAGATAAATGAGTTCTCTAGGTAACACAGGTACAAAGAGGAAATAGGCAAACTCAAACAAAAGATTCGTATATGAACGAATTCTATTAGTTAAAATATCTTGTAAATAATTAAGCCCAGAAACGATTCTACAAGGTGAAGGCTCCTCTTCTTTTGAATTTAATAGCATTAAGGCGAATTGTAAGTAATAACAACTTGATGTAAAATGTATAAAACTGATAATATTGCCAACACCTTGCTAGACAATGTAATTATTCAAATAAATAAGGGCTAAGGAAAATTATTTTGTCTCATTGGTATCGTATCTCCTCCCATACAAAATTTTCCATCGTTCCGGACTATGAGACCGACTACAGAAATCAGGGAATCACAGGGATATTTAACACAATCTGCAGGGACCCAGGTAAGCACCGTTACAGCGGGAGAGAGCTCGGTACACGAATTTCCCATCCTTTTGAAGTTTGTTTGAATTTAATGTTGGAACACATTAATACCATGTGCTTGTTCTAATACAATGTTATAATAGTTTGATTGAGTCAGGCTACCTATACCTAGTTACTAATAGCTAACTCTCGTCATCCAAAACTGGTGTGAGTAGTTCATAGAATAATTTAACAGTGTTGAGTAAAGCTCAGTGTTTAAAAGCAAGTGTGACTTTTCTTCGGCAAGCCAACGGTGACGTGAAGCCTCCCGTATACTAATTAACAGTGTACTCAGTTATCATCAAGAATAAAAGTGGCATTCGCCTACAGCTTCATCCAGCAAACACATTCCTGATCTGAACGTGTTTGCTCATTTCCAAAGGGAGAAGCAGACTTCTCCCATCTTTAACCAGGAAGCCTGCAACAGTGAGTTATTAATTGATAAGTCGTCTTGGGCTTGGGTATACCTACCTACTAAGTATACTGAAGTGCTTATGTACTATTATTGAAGTTCCTGCGAGGAGTTCCTTATTTTATGAATATGTTTACTTTTGTTTAGATTTAAGATAAAATTTGTTTCTTTTTCAGAGTCTTAGGGGAGGTCGACCACCTTAATGAGCTCGTTTTTGTATTTTGAGAGTGTATTAAATTTGATTATTATAAATATTGCGTTTGCCTGTACGAGCTAGTTATTCGTAAGTCGTTCTTATTTCAGATATATCAATATCAGTATTAAAATTAATATTGCCGGAGCCAAATTCTCAAATTCACATTCCAAAAGAATCCACCCCGCCCTATAAATTTTTATGTACCTTATGGGGACTTGCATGGCGGTATCCCGTATCAGTACAAACATAAATTGTAAAATAATAGCAAAAATCTTGCGTTAATTACTTAGCTACCTGTAAAACTTCGTCTCCTAAGATTATTTGCAATTCTTATCTGCCTTTCCCTATTTGGCCAGTGTATAATTCTGTAAGAAGCGTTGATTTTTAACAGCAGGTTACAAGTCCTCTGTAAAATGTCCCAGCAAGTCGATTTGCTTACATCGAGAATTTCAGCTACAGATCTACAATAAACTTTCATAGGAAACTATTTTTAGATTTTTTTTATAAATAGGTATGTTACCTAAAAGATTCTATATTTCCTAGGTACCAAATTGTTATCATTAACTCCTTCTGCAGGCATGTTTTTGGAAATCCACGAATGCTGGGATTATTTTGCATATTAACAACTATTGCCTTTTCTATCAAGTTTTTAAACGTGTAACGACGCTTACCTGGGTCTGTGCAGACTGTGTCAAATATCCCTGTGGTTTCCCTGATTTCTGTGCAGGCCTCATAGTCCGGAACGATGGAGAAATTTTGTATGGGAGGAGATACGATACCAATGAGACAAAATAGTTTTACTTAGCCCTTCTTTATTTTAATATTTACATTGTCTAGCAAGGTGTTGGCCATATTATCAGTTTTGTACAATGTATGCCAAGTTGATATTTCTTACAATGCGTCTTAACTTAATGCTAGGAGATTCAAAAGAAAAGGAGCCTCCACCTTGTAGAATCATTTCTGGGCTTAATTATATTTACATGTCATTGTAACTAGAGAATTCGTTCATATACGAATCTTTCTTTTGAGTTGGTCTATTCCCTGTCAATACCTATGATACCTAGAGAACTCATTTAGCTTTGATTCTGCCTTATGGTGGCGATACTTTGGTTTTATAAATCGTGAATTATTTGTGTATATTTTACTGATCGAGTCATCCATTTAGGGTGAGATGATTTACTTTCTCAAGTTATTTAAGTCATTTGTCTGAAATACAGGCATGACTACTTACGGTATGCCTTGTAGACGGATTGAATCGTCTAAAATCTTTAACATGAAAGCCAGATTGTTTGATTTTTCAACAGAATCTGTTTATTATGCCGAGTTCGGCTGAGAAGTGCCATTGTCTGTGCACTAGAATTATTTAGTGATTGAATTAGACGGAACTCAGTTTGAGTTCGATGTTGTTTAATGAGTGTTTAATGTTTAATGAATATTTAATGTGGATAAAATTGATTAGACTGAAACTTTTATTATTCCCCCTTTTTATTGCGTGTATAAATAATATTGGAAACGATCACTTGAGTGGTTATAATTTCATTTGACTGAATTATTTGGATAGCTCTGGTTCGTTTGGCGTATATTTGGATTGGTAAGACTAAATATTTTTATTGTTGAATAGTATTTCTTTGATTAGACTGAATTATTAATTTCTACTCCTCCTGACAGAGTTATGGTTTTATAAGGTTGTCAGTTTTGACTTTGATTATTTATGAGAGGTTGTCAGGTTACCATTGTTTCAAGATTATACTAAATTTACTGTCAACCGTGATATGTTAGATCTTATATGGACTTTTCATGTCCTTAATAATGAGTTCTCGCGGTACCTTAGGCTTCACTTATGTCCGTATTCATCAAACTTCAAAATATAACTCTGGGGTTATATTTTGAATTTTCTGACAGCTGATTGGTCCAATGCTCAAACCCTACGAACGCTACGAATTTTGAACCAATGACATGTCCCAAAATATAACCCCAGGGGTTATATTTATTGATGAATACGGGCCTTAGTGATATAAATTATCGGACTATTCTAGATGGTTAGATTTCTTCATTGATGTTGATGGGGTTCTCGTGGTGTTAGGTTCTCAACCATTACTTTCCTGGTTTTATAGAGAAATAAGAAATCAGACAGTACCCAAATCGTAACATGAAAGTGCTTGCTAATCTACACAAAAAACTTTGTCGACGCTATGGAAAATCTTTATCTCAAAGACTTGAGAAAATTACAGTAGGTATTCATTTCTGTTTGCTTAAGAGTTTCATAAAAGTTTCGTTCTTGTTACACACATTCTGAAGTAGATAAACTTGCCTAGCGCATGGATAATATGTCGGTGAACATATGTTTATGGCTACATATAAATCTACTGATTGTTACGGATTTTATATACTCTAAAGCTCATTTCTTAATAAATGGCTCTCTGATTAATTTAGCATTTAGTCATATTCATTTTCATAATTTTAGGTTAATCTCACTTGTTTTAGTTGGATTCATTAATTTGTTTAATTAGATTGTTTATAGATTGCCAGATCTTCTGACGTAATAAGTGTTGCCAGTTTGGGCAAACTAAATTAATGTTTTATTAAATTATACAGGGTGTTGATTTTCAAAGCGGGCCATAAGGAATTAGCATTGGGAAAGTGGTTTTTGAGGATTCCTGCTCGCCGTTTAAACTGACAGAAATGGTTTTGGTATCAAAATGAAGCTAAAATTATGTCTCATAACGCTTGACATCAGAAATTAATTTAATTTCACGTTGTTTTCTAAAATTCTTCAGTAAAAATTCAAGTAATTGTTAATGTTTAATCACAAAATAGCATGCCTTGTCTAAATAATAATGACGTTTCTACGTTTTGAAAATCCAATAATAAAACTTTATAAGTCAGTAGGTAATAATAAAGTCTGGTTCTATTTAACCCTACTGTAACTGGCTACACTGTAGTAGGTTTTCACCATAAAGACTCTTTCTTGGTTTGTATAACCCATTTTTAAATAGAGCCAGACTTTATTATTATACCTACTGACTTATAAAGTTTTATTATTGGATTGTCGAAACGTAGAAACGTCATTATTGTTTAGGCAAGGCATGCTATTTTGTGATTAAACATTAACAATTACTTGAATTTTTACTGAAGAATTTTAGAAAACAACGTGAAATTAAATTAATTTCCGATTTCAAGCGTTATGCACAATAATTTTAGCTTCATTTTGATACCAAAACCATTTCTGTCAGTTTAAACGGCGAGCAGGAATCCTCAAAAACCTCTTTCGCAATGCTAATCCCCTATGGCCCGCTTTGAAAATCAACACCCTGTATATTATAGTATTGTTTGTCAATTTTGACTTAGCTTTATTTGCTCATAAGATGTTGCCAGTTTCGGCTAGTGTTGGCTTGTTTGACTTTTGTCACTTTTGGACTTGTTTCGTTTTTGTTTATGCCATTTTTGGTTTGTGTCACCTTTGTACAAGTTTTATATTTGTTTATAATATGTTGCCATTTTAGGCTTGTGTCACCTTTGGACAAGTTTTATTATTATTTATAATATGTTGCCATTTTGTGGCTTGTGTCTCCTTTGGACAATTTTTATTATTACTTATAATATGTTGCCATTTTAGGCTTGTGTCACCTTTGGACAAGTTTTATATTTGTTTGTGGTTTTGATTCTTTTGACTCGTTAAATTTGGCAACGCCGAGTTTTCCCTTCTCTCCTTGAATATATTAATGGGTTACTGATTTATTTACCAAGAGTTATACGCACGCCGGCGTGATTCGACCAATATTAGACCAATATTCGACCAATTCACAACCAATTCGACCAACACATCGCTCGTCAGCGGCATCGCTTTGCGGCATCGCTCGTCAGCGGAATTTTATTTATTACTGCTTGTTTTTTTTTTTTTATAGTTGCCTTTTGTTTATTACTATTTAGTCACTCCCCCTGGGGGCGCAGTGACGTAGATCTTCGCTCGCCGGCGGTATATTATTTATTTGTTTGCTTTTTTGATATGGGCCATTTTGGGCCAGGTTATTATTATAAACATTTTGGTTTTGTATTTACTTCTTGTGACAAACACGAACAACTAAATTATGTTGGAGCTTGATGACGACTTAATCTAGGGAAACACTAGGATATCGGTTACTCGGAAGAAAGACTCGGTTTCCCCACGCTGGGTGGCTATAGAATCAACACCAACGGGAAGCCGAGAGCACGCTATGAAGGTTCTACGCTCTCCATAGCGGGTTCCTTTCTTACTAGAAGATTTCATGATTCTGAACGGATTGATTTTAAGACGTTATCTCTCTGAGACCTGCCAACTCCACGGCGCACACCCGTTCTTCAGAATGTTTGCTTCCGGAGACAGCCACCCCAATTCAACGCTTCGAGAGTCGTAGAACTAGTCTCAGCGGAACGGGGCTACCCAAAATAGAGTGTCTATAGCAAACTACTTCAGTTCAGCCCTACAATCCAAAACAAACTCTGTTTTAAGAACAGGGCCCCGGAAATTGCCAGTTAAAAGAGTGACATGGTCTTTTATGGAAATACTTTTCCTAAATTTTCTGAGAGCAGTTTAAAGGAGAAAGTAAATTATTTGAAGTAGCAAGTCAGGCGTGACTCACATCCTATTGTTGAAATAACAGATCAGAATATTTTGGAAGCATTAGAAGTTCAAAGAAGCTTTTTGTTTCAATTGCTATTCTTTTGAGCTTTTAGAAGTGTATTTTGACAGTTTCTATTGATGAAGTTTTGTTTCCTTGTCAAAAGAAGAATAATTTGTAGCTCTGGGCTAGGAATCATAATAGAAGTTGTTTGATGATGATTAAAGCTCAAGGTGAGTCTAAACAATTAGACATGAGTAATGATGTCATTGTGCCTTGAGGCGAAATGTCTCTAAGGTTACACTACAGGTTGGTATCTATACGTGATAAATATTTTCAACGAAATTGTACGTCGAAATCGAGATTATCGATCTTCCTATTTTATTCGAAGTCTATGATTAAACACATTCAGCTGGGAAAAAAAAACATTATGTCAAATTGTCGTTTCGATGGTTTGTTTTTCTTATTTCAGGAAAAGAGACCTTTCACCGTATCACTGTGTACCCTGCATAATGCTTATTGCAATTGCGGCAAACTATTCTAGTCAATCAGAGGCTCATTGGTTTCAAACTTCCCTAAGTGCGAGTGTCGAGTTACTCCTACCTTCGGAATAACAAACGACAAAGATAACCCATTAATATCCTTTTCAACATTTCGAGAACGTATAGTTTCATATATGGACAGGTGTTTTACATTCATTGCCCCACTTTCACACTCTTAACTACATCTACCTATCTACGTTTTTTTCCATTCGCTGGCTTTATACACACGCTCTTCACAAATGGTTTTGCGAAAAGCCCCTGGCGGCATATATAAAGACACATACGTTCATTGGAGTATTGCCTTAAGTACTGATTAATATTTTGGTTTAAATTAAGTCAAACTCCTTGTCGAGGTTTTTTTTATGAGAGAAACACCGCAAATTTTACTTTTATCTTGGGAAAACTAGGTCGTTATAATTTTCTTTATACTTTGTCAAGAATAATTACGTTTATTTTAGGAATTGTATTTACGTTATTCATGTCATAGCCATTTGAGAGATACATAGACTACAGGCCCCACCCTGTACCTATGTGCTTTCTAGTTTCATAAAGAACGTTGAATTTTCCTTAATTTTCGCCACTTGGTATGCTGTCATTTAATTCAAATTAATTTTGGTCCACTTGGACTAACTTTAATAGTTTTATTCATATAGCATAATTAGCCGTATTCGGTGTCAAATAAATCATAATTATCATGGAACCTCGTTCGGTTACTATTATGTTATTCCTTGAAAAGCTTTAACTTATTTCATGTCACTTTGATACAAATGTGGAGCTCGGGTGCAAAACCCGATAAATCCACTTCTGGTCAATTTTCAGTTTTTAACGATTTCTATTCCATTTGGATGAGCTTTATAAGAACCCGTGATACCTAGAGAGCTAACACCGCTAAATGTCCCTTAAAAATATTGTCGAAGTTGAGGTTTTGGAGCAAAACGCGATAAATCCAGTTTTGGGATCAAAAGTCGATAAAATCATTTTATCTAATTTTACGTATTTGTGCGACATCTGTTGAATATAGCTTTTTTTTTTTGAAAATATCTCAAAAAAAAAGGAAAAAAATGAAGAAAAAAAAAAAAAAATTTCTCTAGAACTGAGAATGCACAAAAAAAGTGCTGCTGAATTTTACGAGCTATTGCGAGAATCGCCTCCGAATTCAATAACTTTCTGTTTCGACTTGCAACAAGTCCAACCTCTGCCGCGGACCCCGATTAACGATGCGTTTTACTCCCACCAAGTTAGTTTATACATTTTCTGTTGTGTTGACTCTAAAGCTAAGGAGCCAACGTTCTATACTTGGACTGAAGATCAGGCCGGAAGAGGTTCTGAGGAAGTAGGCTCCGCGTTACTGTACCATTTGGATAGTCTGTCTCTTGACGATGTTTCAACCATTAGGTTATTCTGCGATGGCTGTGCGGGGCAAAACCGAAATTCTTACATAATTCGTATTCTATACTATTGGTTAAAATTTAAAGCGCCTCCCAGTGTCTTGGAAATCTGCTTAACCTTTCCTGTTCGGGGACATTCTTTTTTACCGGCCGACAGAGTCTTCGGTCGTGTTGAAAAGGAACTGAGGAAAAATCCCACGCTAATCTCCAAAACAGAATATGAAGATATTTACAAAAAACATGGGAAGGTAAAAATACTGGGTGGTATTAACGAAGATGGCTGGAAACTCTATAACATAAAAGACTTGGAAAAAAACCTCAAAAAAATTACTGGTATCTCTGATATGAAGGTTATAAATTTGAAAAAAAGCAATGGAAAAGTTACATTCTGTGGCTTTCAGCATTTTAGATTTCGGACTGGAGTAGAGAGTTTTTCCAAAATTATAAAACCAAAAGCCAGGGATATCATTGAAACGGATTTGACCGAAAAATCAATTTCACAAAGGGGCATACCCACTAAGAAGAAAAAGTCATTAGCAAACCTTTTGGAAAAGCAATTTGGTGCTCAATGGAAAGAGGATGAGGACCTGGTGTGGTATAGAGAACTACTGAATACTGAAGGAAATAAGGAGGAAGAGGGGGATAATGGTGAACTATGTGACTGTCTTGCAGAAGAGCATGCAGTGCATATTTAATTCTGTTTGATTTTTTGTTATTGTTTTTTTTTAAATAAAGATTCTTTGTTCAGTGTATAAAAGTATATTATGTGTTAGGATTCACTCAGATCGGAATACAGACAGGAATGCAAGGAATGCAGACGCATTAACACCAACAGGAAGGTCTGTTGGTATTAGGAATGTTGCGCATGATGCGTAACATGGGACAAGGCAGGAAAAGGAGCTAGAAGTCAGTAGTGGTTGTATAACCGTCGTAGAGTCAATATATGAATGTTAATGATATACTTCTTCGTCATTATTTTTATTGTATAATTATTATTGAATTGAATAAATAATGTTCCTAATATTTGACAGCGGTGGGATATCCACAAAAATGCCTTTTCTTGGTGAAAGTGAGGTGAAAATTTAAGTTTTTAGCGAATTTCCGATGAAATAAATTTTAACAACGGTGGTGTTGGTGCCGGTGTTGGTGGTCTGAGCCGCAGCGCGAGTTTTCCCAACGCGGGCCTCGCATGGGTGTATTATGTGTTACCTAGGTACCTACTTGAGAGAAGTTCCGCTCTTCCGTTAACAACAATTAAATTTATTAGAAGCTGAATTTCGTAAATTAAAGGAACGGAAGCTCAAGAAATCTTGCAAGAAAACACTGAGTATGAAGTATTAACGTATTATTGGATTGATATCCGACTGGTGTCGGTAAGTAAAGTAGATCAAGTATGTAAATGAGGAAGCATATTACAGGTTTTCTAAGGAAAAATTATAAGGGGGTGAAGCAGTGGTATTTTATCAGAAACACCATACAAGAATTGACCAAAATTAAAGTTTGCGACTTTCGAAGTTGATGGAACTGCAATAAAGTTTATTAATAAGTAGAGTTTGGAGGAGATAAGTTATAAAGATTATTCCAAGGTTATTCCCAAAGGTAAGCAGCTATTGCCATGTTAAGTAGAGTTGTGATACGTAAGGATAAGTAATAAAGATTATTCTGAGATTATTCCTAAAGGTAAGCAGCTATTTTTAGCTAGTGAGTTGACAGATGCATGATAGATAGTTATGAGTAGATGAAAATGTTGGGTGCATGACTAAAGTTGGGGAGCTCTCCAAAGTCCAAATGGACTTACATATTTTGAATTCGATAGGTAGAAGTAAAGCAAAATAAGCATGAAGCATGAATATAAGGCATGAATTAAGCTGGTATAAGGCATGAAGTAAGCTGAAATGGAATTGAACCCAAGTAGCATTTTGGGGTTAATTTGCGTCGATTCCACTTGATTTAGGTATACTACCTATGTAATCTAATTCACCTAACATAAATTGCGTGAAGTTTACCTCGAATTTACGCGATGAAGATCAAACTAAGAGTAGATATTAAGTACATTATATTCGTCGACGTATTTGGGAATTATCGTTATGAAGTTAAGTGAATTCAATTATTGCTATGAAGTTGAGGCGATAGGTATTACTGAAATATGTATATTCAACGTTCGTCTTAGGTATAAAGAATCGACTTATTACTTTGTTTAAATAACTACCTAATGTAAAGCTAGTGCACATGCAAGTGAGAGAGAAGAAAATAGCCACTAACAAGAGGCCGTGAATTTTAAATAGTTTATATTTTTAAAGTCTCTCATTTTCTATCAAATTCTGTCTGATGTAGGTACTCTGAAGTTCTAGAGTTCTGGACACACTGTTGGCGCGCAAGGCGCAAGATTAAATTTCTCTTCTTCAGTCAGTGAGTTTTCTACCCGCACAGCATAAAAGAGTGTTCACGGAATATTGGATATCATAAATGATTAATATTTAATAGTTGGTTTAGAAATAATGTGTAGGGATGCGAATGCCCGAGTGTCAATGTACATGTCAATGAAATTTTGCCAGGAAACTTATGATTGAAGGTGGTAAATAACAACGCGCCCCGTGAATTGACAGTTTAATAAAGTACGTACCTATATATAAAAAAAAAAAAAAAAAAAAAAAAAAAAAATAATAAAATCAGATTTGAAAAGGGGGTTTTATGCAATTACATATATTTTAATTTTGTGATTAACTATTGATTAATTATAATGTAAACAATGGAGGCCTCCTAATGATTTTGCCAAGTGATGAAGACGAATGTATTAAAATACTTAGGTACTGAGAAGTAGTGAAGGTAATATTTCTTTATGATAAGATTAATAAGGGATGTAATGGTTTGACTACTATGTTAGAATTGTAAAAGAACGTAAGCAGATTCAATCTCTTTCATTATTACATATTTGGTATCGATGTACAAAATATCAGTAAAATAAATATCATACGCAATCAAGGTCGACTTAATTAGCATAAAGCATCCGACGCACTGAAGAGCCAACGTCCGCTGCGTAATAAAGGAAACGAAATATCCAGACAAAGGTTTACTTTTAAGTTCTTTTAGTACTTTTAGTTTGGTGTATTCTGGTGCTCTTATAATACAGATAACAGGTGAGTTGATGTACTCACTAAATGTCCTATTCCTAAGATGAGTAGAGTTAAAGATAAGCAAAAAGAGTAAGGAAGAAAGATTGTTAAGTAGGTACATGATAAAGATTATAATTATTTTATGAGCCTTACTGAATAATTAAAGGAACTCGCAAGAGATTTATTTAGAGTTAGAGAAAGAAATTGAATGATGAAGCATCATGCATAAATCATTAATCCGCATAGAGTTAACGTATAGTCACGCATAGAGTTCACGTAGTAAAAGAGAGAATCATAATAGGTACTTAAGAGACAAAGGTTAATGGGTACTGAAGATGTCTAAATTGCTGAAACGTGGAAGTAGAGCTGAGCGTTGATCGTAGAGTTCTGGGAGGCCTGTGTGGCCTGGTCTGTGTGACGAGTAGGCCTGTGTGGCCTGTGCATAGGTTCGAGTCCCTGAGAGAAGGTCTGTGGCCTGAGAGTGGCCAAGAGACAATAATTGATGCCTGTGTAGTCTGCATGTGTAGGTCAGAGTGGAGGCAAGTGTGGTCTGACTTTGTGTTCCGGGCGTGAAGGATCGAGGGGATTCTGCCGACCGCCCGCGAGCGAATTTCAGATAGGGAGGACCATGGTGGGTACTGTTGACCACAGCGTGTCTTGGCGCGGAAACCTTGGCAAGGCTAGAACCAACGGCTAATGATCAAGATGTCTTGAGTAGAGTAGTGTTTTACGTGTCTTCAGCAGGGTGCTGTCAAAGCACCAGAGGCTAGCAAGAAGGCCAAGAATGCTTAGCGTTAGGTAATGACAAGCTTAGGCAAGCTTTAGGAGGAATAAGACAGTTAAAGACACTTAAGTGTTCTCTTTAGGAAAGTGAACAGAGACGACGCAAGGTAAGAGAAACGAATTACTTTCTTTTCTTGAAAGTAAAACCTTATTAAGGAAAAACTATCATATATTAAAAAAAAAAAAAAAAAGGAAAAATACCTAGACAATACGAAAGTGGAAGGCCTAGTTCAACTGATGAGATATCTGTTAGTGTATTTTATTTATTTATTTATATAATGAGTTGATTAAAAGCTTTAGAACGACAATATTTTATTTGACAATGATAATTGGTAGTGGTAATCCTCCCCTTTTGTTGATCGAAAATTACAAAGGTCAGGTGTTGTGTGTCTGGACCTGGACTGCCTGGTTATGTGATTGATTACCTTGGACATTTTCCGCTGTTGTCATGTGTAACAATTGTGCCCTATTTGCGCTATTAATGAAAATAAATTGAACTAACTTAAATTTGGAGGAGTACCTAGTGGTATCACTTTGAATGTAGGTACCTATCAGTTTTTGTAATGCAGGAAAAGTATAAGTAGATAAATTATCAAACAATGAAATGTAATAATGTGATATGAAAGAGGAAGGGTGTTCTCGGTGAGGAGATGTAATACCTGAGAGGAAAGAGGAAGGGTGTTCTCGGTAAGGAGATGTAATGCCTGAGAGGAAAGTGGAAGGGTGTTCTCGGTAAGGAGATGTAATGCCTGAGAGGAAAGTGGAAGGGTGTTCTCGGTAAGGAGATGTAATGCCTGAGAGGAAAGTGGAAGGGTGTTCTCAGTGAGGAGATGTAATGCCTGAGAGGAAAGTGGAAGGGTGTTCTCGGTAAGGAGATGTAATGCCTGAGAGGAAAGTGGAAGGGTGTTCTCAGTGAGGAGATGTAATGCCTGAGAGGAAAGTGGAAGGGTGTTCTCGGTAAGGAGATGTAATGCCTGAGAGGAAAGTGGAAGGGTGTTCTCGGTAAGGAGATGTAATGCCTGAGAGGAAAGTGGAAGGGTGTTCTCGGTAAGGAGATGTAATGCCTGAGAGGAAAGTGGAAGGGTGTTCTCAGTGAGGAGATGTAATGCCTGAGAGGAAAGTGGAAGGGTGTTCTCGGTAAGGAGATGTAATGCCTGAGAGGAAAGAGGAAGGGTTTTCTCGGTGGAGATGTAATGCCTGAGAGGAATGAGAAGTTGACGACTTCAAGCTGAGATGGACCGAGTTGCTGCTAGGTTGGCTGATAAGCCGACGACTCCGAGCTGAGCTGGACCGAGTTGCTGCTAGGTTGGCTGAGAAGCCGACGACTCATCCGAGCTGAGCTGGACCGAGTTGTTGCCAGGTTGGCTGATAAGCCGACAACTCCGAGCTGAGCTGGACCGAGTTTGCTGCCAGGTTGGCTGATAAGCCGACGACTCCGAGCTGAGCTGGACCGAGTTGCTGCCAGGTTGGCTGATAAGCCGACGACTTCGAGCTGAGATGGACCGAGTTGCTGCTTGGTTGGCTGATAAGCCGACGACTCCGAGCTGAGCTGGACCGAGTTTGCTGCTAGGTTGGCTGATAAGCCGACGACTTCGAGCTGAGCTGGACCGAGTTTGCTACCAGAGCTGGAATGATTGGGTTTGCTTTTATGATAACTAGGAGGCTGTGATTTCGAGCGGGTGTCGTTCGATTTTGCTGCAAGGGTAGCTGGGAAACGTCGAGTTTGACCTCTGATGGAAGTACGATGAATGGAAAGGGAAGTAGATGACTGAGTGAAACAGATGAGGTTGGTATAATTAATTGAGTATTTGCTTCAGCCATTCTGCAAACCAGTCTGCGGGTTCACCTGCCAGACTCTAGAGGACCCTGGGTCTTTCCATTGTAGGATTCGAGGACGAATCCTGGTCAGGATGGACGAGTTGTTAGGATTCACTCAGATCGGAATACAGACAGGAATGCAAGGAATGCAGACGCATTAACACCAACAGGAAGGTCTGTTGGTATTAGGAATGTTGCGCATGATGCGTAACATGGGACAAGGCAGGAAAAGGAGCTAGAAGTCAGTAGTGGTTGTATAACCGTCGTAGAGTCAATATATGAATGTTAATGATATACTTCTTCGTGATTATTTTTATTGTATAATTATTATTGAATTGAATAAATAATGTTCCTAATATTTGTTTAGTTTGTTCAGGTTATATGAGTAGGTATGTATTTTTGTTTTTCTTTTTGAGAAATATATTAAAAAATAATTAATAAAGTTAATATTTTCCGCAAATTAGTGCGTCGTTTTCACATTTTTATATCAAAAACCGATAAATTTCAACTTTTGTACCAAAGAGCGATAAATCTCCAATCTTCTTTTTTTTTTTGAGGTTAGGAATTGAAATTTCGTATTAGCATCTGGCGACCCATTTCCTAATATTCAAATGCAACCATATTCATATCGAAATCATAGCTTAATATCCAATTTTTCGCACAACACTTTTTTCCTGATTTCCCACAAATTTACGTTTTTGGATTTATCGGCTTTTGCACGCGAGCTCCCCAAATATAATGCATTGGCATTTTAAATACAGGTTCGTTATTTACTTATGTCTGATACAAAAAATACAGTGCTCATCTCTTGTCACATAGACGGGTAGGTATTATTAATTTACCACTCTTGGGTTTATTAAATTATTTTGTTTGATAGTAAACTTTTAATGGTTAAATGTCATGTCGACAAATTTTAAATTGACACTTTATTCGTAATTTCCTTATTATTTTACAATCAAAAGAATCTCCCTGTGGGTTTGTTTTACTCCATATAAAAAGTTTATTAAATCTTCCCTTCAGTCATTGTCATTTTACTGCTTTATTAAAATTCCGGGAAGTTAGCTTTTACCCTTTTTAATTTTGATCACTTTAAAATAAAATGTTATGTAACAATTTTTGCAACGCCAAGAAAATTCTATTTCACTGAATCATGCATAAGTTGCTTTTAAAATAAGTTTAATTAATTTACTATTTTATTAGCAAGCTTTCCTTTCAGAATATGGAACTTATTGTAGCGATATCTACTTATTGCATTTAATATAGTCATCTGGTCATAAAGTAGGTCAATCCACACAACACCAAAACCAACATATACCATAGGAATTAATTAATTCCTCATTAATTATTATTTGTCACCCTCTCGGGATGGTAAGTTTAAAATAAAAACAATAAAATAAAAAGTAAACGAAAATAAATTACACGCTTTAGCGTGTAACATGAAATCAACAGATTAAATCCACAGTGAAAAATAATGAGATGCATTTCACTCTATGTTCCAACTTGACTCTTTTACTTCTTGCACAGAAAAACTTTCAAGAGAAAATTTATTTAATTTGATTAGAATTTTAAAACATTTGCCAACAACAAACATTTTCTTCGTTTTGGCGCTTTTCCTTTGCTTATTTCATGATAAGATAATTTCGATATGATTCTATTTATTTGTAATTTGTTGAGTATTTAAATTTAAGGTTTGAATAAAACTACCTCTTCAACAAATTAAATAAGTTGATTTGCTAATCAATTTGGTTTATTGAGGTCATAGTTGAAAGATTGAGCTTTTGCATTAATTAAAACAATCTGACCTGGTATAAATCCCATGACGTTGATCCGTCGGTTCTTATTTCCGCAATTGGGGTTGTCCTGCCTCTCCTCCGTGTTATCAGTCTAGATCCCCCTGGAATTTCCATCTAATTCGCATTCTCTGGTTTCTAACGGGGCGCCGTCTTGAAGCAGCCCAGGCTTTGTGGACTGGACTCCGGGAACGCCCGCGGCGGCAACAGGTGTCGTCGGTTTTCCCTTCCTTTGCTGACATACTCATTGGAAAACTTCACTGAATTTCACAAAGTCGCGGAAACTCACTGACTCTACGAAATTGTCTTTTTATAGTAAGTCATTGTTTATTATTCACTCGAGGGACAATTATTGACTTAATCTCCGTTTTCAATACTGTTAGGTAATTGCGATTAATTAATATTTCGTAATCTCTCGAAACACTAACTTTAAACTTTTTCAACTTATACTTTATTTAAATTTTAATCCCTCTTATTTCATTACTTCTACCATTCCCAACTCTCACGTCTTTTCATTTCAAACCCCTTGGCCGAAGTCCTTTTTCTTCTCCCTTTCCTGTTTCTTCAAATTTTTCTATCCCTTCCTCAAAACTCCTTTAATTTTAATTCGTCCTTTTCTTCCACCCCCTTCTCTGAATCCGCCAATCACAGAGCCTCCGACCTTCTCCTCTCTTTCTAACGTGTCTCTTGATTTTTTTCACCACCCGTAAGCTGGCGCCCTCTGCCGTCAAGTCCTGAATATAACTCGACCGCTTATTCTCACGTTCTCGACCCCGTTTCTCTTGTGCCGTATTCAAAGGCATCAAGGACATTTTCTTCCCTTAGTCATGCTTGTAAACTTAATTGGCCACTTCCGCCCTTTGGCCGCTGCGTCAGAGGAGGTTGATTTATTTATTTATTTATAAATTATTATTTATTGATTAATTTATTGATTTATTTAGTCCGGTTGTTTATTAAAGCTCTTTTCATAGCTGGGCATTTTTTATTTATTTATGACGGTTGGCACTTTCCATCATCGAGTATAAATGTATTATGTAGAATTTTAAGATGTGGGCCAAGTTTATTTTATTCGAGAGAAAAATAAATCTAATCGATGGTCTTTTTCGGGACCAAAGTGCATTTTATTTCTTTATTACCCTTTTCTTTCTGGCACTTCCTGTGTATTTTCAGTTTCCCACGTTCTCTATTTTACAAAGGTATTTCTTAGAAATGCTGCCCGGTTGTTTCTAATTATTTACTTAATTAGTGGTATTTAATTCGGAACTCGATTCGAAGTTTTCGGGGAATGTTATTAAATGAATAATAACGAAAAAAAAATTTCTGCATAGGCTAGGGTTCGGTATATTTCAAACGTCGTTTTTGTCATTCTAAAATGTTGCTGAAATGTGATATCTCTTATGCGTGGTATAATGTTTTCCACATAATTCGGTATTTTTTCTATCACATTTTCGTCACCACTATCAGAAGAATCTGAGCTAAAATATATTTCCTTTGCGTAATTAAGTACCGCCACTATTGGATTTGTTTAAAGGTATAGATTTTGTTGTCTAACATTAAATTTTCATTCAATGAATAAAAAGATCAATACTATTATCAATCAATATTATAAGTTGAAAAGTGAATGCTATTATACTACTTAACAAAAATAAACAATAAACTGAATAAAATAAACGATTGTTCTAAGCGTGAGCATAATTTAAATTTAAAAAAATCGTCATAACCTTGCAACTAGGCGATTGGACAGTTGACACTACTACTGTTGACAGCCATCGAGCGTTCGGGTTAAAACTGTTCCATGTACTGCTGGTGTACCCGCAAAGTTCTCACTCCTGTTCTGTTCTAACTCCGAACCTAATACCCGAACGCAGCTACTGTATAGAAAATTAAAGCAGCAGTTGGGAGAAGGTAATCATAATAATTGTTACGTCCACAGTTATTATTACGGCAAGCCGTATTTTGGATTGCATACCATTGCCCTCTGTTCCTATCCCTTAAGGGGGTACTTCACCTGCAGAGCAATTAATTCTTGAGACGAACGGGAAAGTTCGAAAAGAGATAGTAACCGTGAATCGTCCAGAGGACGTTAAGCTAAAGCAAGTCTGACGTGAAGTACAGAAACTATTATTGGGATAGAGTCTCTTTTGTTGTGAACGTCAAGCCGCGTCAGTTAAATCATAAACTCAAGTGGACGAGATCTACACTGCAAGCAAAAGGCGATGGTACCCAGACTCCCAATATCCATATAGATTTATATATGTTATAGGCAATGTATATAATCCGGTATTGTATATAATACCTAGTCATTGTATACATTGCCTAAAACGTTCAGGCAATGTGTGAAATACGATTTATTTCATACATTGCCTAGGTATTGTATAGAATACCAGAGGCGCATCAGGCAATGTGTATAATGAACGACAACGGGCAACGAAACGTGCATCCTACTACTAGGGGCTAAACTTAATTTGCCCTCAAATAATTCATACTCGTATTATAGGTGTAAAGTAGTCAAGTTTATTTATTTTTTTCGTTAAATAAGTAGGTAGGTAGTGCAGCGTGCCTTGCACGCTACGTTTTCTTTTTCAAAATTTTAATTCTCGATTTGGAATATTTTTATAAAGTTCAGAAAAGTTATGATTGACTGTACATTTTCGCTGATGTAGGAGGCTGTATTAGGCAAAGATCACGAACGAACACCTGGCAGCTATTAAGAAATTCTTGCTTTTGTTATTTAAGTAAGACGTAGAAAACATGTCTGGTCGATTTTCTGTCCCGGTTCTGGGTTTTCAGAGTTTGAAAAGTATATCATCTTATGCGAATTAATTTTCCGCGTCTAATGAGACCACTCTCATCTTGCTACTCTAGATTTCCGATTAGTTATCCAGATAAAACCTAAAAGATTATTTCTTTGGGTGTGGGTTAAAAAAACAGGAAAAGATAGTTGAGAAGACCCATAAAGAAACATACACAACTTGCGTTTCGTTCTGAGACACGACAAGCCTCGGAGATATGCGGATTCACGATTGTGAAATTTAAGTTTGAATAGAGGGAGAACTGGAGAGGTTGGTCGTACTGTCGAGAGTGTGCCGACGTATAAGGTGAAAGATCCGACACCGTCGCGTGCGAGTTTTAAGTGTTGCATACTGTCAATGATGAGATTTGGAGTTGAAAGTGGGTCAACATTTTCGGTTAGACGGTAGTTGGGGCGCATGAGTAGCGTCACCCCAGAAAATTATAAGTAAGGGTAAAGGACGCGTTAGGCTCATTTTTGGGTCTTAATTCGGGAGATCATGTAGCTTGTCTACAAGTTCGTAAATTAGTATTAGTCCCTTGTGTAAGCACACATAGATATTATTATGGTGAAGTTGTTTCCGTGAAAGATGCAGTCTTACGTGAGTAATCTTTTGAATTTAATTTTGGTCATTATAACTAATGTTCGCTTTCTTGTCTTTACAGACAAGGGACGTAGTCTTGGACGTAGTCTTGGACGTAGTCTTGGACGTAGTCTTGGACTTACTTACTACTTAGTTTTGAACGTAGTTTTGGAATTACGTAGTTTTGGGATGTAGTTTTGGACGAAGTTTTGGACTTACTTACTTATTATTGGATTTAGTTTTGAACGTAGTTTTGAACTTTAGTTTTGATTTACTTTTGAGCTTCAAGTTCTAGAGTGTTAGATTCCAACTTCTAGTTTCAATTTTTTAACTACTAATTTCCGATTTCCAGTTTTTGATTTCGAACTTTGAATTTCTAAGTTTTAACTTTTGATTCCTGAATGTTAATTTCGAACTTCTAGTTTCTGAGTTTTGAGTTCCAACTTTCAAATTTCTGATTCACATGAAAGTTTTCATAAAGATTCGATCATGTGGAGGCTTAGGTAGGTACCTACCTAGGTAGGTATACTAACCTGTGTGAAGGGTGATATTTGAAGAAGCTTGGAGAAATAAAGAAGAGTGGTGGAGTTTAGTTTGGAGGCATGGAAGGTTTCATCAGGCAGAGGTTCTAGCGCTTTTATATTTGGTCGTCCCAAGGTAGCAGGGGGAGCAGTCCAGCTCATCCGGCACCTGGAGCACCAACCAAGGGGTGCTAACACCAGTGCAAAGGCAGTTCCAGCAACCATGCCGACCTAGTCTTTGATCATCGCGCTTAGGTTAGAGGAACCTTAGTTCGTCAGTTTTTGAGATGGAGTTTTGAATAATAAGGTATGTCTTTATGAGTGAATAAACTTTTGCTATTTTCCGACAATCCAGAAAATTAAATAAATTCATATACAGTGTTTAATTGATTTCATCACCTATGACTTTCTAAGTGAAACTGATTTGTGGTAATATGTTATGAACTTTTATTGTGGTCAACAAGTGACTAATGTAATGGTTATGTGTAAAAATAATTTATTAAATTTATCGTGTGTGTTTAGGATTTTGAGTTAGAGATGATCATTTTGCAGATTAAATTTTGAATTTCAGATTTTGTAGGTAGATACCTGTTTTTATATTGAAACTTTTGCTTAAGATAAATTTAGATTTTTGATAAATAATCTCTGATCTAACTCCGAGTTCTATTCAGAATCATACCTATGTGTTATAGTTTAGAAATTGTTTAATAGAATTTGAGCTTTGGAAATTTTTATCTGAGCTATTGAAATGATATAGGTACCTATCTTGAATTTTAATCATGTAAGTTTGATATCATTGGTAATAAGGTAATATTTATGTTTGAATATTTGAGTCAGGATTACTGATTTTAATTATTAAATTGATTGTTGATATGTAAGATCTATTGGTGATTGCCAGTCTATTGTACTGATGATGAAATTGATTTTAATAAATCTTTGTATTAAAATTCAACAATTTTAGAGTTTTGAGAATCAACCCTCCTCATGTTCTTTTAAATCATTTATTCAATAAGTAGAATAACATCAAGAATAAGGTGATATATTCTGGTATATTTTGGTGAGGTTTATCATCTTTTTGTTATTGTTTGTAAAATTGTTAGGAGTTACTACGGGTCCAGTCTGGTTCGGTGAATGCTGGATTTTCCAGAGGAAGGCCACATTTATCTGTCCCGGGCTGGATAATCACAACGAACATTTTGATTAAGTTTGGTTTTGATTTGATACTTTGGAAATTTAGACGATCACTTTTCAAAATTTAAAGTTTATTTTTGTTTCGACATTTAGAATATTTGGGTGGGGCATTCCAAATTTGATATGTTCCACTCGACAGGCCAATGTGGCTAATGTTACAAATTTGCCTAGTCACATTGAGATCTGTCAATAGCCACCTCCTTCCTTTCGGGGTTAAGGTAAGTGAATTATTATTTTTTTATTGTTCAACTTTTTGAGTGGGAGTAAGCGAGGGGGAGGAAGGCTCCAGTAGACACCAGTTATTACAACAGGTATAGGTACTTCCATTACCTATGCAGTTGGGTACGTGTTTCCTGATTGTTGACATCATTATCTAAAGGGAGACAGTCAAAGTAAATGACTTGACCTGACCTGACCTGACCTGACCAATTTGTAAAACATGTATACCTACTTAATTGTTTAAAAACTATATTTCATACATTGCCCATGGTTCAACGGGCATTCTATACAATGCCTAGGCATTGCATACATTATCTAGGTAAAGTATGAAATAGTTTAAGAAATTGAAATCATTTCATACATTGCCTGAACGATCCCGGCATTGTATACATTGCCTAGGTATTGTATAGAATCCCTGCATTATACATATTGCCTATAACATATACACAGACATGATTTTATTCTTTTACACTTCCTAACTGAATTCTGAATTGTTCAGAGTGGATATACCGTGTGACAAGTTTCAAAGCAGAACATAGGCGAATAGCATGGGAAATCACATATTTGCAGTTTATTTCTCACCACTTTTATCTACAAGAATGGTAATGGTGTCTATCCAAAGAGATATCCTGTTTTCTGAGCATGCTGATACCAAATACTTAACAATTAACAGTTTCTTTATGGTGACAGAATAACTTAAACATTTTCAAAATTCAAAGTGTGAGCGGCCATGACATGCCTAATTCGAATAATTTTGTTACTGTAAAACCAAACATTTTTAATTACTAATACAAGTTTTCCTGAAAAGATTGTTAGTGAATAATAATAGGTAATAGCTATTCTAATGAGGGGCGCGTGTTTATCGCCGTGGTACTATTAACTGGCTGGCAAGATCTCCCGATTTAGCACCTTATCCTTGTTGTGACTTTTCTTGGGATCTTGGGGTAACCTTAGATAAAAACCAAATTTACAGAGCTCGTGGTGGCCGAATGTGTACAACTCGGACAAGTTCGAAGCACAATTTATAAAAGAGTGGGAATAATAATTTCAAAAGGAAGGACTATTTGAATATTTGTTGTAGTTATTGTTTTAGTTCAATTATACTACGTGTTTATTTTTCATAGTCAATTGTTGATAAAACAATATGATGTTAAATGAGGATTTTCGTAATTTTTTAATCAAATTCAATCAGAATTAAAATAAATTAAATAATTGAAAATATTTGCTTTGACAGTGAAAAAGTTGTCCGAATTTAGCATGTCATGGCTGCTCATCTTTTAATTTTGAAAATGTTTAAAATATTCTGTCATGATAGAAAACTGTTAATTAGTAGGTATTTTGGTATCAGAATGTTCAGAAAATAATTCTCTTTCGATAGACACCATTACCATTCTTGTAGATAAAAGTGGTGAGAAATAAACTGCAAATGTTTGATTTCCCATGCTATTCGCCTATGTTCTGCTTTGAAACTTGTCACACGGTAGATTATAGTCGACTGAGGGAAAAAATTGCTTTTTAAAAATGTAAATTGTCATATCTTCGAAACTAATAATTGAGCTATCCACGATTTTTTTTTTAATTGAAGTGCATACATAAGCGCTTCTTTTGACGGTAACCTTGTTTTTAGGACATTTATATTTGATTGTGAAATCAAAAGGTAATTGAAAATTTCCACAAAAATGCATTGATATTTTCAGTCAGCGAGAAACTTTTTTGTTTTTAAAAATTTCTTTACACATGCAGCGAAGAAATTGGAGCCAAAGTATGAGGAAAATTTTTAAAAGATAAATTTTTGTCGCATGCCTGATAGTTATTGAATAATGAATTTTAAATTATGAAGGAATTCGCGCGATGGCTGAACGATAAACGGACGCACGGACGCATGCAGCAAGTCGCTTGCCTCTCTAGTGTGTTAGTATCATCGGGCTAAGAAGATATATTTTGATTATTTTTACTTTTTTAGCTTTTACTTCATTGATAGGTAGCTAACTAAAAACTTTCTTTTTGTAACATAATTCGCTTTCCTCTCTCACTGTATAGTAGTTCGTATTTTTGAAATATCCTGAAAAACTGAAAAATCCAGAAATCTTATTTTTGCCATATCTTTCTTGCCATTGGAAATTAATAAAAATAATTGTTCGTAGGCTTACATAAGCCGTTTTTTAGCTCATAACGATGAGCTATTCATCTGACGTTTCAAAAATTTTCAAAGCCGACTAGATCCCAGAGTTTTCATAGTCAACTTTCGTTTTTCTTATAGTCGCCATATTATTTTTTTATGTCGTTCGATAAGAAAAAAAAGATGTAAACCAAAAATTAATAAATTTTAGAAAAAAAATTGGAAAATTTTTATTATTTTTTCAAAGAAAAACAGAAAGTTTTTAACTGAAATAGGTCAATATGAAGTCATACTGCTTGCCTTATAGTTTGTTAATTTCTCTACGATATTCGATCTAAAAGTTGTCTTTTTTTAGAAATAAAAAAGAAGAACAAAAATTTTTGAAATTTATTTTTAGAAGTTTATTAGTTTTTGGTTTCCATTATTTTTTTCTTATCGAACGACATAAAAAAATAATATGGCGGCCATAAGAAAAACGAAAGTTGACTATGAAAACTCTGGGATCTAGTCGGCCTTGAAAATTTTTGAAACGTCAGATGAGATGAATAGCTCATAACGGCTTATGTAAGCCTACGAAAAATTATTTATTAATTTCCAATTATAAATTCCAGTTTAGGGCTTTTTGGTTTAAAATACCCAAAGTAATAAACCCTTTATGCTTTACGGAACGGACAGTGAGGCCGTTATTCATATTCGCATTCGCAACGCTCACAAACTTCAAACAAAAGGCCCATGATGACCATTTCTACCCGTAAAGCATTAAGGGTTTATTACTTTGGGTATTTTAAACTGAAAAGTCGTAAACGGCGGCTTTATTTCTGGTTGACCTACACATCGATCGATTTTTCCAAGAATTCTTTTACACTTGGTTTCTGGAATTATGAATTTTTCAGGACTGAGGGAAAAATGAAATAATACTGTTGCAGACTTGCAGAAACACTACTATTATAGTAGTGTCGTGTTCTTTGAACTGTTCACAACTTCATACGCTTGTCGTTCCGTTATTATAATCGTGCTGTATAAACGAATGTATATGTATACCTAATCTTTTCACCTATATCCTATATAGCAAGAATATTTTTATTAGGTACCTATATAATATTTTTTTCTTATTTCTGTTCATTGTATCTACATACGTGAAAATGCCCCGTTCAACAAACCCGTCGCGGCGAGTAAGCTTAAAACAAAAACTAAAAAATTCTCGAAAAACGATCGGTGGTAAAAAAAGTGCACGGGTTACTGTCTCGGGTGTCAGTGAAAGTTATGAACCGGACATTTCAGTTTCAGGAAATCGGCCTTCTGCTACCTTGTTTCCGAGTACATCCCAATTTATTCCTGAACTGGTACCGCCAGCGCCAGCCCAACAGGGAACGCCTACAGACAATAATACTCCGCGATCTGGTAATGTTGAAACCAGGGCCCTCTAACTCAGATATATGACCTTGAACATTGAATTTAGTTGGGGAACTCCGGGGGCAGAGGGCGTTGCGTCAAGATAATTTGAATTTCGTTCTTACCCGTTAGGCATCGTGATCAATCGGACTTTCTTTTCCTTGGAAACTATTTGACAACTAATAAAATAAATACAAACAAATTTAAATTTGCGTCCTGTTCGCCATTTATTTTACAATTTGCATGTTATTTGGGTGATTTGCAGTGCTTAAATAAGTCCAGAAAATATCATTGAAACTATTGAAAGGCAGCAGTAATTTAATCTGGTAAGTAAAAGATATAAATAGTTAATGTGCTTTGTGGTACTCATATCAATTCTTCATCATTTATAGGTACCTATGTTATACGTTTGTTTGAATATAGAATTTCTTTCACAGGTTCCACATTAGCAGTAGTGAAAGGGTCCCCTGAACTTGAACGTGCTCACTGAATGACAGAAAAGTCTCCATATGGTGAACTGGTGGACTTCAAGAAGAAATACGGGAGCTGCCGGAGTTTTTATGTTTCATTAAACGTAAAAAAAAACGAATTTTAACTACTTTAATCAAAGTAATGCGGGTAGTGAATATTGTATTTCAGCTTAGTCGATTTATGATTGATCATTTCAGCTTTTTTTACGGCACCAATTTTTTAAAGTTTATGTAAGTTTATGTAAATAGGAACTTATTATGTATTATTATTGTAGCCTTAAAGTTAAATTTTCCAAATTCCAACGGATTATACTTCATCAGCAATGCCCCATGTTTTCATCTGTTTAGAGGTAATAAATGATATACTTACTATTTTTTTGAGGTATTATATGTAGGTATTTTGATATAAAAACTAATAAATTTGAAAATTGGATGTATGTTAACAGGAATATTTGTTACCTACATAGTTTTAAAAATCTTTCAATATATATTTTTTTTGATACGAATGAGGTACTTATAATACTTCTTAACGTATACAATTGGTTGCCTTTTTAACTATAAAAAACTAATTAATGAAAGTTAATAATAAACGTACCTGTTTTTTTTCATTTAACCATGCACAAATAATATTAATGCACTTTTCAATAGTAACGAATATTCGCTGACGTTATTATTGAAAATTGTGTTAATTAATTATTATGTGGACTTCCAAATAGCCAGAATTCAAAGATATAATTTAAATTTAAATATCCCGCCAACCACTATACCCCCACCACCGCCATAAATTCTTTTTAGTTACGGAACTCCGCGGGCAGGGGGCGCTCAAGTTTGTATCCAAAATATAGGGTGTTCGAAAAGTAATCCGTTTTGGAGTAGGCCCTGACACAATGAGGTTTGTCTTAGCTTAATCCACTCTTTACATCTGACAGCTCTTGATTTTTTTAGATTAGGACAGCTGTCAAAACATTCAAGGTCAAAACAACATAAAATAAGCACTC
Organism: Malachius bipustulatus; assembly: GCA_910589415.1. Taxonomy (NCBI): domain Eukaryota; kingdom Metazoa; phylum Arthropoda; class Insecta; order Coleoptera; family Melyridae; genus Malachius; species Malachius bipustulatus. Next base: position 16,708,012 of record OU342638.1, on the reverse strand, counting down.
ACTTTATCGACATTTTTAAAATAAATATATTTTTTTTAAATATAAATATTTTTAACATAAATAAAATCAACAATTAATTCATTTAAGGATTCTCCTGGACACCTTTTAATAAACGGTTTCCCGCACTCCACTAAAGGCACTCTGTAATTGTTCGGATATCGGATAACTGCTAGGGTATCGGGTATATTACGACAGATAGTCGATCTTCTCATATCTCTTTCACTAAATCGGTTGCTTTGGAACTTTTCAAAATAGCAAATCCTTGTTCGGCAACTTTGGGAACCGATCTACATGATATTCTAAGCTATGCTAAGCCTGAAAAAAAGTCTTGGTTAAAACTGGAAGTTTTGGGACGTAATAAAACAAACTTTACCTGTCTAGTAGGTATCCTCTGCTATTCACTGGATATAAGGTGTAATAACAGGTTCCAACAGAAATCCAAGGACTGACTTTTTGAAGCTTCTCTTGGGTTTGCAATCTTGATAATTATTCTACACAGATCTAAAGAGAACATCCCCACATTCCATGAAGTTTAATCCATTACGATAAAAAACTTTCAACTATTGCAGTTTTTCGCTTCTACGTGAGCGCTTTTAATTAATTTGAACAATAATAATTATAAACCATCGAATTAAAACAAAGTATGGAGATTAGTGATATAAATAAATAACAATAACCTAACCAAACTTCTGTTATATGCGGTTTAGTAGACTAGTCTATTCGACTTTCTACTTTCAAAGTTTCTATTTCTACTATACGATTGTGATGCGCTGTCACGGCAACGTCCTGTAACTGTGATTTATTTGTCCGTTATTTGAAAATAACTGTAGTTTTACGGGTAATTATAAGTAATGAATCGTCAGTATTTCGTTCCTGAGTCTGAATATTTCATCACATTATAAAGCGACAAATACTCTGAGTAGTGTTTTTTTACTCTGGGGTGTCTTTATTAAAAAAGAATCGACATATCGTCGAGACTTCGATGCTCGGTTGGCGCATCACTAGCAGGAGCGCCGACGAAAGTGACTGAACTGACGTTCATTTCAATGCAGTTGGACATTTGAAGGATAATAATAATAATAAATTTAGTTTATTTTATTGAACAGGGAATAATAAAACAATAATGGTCATGGAAAACAATAATTATTTCGTACCTACCCACGTTTGATTATTTTTTATTGTTTACATTAATTATTACATTCAGTTATAAAATTATAAAAATGCTATTTAAGTTAGAACAAAAAACGTTTCTTGTTGAAAGTTATTTTCTAAATGGATGGAATTTGGATCTACTAAAACTGCCTAATTGAGTTCCAAGAGGAGTATCCTATCCTGGACCTGGTGTGGTGACTGTCCAGAATTCTAGAGAAGCTGTTTTACGATACATTTCAAATTTTCGAGGGACAGGAAATGTTGTGAAAACAGGAAGTGGCAGATCAAAGAGAGTACTGAAGAGCTGGCAATGTTATGCAAAACGATCCTTACACATCAGTTCGTCATCTAGCCTCAAAGTGATGTTTCTGTGGGAACCTGTCGCCAAGCTACTTTGGAAAAATGCTCACTTGTATCTTTATCGAGTGACGGTGGTGCAGGAGTTGTTACCTCGAGAATTGGCTGAATGCAGGATCGAGAAGAAGTTCACCGAGATAAATGATACACCTACAAAGTGCCCTTCGTGGAGTGAGACATCGTGTATTAAAATATGCCCAGGAGGGTGGAAGGCACTTCGCTCACCTCCTATATGAATTAATTGATTTTATTTATCTGCTTTATGAAAAATGTCAATAAAGTGAGTGCCTATTTTATTAACGTTCTTGAATGTTTTGACAACTGTTCTAACCTAAAAAATCAAGAGCTGTCAGTTGTAAATAGGGGAGTAAGTGTAAATAGTGGATAAAGAAGCTAAGACAAACCTCTTTGTGTCAGGGCCTACTCCATAACGGATTACTTTTCGAACACCCTATATTTACATTGAGTCGGCGATCTTTTAAGGTATGATAGTCTGTGGTTGAAACTAACTCCCAGGAATTTTTGTGTGGTCGCCGAATAGTGAATATTGCAAGTTTTTTTAATGACATTACCAACTTTAAGCACGTTGAGATGCTCTCTTGCGATAATAGTAATTTACGCATAATTGATGAGCAAAGAAGTGGCCTAGAAAGCGTTTTCGTTATTAAATGTGTTATGTGTGGTGAGAGAAAATCCGTAAAATCTGACAGTGACATTAAAACTATGAGCATCAATCAAGCTGCTGTATTAGGATCAATTTCTACGGGCGGTGGATTCTCACAACTGCGAGAATTTCTTTCCACGTGTAATATACCTCCGATGACATCTCACATGTACATAAAAAATGAAGAAATCGTTTCATCGTTTATACACGAATCTGCTTGGGAGCTTATGGAAAAAGCCGGAAAGGAAGAAGCCAGGTTAGCGATTGAAGGACGAGTAGACAACGACAATATTCCGTTGATTACAGTGATAGCGGATGGAGCTTGGAGTAAGCGTTCATATAGAGTGAATTATAACGCAGCTTCTGGTGTCGGTGTAATTGTTGGCCAACGGACTGGAAAAGTTATATTTTTAGGTATACGAAATAAATACTGTTGTGTATGTGCAAGAGCGGCCACGAAGAAATGCAATCCACATATACACAAATGTTTCAAAAACTGGGACCGTCCGTCAACTGGCATGGAAGCAGACATTATCCTAGAAGGCTTTATGAGAAGCATCGAAATGTACAATATAAAATACGCCTATCTTGTAGGCGACGGTGACAGCAGTATAACTAAAAAGCTAGCCGAAGCACGTCCTTATGGCAGTCGACTAGTACAGAAAATTGAATGTAGAAATCATTTGCTACGCAATTTCTGTACAAAGCTCAGAGATCTTGCACAGAAACGAGTGAGTTCAAAGAAAGTATCTGTCCCAATAGTTCAAAGGAATTATTTGAGCAATGCAGTTGTTCCGTATTGTATTTAAATTTTCTCCAATGCGAGTAATTTATTGCCATGTGGCAACGTTCACCTCAGGTGGTGGTCCGGAGAAGGGTGTATTGTACCCTCGAGACGCACCGTCCAAGGACTTTCAGACAGACCTCCTTCATGAAAGGATACAATTTTCAATTTCAAATTTGCACCTGTCTATTTACAATTTATACAAGCGATCTTTATAATTATTTGTTATTCCCAAGAAGTGTCTTTACTTTAAACATTGTAGTTTATTATTACTATCCAAATAATAAACAATTAATATTTCTCAAGTGTTTGAAACACCCCTAACAACCGTAATCAAAATCAAGTGGCATTAACATTAACATCCATTATCAAGTCAATATATTGAACTAGCGCGGTCCAGCCTCTGGAAGTTACAGAGCTCCCGCTCAGCAGTTAAACGTCTACGCAATGGAGTGCAGTGCCCGTTAAATTTGTGTTGGAGAATCCTGCAATGTCTCACGCAGAAAAGATGCGACATCTTAAAAAATACATTTTAAACGCTCCCAGTCATGTTTTTGGAGATCACACCCATTGTTCTTCTTACTTCTGCAGTGGCCCAAGACAAGAAAATGAAAGGAATCTGATTCCAGATATGAAAGTATCAGGTATGTACCAAGACATGATGGTAGTGTTCGACAGGGTGGCAAGGAATGCAGACAGTTTAATTTTAAACATGGACAATAATGCGGCAGAATGTTACAATTCTATAGTTGCAAAATTTGTTGGCGGAAAAAGAATAAATTTCTCAGTCAAAGGTTCATACCAGACACGATGTGAAGCTGCCTCCTTGGCCTATAATGCAGGAGCAGGACAGGTAACTCGATATGTCCATCAAAAATCTGTTGGTTTTAGTCCTGGAAAATACACCAAAAAATTCATGGCTAGTATAGAGCAGAGAAGGAAATGGAAAACGGCCAGAAAGACTTTATTTCCACAACGAAAAAAGAATGTGCTTGCAGAACCAGCAGATTCTGATTATGGCGATGTTCAAGAAGAAGAAGAACTCAGTGTCGAAGAATATGAAACCAAACAGAATGAATTTTTGTTAATGTTGGCGAAAAATGACGAGGAAAGAAAATTTATTCAAATTAATACAATTGGACAAATTAATAATATGTTGTGGAGACAAGAAAGATCAATTAGATTAACCGCCTCAAATTTTGGTAATATTTGCAAAATGAGACCTACAACGCATTGTGCTAGTATTGTGAAGACATTGCTGTACTGCAAGTTCTTCGGAAATGAATCCACCCGCTGGGGACAGGATCATGAGATGGTTGCTCTGAATGAATTTCAAGAGAACTTTAAACTGCAGGTCAAAGAATGTGGCTTATTCATAGACAGTTTACATAATTTCTTAGCTGCTTCTCCCGATGGTTTAATTGGAGAAGAAGGTATAGGGAAGTAAAATGTCCCGCTAAAGCCTCTTCCTGTTCAGTGCAACAGGCGAAAACAGAGAAGAAAATCCTTTTTGCGGAAATTCGTGATGGTGTAGTTAGATTGAAAAGAAATCATAACTACTTCTATCAAGTGCAAGGACAGCTACACATTACGAAAAGAAATTATTGCTACTTTGTCATATGGACGCCTTATGGTTTAACTGCTGAAAAAATTGCCAAAGATGATAATTTTTGGGAAGCGATGATGGAAACGCATTTAAAGACGTTCTTTGATAAGTGCCTACTTCCGGAATTAGTCGATCCACAATTTCCAAAAAAGAGAACCATTAAAGATCTGCGGCTCGTTTAAACTGCGAGTACCTATAATAATTTTCCGTATGCTGTCACCGCGTCTCCGTATGTCACTGTCACCGTATATGTTCACCTAACAAACTATTCTTAGCTATCATCAGAATATAATTATAGATAACACTGAGAGTCTGCAAATATTAACACATTAAATCATGTGATGCCATTATATTCCTGAAATTGACCTGATATCTGATGGTAATAAGTAACAATGTTTTATACTCCTTTCACTATTTCTTTTGCAAAATAATGGCGCAAGACTATTCACGGCAAAGGCAAGTCATAACGCAAAAAGATGCAAGGTTAAACTAAAGAAACGTTGTTTCATTTTATACTTATTCGAAAATCTGACACAAAAATTAGAAAAATTTAAGTTGTTGTTGAAATATGTTGAAAAAACTGACTCTAATTTTAAAGTGTTTTATAATTTATAAAACAAAAGAAAGCTTAAAAACGCTATAGTTTCCCTTATAATATAACCGAAAATATTAAAAATATCATTTTAAAGACTTCATAAATAATAATATTTAATTGATAATTAAATACATTTATTTTCTATCATATCCAGTCAGTAGTTTGAAATTAATCCACTTATCTATACATCTATCCCTCCTTATTATTGCGCTGTCAAGATGGGACAATGTTTTTTTCTTCCAGTGTATGCACTGGAATGTCGCCGCTGCCCTACCTCGGACCGTGATTCCAACTCGCCGTATTTAAATTTAAAGTCAGCCCCTTAAATGTAGGCAATTGTATTGTGGTATTTGTCGAAATTTGGTGCTGGCTGTTCACGTTTTTTATAAAAATGGCTTATTTTAAGAACATTTTCAAAAGCTTGGATAATTATTCAATGTCAAATGCGGGTACCTATAGAGCCGATTTTTTGATATTTCCAGTAATAAACCCACCAGCGTCCATGCAATATAGGCCAACTTGATAGCCCTAAAAAAATAAAAAATACTCTTTTTTTTTCAAAATCGGGCTCTATAGGTACCTCAATCTATCTCTCTTCTTTAATAATTTTTAAACTTGAACGAAATTGATGCACAAATAAGAGAGAAAAATGTGAACTACGATACCCCTACAAATACACGGCTGAAGTACCCCCTTAATTTCCCCACTGCTACATATGGGTTAACGGGGTTGGAGTCGACGCAACGCCTCAGACACTCGAGAGAACAAAAATGGCCACACAGACCAACGTCGTAACGTCTGCCTGCAATGCAACATATTGGTGTTATTGTGATGTTACAAAGTATTGAGTTTTGTTGAAACCTACATGGGTTGGAGAGTGATGCTGCCATCGACAATTCGTTGTATTTTGTAGTGGTGAACGTACCAGAAGATGATTATAAGAAGAAGCATCATCGGTTGTTTGTTATTGGTTGCGTGCCCGGATCAGAAGACGCCGAGGGTCCATTGATGAAACCTTATTGTCTAGCTACCTAATTAACCTATTAACTGCATAGAAGAACGCTGATTAAAAGGAGAGGCCGATTAGATTAATTTAATCTACGGATGTCAAGGTCAGTGGGAAATCCCTCCTCCTCCTTTTATAAAATAAACTAAACCATCCTTTTCATTCCAGTGCTGTGTGCACACGGCATTTCTCGGGTCCAGCATTCACTCATTAATTATTATTGAAGAAGAAGGAAGAATTATTTGAATTATAAATTTGTTAGTAACCATTCAATAAACGAATTATTAATTGTTCTGGTTTGATTTAGTACACTGGTCCTTCATTGTAATTTGCTGAGCTGAACGTTACAATAATGCTTTAGAATTTAAAGCTGTAACAAAAAAATCCATCTTTAAATTGCACATCACTGAATGAAAATGCACATCAGAAGCCCCCAATAACATCAGCACTAGAAATAAGGAAACCACAGTTGTTTAAATGAGGCAGATGATTGTTTTAAGTTTGGCCTTGGAGATGAACTCCAAGGCGAGGATGATTGTTATGTTGTTCCAGAAGTAGACACCTATGATTTAGAGGTGGAAAATGCCAGTAGTTCACAAGTTACTTTATCAGAACAGCTTACAGAATGGTCTTTACGTCATAGAATGACCCACACTTCAATTGATGACTTACTGCAAATATTAAATGCAAATGGCATAAAGGTACCAGCAAACAGCAGGACCGTGCAGTTGGCACCGTGTAGTACAACTTGGAACTTTATGGTGCGCATTGGGACGTATAAGTGGATTTACCGTTATCGCTGCGGCACAGTAATATAATTCTTGCCTGTATTTTCTACTTTGCAGTAACAATCACTATAAATAGGATGTTTCTAAGTTTTTGTCACTGACAATAGTGTGAATGCAGTAGTGAATACTTTTAATACCCGATTCGAAGTCAACTCACTTTGAGGTAATTTTCTACAGTTGACGCCATTTTCATTCACATTACATGAACCGCCATTACTGCATTCTATAATTATAACATATAAAATGTAACAATTTTTACATATTTATTCAATTGTATCTTATTTAGAAGTATTCTAGTAGTACAAAACGCTCCAAAAGTGATTCTACAATCTAAATATCTACTTAATACATTTTTGTAATAATTTTTCGATTTTTTTTATTTTTATTCTTGCCAAAAAATTACCAAAAAATATATGTCGAGCGAGCGCGTTGTTATTATTCGACCTTCGATCATTGATATTCACGATAAACTTATGGTTTCAATTTTTAACCCACTGCTAATCACTATGTCACGGGTTTGACGTGTCAATTGTCTTGATGTCCTGTCAGTTGTCAGATCTGTCACATCCAGCAATCCGTCTTCCACGGATCCCACACAATAGAGAATAGAATCGAATCATAGAAGAAGTGGTCAGTTGGACCGGCTCCCTTAATTTATATTATTATAATTATAGTTTGTGTTAATAAAGTTATAATAACAACAAACTGTGTATTATTAACAAATACACAACATGGCGCAGTCTATGGTATAAGTGCAGTGCATTTAAAATAACATAAAACACAAAAGTAAATAAAGAAGTATTCATAAAAAGATGCTTTGGTGCTTATAACAAAATGGCGACAGGAGCACGTAGCCCTCAGGAGATGTCGTTCAATGGAAATCTTGCTGCAAATTGGGAATTTTTCAAGCAAAAGTTCAATATTTACTTGAAAGCTGCGAAGTTGAATGAAGAGAATGACGAATACAAAGCGGTACTACTACTAAATATAGTTGGAGATCGTGTAATACAAATTTTCAATAATCTTGAGTTTGATGCTGAAGCAGATAAAACGTCATATGCAAAAATCATTCAAAAGCTAGATGAGTACTTCATCCCAGTAAAAAATGTCACCTTCGAAAGAAATATCTTCTTTACCAGAAATTTAAAAACGGGAGAAACAAAATTGATGAATATGTCAATGATTTGAGAAGACTAAGTCAAACCTGTGAATTTGGAACTTTAACCGATAGTCTTATAAAAGATCGAATTGTTCTAGGCATACAGAACAGAAATTTAAAAGATCGTCTATTCAGAGAACCTGAATTAAACTTGAAAAAGGCAGTTGAAATATGCAAAGCTGCTGAGCAAGCAAGCAAGCACTTGCAAGAAATCGTTCCTGTTCCTAATCAAGAAGATGTTCATCAAGTACAGAAGAAACCACATAACTTCACTAAGAAGAGCTATTTTAACAGAGCTAATGAAAACGGAAATAAACAACTTCAGGAGAGAAATAAATATGCCAGTGGTCATAGTAATTCTATCCCGAATTATATCAATTGTTATTGTTGTGACAAGATACTCACCTGTTAGTATAAGTGTTGAAAATCAAGATACTTTACTCAATGTAAAAGATCTGGATATAGCAGACGATGTAAAAACTAAAAATAATGATAATCAAGGAACATCAGCTGTTGTAACTAGGTCAAATCGAAAGGTAAACAAACCAGCTCGATATAAAGATTAAAAAGGGAGGATGTCACGGGTTTGACGTGTCAATTGTCTTGATGTCCTGTCAGTTGTCAGATCTGTCACATCCAGCAATCCGTCTTCCACGGATCCCACACAATAGAGAATAGAATCGAATCATAGAAGAAGTGGTCAGTTGGACCCGCTCCCTTAATTTATATTATTATAATTATAGTTTGTGTTAATAAAGTTATAATAACAACAAACTGTGTATTATTAACAAATACACAACACACTACATAAAATATAACGAAAGACAAATATTGCGCTGCTAACTCTGTAATAATATTAACTGACTTTCTTAACCTGCATGAATCAGTGAAAGTGGACAGGCTGATATAGAGAATGATGTAAACTTGTTTCCATAGTTGCAAGACAAAGAGAGTGAGTACACCAGACGACAGCGCATGTGATAAACACGAGATTCCATTCAAGTAGCGGATATCACGCTATTACGTACCAGCTACGTCAGCGTAACGTAATTATATTAGTTCTAGAGTCATCGCTATAACGTATCTCTCACCGGAAAATTGTTCCCCATTTTCGTGCCTGGCACGTTGTAGAACCGTTCCAATACCGTTCCTATAACCAGTGGCAAAAACTTTAAAGTTTCGGCGATAGTCGCTGATACGTAGTTACGACTAAAAATGCTCTGCTTGGAAACGAAGCTGTGTTATTACAATCGTTGAAATTATTGAACAACTTAAATTAAATTAAATTAAAAACTCATGTTTTTATGATGTGATTTTTTATGAGAGGAAATAAATCAAAATCAAAAATGTGGTTTATTTAGTTAATTATTAGGAATTGGTACAAGTAATGTCTTATTACTTACATTTTTTATTTCACAATGCAGGTAGGTAGTATTTATATGTATAGAAGTATTTCAATTTATTTGTTGAAAAAAGTTAGTGCTATAGTGCTTAAGAGAGTGCTATGAAAAAATTAACGTTTCTTTGACTTTTCTGTTGTTTAAATTAGACATCTCTAGGGTGGTTTTAATAAGTACCTAGTCGTGTAAACATCACTTATATTATAACTTACTTGCTAAAAACTAGTTAAAATGGAAATTAATTCAATTATTAATTAATTAAGTTCACTAATATAATACAAACTGACAATGATCGTTAGATTGTTTTTTTACAAGGCAGGTCTCTTATAACTAGAGAATTTCGCTGCAAAGCCAGACATTCTAGAAGAATGTGTTTAATGGTGAAAAGAGATACTGCTCAATTATTGCAAAAAGTGTTTAGGTGCAAAACTTGCAAGAAGGAATATTCCTTATATACAGGAACCTTTTTTAAATCAATTAAATTGCCAATCAGAACCGTTTTGCACCTAATGTGGATGTGGTCCTATAAATTTTCAATTTCTACTACAAATCAAAATTGAACTGCTATAATTTCACTATCACAAACATCGTTTCACAAGAAACTACTTGCTTCTTCTTGCATGAAGGGGAAGGAAAACGGGGAGCAAATTAAATTGCTTCATGTGTTTTCAAGTATTTATGTCTAATAGTATCGCAAAGACGGGAGGGCCATGATAATATAAAAGTAACATTTTATTCTGATAATTGCACAGGCCAAAATAAAAATAAATTTATAAGTGCAATGTTTCTGTACGCTGTGCAAAAACTACCTAACATAATATCAATCAATCACAAATTCTTAATATGCGGCCACACACAGAATGAAGGGGATTCGGCACATTCCCTTATCGAAAAAGCCGTTAAAAGATATACTAAGAAAAGTCCGATCTACACCCCTGCCTCGTACACCGACATAATCAAGAAAGCAAAGCCTAACAAACCTTTTTTTGAGTTAATTGAAATGACTCAAAGTGATTTCGTCGACATTAAGAAATTACAGACTCAATTGGGATCAAACTTTGATATAACAACTACTGGCGAAAAGCTCCAAACTTTGTAACCGGCGGGGAGAGAAAGGGGAGAGTTTTTCGCGCGCGGGCGGGCGTGATTTCTGTCGAAAATCGCCGCTCACGCACGGACGTACGTAAACAAACAAACAAATTTCTTTATTTATTTATCTACCTACTACTCTCTCCATTCTTCCCTGTCACAATAGTCCTTTGGCTGGCCGAGCGGTTTGTCAGTTAAAGGCTTCGAAAGAAATGAATAGGTAGGGGCCACACTGTACAATTTAATGCACAGCGGCTCTAGCGAAAACGATCCAAGAAAAACTCAAAAATCTGCACTTACCTTTTGTTTTGTGAAATTTCAGAAAATCTGCCACCTTTTGATTATTCCAAATTCTTTTCGTCTGGTTAGATACTTACTTATATTATATCGTGTGAGCAAATGAAAACATAATTTAGGTAGGCCCTGGAAAAAAATTTCATGTCTTAGATTGAATCCTACGATAAAATCACTGTCATTAATTTTAAAAATCTTATTTTTCTTATTTTGTGATTTTGAGTGGTGTGATTCATGAATTATTACAGTTTGCATCATACAAATGAAAAACTCTGGATGCGTTCATAAAATAACCAGTTCGCTTGATTGAATAAAAATCTAGCATCGTTCATAAATTGCCGATGACGACGCTTGAAGTGCACTCGCCGAGTTTTGAAGAAACACATGGGTGAATCAATTCTGTGCATAATATTAGTAAATTACAAAAATAAGTATTAAATTTAAAAAAAGCGTGAATCTGACAGTTACACATAATCTGATTCTAATACTTTTGAATTATTATTTCCTTTGCTTTCTCGTTCGAATTACGTTTATAAAATGGAACAATCTGACGATATTCCGGAAAATGTAAGGCATCACTCTGGTTGTTACACATAAACGTCAGTTTCTGTTTATGAACGCATATTCCACCTTCAGGGCCGTATTTGTGTTTTTTAAACCGTACCACCTGTCTGGACTTTTTTAGGTACGGGCGTGACAAGGCAAGATTCCGTTGGCACAGCTATTTAGGAGAAGCACAGACATACCAACTTTATGAGAATAGTTTTTCGAAAAAAAAATTGGGCGAGCGACTGTCCGGCAAAAATTTATAAACATTATTTCCAGAACAGTTTGCCCTCTTAAAAAATAGCTACCACTAGAGCCACAGACCTTACTTTTATCATGAGCATGAGTGCATAGTAGGAAGAAAGTTCCTAATATATGGTGTAAACATCTCTGGATTTATTCCCATTTTCATTGGTTATGTTACTTTATTCTTGTTTGATTTTATTTTTATATCTTGTGGCGGATTCTTTCTGGTGTGTGTTTATGTTAAACCCTCAGGTGCAAATACTTAATAAATGACTTTACTATAATTAATAAGTAGATAGATAATTCGAGAAGTAATAGGGCCTTAAATAAATACCTACCATTTTACAAAGGGCAAACTGCAGACTAAGGAAAACTACTATTAGATATTAATCCTTTATTGCTTTGGCTTGAACATGACATTCTTACCCGGTTTGCAGTGTCAATAATCCAATAAACTTCACGGTAACTGGAACAATCTCCGAATAATTTATGTCCGCGTTATTCAAGAAATCACAAAACTAATTTTGACAACCTGACGCAAGGTTAGTAATTTTAGTAACCTTGAACCTGACGCACCTTATTTCAGCAAATGTCAAAATAATTATTATTTGACAATAAAATTGGAAAACAAGAAGAAGGCAATATCAGAATGAGTTTACGATTTTACAAACCAAAATTTTCACTTTACAGTTTTACAGATCCAATCTAAGACATGAAATTTTTTTCCAAGGCCTACCTAAATTATGTTTTCATTTGCTCACACGATACTATTAGTCAAATTGATTCTCATTCTGTATAGGGCATTGCCAACTCCATAATTTTAATACTTATTTTTCATTTTCTGGACTCACTTTATTTTACTTATTTTAATTCATTGATTGACTATTGACAATTTCACTGACTCTGTTTTAAAATTTTCAACTTCTATTTTCAAAATCTTGAGTCTCACAAAACTAATTTATTTTTAACACTACCGGGGTTCTAGTGTGATTTTTCTTGAATGAAAGAGGAGAAGATAAATTTAACAAATTTATTATTGATAAAATGAAATATTTTGAAACATGAATTACAAAAAAAGTTGATCTACCCTTACTACTATCTTGATTTTTAGGCACTTGCAAAATACAAATAATTAACTCTGCACTATTAATTTATTAATTTTAAATTTTCGAAAAGGAGGATAGACGGATGATCCAGATAGTTAATCGCTAGTCATCACTCTCTCTCCTCTCTTATCTACTTCAAATGGTTATATAATTTGACTGTTACCAAACCAGGAAAATTAATTCAAATAAAATAATGCTACATTCTGTAACTAAATTATCATCTTAAGCAGCACTCAAGTTTGGGACTTATATTTATTATTTCCACCTTTTTACTCAAATTAAAAGTTAGTTTATGATTTTTACATTCTGACACTCTCAATAACCATTACTTCTTAAATTCCCAAATTTGAGGGCTTCCAGTGGCCAAAACACTACATCTGTGACAATTAGTAATCTACCATTCTACTCTTACATATTAACACTTACATTAGAAAGTTGGAGGGGTGATTTCTTCAAGTAATCCTTTAAGTGACACTCACTACAGTTCAACACATTTTCGCACGCTCACGGTACGACACCTAATTCGAGTTCTATTACCCAATTAATTATTTTCTCGGAACACAGATCCGACTACCTAACTTGACTCAATTTTCAAAATTCAACTATATCCCAAGGGACTCTAACTCTCCACCAATTATTATATCCCGGGGACTCTAACCCTTCATCAATTATTATATCCCGGGGACTCTAGCCCTTCATCAATTATTATATCCCGGGGACTCTAACCCTTCATCAATTATTATATCCCGAGGACTTTAACCCTTCATCAATTATTATATCCCGGGGACTCTAACCCTTCATCAATTATTATATCCCGGGGACTCTAACCCTTCACCAATTATATTTCAGGGACTCTAACCCTTCACCAATTATATTTCAGGGACTCTAAACCCTTCACCGCCCACCCTTCGTACCTACATTTACTCAATTCTCTAAACTCTAAAACCTTAGTCCCAAAACTCAAACACAACTAAAACTAACTCCGCGTAAGAACTCGAATTAACTACGGAAAAACCACGACTCCAGAACTGGACTGGTACTCGAACTCGTACTCGTACTCGTACTGACTAAAAGAGTTAAAAGAGTTGAAGTAACTAAACTAAACTCCCAGGAACTACCCCACAAAACTCCTCAACGGAACTAACACTGTCACCGAGACTGGCCACCGAACTCCGAAAAACTAAAAACTCGGTAACTCTTGAAGTACAAAATGCCGCGTAAGAAGCCAGGAACTGACGCTTACTACCTTTTTTCCTCTATTTAATACCTCGCTTCCCTCTCTTAATTTCTTTCCGCGTGCCCTCTGTTTGCAACTCACGTTCATGATTTTTTTTTATATTAAACCTCCTGATTCCCGCTATTATTTAATGACTCTTGTTCTATTTTCTCACTCGTGGCGGCGGTGAATAAAGAGCAACATTGTTGTAATGTTAACCTGATACCACGTTTTGTTAAATTCATGACGACTCAACTTCCTATCACCCGTGTGAGCTCGTATTATTAATTATTCCCATATACTTAATGCATATTTTCACGTATGACTGCCGCCTTTATTTCAGCCAGACGCTCGCTTTGACTCAAATTACTATATCCTTCAATTTATTCATTCTTTTCATTTCAATATTATCAAGAAAATGAAAGAAATTATTTTCAACTGATGATCGAAATTTGTCGATCTATCACATTGCCCCCAACTTTCTAAAAGTAACCGCGTTGTTACGCGTTACTTTTTCACTTATCTTACCCATAACATACCGTTATGAACAATCTAAAAGTTTCCTCCTAAAACTATACTATGTCTAAGGTTATCTGATCCTATATATACTCTAGGGTCACAATAATTATATGATTATCATTTTCATAAGCCGAGGAGCGCTCACCGTACGTGTACGTGATTATTGTTGCATCAACGGTTGCACCGTAACTGTATCCGACCAATGTTGTCTCGAGGCCACGACCGGGTATAGGCCTGGCGCCGATGTCTGACCTTGCTGGGAACTCGTCTCTCTGTCTTTAGGCTTGGAATCACCACTCGTCACGTTTTCTGGATCGTCCGGATCCGATTTCGTCGCACTTTTCCGCACTAAGTGACGTTGCACTAGGAATGCCGTTAAAAAGTTCCACACACATGCTATTAATGAGATACCACAGCCCAAGGTTTGGTATAAGTGTAGTCCGTTCAACACTACAGAAATGGCATATTTAATCAGTCTGAATATAACATAAAACCCAATGATTCCACTCATGAATGTCCCAAGATCCACGAACCAGCCCCACACTTGTTTCATTGTTGAATGTGCGAGTTTCTTTAATTCTTTCGGGTTGAAGATACGTAATACTGAATAGCCTTGCCCGCTGGTGTCTAACCCGGCCACCCGTCGCGTGATTATGTTCTCGACCGCCTTTCGTTCTATACCAAACGTTAGTATGCGTTGCACTTGCTCGACTTCTTCATTGGTGTATAGCCCTGCTTGCCCAATAGGTAGGATCGGCTGAAACTTCAATGTTGGATACTTCTGTACTTGTAGTTGTTCTGGTGCTCTCTTCACCGTAGGGAAGGGGGTGAGGCCTATCCATTCATTGTCAATCTCGTATAAAGGTGGTGCTGCCCCGCTGCAGTCTATTTGTTCTGCTGTCACTTGTAGCACGTGAGTGATAGGTGCCATAAACATTTCTCGCTCATCCAGAAATACGGGAAGCTCCTGATAACAGTTACTGGCTCGCCTGATCTTTACAATTTTCGGGATACATTTCATTACGTACAGCACTTCTCCTAAGACTCTTCCTACGTACCCAGGTTCATTTTGTAATAGCTGACTTACTGTATTGGGGGAAATGGAGCCATTAACAGTCTATTCCTTAATATTTCTCTCTGCATGAGACATCTGCGATGAATGACATCTAGGTAGATTCTTTCTAATTCTCGTTTGTATGCTTGCTCGATGTACCGGGTGGGCATCTAAGAATGAACAGCGGCCATATCTTGGGAAATATTGATCCTACAGTTTCAAAATGAAAATTTTCCAGACATAAGTGACTATGCGAAATGCAATGAAAATATTTTCAATATGGTCGCACTTCCGGAAATACCGGAAGTTGACACCTACTTCGTTATTTTAACGGGGACACCCTTTATATTATGGTATTTTTAAATTGCCTGGCAAAATCGAATACAGGTGGTTTTCACAATTGGAATTTAGGTTGAGTAGTTTATGAGTTATAAACAAGTGAAAATCGCAATTTTCAATTTTCAAAGCATCTCACATTGAAAACGGCTCAAGATATTTAAAAACGGCTTACATGTCCCTATCTTAACTTTTTATGAGGTATTCTATTATGTAGTTTAGATTTCTCAACAGGGTGATGAAAAATCTGTTAATTTTCATCACCCTGTATAAAAATTTAAACCACATGGTAGGATACCTTGTAAAAAGTTAAGATAGGGACATGTAAGCCGTTTTTAAATATCTTGAGCCGTTTTCAATGTGAGATGCTTTGAAAATTGAAAATTGCGATTTTCACTTGTTTATAACTCATAAACTACTCAACCTAAATTCCAATTGTGAAAACCACCTGTATTCGATTTTGCCAGGCAATTTAAAAATACCATAATATAAAGGGTGTCCCCGTTAAAATAACGAAGTAGGTGTCCACTTCCGGTATTTCCGGAAGTAAGACCATCTTGAAAATATTTTCATTGCATTTCGCGTAGTCACTTATGTCTGGAAAATTTTCATTTTGAAACTGTAGGATCAATATTTCCCAAGATATGGCCGCTGTTCATTCTTAGATGCCCACCCGGTACATGAATTTACTATTGACGTACATCATCAGGTCGGTGTTCTCTGGTATTAAGTTCATTTTTGATGTTGGCGAGAATTCTGCTTCACCTACAAGTACCATCAATCTGGGATGTTCCGTCTGCCATACTTCTTCTCCACACACTAGCTTCTTCTTGACCAAGTTTACAGCGAAAATTTTCTCTTCACTTTCCACGACTAAAATCTCGTTCTTTGTGGCTCTGCTGATCACTCTTCTGGCCTTCCCTGTGTACAATACGGTATAAAATGGTTGGCATTCTTGTTTCTTCTCCTCATCCCACACAGTCTCTCCATACACTGAATCAAAACAGTAGCCTGCCATATATGGACAAGTAATTCCTCCCAACAAACTTATCTCGTTCTCTTCAATCTTGACCTTTGCGAAGTAGTCTCTGACATTAATAGTGACAGAGGCTACAATGACAATATCATTCCAGGTCAGGTCAGGTCAGGTCAGGTCAGGTCAGGTAGAGCATAGGTAGATTCTTTCTAATTCTCGTTTGTATGCTTGCTCGATGTACCGGGTGGGCATCTAAGAATGAACAGCGGCCATATCTTGGGAAATATTGATCCTACAGTTTCAAAATGAAAATTTTCCAGACATAAGTGACTATGCGAAATGCAATGAAAATATTTTCAATATGGTCGCACTTCCGGAAATACCGGAAGTTGACACCTACTTCGTTATTTTAACGGGGACACCCTTTATATTATGGTATTTTTAAATTGCCTGGCAAAATCGAATACAGGTGGTTTTCACAATTGGAATTTAGGTTGAGTAGTTTATGAGTTATAAACAAGTGAAAATCGCAATTTTCAATTTTCAAAGCATCTCACATTGAAAACGGCTCAAGATATTTAAAAACGGCTTACATGTCCCTATCTTAACTTTTTACAAGGTATTCTATTATGTAGTTTAGATTTCTCAACAGGGTGATGAAAAATCTGTTAATTTTCATCACCCTGTATAAAAATTTAAACCACATGGTAGGATACCTTGTAAAAAGTTAAGATAGGGACATGTAAGCCGTTTTTAAATATCTTGAGCCGTTTTCAATGTGAGATGCTTTGAAAATTGAAAATTGCGATTTTCACTTGTTTATAACTCATAAACTACTCAACCTAAATTCCAATTGTGAAAACCACCTGTATTCGATTTTGCCAGGCAATTTAAAAATACCATAATATAAAGGGTGTCCCCGTTAAAATAACGAAGTAGGTGTCCACTTCCGGTATTTCCGGAAGTAAGACCATCTTGAAAATATTTTCATTGCATTTCGCGTAGTCACTTATGTCTGGAAAATTTTCATTTTGAAACTGTAGGATCAATATTTCCCAAGATATGGCCGCTGTTCATTCTTAGATGCCCACCCGGTACATGAATTTACTATTGACGTACATCATCAGGTCGGTGTTCTCTGGTATTAAGTTCATATTTGATGTTGGCGAGAATTCTGCTTCACCTACAAGTACCATCAATCTGGGATGTTCCGTCTGCCATACTTCTTCTCCACACACTAGCTTCTTCTTGACCAAGTTTACAGCGAAAATTTTCTCTTCACTTTCCACGACTAAAATCTCGTTCTTTGTGGCTCTGCTGATCACTCTTCTGGCCTTCCCTGTGTACAATACGGTATAAAATGGTTGGCATTCTTGTTTCTTCTCCTCATCCCACACAGTCTCTCCATACACTGAATCAAAACAGTAGCCTGCCATATATGGACAAGTAATTCCTCCCAACAAACTTATCTCGTTCTCTTCAATCTTGACCTTTGCGAAGTAGTCTCTGACATTAATAGTGACAGAGGCTACAATGACAATATCATTCCAGGAATTCCCACCCTCATGATATGATGTGCCTTGACAATCTCCATTGGCGTACACTTCTCCCAAGATGGTCAGTGATGCCTTGGTACTTCCGTTCATGACAACTTGGCCTATTTGCTGATTGAACACTCGTAGCGTCCCATACCTATGGACGTTGTGACATTCTTCTGCGCCTAGCTGATGAATGTAGCTGGACCTGATGAATGTAGCTGGACATGCTTTGACTGACTACCGAGTTGTGCGACCAATGTCCGCAGTACATTTTCATCTGAATAATTTCCACTAGACAGGTCATGACGTGCTTCAGTTTGATCTCGTTCCGTTGTATAACACTCACTGATAATTTCTCCACTTCATAATCTGATTCTGGTTCTGGGCAGGCGGCAATGTCCTTTATAGAAATCATTGTCAAATTGGCCCTTTGGTCTTCGCAGTCGTAAGCAATAAGTCCTCCCGTTGTTGTCAAATTTATTACGATGAAGCATACTAACATTAGGTACAACATCTTGTCCGATCGCGATTTTTCCGGGTACGCGTTTTATGTGCGGCTCTGATTTAGAAAGTTCCGAATAGTCTGCACGCGCACTTCACTTTCAATTCACAGGTCTTGGCAGTCTCTCACTTGGTTTATCACGTACGGTGTTACTCCGGCTAAAAACATGAGTTGTTGTTTAAATTTTGTTGTTTGTTGTTATTTCATCATTATTTCCTTCACTACATTATTAGATCTACCTACACCAATGTTACAAAAATCTGACAAGCATGTTCAAACCATCCTAAGGCGTGACTGTGTCCAGTTCGGCCTGATAGGAAGGAAATGTCAAAAGTTCGCGTCTTCGGCTATCTAGGACACTGAGACAACCTTCAGCCCTAAGATAACTTGGTCATGCTGTTCCACCAATACATTTGATAAATTAACAAGCGTTCTACTCCCTTAATTACCTTACCATTTTACAATTTATTTCAAAAAAAATTGGTTCGTTAATATTCATTATTAACGAACAGACCAGGTGCCTACTTCATTCAAGTAGCCAACTCGCCTTTATTTCCTTCATTAGGGGATTTCTCCCGACTTCTTGACATCTCCAGAATTCATGCAAACTGCGATTAAATTTTAATAAATTTCATAACCAAATTTCTTTACGTTTTCCTTATTTATAACTGATGACCTTGACAATAAATTTTAAAATTTATAATTTAGAGTCCTCCTGAAATTAATTATCCTTGATTAATGATTTATATCATGTTACCTGTAGTTGCGTGTCACGTCCGATGGAAGTAATGTAGACACAGCTCAGCTCTGCTGTGAGCCTGTCGTAGGTAGGTACTTGACTTAAGTACACTTGAGTTGATGTTCGATCCCTTAATGGAATCATGAATTCTTCTTTCTGTTCCTATATTTAACCAGCGTGCACCTTCGAGGCATTTTGAGACTTTTACACCAATAATAACAAGATGAAAAAAAATGGATTTGTAGTTTAATTTTTCCGAAGTTGAGAAAATTGTATATTCCGGATTTCCCGCCACTCAACGTCTGTTAGCCTTTTAGTTCGACATATCTCTGGGGTATCGGCCTCAAGGGTTTGAAGAGAATCCGGCTTAAGAATATATTTCATGAGCTTTCCCTCTATGAGCATTAAATACTCATTGTCCTCTAAGTCAGGGACGGCACCGCCAGGGTAATAGAAAATTTGAAATGCGGGAATGTCTCCCGTCGAGGAGGGGTTAAGGATTATTTCGTGAATCGGCGGATCAATTTCTTCTGGGGTGGGTAAATATACAGTTCGGGCGCTAAAATGGTGGTAAAAAAGATAACTCAGGAATAATTTTTTTCTGACTAGTTCGGTGGCTAATAGGGTGCAAACACAAAAATGTTGTACTGGAGACTTAATTTTCTTTTGATACGTTATTGATCCTACTTGTTTGTTTTCAAATTTCCAACGTAGTGTGGATAAACTCCTGGGCCATCCCGGTCTTCTATACTCAAATAGGTCCGTGGAATAGGTTCGTCTACGGGATAGCTCCCCCCTTGGACATAGAGTCCATCTACCTATCTCCTCTAAATCTTGTGTGGGAAATGCTATTGAGAGTTTCAGTTTATCCAAACAACTTAGATAGGGGAATAGAATCGTGCGGGTCACGGAGGAGGTGGGATTATCCTGCCAAACATTCTCATCCCGCGGGGGTTGAGGGGTGGGATCTAGCCCTCTTACCTTAAGGATTCTATCATTCGAAGTCATAGTGTGAAATTTCCTGGCCTCCGCGAATTCTCCTGCTGTAGGTTTTCAATACATGCCGAGAATACGTAGCTGGTCTCCTTCGTCTGGCACGTAACAATTTGCGTCGTAAAATACTATTTCTGATGACAAATGTTTGGCATTAAATTTAATAAGACATGCATCAGTATTTAGCCCCAGTTTAACACATTGCTCCCGCGCGTGCCCGTGATAGTGGTTAAAAATTGTTGGTAAATCCTTGTGTCTTTTTTCAAGGACCGAGTACTCTGTTAAAAATTTTAGGTACCTTTCTTTTTCTGCCCTAAATATGTCCCTGTTCATCTGGATATCGTTCGGCTGAATGGCTTGTTGACTCGGAACGCCTTCACGAGTTTCATCTCGTCCCACATTTTAAAATTAAATCTTACTTTAATTTGTCGGAGGAGGGAGAAATCCCTGCCTCGTCTTTTATGTGCTGTAGACATACTGATCTTACCTGATGTGGTACTGCCGGTACTCTCCAAATGTTTCAGGAAGTAGGAGTCGTATTCACGAAAGTACGCTTACTCCCCCGTCCTTTCAACATTTAAGATTCCCGACTGTCCATCAGTAGGTCAGTGTTCCTGGAACAACATTAACCAGCAATTAATAATCGGGAAGTTCAGAATTTTAATATTACGCCTTCAATTACTCGGTCAATTCATTATTAACACAAACAAACAACAAACCATATATACCTATGTATTTTGTTACAATTTGGTTAAATTTTACAATAATGTACGGTATATTCCTATGTGCTAAATTTTATATTTATTTACACGATCCTTGATTATTAACTTACAAATCTAGACGAACAGGTGGTCGCCTAGGTCTCGTAGATCTTCTGGGGTATCTTTCTGGTGATTCTCGTGCTGGTACTCTACGCCTTTCCTCAGGAGGGGCGGGAATCAGTGCAGGTCCTGGGTAATACACGACTGGCGAGCAGTAGGGCCAATATTTCTGGGTGTATTCACTTATCTGTTTCTTCTTTCTGCGACTTTCGTCGTTCTCCCAGTCAGACTCGTGATCATAGTCGCTGTCTTCCGGACTGTTTTCTTCCTCCAAATAGGTACCCTTGTTAGTTCTTCGCCCTGCGTATGTGTGTTTGTCTTTGGTTCTTTGGTTTTTTCGAGTGTCTCGGATCTCTAGGTCCGATTCTCCTGTTCCTTCATACAACTCTCCTTCTTCCTCTTCTTCTTCTTCCGTTCCTCCTTCTACTTCACTCTCACTCTTTCCGATGTTAATTTTACCCCTTAAGAGGTTTCGCTCCCTTTTCTTCTGACTTGAATTCTCTGGATGGTCGGCTCGTTCCACATATGGCTTCATCCTATCGATCATGACGATATACTCCTTTTGTTTTTCCGGGTGTTTTACCAAGTATGTCTTTTCTCCTATTTTCTCGACTATTTTCATGGGACCAATCCAAGTTGCACTTAGCTTCTTTGACTGACCTAACTTGACTGCCATGTTTTTGATGTACACCCAGTCTCCTTCCTCAAAATGTTTCTCCTTAGTCTTCTTGTCGTACTGAACCTTTCTCTTCGCTCCAGCTGCTTCCAAATTTTCTCTCACGGCCTGATACACGTTTTTCATTCTTCCTGGGAGTTCTGCCGAAAAATCTTCTTCGTAGTTATACCTTTTCCTGTACGTTGCTATGATGTCATCCACCGGCAACTTTTGCTCTCTCCCGTGTATTAGGTAGAAGGGGCTGTATCCTGTTGACGAATGCACCCTTCCCCTTAGAGCCATTAATACGTATGGTACAAAATCATCCCAATCTCGTTGGTTCTTTTCTACATAATGTGAAAGTATGATTTTCATGTCTCGGTGCATCCGCTCAATACTACCATTTTCTTGAGGTGAATAACTCGCAGTGTGTATCTGACGGATTCTCAACAATTTACAGATTTCTTTCATTAATTTTGAGGTGAATTCCGCTCCCAAGTCGCTCAGCAATTTTCCTGGTGTGCCATGTCGTGTTATGACATTCTCCACAAACGCTCTAGCTACTGTCTCAGCTTTATGATCCGGAAGGGGTATTGCTTCAGGGTATTTTGAAAACAAGTCTTGCACTGTAAGTATGTACTTATTGCCCCTATACGTGCTGACTAACGGTCCCACGATATCCATGGAGATCATTTCGAATGGTTCTGATGGATTTTTGAACGATTTCAAGGGAGCTTTACCCAGGTGCGGAGATGTCTTCCTTTCTTGGCATTTCTCACAGCTTCTACAGTATTCAATGACATCTTTCCTCATTGTTAACCAGAAAAATCTTGTTTCAATGAACTGTAAGGTCTTTTCTTGTCCCGGGTGTCCTACCATCGGTGAGTCATGAAATTCCTTGAGCACTTCTCCCTTCATCACCTTGGGTATCATTAGTAGATCTTCATGGTCTCTATTCCTTGACAGATACAACACTCCATCCTGGTCTACGCAATATTTCTCCAAGACCTCTGGGTCTTTCTGTTGGTATTGGTGTAAAATAATTTTGCAATAATCGTCCTGTTCCTGTAGTGCTTTTATCCTCTCCTTATCCCATAAGATCAAAGAGGCCCTACATTAATCTGCAGTTGCTGTCTGCGATACTGGTTTCCTAGAAAGTGTCGGCAGGTGAACAGGGAGTTACAGCAAAGCAAACCTAGGTACCTATGTGCTTTATAATCTTGATAATATGTGAAAATATATCAGAATAAAATAATCAAAATAATCCATGGGTGCATGGAGTGTAATTAAAAATGATTATCCAATATTATCCATGTTGAAGAGTAATAATAATTGAAAGTAGTACTTAGTTTATAGGTTAAGTTGTATTCTGTATTTTGTATTCTATGGATAGGCTGAATGACATTCAGGAGTGACAGACTGACAGATGTAGAACTGAAAGGAGTAGGGTGTGCGAACAGCAAGTACACGTCGATTAATATCTAAATAGTCTGGCAAGGTCACATGAAATTTCAGCATTGATGTCAGATCTCGAATTTTGTAGGTGCAATGAGGATGAGGAATCACAGAATATTAGACAAAATTTATTACATTAACAATTTTTGTTTATTTGAAAATTAGAATTAAGTTTTCTTTTGATTATAGATGGTGTTAATTCATAATAGGCTAGAAAATAATAAGTATATCTATTTGTAAAGAACGCATTTTATTGGAAAGTAGTACTCAAAATACAAATTAAATTAATGCAAAACTTGACAGTTGATAATTTAAAAATTATTCATAATCATAACAAATCAATTCCATAAATTATTTCTTATTTCTTTACTTTAATATTCCTACGCAGTTTGTACATAAACCCTTTTTTAGTAGGTATAGGTATTTAGGTAATAGGTGCTGTTGTAATAGTCCGAATAGGGTCAAGTGGGGTAAAAATGAGACTACCAAAATTATGGGTAAAAATGAGACAGTTACATGACTATCACTACAGATCACTTTCATGGGATGCAAATGAGGCGTAATGAAATCTACACTTAGTAAAACCTAAAATCATATCGATTCAAACATTAATATAAGCCTATACATGAACAATTAAATCTGACATTGAAATATTAAAATTTACGTAGCGAAAACTTTTAAACTCCGCGAGATAACTTTTGTTGCTCCGCTGGAACAAGACATTGGACGCGCTCGACGAATGTCTCAACTAGAAGAGGGCTGTGTAATGAACGTGTTGGGAACAAGCCGGACACTCTATTGCCGAATGCATGAGAGTGAACACGTGTTACTTTGTTGGGGTAATTGTGAGACGGCCTCTTGGGTAAATATGAGACACACCACGAGGTAAAAATGATACATAATTGAAGACTTGAAATAAAAACTGGGCTATTATAAGTGCCCAAAATTCGAAAATTGTGTTAAAACTTAAAAACAGTGCTAAACACCATCGCCACCTATAAAGCGTGCTATGTGGCAGAATTATCAGAAATGATTTATTCATTGGCTTATTTTTTCATATCTTTGTAACAATAATGTAATGTCATAAGTAAAAAAACCTGCCCCAGCAAATTTGTGTTTTCAATTGCCTTTGATAAATTTAATGTAAGCTAAAGAGAGTTATTGCATGGCTACCCATACTTTGATAAAGTTAATTTTATTATATTTTGTGTTTATTACCAAAGAATTAGGTATTTATCTTTTCTATACATTAGTTTGTTAGCGAACTGCAATCATCAGAGCTCGTGTCAACAGTTTTTGACTTGCCGTGTTCATATACAATTTAAGAAATGTTTTCTACTATTATTGTGGAGTTGTTTGGTTATTTTTTTAAATAAAAGTAATAAAACTGTATTTATTAATGTCTCATTTTTCAGCCAGACCGGTTCAGCATTGCCCCAGAGGTGATAAATATAGCAAACGCTCTTCAATAAACACCTGAAAACACATTGTCTCATTTTTACCCAGCCCCTGTCTCATTTTTACCCTAAATGGCGGGTAAAAATGAGACGAGGTTTTTTATTTTTATTTCAAGAACCCTAATCATTTCATCAAATATGTGGTGTTTATATTATTCCTAATCGTATTCTTCGTGGTATGGTAATTTTTTGAAAATTTAAATCAAAAAGCAACCCGTCGAATAATGAAAAGTTTTATAAAATGTCTCATTTTTACACCACTTGACCCTATGTAATGAAATGCTTATAATAATAATAAGTATTACCACTTTTACCTTATAATATTATGTCGAATAATATTTGATTTTGAAAATTAGAATAGGTCTGCATACAACAGCATCATTGTTAGATACAAAGATTAAATTCAGACTGCAGACATAGGTAAAACTTCATAATGTTAAGGTATATATTTCGTTCTTTCACTTCTCATTCTTCTTCTCGTAAAGAGTAGATATGCAAAGGAAGTTAATCATTTCCATATTCTTCAATAATTAACGATTGCCGGTAAGTCAACATGTCACGTATCTGAGTAGGTAGCATCTTATAATAATGTAGAACTTACAACTGCAGAAGGACTAATAAGACGATCCGGATGTTGAATCAAATATTTGCTATCATCTTTTCATCTTTTTGGCTTCTTTACTTAAATAGGTACCTACTTTGGCATTTTGCTTGCTCCAATAAGATAATCTCTATTACTTTCGTTAATTTTTATTTTATTTTATAAAATTAGAAATTAAGTCTCAAAACTGACAGATGAAAACAGAAAAAAATCTGTTACTTTTAAAATGAAGAACTTGACAACAAAGCCAGGGCAATGTTGTAATCGATTATTAAATTTATTGTTTTTGAATCTTCCTAATGTCAAAAGTTTTCATTTGATTCCTTTAATAACCTTCAAATTCTACCTGTCATTTTTAGTGTCATAATGCTCGATGTTACAACGTAGCATAAACAAATATGACCTTGGTAGACTATCTAGTAATAAATCGAGGTGTAGAAGAGAAGGAAGTAATGGCGTGTGTGGTTGACAGAAATGATAATAAAGAAACGATGTTTTGAGTTGTATAATTACTGGAATGTATTGTTGAGTTATTAAAACGTTTATTCAAGATAATCTAATTATTTGGGCTACGATAAAGTAAAAATTCTTAAGGTTATGGGCCCAGGAAATTCTGGAATTTAAAAATAGTGGAGTCTGAAAAGGTGAAAAGTGAAATACATAAAATGACGTCTAATGTCAGTTCGGAAGAGGTAGCCCAAATCGAAAAATTGAGTGACCAGGAATCGTTTCAGTTATGGAAGTTACAAATAAATATTTTGTTCAAAGCCCATGAATTGTATGATATTGTAACTCGGAAAGTAAAATTGGAAGGTATGACAAAAGATGAAGACAAACAAAAATGGAGAAAACAGGATGCCAGAGCTCAGAAAATAATAATTACTTCAGTAAATAAGAGAGAGCTGATGCACATAATGAATTGCGAAAATTCAGCAGACATGTATTCAAAACTGTGTGGTATATACCAGAAAGATAATGAGTAGCAGAAATGTGCACTGTTGCAGGAATTTTTTAATTACAATTATGAAAAAGGCATTTCACTTCATATAAGCAACTTGGAAAATTTGCCGTATCGATTGAATGCACTAAACCAAAAGATAGATGATGAGATCCTAATATCTAAAATTTTGAGCACACTACCAGAAGCTTACAAACACTTCCGTACAGCATGGGAATCAACAGCAGTGTAGGATCGCACTTTAACAAACCTAACTGCGAGATTATTAACTGAAGAAGCGCTCTATAAAAACAACTGTAGCGAAAGATCTGTAGCATTTGCTGTTAAGAAAACAATAATTTGAAACTTTTAAAATAATTCTTCATGCGCAGTTGCATTTATCCTTCTGGTTTGCCCTGCCGTCTGCCTACGGATGCGGCGTTTCTCAATTGGGCGAAACTACCTGAGTGACCCTTCGGCACCACGGGGGGGCCTATAATCCTACAGCTCAATTGGGCGAAGGAATTTTTAAATACCGTTGAGTTATTTGCATGCTTTAATGTGGCTACGTTGCCAGATTTTACAGAAATTCCGATTTTCTACATTAAGTAAAACTGAAAAAAATAAATAAATAATATTAATATTATTTATTTATTTTTATTTATTTATTTATTTATTTATTTAAGATGTATTATTTTTTTAAGTTCTATCAAATACATCAAGCCCTTAGTGCATTTACAATTATTTTATACTATACTTACCTATACAGCAGAAACATGAAACATTAATAGAAAAGTAAACGTCGTTGCTATACCTACTCAAATAATCCTAAAAAGCAATATCAATTACTTGATTGCTTGAATAATTGATTTATCATAAATTTATCATAATTTTCAATTGACTAGGTTATTACCTTTGAGAAAATCATGATAAATTTTCACGATGTTGTCAATTTCATGTTGCAATAATTATACTTTAGAAAAGTATTTATTTGCAGAAGTCATTCAGTCTGTTTCAAATTTCTTATTTTTTGTTTACACATCTGAAAGTGCTGTGAAAAAATACCATTGCAATGACATACCTACCTAGTACCTATAAGGTACTCCACCGGAAGGATAGAAATAATAGAAAGTTGTGTTAGAACTCCCTAATATTATTTTAGTCGAAAATGTTTCCTAATTTTCACGAAAACGATCGATTGAACGATTCGATTGCATACTTAATAATTAATATAGCAGAAAAGACTTTTGTTTTAATTATTGAAAAATTATTCATTTAATATTTCTCTGTCAAATAATTAGGGGATTCAATATTTAAAATTAATCATTTCAACATATGAAAATTCCTTATCCTATAGGTATGTGATAATAGAATTAACATTTTTTGTATGGGAGAGGATGATTTTCTACTACCTATTTTTTGCATTTCCTACGTGCCCTTCAAGTGTGTCACGCGTGTTCATTAACACCCTACGTTTTGAAAATTGTAAATATGATTATTATTGTTGCGATTTAGTTTTGAAAATAAATGTGAATTATTAAAGAGAAGTTTAATTTTTAAATTTTATTGATTAGAAGTAGTAAATTCCAGAGATATTTGGCATTGGATTTGCTTAGATTTAAAAACATGGTGAGTTTTCAGTAGAAAATATGGAAAACACGAAAGGTCATTATTTTGTTACTAAACATAAATCATAGTTCGTTAATACTCAACAATCCCTTGAATATAGTAAATGATAAAAAACTTCTCTCATTGGTCACCCTTTAGTGTCGAACAAGTAGCAGTTATTGAAAATAAATCTGGCAACACTGCTATATATATGGGCAAGGCCACACATGTATTTCTTTGTCTGTCCAGTTATCTCTTATAATCCCCTAGTTTCTCGTTTCTCGCCCAATTGTGCCCTGGGATTAGTGAATAACATAATCCTTCGCCCAATTCGGTATCGCCCCTACGGATGTTCGGGGTGAACGGGGTGAACGCGACGCAAGAGTCAGTCAGTAGTCTCCTCTCCCTCTCAGGGCCGGTTTATCAATGCGCGGTTAAACGTGCCAGTTACCAAACTAACAGTTAGGCATAACTGGCAGTTAATTCTCTGGTTGCGTTTTTCATTGCAAATTTAACTGAAGGTTATGGAACTACAAGATAGAGTAATGTTGGTACGCCGTGAAGAACCGGAAATGTGCGGTTATTGGTCCGTTCAAGTTTCGCGCATGTTTTTAAACTGGAATGGGACCATAAACACTGAAAGGGATGAATCATAATATATTTTTAATAGGTTTTTAATAGTCTAATAAGGCACTGATCAATCGGAATATATTTTTAATTGGTTTTTAATAGTCTAAGGCACAACTCTATACTGTGTCTAAGGTTTTATTGGATTGTAGCGGTCAATACATAACCCGAGTTTGTAGTGTTGGCGAAGTTTTAATAAGTTTCTTTAGTTTCTTGTTCTTAAGTATAATATAAAAACATATTATAATAATGGAAGGGGATAAGAAAAAAGAGGTGCCAATTTTTCCAATCTGGAGAGAAAATATTTGTTAAATTTAACAAATAAATATAAAAACATACTCGAAAATAAAAAAACTGATGGGACCACATGGAGAGAAAAAGAGGATTGCTGGAAAAAAATCGAAACAGAATATAATTCATCAAGTAATGGAATTGTAAGTATGAATTTATAATGTGTACCTATAAAATTGATAAAAGTATTGATTGTTGACTGATGAGACAATATAAGGTAGCTTCCAATTAGTTGGGATATTCCAATTCCAATTATAGTATGAGTGTAAGTATAGGTATATAATATGGTAATGTTGTAGCCTCGCAGTGCCAAGCAACTTAAAGCTAAATATGAGGCAACCAAAAAAGAATTAAAAAAGAAAATGAGTACGCACAAGGCTCATCTGTTTGGTACCGGTGGTGGCGAAGCAGTCGAAGAGCCCAAGCCGGAAAATGAAGAAGAAAAGGAGCTACTTGAAACGATAGCCGTAGCTGTCAGCGGCATAGAATCGAGATTTGATTCTGATGGATTATCAGGTAAGTACATTTTTATTTAAACTATTATTAGAAATTTAATACTAAACACTTTGCAATACTTAGGTGTGACTGGAATTTCATTTGAAAAAATCATCAATAACAAAGAAAATGAGCCAGTGAAATGTATAAATGTTGATTGGGGAGAACCGTCTGCGGCGTTTCTTCAAACACCCATTGATGACTTATTGAGGAGACGACAAAGTTTTGGCGGTGTTGAAGACTCATCAGACTCTGCTTTGAGAGACCACAATTACTACTGTGATGACACAGTAGGAATTGTGGTTTCAAATGCAGAGGTAGGAACAGCGAAGGACGGGAATAAAGAGCCAGACCTAGCCGGCAGAATAAATTCCACATCGAAAGGTAAATTATGAAACCAATTTTGACAATGTAGTAGAAAACTAACAACTTTCTAACAAGTTTATTTTTAACACATACCTACGCTTTATTTTTAGCCTCAACCTCAACATGGACGAGTCGCAGGAGACCGATAATTCCAAAGAAGAAGACGATGTCTTCAGCAAGTGCCAAATTTGAACTACTGGCTGAAAAAAAATTGGAACTTGTCCGGTTACAGTTAGATGTGGCTGAAGAGTTAAAAAAAAATAATGAAAAAGAACATGTACAAAAAATGGAACACGCCACAAAAGAGCATGAACTGCGCATGCAAAATTTATTATTAGAGCAGCAAATTTTAAAACAAAAATTAGATAGCTCCAATTTAAAAAAATAGGGTAAAAGGCAATTTTATAATTTGTGTATATATAGCTATAATGTAATATGTTAATATAGTAATATAAGTGTATAATATGTAAATATAATAATCTAAGTGTGTAGTATGTAAATATGTAAGGTAATATGAAAATTTGAAAAATTATTTCGTTTTGTAATAAATAGCTTAATCAAACTAGAATTCGTTAAATTTTAGCTATTCAATTAAACCCAATGCAAGTTAAATAAGCCATTTAGCAATCAAGTCAATAATATTAGATGAATAATACCTTGTATTATATTTTCTCAAATAATTTTGCTGATTTATTTAATTATGTACTTACATTATTTCGATTAATTTAATCATATATTTTTTAATACAAATTTTAAACCAATTTATGATAATTAATTTTCGAAATTATTTATTTAAATATATATTTTTTTTAATTTTCAATAATTTCATCAAATATTTCCGACAATTAGTTTTCTAATAAACATACCTACCAACATTATTATTATTTTACTGGTATGATTGATTAAATTATGGTCATTGAAATGTGACCATGCCATAAAGCTATTTAATAAAAATTTTTTAAATTTTTTTACCAATTTTTTTGTTCCAATAAAGGAGGGATCATAGATATTAAATAAATAATTAACTTTGAAAGAACTTTTTCAGAAAATTTTATTTCAATTATTTAATAACAACTAAAAATCAGGCTAATGTACAATATTGTTCATAAATAAAAAAAAAAAAATCTGCAATTACTGTCCCAATAGGAGCTTCTTTCCACATCAAATATGATGCAGGCTTCGACTGACTCGCTGTCTTGTACTGTATGCTTTTTATAACATGGCTTGTTTGTCAATGCCCCACAGCTCCATACATATTCAATCAGGTTGAAATGATGATTTATTACTAAAAAAATAAACAATGAATAAGCTTAAAAATTCCATTAAAATAGATGATGTATACTTGCGGAATAATAGCTATTATAGTCGACAGACTTCAACATTATTTGATACACATTAACATTTACAATGCAAAATAATTTGATAATGATACCAAATGTTTTATTTTTGAAGCAAAATAATGACATACTGAGTATTAGTATACACCTACCTCAAAGGTCAACCAAATTGCAAAGGCTTATAAATCATATTATTATGCTAATAGACGAAGGATATATTCTTCAAGTAAAAAGTCCCTTGCATTCAGATGATTATTGTCTTCATTTTGTAACAGATGAAAGTCTTCATCAAAATTAATATTTTGCATATCCACTGCAGGGTCTTGTGGGGGCTCTTCCTCATTTTGATCAATTGCAATGTTATGAAGCACAGCAGTTGCTACAATCACAGCCAAAGTTGTTTCTAATTTCAGTCGAATGCCTAGAGCAAGAACAGGAAATCGACGTTTCCATACGCCATACTGACGCTCTACAGGATTTCTCGTTCTCGTTACTGAAAAAATATTGAAGTGATAATTCCTTTTTCCATTCTACATATCAAAAAATTTACCTGCTTCATTATACAATTGCTGCACTTCAGTTCTGGGCTCCACTAATAGAGTAATGACATGCATTGAATTTGCATAGCCACTGTCCGCAACCAAAAGAGAATTTCCAAATACATTGTTATCCAGTCTGGCCTTCACCGCTGAATTGTTGAAAATTGTTTGGTCGTGTGCTGAACCAGGCCAACGAGCGACAATGTCTAATATTTTCAAGTCAGCAGATGACACTGTCTGAACATTGATAGAAAAATAGCCTTTTCTATTTCGAAATAGCTCAGCATTGTTTCCACCTAAAATAATAATTTTTCAGTGAAAGAATATATAGTTATTATGGTGTTGCTTTACCTGGTGACTGAATCTTAACATGCGTGCAATCTACTGAACCAATAATACGAGGTAGTGCAGCTTTTGCATAAAATTTTATTTTTGCTTCTGTGAGCTCATTTTCTTCCGTTGGCATTCTTATGTATGCTGGAGCTAATCTCGCTATCACAACCGATACTTTTTTTACAATTTTGCAAGCTGAGCTCTTGCTAACTTTCATTGTATCAGCTACAGTTAATAAAAAATTTCCTGTAGCATAAAAACGAAGCGTTAAAAGAAGCTGAGTAATCGGAGGAATTGAATGGTTTCTGAAATTGCAACATAACAAAAATGTTATCTCAAATAATTAAATAACAATAACCTGAATACTCAAGCATACTAGAGTGCAATTAATTTGATTATAGTTACCTATCTGTTACTGTTTCTAATTGGGCTTCTATCTGCTCAAGAATGCTTAAAACAGTTTCCTGACGTAATCTGTATCGAACGAAAAAATCTTGCTGGTCCAATTCTTCAAAATGATTTTCACGTTCTCGGATAACGTGGGGCCTTCTTTCGTATTCAACAAATTCTACAATTTCTTGGTCATCATCACTTAAATCATCCATGATGTTGTTCATTTCTTTATTAAGGACAGAAAAAGAGGTATATACTCGTAATTAAATTCAACACTTTTATAAACAGATGTACCTACCTGCAAATTGTCCAACTATAATTATTATTATTTAATAACTGCAATGTGTAATTATTTTTAAATTACCAGCATGCCTATTAATAACTTAACTTGCTTTTAATTATTATTTTATTACTGTCGTGAAGTAGGAAGTAAGTTAGGTTGGATGATTGGCAATGAACTGCAGGCGCATGTGCACCAACACCGCCTCGCAGATAACTGTTAGATAAAAAGTTAACTGCCACTTTAAGTGCCAGTTAAGTTATCTTCCAGTTTAGTCACATTTATCTGCAGGTTAACCTTTACCTTACGGTCGATAAACACTTTAACTGTCAGTTATGATTTATCTGACTGATCTGAAGCGATTTAACCGAGCATTGATAAACCGGCCCTTAGTGATTCAATATTTTTTGAATATATCTACCTACCTAAAGATATTAATAATATTGTGTGTAATAGTAGTTACCTAATTATTGTTAATATAATAAACATATTGAAAACGTTGTTGTTTATTGTTGTATTAATTCTTCATCCCAATTTCATCCGTCTAATTAATTTTAAGAGCTTTTCTATTCAGCGTTGATATTTAAAACTCCCGCTATGTTTCACCACATTTACCTTTTATTAGTGACACCAAGTCTTGCTTGGCGGCTCTGCTAAAGTTGTCGCACCTCGTCGCAATAATGAATTAGGTATGCGAGTGTCCGGTATTAATATTTTAGCGTATTTGTTGATACTACACTTCCGTCAGTCGTCATAACAACAGGTGCTTGTACTATTAAATGACACGTGTTCTTACTTCCTTTGGTGTTTTTGAACGTTTTGGAGTGATATTTAGTGAAGTTATTAAAATAGTTATTTACGTACAGAGGGCCGAAGGAAGAAGATTACGCCCGCGGACGAAGTTT
The DNA here is from genome assembly GCA_910589415.1 of Malachius bipustulatus. Lineage (NCBI taxonomy): Eukaryota > Metazoa > Arthropoda > Insecta > Coleoptera > Melyridae > Malachius > Malachius bipustulatus. Next base: position 16,674,247 of record OU342638.1, on the reverse strand, counting down.
GAGGCCCGACGCGCCAGCGGAGGGCCTTTATTCGGCCAAGGGCGTAATCTTTCCTTCGGGCAGAGGTACGTACAACGTTTTACGCACAATTGCATCAAAACAATAACAATAATATTCCTAATATAAAATAATAATTTTTGACATTCGTTTAAAATCAATTTGACAGCAGCGTTTGACGCTGGAAAATTAATATAATCAATAAATCAACTTGTATTAATTTCGCAATGAGACATTCTTCAGAAGCGACTTCTGGTTAATGGAATTACTTTCCAGAATGTTTGTGTGTGTGTGTATGTCGAATGTTTTGGCTACGGAAACTACGTCCATCCGCCTATTTCCCAATAATTTATGATACTTTTAATTTGAGACAGTATTCTACACCACTTTACTTGTATACTAATTTCTTTCTATGGTTTACTTTCTACTTAGGTATATGCTTAAATGTCCAGATTGCTGTTTTTTATATGTCTGACCAGTCTTTTTAATTCATCTGCGTTGGGGGTTCTTAGAATTTGTGTGAGGTTGAAAGGTAGGGTAATAGTGTTATTGTCATTGTAATATATGTCTTTCGTGTATCTATCTGTTTCGTTAGAGTTCAGACTGCAGTTAAGAATCATATGTTCCGCGTCCCCCATTTCTCCACAACGGCAATTTGGGGAGTCTGACAATCCTATTTTGTTTAAGTGTTGGGGTACCCGTCCATGGTTACATCTCAGTCTAGTTACCGTAGTTATTTCTGTTCTGTTCAAATTCATATTTTTGAACCAGGAATTTCTGAGAGGAGTTTCTTGTATATTTTTAATATAGAATAATCCTTTTGTGCTGTTGGTATATTCTGTCGACCATATACTACTTACCCTATCTTTCATACGAACCATTATGTCTTGCCAAGGGTATTTATACTCTGCTAGCGTTCCTTTTCGTATGGATTCTTTTGCCATTTTGTCTACTATTTCGTTGTTTTTTACTCCACAGTGCGCTTTGACCCACACTAAGGAGATTTTTTTACCCTTGTTTCTGGCTTTATTTAATTCTATTAGGATTCTATTTACGATATAGTTGTGGTGTCTCCCGCCCGTCATTCTTTGTATACTCTGTAATGCGCTCTTGCTATCAGATATTATCATAAAATTTTGTTGTTGACATGTGTTTGCATAATTCAAAGCTTCCAACATTGCGATTAGCTCCGCAGTAAAAATGGACATAAAATCTCTTAGTTTGATGAGTTTTTTGTAACCATTTTCTCGAACATATATAGCGCACGCCGTACCCTCCTTATTTTTAGATCCGTCCGTGTATATACAATATGCATTGTTTCTATTTCTCATTTCCTCCAAATCGCGCTCAATCATTTTATTTCGTATCTGTTCCGGGTAATTTTCATAGCTATTGATATACTTTACTCCAGAACTGGTATAGCTTTCTCTGCTCAACGCTAACGGAACTGTGCTGGTTTGTATGGCATCTCTAAATTCTACCAGTTCCCCATATACCTCAGTCAATAGTGGGGACTTTTTCTTCTGCCAATAGTTTTGTGTCAGGTCTGCAATGTATAGTCGATGCAATTTGTCTATTAAAGTACTGTTGTGACTGAATAACTTTAGTACAAATCGATTTGTGAGATTTCTCCTTCTGTATTTGAGAGGCATTTCTCCTATCTCGCTCATCATATTTGTTATCGGGGTAGATCTTAAGGTCCCGAGTATTAGTCTAATACATTTATTTTGAGCTGTATTGACTTTATTTAGATGCGTTTTGGCCGCTTGATCATATAGAATGGATCCGTAATCCGCTATGGCTCTAATGTATGTTCGATAGATCAATAATGCTGTTGCTGGATCTGTTCCCCATTTAGTGTGGCATGTAGCTCTTAAAATATTGGTTGACTTTTCCAATTTGGCTGAAAGTCGTTCCAGATGATTTTTCCACAACAATTTTCTATCTAATGTTATTCCTAAATATGTTATATTGGATTCTATCGCAAATTCTATGTCATCGAAATTTATTCTCTCCGGACTGCTTTGGTGTTTTCTCGAAAATATGCATACTTTTGATTTTTTTTCAGATATCTGGAGACCTAGGTCAGATAACCAGCCTCTCAAGCCGGCTACCTCCGTATTCATTTTGTTGATTCCGTCTTCTAATCTGCAATTCTTTGCATACATGCATATATCATCCGCAAATTGTAGTACCTCTATACCATCAACATATGAGTCTATCTCGTGAGTATAAACCAGATACAGTATCGGGCTAATGATGCTACCCTGTGGTAATCCAATATTGACCACTCTGGGTCCGATTATTTCTCCATTGATTTTCAAGAAAACTTCTCTGTCCTGATAGAGGCTTGTTATTCTATTTGAGAACTCTGGAGGGATTCCAATCGTTGTCATCTTATTGTGAAGTATTTTTAGATTTACATTATCATAGGCCCCCTCAACGTCAACAAATAGAGCAACCAGATTGTTAGTGTTTGAAAAGGATTCATAGATATCGCAGACTAAATGCGCTACATTTTCCATTGTAGACCTATTCTTTCTAAATCCATATTGGGTATCGGATAGTTTTTTATTTATTTCCAGCCACTTTTCCAGTCTATTTTTTATCATTCGCTCAAAAGTTTTCAACACACATGATGCCAGACCAATTCCTCTATAGGAGGAAGCTAGGTTTGGGTCTTTGTTCGGTTTTGCTATAGGTATAATAAGGTATTTTTTCCAGTCTTTTGGAATTTCCCCTTTTTGCCATATTTGGTTTAATATGTTCAGTAATTTGCCCTTGGCCGTGTATCCTAGATTATATAACATGGGATAATGTATATTATCCAGACCTGGAGAGCTATTTACTCTGTTTTGCAAACTTATTTCCAATTCCTTTCGTGAGAAATTTTCTAGCAATTCATGTGCCGTACTACTAACTTCAGCGTTTTGGTGATTGATTTTCAAATTCTCCGGGACCCAACATGGAGCCAGTTTGTAAAAAAATTCATTTTTTAACAGTTCCTGGTTTGGTGTTGACCTTGAAGGAGCATATGTGCTTTTAATTCTTTTCACCTTTGTCCATATTTCTTTTATAGGCGTGTTTCTATTTAATGAATTACAGTACTCCCTCCAGCATTCTCTTTTGCTTTCTAGAATTACCCTCTTTGCAAGGGCCATATTTCTTTTGTACTTGATGAAGTTTTGAAGATTTGGAGTTCTTTTGTAGTCCTTCATTGATTTCCTTTGATTCTCAATAGCGGATTTGCAATTTTCGTTCCACCAAGGTTTGCGGAACTTCGGATTGGTAGCCTGGGACCTCCGAGGGATAGACTTGTTGGATGCTTCGTTTAGGAACTTGACAAATGTATCATAGTCCCAATCCTCTTCCTGGTTTGAAGTTATAAGTTTACAAAGTTCCGTAGAGAAAAGTTTCCAATCTGCTTTGCTGAGATTCCATTTCCTATAATCTTTATCTTCATAGTCCGAGCAATTGATTGAACTATTAACTTTAACTACAAAGTGATTTGAGCCTAGTGTTTCGTCAAGAACTGTCCAGTTTAACGTCGGAGAAATATTGGGGGATACTAATGTTAGGTCTATAGCTGATTTTGTTCTACTTAATGGATTTAATAGAAGCGTTGGGGAGCCATCATTTAGGAAAATTATGTTTTCATCTTCCATAGCTGACAGTAAATTATTTCCTTGGTAGTCTGACTCTGTACATCCCCAGGTTTGGTGGTGGGCGTTAAAATCGCCCCCTAGTATGAAAGGTCTCTTCAATGATCTGAAAAAGTTTCCCCATTGATTGGATGATATTCTAGTGTTTGGGGGAACGTATATTGAGTATATATTCACAACTTTATTTATACCAACTATTTTCGCACCTGTACACATTGTATTTTCCAGTTTATAGAAATTATTTATTGGATAAAAAGGAATTTTTTGATTAATCAGAATAGCAGCTCCGGCGTAGCCGTCGTTTCTATCTGCCCTAATTATATTGAAATCGTTTAATTTGAAATTATAGTGTGGTTTTAGCCAAGTTTCACTTAAGATCGCTATATTGATGTTTTCTTCATTCACAAATTTTTCTAGATATCCCTTGTTTTTTACTATTGACCTACAATTCCATTGCATAATGTTTATATTGAATGTTGTGGACTGTTTAGAATCTCGTGTAGCTTTGTCCCTATCATTTGGTTTATTTGATCTGTGTTTAGTATTTTTTTTTCCAGTTTGTATAGTATTTCTACTAAAAATGTTGTTAGTGTTTGAGTTATAACTTGTTTTTCTCGAGGTTGTATCGCTGTATAGTTAGGGTGGTATGGATTTATTATTGGAGTTGTTGATACGTAAGGGGTCTGGAGTATTTGTTTGTGCAGTTGTAGAACTGGATCTGGGTCTTTGTTAGTGTCCATCTTTTTCCGTTTTGTTGGTCCTGTCTCAGGTGGGAGAAATGTATGGGGGCTCGTGAGTTTGTTTTTTGAAATAGTTTTTGGTGATTTCGTCTCTTGTGAGACAGTCGCGTATGACACCTTATATTTATTCCTTGCATCATTGTAAGACAAGTTCTCTGTGCCCATTATATGTTTGATTTGTTTTTGTTTAGCGAACTCTGGACAATTTTTTCTGTCTGTTGCGGAGTGGTCTCCCTCACACAGTATGCAGTGGAAGGTTCCACTCTTATTACAGTCTTTATTTGCGTGTTCCCCACCACAGTTGCTGCATCTTTCCTTGCCCTTGCACGTAGTGCTCAGATGTCCATATCTCAGACATTTAAGACATTGTCTAACTTTTTGTATATAAGGTTCCACCTCGAATATTATCTTCTCTATTGATACTTTTTTTGGTAGTATATTACCCCTAAAGGACACCATTATTGTCTGTGTGGGTACATATTTGATATTATCCCCCTCAACTATCCTTCGGTTCATTCTTCTTACATATGTTACCTTAAATTTTTGGTACCCCAAAGGACTTATTAATTGTTCAAGTTCGGTCTCCGTCAATTCTATATCTATATGACGTATGATACCCGTTCTGGCTGTTAAGTATTGCGGTATAAACGGTAAGTAATCGTTTCTTTTTAAACTCTCAGACTCTACCAGAAGATTAGCACTTTTTGACGAGTTTAGTTCTATTTTTATGAGATTTATCCCTACACTTGTTATGTTTAAAATATTTTCCTGAATATCCGGCACTAATCTATTAATTAATCTAGCCGTGCATATTTTATTTGCTCTTCCTATATTTTTACCGTTAATTCCTTTAACATAAACAAAGAATGGACCTACCATATGATTTTCATACTTGTTAATCGGCCTTGAGATAAGTTTATCATCAGATTTTTTATCTGACGGACTTATTGAAGGCGAACCATTTATATTAATCAGATTGACATCATTTTCAACTCTATTATTACTACCCGTTACTGAAGTTTGACCAATATTATATCCACTTTCATTATTGTATTTAATACTAGATTTCTTACTTACCCTACCCAACTCTTCCAAAAAGTTTCTTACTTGTGGTTCCTGAACCCTGTATCTATCGTTGTAACTCGTCTCCGTTTCCATTCTCTGTTCCGTATTTTCATCTAATAAATTTGTCCAGTTTTCCTGCAACGTTTTGCCCCTATCAGGGGGCTCACTATCTTTGCTCATTTAAGTATGAGATTTAAGTAATCAGATTTCACTTTATTTGCTCTTCACTACTTGCCAATTTTCAGCCACTCGATTTTATATGCGTAGCGTTCGACCGACCGGTGAGAACTGCAGAATGTTTCCAACTGTGTTTTTAATATTACAAATAATTCATTATATTTATAATATAATCCCAAAGTATGTACCTATTAATAAATAAAGATAACAGTTCAAACAACAAAGCATACATTATTTCATAATCGCCGGGCTTTTTCTCTACTTTACGGCCCGCTAGTCGTAAAATCATAGTTTCCGCCATGGTAACCAAGACGTAAACAACCAATTTTGATTCAATTGTGCGTAAAAACTATAACGGTTTCATGTGCTCTTCGTAGTTGCAGTAGCAGAAGTGAAGTCGATGAAAAGAAATTGACGAGAATAACGTTTCACAGATTAGTACACTAACTACTTATGTAGTAAACAAAATGCAGGAGTGTATTTGGACAGTTTCTATTATTTTAAGCCCGTATCGTATCGAATTGAAAACATGAAATGAAGCTACATTTTGGTTTCAGATTTCCTAAGGATCCTGTACGAAGTAAGATATGGTCAGATTTCGTTAACAGAATTACCTGGAAACCTACAAACACTGTGTTCAAACCATTTCTACTTAAAATACATTGACAGGACATCAAAATGTTATTCGTTTGAAAAAAAATGCTGTCCCCATTAATTTCCCCTCAAGGTAACTAGGCTTTTTTCGAGGCTTTTTTATTTGCATCATTTCAACTCTTTTATGGTTTTCGTGATGTTTTCATTAGCAAAATTAATATAATAAAGAAATAATAAATCGAATTAATAATTTGATTGCAGGAACAGGTGAATCAGGAATAATTGCCAATCTCATCGGCGAAAGTTACAATATTGTCAGATATATTACTTGCTGCACCATCATCAGCGTGTGAAACAAAGTTTGAAAAACTTCCATTGTCTGTTTGTAATACAAGTTCTGGGGGATCAGTGGCGTGTATTTCTGGTAATGCAGAATCAGCGGCATCTATTTCACAGATGAATGAAAACAAGAGTGAAATAGTGAGTTCCAGAAAACGAAAACTATCACCTGAAAACTTGACATGAAGTTGCCTATAGGTAGGGCAGCTACTTCTCACGTGGGTGAAGTAGTTTCTCCAAGAAAACGGACACTAATAACTGAACTCAAGAATACATTACGTATAAGCAGAGAGAGGAAGAGAAAACTGGTGTCGCTGCAAAAGGAAACTTATTCATCGAGAAAAACGTATGGCATGCATGAAATGTATTTTGGCTGAATTGCCAAACTAGGAGGACCCCAGGAATTTTTCTTAAGGCAGTATAAAAAATCCAACAATCAATCACTACCGAGACAGTACTCCGAAGAATTAAGAGTATTTGCCTTAACTCTCCATTTTTATTCACCTGCTGCATATAATTATGTAAGAAGGACATTTAATGTATGCTTACCTCATGCAAGAACATTGAGCAGGTGGTATCAAAGCATTGATGGGAAACCTGGGTTTACCAGTGAATATGCAGCCTCATCATCGATGAAATGTCAATTCGACAACACGTGGAATGGGTACCACAACAAGACAAGTGCTATTATGGGTATGTTGATATGGGAACAGGCACAAAAGAAGTGACTATCGCGAAAGACGCCTTAGTGTTTCTGTTAAACTGTGTGAACGGTTACTGAAGTATTCCAGTGGGCTTTTTTATCGCTGGTGTTGTAGGTGAGCAAAAACGGCTTATCAACAGTGTTTAGAGAAGTGCCACGAAGTAGGTATCCAGGTAGTCAGTCTTACCTGTGACGGTCCTCCTGTAAATATAACTATGTACCACAAATTGCCTACGCTGTAAATTGGACTATAGAAATTTAAAAACTTTTTTTAAGCATCCATCGACGAACGAAGATGTTGTTTTCTTTTTGGACCCCTGCCACATGATAAAGCTTGTACGGAACACGCTAGGTGAAAAAGGTTTATTTGTCCATATGGAATCCTTCCATATGGCGAATAGTCTTAGTAACCAGCATATAGCTTTTGACAAACAAAAGATGAAGGTAAGGCTTGCAACTCAAGTATTCAGTGAAAGTGTTGCAACTGCTTTAGATTTTTGTAAAAATGGAATTACACATGGAACAGTTTGTTGGAACAGGTGCCACAGTAAGGTTTATTTTAATCATCAATAATCTCTTTGATGTATTAAATTCCAAAAATTTAGTACAGTGCAATAATTATAAAAAGCCGTTATCCACGAAGAATTATGAAAACATTGAATTATTTCTGAATACTGCAGATGAATACATAATATCCTCGTTGAAAACACAAACTGATGGCATTCTACTCTTGGATACTGAAAGACATACAGGATTTCTTGGTCTAAAAGTATGTATAGCTAGCTTAAAAATTTTGTATGGCAAAAATTGGTTCTAAATAGTATTTTGCAATTTCTGCCCATGTATAAATTTTGTCAGTAAAATTTTCTATGATATCATCAATACATCACTCTAACGCCATATTTATTTAAACTGTTCAATGACTTCAGATACTTTTCGGAAGAGCAAAATTTCTGGCCTCTTTGGACCAGTCTGATATCTCGAGGACCTCCAAAAAGCAATGCTCTAGTTGAAAATTATTTCGGTCAAATGAACAAAAATACTCTTGGACTGAGCAAAAATTTGAAATGTTCAAAGTTTATCAGAATATAATTAAAATCAGAAGGTGTGTCTTTAAAAATCGGATTTAATATGTAAAAAAAATACGGCTGACAAAATATGAACGGCCATTCGATGAAGATCAAGAAGAAATCCAATTCTGTGTCACATTTTGACGGCTCCTTTATAAAACAAATTAAATCCGCTTACTCTGCTGATAAAGCGTCAACAAGCATTTTCCCCGAGGATGACCCTGATCTGGCCCAATGTACGTATTGTGGCTACGGGCAAAGTACGGATGAAACTGATCGGGTTCAGTGTGACTTATGTCCAAAGTGGGTTCACCAAATATGTGAACAATCAGGAAAGTGTAAAAAAAAACAACGTATTCGGATCATTTTATTTGTAAAATTTGTACGTTACCTACCTCAAATATTAAGTCCACTGGTAGTTCAGGAAACCTACAAGAAAGATGTAATAAGTTTCTCTCGTTAATCGATGTTTCAAAAAAACGAATTCGGGAGTTGGAAACTGCAACAAGGGACCAATATTTGAATCACACATGGAAAAGTGAAAGAAAAATTAGAGTAACATGTTCTAACTTTGGACGAATGTGCAAGGCAAAAAGGACCGCTTACAAACATTTGATAAAAACGATGATTTCAGATAATAAATTTAAATCTCCGGCCGCGGAACACGGTTTACAGTGTGAAAAATGTCCACAGAAAACATTCTTTTATTGCAGGATCTCCTGATGCACTTGTGGGAAATGATGGGATTCTAGAAATTAAAAGTCCTTTCAACTCAAGGTATGAAGACCTCAATAATTGTAAATTTGAATTATTGAATGACGATGGTATCACAATGAAGACGAGTCATAACTACTATTATTATCAAATTCAGAGTCTTCTAGAAGTCACCAATAGGCCATGGTGTGATCTAGTGGTTTATACTGTAATGAAGTCGTGAATTTTCGCCTTCATTTAGCTTTTGATTTTGTCATTTTCATTGCATTTTTCATAAATAGCGAAATACATAATTCCGTAGGTAGGTATATTAAATTGTTCCAAATTATTATTAATTTTATAAAATCATTCGAGATATCGCGTTTTTTACACACAAGAGAATTTTTAAAGAACTAAATCGAGGCAGTTGGCTTCGTATTCGAGCGATTTATCAACCACTATCAGTTGATAAAAACGCCAAAATGCACCGGGCCGGCGATAGCAAATTTCAAATCATCTTTTTATACGCAGCGTTCTTCTCAAAAAAGGGCAGATAGCCGGAGAATTGATAATGAGTCGCTATAAAAGCCGTCGGATTATTTTTGAAAATGAACTTGAAAAATTCGACTTCACCGAGTGCACCTCGTGAAGAAGAACGCTCTAACCACCGAGTTTATTTCGCAAATCGTGCCTAATAAATCAAGCAAATTAGTTTCGTGAATAAGTTTGTGTTCCGACCGAGAAAGACCGCATCCGATCGTAAGGTAGGTGCCATTTAATTCATTCCGCATTTATTTACTTGGTACTGTCGTCGTCATTGTCATCCGTCATCACTCATCCCCTTCTGCTTTCCACTACCCCCCAACCGCATTCCCGTTATAGCTCACTACTGCAAACAAGGTAAGGTTGCGTGCTTGGGACGTCGTTACAGGCTTGGCTTTGGTCAGGGGTAATTACGTCTCGGGTCACAACCGGTCCGGTGTGCGCGGAGTGGCACTCGCACTAGCAAGCGGTCCCCAGTCACCGTCTGCGATTTCAGGCTCGTCTTTGGTCGGGGGAAATCGCGGGACGAGGACGAGACTAGCGAAACACCTCCTCCCCCCTCACTGCTCACACAGGTCGTTCTCTGGAGGCGTCGCTTCAGGTCTGGCTTCGATCAGGGGTCGCGACGACTTGAAGTAAGACTTGGGAGTGCGCAGGAGGTCTACTCGTCCCACTCACACCGCCGTTAGGTAACAAAGGCCTCGCTCTCAACCTCGATTTCAGGCTTGGCTTTGGTCAGGGGAAATCGTAGGCTGCGCGCGGTGCCTGGTACCGGTCAAATATCAGCCCTTACCTGGAGTCCCATACCCGCGTACTCTTAACCGCCGTGTAAGACGACGCGACGCCGCATGGCCTCACCACGCCGCTGAAGTGAGATTTGTGTTATCCGCCGGTCTTAAACTCTCCGTCGCTCACAGCCAACCACTCTCACCCTTTTAACGCTTTGCTCTGCCCGTGTGACAGTGCCCTTCGAGGTATCTGTCACTCCATGTAAAATTTGTAATTTGGTAATCGTCATTCCTGCTCGCCTGCTGCGTCAGGCCGCGCGCTGTCTCAATTATTAATAAGTCTGTTAATAAATCACTGTTATTATTATTTGACCGTGTTTATAATTTCACCGCTCCTTGGAACCGTTTCTACTCGCCTACAACTTAGCTCCGCGGAAGTGTCATTTACCTCGGGGAGCGCTTAAAGCCTGCTCTACCGAGTACTCAATTTGGCGATAACCTCATCTGACCCCTGGCATATTCCGTTTCTCCATTGAGCTGCCCCGGGACAAGGGCACGACAACCGTGCCACTCAACGTGACACGAATAACTGGGAAACAAGAAACCTGCGAGTGTAGGAGTTCCGACCGCCCAGTGAAATAGCGTCACAAATTTGGCGCCCGAGCAGGGACCTTCATGAGGTTCCGTTTTTCCGCCGCCAACCGATCCATCGAAGTCCAGGAAGCAGGAGTAATAATTGAGTTACCCGTGTATTTTCCGTCTCACCCTGTATACGACCCGTGCAATTGTCATCTCATAAACCGAGTACCTACCGCCGCATAAACCGAGATCTCCGTCGCAGGCAGCACCGCACCGGACAGGTGACCGTCCCCTCCGGGACCTAAAATTGCATTTTTCCGGCACTTCCCGATGTCCTAGAGCAAAACGGACAGCAGTTTTAAAGAGTCAATGGAAAAGGAACCCCACCAGCCGAACCTAGTGAGCCAAAATTTTTTTGGAGTTTTCTTGGAGTTTTCGAGAACTAGCCTCCTGGGTGTCCCCCGTTCGAAATTATTTTTGCCTTGGGTCCCGGAAGTCTTAGCGGATATTTTGGGCCGAAAGGGATTTTTTGCCCGCCATTGAAACCGTCCCGAAACTCAGTGGCGCCGCAACCAGTGGCCAGATTAGTCTGAATTTTTTTTGTCGACTTGAAGAAGAAGGGCTCCCCTTCTAGGGTGTTGAGACTCCGCAGCATATCACCGACACCTTGCGCATGCGCATTATACAAGTAATAGCGTTGTCTGGATTTCTCCGTGTAAAGGACAGCTGGAGAGTGTGGGATCCGATCGGAAGCTATGACAGCTGAAGGAGGATACGATCAGCTGGGTGCGTGTGGACACGCCGGGGTAACCGAAGGCGAACCGGACGCCCTCGACAGTCTGTTCAATCCCGAAGTACCGGATACCCGTACTTCGTGGATCTACAAGCTGAGGAAGGACGACTTGGATAAAGAAATGATGAAGATTGGCCGGCCGTGCGACGGGACTGTCGAAGATAAACGCCGGATATTATCGAATTGGTCAACTCGCTCAGCGGGTCACGCCCTAACCCCCCGGTGAAGAGCGATGCCACCCCGGAGAGCACCGCCCCTCCGGGTATATCGACCGCCGTCACGATGAGTATATCGACCACGACACCGCCTGCGTTCACGACGGCCGCGGCAGCGACCTACCACCTCCCACGGACTCGCCCGGTCAGCCAGCCACCGCAGCCCCCGATCATGTCTACGCTGCCCACCTTACCGGCCTTCACGTCCCCCGGCTCTATGCCTTACACGTTCTTCCCCCACGCTCCCACGACCGGAGCTCAGACCTCGCAACAAACTGAACCGCTCGAACCCCCTAACGTGTCATCGTGGAATCTGCGGTTCGACGGTCGAACGAACGCCGCCGATTTTTTGGAACGACTGGAGGAACTCCGAGAATTGTACGGGGTAAGCGAGGGACGCATGCTCCGCGCCATGCCCCTCTTGTTGGACGGTGAATGCCTGGCATGGTACCGCAATAATGCCGCGGGTCTTACGACGTGGCAGAGGTTCCTGTCGTCGTTTAGGAAGTATTTTTTCAAAGGAGATTATTTGTTCGAACTAGAAACTGAAATCAGTCGGCGTACGCAGGGCCGCAACGAGGACGTGCTCGGGTACATTACTGCTATGCAGACGTTGTTTAGACGGCACGGAGCGATCCCACCGCAAAGGCAGCTCGACTGGATAGTGAGGAATCTCAAACCCGAGATTAAGCAGATGATCTGGGGCCGCCGCTTCGAGGACGTGAGTTCACTCATGGGGGACGCCAAAGCGGCCCAAGACGTACTAACCGAGCTCCAAGCCGCCCGCAGACCCCCGGATTCTGACAGTAGACCACGGCCCCCAACCGCAACGCCTAGTGCCGACGTGAACCCCCCTCCATCGCCGCAAAGGGAGCGGCAGCAGTCCAGGCGTCCAGACCGAGAACCATCACCGCCTCGCAGAGCCTTCGGCACCACCCCCGCTGAACCTGCCGTCCCGAAATCGGTGAGATTCAACTTGCCCACTCGAGAACCTTCCAGAGCAGTGTGTTGGCGTTGCGGAGAAACGGGATATCTTCGTAGCCAGTGTACCGGGCAACCAAAACTGTTTTGTTCACGATGCTCCCGCCCGGGGGTGATGTCCCGAAACTGCGACTGTCCGAATCAGGGAAACGAGACGCGGAGCGGGTGAATGCGCCGAATCACCGGATACCCGCCCCGAGCAACCGAACCCCCGCCGAGACCGAATTAGATCCCGACACACGGCCATTCCTGAGCGTGAATATTGAGGGTAGTGCGTACGAGGCGCTTATTGATACGGGAGCCACCCGATCTTTCATCAGCGGAAGAGTAGCAGATCGCTGCAGGCTTAGGGGCGTCCCCATCCGTAATTACAAGGGCCCAACGGCGAGGGTAGCCGATGGAACGTCCATACCAATACAAGAGGCGTTCCTGCTCGACGTACACGTCAACCAACGACATCTAAAAACGTTTTTCTTGTCACTACCCAACTTGCCGGTTGACTTGGTACTAGGTATGGATGTGCTAGGAAACGCCGACTTCATTCTGGACATGAGAGGACATGAGGCCACCATCAAGGGCCAGAGATGTCCACTCCTAGCCCCCCCAAGAAGGGCCAACCCCCATATTGACCTCACCGATGAGCCGTGCGCTCGACAGGAAAACGGCAACGGTAACCGGCCTCGTACGACCGAGCCCGAACCAGTCGAAGCCCCCGATTGCCGCTCACTCGACTCATTGACCGATGAGCGCCGCCACGACTCCCTTCCGGACCGAACAGGAGGCGAGGACTCCAACCATAAGGTGGCGGCAACCGACGCACGCCCGGTGGGCGAAGGAGCAACCGTACTGGAGGCGTCGGACCGGGTTGAAGGGCTGAGCCCCCTTCAACGGCAGCAGCTGGATAACTTTCTGAGCACCGAGATGGCTGAGTTCTCAAGAATCCGAGGTACCACTGACGTCGCTAGTCACCGGATTAAATTAAAGTCAGTGGAACCAATTAAGCAGCGGCACCGACCGATGAATCCCCGGTTGCTTGCCATAGTCAACGCTGAGGTAGACCGCATGCTCGACGACCGGATAATCGAACCGTCAGATAGCCCTTGGAGCTCGCCGGTAGTGATCGTACGCAAAAAGGATGGTACCCCCCGCTTCTGCATCGACTTCCGGCAAGTAAACGATGCGTCGGAGAAAGACGCGTACCCCTTGCCGTACATTTCATCGATTTTGGACAAGCTCCGGGAAGCTCGGTACATTTCCAGTCTAGACTTGAAGCAGGGGTACTGGCAGATACCCTTGACTCCCGATAGTCGTCCGGTCACCGCCTTCACGGTCCCAGGTCGCGGTCTTTTTCAGTTCCGGGTGATGGCCTTTGGACTGCATTCGGCGGGCGCGACATTTCAGAGATGCCTGGACCGAGTTCTGGGGCCCGAGACTGAGCCTTTTGCATTCGCCTACCTTGACGACATCGTTATCTTGGGGAGAACGTTCGAAGAACACCTGGCAAACCTGCGGGAAGTGTTCCGACGCCTGAAAAAGGCGAACCTTCAGGATAAACCCTGAAAAATGTAACTTCTGCCTCCGAAAATTGCGGTATTTAGGACACGTCGTTACGGCCGAAGGAATAGCGACAGACCCAGACAAGGTACCGAGACGTACCTGTAAATTAATCTACCAATTACAAGGCAATAAAAGTCCCAAGCACGTAAAATCACTCTATGTATTTAAATTGAATTACAAGAAACTAAATATTATTATTCAAGGAAAAGTTAAATCAATATGTAAAATGATTATGCATCCGTTCGCGTTAACCCTCAGGTGTTCACTCAAAGACTCACTTGTCTACTCTCTTCTCTCTTGACTTCGATCGGGGTCGAGGGCCGGTTCCTTCCTACCACTGATGGTGCCTGTGTACATCGCCCTTCTCCTGTCTGCATTATTACACTCCCGGTGGTCGCTCGACTTGAATTTTCTACAGTACCCGCCCCCAAGACAATGCGTCAGCTCCGCAGGTTTCTGGGCATGGCAGGGTGGTATCGCCGTTTTATCCCCAACTTCGCGCAGGTTGCGATTCCTTTGACCAAACTGTTAAAAAAGTCGCAACGGTGGCACTGGGGGACAGACCAAGATGCCGCGTTCTCGGAGTTGAAGAGACGTCTGACCGAGACCCCCGTCCTGACGTGCCCCGACTTCAGTAAACCGTTTACCCTGCAAACCGACGCGTCCGATACCGGGATCGGGGCCGCTCTCACTCAGGACACCGCAGACGGCGAGAGGGTGATAGCGTATGCCAGCCGGACGCTGAACAAGGCCGAACGCAACTATACAGTCGCCGAGAAGGAGTGCCTCGCGATCGTGTGGGGGGTGCAAAAGATCAGGCCTTATCTAGAAGGGTACAAGTTTACGATAATCACCGACCACCAAGCGTTGCGCTACCTGCACACCATGCAGTCTCCCGCCGGTCGCGTGGCTCGCTGGACGCTCGGATTGCAGGCCTTTGACTTTGACGTAGTGTACCGCAAGGGGGCGTCCAACAAGGTGACCGACTTCCTCTCCCGGTCAGCAACCGCGCCCCCGCCTTCCGAGGAGGAGATTTGCGTAACCGAGACCGCGGGCCACGCAAAACTCGACGTGTGGTACCGAAAAAAGCGTGAGGCAGTGGAAAGAAGCCCGGGCGCGTTCCCGGAGTTCCGGATAAGTAACGACAGATTGCAAAAGCGGATCCCCGATTTGTCCCGCCCGTTTGACGAAGAAACCGAGGAAGATTTGCGTCCCCTCCAGTCTGCGCCACCGGGTATTGGAGGAGAACCACGACGCGCCGACTGCAGGTCATCTGGGAGTCGCCAAGACGTGCGCGCGACTTGCCGCGCGTTATTACTGGCCGGCGATGTTCCGCGACGCGGCGAAGTACGTCCGGGGTCGTGAGCAGTATCAAGCCCTCCCAGAAAAAGGCGCCGGGCCTCATGCAGCCGTCCGTAATCCGCGATCCCTGGGATACGATATCAATAGATTTAATCGGACCCTTACCCCGCACCGCGAAAGGGAATAGTTACGCCGCGGTAATACAAGATCGCTTTACAAAATGGATGGAATGCCGGCCCATCCGTACCGCGACGACAGCCCCCATAATTCGCGCGCTCCTCGAGACCGTGTTTACCAAGTTCGGTAGTCCCAAGACCCTCATATCCGACAACGGTCGTCAATTCGTCAGTAGGGCGTTCGAGGAATTCCTGGAAACCTGGGATGTCAAACATAAACTGACGCCTGTGTACTCGCCGCAGTGCAATCCCGTGGAACGTCAAAACCGCACCCTGAAAACGATGCTCGCACAGTTTTGCGGCTCCGATCACCGCCGGTGGGACATTCGGTTGCCCGAACTTTCTATGGCATATAACACGTCAAAGCACGAATCCACAGGCTACAGCCCCGCGTTTCTCAATATGGGGGAGGGAACTGCGGATACCCAGCGCCGTTTTTCCGTCTGGTGACGAGGCCAACGATGGCGAGCTAGTGGGCGAGCCCGAGCCCCGCGTGCACCGTCTACAAACGCTGCGAGACGTTTACGAACTGGTCAGGGCAAATCTGAGTCAGGCAGGCTGCTCCCAGAAGAAATACTACGACCTCCGCCACCGCGAGTGGAAGTGTCACCCCGGTGATAAGGTCATGAGGGTAGAGCGTCACCTGTCCTCCGGGGAGAAGGGTTTCACCGCTAAACTAGCGCCGAAGTTTTCCGGTCCCTACACCGTTGTGAGAGTGATCTCGCCCGTGGTTTACGATCTAAAAGACGAGTCCGGCCGCCGCCTCCGTAGGATCCACGTTAAGGACCTGAAACCGTTTTCCGACCAGTCGCGCTAACCTCCGTTCACTCCCTGCCATCCCACCCGGCGACAGTCCGAAATGTACATTCCGACCCTCATCATGGATGCTACAACCGTCCTTCCCATAGGTGTAAGAAAATGGACTCACTCAGGAACCTGGACGCCGACGACCAGGAATGGTATCGGGCCCCGTTCGCAAACAAGTACATCGCAGGTGCGATGCTGGGTGCAGGGGGCTTCGGGCGCGTTCGCCGCTGTCTCGACCGCTCCAACGGCAGGCTCTGCGCGGTGAAGATGGTGAAGCGGGGACCGCTGACCGAGGAAGCCGTAATGCTGGAAGCGGCCTGCGGCCTCTGGTTGCATAACTCTCACATCGTCCGCTACTGGAGCTGCATTCGTCATGAACGAGTGGTGTTCTTGGCGCTGGAACTGGCCGAGACGGACCTGGAGCGACTGGTACGCGAGCAGGGGGCGATGTGTGATGAGGACCTGGAACGTGTAGGGTCCCATATTATGTCGGCACTGACTCACTGCCACGGGATGGGGGTCATACATCGCGATGTAAAGCCCAACAACGTCCTGATATGGTGGGGGTGCCAACCTCTGCTGGCGAAAATCTGCGACTTCGGGCTGGCCGTCTGTGTGCCGGACGTCACTCCAGCTTGGCACGGAGGCGCAGGCACCCCGGGATTTATGGCGCCAGAAATCATGAGGGGGCAGCCATATGGTCCCGCAGTCGACGTGTGGTCGTGCGGGGCGATATTATTGTTCGCCGCTTCCGGGGGAGGCATCGTCGCCGGCGACGGGGGGCCGCCGTACTGGACGGCGTGGAGGGAGCAGTCCAATGATGATGGATCGGCAACCGGCACCGCCTTCGCCAGCTGGGTGCGACTGATGCTGGCGGACGAACCAACCTATAGACCGCCCACCATACCCGTCGGCGCCCGGATAGACCCGCCCTCTCCAGTAGCTATGTTCTGCCCCACTGAAATACATTCACCGGGACCGTCGACTGTGAGGCCGGCCGCGGCCGACAAACCAGAAGCTACGCCCGATTGCACACCCGTAGTGGAGACCTCGACCGCGGTGGAGGTACCCAGCAAATCGAGGCCCGTGCCGGAAATACCGCTAATCACAAGGAGCCTCGAGGCAGACCGGGGGCTCTCTCCCCGGCCCAATTGGGTCAGGGATCGTCTACTGCTTCTGAGACCAGTCGGCGCGAGGGTAGACCGCCAAGCGCGCGTACGTTGTCGTACGGAATCGGGGCGGATCCTCAACATCCGCATCCCCGCCGATAACCCCACCGACTAACGCGGAGACAGTACCACGTCAGCAAAAGTGCCTCACCGAAAAATATTTTCTTTTTAAAAAAGGGTGATGATGTTGTTCCAGATAACCGACGACGAACTTGATTATGCCTGGAGTTCCCCGCCACCCGTGAGTTATGCGTTCACGGACACGCCGTCTCCGGAACCAGGACCACGAACGGGCTACGTACCGACACCGAAGGCCAGGGTGGCGTCACCCCCAGCGGCGAATTTTAGGCAGGCGCTTCCCCGCACGAAGCCGCTGTCCGAGCGACTGGGATCTCGTACAGCCGACTCCGACCCCGTCCGAAGTTCGGTCTTGTGCTGGCATTGCGGTGAGCTGGGCCATTTTCGCAGTGCGTGTGCGAGGGCAAGGAAGCTCTTCTGCTCCAGATGTAAGCGGCCAGGGATTTTGTCACGGGATTGCCCGTGCTGGGAAGGGCGCCGAGCGGCCAAGCGTCACAAGCTCGGAGGAGACCGCCCGCGCCGGGAAGTAGCTCGCCAGGAAGCAATCCACTCGAGGGCCTCGGGTACGACCGCAGACAAGGCCATGCAATGCGATCTATTAGCAGCAGCGGCCCTCTCCGCTGACGCGACCCACCAACGACCGCGGTACCGCCGCCACTACGTTTTGCCACCAGCAACGCGCGCCAAGATCACGCTGAGACGTTCAGCGTCAAAACCGCGGGATGCCCAGCCCCGGGCATGTCCCGCCGCATCAGAGGATCCAGGTATGGAGTGATCGTGTTTCTTTTTCTATTGAGGCAGTCCGATATTAACCATTCTGTAGTGAGTTATTTTTTATTTTATTTTGTAATTAAGTTTGTGAGCAGAGCACAGCGTTCACGGTAGTTATCCCATGAGGGTTGGCATTTTTAATAAGCTTTTTTTTTATCTCGGCTAACAAAAGCCTGCGGCTTTTGTTTACCGAAGAGAGGGGAGTGTAATGAAGTCGTGAATTTTCGCCTTCATTTAGCTTTTGATTTTGTCATTTTCATTGCATTTTTCATAAATAGCGAAATACATAATTCCGTAGGTAGGTATATTAAATTGTTCCAAATTATTATTAATTTTATAAAATCATTCGAGATATCGCGTTTTTTATACACAAGAGAATTTTTAAAGAACTAAATCGAGGCAGTTGGCTTCGTATTCGAGCGATTTATCAACCACTATCAGTTGATAAAAACGCCAAAATGCACCGGGCCGGCGATAGCAAATTTCAAATCATCTTTTTATACGCAGCGTTCTTCTCAAAAAAGGGCAGATAGCCGGAGAATTGATAATGAGTCGCTATAAAAGCCGTCGGATTATTTTTGAAAATGAACTTGAAAAATTTGACTTCACCGAGTGCACCTCGTGAAGAAGAACGCTCTAACCACCGAGTTTATTTCGCAAATAGTGCCTAATAAATCAAGAAAATTAGTTTCGTGAATAAGTTTGTGTTCCGACCGAGAAAGACCGCATCCGATCGTAAGGTAGGTGCCATTTAATTCATTCCGCATTTATTTACTTGGTACTGTCGTCGTCATTGTCATCCGTCATCACTCATCCCCTTCTGCTTTCCACTACCCCCCAACCGCATTCCCGTTATAGCTCACTACTGCAAACAAGGTAAGGTTGCGTTCTTGGGACGTCGTTACCGGCTTGGCTTTGGTCAGGGGTAATTACGTCTTGGGTCACAACCGGTCCGGTGTGCGCGGAGTGGCACTCGCACTAGCAAGCGGTCCCCCGTCACCGTCTGCGATTTCATGCTCGTCTTTGGTCGGGGGAAATCGCGGGACGAGGACGAGACTAGCGAAACACCCCCTCCCCCCTCACTGCTCACACAGGTCGTTCTCTGGAGGCGTCGCTTCAGGCCTGGCTTCGATCAGGGGTCGCGACGACTTGAAGTAAGACTTGGGAGTGCGCAGGAGGTCTACTCGTCCCACTCACACCGCCGTTAGGTAACAAAGGCCTCGCTCTCAACCTCGATTTCAGGCTTGGCTTTGGTCAGGGGAAATCGTAGGCTGCGCGCGGTGCCTGGTACCGGTCAAATATCAGCCCTTACCTGGAGTCCCATACCCGCGTACTCTTCACCGCTGTGTAACACGCCGCGACGCCGCATGGCCTCACCACGCCACTGAAGTGAGATTTGTGTTATCCGCCGGTCTTAAACTCTCCGTCGCTCACAGCCAACCACTCTCACCCTTTTAACGCTTTGCTCTGCCCGTGTGACAGTGCCCTTCGAGGTATCTGTCACTCCATGTAAAATTTGTAATTTGGTAATCGTCATTCCTGCTCGCCTGCTGCGTCAGGCCGCGCGCTGTCTCAATTATTAATAAGTCTGTTAATAAATCACTGTTATTATTATTTGACCGTGTTTATAATTTCACCGCTCCTTGGAACCGTTTCTACTCGCCTACAACTTAGCTCCGCGGAAGTGTCATTTACATCGGGGAGCGCTTAAAGCCCGCTCTACCGAGTACTCAATTTGGCGATAACCTCATCTGACCCCTGGCATATTCCGTTTCTCCATTGAGCTGCCCCGGGACAAGGGCACGACAACCGTGCCACTCAACGTGACACGAATAACTGGGAAACAAGAAACCTGCGAGTGTATATTTAGTATTTGGCGATAACCTCATCTGACCCCTGGCATATTCCGTTTCTCCATTGAGCTGCCCCGGGACAAGGGCACGACAACCGTGCCACTCAACGTGACACGAATAACTGGGAAACAAGAAACTTGCGAGTGTATATTTAGTTTTTCCCCGGGGAGTAAACCCCCAACAAAAATCTGGCGCCCGAGGAAACCGTCCGTGTAGGAGTTCCGACCGCCCAGTGAAATAGCGTCACAATACATTTAAAGGCATTAGAATCATCAGGATTCACCGCATGAATTCGTTTTGGAAACCAGTGCTGCATTCGTTAAAGAATTTTTATTACTTCCACATGCTGCCAGCACTGGTATACGTATACACCGACAAAGAACTACAGCAGATTTTAGTCACAGATAATCACAGAAAGTGGAGGCCGCTCAAAGAACTACGTTTTTTGCCAAACGGCCTTGTAGCAGACCCTTCTTATTATCAACTTTTACCCAACAGGGGTTATGTTGTCACTCACATGTCAGAAATAAGTTATTCTGTCAAATAAACACTGAGCGATGATTTTAATACCCTTGAATGATAGGCAATATATCAGCAGTTTTATTATCGACCACGCATTTCATATATCAAATAAAAATCAATTGTTAAAAATAATATCCGTGGAAAAATGATCAATAATTTATTTGAGTCAAAAAAAGGTCCTCATCCTTGACCCCATAGGAAATGAACATTGTATAAGAGACATGTACATACGGAGACTATCATATTTTCTAAGAATGAAGAAACATTCTTTGTCAGATTTCACTATAAAAAGTCCAAGTCACACAAGGCAAAACTTAAGCAGAGATGCATATAACTGTGGTAACTTTGGACCATGGTACTTTTTTGGAAATCATCTTGCTGCTATCCAAATATGATAAATCATATTGAAAGAACATATAGACAGCGTGGCAGCGCATAGTCAGAAAATGCATGATAAGGGCCATAAACATCGTGCAGGATCGTTTGTGACTCTTCTGTCCAAAACGACGATCAACTCCATAATCATGATCTTGAGCAAAATGTTGAAAAACCAAATTTCCTTAGAAGTGAATGAGGCAAATATGTGTTCAATCGAAATCGACACAACCCAAGATATCTCGGTTGAAGATCAGTGTTCTATCATTGTAAGGCAGTTCTTTATTTATGGCAGATGATTCATGATTTCATTCCAATCCTTTCTATTCCTTCTATTTTAACTCCAAAACTCCAATCACGTTCATATTTGGTGTTATAATCATATATTGAATTTGGTTCTCACTGATGTTTTGAAAGGACATAATTATCAAATCTGCACCTTTTTTTGTTTTGCTTGTTTCAATTGCAGTATTCTTTAAAGAATCACACCTGCGAATGGATATATGGCATTATATTTCTAATGATGTTAAATGTAGAAAGCTTCAAATGATAGGTGAAACACGTTGGTGGGCAAAAGAAACTGCCTTGAACAAACTATTTGGGTATTACGGCAATCCAGAGTCCTGTTTGTATGTTAAGGTTTTAGAGGCGTTACAAATGATTGAAAAAACTCACAAAATAAATCCCGATGTTAGGACCAAGACTAAAGCCAGTAGCTTGAAGAACAGCCTCTTAAAATATGAAAATATCCTCATCGCTCATATTTTTTTTAATAATACTCTAGCATATATCATTCTACTTGTCATTTCCATATTTTAAGTATTTTATTTAATTAAAGGCTTGTAATTAGGTTTTTGATATTTCTTTCAAGCGATTTTGATTTTCTCAATCGATTTCTATCGATGTATTAAAGAAAAATCGAATTTATTTTGGTCACAATAACACCAAATTAGACATAAGTGATGGACCACCCTGTACATACATAGGATCGTTGATACCTAAAGTTTTTGCGCTGTCATATAGAATTATTTTCATGCCTTTCAAAATGCTAGAAAATTTAACATTTAATGTTTGCAGCGATGGGTAATAATTACATGAACTAATGAAAACTTATAGCAATACGGTATAAATTTAACAGCTATAGGTAAATTATTTTAGGTTGTAACTCTTCAAACCATACAATTTTTTTCCATCTTTTTATTGCTGCCAGAGAAGAATCCCGTACTAATGGAACCTGTATACAGATTAAGTTTTTGAAAAAATTGAAAAAAATACATAAATACTAATAAGTCTTCTTTTTTAGAGAGGTTTGGACTAGGTCGACAACAAGGAATATGGGGCTATAACAACGACGACCGTGTGGGTCTGGTGTTTAATAACGCTGATTTTCCTGACAGACCAGTTGCCATGGGTTTTCGTCGCAAAGATCAATTGAAGACTTGAAATCAAAACTGAGCCAATGGCCCAATAAAATTCAAAAATTGTGTTAAAAGTTAAAAACAGTGCTAAACACCATCACCAACAACCTATAAAGCGCGCTATGTGCCAGGATTATCAGAAATGATTTATTTATTGGCTTGAAGATCTTTGAAACATTTTGATTTTCAAGTCGATTCCGTGGGCCCAACAGATGAAATTGCTTAAAAATATTTAGTGAAACTACCTATTGATTTCTTCAGAATATTTTTTGATGAAGATGTAGCCAGTCTCATTGTTACTGAGACAAATCGGTATGCACAACAAAAGATAAGTGCTGGAATACAACCGAACTCTCGACTTCATAGATGGAAAAACACTGATGCAGCTGAAATAAGAACATTTTTTGCTGCGTGTTTGTGGTGGATCTAGCAAGATTCCCCAGAATATCAGATTACTGGAGAAACAGTCATTTATATTCAAACAAAATTTCAGAAAAAATATCTAGAAATCGCTTCGAACTACTTCTACGTATGCTTCATTTCAGTAATAATGAAGACGCGTTGGCAAATGATCGTTTGGCCAAATTGAGCCCTTTGCTGCAGCTTTTGACAAATAAATTTAAGAACGTTTATGTCCCAGAACGCAGAGTTTGTATTGATGAAACGTAACTTCCATTTCGCTTGCTGTTCAAGCAGTATATAAAAAAAATCGTAAGTTGAATCCTAATGAAGTAATAGCTAAAAAACTCAAAAAAGGGGAAATTATTGCAAGAGAGAATAACGGAGTGGTTGTTTTAAAGTGGCAGGACAAACGCGACGTACCTTCAACTAAAAGCTTATTCTTCATCACCATTAAGAAAAGGAATAAAATGGTATAGAAAACTTGCGTTTCAGTTGTTATTGGGTAGTACCTCTATTGTAAATGCGTATATTCTTTATAAAAAAATAACCAAAGATAATTTATCCATCACAGCATTCAAAGAGAAAATTGTCGAGAGTAAGATTTTTTGAACAGACGTTTTTAGTTTTCATTAATTTAACAACGGAATAAAAAAATCCCAGGCTCAAAAGTTGTTCGGGACCCCCAGGCCTATATTTCTATATTTACCATCTCATCATGTAGAGATGTTGCGGCAGCATGGAACGTTCCAAAAATATCAGAAGTTCCAATTGTTCCACTGAGTGAAATGGAATTATATAAAAAATCCAATGTAGAAAAGCCGTCTTATTCTGTTGACGAAATTCCTGCCATTGAAGGTGTTGAACTGTCCAATTTTCTGCAGGAGTTATTAGAAAAAGACGATTCAGCTGCTCTGGCACGAATAGTTGAGCCATTTATTGCTTCCGAAATAAGTGAAAGTGTTAAAATAGCCTTATTACCGACATTGTATAATGTTGCACTGAAAATTACTCAAGTAATAACCGTTGAGGAATGTGATAAAATTTGTAAAGCTACCGTTGATCAGAGTAAATCAAAAGAATGGTTTAATTAACGAACTGGTCGAATCACTGCTTCCAATTTCAAAAGAGTTTATAAGACATCCATTTCAAAGCCACCTTTGCCCCTTATTAAAACAATTTCTTATCCATTGGCAGTTCAGTTCAAGTCAAAAACTACTGAGTGGGGTATAAATCATGAAGATATAGCTATAAAGAAGCTAATAAGGAAGCCCATAATAATTTTAAAGTAGAAACAACTGGCTTGTTTGTCGACCCTGATTATCCATTCGTTGGGGCTTCTCCAGATGCTCTGGTTTCTTGCGATTGTTGTGACAAAGGCTGTGTCGAAGTAAGTGTCCCTATTTGTTAAAAAATTTGAAGATGGGTGAATACTTGGATTTGAAACAATCGTGCATAACTTCAGATGGCAAAAAAGCATTTTTGCAAAGAGATCATTGTTATTTTTACCAGGTTCAACTCAGATAAAATTAACAAAATCAAATTACTGTGATTTTGTAGTTTGGTCTCCTGGAGGCTTTTTTGAAGAACGCATCTATATAGATGAACATTTTTTAGAAACTAATTTGTCAAAGGCCAAAAAAGTAATTTTACCAGAACTTATTGCTAGATATTTCACCAAAGGAAGACATTTTCGCAAAACTTGGTGCATCTGCAATACAATAGATGATGGAAGCTTCATGATACAGTGTCAAAATGATATTTGTGACATACAGTGGTTTCATCTTTAGTGTGTG
This sequence comes from Malachius bipustulatus, assembly GCA_910589415.1. Taxonomy (NCBI): domain Eukaryota; kingdom Metazoa; phylum Arthropoda; class Insecta; order Coleoptera; family Melyridae; genus Malachius; species Malachius bipustulatus. The sequence continues at coordinate 16,649,145 of OU342638.1, read as the reverse complement.
GACCTGCAGGAAGTTCCTGAAAATTTATGACTTTGTCAGCAATGTGTCAATATTTGCTGTTTTATTATGCTGTTATATAAAAATGTTTTAACATTTAACCGACCCTCGCCCCTGTAAACGTTCAGGATACTTCTAAAACGTGTAATTTAAACCTTTCATTTTCATAGACCCTATATAATTAAAAATGTTTTTTTCATTAGTTCACAACAAAAATTTTGGGTCAAAGCAAACCGGAATTAATCGATCGCGATCGGATCGAAAAGTCCATCCTCAGGTCAGATATCGTTTTTGAGTAACTTTTTATTAAATGGATAGAAATAATAATATATGCACCTATGTAAATAAAATAGGTACCTATGATATTTGAACATTAATTATAATTAAATGTGCCTATAAAATACCAGTTTCTTAGTATTTTTTATGTTTATTAACTATACAGGGTGGGCCATCGAAAAGGTAACAAGCCTAATAGTTTGGAAAGTGAAGATGTATGCGAAAAACGCCGAAACAGGTCGATTTTGTTATCGAGGGGGGCATATTTTCGTGATAAATTTAACTACCCAAGTTCACCCCCTTGGCAGGGGTAGCTACCCCTTTGCCTATCATCATACGGAACAGCTATCGAGTGATACATCATTTGAAGGCTAATTGAATTCTCTTTACAACGATATCCAACATTTTGGATTTCGCTTACATACAGGGTGGCCCAACGAAAACGTAACTCGCCCTAATAATTTGTATGTAGGCTACCCTGTATGTAACATTTCAAAGTGTTGTTAATAAATGAACAGTTGTTTCTTTTATCCCCTGTTAAAGTGTAAATAATAATAATTGACTATTGAGTTTTGTCTGTTGAGGAAGATTAAGGATGTTTATCTGAATAAGTTTTGGTTTCTTATAGGTGCTGATTTGGTTGAATAAACGAGGTTGTGTTAATAAAATTAATATGAGCGCTTGAAAGAAACTAAGTTTATCTCTATTGTAAATTAAGGATTTTTCTTTTTATAATGATTAATGATTTAATAATGGTGTGCAAGCTAGAATGAAGTAAGTTTAATTAATAATTATAAATAGTTCTCACATTACATTTATTCCTCTGGGAAAATTGTATTTGTTTAATTGGAAAACTTTTCCAATAAATTGTTGCTTTTCATTTATTTAGTGTTTTGTTGTGTGGCCTGTAAAATTGAAAAGCCACAACGTAGAGCAGGTCAACATTCAGCCTGTTTTTTGTTTTATGAGCCAAAATGCCCACGATTTATAAAAGATGTCTTTCTCGAGGTAACTGGACTCAAGAGCAACTCAATTCTGCGATTAGAGACTACACAGAGAATGACTTAACACTGAGCATGGCTAGCAGGCTGCACGGGATACCACCAAGAACGCTAAAAAGAAGAGCTGATAATGTCAATGCTAAAAAAGGTAGGATGGGTCCTGTGTCAGTTCTGGGAGATGAAGGCGAGCAAAAGTTAGTTCAACATAATAATGAATTTACAAAAGCATGGGTTTTCACCATGTAGGTATGACGTCAGGGAAATGGCATTCCATGTAGCTGAACGTTTGCAACTCAACCATAGATTCGACAGAGAGAAGGCTTTAGCTGGATACGACTGGCTGAACTCATTCTTAAGACGTCATCCAGAACTTGCAGTCAGAAAAGCAGAAGGATTGCCAAGACATCGCAGTGAAGGTATGAATAAAGAAACAGTTGCCCAATATTTCGAACTTCTTGATAAGGTTTTAGAAGAAAATCACCTTTTTGATAAACCAGCCAGTATCTATAACATGGACGAGACTGGACTGCAGTTGAACAATAAACCTGGTAATGTCATTGCTGAGAAAGGCTCCAATCTGTAACTACTCTTACTGCTGGAGAGAAGGGAGAAACTATAACAGTCGTTACATGTTGCAATCCCGAAGGGGTCTTTTTACCACAGTATCCATTTTCAAGGGAAAGAATTTGAAAAAAGAATTTGCTGATGACATGCCTCCTGGTTCATAGGTTTACGTGTCACCAAAGTCGGCTTACATCAATTTTGACTTATTTCTAAAGTGACTGAAGGAACACTTCTACCCTGGAAAATGTGACGGAAAAGAATATTCGATGGACATTCGTCCCACTGCAATAATATTGAGACTTTAAAGTTTGCAGAAGATCACGATATAATTATTCTTTGCCTGCCACCGCACTCAACGCATTACCTTCGTCCGTTAGCTTAATGAATCTTTATAATACCCACTGTAAGGCCAGGCGCACATTGGAACGCAGGCGACATAGCGCAGGGCAGACTGCACAGCACAGAAAAAACTGCACGCAGGTTATCAGACACGTGCCCAAGCGCACATTGATAGACAGTTTTGTGACAGTCTCTTCAAAATTATTTACTGATTTGAAATTATAATAACGCCATTCTTCTCTCTTCTCTATTTATTTTATTATGACCGAATTCCTTGACCTAATTCAACTTAGTTTTCGAACAGCTTCGATCAGTTCTTCAAATATTTTTATCTATAAAGTACTAAAACTACTTAAAATAATATTAAAATTACAATTAATTAATTGACAGTCAGAGTACACACTTGCACGTCTCGCACAGGAAAGCAGGAAACTGTGTCTGGGACACTGAATGAAGCAGGTTATTTATCGACTAGTTTTACCCTGTCCTGCCTTGCGTCTCAATTTGCGTACACACACTTGAAATATTTGTTTACAAAAACACGTGCTACCCTGCTCTGTGTCGCCTACGTTGCCTGCGTTGCAATGTGCGCCCGGCCTAAGTATCTGTAATTGCATAATCTTTATAATACCCACTGTAAGTATTTGTAATTATTGCATAATATGTAAATAATATTGCATAGTATGTAAAATTAATATCTCTATAATTATTAGTAATTTTTGGGGTGGACGGATTTTTGTTGATGGGCCCTTATGGTTTAAGGATGGGCCATCCTGTACTTGTAGCTGTGGCTGCCAATGATTAACTATTTCTCTTTTTATTATCCTTCTTATAGAACACAATGCCTGCTTTTACTGGGACAATATTCAAGCAGTCACTTAAATCTAAGTAGTCAAAGTGTTACCCATCCGAATTAAAGACTTTTGCTCTTACTCTAAACTCTTATTCGCCCAAGGCTTATTGTACGTCAGAAAAATGTTCTCAAAAATACTTCCAATTCACGAATCATTCAAAAATGGTATAAGGCTGTACAATGTGAATTGGGCTTTCAAGAAGAGTCAATAAATGCTCTGAAACAAAATGTATTAGAGCTACGAGAAAAGGGTAAAGCTTGTATTTGCTCTTTGATGATTGACGAAATGTCAATACACAAGAAAATTTAATGGGACGGAGAAAAGTTGTTAACCCCTTTTTGCATCTTGGGTCATATATGGCACATACCTTTTTTTGCCACTTAAATCATTTAAATTTTTATTATTTGGATAATTTCACTACAAACTATATTTGGCAACACTGTTATTTAGTAAGCAATGCATGTGCTGCCGTCTATTGGGTGAGTAGTGAACTTCCAGCTATACTTGTTTAATGGCCGCCGCAGTTTGATAGTTTGTTAGGTAAAACACATTCTGAAGGTGCTGTTTTATAGAATAGTTGACGGTGTATTTGTCTGGTAATTATATTTGATACTCTTTATTACATCTGGAAAGGATTCTAATAATAATACAAGGTATTACTTTACTTTTTCATATTTATTTTTGTTAAAACCTGTATGTGCCACATAAGTATGTCACAGTATGCATTTATTAGTTTCATGATATGGATCCCAAGAAATTTTATGGGCATAACACATATGTAAATGTTATTGATGGAGGTGTCAGTGAGGATGAATGTTTATCAGACGATGAGGATCCAGAAAGAAGAAGCAACAATAACAGTACAGAGAGAATTTTGGCTTATGAAAGTGATTCAGAAAGTGAAGTTGAAGACTTAGATACACAAAATCGAAAACGAAGTTTAGAAGTTGTCATTTCCGAAACCGATGAAGATAGTGAAGATGATAATGTACCTTTGTCTCGTCTACAAATCGGGTCAAACTTCAATAGTGGGAAAACAGAGTGGAAAAATGCCAAATGGACTGAAAAACATCTTCCATATTCAGATGAAGAGGTAAAATTTTCTGGTGATGTTGATATGCCCGAAGAAATATCTTCTCTTGAAACACCATATGAGTACTTCAAATATTTGCTGCCGACAAGTGTGCTAAATGAAGTTGTGCAGCAGAGCAATCTGTATTGTATACAAATTAAACCTAATAAGCCACTACACCTTACTGAAGAAGAACTAGAACAATTGATTGGAACTTGTTTGCAAATGTCCATCATTCAGTTACCAACATGTCGACATTATTGGAGCTCATACATGAATCAGGCTTCAATTTCAAATATTATGACTTGCAACCGGTGGGAAACAATCAAACGCTTCCTTCATTTTAACGATAATGCAACTTTTATTCCTAAAGGAAAGGATGGACATGATGCACTTCATAAAATCAAACCATTCTTAGATAGTTTGCGAGAACGACTGCTTACTGTACCTAAAGAAGAATTTTTAGCGGTTGATGAGCAAATAATTCCCACAAAATGTAGGTCATCCTTGAAGCAGTATAATGCGAGTAAGCCACATAAATGGGGTTTCAAAGCGTTCGTTCTTAGCGGCGTATCAGGTTTTTCGTACGACTATGAAATCTTTGCTGGAGCCTAAAACAACATAGTTCCTGATAATGTACCTGATTTAGGAGTAAGCAGTAAAGTTGTTATGAGACTAACACAAAGCGTTCCTCGACATGTGAACCACAAAATATTTTTTGACAACTGGTTTACAAGTGTACCTCTCCAAGTGCATTTAACCAAACTAGGACTTTTACCAATAGGAACTGTTAGAATTAACCGTGTTCCAAACTGCAACTTACCAAAGGAAACTGTTCTGAAAAAGCAAGGCAGAGGTGCAATGATAGAAAAAGTTGCAACTATTGATAATGTGAACATTTCTCTTGTTTCATGGTTTGATAATAAGGTGGTTAATATCATGTCTACATATGTAGGATATCAGCCTACAGTTGAGGTCACCAGATTTGTTAAAAAGGAAGGAGGTCACAAAGCTATCCCTTGCCCAAAATCAATATCTGTATATAATAACTACATGGGCGGTGTAGATCTGTTAGATTCTATGCTGGGTTATTATAGAATACAAATAAGATCTAAGAAGTGGTACATGCGAATTTTCTTTCACCTTATAGACATGATTTGTGTAAATGCTTGGATATTATGGAGAAGAAATGATTCCACCTCTGATTATCTGCCATTGGTGGACTTCAAATTGGCTGTAATTGAGGCTCTTTGTAAAGCAAACAAAACAGTCTATCGCAAGAGAGGAAGACCTAGTTCGAGTTTAGATAGAAAAATCATAGAGAAGAAAATGCGTGGACCAGCTGCAGATGTTCCTTTAAACGAAGTACGCAAAGATCGTATCGACCATTTTCCAGTGTGGAATGCTGACAGGCAGCGTTGCAAATATCCGGACTGTAAAGGAAAATCATTCATTTCATGTCTAAAATGTAACATAGCTTTATGCTTAAATAAAAACAGAAATTGTTTCTTGAAGGTTCACATGGAATAACAAATTTTGAAGTTGTAAACGCACAGCGTGCCATATATGGAACGAACCGGTTTTTTGTGAATAAAATTAATAAAAATATGTCAATTATTTTTTTTATATTTTTCTATTTGATTACATACCCATAGCTGCATCATATATTTTTTTGAGAAAATTTTGAAAAGTTATGCAGAAAGGGGTTAAGGTATGTGTGCATGGACTGCATGGCTTTTTATATTTTTATTCAAAGTAAAACTTTTTTATTATGTGTATCCACATTGATAATTTAATGTAGCTATTTGATTAACTTAATATTTTATTTGGTGTAGGTATGTAAACGAAGCTATCGTATTTTCAACTAACAGTGTTAATGATAGGTGGAAACTACCTGTAGGTTATTTTTTAATCAATGGTCTCACAGGAATTCAAAAAAGTAACCTGACAACCATTTGCTGAAGAATACTCCATGTAGCTGATGATACTATCACCAGTCTGACTTTTGATGGGGCTGCAACAAATTTAACTGCAGCGAGTATACTTGGAGCCGATTTCTCTGTCGATTCTTCAAAAAATTTTTCCCAATTTCCTATTATAAAGCAGCCAGTACATATTTACCTAGATCCTCCTCTTATGCTTAATCTAACTAGAAATACGTTAGGAATATTCAAGGTTATTGTCGATGATAATAACAATATCATTAAATGGGAATATCTTCAAAAATTGATTGATATTCAAGAAAAAGAAGGACTACACCTGGGGACAAAAATTACCAGAAGACACATCAATTGGTTTAGGGAAAAGATGAAAGTCAAATTGGCTGCGCAGACTTTTAGTTTAAGTACTGCGATAGTTCTGAAATATTTGAGGGAAACTAGATATTCAAAAGATTTTGAAGATAGTGGAGCAACGGATAGGTTCATTATTTTTATGAATGATATTTTCGACATTTCAAACAGCAGAAACATGCTAGCAAAACCTTTCAAAGCTAGTCTGCAACATCACAACAAGGACAGTATTTCTTTTTTAATTGATGAAGCTATTGATTATTTGAAATCACTTAGATGTTCCGTGAATGGTAAGCCATTATATTTCGGCTTGTGAAAGACTGGTTTTATTGGCTTGATCAGAAGTTTGAAATTCTACACAGGGATATGAAATTGGTACGCTGAAAAGAATCAGGGTGGTCTTAAGTATGTTTCAGCATGTAAACTTTGCCAAGATCATCTAGAAGTTTTCTTTAGTGCCATTAGAAGTTGTTGAGGATATAGGATATAACAACAATCCTACTCCAAAACAATTTCAAGCGGCATATAAGAGGCTGTTGATGCACACAAGCGTCACAGGCTCTTCCCAAGCAAATTGCATTGAGCAAACACCATCAATTATCTTGGCAATGAGTACCTCCAGGAAAATAAAAATGAAAACCATCGATCATCAATTAATAGAAAATTTCCAGGGAGACCCGGACTTGGAACAATATCTTACATAATATATCCCAAAATTTTTAGGTCCAAGGTCGGAATAAGATATTTTGAAAACCAGCGATTTTAATCACTTCAAATAAATGTTCCCAATTATCACCCAGCGAAACGATCATGGATCCAGTATACCGTGGCAGACCGGAGAATCAGCGTAATATGAGGATCCCCAACGCTTACGAACCACGTCCAGGTCAAACCGCTAACGCCACCAGCCCACCCTTTTAGGAGGTCTCGGTGCCAAGCCAACTAATGAAGTTGTGAGAAAAGGTTTCTCAGACAGTTTTTTCAACTTTAACATCAATACCCGAGAGGTAGCCCCGAAGGTGACAAACAGCCAAATTTGGCTGTGTATGCTAACTTAGTCGACACCACATATAATCAGTTGATTACAGACGACACTAATCTCAACACTATAGTTTTTTATGCTATTTTAACAACTGTTGTTAAAATGGAAAACATAAAATATAAGCCTAGACTATTTGAAAATATTATCACCAAATGAGTCGCCTAGATGCAAATCTGGCTAAATCCTGAGGTGATTCGAGTCTTGCAGGTGTTCTCCAATCATCCTAACTTTTATTTTACATGAAGGGAGCGTGAAGTATGGGTGGTCCAGCCTGCTTTGGACAAGCTGAATATTTCCAGCGAGGTGGTTTCTTTTATTCTGTTTAAAAATTGTTCTTTTCCTTCACGTTTCACGGAAGGGAAGGGAGTCAGTCGAGGTATTCGGGACTGAACGGATACGGGGAAAACCGGCCAAGAGAGCCTGGTTCGTATAATATCTCCGGCCAGATTTTACTATTGGATTGTTATTACGGTGAGCCGTTATAGTCGAATTATTTCAACTATTAGTAATAAATTACCAGTAACTAGCTCTCCATTGATGTTTATAAGTGTTGTCAATAGCTTATAGTATTACAAATTTGTTGTTGTGCTTAATGAAAGAAGTGAATAAGGTACCTATGTGAAATCTCTTTGTGCTGTGCTACATAATCGAATTTCACCTTAACCACACGGATAAACCTTCGGATACTACCCCTTGAATTGACGGTGGTAGTGGTAGAGTACCTACTAATGTTCTTCAACTGATCCAGCCGCCAGCAGCATCCATACGTTCCTAGTGTGAATTAAATCTATTTGCCGTCTTCCGACTTGCAACGTAATCCTTCCAGCTTTAATTGGAGGTCAAGAATAGTAACTCTGTGAGTCTTGAATTATTAATAGTTCTACTGAGTGAGTTTTAAAGCATTTACCATTGATTTTCCTGCAAGAAGATTTCTATTTTATAAATATGTACTATGTACTTTTAGAATAAGGTGATTATTGTTTCTTTCAGAGTCTTAGGGAGGTCGACCGCCTAATTGCACTCATTTTGTAATGTGTGAATTTCTATTAAACCTATAATATTTAATATTGGTTTATTTGTAAAAGAGCTAGCTATTCGTAAATTAATTCCATTTCAGATACATACCTTACATTATTTTAGTAGATGAGAGCACCGAACGATGTTTTAAAAGGACCTACGCCGCTTCTATAAATTTTTATGTGTTTCAACTGGTTCAAGGCTCGGTAGGTAATACACCCGGGGACTTTGCTCCACTCGTTTCACCACATAATGGCGCCCACAGCGCGGCTTTAAAACATCAAAAAAAAATAAAAAATTCTTTTTTGTGAGGTTCTGTTCAAGGGGGGTAGACAATTATTTCCTTAATTGATTGATAATAAATATAAATAGAATAATTCTATAGGATTAGTCTAACCTAAATGTCAGGAGAAGGTAACACGAAGTTTCCGGCGAGATCACATTCGATGATCTTGCGTGGTAGGGGAACTGTAGGCGAGAATGGGCAGTCTATATCTAAATCAGCAACCGAGATGGACAATCTCAGGGATGTGGATAGGAGTAGTTTTTCATTGAGACATAATTTTTCCCAGTCGAATAAAATAGGGACTAGCTCTGACGATACAGACTCAGACGGGGTTGACGAATCAACGATGACATCTAGGAAATGTCGTACGAAAAGTTCATCTACTGATAAATCTATTGAGGGTATGATGAAAATGTTTGTTGAAGAGCAAAAACGCCAAACTGAAATACAGGTGTGGCAATTGCGTTTATTTGAAAAATTGGAGCAGCATAGTACCCATGAGTACAAAGATTTAAAACAATCAGTTAGCAAGACTATGAATGATTTAGCATTAGAATTTTCTAAATCTCTGGCTGAAACTAATGAAAAAATTGATGCAACTTTTTCCGAACTTTCTAAATCAGTAAAAGAGAAAATCCCCGAAAAAGCGGAGGTGAAAACAGATTGCCTGGGGGCACGTTTAATTCGAGAGTTAGGTTCCAATAATTACACAGAATGTCAGAATTTAAACAGGGAAAAGGAAGTAGAGTTCTTTTTAGGGGCACTAAGAGAATTGAAATTTGATCCGAGAAATACCCAATATAATGACCCTAATCATTTCTTATCACAACTAAAGTGGTTGTTAACCGAGGCTAAGATTTCGAGGTCTCAGCAATATTTGGTGGCTCGTACGTGTCTTAAGGGTGATAGTGCGAAATGGTGTCAGGAGAACCACGAGAAAATATCTAATTTTCGTGATTTCGAGGATCTGTTTTTGAAAGAGTATTTTATTTCTCCAGACAAAGGGGCAATAATGAAAAAATTATATAATAATACCTATGAGACCAAGACCGGCACTCGCGTTAAGTATTTCAAAAATTTATTGCGAGAACTGTCCTTGGTTAATCATGGACTATCTGAGGTAGAGATAGTGCAGGAATTAGTTAGACATTTTTCAAGAGACGAGTCATACGGTCTTCGTCGTTCAAAAAACCTGGAAATGTTTCGTGAGGAGTTAGAGGTTTTGGACCAAATGTCGGGTCAACGTAACATAAACAGCTCAGCAAAAAATTATGCCGCCCAATATCACGGTACTAACAGAGATACCAACGGGGAAAAATCGATAAATAATAATTACATCCGGCAAAACGCCAGTAACAATTATAGTAGTCACCAAACAAGGGGGATAGGAGCAACTATGCCAAACACTTTAGTTTCGGGTAACTCAAATCCGAATCAAGGTAGAAATTTTTCTCGGAATGGCGGATATCCCGAAAGTCGGTATGATAGAGAATATAGAATGGAGAGGAAAAATGATAATTTTTATCGTAACAATTATAAATTTAATGAAAATAAAGGGGCGGAATCGTCTAGAAAGCCTGCAATTTCATCTCTAGACCACTCTAACCGCAAATTGTGTACAATTGAGGTTGAGGAGGCTAGTAGAACACTCGGATCGAGTCCAGAGGTCAATTGTAATCCAAACGGTTCAAAAAGTACAGTTCATTGCCCGATGAAAGGGGAGGACCAGTTAAGGTGGGAGGATGAATCACCGAGAGCGCCTTTGTGCTATAAAAATTATGAAGAAGACGGTGCGTCAAATTTCAAAGTACATACGCTTCTTACTTCGGATGATCTTCTGGAAGAAGAGACTGATAAAAAGGAAAAGTTTATTGAATGCCCAACTGTGGACTTAGATCTCTTTGGGAAAACTATTTCTGCGTTAATAGATACTGGATGCCACACTTCGTGTGTCAGTCTAGAATTTTTCACGGAATTGCGGAGTCTAGGTAAAGATATCCCAACGTTTCCCGTCAGCGGTGTGGTAGTTGAAGCTGCAATTAAGGGTCCCAGTCAAAAACAAAAAGTTAATCAACAAGCGTTTTTGAAATACTGTATTGGTAAAGAATCTTTTGAATCGTATTTCCTTATAATAAAAAATTTATCAAAAGACCTAATATTAGGATATGACTGGATGACAGAAAATCGCGTCATAATTGACGTGCCTAGAAATAAAATATCGATATTCAAGGATAATGACGAGCCAGTCATAGAAGTTGAAAGTATAAAAACTGAGAAAAGTAGAGGCACCGTAATCGAGACGGTGGATCTAATAACAAGCGAGGGTTTAATAAAATCGGAAAATGTGCAGGACACGAAAAGCGAACAATTGATTAGTGCTGTTAAAAAGGCGGATGGATTAACTGAAGATCAAAAGAAACAGTTATTAGATGTTCTAACTAATTATGAATCGTTGTTTTCGGACAATCCTGGAAAGATCCACTGCTACGAGCATAGTATTAAAATAAAGAATCCAGCACCCTATGAATTAAAACAGTATCCGGTCCCCGTTGCTTACTGCACTGAAGTTCGTGAACAAATAAATCCTGTTATTTTTAAACCAGGAGATCTTGTGCTGCGACGGACTCATTATTTGTCGAATGCGGAGGACCGTACGATTAAGAAGCTCTTTTTACTATATGAAGGTCCCTATTTGATTAAATCCTGTTTCGATAATAATGCTTACGTCTTAGCGTCAATAGATGATGATTCTGTTATCATCGGCGTGCATAATGTCAATCACTTGAAACTGTTTAATCAGGAAGTTTCTTTGTCAGACATCCCTTGGAACGGGAGTATTTTTAAAGGTCGCCAACCATAGTCGACTCGTGACGAATAATATTATTTTCACTATTTTTCACGGAATTTAAATTTTGTTTGGTCAGCCCAAGTATGACTTTGGTATTAATTATTATAATGGGATCATGTAAGGATCCATATCCCTTGCGAATTCCTTCGGGCAAGCTATCTGGATCCTTAAGGGGGGTAATGAGGTGATTCGAGTCTTGCAGGTGTTCTCCAATCATCCTAACTTTTATTTTACATGAAGGGAGCGTGAAGTATGGGTGGTCCAGCCTGCTTTGGACAAGCTGAATATTTCCAGCGAGGTGGTTTCTTTTATTCTGTTTAAAAATTGTTCTTTTCCTTCACGTTTCACGGAAGGGAAGGGAGTCAGTCGAGGTATTCGGGACTGAACGGATACGGGGAAAACCGGCCAAGAGAGCCTGGTTCGTATAATATCTCCGGCCAGATTTTACTATTGGATTGTTATTACGGTGAGCCGTTATAGTCGAATTATTTCAACTATTAGTAATAAATTACCAGTAACTAGCTCTCCATTGATGTTTATAAGTGTTGTCAATAGCTTATAGTATTACAAATTTGTTGTTGTGCTTAATGAAAGAAGTGAATAAGGTACCTATGTGAAATCTCTTTGTGCTGTGCTACATAATCGAATTTCACCTTAACCACACGGATAAACCTTCGGATACTACCCCTTGAATTGACGGTGGTAGTGGTAGAGTACCTACTAATGTTCTTCAACTGATCCAGCCGCCAGCAGCATCCATACGTTCCTAGTGTGAATTAAATCTATTTGCCGTCTTCCGACTTGCAACGTAATCCTTCCAGCTTTAATTGGAGGTCAAGAATAGTAACTCTGTGAGTCTTGAATTATTAATAGTTCTACTGAGTGAGTTTTAAAGCATTTACCATTGATTTTCCTGCAAGAAGATTTCTATTTTATAAATATGTACTATGTACTTTTAGAATAAGGTGATTATTGTTTCTTTCAGAGTCTTAGGGAGGTCGACCGCCTAATTGCACTCATTTTGTAATGTGTGAATTTCTATTAAACCTATAATATTTAATATTGGTTTATTTGTAAAAGAGCTAGCTATTCGTAAATTAATTCCATTTCAGATACATACCTTACATTATTTTAGTAGATGAGAGCACCGAACGATGTTTTAAAAGGACCTACGCCGCTTCTATAAATTTTTATGTGTTTCAACTGGTTCAAGGCTCGGTAGGTAATACACCCGGGGACTTTGCTCCACTCGTTTCACCACAATCCATTCTCTAATATTTTCAAACCAGTGGTGCCATCTCATAGAGAAGACACTCATCTACAAGACGGCATTATACATGTGTGGTCAAATTGCTCTAAAGTTGGTAAAAATAACTAGCAAACTAAAAGGTGAAAAGCAAAACCGGCTAAATCCAAGCAAAGTACAAAAGCAAACTAGGTTAAATCCATGTTTATTGTGAGAAGTGCAAAGCTGGCTAATTCCAGCTCAATTAAAATTAACTATTTCCTGTCAACTATAGGTAGACTAAATCCATTCACTACACCAGATTTCTGTTTATTTTACCCTAACTTTTTTGGTGATAGATTCTAATAATCACAAGACATAACTTTGTAAGAGTCTAATCAGTTAGTAGGTAGTAAGCTGTCGAAATAATTTCATTCGCTTTGTTTTTTTTTATTTCCTTTGTCACATAATTTGGAAAAAATGGCGTCTCTGTACGAGGAGAACCCGCAATTATAACACCGATGTAGCTTTATCAAAAAATATTTGCAGGAAAGGAAAAATATATCTCAGGTAAAACCTGAAAAAATTAATCTCAATAAAGTGAAGTTACAAAAAGAGAAAGTTAAAAACATCACAGAACTATTAGAAAAACATTTTGGAATGAGTTGGGCGGAAAACGAACCAAATCTAGAGTTTTATAGAAAAATTATATCAGGAAATGGTAATAATGATGAGTCTACTCAGGACGAACAAGAAATAATGCAGACGAACTATGCCACTCATTTGCTGAACAAAATGATGACGATGATCTAACACATCTAACTGCAAACATCGGTGCAAATGTGGCTTAATCCAAAGTGAAATGCAAATGCGACCAAATCCAATTTAATTTATTTTTTTTAGGTCAAATGTGAAGAAGTTTATTTTTTTGAATGTTGTTTATGTTATTTTAATTATTTGTTCTAAAGAATCAAAATCTGATAATTTTCGTTATTCTTTTTATTTAACCTAAGACAGATTATCCTCAATAACTCAGTTTGTGATTTTATGGATTTAGTCAGGTTTGCATCTAGGCGACTCAAATGTAATCACACTTTAGTTGTGGATACCAATGGTAATTGTATTTTTGATGGAGAGAAAATCTTATTGCAGAGAAACGAAGGTAAGGTTACTACAGTTTTCCATTGATACCTACAACAATCTGATTCTTTAAAAATACTACCAAGTATATTTAGAGTCATATTTTTCGATGAGTGTAAGCATTAAGCAAGCTTTCATAGCTGGCTAAAACTGATATCACAAGTCACTTCGGACTGTTTAAAAATTAATCTTGGTTTTTGAGGATTTTCTCAGAATATTTATTCTGCAATTTCGATTGACATAATCAGTGCTTTGATGTGCGCAAGCTCTGTTTCCTAACTTATTTAGTTCTCACTTACTAGGACTTAGTTACAGCGAACACCAGGAGTGGAAACACTGGAAACATCGTTTGCGCACACCAAACCGCTGATTATGTCTATCGCAATTGCAGAATAAATACTCGGATAAAATCCCCAAAGACTATGACTAATTAAAGAGTCCAAAGTCACTTGGGATTTCGGTATGAAGGTATCTATATATTTGTTGCTAATTATTTTAAAATTCTTTTATTAGATGAACAAGATTATACATTTGCGAGACCCAGAGACCCACATTTGGCTTGCCTTTTGAAAAGCCTAATCCATCTCAAATGAAGAGAATATTATCGAAGCAATGGTAGAACCAGAAGAAGTATCATATTCCCGAAACTATTGGTCCCATAATGCAATTTTACAACTTATACATCTGATGACATCTTCATCAATGAATCCAACATACTTAACACCAGTTAGTACAGCTTCCACGCTGGTGGTTTATCAGATTCCGAATGCAGAAGTATCCTCAATTTTAGAAACCGGTAATGAAGAAGATATTGAAAATATAAATCCAAGTTTGAATAATACAAGAAAAAGAGGACAAAAACGAAAAAATACTGAAGTATTAGATGCATTGCATAGGTTAGAGGCAAATGCAGAAAAACGATGAAAGGCGAGGCAGGATAGGCATGCTGAAATAATGACACAGAGGGAAGAGGCAAAAAATGAATTTCGTGGAATTTTGAATAAATTAAATTAAACTTTGCTGAATTTAAAAATGTACTTTTAATTTTGTATTAGGGTTGAGCGGGGTAGGTTTGGATGGGGAACATATTCATACATTTAAAATTTATTGCCACTTTTACTTAAAAAACTACTTAAAAAACAACAATTTTTTCAAACGTAGTGGTAGTGGTATTCAATACATAATTATTTTTTGCAATCTTCTAACTTTTAGCAAATCAAAAATACGGTATTTTTTAATCGAACTACAACTCATAAGAGATAACATATAATTATTGTTACATTTTACGTTCATTTTTTAAATTATTAAAGCCTTAAAACCATCACTTTTTTAGTAACTTTTTTCTAATCCATATATATATCATATATCCGCATCTAAGAAAATTAGGATTAATCTTCATACAGACAGATAAGTATGGTATTCCATTAATCATACAAAGTAACCCAAACTCGCTATTTTTCGTCTTGAAAATATCTTAATTTCATTTCTTAAATTTTCTTGAAAATCGCTACGCCACTGGCTCTCGTCGCAAAGGTCTCTGACGGCGTTGCCATTTTCACCGCAATCCTCTGTTACTCATACGACCTACCTTCATTTTTTTACTTATTTTTCAAAGACGACAAGACGCTGGCATTTGACTGAATTCAAAAACTGTTACAGCCAAAAGGCTTCGAAAACCCCTAGCGTACGTATACGTATATTTAATTTCTCATAAGCCCTTTATTCGTTAATTTCTTGACAACATATTCGCACTAAAAAAATTTGACAACATATTCGCACTAAAAAAATTTTTCTAAGTTATCCGTCAGATACTTCCTATATTATACTGAATTGAGATGGCTCCGAAAATGTCTAGAAAACTATTCTTTGAACTTCTTTGTAAAGAACTTAAGAATTGATTGATCAAAGTAACTTACCTGGTAAGTGACGTTCGATCAAAATTATATGAAGGTAACGCCTCGTCTGTGTTACTATGTAGTCGTGTCTACGCGTACCGATTCACACGAAATTTAAAGGACAAATGCATGCAAAGACTCCCCGCTAGGGGCGCCCAGCGGGCGATCCATCCCTCTGCCTGTCGTCCAGGAACTGCTTCATTGTGTTTTTTCGTGCCGAACCACATAGATCGCGCTTCACGACAAGTGTTGAATTTCCCTTGTTCTTTGTTTATTGTGTGTCTTTTATTTCGTGTTTTTTATTTTGTGTAATTGTGTAGTTCATCATGGAACGAAGAAGGCTGATAAAAAGACTGCTAAATCTTTTGGACGAGCCTGATCAAGGTAAATATTTTTTCTCAATTTATATTCACAAGCTTAAATTAGGATTATTAACAATGAATAATCGAAAACTTCGAATGGCCGCTATTTAAACAAAGGATGACAAAATTTTTACCTTCGATTATTAGCCTTGCGGTGCCACAAGGGGGCACACAAGACGTACCTAATGACCTAACTTATTTTATCGTCTTGCGGTGCCACGAGGGGGCACACGAGACGTAATCAATTCAATTAATCTTGCGGTGCCACGAGGGGGCACACGAGGCGTAATTAACTTAATTAGTCTTTCGGTGCCACAAGAAGGCACTAATTGCGTAATCAACTTAATTAGTCTCGCGGTGCCACGAGGGGGCACACGAGACGTAATCAATTCAGTTAGTCTTGCGGTGCCACGAGGGGGCACACGAGGCGTAATTAATTTAATTAGTCATTCGGTGCCACAAGGAGGTACTAATGGCGTAATCAGCTCAACTAGTCTCGCGGTGCCACGAGGGGGCACACGAGAATCGACTCAATTATTATGACATGCCGAGTTAAAAAAAAAAAACATGAACTTAATACTACCTGTCTACCCGAAAGGTGCATTATTCTCATTCTTTTCCTTCTCTCTAACAGAGCGTCCACAAAAGAAACGCCGAAATGTAATTTCCGGTGATTCTGAGTCAGAGGAGGAAATAGAAATTCTACCTACCACACCCAAAAGAAGGAGGATCATCTTCATCACAAGGCATACTCGCCCTCATCGGAGAGAAACGAGAAGAACCCCGGGCGATTGAAATAAATAGCGGTGTTGCCAGCCTTTGGAATAATATTATAAAACCAGGACTGAAACCGGAGGCAAAAGAGAACATTTTAAAGAAGATTCCAGTACTGAAGAATTGCAATTTCACTGCACCGTTGGTGAATAAAGAAATAATGGCAACACTGTCATCAAGTGCGGAAGCAAGAGACAACCGCATCAGGGAAAAACAAACCCAAATTTAAGAATCATGGCCATGATAACTTCGCCGCAGAAATTCCTCGAAACGTTTGTAGAGATATAGCAAGAGTTTTCCGTGGCACAAAATTCGGTTTTGAGAGCATTGTGTATAGAGAAGTTAATCATAAAGTTTCTAAATTTTTACTTCAAATATTTTCCTGAAAATCGTAATTCTGTAAAGAAGGAAAATACCTTTGAAACATTATTATCAGAAGCTTTACACAATTACACAAGCAAAATATAAGTCCTCGCGATCAACTTATTGAATGTTATACACAAAAAACTGTTTTATACAATAACATTTGCAATGATTTGCTTTTGGCAAACACCTACAAAAACAGAAAAAGAATTTTTAACTTGGACGATGACAAAAAAAAATGAGTCAATAATCACGAATACACCCTATTCTGATTTTGTAGGGCAGAAGATTTTTCCACGGTTTATTACATCAAGTCCAAATGAGCTCATTGTTAATCCACTAGCAGACAGCAGTGGTAAAATATCGTCTGCATCTCCTCAAATTACTCACGAAAAAGACACCAACGATCATCTCTTGTAAGCAGAGAACAGTCCCCTGCCAAAAAATCAACTTTAGATTTTCGTTAACTGAGAACAAACCTCCGAAAGAAATACTAATAAATCTTTCAAGTCCCAACAGATCAGCGGACGTTCTGCCAAAAGGGGCGAAAAATATATCTATTAGCGCACACCAGAAAACAACTTACAAAGATTGTCAATATATTGAAGGTTCTTTTTAAATTAGTCAGTCAGTGTTACTTGTGATGCTTGATGTTTAATGTATTATTTTGATGTGATTTATTGTTGTATTGATGGGTTGAATGGTTAAAAAATGAATGATTGTATTGAGTACATAATTTATTGCGTGAATGTTTGTTCGCAGTCTGGATTGAAGTCACTCTCTGGTCTCGCGACGCAGGGTTACATTACATTTTGCAGCGAAGCCAGAATGTGTAAAAATTACTGAATGGGTGACAGTCAGTCTGGAAAAACATTTACAAGAATGGTAAATTAGTTTAAATCTGGTAAAAGGTAAATTTGTTAAGGAATCGTATATTTAAATATGTCAATGTGTGCAATATAATAGTCTTCAAGTACCTATGTAAAATATGCAAAAAGAGGAAACTGAATTAATTTTTATGGATGTTGCAAAGCTCACCATTATCAATGCAAGAAATTCGAAATTATTATAAAAAACAGAATTTGCCACGTCTATAGTATGTCTTTAGATTTTTTTCACAAAGTGCCAATAACAAATCAAGTGCGGGGACTGGAAAGAGATTTGGTAAAGCAAAAATTGTTGTCGATGAAATCGTTGGCTTATAAAAAAAGACTATCTTAAATGCTAATAAAAATGCTATGCGTTTCGGCAAAACTTTGCAGCATATTAAGTCCGATAGCACCATTAGAAAAATTAAGTCGGAGGTACACCAGCAGTTTGATAGAGATGTGATGACATTTATGATATAATCTGATTCAAACGGGAACAAAAAAATACACAGTTATTGTATGTATACACAGACTGTCGTGTCTCTAAAAAATCCGGTTAGAATTATTTGTCCTGTGTTTTCCATGGCATCAACTTCTCACGATTTAAATTATTTCACGATTTCAGATATTTCTGCGAAGATAAAAATTTCTGGGCGGCATTTTCAGGTGTAATAACAGATTTTTCATTTGCAAATATCCATGCAATCTCTAAGTCAACGAACGGGCAATCCATTACAGAATATTTACAAGCGTGTTATTCAATTACAACAGGTCGAAATCATCCAGATAATTTAGTTTTCATTTACCTTTGTTGTGCCCATTTTATCAAAATGGTTTGTAAGGACGTTGACGGGTTATGTGACGATCACTGGCAATACGGATTTTTAAAAGACCGTAATATGTCGATGGCTGTTTTATTGAAATCCCTCTCCGATCTCGATTTATTTGCATATAAAAGTTATATTCTTTTGAATTGTCGCAATCGAAATTCGACGGTCGTGGAAGCGGAAATCTGCATTAAGAGACTGCAAAAATCAGTTACTTCTACCCCTTTATCGTTAAGTGATTCACAAAACGATATAGAACAGGACAAATCCGCTCACCACCTACTTGATAACAAATATTCTGAGTCCCTGCGAAAATCAAGCCCATTTTATCAGTGATATTTAAATTTAGTAGGTGGCATTGAAATAGACAATGAAGGCAACTCTCCAAACATTTATTTCAATCCAAAATTTCAAAATAATTTTCGAGAAATATTTGCCATTTGCTCCAATGTGGAGCTCAATATTGTCCTTTGAGTAATGCCTTAGTTGAAAGGTTTTTTGGCCAATTAAAAAATAATATTCTAGGCTTAGATCGACACCTGAAGTGCTCAAATTTTATTAGAATATTTGAATCACACATAATGGCGTTTAGCGATGAACCAAAATACATATTATTGCTCAAAAATCGACTCACCAAAGTTTTATGACGAAAAATCATCTCAGGAGTGTTGGAACAAGAGGGGAAAAAGACGGAGGACCATTTCGATGGTTCTTACATAAAAGAATTAAAAACAACGGCCAATGAACAATCGACGTCCAAAAGTTTTAAGCCTGAGGAAATTCGCCGATTATCAGAGGGAGTCAGAAGACTATTCAGACATAGCTAACTCGGTGTATTTACTGTGGTCATGGAATGTTGGAAGAAAAAACGTCCAGGGTTAAATGTGATGCTTGGAATCGTTGGGTCCATCTAACATGCATAGGTCTTTTGATAGCAGCTTTATATGCAAGTTCTGTTCCATACCAAATTTCGATAAGACTAACGAATCTCGGTTAAAAAAAGAGAATATTCGTGAGAGTTGCACGGAATTTTTGGCACAGATATCGTTAAGCAACAAAGAAATTGAAAAACTAGGGGAAAAAACACCAGAGAGGGCAACATTTAAATGAGGTTTGGAAAATGGCACGATCGGTTAGAGTGACATGTTCAAATTTTGGAAGGATTTGCAAAGCGAAAGATTCATCGTACGATAATACCGTAAAGACCTTAACATCTCAGATAAACGTATCAACTCCGGCTACTGATCACAGATTGAAGTGTGAAAAACTTGTCATTAAAAAAATAAGAAAGAGATAGGGTTGGGAATTTCGATTCTTTTAACTGAATCAGCTCACTGCATCTGAATCATTGAAAGGAGCTGACTCAGTGAAGCAGCTCAAAAGAGCTGCGCGCTGGGATTCACTTACCCTTATATCTATCTCTGCTCTATCTATAGTCTATCTATACTACGAGGGTCATTTGAAAAGTTTCCGGCCTTTTGAAGAAAAACACATAATTCAAGCGAAACAAAAATTTATTTCTCGACATAGCCTCCACGCAAGTCAATACATTTGGTCAAACGCTTTTCCCAACCCTTCAGGCCATCAGAAAAAAATTCTTTAGGTAAACCTGAAAAATACAGGTTTACTGCCTCTTCAACTTCGGTATTTGACCCATATTTTTTCCCACCCAGAAATTTTTTCAAGTTGGGGAACAAAAAAAAGTCACTCGGAGCTAGGTCTGGTGAGTAGGTTGGGTGTTGAAGCAATTCGAACTTCAATTCGTCCAATTTCGCCATTGCGACCATGCACGTGTGGACTCGCGCGTTGTCCTGATGAAACAGCATCTTCTTCCTCGCCACGTGTGGTCGTTTCATCTTGAGTTCCGTCTTCAATTGGTCCAGCAACGCAGCGTAATAGGGTCGTTAATGGTTTTACCTTTTTGAAGGTAATCAACCATAATTACTCCACGGCTGTCCCAAAAAACTGTCGCCATAACTTTTCCGGCAGAAAGAACGACCTTCGCCTTCTTCGGAGCTGGTTCCCCCACTTCAATCCACTGCATTGACTGTTGTTTAGTCTCCGGAGTATGGTGATGGATCCAGGTTTCGTCGACAGTAATTAATCGGCGCAAAAACTCAGTAGGATTCATTTGGAACACCTGAAGAGTTTCGCGCGACATGTCCATCCGTACGCGCTTTTGGTCGATCGTCAACAAACGCGGCACCCATCGCGCGGATAATTTTCTCATGCATAAATCTTCATGTAAAATCTTATGCACCCGTTCAGTTGATATCCCACAAGCCTCAGCGATTTCCTTAATGGTTAATCGGCGATCTTCTATCACGGTTGTGTGCACTAAACTGACAATATCTTCCGTGGAAACAGTTTTTGGACGACCAGAACGTTCATCGTCAAAAATGCTTGTACGACCGCGTTTGAACTCGGCCACCCAATGTTTCACGGTTGTAAATGAGGGCGACGATTCAACATACACGGAGTCTAACTCTTCTTTCACTTCCCGAGTTTTTTCCCTTTCAAATACAGGAACTTTATCACCGCGCGATACTCGATTTTATCCATTTTCGTTAACAAACGTTACCTGCCAACTTTGGAAGGGTACCATGTGTTTTGTACTGATCGGAATGACTTGAAATTTTTATGGCAAACATATGTAAAGGCCCTCTATTGATTGGCAAGAGAACTTGAATGCGCCATGACGTTTTGCCGGTAAGGACGGAAACTTTTCAAATGACCCTCGTAGGTATTAAATACTATATCAATGTAACTCACTCGCCTGCTAGCACTCCACCACAGTCTAATCTCTAACGTCCGACGCGTGAGTCTCGACCCTCGGTTCTGTTTTGTGAATTAATTATTTCATATCCAATCATTAATGTCTAATTGTCTATTCATATTATTATTTTCCTTTAATTATTCATATATCCTTTGATTAATTCTTCTAATATAAGTCACCCGTTTTTTTTTACCTTTTCCTTATTTCTCTTGTAAATTTTAAAAGAGTAGGTATATGTAGGTACGAATTTAGTAGCGTTGCTAAAAATGTCTAGTCGTAAAAATAGTGAGCTCTGGAACCATTTTTCCGAAATTGGAAATAAGTGCGGGTACTGTTCTCAAATTTTGAAAATCAGTAACCGATCTACTGGAAACATGATGATGATGCGACACATGAAATCAAAACACCTAGGGATTCCTATTTTCAGAAATGAAAATACGGTTCCTAGCAGTTCTGGTACTTCTGGTACTTCAACGTCTGCTGAAGCGGTGGAACTGCCGGAATCGAATGATAATGAAGCTCCGACCCCAGCATGCACCCGAAATATATTACTCAAAGTAACAAATAATAATCGCCAACCGTCTATTCAAGATTTCGTAAGATCAAATAAACCTATTCAATTGGTGAAAATGATTACCAAAGAGTTCCATCCGATTCGAATTGTTGAAGATCGCGAATTTAGAAAATTTGTCAACATGCTATGCCCAGGTTATAGTCTACC
Organism: Malachius bipustulatus; assembly: GCA_910589415.1. Classification (NCBI taxonomy): domain Eukaryota; kingdom Metazoa; phylum Arthropoda; class Insecta; order Coleoptera; family Melyridae; genus Malachius; species Malachius bipustulatus. The sequence goes on along the minus strand of OU342638.1, from coordinate 16,626,606 downwards.
TAGCAGAAAAACGATATCAAAAAGTCTAATTCCGCAATTGTTTAATTCAACAAAAGTCAACTTGATGGGAAAAATCTCTTCTACACCTGCAGTTTGTGTGACAACAGATTCTTGGACATCTGTAAATAATGAAGGATTCACAGCAATCACTTTACATTTTCTGGACAAGGATCTAAAGTTAAACTCGAATTTACTAGGTTGTATATCGTATAACGAACGTCAATTTGCGGAAATTTTCACTGCGGAAAATTTGTGCAGATTATTGCAAGAATAATTTCAAGAATGGAATATTGTCCATAAAGTATGCGCCGTTGTTAGTGACAATGCAGCAAACATCACAGCTGCAATTAAACTTGGAAAATGGCGCCACTTACCATGCTTCGCGCACACATTAAATTTGGTTGTGCAATCAAGTCTTAAAGAAAATATGGATGTAAAATTAATAATAAATAAAATAAAAACAATTGTGGAATTTTTCAAAAGGAGCACGTCGGCTTTGGCCAAATTACATGCGACCCAGGAAGCTATGGCGTTACCACAACTGAAATTAAAACAGGGTGTTGCCACTCGCTGGAACTCCACTTTTGATATGCTTTCACGTATTTTACAAGTGAAGGATGCTGTTATTGCTACCCTTGCAATTATAGACAATAAGTTGAATACAATTTCTGCTCGTGAATGGATTATTATTGGACAGGTTGCAGATATTTTGGAAATATTTTATGCAGTGACGACAGAACTAATGGCGGAAAAAGTTACTACAATTTCAAAACTTTTAGTTCTTTCGAATGTGCTTAAAAATAAATTATATAGTTAGTTACCGGATGGTGCACCCACTGCCTGTACGCTTGAACCGGAAGTTAAAAATTTGATTATGTCTTTGAAAGACCAAGCCAGCAGACGTTTTAATTATTTAGAAAGCAACGAACTGTGTATACAAGCTACGCTGTTGGATCCGCGTTTTAAAAGACATGGATTCCCGTGTGAAGAAAAATATCATTTTGCATATAATTCTTTGACTCGGAAAGCAAGCTCTGTAAATATAATAAATGATTCGTCGTTCGACGACATTCAAGAAAATATTCCGCCCACAACTGCCACAGCCCCGCCAAAGTATGACACTCTTTTGTGGACCGATTTTGATAAATCAGTTTCAAAAACCAAGGTTTCTACCAATCCCCTAGCTGCAGGGATTATAGAGGTGGATAATTTTTTAAAGGAGCCTATTATTCCAAGACACGAGAATCCTCTTCAGTGGTGGAAAAATAAAAAAGACCAATATCCCAGGCTATGATATAGTCTCCAAAAGGCTAATCATATCAGGAACATCGGTTCCTTGCGAGAGAATTTTCTCCAAGGCCGGTCAGATAATTACTGACAAACGGTCTCGTCTTTCAAGTACCAAAGCTTCAGAGATAATATTTTTAAGCTCCAATCTGGAATAGGTTAAATTTAATGGAATAAGTTCTATTTGCAATGTGCTTTTTTATATATTTTTTATATGTTTCTTTCTACAGAAAATGTTTTGTTTTTATGATTTTGTTTCTATTTTTTTTATACCTATGTGTAAAATATAATCATATATTGGTATGTATATATAGGTAGGTACCTAATATTTACATCAGGTACTTATTATATTTTAACAAAAGGATTTTTATTTTGTTACATTCCTAATTATTATTGTTATGTTTGTGTTTCATTTATAATATTTTGTGTTCGGAATAAAATTTATAGTACCTATACTTTTTATTTCACAGCTTAAGAAATAGTTCAAGCAATATTAACAGGTAGGCAATAATTGGATAGGTGTACCGATTCTGTACTCTGTAGGCTTGAAAGTTTTGAAAATCATGTTTGTATAATCATATGTTTGTAAGTATAACCTTTAATTTTTTTAACTGCTTAGTAACAAACTTTTTTCAAGTGAAAATCTATTTTTTATTTTACTTTTTTAGATTATTTATTTTATTTTTTTGGAACGTGTGTTACTTTATTCAGCATACCGGGTCATGAATTTTTATGAATGTTAAATTTAAAATTACTATAAGAAAAAATCTTATAAGAATTTTAAGGGTTTCAATAATGTTTTTTATCCAAAATTCGTAAAAATTATGACCCTGCTTTATGTAGAATAATAAGTACTTACACGCGTTAAAATAAATAAATAAAATGTGTGTTCCATTTGGGACAATTTATACAGTCGGAAAATTTCAAGGCCATATTATGTCAAAGTATTTGGCAAACAATTTTTATTTGAAACATTTTTGACTATTTTATAATTTTATATTTTTCAAGTGAGCTATTCGAGATTGAATTTTAGATAGTAAACAATTTTACAGATTCAATCCCAAACATAGTTTAATTTTTCCAAAGCCAGCCTAAATTAAGTTTTCGTTTACGCTCGTAGGAATAATTAAAAATCGTCAAACTGACTAAATGAAAATACAAAACCAATGATACCTATTTTACATTTATTATGGCCTGAAACTATAAATAAAAATAGGTAGTTATTGTCGTGAGTAAAGCTGCCTATAGTAAATGGTGTGACATGACAGTTGTATTCACCCATAGAGGGGTTCCGGCAATTGTATCTAGGATAGGCAGGGTGAGGATGATGGCGGCATTCTCTTGTGTTCTTATATGGCAGAGTCATTAATAAATAATGTACTAAGTAAAATGTATGTCTTTATATAAAATAAAACATATAATATGGCGCAGTCTTATTAGAGGTGAAAATACGAACCTATATATATATAAAACTATAAAAGTGATTAAATAAGTAGGTACCTACTTATAAATACCAAAAACAAGGAAATAGAAATGGAATTTCTCAAACAACCAAAAGCCATGATAATGGTGAGCGATCTGGCTCTCAACTGGAAAAAATTCAAGCAGAATTATAAATTATATGTAATGGCAACAGGTGCTAATTTAAAATCAATTTTAAGAATTCAAAAGAAATACAGGTAGCCTTATTTCTCCATGTAGTGGGTGAAGAAGCATTGGAAATATATAACACCTTCGATCTAACCACGGAAGAGAAGAAAGATATAGAAGTGATCAGGAAAAGATTTGACGATTATTTCTTACCGAAAACGAATGTTAGTATTGAAAGACACAAGTTCAATACTAGAAGTCAAATGAAAGCAGAAACTTTTGATGCATACTTAGGTGACTTGAAGAGAATAGCAAGTTCATGCGATTTTGGTGAAATGAGGGATAGTTTGATCAAAGATCGAATAGTGTGTGGTATAAAGGATACCAGGGTAAAGGACAGGCTGTTAAGAGAGCATGATCTAAATCTCACTAGAGCTATTGAGATCTGCAAAGCGGCTGAGTTAACAGAAGTTCATGTACAGGAACTGAAAAACAAAAATGATACATTTGATGTAGGAGAAATGACGAAGAATAATGGGAAAGAATTAACCAGTCAAGAATTATCCAAACCAAAACCAAAGTTACAAACAGGTGCAGAATGGAAATCAGTACGAGAGGTCAACAAGAAACACTTACCAAAGAAGACTTTGTGGGAAATGCGGAAATAGACATGACTACGGAAAATGTCCAGCTTTTGGAAAAGTTTGCAACAATTGTAAGGTACCGAACCATTTTGCAGCATGTTGTAGAAGCAAGAGAGTTTATAATATTAATGATAGATTAGAGAATAATTATTGTGAAGAAAATGAGATAAATGTAACACAGGGTGAAAGCAAATCTTACATGTTGGGATCTATAGAGAAAGGTGAAAGTCGCGATTGGTATCAAAAGTTAATAATTAGTGATCAAATAATAGATTTTAAACTAGATACAGGTTCACAAATAAATGTAATTCCTCTTTATATTTATAAAAATTTGAAATTGTCATTAGATAGGCTAATGAGCTCTAATATGAAAGTAACTAATTATTCTGGAATACCCTTGAAAAATTAAAGAATAGTTGATGAAAATCGTTATTTGTTTACATTAGGAGATACGCATTTTGCGTCAGATACAAAAACAAAAACTAAAAGGACATGCGAATATTTCCACAATAAATATACTTGGCTTTAAATATTATACATTTTCGCCTTGTTTTGTATACATTTAGCCAAATTTCTCAGGGAGAACCGTACATTATTTTTCCTTTTGAAGATTCCGCTGTAACACGAGAGGCCACTAGTTGTAGTGAAACTCCAAAGTTGAGTTCTAAGAAAGAAATTCCTTTCATGCAAGAAACACTTTTCCAATACAATGAAATAAACGTAGACTCTGATTACATATTATTAACTACAGTAGATGAGATGGAAAAAGACACAAGTAATGCTATTGTAGAATCTGACAGTAATGAGATACGGGACGAGAAGAGCCAGGAAGATGAAGAAATTACCACACAAGGCCCTGATTACATAATTGCCGAAGAAGAGATGGAAGAAGAGACAAGTAATGCTGATGAAGAATCTGACAAGAATGAGACACGCGAAGAAAACGACCCGGATGATGAAGAAATGACCCCAGAAGAACTAACAAGGCGTTTTAGATCTAAAAGATGTGAAACAGACATAAATAAATGGAAGAAACAAGTGAACTACAAGAGGAGAGAGAAGGGACTTGAGTATAAAGGAAAGAAAAAGGAAAATGCCACATGGAATTACAATATAAAAAAGCCTTCCAAAAAATTGAAACCTCGTTGTAGCTGCAAGTTGAGCAGGGACAATAGCATGAAATTAAAATGTTCCTCCATTACTGAAAATGCTAGACAAGAAATATTCGAAAGATTCTGGAGAATGACCTGGAGTGAGAAAAAAACTTTACGGGAACACAATATTAGATGCGTGAAGCCCACGACAAGACGAAAGGGAAAACAGGAAATTTCTAGAATAGAAATTTTAAATAAAACATCTACTGAGTTTTATTTAAAAGTTGGATACAATCGAACACGAGTATGCAAAAAGATGTTTTTGAACACACTATGTGTTGGAGAGATTGCTGTAAAGAAACGGGGCCAAAGAAGAAGTAAAAGGCAATGAGCAAGTTCAGAAGATACAGCCTGCAAGCGGACTCGGAATAAAGAAAATAGTTGAATTTTTCGATAGCCTGCCCAAACTTGAGTCCCACTATTGTAGAAAAAACACGTCAAAGTTATACCTGGAAACGATATGGTACGCAAAATTACAACTGTATAGAGCTTACTGCAAAGACTATTGTATCGAAAATAATATACAAGTACTTACAGCATACCCAACCATCATAAGTCTACACAGACGCATATTGACTGCTTAAGGTGAACCATACATCTTGCATTTCAATTGTGTGGCCGCCTTCGTTATTATAGGCATCGCTCCTTTAGCAGTGAGATTCCTAGTACAGACAACCTGCGACGGGTAGCCTCGTACTACCCGTCTAAGGGTCTTTTTCTTAAATCCTGAATCTGTTCTATGTTTTGTTTTGGTAAGACACACAGCATTAACATTGGGTTTCCACTATTAATAGCAAATTCTATCTTTTCAATGTAACAACCTGCGCGGTCATCATCAATAGAGAATGTCTTGTAATTACCCAAGGACCACCACATTTCTGTTGCTGCTTTTTCTAGCATGATCATAAAATCTTGAAGCTGGCAATAATATTCTTTGGGAAAACAAAAGTCATGCATTCCATTCTATGAACTCTATGCACTCATCAGACATACTTAAGCAATAATAGTAATATTTGTCCTTATTTAATTGAATGAAACACATTATATTTCTTTTTTGTTTGCTGATATTTGGTTAGAATAATTCAATCATAAACACAGAGATGCGATACGACAACTTTTTCTTATATTTTTGTTCAGTAACCATGTTATGGTAGCGTGTAATAACTTTATCTAATCTAGTGATGCTACCATTCTGGTGAAACTTTTCGACTTACAGCATACCCAACCATCATAAGTCTACACAGACGCATATTGACTGCTTAAGGTGAACCATACATCTTGCATTTCAATTGTGTGGCCGCTTTCGTTATTATAGGCATCGCTCCTTTAGCAGTGAGATTCCTAGTACAGACAACCTGCGACGGGTAGCCTCGTACTACCCGTCTAAGGGTCTTTTTCTTAAATCCTGAATTTTTTCTATGTTTTGTTTTGGTAAGACACACAGCATTAACATTGGGCTTCCACTATTAATAGCAAATTCTATCTTTTCAATGTAACAACCTGCGCGATCATCATCAATAGAGAATGTCTTGTAATTACCCAAGGACCACCGCATTTCTGTTGCTGCTTTTTCTAGCATGATCATAAAACCTTGAAGCTGGCAATAATATTCTTTGGGAAAACAAAAGTCATGCATTCCATTCTATGAACTCTATGCACTCATCAGACATACTCAAGCAATAATAGCAATATTTGTCCTTATTTAATGGAATGAAACACATTATATTTCTTTTTTGTTTGCTGATATTTGGTTAGAATATTTCAATCATAAACACAGAGATGCGATACGACAACTTTTTCTTATATTTTTGTTCAGTAACCATGTTATATTAGCGTGTAATAACTTTATCTAATCTAGTGATGCTACCATTCTGGTGAAACTTTTCGACTTACAGCATACAACCCATGTCTCGAGGCACCTTTTCAACAATTTTCGATCAGCAAAATTTATCTTTGTACCAGCCTAAAAAGGATAGATGCGATACTTGTGTAGCTTTTGAGACGAAAAACATTTCGCAAGCAGAGTACGATTTGCACCTTGTTTTGAAAGACGAAGCACGTCAAGAAAAGATTACTGACAAACAGTCTCTTAATGAAGTTTTCGCAATGGACTTGCAGTCTGTTTTATTAAGTCCTAAGTCAAATGTGAGCTCCCTCTATTATAAAACTAAACTAATCGTACACAACTTTACGATTTAAGGCGCCAGCAAGGTGACTGCTTCGTATGGAACGAAACAGAGGGGAGAGTAACAGCTAATGAGTTTGCATCAATAATAGTAAATTTCCTCAAAAAGAAAATTGAAGCTAGTCCGAATAATAATAAACCAGATTATATTTTGTATAGCGATGGCTGTGCAGCCCAAAATAGAAATGCTGTGCTAGCAAACGCCATTTTCAACTTGGCAATTGAAAAAGGTGTCACTATAATGCAAAAATACCTCCTAAAGGGTCATAGCCAGATGGAGGCTGATAGCATGCATGCGACAATTGAAAGAGTGATTAGGAAGTCCAAAATTAATGTACCTGCTGATTACGTTACGATATGCCAAGAAGCATGTTTAAAAAATCCCTATAAGGTACAGTATTTATCACACGATTTTTTTAAGAACGTCGAAGGTAACGTAAAGTTGATTTCATCAATACGACCTGGAAAAAGAGTTGGAGATCCTCAGGTAGTTGATTTAAAAGCAGTTAAGTACACCAACAATGGTATTTTTTTAAATTAAGACATTCTGAATTGGAATGGAAAACGTTTCCGGTTAGGCTGCCTGTAAACCTTAAATGTGTAGACTTCGACATCTTGCCTGCATTATACAAGGACAGAATTCCCATAAAAACGGAAAAATATGACCATTTACAGCTGCTGAAAAAAAGTTTAGATCCTGACTACCATGCATTTTATGATAACTTACCTCATAACTAGCTTTGTGAACAACATTGTAATAATTATTATTTTATGCAAGCAGTCTTTGTATTAGTATATTAGTTTTTATGTTTCAACATTACATTACTCCTAAGTGTCACTTAATTATTAGTTTATCATTATCATTTAGTTGCCGGCATACTTTTGTAAAATTATTGTTGATGTAACGGAAAAAAAAAGAATACGCTAATTATAGTTTTTTTTGTAAACGAGACAAATAAAGATAAGTTGTTTAAAAAAAATCGTAATTCCAATTTATTATCAAAATATTACTTCGCAAACAGCGTATCTCCATTATTTAAAAGAAAAACCTAGTAATAAGCTTTAAGACCGATAATATTACTTTCCGACTTCACCTAACTTGACTACTAGTCATAAAAACAAGTTTCCTGCCAATCAATATTAGTTTTTGTCAACTAAATTAGTTTTTTAGCTCCCCTGGAAAATTTTGATAAATGGAGTTACGCACTTTGCGATTTACACTATCGATATGTGGAATGTTGGGTAGAAACCAGACCAAGACTGAAGACTGAAGAGTGAAAGTGAATTGATGAGCGACTGGCCTTGGCCTAGCCTAGATTATTATTTTTTGTAGTAAGTTAGTGTGGGTGAGGGTGAGTGTGGTTGGCGTTCATCAATGAATGTCTGCTATAGGGGTCTACTTTCTTCTTGTCTTATCTTGTCCCTCTCGCAAGTCTCCACCGAACCGACCGAGCCGAGACCTAATAAAACGGGAGCTGAGCTGCTGTGAGCTAAAAGATCCGCATCTTTCAGAACAATTGAGTCGGCTCAGCAGTTCATTTTAAAGAATCGACTCTCTGAAACAGCTCACTCACGAGTTACTCATCTCTAGAAAGAGATTAACAACGTTCGTTGTCAAAATGCAGGATTATTCGTTCATCAAAGATTCAGTTATATCGCCGGATCTCCTGATGGATTAGTCGGAAGCGATGGCATTATCGAGGTTAAGTGACCTTATAATGCGAGAAATATCAATCCAGATGAGTTCGCTTTTGATTTCTTGTACAGCGATGACTCTATTGACATCCAAGGATCGAACCAAATGCGGAGCTAAAAGTAAGGGTGCTCAAATTTCTAGTGGAATGTTACGATGGCATATCAAGAAAAGTGTTTGAGAAAGCATTGGATCACACTAACATAACAAGGGCATGTCAAGTAACAAATGTAATATTTACAACTTTTAACATCTTACGGCAGAGATCCATGAACATGGTAAATACTAATGCTGAGAAAAAAGTATATGTTTCAAAGATATTTACGTTAACTTCTATCGGAAAAGGATGGCAAATAACTAGAGAGGATGCTGAAAAAATTGTACAAGATGCAGCAGATGAAATGAATTTGAAATTCAAACGGTTTGACTCAAAAGATCCAAACAATTGGTTAGGGATAGCAGCACCTTACCTGGATTTCTTCTCTGGCCATCAGCTACGTATGCAGGAGCTAAGATTAGGACACTCAAATATGCCAATATTTAAGGGGCAAAAGGGGTCCATTTCATTTCCAGTGGTCAAATACGGATTGAACGGAACTCATCATGTACTACTTGAAGGGTGCAGCTTTCCACCAGAGAAAAGGAGCTCAATGGCTCAAAGCGTAGGCCCTATGACTGCACTATTGTGTCACATTAGATCAGACGAGAGATATAGGAGAAAATGGACCGATGCTGCGAAGAGATCCATGGCTCACATTCCATGCATAGATGAAATAGTGGATTCAGTAAAGGGAAAGAGAGCTACAGAAATTAGCACTTTGATAAAAACCCTAGCAGATATCATCTTGATAACCACTTCTAGACAAGCCACAAGAATGTTTTTTCCCATCAATTTTCTATATGTGGCTACACATCAGACAGTTGATGAAAGTGGAGATTAAATAACAAGAAAGAGAAGACCGGATGGATAGGAGGTGACAAGACATATGAGTACTTCAATGCCTCTGGAGTAGGTGGATTTTACCTATACAGCTTATGCTCCCACATGAGATGGATCTTAGAGAGTGATTTTAACAGTGCTGAAACTTCTCAAGTAATATTCCACTGCATCTTCGGAACCTATAAAGAAGATTTATCAGTTTTAGCAAAAATAACTGATGTTGGACTGTGGAGAACTAGGGAAGAAATGGGAAAATCTTTCAAGGCGCAGACAACCTCTGGAAAATCTGTTCAGGTTACATTACCCAAAATGATGTACTATTCAAAATTGTGCTCATTAAACCAGACAGGGTTGTTATCATCCTCCTATACACAAACTCATATCCAACCCTGCTTTAGTGGAAAGAGGAAGCAATCCTTTATAGATGAATTTTTTGAAAACCTAGGAAAAAGCATGGGAACGACATTAGAGACGGGAAAGGGAGTTGTTCAACTAACGAACATTTTAACCAAGACATTGATCGAGTTGGGTCAACTAGTATTGGACAATGGGAAAAAGATTGACATGGGAACAACTTCATGGTTTCGAATTGTTTGGATGAATCCATTCAAAGGAGGAGAGGAGTTACCTGATTTAGTTATCTAGGGTGAAAACACCGTCTTTCGCGGCGCGACATATGGTGGAGGCGCCTCGCTTGATCTCGGGGGTTAAATTTCTCCATAAATTTTTCTCTACAAAAAATTATTATTGCTTTATTTTCTTGCTCTCCTCAAAGCTAAATTAATTGCTTACAATGGAATTGTGGAATCATGAAATACATACACCGAAAGCGGACAGATTGCCGACGGCAGATTTTTTCCGCAATATCTGTCATATGGAGCTGCTGTGTGTGTGTGGATTGTTAGCGTCCGCTGTCCGCAGCGGAAAATTTTTACGCTCGTCAGCCGCTGCGGTCGTCGGTTTGCATCTGTTCAAATCAGATAATTCGGCTGCGGCAGATGAGCGAAGGTGGTCGCGCAGTAGAGCACGTGTGTTTTAATATCTTAAAAATGAAGTTCACAAACGAAGAAGACGAAGAATTAATAGATTTGGTGCGTTAATATCCAACGCTTTATCAAGTAGCCTCCAAATCGTACAAAGATATTGAAAAAAAATGAATATTTGGAAAATTATAGGGAGAAAAATTGGAAAAGAAGGTAAATAATTTGCGTTTTAAATAATTTTATTATGATAAGATCTGATAATAATATATGTGTATTCAATTATATTATTTATCGATAATATTTTTTACCTATTACCTACATATTACAAAACACATCAAGTGATGACACACATCAACATCGCTCAACATGCGTTTTTTGCCATGGCACTGCTCCATGGTCACAATTAAAATAATTTTTGAATGTATCCCTGACGCGAACACCTTCAGGAGGTGGTCTTCTCGTATAAGTTGGAAACAGAGGCATCATATTTTCCTTGGGCACCTGAGGAGTCGCTTCTTGGGAGGTTTCTTGAGGATGTACAATCCTTGCATTCCTCAACATGTTGTGCAATATACCAGCTGATACAATTAAATTGTCAGTTGCTTCTGGTGTAATAGCTATGGGAGTAAAAAATACTCTGAAATATTGACATAATATCCCAAAAGCATTCTCTATTGTTCTCCGAGCTCTACAATGCCTATAATTATATACGGCTTTTGTTTTATCATTTGCAGATTGATTTCTTGGAATTGGATTTCTAGTAATGGAAGCTAGCTTCCATTTTGTGGTTTCTCCTACAGGAGACTCGAGCACATGTGCCTTCGAGAATTTTTAAATTTTTAACAAGGAATTCGATGCCTTTTCCGTTTCCCTTGTTGTTTTAGTCAACGTTTTATATTTGTCTGGTCTTCGACTTTCGAGACGAGTTCAGGATGACTCTATGTCGGAACACCCCTTGTTTCGATTGCATGTTATTTTAACCCCGCAACTGATGTGTGTGATGTTTTGCTTCAACCTACTTGATGAGCCGAAATTGTCTGTTATGACATAGAGACGACTTTTATTTTATGGTCTGATGATGGCCGAAGAGCCGAAACATGTAACCAAAAAAAAAGAAAAAAGAAAGTCTCAAATTTAGCGAGAATAAGACTTTTTCCTTTATCATTATTTTTTCTGTGTTTATATTTCTAGATATTGAGTGCAAAAACCGGTGGAAAAACATAAAAGATTACTATCAGAAACAAAGAAGGTCTGCTGAGAAGGGGACTGGGTCGTCGGCAGAAGGAGTTGAAAACTTTTACAGAAAATTCAACAATTTGCAATTTTTAGAAAACACAGCACTTGTGGAGAGAAAGTAATAACTTTGGGCTAGTAATATTAATTGAAAAATATATTACTCTTTATTTACTAGGTCAGTGAGCAACATTCCAAACTCTGAGAATAACGACGTAGACGGTAATGATCCGAGTCAGGCTCTACAAGACGAATCAAATACTCAATATTCTGAAGTACTGGAAGAGCACAGAGAAAGTGAGGAATCGAAACTGGCGGCTGAGAAAACTCCCGAATTAAATGCTGCTACTGAAAGTCGCAATGTACAAGCGACACCTAATCGGAAAAGGCATCAAAAAGAAAAAACTGGCGATATCCTGGAGGAGATGAAAAAATCACGAAAAGAAAGAAATGACATATTGCAAGGACTCATTGGAAATCAGTGTATTTCTCGATCTCCCAAATCGGATGTCGACTTGTTTTTCAAGAGCATTGCTGCAACTGTATCTGGGTTTTCGCCTGAATTAAAAGTCAAGGCCAAAATGGAAGTTATGAATGTAATTTCTAGACTTGAAACTGAAAATATGACCAAAAAGCATTATCAGTCGCAGATGGTGTATTCAAATCAATATTTACATTCACCAAGTGACGTTACTTCAGTTTCGTCTCCAGAGTCGTTTAATTATAATAACTACCAAAGGGAATTAGGAGAGGACAGTTCAGTTTCAGAAACTCCTTCATTTATGTCACCAGATGAGAGTATTATTTCGGGTGTTACTTTACGTAATAAGTAAATGAAAATATTTGTATGAAAAAATGAACTTACCTCAAAGTAATACCTACATCATTTTTCTTCCGGTGTTATTGGCTGACTTCTTCTGTTATAAGGTTGCTTACTAGTATCCTCCCTGATGAAACTTAATACTGTTGAAAACAATTCCGTGGATAGTCGCAGGTATTCTCGAAATTTATAGTCATTTCCAAACAGTCTTCTTTCGACTAGTATTTTGAATGCCCCTTCCGTGTCTCGATTTTTGAACAAATTGTTAACTTGTTTGTTGTTTCTGCTCGTGTTTGACAATAAACAAGCAACTTCATGTTCTTCTTCTTCTTCAAACAGTAGAAGCATTTCCACAAAGCGAACTTTCTGTCTGCACGAATCGCATATTTTCGGTACACTGAAAATCATTTCTAACAAACCATCAACGCGCGTGCTTGCGGAAAAACCTCAGCCGAATCTTTTTCGGTGTCGGCACCGTTTACCGCAGCCGACGGTCTAACAAACCAAGGCTTAAAGAAGGAATCTATTGCCACCGTATTATGAGGGCATTATAACATACAGCTGTCCGAGTTTTATTTACTTGGTGTCATATTATTATTATACCTCTTGCATTCCTTAAATGAATGATTTGTTTTTAAAATATTATATTACTTAAATAAAATAAATATTATTGTTGCGCAAATTTGTGCAGATTATTGAAGCGTCAATAAAATAATAATAAGCACAATACCAGATTCCTTATCGCTCTCTAAAAATACCCTAAATATTAGGGACTTTCTTGTTGCTTAATTATTATACGCTTTTTACCGAAAGAAAATTCTTTCGGGTTGGCACAAATTTGATGTGATAGTTACATTTGTTGGGCACTATAAAAACACAACCAGCAAACCTATTGTTCTTTTTCCACGTGATTTTTTTTTCGTTTTTTTTTTCTCAAATAGTTCTTTTAAATACTACAGTCAGTAAATTACCTACTACCCAGAAATTATATTAGAAAAGGTAAAATAATGTATGAAATAACTTGAAAATTGCAGTCTTGAGTAGAGACTGAATTAGCGTTATATTTTGATAGGCGTTAAATTGCTTGGTTATTAAAAACCTCCTGCATTTTGGTGTTATGCTCTAACCTTATTAGCTCCAAGTATTGCTAAGATAAACAGACGTTACTGACTGGAAGTTGTTTGGGAGAGCTGGCGATGTGTCAATGTTTACACAACTAAGTGAGCAATTAGTAAACAATAAACAAGAGAAAATCACGTTTGAAAATTCCGTGGTTCAACATTTAACTGCTGTGATAGACTCACTGAACCAATATTTTCCGAACATGGATAGTCGTGAGTCCTACTCCTGGATTTTAAGACCATTTTCTACTTGCGTCGATATTTTCAAGGACGAAGATGTGTCAGCGAAAGTAGAGTTTCGGGAGGATAATTCATTAAAAGTTGATTTTCAAAATTATAAACTCAGCACATTTTGGCGAAAAGCAGCTGCAGAATACCCTATTATAGCTGACAGAGCTTTAAAAATGTTGATTCCATTTGCTACCACTTACAGATGTGAAACTGATTTCTCAACTCTTGTTACATTAAAAACAAAAGCCAGAAACCGTCTGAATGTGGAGCATGACATGAGATGCGCATTGAGTGAAACCGAACCTAATATTGTTAAACTTGCGAATGCAAAGCAATTTCAACCTTCACACTAGTTAAGTAAGAGATTTATATATTACTAGTTACCTAAACATGCAATTTCTTACATAATAAACATGTTTTTGTTCGAGTTTGTGTGGTTTTAATTATTTTAAATTAGCTAGGGGTAAACTCAATTCCCATACTTGTTCACAGGGGTAGGGACATTGAAAAGGTTAGGAACCACTGCTCTAACCTTATTAGCTCCAAGTATTGCTAAGATAAACAGACGTAAAGCGGCCCCTACACGTTCAATATTTACGTCAATGTATTGCACAATAATAGACATTGTACAATAATATTGAGCGTCTGTAGAGCACATTGACAGATTGCGCAATTGAATCAATCAAATAGAGTTAGATTTTTATTGTGCAATTTAGCAAATATTGCCTCGTCTGTTGACAATATTGCGCAATACTAGTTCAGTTCTGTATTGGCAGTGTTGTAGTAAACATCGTACCATGGCTACAACGAAGGGAAAAGATGATGAAAGAAAGTTCATTTTAGAATGTATCGAGGTGTATCGGAACTTACCTGCCCTGTGGAATATCAAAACTAAGGATTACAGCAACAGAACAAAAAAAAATGAACAATACGAACAGTTGCTACTTAAATATAGAGAATACTATGTGGATGCTGATAAGTCGCAGTTAGTTAAAAAATTTAATTCGCTGCGCACTAACTTCCGAAAAGAATTAAAGCGAATAAAGACTGGTGAGAAAAGTGGTGCTGGGACAGATGATATAATAGAACCAACTTTATGGTATTTTGACGATATGAAGTTTCTCGTGGGTCAGGACGAACCAAGTGCGTCGCAAAATACTATTCGGAGTGAGGAAGACGACGAGGAAGCTGTGGATGATATCGACAACGCGAACAGTGATAATGGAACAATAAATACTTCTACAATTAATAATGTAAGTACACACAATTTATTAATTTATTCATAGTTATTACATTTTATGCAAAATTATGTTGCCATGGAACCTGCCCTTTATTATTGAAAAAAATGACAATAACTATCCTGATCGCTTTCATAATAATTATTGTGGGTGAATTTTTGGCATGAGTTGTACGAAGTGATGTTGACTGTCCAGTTGTTCTCCAACTTCCTTCAACAATAACTCCTGACTCAAAATCTTCTACCTATATCAATAGAATTGCTGCATAATATGTACCTTTCCGACTTGTTTCTTCTTAAATAATTGTGCAAATAGCAACATGCTAAGACAATTAATTGCGATTTTTCAGGAGATAGCGCAATAGGTTTTTGGAATACACCGAGCTTTGAAACTAAAATCCCAAATGCATTTTCTACAATGCGACGTGCACGGCTTAGCCGATAATTAAAAATCTTTTTTTCCACAGTTAATCCTGTTTGGCTATAGGGTTTCATGAAATTTTCTGTCATTGCCAAAGCGTCATCCCCGACAAATACAAAAGGTAGTATTTTTTCGCTATTTGGTAATGGAGCCGGTTCTGGGATATTAAGTGATTTGTCTGATAATGCTTTTCCAAATGCACTATGTATGAGCCAAGACACCTCCGTCTGATATTCGTCCATTGATACCAACATCAACCATAATAAATTCATAATTGAAATTTACAACTGCCATCATAACAATACTAAAAAACTTTTTATAATTGTAATAATGTGATCCAGTGTGTGGTGGTTTTTTTATAGCCACGTGCTTTCCATCTACTGCTCCTAGACAATGGGGAAAATTCCATTTATTATTAAATCCGTTCGAAATAGCTCTCCAGTCAGCTTCTGTTGCTGGCAACTGAAATTACAAATGAAATGAAATTATCAATTGATAATAAAATTGAGGATGCAAATGAGGCTTATTTAAAATATGTATTAATTTACAGCGCAAGAGTGGTCCTCTAAAAAAGAAGATAAGAAAACTTAATGAGTCCGAAGAATTGATATCGCTAGCACGCAAACACCTTCAAGAACCTCAAACTGACTATAACAAAATTGCTTCAGCTTGGGCAGTAGAGCTTCAGAACATGCCGCCGCAGCAACAATTGTTCGCAAAAAAGTTTATCAATGATATATTGTTTGAGGGACAATTGGGCACTCTGCGCAGAGATTCTGTACAAATTAATGCTATTGATACTCGCACATCTACACCATATAGTTCTATGCAACCAAGTCCCCGATATTATGATACCCCATGTTTACAATTGCAGACTGGACACATAGAACAACTTTCAGGATCCTCTCATTCATCTTCGACGCAAGCCAGTGCTTCTCATTACTTTTCAAATTTTCAATAAAATGTAAATGTTACATATAAAATAAATTTTCTATAATATTTGAAATAATCATTGTATTTATTTACCTTTATGTAATTCCTCAGGCAGTTTATAATAGCTGTGCAAGTTTCCATTACAATTATGCCTATGGATTGTGGAGATACAGCACTTGTGAATTTTAAATCTTCAAAATTATTTCCAGTAGCTAGATAACGTAGTGTGATTGATAAACGCTGACTTGGAGGGATAGCGTCTCTCATTATAGTATCCCTTTTTATAATTTCAGGTGTAACCATTCTTAGTAGTTCATCAAATAATGTACTATCTAGTCGCAAAAAATTTTGATAATCACTTGGTTCACTAATTCTTAGCTCACTTAAAAGATTTTCATGAGTGTACTTTTTTCTTTCTTTAAACCATTCCTTCATCCACCGGCGCTTCTTTTTTTCCTTCTTTTTTGTAGCTATAACTAATGCTATAGCCACGCAACTTGCTTTCTTCTTGTTACTCCACATGTTGACTGCACAAGTATCACCTGTAAACTAATTTATTGGGCAATAATATTGCACTGTGTGTGTTGGCGAAGTATATTATTGTACAATATATTGTGCAATATATTGACGTAAAATATTGAACGTGTAGGGGCCGCTTAAGGCATCTTTCTTTTGCCAAAAATACTGTAGCGAAAAGTCTACAGTGAGTGTACCCGTAAGTAACTACTTACTTTAAACGTGGGTAAACTATATAATTAGAGCCAAACTCAGCCTGTGAGCTGATGTCCCTGAGCAAAATTTTCATACAATTGTATAAAGGTCCTTATAGTACAGTCATTTGGTGCTCAAAAAGAAGGTTACCTGGAAAGTTTTCCGGGAGTTTTGAAAATTGGTGATTTTATAGATTTTGACATGCTCTTTCCGAATTTTTACTTTGCCACCTCGTATCTTTGCCGCTCGCGCCGCCATATTGAAAAAATGGCGTCCAAAAACAGTTTTTCAACAATATCTTCTTTCCGACTCATTTTACGATGAAAATATTTATGTAATAAAATAAACTAGAGAAAATTTCCTACAATTTATGTAATAATCTTTTTTTCGTAAAACCAATAGTTTCAGCGTACGAGAGCCACAAATCAAGATACATCTACACCAACACGTGTTTTTCGTATATTAACGAAAAATGTGAAAAACTGTGTCACAAGATAAATTCCTAGGCAACGATGCAAACAAGAAACGCCTCATTGAAATGTTGAAGACAAAATTTGAAGTTGCGAACTTCATGGTCAAGAAAGCCAAGGAAGATGCGGATACTCTAATAGTCAATACGGCAATCAACATTTCATCTACATTTGATTCCGTAATAGTTGTCGGCGAAGATGTAGATCTTCTTATTCTCTTGGCTCTACGCGTTCAAACATACATATATATTCTCAAACCAGGAAAAGGAAAAATTTCGCAACGAATAGATTCAACAAAAAGTGTCATAGATAAAGTAGTCCCAGATGACATATTTTTCGTGCACGCTTTCAGTGGCTGTGATACAGCATCAGCGCACTTTAATCAAGGAAAAATAAAATGTGTGCTAATGTACTCCGAAAAAACCGAGAGATTTAAACGAGCTTGTCTAGGTATATTCAAAAACCAAAATGCCGATCCACAGATCATTGCTGAAGCTGGGGAACGCTTCCTCCTTGCATTGTATGGTAGTGGCATAAAAAGTATGTCGTTAAACAACTACATATAGATATACATGCTTCACAAAATCAGCATACAAAAATAAATTTAATATTACATCGCTGCCACCTACAGAAGCAGCAGCACAACATTAGTTCCGAGCCTATCACCATCAGGTTAAGCAGTGGAATGTAGTTGAAAAAAAGGCAGGGCTATGGAAATGGAAAAAAGCAAGAATGGGCTAATTCCTGTCACCACGCTCGGGCCCCCACCTCCGGAAACCTTGTTAAAATTTATTTCATGCAAATGCAAAAAGGGTCGGGGGGGGCTGCGTGGATGCAGAAAGGCTGGATTAAAGTGCTCCGTTATATGCACGAATTGCAATGGTACTTGTGATAATTCGAAAATTACACTAGAAGATAGCGATGAAGAAGAAGAAACAGAGACTATTTTCGAGCAAACATATGACGAAATCGAGAAACAAAAGGATTACAATGAAGCTGATGATCCCATCGCGGATGTCGTGGGAGAAATGTCTATACCTATGTGACATTTCGCTCGGTACTGAAGATGATGAACTCGCAAAACCTGGCCGATCAAGGATAGCAAAGCAAAGAAGAATGCGTAAAATTTTGTAATAGTGCATTACAAGTGGCCTACTGGGGATACCACACCAACAAAAACGTGCCAATTACTCATGGTGGTGTCTAAATAAGTTATTTAGCCAAAACGCATGTTTGAGTGCACTTTGCGGCGCTCGTACGCTAAAACTATTAATTCTACAAAAATAAAGGTTACTACATAAATTGTAAGAAATTTTCTCTAGTTTAATTTATTACATAAATATTCTCATCGTAAAATGATCCGGAAAGAAGATATTGTTAAGAAACTGTTTTTGGACGCCATTTTTTCAATATGGCGGCGCGAGCGGCAAAGATACGAGGTGGCAAAGTAGAAATTTGAAAAGAGCACGTCGAAATCTATAAAATCACCAATTTTCAAAACTCCCGGAAAACTTTCCAGGTAAAACCACCAAATGACTGGACTATTAGTCGATCATTACTAAAGCTAAGTAATGACAATAGCCTTCCGAACCGAACCTTGTATCCGATCACCCATTTTGATCCGGAGCAAGCCTTAGGAAGGATTATGAGGACTTTATTTGGAGAAAAAAATGAATGTGTGAATGAATGAAATAATTATAATGAATGTGAGGGTCAAAATATTCACAGCGAAAATGATGAGTTTTGGAATCATTACTAAGACTTAGAGGGGTAATAAGATATTTCCTTTTTTTTATTGATCAGGAGAAACGGGAAAGTAAACTGATTATTAGCAGCAAACTGCCATTCATAACAAATTTCATAAACGAACATAACAAAAGTGCTCAAATAATAAATTTAGGTATTATATTATGTAAATTTGAAGACTTTTGTTATTTTTTGGAGTCACTACTTATAATACCAATAAAGGGCCTAGAAATAAATAATGATTAAGGTAAAGATATAGCTTAGGAATTTGACCTAGATATTGTAGTTATAATAATTATAGTACTTTTATTTATCTTAATTCGTTAAATATTACTTCGAGAAATAAACAATGTAGAAAAACCAAGTCAATTTAAAAGTTAGCCTCAAATTCAACCAATTTGTGATACTGCATTTCTTTTTACATGTACCTGCATGGAGTCATACACCTGGACTTACTAGCATGCCTGAAGGTGTTCCAACACTTCCAACACTGGGTCCCAGAATAATAAAGCCACTGGTTCTTCAATCGAGTCGCCAGGGTCAGTCGCTACTGCAAAATTAAGTAGGACAACCACCGACTTACACCAAGATGATGCCAGCAAAAGGAACAGTTGGCAGAGATCAAAGTGTGAAAGGCGAGGAGGTCCAATATATGGTCAACTACAACCATCGTCAAAATGATCTTCATAATGTTCGCACGTATGGCGGACATCAGCGGATTAATAAGCTCTCCCCCTCCACTTATAAGGAGGAAGGGCTCCCCTTTATCACTGTTTTCATAACAAAAGTACCTACATTCCTCCGTATCGTCAATTGGCACACGAAATGCTCATCATCCAAACATGGAAGCGGCACATCTCAACTGCAGTGAAGGCGTACCGACAAGGCAAGTCAACCCAGAAAGGAACTGAGAATAGGGGCACCAGGTCATGGATAAGGACGAGGCATGCAGTGGTGACTTTGAACTTAATCTGATAAACGTGTTTTGAGATAAATTTGAGGAACTTAATGTGAATGATTTATATATGAATGAATGTACGTATTTTTAAAATTTCTAGCTTAAGTTATGTTTTACATGCACTTTTAATATTTTTTACCATACTTTTAAGTAGGTACCTACTCTAAGATATTATAAGGTTAACTCATTTTTTTGGCTACTTTTTTATTTTTTATTTTTTATTGTTACTTGTTTATTTTTTATCTATTTTATATTTTTTTGTGTGTTTGGTTTATTTTTTCAATATTTTAAGATGGAGATTTTAAAGCTGGGGGCCAGGGGCCAGCTTTTCCGAAGAGGGGGCATATGTCAAGTAGGCACAAATGCCGGAATACTTTAATATCGATATTTCATAATAATTACAGAACGTCACAGCAAGCAAGTAATTCAGGTCAGGTCAACATGATTGTTGTTGCAATAGTTGATATTTCAAAATTATTAATAAAAGCTAACTTGCAAGCTTGATATAAAATTGGGGAAAATAGATGATTGACTTGCTGACTCAATCAGAAAAGTTTAAATAAAAGAATTGACTCTCCAATTGCAAGGAGCTCTCCGTCTCCGCTCGCGGAGGGAGTAAGTGGCCCGCACTCTGCGAGCCAAAGTGAATCTGGCATTCCGCTAGTTAAGCGGGCATACTGGGCAATAAGGGCAAGTACTATCTCAGTGCGTTTAGTGAAGTAAGTACAAAAGTGTCCCTCAAGAGTCTACCCTAATAATCGGAAAAGCTGAGCCCACTCCTTAGACCGACTGGGTCTTCTAACATGTAAGTACCTCTTTTTGGGTGTACCAAATTATAGTAGGTGAGAGATATTTGATTGGCGAGTTTTTCATAAACTGTTGTGTACTAGGGCTCCACAGGTTTGAGTCATTGTAGGTGTATGTAAACATTGTAGCATTTCATACTTTTATGTAATAAATTAGGTGTTTTTTTTTAAATACCATTTATTTTAACCCCCCCCCCCCCTCATAATTCGCGACATATGGTGGAGGCGCCGTCTTTCGCGGTGCGACACTATAAAATTGAATCATAATTATCACTACCAAATTCAAGGCCTTTTGGAAATTACAAACTGACCCTGGTGCGATCTAGTCATATACACATATAAGGGTTTGAACATTATCAGAATTAAGAGACGCGTTCCATTTTGGAAAAAAATGTTTTTAACAGTAAGCAATTTTTATTTGTTGTACATGCTTCCCAGCCTAAGCTGTCCTACCCTTGATATACTAGATAGACAAGTCAGAAAGTGGCGCCCATTAAAAGATTTGGATATCTTAGCAAATGGCCTCGTCCAGGATATTCAATATTATAAGGCGCTCCCCAACAAAGGATATATTGTAACAGTTATGACTGACGTTAATTTTTCTCTTAGAGAAATTCTTATCGATGACTTTTTAACGCTGAATGGTAAAGAATACTTAAGCAGCTTCATTATTGACCACTGCTTGCACGTAATAAATCGTGAAACAAATCAGTATCAAATTCTTTCGGTAGCAAAATCCTCCGTCATATTCGGTGATATTAAAAACACCTCAGATTTTGTTGATGTCGTATCATTTAATAAATCTCAAATTATCATGCCCATCCATAGAAGACATCGCACTTTATTAATCGTTTTCAATCTTGCACGACAGGACATCCTAATCCTTGATCCAATCGGCAACGAGACAATGATTCAAGAGTTTTATCTTGACAAATTAGAAAAATTTTGCGAGAAGAAAGATATTTCTTTAAAAAAAATTCAGTGCGAACTATATCCCACGTGAGACAGAATATTCTTAGAGATGGGTAGGTACAACTGTGGGGTATACGTCGTACATTTTTTCCACTGTTTAGTTAACAATAAATCCTTAATGTCCGTATTCATCAAACTTCAATACGGGTTAGGCCCGTATTCATCAATAAATATAACCCCTGGGATTATATTTTGGAACATGTGATTGGTTCAAAATTCGTAGCGTTCGTAGGGTTTTACCATTAGACCAATCAGCTGTCAGAAAATTCAAAATATAACCCCAGAGTTATATTTTGAAGTTTGATGAATACGGACATAAGTGAACCATCCGATCCAGACCTTGCAAGAATCAGGTGGAAGGAAAGTTTATTACAAAATAGCGACAATATCCCATGAAGAACTGAACATTGGCGGTCCACTGGCGCAATGTCGCGCCAATTTGTAATATTGGCTATTGCTCGCCTGTCTAATATTGCAATATTAGCGTTTCATTGGCAAAGCTTATATAAAACATTTTTATCATTATGTTGGCTATCAAACATTTTATATTTATATTTTTTATATTTTTACTAAACTTACATTTACTACATTTTGATTTATTCCATGTAACCAGTCTGTACTTGCAGAATTTGTCAAGATTCATAATGAAACAATGGAAACTTTTTCAAGGCAACTTACTGGCATAAGTCATGACATTAGTACCATTTCTCGAACGTTCCAAGGCGTAGCAGCTGCAAACTTAGTTGCTACTGGCTAAGTAGCAACTGTGTATGGCTGTGTATGGCTTCGAAACAAAATGGCTTCGAATGCAAAATAAAAAATAATGGTAGACAAGATTTATTATAAACCTACCTACCAAAATCGCGATTCATAATTAATATTAACTCTGTATTATTGACCATGACTTTTCTTATATGTATAAATATACTTGTTTAATTATAACTTAATCAGTTAATATTAAACCAGTTCTAACTTTTCTGATCTTGAAACGTTTCGGGAGCAAGAATATCCGATGACAAAAATATTAAGCTCATTTTTCCCATTATTGGAAACAGACTTAAAATAAAAGGTAAACTAAGAACTTACCAAGAACCATCAAGGGAATCATTTATATCAAAAAATATTACTGATGATGAAATTCAAACTTCGAATAATTTATTGAACACCCTAGATCAGGACACAGTCTATGGCCACGGAAGTGAAGATAACTCGCTCTTGCAACATTACCGATGCAAATTGTGGTAATATCTTTGTAATTGACAATTCAGAAGCAACTTCCAACAATTCGAAAGAAACGATCAACGACTTGAGCATAAAAAATTTAACAAAAATTGAAGATATATTAAACCAGTCACAGATTGGCAAAGCAATTCTGGCAATACAGGGTGCACCATATATCCTTATCTATATTGCTATCTCTTAACGCTAACAGATATAGGGTTGGTTAAACAAGTCCAAAGAAGCGCAATTTTGTGGCCATCTCGAATCAGTCAAGACATACAAAATATCTGTGACCGTTCCTGAAATATCCTGAAAAACTGAATAATCGAGATTTCTTATTTTTTCCATATCTCTTTTATTATTGGAGATTAATGAATAATTTTTTGTGGGCTTACATAAGTCGGCAAGAGCTACCCATCTGACATTGCAAAAATTTTCAAAGCCGACTAGATCCCAGAGTTTTCATTATCAACTTTCGTTTTTCTTATGGCCACCATATTGTTTTTTTATGTTGTTCGATATAAAAAAAATAATAAAAAACAAAAATTGTTGAACTTGAAAACAATAATTAAAAAAAATTTTATTCTTCTTTTTTCTTTACAAAAAAGACAACTTTTTAGACCGAATTTCATAGATAAATTAAAAAACCATAAGACAAGCACTATTTCGGTATATTTTAACAATATTGACGTATTTCGACGATTTTTTTAGGTATTTTCTTTGAAAAAAGAAGAATAAAAATTAGAAAAATTTTTTTTTTTGAAATTTATTAATTTTTGGTTTACATTATTTTTTCATATCGAATGACATAAAAAAATAATATGGCGGCCATAAGTAAAACGAAAGTTGACTGAAAATTCCGGGATGTAGTCGGCTTTGAAAATTTTTGAAATGTCAGATGGGTAGCTCTTGACGGCTTATGTAAACCTCGAAAAAATTATTTATTAATTTCCAATAATAAGAAAGATATGGCAAAAATAAGAAATCTCGATTTTTCAGTTTTTTCAGGATATTTCAGGAGCAGTCACAGATATCTTGTATGTCTTGACGGATTGGAGATGGTCACAATATTGCGCATATTTTCTCTAATTTAACCGACCCTGTATCTCTTAGCGTTCAGGAGATAGCAATATAGAGAAGGATACATGGTGCACCCTGTATATCATTTCGAAGGGGAACTTGATTCGCAGTGTCAAGGGTATCGTTGCGATATCATATAATATCTTTTTTCTTGAATAAAGAACCATTTCGGTAAGATCAAAAATGGAATACAAATATTAAATTTTTTATAATCTTAATTTTTTAGTCGATTATTAAATGAAGATTTCGAGTTTCTGGCCAAAGAGATAAATAAACTATATCCCAACGAGAGAAATGAGGTATATTATAATATACCGACTGTTCGAAAAGGGAATTATCATTATTACGTGTTCGCTACGGCAGATAGATTCCAGTGTTAGAAATCACCTAAGCTCAGCGCCAAAGCGGACATCTATAGCGGACACACGTATAAAATCTAATGGGAGGGTGGAATTCAGAAACCATGGGTGGCGAGAGATACGTCCATGCCACAGCGGACACGTGCTCATTGCTTGTAATTTTAGCATTTGCTGTTATAATACCAAAAAGCATCGGGCGGACACCTGTGTCGTCTCTGGCGTAGTACGGCCTTATAACAGCGGACATCGGTGTCCGCCATGGCAGCTAATGTGTTAATTAAAAAAAATTCAGTGTCGATAGTGAGTCTACACTAACAGCAACCGAAGGAGAATCTGAAACGCTCACTGCATCAGATTTATCTGCGACCTTATTAGACAAGGAAAGAGAGAGGACAAGTAACCGTCTATGCTTGTCGTGTTAGCTCGGTGTCCAGGTGGTGACACCATATCACAATATACACATATGTATTGATTATCTTCAGTTCTGGTCAATTTAATTAAACCACTAGTTCCATTTTTTAGACCGGTTTGAAAATTATGCTCTACAATGTGCCTTTTAAAATCTTTGGAAGTCGCATGTCGTTTACGGCACCTCTTACAAATCATTTTCGTTTCTTTGTGCACTTCTTTTCTGTGGTTTAGGAATGAACCGAACTCCAACAATTCTTGTGGACACATATCACAGGAAAACTTTTTGAAGTAGTGAGTTTTAACATGGATTTTCACTTTTTTGGCCTTTATCTGGCTTTCTGAATAAAGGCATAATATGGTAGATGAACAATGGACCGACGCTGGCATTGGGGGCCTGATCAGGAAGACGCCTTTACGTCTTTGAAGACGAGCTTGACCGAGGCGCCGGTGCTGACCTGTCCCGACTTTAATCAGCCGTTCACGCTGCAAACCGACGCGTCCGACGCCGGGATCGGCGCCGCCCTTACTCAGAGGTTCGAAGACCACGAACGGGTGATTGCCTATGCCAGCCGCACGCTCAACAAGGCCGAGAGAAACTACACCGTGTCCGAGAGGGAGTGTTTAGCCATAGTTTTGGGGGTGCAGAAGATGTGACCGTACCTGGAGGGATACCGTTTTACCGTAGTAACCGACCATCAGGCCCTCCGTTACCTGCACTCAATGAAATCACCCGCCGGGCGAGTCGCCCGATGGACCCTGAGCCTCCAATCATTCGACTTCGACGTGGTATACCGGAAGGGTTCGGCCAATAAAGTAGCGGACTTTTTGTCCCGCAGTCCGATCGAACCAGCCCCCCCAGAAGGAGAAGCTTGTGCGACCGATACCGCGGAGCACCCCGAACTCGACGCCTGGTGCCGCAGAAAAATCCAGGCAGTGGAGCGAGACCCGACATCCGTCCCCAACTTCAGGGTCGTAGATGGCCGGTTGCAACGGCGAATTGCGGACGTGAACCGAGCACACGAGTCGACAGACGTGGACCAGTGGAAAGTGTGTGTGCCGGCCGGACTCCGACGCGATGTTCTGGCAGAGAACCACGACGCGGCGACGGCGGGCCACTTGGGGGTAGCGAAGACCTGCGCGCGTCTCGCCGAACGTTATTACTGGCCAGGTATGTTCCGGGAGGCGGCGAAATACGTCCGAGGGTGTCATCACTGCCAGAGCTACAAATCATCGCAGCAGAAGACACCGGGGTTAATGCAGCCGTCCGTGGTGCGAGATCCCTGGGAGACCGTCTCCGTCGACCTGATCGGCCCGTTGCCAAGATCAACCAAGGGAAACGCCTACGCCGTCGTAGTCCAAGACCGGTTCACGAAGTGGATGGAATGCCGCCCCATCCGAACCGCGACCGCTGCGCCGATCGTTAGAATGCTCCTCGAATCAGTCATCACCAAGTTTGGGTGCCCGAAGACCCTGATTTCCGATAATGGACGGCAGTTCATCGGGTCTAGCTTCAGGGATTTTCTCAAGGGCTGGGGCATACAACACCGCTTAACACCCGTCTATGCTCCGCAATGTAACCCCGTCGAACGGCAGAACCGCACCCTCAAGACAATGATCGCGCAGTTTTGCGGTTCCGATCACCGCAAATGGGACCTGCGCCTCCCGGAGTTGGCAATGGCATACAACACCTCCCGACACGAATCCACCGGGTTCACCCCGGCATATTTGAACATGGGGCGAGAGTTGCACGTGCCGAGTCGCACGTTCCCGACCGAGGGCCACGCCGCCGAGGAGCCGTTCGCAGCCGAATTGGCACCCCGTGTTCGCCGTCTCGACGACCTCCGGGAGTTATACCAGCTGGTCCGCTTACACCTCGGTCGAGCAACGGAAAGCCAGAAACACTACTACGACCTGCGGCGTCGGGATTGGAGATGCCGAGTAGGCGATAAGGTGATGAGGGTCGAGCACCACCTGTCCTCCGGCGGTAAACACTTCGCCGTCAAGCTGGCTCCGAAATATTCGGGACCGTATACCGTCGTCAAAGTTCTCTCTCCGGTGGTCTACGACCTTAAG